>OX439485.1:147372129-149772129 GCA_949320155.1 Melangyna quadrimaculata | reverse complement strand
TTGAGTTTTATCAACACTTTTCAAGTTTAACGTGGTACATATTTATATTTTAGGCCGTGTGACAATTGCTTTAAAAATGCGTTAAATTTGATCCCATGGCTAAATTTTGACATTACTGAGGTGAATACAGTCGTCAAAATTTAACCTGCTCAGGAGCTCGTTTAAATTTTAACTATTGGATACATTTTGACGTTTGTATTAAGCTTCTTGCACATTACTTCCACCATCGACCTATTATACCTGGACTGCTAGCAGCCAACATCACGATGGTTCCCTTTATTAAAAAAAAATCGATACACTAGCGGCAATTTGAAAACGACTCAGGCCTAATTTATTCACTAAGTTGAACATAACTTTGCGATTTTTATAGTCAACTTGAGAAGTAGTTTTTATTCGCTCGAAGTTGACGTTTTCAACTTTTGGTTTTCAACTCTAGAGTTGATCAACGAAATAGTAGAAGTTAAAGGCCTTCCACACTAGCCCACTGTGTATTAATACATGTCAAAAAAGTGGTTAACAAACTGTGTAGAATAGTGTGGACAATATTTGAAAACCCAGCCTACACAACCCGACATTCTATCCCACACGATTTGACATTCTATGCCACATTCTATCTATTTCTTAGATTAAGGTTTTTAGACTTAGGGAAAATGACAGAGCATCATAATGTATTTTCAAAAAATTGATGGAAGTAATAATACGCCTGATAAGAATTTTAGAAAATCTCTATGTTCAAACCCCCACCCCCGCCAAAGGCTGAACAAAAAACCTGCCAGAATTCTGATTTCGATATCACAAAATATGAACCTATAAACTCTCGTACTCAGATTTTGGTTATACATCCACTCCCAAAATTTGCTGTCGGCTCTTAGACTATAATGTATTAATACAAGCAAGTGTGTAAGCAAAATATGAAAAGTCATTTCTTTCCCACAAATTTGCCAGTCGCTTGGAATTCTTTCCCACTTTCAATTTGACATGTATTAATACACAGTGGGCTAGTGTGGAAAGGTTATTAGGGGGTAAACTTGGGAATTTTCATCATTTTTGTTTATTCATTCATGATATTCAGTTGTGTAAACTTTTCGCTTTTGACTTCGAAAGGAAAAAAATCTTAAAATAAATAATAATTAAATAAAAATAGAGCTCTGTTTTAATTGAAATAATAAAATAAAAAAATTTTCATGCTAATTACCTACTTCTGGGAGAATTGGGCGTCATATTTTTGGAACAGCGAAGATGATGCCGAGGAAGAAAACTTATCCCTTGAAAGGCGGCAATATAAAATGCTTCCCCGTGTTGGTATCTATAAATAGCACGACCATGATTTCGTTCTCGCCTCTCAAAAGCAACGACGATTATGTTTTTTTTTTTAATTAATAAGGGATTCAATGCCTTTTGACGAAAGACGTTACGGAAAATATCGATTTAAAAAAACAAAAATAGGTTCTCGTCCGATAACCGAAATCAAGCATCTTCGGGCGCGGTTAGTACTTAGATGGGACATTGAGTTTTTTTTTTTTTTTTCTTTGACTCCGCACTTCAGATGGAATGAAAAATCCATTCCACTTATACGGAATAAATAAAACATCAACAATAATGGTTTATCCTAAGTATTTTATTGAATAAGAAAACACAATATTCTTATTCCAAATGTTTTGAATATCTAAAATGAATAAAGAAACATATTCACACTCAAATGCAAAATTATTCTAATGCAAACCAAAAGTTGCGTCTTGTATGTCATGCTTAACAAATGAGAATGACGATCGACTAGCAGTCCATGTATACTAGGTTCATGATAGTGGCAGCACTATCAAAATGCAATTTCTGCGTTCAAGTTTCAAGATCATATCCAAAGCGATTTGGACAGATTTGTGTTGTAATTCCTCTGAAAAAAAGCAATTGCAACAACAAATCAAGGTATCTGAACATTTTTGGATAGGTTGACACCGTCTCGGATAGGTTCCTTTATCGCAAGGAACGTGTGTTTTAAAATATTCCATTTAATTCAATTGACACAGCAAAACCCTCCAATTTTATTCACCCCTATAAAAAGGGATCAAATTTAACTGGGATCAAATTTAACCAAAATTTTAACGCAATTGACACACAGCCTTAATTAACAAAATAAGTAACAGCCGCGCCAATAGGCATGCAAATTGGAAAATTCATAAAATTGAAGAATATTGTTTGTACATAGATATTAAATGAGGGTATATTCAAGCAATGTTGTAAACATGTTTCATGGAAGTTCCTTAAATCTGCTTCCATGATGTGGTAATTAAATTCTGCGGACGGAATTTATTTTGTTCAAGTGTTTGAAAAAAAAATAATTCAAAATGTAATGTTATTAAATGTTTTTTGTTGACAAATGTTGATACATTAAATGTCATAATACCTTAGCAAAAAGTTTTCCACGTTTATCAAATTTTCATTTACGACGTTTATCATAGAAATTCGTGTGGGAAAGTTTACTACTTATTTTAACAAAATTTCATACAAATTGTGATAGTTCGTTTACGAAGCAGGTTGCGTCGTAAACGTTCCGAATGGTATGGGTAACATCTATTTTTTTTTTAATTAAAGGGCACGGTAGTCCCCAGCCGAGTTCTGGCTGGGGAGTTTGACCCTTTTTACAGGATCAAACTCAGGCTATTTTCGACCCCCCTCTAACTTCAGTACCAATAAAGTCAGAAACTTCAAACACGCATCATTTGCTAAGCTCACCAAGTTTAGGCAACTCACCAAATTATTTAATATTTAACATTAATAAACTTAGAACTTGGCGTACTTTTAGATCTCATTACTTTTTACGGCTGAATTGTGACGCAAAGGTTTTTGTATAAAGAAGAACTTGGCTTATTTTTTAACATTTATGTTTTTGGTTTGACTATAATTTCTCTGACAGCTATTGAGAGTAGATCTCATTATCAATTTAAATATGTTTTTTTTATATTCCTCCTAGACTTTTTTTCAGTTTTTTTAGGAGCAAAACTAAAACAACCTGGCATAAATATTTGTTTAGCCTTATAGTTAGGGCGTTAAGGGCATCAACCTTGCACTTCCGTCCTGATCGGATGAGCTTTAGTACACTAAAAGTCCACATCCTAAATTTACTTTTAAGAAGTGTTGCCACCGTGGCAACACAGGCAGATCGGAGATATGAATGTTGCCTCCTTACCAGGTTATAAAACGAAATTCCACATAAATTGACTTATAAATCAAAACCAGAGATCGGACGATGACGTGATATGTCTCAATGGATTCAGAATACTTGATTGATGAAATTATGCTATTTTTTGGACCCTTCCCCACCCTTACATGCTGGGGGCGCAAAATACCCTCGGTGATTAAGGGAAAATAATGGTAATTATATGAATATTCATAAAATTTTAAGTTGAGCGTCGACGCAGAATTTCATGGTCTACACTCTACAGCATATCCAAAGTCCACTTTTATACATGCATTAGTTTTTTGTATAATCGCTTTCAAAATGGGGGGACGGGAAGGTGGAAGTATGTTAAACCAATATATATTTGTCTTGGTATAATCTAAGCATATGGCACAGGATTTCAGGGTAGTTTTTAATGCCCAATCTTATGCAATCAAAATAAATACAATAAAACTTCTCTAAAAACAGTTATAATCCTTTTATAAAATGATGACTCAATTTTCAGTGAAGCGAGCATAATATTACCAAGTTCTAATGGCATGGTGATGAAACTTGGCCCACATATTTCGTTTGCCGTAAAAAACAAATATCAAAAGAGCCTGTAAAAATATCTGGGGTGAAAGGGTGTTTTTTTGAGTGAAAGGATAAAGTGTAAACCTATGACCAGTAGACCCCTCACACAACTAGTACGTTGATTAAAGTAGTAGGATTGTTTTATTTTGTATTATGACCAAGAATACAAATATATAAATCAAATATCTATTGTCAAAGTTGTTTTTTTAGGGAAAATTTTTTATCTGTTCTTTTCAAAATACATTAATTTTTCCATTAAAACGACGATTACTTTCTTAATGATGATTGTATCGTCTTCGATTACATACAAATAAAATGTTGGATTTATAAGCCATATTTTCCTTTCGCCGCAAGAAAAATACCCCTGACACCAATATATTTGCGTGAATCCTGTTAAGTCATGGTTTCTACCAACTTTCATCAACATACCAGTTTTAATAGTGGTTTACTGGTAGTAGAAATTGACTTTTCACTTTCAAAACAAAAAAACACCCTTTCACCCCAGATATTTTGATGGACTCTTTTGCTTCTTAGTTCTCAGGACAAATGAAGCATGTGATCCAAATTTCATCACCAAACCATTGGAACTCGGTTATGTTATGCTAATTGCACTAAAATCTATTTATAAAAATAAAATAACTTTTTCCAGGGGTATTGTATTGCATTTATTTTGTGTTCATAAGATTCAGTACTAAAAACTACCCTTAATTCATGTATCATAATGCTCAGATTATACCAAGAAAAATATATAGGTATTGGTTTGACATACATCCACATACCCCTATCCACCACTTGAAAGCGATTATGCTAAAAACTAACTCATGGAATTAGGTAGACTTCGGATATGCCGTAGAGTGTGAAATAATTACCATTATTTTCCTGACAAAACAAAAACCCTTGCCAGCCAGGGGTATTTTGCACCCCCAGTGCGCAAAGATGGGGGAGAGGCTGACAAAATAATTCAAGTATTCTGAATGCAATGAGACATTCCACGTCATCGTCCGATGTCTGGTTCTCGATTTATATGAATTTATATGGAATTTCGTTGTTATAACCTGGTAAGGAGGCAACCCTTATATCTCCGACCTGCCAGTGCTGCCACGCAAACAACAAATAAAATTTTTTTTCTTTTGCGAATATCCCACAAATGACGTGCTAAGTCTTATACGACCTTGAAAAAATAAATTTTAAAAACTCAACTGAACAAAAACTATGGCTGACCAATTACTGAAATTAGTTTACCTTTTATGAGGTCTAGGCAACCTTTCAGATGGTGTTATTTTTTTCGAATATCCCATACATGAGGTGCTTAAAATAGTTGTTACCTTGAAAATTTTTAAAAAAATTATTAAAAAAAATCTATGGCTGAACAATTACTGAAACTAGCTGACCTTTTTAGACCAATTACTGACCTTTTAGATGGCATACTCATTTTTTTATAATTTCTATAAATGAGGTGCTAAAAGTCTTATACTGTGACCTTGAACCAAACTTTAAAAATTCATCAAAAAAAAAATTATCACGAGCCGGTGGCCTTTCGAACGGTATATTTTTTTGCGAATATCCCATAAATGAGGTGCCAAAAATTTGCGAATATCCCATATATGAGGTGCTTAAGGTTATGAGCCCAAGGTTTGACCTAAAATATGGCCTTAAGGCCATATTTTAGATGCCCTTTTCTCATAGAATCCAAAAGTTGCTAGCAAATCCGTTTCTTTGCATGAAAATGGACGTAGATATAGAGGGTGATTCACGTAAAGTGTGACAACAAGCTTGAGCATGTAGGTTTGGTCGAGACAAAAAAAAGCAATTTTCTAAAAAAAAAATTACTTGAAACAGAAAACAAGTTATTAAAAAACAACGGCAATACTCAAAATGCCCTGGTATACCTTTTTGCAAACCCAGCTTCTTTTTAAATTGCTGTAGCAAAAAACGGTTATTTGAAATTGTTAGAAAACCTTCTTTTTAATTTTCAGCACGTATCTGTAAAAAAAACTTCATCGGAAGTCCATATCTATATTCGTTCTTGAGACATGGTGGACGGGAAAAGGAAACCGAACGTACGTACATACAACAACGGATTCTGATTCTAGAGACCTAAAAACGTGAAGATATATCAACATTTTCAATTCGACAAATCGTACTAATTAGAATAATTTCCAATGAGAAGTTTAAAACAGGTTCGGAGAAAATCCATCCAGCCGTTAAGGCTGAAACTGCGAGGGCGGACATGAATACAAATTTGCGAGATCCATTTAGCCATATATGCATAGCATATATCGCCTGTACAAATATTGCCATCGAATGTAGATTTTGGTTTCTAAATATTGTTTTAAATTATGTCTCAAAAACGGCTCCTAACCTTTAGCACCTCATATATGGGATATTCGCAAAAAAGTATGTCATCTAAAAGGTCAGTAATTGGTCAAAAAAGGTCAACTAGTTTCAGAAATTGGTCAGCTATAGGAAATTTGTAATCAGTGCTTAAATTTTTTCAAGGTCACTATTTTTTTTTGGCACCTCATTTATGGGATATTCGAAAAAAATATACACCATCTGAAAGGTTACCTTAAACTCATAAAAGGTCAACTAAATTCAGTAATTCGCAGCCATAGTTTTTGTT
This sequence comes from Melangyna quadrimaculata, assembly GCA_949320155.1. NCBI lineage: Eukaryota > Metazoa > Arthropoda > Insecta > Diptera > Syrphidae > Melangyna > Melangyna quadrimaculata. The sequence continues at coordinate 149,765,758 of OX439485.1, read as the reverse complement.
TAATTGAAGTTTTAAAATTTATTTTTTCAAGGTCGTATAAGACTCTTAGCACCTCATTTAAGGGATATTCGCAAATAAAGTATACCAATTTGAAAGGCCACTGACTCGTGATAAAAGGTCAGCCATAGGTTTTTTTTAGTGAATTTTTAAAGACTGTTTCAGGGTTACAGTATAAGAGTCTTCATTTAAAATAAAAAACCTATGGATGACCAATTACTGAAACTAGCTGACATTTTATCACAAGTCGTTAGCCTTTCAAATGGTATAATTCTTTTGCGAACAAATGAGGTGTTTAAAGTCTTATATGACCTTGAAAAATTAATTTTAAAAATTCAATTTAACAAAAACTATGGCTGACCAATTACTGAAATTAGTCGACCTTTTATGAGGTCTAGGTAATCTATCAGATGGTGTATATTTTTTCCGAATATCCCATAAATGAGGTGCTAAAAATAGTTTTTAACCTATTTTCCTATGGCTGACCAATTTCTGAAACTAGTTAACCTTTTTTGATCAATAACTGACCTTTTAGATGGCAAATTTTTTTGCGAATATCCCATATATGAGGTGTTAAAGGTTAGGAACCCTCAAAAACAAGAAGACATAAAAGCACCTAGTTTTAAGCATTGCAAGAAAATTTCTATGAGCATTGGAATATTTTGTAACTCATGATTGCTTAATTACATACAAATTTGAAACAAAAAATATAACGTAGGTAAGTGTGTTTTGTTAGTTTTTTTTTATTTTCTATTCAAATATGTATGCATGCCAATGAATTTCTAGCATGATCCATTTTTGTCACAAAAAAGTTAACAAGTTTTGAAGCACTTTTTCTGGACAAAATTCTAAGATATTTTGAAAGTGAAGAAAACTAAGCACGAGGAATTAACTACACAATTACGTGAACGAAAAGTGAGGTTTTAACAAAATCTTAACTATAACTTTTGCAGTAGGCAATTCCCAAAAAAAAATTACTTTATAATTTTTGTTTGTATTTCTGAAATAATTCTCTCCACATTTGTCATGGTTTGGGCGGCCTTCTATAGAGGTGAGTTCGCTTGTTTTTTTTTTTTTTTTTTTTTAATAATATTGCAGCTACAAAAACGAACCATACCTTGTTACAAAGGCTGGCTCCCAATGTCAGGTGTCAAATTTTACAAAAAAACCTTCGCTCACCTGTCGACAATGAGATGCATTTAGTAGATATTTCGAAAAATTTTATGTTTGTGTTAAAAAAATAATAATGAAATTGAAACGAAAAGAAAAAAAAAGAAAACAAAATGTAAAACGTCAGCCGGCAGCAGCTAATTTGGCAGCAACAATAAGCTTGTAAAATATTTTCAAAAATCATATAGAAACAAGTTTTCATTATTTTTCTTTCTTTTATCTAAATTTAATTTTTAAAATGTCATAACAATTAATTTCAATTGACTTAAAGGCCCACATACGCCATACGTATAGAAGATTCTTGAATTTAACTTGAAAAAATATTATAATTTTGGCAGAAATTTCCATTTTTAATTATCAACACATTAATTTTGGTATGGTGATTTTTTTTTAAATCTACTCTGAGAAAATTATTGTTTTTAAATTATATTTTTTTTTTTTAAATAAAACAAAATTGACTGTTGAGTAGCATTTCGCGTGCCATATGAATTTTTGTTCAGCATTTATCCCTAAAAATTCTTTGACTGCACATTTGTATAGACCTGAGATTCTTTGCATACACAAACTCAAACTAAATCAGCATTTCACTTTCCAGAGAATGAGAGAATGAATGGCATTTTTATTTTATACAATGATGATGCTGATGAAGGTGGCTAATTTTATACATTTTTTTTATTTAAATTTGATTCTTTTATTTTTCTTTCTTTTAAGAAAATTATTTAAAAAAAAAATAATAAAACTTTTCCTCTAGATTTTAAAAATAGACATTTTTGCACTCGTACAATCGAGGTTAGTGTAGAGACATCCAAATTAGCCTCAGGAAAAATAAATTAAATTAAAAAAAAAAAAAAATGATTATTAAATATATTTCCACTTGATGATGGTTATTTTTTGAGATTAAAATTTATTTGAATCACAAAAACTATCAAGATTTTGTTGATCTTTTTTTCTCACTAGAACTACATAGAGCTATAGAAACTGGCAGACTTTTGATGTTGGGGGGTTGTGAATGAGAAAAGGGAATTACAATATTTTATTCAAGCTTCTTTTTATGAGCTGTTTCAGTGGGGGCGGGATGAGATGATGTCCTTGAAAATGAGGAGAAACAAATAAATCTTGGATGGTTGCCAGTTAGGCGTTGTTTAATTTAGTAAATCATTGATTAATTAATTTTTTGTGATTTCAATTTATTTTCATGAATATGCATACTTTACCATCGCAAAAAAAAAGAAAAAGTATTTTTTAATGGATTGAATGTGAAAAATTGTATGTTATGTGCATTTTTGTATACATTAAAAAACATGTTTGATTATTTTTTAAACAGATTAAAAAAAAAAAAGAAAAAAAACAATTTGCTATGAGTTTATATAAATAAATTATTTATTATAAACCTGTGTTTTTGTTTTTAGTTTGGAACAATCTAGATTGATAGTAAAAAAAACAACCGTCTGGGTACTCGTGTACGCAAGTTGGAAGGTGTACTTTTTGACGTTATTTTGATAAGTTGATAAGTACATACTTGTAAAGTTACGAATTTATAAAAGGAACAATTTCGGGTGTTTTTTGTTTTTTATAACAAAAATAATTTTTTATTTGTAATTTTTAATCACATAAAAAAACATAAAATCCCACGTACTTTGGCTGGCTTTCATAAACTTTTAAATTTAGAATCAAAATTTAATTTAATGATTGAAATGGGATGGTATAGGTTGTGATTGAATTGATTTTTTTTATTTTATTTCTTCACGTGGTTTTGATTTGTTTAGGACCAAAAATAATGGTACCTTCATGATGTTTTAGCAGCTAAGGAAAATCTTATTTTTCTCAAAAATTACTTCTACGCTTTTGGCATACAATTTTTACTCTTAAACGGACAACTCCTTTAAACGGACAAAAGTGTTTTCACCGCCGCTGTCCGGCTAACATGAGCCCTGGCAAGCCAGTGTGCTATATAAATTGACTGTCAAGTTGGTATACGCGAATATGCTGTGACGTAGGTGGCACGCAACTTATAAGCAATTGCTTTCAAGTATGTGCGGTCACGTTCAGCTTTTACTAGCATAGCATTTTTATTGAATTTGCTTTTGCATCGAACATCGATTTTTTTTACTTAACAAAAAATGACGTCGATTTCTGAATCAAGTCTTGAGATGGTCAACGCATAATACTGACAATGCGTTGACAGACTTTGCTGTCGCGTCAAAATAACATGATTTTTATTAATTCAAAAATTTCAATTTTTTTAAAAAGAATTTTTAAAAAAATTTGATTTGTTTGAAGTTTTTTAACCCATCATCATCGTAACCATCCTTTAATGGAATTTTACAGTTCATACGTTGACAGATAGGTAAGAAACTAAATTACGCCGTAAGAGGAATCTTTCGTTCCAAAATGTCACCCAAAGGCGCTTAAATCGTCTTTTCCCGCGCAAACAAATTTATTTTCCAAAAAAATTCAGATATCTTTAAGTTTTTTGATGCATCATCTCAGTAGCAATCTTGTAATTTAATTTGGCAGTCTATGGCTTCACAAATTGGTAATAGAATGTTCCAATTGTCACCCGAAAAATTAAGAATTTTAAGAGATTTTGTATAATTCATCATAATCATAGCCATCCTTCAATCATATTTGACAGTTGCCTAGTTTGGAAATGTTAAAATTTCTTTGTCCCTCCTCGCATTAAAAGTTGTGGTAGATAGAATATTTAATTTGTCATTAATTTTCAACGACAAGCTATCTATATCGCTTTATATACAACTCTGAACGAGGCCAATGTATTCTCTACTGGCTTCCCAACTCTGGCTTCGAAAATGGCAAGCCAGTTGACGAGCAAGTTGCCCAGGTCTGTATGTGTTAGTAAGAACATTTAAATGTATTGTAACTTGTAAGCCAGTACTGTCTCGTGTGGCCTCAGGGTAAGGGAGGTTTCATTGTAGTCTTTAATTTTCGTATCAATTATTTTTTGGTTGAAAGCTGGGAACCAATGGTTTCATGTCTACCAGGTTTTAAAAAATTGGAAATTACAAAACTATTTTTTTTTTTATAGAAAAATCTTGTTTTTTTGCCTTGTTTTAGCGCAATTAACTGACATATTAAATACAAAAAACATCATCATAATTTACTGCTTCTCCTGCATACAAAAGGGTTTGTAATGTTTTTAGACGAATGTCAGAACCATATGAAGTGACTTTGGCTAAACTACTCCTGATTTCGTGATAAATTTCGAATATACTTTCGACTCGTTGAGCACATTTTTATCATAAGGAAACAAATTTCAAATTTAACACACATAATAAGATTGGTACATGGATAACATGTGAGAGGGTGGGGTGACCTCTCGATGCCAATTATTGTTTTTTCCAGGCCAGCCTAGTACTACGAGTATGAACGACTTTTTAATGGAAAAGATTTTATAAATTCAAACATCGAATTTTGGTTTCAATATTTTTTTAGAAATTAAGAAAACTTTGTGTAAGCCGATAATCTTCCACTTTTTACAAAAGCCGTGTTTTTTGAGGGAAATGGAAAACACTAAAAAAAATTCTTTATAATAATTTGTTTTGTTATTGTTTTGCGTATACAATTTTTGCTGAGTTGCTAAAAAACACGGCATATATATGTATATGTACATATTTCGTTAGAAAAACCTTCCTAGAATCAACAATAACATATCCAAATATTAAATTCGTTTTCTAGAAAACGGCTCCAACGATTGCACTATGGACAACGAGACAAAATTATTTTTTATATTCAATGGTTTGATATCCCCCGAAAAGATGTTTTATAACATTTAAAGTGTATTTGATCATGATTTTTTTATTCTACGTTGTTCTGAGAGGGACTCTGAATAAAACTTGCTCTCTTCGTCGAAGTTTGCACTGTCTACATCTTCTAAGTCATTAGCTTCACTTTCTAAAATTTCATCGGAAATTGGATCTGCAATCGGATATTCCAATTCTTTCTTTACAAAAACATTTTGTTTTTTAACAGGAGAAGCGTTTTTTGGTAAAAAAAAAACAGTAAACAAGAAGATCCTTCAAGTACATCAAAGTAAGTTATTTAAAAAAAAAATGCAAAAAAACACGAATTACATGTAAACCTGCAAAAACCTGCAACCAATTTTTTTGTAATCGAAGCTTTTTATATTACTTTATTATTCTGCATAAACAAGACAACAGAATTTGACGGAAAACATAAACAAAACGATTAACGAATAATGCACAGAAAAATACACTTAAAAGGGTATTCTTTTAAATAAATCAGAAAAAATATAAAAAAACATTTGTTTAACAAAAAAAATTGATGAATTTATAAGAACACACCTGCAGTTAAAGTATTCATTTTAAAAATTGTATTTAGTAATGCAAAATATTATGTAAATAATTTATTTAAATCAACATATTATTTTTTTGGTGATGCAAAAAAATGAATGGTCTTTTTTCCACTGACTTTGAACCTGTGCTGCAAGGAAATTAGTTAGAGTAAAAAAAAAACTAAACAGCTTATTGATCTATGGGAATATTACTACCGCTTGGTGTAAAATTAACTTCTCAATTTTACAATTTAGAAAATCGACTTTTGTCTCGTTTTTGAAAGCATTTACTCCATAGTGGATTAACAATGTAGAACAATATTTCATATTTTCGACTTTCTCATTGTTGGATGAACCGATTCTTATTATTTTGTATTAAGAAACTCCTAATAAATTGTGATATCTACAAAAATCATAGACAATTTTCAAGTTCATAAATAAATACAAAATAAATAAATAATATAAATTATAATAATACCAGAAGACCCGTGCGAAAATTTCGCACATTCAATAAGGCTTTAAATTTTCAAAAAGAATGTTTGAACAAAATAAATAACTTCTTTTTATTATTGATATGATATTTTCGTTTTACAAAACCTCTTTGTAAACAATATTTGATGTAAGAATGAAATCTTTTTGAATTTTTTGTTTATCGTTTTCTTTAATAGAAACATACTATGTTGTTTTCACTTTTTTATTTAGTTTATTAAGCTTTTTACTAAACTTAAATCTCAAAAATACATCTCTCAAAAACACAGCTAAAAATTCTTTTGGGGCCGCAGCATTTAGCTATCTCACTGCATTCCGACCCTGTGTGAATGCATTTGTGTTTGTGTAACTCACACTATTTAAAAAAAAAACCTCACTTTTTCCTCGATATGCCCGTTCCTCTATTTCTTCTTCTAAGATTTTAAATTAAAGAATTAATAAATATATGTTTCTTTCATGCATGCAATCTAGTGATACCTAATAAATGCATTCGGCTTTTTATAATGAGAAAAAAGACAACAGACGTAGGTAACAAATATGTTTCTCCATTACTCACTAATGTGCAAGCGAAAAAAGTGAATAATACATTACAAAAGTAATAAATATATTTCTTTCATTCATGCATGGTGTAACTAAAGAATGTTTCTCCCCCACTCACTCAAGGCGCAGCGAAAAAAAAGAGAATTCTAAATTACAGAAGTTATTTATATTTTTCTCTTTCACTCATTCAATGGGAATGGGTTAAAAGTGAGGTAGGTATTCTTTATGTCAAGTTTTTCATTTATTGAATTATTTTAAATTTCCGAAATTTATAGAAAATAGTGTGGTATAACATAAAGTTTTTGTGCAATGTCATGAGTATGTGTAAATTCCTATTCAGTGATACCTATTTGAGTGGATTTGACCATTTTATAAATGAGAAAAAAGGAGTTTGACAACAGAAATAATATATATGATGATTACATAAAACAATTTTCAATTGGTTATACATTTTTTTTATTTAAATTTATAAAACGATTTTTTTTTTCCAGTTTGCAATCAATTTTTGCACACAAACTTAGCTCATCTTTTCGGCTTTAATTATTTACTTCATTCATAAAGAACCGACATAAATAACTCAAGTTCTCAGTTTCTAGATTTTGTTTAATGAAAATTTGATTGAAGTGGCCCTAGCGCTTTCGTGTTAGATTTACAGTTGTAGAAACATTGACAAATTTGTAGAGGAGGGTTATAAGATAAATCATCTTATAAGATTTTGTTTTTTTAATCTTCTAAAATGTTCATAAACTTTTGAACAAACATAGGAAAAATAAAATTGAATTAATATGTATGTACTTTGTATACACAAATTAGAGTTTGTTTTATAATAATCAAGATCCAACGCTAGTACTGAGGATTTGATTTTTGAAAGAAACCAAATCGGTTTAAAATATTTTTTGTTTAACAGGATACCGAGACTTGAACACAATATATGTAAAAAGGGCGTTTTTCTATTTTAGTTCAGAACAGAGTCTGAGTTGTCAAACAAAAATCTGTGTTTCTTTTTTAGCTCAGAGCACTAAGAGCTTAGAATTTGTATTTCTTTATTTGTTCTGAACATGTTCAGAGTGCGATCTATGAGCTCAGAATAAATTGACTGAGCATTTAGAGTCAAAAGCTGAACACAACCAATTTCAATATGATCAGTAGGAAAAAACAAGAAAACAAAACACAAATTAATGAAAAATGGCAGATGAGGCTGGTGGTCGTTCTGGCGCAGAAGGTAAATATTAAATAAATAGCTATTAAAATAGATAATTTCATGAATTAATCATTTCAGGGTTTAAATGGACAAAAGTTATGAACTACCATTTCCCTGAGAGCAACACCAGTGTAGCAATCCTCATCACCACTTTGGTCGAATAACAAGAAATCAAATACTTATTGTTAATCCATCTCAATGATTTTTTTTACTCGTTTGTGTTGTGGAGAAAGCAGAAGCAGAATAACAGCAGTAAAAAAAAAGTCAATAAGAATGTAATGTTTAAATGTATTTCAAAAATCAAAAATCAGAGCGCTCAGAAGTCAGAACACGCTCGGCTCAGAGTATGTTCAGAACATGTTCGGACTCTGTTCAGAGTTCCATTCTGAACTAAAAAGAAAAACGTCCATAGTCAACAATGACACGAGTACGATAACTTGGGCGCCGACAATTCATAACGGATTCTTGTAGAGGGGTAAAATACAAAAAATTTGGGCGGGAGGGGCAATTTAATGAAAAAAGTACTAAAAATGGAGACAAATCATTAAAAAATAACGGAAATACCTACAAATAAGGATTATAGCTTTTTTGAAAGCCAATACTCTGTTTTATTAGCCAATTTTTAAATCAAGTGAAATCTATCCATAGTTTTTGAAAAAACAACTTTCAAACTTCAAATTTGGGAAAAAAACATAAAAAAAAATGTTTAAAGTGGAATTTTTCAAAACTTTGAGATTTTATATTATATTTTTTTTTTAGAAATCATTGCTCATATTAATTCTTAATCAGAAATTGAAAACAAACTGATTTTATGTTTTCTATTTTTCGAGAAAATTAAAAAAATATCAAAACTACCATGTTAAAAAAATTAATATATTTTTAACGTGAGTATTTTACGTGGTCTTATTTCGATAGTAAAAATAGAATATGGATTAATTCTTACACAAATTGACTCTTAATTATCATACTTTCCACGGCGTATAAGCAGTGAGGTATGTTTGGGGAGGCATGCTGCCCCCTGCAACCCCCCCTGCTTGGGTTCACTATAGGACTTGGAGTATGTGCAAGGTTCGGTGTATGCAAAATTTGATGTTTAAATAAAGTGCTAGGACCCAGCATTAGGAGGGCATTTTAAAAGCGAGGTATGTAGGGGGTTTGTTGTGCACAGCGGGCGGATGATCATCCAATCAGATCAGTGGACGCTCCAGTGCCAGCCAACGAACTGCCTAGTGGGCTAACTGTGGATGGTGCGGGTGCGGGTGCTGATCTGGTTGAGTGAGTGATCCACTTTCTGATGATTGTGCTAAAAGCTACAACAAAATGCTATTCTAAACTAAATAAAAAGGGACGATATCCTGAGGATATGCCCATATTTTCTCTCTTCAATTCCATCCACAGGTTCAAACGAGTTATGGTATCAAAACGGCGCACTTCAGGGCTAATTGGGCTATGGGCTAGACTGCCCGTGGACGCCATTTCTACCTACCTACTTAGGGGGAGACATGCTGCCCCCTGCAACCCACCTGCTTGGGCTTACTTTAGGATTTGGGGTATGTGCGAGGCTCGGTGTATGCCAAATTTCGTTTGCGTTTAAGGAACTTTGAATGTATTCTCTGTTTACAATGTCAACAGCTTACATATGATAAATGTAAATGTATGAAAAGTAGTAAGTACTTCTAGTAATTTTAAATTTTCTCAACAAATAGAGGACATATAGCACAATCAATAATTACAAAAAAAAAAGTGCTAAATTCGCAAAGTGTGATGTAGTTCTGCATTTTTGATATGTTGTTGGGGCATGTTAGAGTAGTCTAAAACCAAGTTTGCAACTTCGAAAAACCTGTGATCGCTGCAGAATGCAACAGTGAAAAAAACGCTATAATCATCCCATTTTGTCCGACATTTTCCTTTATAACTTTGAAAATATGCAACATAGGTAAAAACCGTCTACTATAAACTTGTTTGCTATAAAATTTTCTACAAGACCACATCAGTTTTAAATTAATCCATGTTATATTTGTGTTGCTCTCTAACCACGAATTAAAACAAAAAATTCTGAAAACTAAATTATTTTGAAGCAGTCAAAAAATAGGTCAAAAATTGTACAATTCTGCTAAAAATGCGGAATGAAGTGGTCTATAATATTACAGGACGAAATTCGAAAATTCGGTCCAAATCGGTCAAATAGTTTTGGCAAGGAACATGATGTTAACTGAGTGCAACAAGCAATGTTCGCTTCATTGCTGTGGTCAAAGCAGGACACTAAAGTTGGCACTGATTTTTGTACACTTACTTGGAACCCTTAACTATCATAAAATATAGTTATAATATTTATATCTTTTTTTATGCAATTTTGGAAGTGGATTTAAAAGTTTCGAAAATGTTCACGAAATTACATATTTACATATGTGCCAAGTGAACAATTTTCGGAACTTTTAAAATCGCTACCAAAGTTGCTTGGAAAAAGATATAAATAACATAACTATAATTTAACATAGCTAAGGGTTCCAAGAACGTGAACAAAAATAAGTGCCAACTTAGGTGTGCCACTTTGACCACAGCAATGATGCAAACATTGCTTGTTGCACTTAGTTAACATCATGTTTCATGCCAAAACTATTTAACCGATTTGAATCGAATTTTCGAGTTTCGTCTTGTAATACTCTAGACTATTTGATTCCAAATTTTAATCGGAATTTAACAATTTTTGACCTATTTTTTTAGTGCGTCAAAATTACTTAGCTTTTCAGGTTTTTTTTTTAATTCCTGGTAAGATAGCAACACAAATATAACATGCATGAATTTAAAACTAATGTGGTCTTGTAGAAAATTTCATAACGAACTAGTTTATAGTCGATGGTTTTTTCCTAAGTTGCATATTTTCAAAGTTATAAAGAAAAATGACGGACAAAATGGGGTGATTTTTCACTGTTGCAGGTTTTTCTAAGTTGCAAACTTCGCTACAGACTACTCTAGCATGCGTTTTTTTGCGTTTTTTTAATCAAAATTTTGAGTTTGAATGCTAATTTTTTGAAAACTATTGACACAAATAATTTAATTTAAATGTAGGATTAAAGATCAGACTTCTGGCTTTTAAAACCTTTATTGTTTTGAATTTTAAGTAGTGTCGTTGGTTTTTAATATTTGTTTTTCCATTTAAGTCGTTTTTATCGAAAATCGCCCCTAACTCCTAAACGGGCGAGACCCCCCCTCCCATAGTAAAAAATGCTTGTATTTGACCCTTCTACAAAAATCCGTTATCAATTTTCGGCGCCCAAGTTATTGTACTCTCCCCTCAACAATGAACAAAGCAGACAATTTGGCTTGATTTCATTCGATTAACTTAAAAATTGTAGATCGATTATGACGTTAATATTGCACTGAGTCATAAAGCAACAAACGAGGTATCAAAATAATTTTTGTTTTATTGATAGTGGTCCAATGCATTTATAATCTGACCCAGAAGTTTGTACCACCCCCATTTTTTTTTTTTTATTCGATACAGATTTGAGAGAGATGGCGTCAAAACGGTACATTTTAAGAATTCGATAACTGAGATTTATCATATAAAAAAATTTGTGGGTGGTACAAACTGCTGGGTCCTCCATATAAAACTTTATAATTGGACTGGACTATAATGCAGACAAATAAAAAAAAAAAAAAAAAAAATGAATGCGACGTACGCACCCAAGAGTATAATGAGTCAGTCACTGGAAGCACTGTGAGTAACTATGCATAGCGGTAAGCTAGAATTTCCAAAAATATAAATCAGTAATACCCATCAAGTCTGAAAATTTCTAAGCCCATCCTTTAAAATTATCAAATGAAATCAATTATCATAAATCGACGGAGTCTCTTAGGGAAGTCGTCACGTTTTTTTATTTTTTTAATTAATCTTAAAAAATCCTCCATGCCAATAACTAGGATGTTACTACACCAAAGAATTAATTTCACACTTTTTAACTTTTTTATCTATGATCCATGTTTTTAGATAAAAGGTACTCTAACTAAAAATTTTTGAAATAAATATTACATTATGTCACTGTACACTGTAGTAGTAAGTAGGTAAGTTGCAGATAAAATGTCAAACTTTGCAATTCATACTGACTGTCCCATCTTAAAAGAGGTACGAGATTTTTATTTTAGCTTTGATGGAAATTAATGAAGTCCTGGACATTTTGAATGGAAAATTAGGTTGGGAAATTTTATATAAATATGCGTCAACTGCGCTGAGTTACAGAAAACGCATTATAGATGAAGACTTTTAATTAAATGTAAATTGTTAAATATTTGAACTTAGAAATTGTCAATCTGGTAGAGGGCCTTTGGTCAAACCATATTAAACTTAGATTAACTAATTGTAAATTTTAAAATTATGTTTTACTTAATAAAGTTTTCAACTAACTAACTAACTACTGACGGGTTGAGCTTTGGTATACTTATAATGCTAATAGTTCAGTATAATCTAAGGATATAACACATGGACTTAGTAATAGTAGTTTTTAAAACAAAAATAAACACAATAAAATAACTCTAGGTAAAGTAATACATTACATACATAGCTATTTTCAAGAAATGATAACTGAACGTTCATTGGAAAAGATATAATATTATACCTATACAAGCGGTATAGCTTGGAATATACTTGAAACTTGGAACACCTGTTTCATTGGTCACTAACAACAAGAAACAAAAGAGCCAATACAAAATGTCTGTTGTGGAAGGGTGTTTTTTCTTTTTTAATGAAGGGAAAAGTGTAGAACTATTACCATCAAACTCCTCCCAAAACTGAAGGTTGGTAAAAATATATTTTGTTTTTGATGAAAACTTTACAACCCATAATTAAAAAAATACCATAGAAAAATCTATGTTCTAAAGTTGTTTTTGTAGGGGTAATGTTAGTAGTAGGGGTAAAGTTAGTAATTTTTTACATGTTCTAATTAGTAATTTTTGCTTTAAAAGGACGATAACTTTTTAAGGGTGCTCAAAAAAAGAGAACACCGTTTTTTTGTTTCCATTTTCTAACGGAAATAAAGCGAGCTGGTGGCTGAATACCGAAGACAGATTTTTCTGCGGAAAAAGAAGATGCGATACGAGAAACGTTTGCGTGCAAGACAAATATTCACATTTATTCTTATATACGTGCGCACAGTGAAGCGATATTCGATAAGTGTTGCGAGTTTCTCGCATACCTAATGCAAGTACCTCGTTCACAAACTCTTCTGACCACTTTTGCAAGCGCATTTAGAATCGCTTGTCGCATCGCTTTATCGCACCACTGCACGCGCAGCCTTAAAACGAATCTTACTTGCCTCTTTACAAAACCCCTTGAAAAATTATGGTTTTTTGACAGCCATTTTTCGATTAAAAAGCATTTTATGACATAAGCATGCTTTAGCCCTGTTTAGATTGGGAAGATTGAGTACGGACTGGTGAGTACCATCGTGTTTGCTTTACAAACTGTGAGGCGTCTCAAAATGCATTGAAACAACAACAACTTCCACATTGAAAGAAGAACAAAGCAGACTCACGAGTCCGGTTTTTATATTTTCTACATGCCTCACGAGACCCATTAGCCCGCACTTCTCTTTCCTACAAACTGGCGTGAGTCCGTACACAAACTTCCCAATCTAAACAGGGTCTTAGAGATCTAAATCAAATCATAAAAAGTAGCATAAACTGAATATCGACGCAAATTCCTCGACCATTTTATTTCGACTTTTGAAATGATAACTTTGTTTACATAAAAACGATGTTTTAAGCTTGCCAAATTACCAAAACTTCTCCATACAATCAACAAAAATCATTTTAAAAATCGAAATATGTAATCAAAACAGAATTTTTGAACATAATATTTTGAATGAGCTCTTTTAAAGGAATAAAATCAAAACAAATACAAGAGCGTATTGAAAAATGAGTACAAAAATTTAAAGCCACTGTGGTAGACCCCAGACCTTATTGAAAGTTTGAGAAAACTTCGAGAGAGAAATATATAATCTCATTTGTATTAGTTATTCGTTTTATTATGTATTTTAATTGTTCCGTCTGAGTTGATTTCTGGAACTTAACTGATTGTCAGAAATAAGCCGTATGACTTTTGTAATTCTGAATCTATAATAATAGATGTACATTATAGGTTTTAGAGAACATTCCTAAATTATTATAATTATGGACAAGCGGGACATTGGTAAGGTAAAATTAAAAAACAAAAATCCGAAAATTCCAGCATCATTATGCTGGGATTATAAATATAGAACAATTTAACAAAAATTAATTATTTGCCGTTAGGCCAGTTTCTTAGTGGTAAATCCTCCTAGTTTTGGAGTAAGCTCACAAATTTGATGCCTTAACTCGAGTTAAATTCTAAAACCGGGACGATCTAGCAATGAAAAAAACTGGCTCTTAAATATGAGGAAATAATTTGCAAACATTTTCAAACAAAAACTATATCAATTTTAGGAAACATTATGATAATATTCGAACCATGGTGACCAAAGACCAGAACGTGTTAAATAGCATCAACAATCTATGAAATCATCAACAAAATGAGAGGAAAAGAAGGAGTTTTGAACGAATAAATCCTTCCATCAAATTATTACAATTCGTCGGAAGAACTAAGCAAAGGACAAGAATTTTGTTCTTTTTTCCTAAACAACAATCAATATTTCCGTCAATGGTCAGATTTTTCTTACAAAAATAATTATTTCTAAGACCTAGCACTCACCTTAAAGTCGGACAAAGAAGCCATAAGGTCATCTAATTCCTTAGTGGCTGAAGAAGCGAATATATTCGAAGATGCTGTTCCTGATGGCGGCTGTGGTGGTGCATATGAGTCTTTTTTATGGACAATTTGTTCTTCCAGTGAAGCAACTAAAGGCATTAAATATCACAAATAAAGATTTTTCAAAAAACAAACAAAACTGATTAACATACCCGGTACACCCTCTGGTCCTGTAAGTTTTTCAGTAGTGGTTTCCCTAACAGTGATTGTAACATGACGTCCTGGAGTCGGCGATTTGGCGGCAGTCGAAACAGATCTAAAATTTTATATTTTCTTTAGCAAAACTCTTCAAAATGAAGTGAACTTCGATTTATTAGCTTACCCATTTGGAACAGCATATATGGAGTTCGTAGAAGCATTTGTCAATTCATCCAGCAGACTATCAACAGTTGGCCTTTTCGTTGTACTATTTAATGTACTATAATTGCTTCCTGGCTGTTGTTTGACCTGACTTATACCATATGCAACTGGCATAGCAGCCTCTGTGAATATTAAAAGATAACATTAATAAAAACATGATAACAAATTGTTTTAAAAAAACTTTACCTTTTCTCTCCAAAGTACTGTCATATCTGCCATTGCTTAAGTCATGCAACAGATTATCCAATTCGGATAAATTATTGGCATTAGCTGCTGGATTAGCACCTCTATTTGCTGTTCCATAGAGACTATTATTGTGTGGCCTTGGTGTTGCACCTTGATGCTGATGACTTTGATATTGATATGAATGATTTGGTGAAGCAGCTACTCCGCCATTTCCATTGAATGCTGGCGAGGTGGATTTTCGTGTTTCTGTCATTGTATAGTGTTCCTGATAAATAGGCTGTTGGATGGAGAATATAAACAGTTAGTTAATAATGGGTATTATTATTTTTCTAAATTTAAGCAACAAATAACCTTTGCCAAAGACCAAACTATTCTTAATAATATCTAACAATCAAATAAGTTAAAGGGCTCTATTTTCAACCCTTTCCTTGTGTTTTCCAAGAAAAGAGTAGTTGTAGAATACGGGAGCACGATATTGTGGGATATTTAATAATATTTGTGTACGTTGGCTTTTATCAAGTATTGTTGTTGTTTTTGTGTTCCAGTCATCATGAACGAATTCTTATCAAATGTGTATCTAACACTCGATATACGTTAAAGTATTTCCAGTTAAATTTTGAGGTTAATATTTTTCTAAGTAAAGCTTAGTACGCTGCTGATGTGAAACGAAAAATCCCATACAAAAATGACATGACGAAATCATAAACGAAAAATTCCGTTATGCTTTTCGTTCTGTGGTACGATGCTCGACCAGCGAAATTGATGATTATACCAAATTGTTTTGACAAGTCTCCACTCTCTTTTCGCACAGATTTAATTGCCCGGACAGTTAATTCTGTGCGAATAAATGACATTAGGGCTTTTTCGTGTTTTATTTGTTGTTTCTTTCATTACAGCACTTTTTCCGTTAAATTTTGATTTATTTATTTGCAATTTGTGAAACTCTCCATGAATGTTTTCCCGCTGTGTTTTCGTAAGCATTTTGTAGTCTTTTTTGGAGACCACAGGAAAATTTAGTTTCGCATCAGCAGCGTACTAGGCTTTAAAGGAAAGCTTGACTTGAATTGAATATTACAATTAACTTGCCAACTTGATGTTGGTATAAAATGTATAGGGTGTTTCAGATTTCAGGCTAAAAATTTATTTTGTTCGTGAATTTCAATCTAAATATATATTTTGTTCGTGGGAATGCAACATCATTTCAAATTGGTTCTATTTTGTCGTTGTGTTCGTGTAATTTTGTATCTGTCATAACTTCAAAAGAGTTTTTATCAATTTATGCACTTTGAGAAGAGAAAAATGAGCTCGACGAATTTACCAATTTATTCTAAAATTCTTCCCTTTTAGGGGCCGGTTATAGCTATCATTGAAAACCATCATTGAAAATATTGATTGTCAATTTTGAGAGATTTTGAAGAAAAAATAAATGATTATTTTGATCCCAAAGTAAAGCCAATTTAATTGACTTAATCATTATTTCTAAGTATGTAAAACAAAATTCAATTTGGCACAACTTTTCTCATAAAATGACTTTTAATTTTTCAATGATGAACTACCTTACCAATGATCATTGAAAAAATTAAAAGTTACCTTAGGGGCCAGTTATAGCTATCATTGAAAACCATCATTGAAAAAGTTAGCTGTTGATTTTGAGACCCTTCGAAAGTTTAATCGTTCAATATTTTAATGCAGAAATATAGCTTACGACTTCAAAATTATTTGTCCTCCAAAAAAAATTCATTTTGACTTATATCTTCCCCATAACGTAACTTTTAATTTTTTCAATGATCATGGGTAAGGTAGTTCATCATTGAAAAATTAAAAGTTACGTTATGGGGAAGATATGGGTCAAAATGAATTTTTTTTGAAGGAGAAATAATTTTGAAGTCGTAAGCTATATTTCTGCATTAAAATATTCAATGATTAAACTTTCGAAAGGTCTCAAAATCAACAGTTAACTTTTTCAATGATGGTTTTCAATGATAGCTATAACTGGCCCCTTATGGGAAGATTTGGGTCAAAATTAATTTTTTTTGGAGGAGAAATAATTTTGAGGTCGTAGGCTATGTTATTGCATTTAAATATTCAATGATTAAACTTTCGAAGGGTCTCAAAATCAACAGCTAACTTTTTTCAATTATGGTTTCCAATGATATCTATAATTGGCACCAAGAAATCATTTTCTTCATATTTTAAACACCACTTTTTTAGTAAAAATAAATTAATACACTGAAAACACAATTCAAACTGAAATTGTATTGGTATTAGTGCAAAGTTGATGAGAGATGTAAAAATCTTCATTTTGACAAATCCAAATCAATAATAAATAGGAACAAAACTCTATATTTAAACGACAGGTTGGAATTATACAAAATGGATTAGTTATCCGAAATATAAGTTTTGTAGTATAAGAAAGATATGATCGGACCAGGGACAAATTAATTCATGTAATTTTATTGCTGGTATCGACGCAGAATTTTATCCTTAACAACATATCCAAAGTCCCGCAAAATCCCCGAATTGGCTTTTTAAGGGAGGGAGACGGAAGTTTGTCAAGCTAAAAATTTTTTTGTAATACAATCAATCATATGACCCATGTTTTTAGGGTGCTTTTCAACGCTGATTCTAAAGAGACCAAAACTGAAAAGATACATTTATCCTGTGTTAAGTTAATGTCATTTTTATGGAATGATCACTTTTTTTAAAGTACAACAAGTAATATATTACCCAAAACCATTTTAAAATCATGTGATTTTAATGAAATTTTGTATAAATGTTTCATTTGGCATGTTTACTAAGAATCAAAAGAGTCCCCAAAAAGATTGTTTTTTCCGTTAAGCAGGTCAAACATTACACCCCCAAAAAACACACTTGGACCTTAGATATTTGTACGGACTCTTTTGATCCTTGGGTGCCAATATAAATAAAAGTTTGGACACGGAAGACACAAAAACATAAAAAGGTTTTTATTGAATTACTTGTCAAAAAATATAAAAGCTCGAAGAAGCATTCAGTTAAAAGGGGGAATTTGGTAGCGTGTCATGTGTGCAAATGATGGAAGATAATTTTTATATATACGATATAAAGAAAATGGGAGTGGAACTGTCCGAAAATCTAATCGAAAACGAAATAAGTAAAATGTTACGTGAACAAAGCTAAGCATCGATAATTTTCTAAAAAAAATTACCAATAACGGAGTTTTCGGCAATAGGTTAACGAAAGCTTGAAAATCGTTTTCACCGAACATTTACAGGTTTTAATTTGAAATTTCCATTTTTTGACATAAACTGCTATTTGTGCCCTTGAATACAATAGTCTAGCGCCCCACCTGCAGCAGCTTTCAAAATTTGGAGTAACAAAGTTAAGGGCAACAATCGAATTTTGAATGCACAATTGAAACAGAATTTATAATTGTAAGTTAAAAATCGCAATTTAAAACTTGTGGTTTACAAAAAGTGTAGAAAAAACTTGTATTTTTGAGGTAGGGTTTGCTCTGAAACTGATGTTTTCGCGAAAACTGTGTTTTAGGAATAAACAAAAGGCGGACTTTTTTGTGCCACATGTGTCACCTTAAGAAGAATGGCATAAACAAACGCCATCGCCACTTACCCTATGTATTACTGTTCTAATTCTGCTATAAAATCGGCTAAGATCACAAGCGAAGATTCTTATCGCCGTGGAATAAGTGGAATAAGTTTTGTTGTATTTTATACGGAAATTATTTTTAAACTAACATATGTAAAGGGCACACAAAGCCCACCTAAAATAAGTTTTTTGTTTTTTGAGTCGAAGGGTCGAACTTGACATTTTAACTTTCCATTGGACAAACGATTGATTATGATTTTTTGTTAGATCAAAAATTTGACTATGCAGATCTTGATTTATCGGCTGATTTACATCTGTTTGTTTTAACTAATTTAACACCAAAACAATGATAAAGCCCGTATGATACTACATTTTTTCTTCATTTTTAATTCATTAGAAATGAAACTAGAGTAGTTCAACCAATTTATAATTGAAAATACCGATATGATTGAGCGGGTTCACAACAACCACATTAATGTAAAAAAGTCACAAAAAATGTATTAACAATGAGATTTGGTTTACTGTATTTCATATTCTGGCAGCTTTTTTTTTTTTCTTTTCAGAAAGTGAAAATTAAAAATTATTTCTAATTACACTGTGACTACAAAAAAAAGTTACACTTGGCTCATGAGAACACTAGTTTTTGGTGTATATTCAATTTTGTGGGCATTGTAATTGTCAAAACATAATGTTGTTCTTTTCATAAAAAATTCTAATTTCTCTTTTTCTCTCGGCTGACAGTTAATAATGATTTAATGAATCAAAAATGAAGAAAAAATGTAGTGTCATACGGGCTTAACAAATCAATCTGCAATCTTAATACTTTCGTTATAAATAAAAAATTCAAATTTCAGATCAAAGTCTAAATTTACCAATGGAAAATCCAATTATTTAAACAGAAGTCGAAATAATAACAGTGGTACAACTGCTTTTCAGCCGCATACACATACATATGTACATGCACATATGTAGGTAGCTTGACATTTCACAAATTTCTTCAAATTTTCACAAATGATCACAATTGAATTCCAAGAGTCAGAGCCTATGCTAAAAAAAATAGTTTTGCGAAACTTTAGTGAAAATGTCAAGTTATCAAATAGGCACAGTAGATAGGGTAAAGGCGGGAGATATGGAACCCTTTTTTTGTTTTTTCTTATAATTTTAAAAACAAAAAGGATAATCATTTCAAACATAGATTTATATTATCTGTAGCTAATTTATAAACCAAAAAAAATTGATAACTAGGGGATTTCAAAATGCAAAACATATTTTTTTCAATAAAAAAAATACATTATAAAAATGACAAGTGAAAAAAATGGCGGCATTGTATATAAAACCTATAGCACTGTTAATGAGTCGATTTTTGGTACGATAGTCTACGCCTATAGGTGGTGTATTATCGCTAAAGAGATTTAATGAGGTGTTCAATTTATTTTTAACTCTACATTATCTACAGAGCAAATGCCCTCCCAGGCCAGTGGCACCGCCACCGTCGTCTCGGTTTTTTGATAGCACTATAGATATTTATATACAATGCTGGCCGGTGATATGGAACTTTACTTTTTAAGTAATTTTTTGACACAGTTGTTGTTTATATACGTAAAATGCAATGGGACTTGACAAATTGTGCACTTCATGCACTCGAAAGTTACAAAAAACTGTTCTAAAATTAAAACCATCAATTTATTAGAATCAGGAAGGGGTGATATGGCGCCAGTGTAAATGTACTGAAATTGGGGGTGCCATATAACCCTTTAGACATTGCCACTGTTGTTCGAAATGAAAAGAACATTAACGTGTGTGTAGTTATATCGGTAAAAAAAAACAAACAGACACGGCTCACTCTTTGTTTTTCCGTTAAAACGAAGACCTGTCACCGAATACTTTCGTTTCTTCACTAAATTTACAAAAATACAAAAAAATAATCTTACAAAAAAAGCACAGTTTTTTTTTTGTATTTTCGGTTGTAGTTTAAACATTTAACAAGCTTCTTGGATTTCAATTGGACCCGCTAAAAGCCTGTGTGAAACTTAATGATATTCTGAAGTCATTGTTTAAAAAAAAGTCATTAAGTGGGAAATATTGAAAGGGTGCCATATACCCCGTGGTGCCATATCACCCGACTTTAACCTACTTGCTTCAAAATCTAAGCTTTCTCAAAAAAAAAAAAAATAATAATAAATCGGTGCGTAAAGTGTGATGCTCATGGAGATGGTGTCTTAAATGCTATCAGTACTGCTTAATAAAACTTAAAACAAACTATTACCAAATTATTTAGAAATGAAATTCCATATAAAACTTACAGAAACTGAGGTTTGTTTCGGTCGTACACTTCCATAACCAGGTGTACCTCCATAATTGTGTTGAAAGTTTGTTGATGATGCAGTTGATTGCTGTTTATTTTGACCAGGTACGCTGTTCTGTAAATCAGCTAATAGAGCGTCTGAAAGAAAAAAATACAAATCACAATTAAATTAAATGTTAATGACAAAAGTTTAAAAAAGACACCTTGCACTTTTTTTTTCATTTTAATGAGTTTAATAAGTTACCAAGATTATCATAGTCCCCAGTACTAGTTGCCATTGTTTTTTTTTTTTATTTACTAAATATTTCTTCTCTTTAACGTCCAAGTCAAACCATCTTATAGAAAAATAATGCCTATGTACGATCACATATGACGCATAGGTACAAGCATTTTTATTAAGTAACAAGCTTTTGTCATATAAGTAAGCTTAGCAAAAAAAAAAAAGAAAAGGTTATCGCTCTTTTCTGCTTATCATGTGAAATGTTTCTAACTTAAGAGAGCTCATATCAGTTTGTATACCTTCATGTCTAAAATTCATCCCCGGGACGTATCATTTGAAAGGCAAAATAAACTACTTCCAAAGGTTTCTCATTTCTGTAGGGCCCCTGCTTCTGATAACGAAGTTGTTGTACAGATGAACAGATGCCGACTTCGACTTTGGAAGCCCAGCCTATGTTACAGTTGCAATGCAGGGCGCATGGACACTGCACTTCAAAGGGTTTGACAGAAGAAGACAGTAACAGTTTATAAAAACAAAAGCTATGAATTGGGTCATGAATTCCGGCGGTGTCGTCATGCAGCTTTTAAAAGACCACAGTACCTACACATATTAAAGGTAATGCTGAGCATCTTTCAAAATATAAAGAAAATGGAGGATCCAATGCCCCTTCAATTGCCAAATGCCAATATGTTAAACGGGCGTGAACTCGAACATGCTTTTTTCAATTTTTGACGGTGTTCTCATTCGACTAACTCCTCTGAATTTTTAATGTGTAAACATCTTAGCTCTCGGTATGGGTATAATTGAAAGTAGGATATCCACGGATACAGCATTACATATACGGTCCGCACCACTTAGTTTACCAAACATTTTTGACTCATGGAAGCCAATGGTCCGTGCATTGAATAGAGTAAATTGAGGTATAATGTAAATGAGGTACAGGTCGGTAATGTGGTATAGGCAGTTTTTTCGAAAACCAAGCAACCAACTGGAAGTTTGGTATGCCTTGTTTACACATCCTCCCTTGAGTCCCGGCGCGCGCCGGCACACACATTTTTTTATTTTACAAAAGAAAACGTCAAAAAATCCATACATTTTTGATGGTGTTCACATTCAAGGTACATATATATTAAAGGTAAATTTAGCGTTTTCATTTTCGTTCAATTCTGCGCATGTGTCAAAATCCAATTAGTCTCAACAAATTTGTTTTTGTTTACTGTGTATTGGCACAATGGACAGCCATCTTGAAATGCGCAATATAATACCTTAGATATGTGGACTGTGGTTCACATTCGTCTGACTCCCCCAAAAAACCACAAGTTAAAAAAAAAATCGAAATTTTCGTGGATTTTTGTTGACGTCTTCTTTTGTTAAGTCAAAAAAAAAGTCTGAGGAGTCAGTCGAATCTGAGCACAATAGCGTCTTAAAAAAAATTTAAGTTTTCATGGATTTTTCTTTACTTTTACTTTTGTGAAGTCAAAAAAAGTGGGAAGAGACAGGCGAATGTGAACACCGTCTTATATTACAATAGGGATATTTAAGCCTTTATTCTGACAACCTCACTGATGCCTAACAAGTCACAATAACCTCATAACTCGTGATGAACTCACCTCATAAAAACTTAAAAATTATGATCTGCTCGTTGGCAGATCACAACTTACGCTGTTCTTGTGAGGTTTCATATGGGGGCTTCCACAGAATACAAAATTGTGACCGCCTTATACAAAAACTCAAACAAAATTGTGGCCTGTGAGCCTCACAACGGCAGAATAGGGCTGTTTCTGTCAACATCAAAAGTGACAACACTTGGGTGAGTTCGACAGTTCAGTTGATAAAAAAATGCAGAGCCAAAATAATAATAAAAAAGAATAAGCTTTAGTGAACTCTATTTATCATTAACTTAAATTGCATGTTGTATATAAATGATGATTGTATGTATATAAAAATGATTTCTTTTCACAAAAATAATTTCACACATCAAGTTTCTATTTAATTCCAAAAATAAGTAGCAAACGGCTAAATGTCAATTATTCACCCAACCGTTTGTATATAAAAGAGAATCGGGTATATATTGCTGTTTATTAAAAAGCCTTTTTGTGTAGGTATTGTGCCAAAAGACAGCCCTGTTCCATAGAATTCTTACTTCGTAAGCCTAGTATGCTGCTGGTGTGAATCGAAAAATCCCATACAAAAATGACATGACGAAATCATAAACGAAAAATTTCGTTCCGCTTTCCGTTCTGTGGTACGCTGTTCGACCAACGAAATTCATGATTATACCAGATCGCTAGGACAAGTCTCCACTCTTTTTTCGCACAGAATTAATTGACCGGACAGTTACGAAAAATTTCGTTGTGCTTTTCGTTCTGTGGTACGCTATTCGACCAGGGAAATTGATGATTATACCAAATTGTTTTGACAAGTCTCCACTCTCTTTTCGCAATTAATTAATTGCCCGGACCATTAATTGTGTGCGGAAAAATGACATTTGGGTTTGTTCGTGTTTTTATTTGTTGTCTCTTTCATTACAGCACTATTTTTGTTTGATTTGTTCGTTAAATTTCAATTTATTTCTATGCAATTTATTTAAACTCTCCATGAATATTTTTTCCGCTGTTTTCGTAAGCATTTCGTTGTCTTTTTTGAGACCGCAGGAAAATTTCGTTTCGCATCAGCAGCGTACTAGGCTTTATAAAACAGCGCCTAGATGCCGACTTTGAGTTTGCCCAGTCCTGTCTACCACCATAAAACGTCATAATAGAGGAAAAAAGAAAGCTTTTTGTTTTTATCAATCCGACAGCTTTTCAGTACAAAAAAAAAGAATGTTGTAGGTTGCAATAATTTGGAGAATCAACTATTATATTATAATAAGCTGTTCTGTAGTAAAAATCACACATCAGATACTAGCAAGTCTATACACAAAAGTAAGCAGACCACCTCGATATATATTTTATACCTTATACCCAATACCCACCATGTTTAGACAACTTGGCGGTTATGCGGGGGTTTCTTTCATAGCAATTAGTGCTTGTGGATCAATTCATAAATATTTATCAAGAGAATTTTAAGGAGGCGTTAATGACCTTTTCATTGAGAAAATAATAATTGTTCTATTCTATTGCAGACGGAAGCGTTAAGGCCCGACATTCCCAAGATTCCACAAAAAAACATATCGATTTCAATATTATATATGTCATCATGCAACTGATACCCGAACGACTGCACTGAATTGATCCAATTAAACTAAAAACTGCAACAACAATGACAACGAAAAAAAAAACACATTCAATTAAACGAGTAGTTAATCGCATCTTACACGCAATTCAAGACAGTAATTTGTAGTGCAGTATCATCACAAATAAAAATAAATACATTAACAATGGTTTTAAATTGATTTTAATTAATGTATTTAACAAGAATAATATGGACGACATCAATATAATGCTTTGATCACACTAGATTCTTTTTGGAAAGTGCACAAGTGAGAGTCGCATATACTGGCTCTTTTATTTGTTGATAATATTATGGATTCAAATTAAAATAATTAAATGCACGACTGGGTCCCACTAACTGGCACTTGTACTTCAAGTCACTCAGATTTATGGTGTTTTATCGATTTGTTGATTTTTTTTTTTGCGAAACCAATAATTTGCCTGGTATAGCAAGTAAAAAGTGCGAAATTCAATAAAACATTTACTGCGTCTACGATGATAAAGACGAGACAAAGATTTTTCATGGCGTAGGATGTGTTGTGTATTCAAAAATAAAAAATAAAACAAAATGTATTGTATCTCCCACTTAGTTTATGGCTTCACACTTACCTAAACGTCTTTCGAATGCACCTACTTGAAAATCGTTGATGGTGCTTTTAAATGATGATGATACTAGTTTAGCGGACATTTTTTTATTTGGTGTCGTTTTTGTTGTTAGATTAGACGTGTTGATTAGTTTCTATTTATTATTAATTTTAAATTGATGATTAAAAAGAGGCAGCAGCTGCAAACGTATTTTCTTGCAAAAATTCTTTAAAGTTCTGACTCTATGAGTTCAATGACAAGATTTAAGTTAATTATTATAATAGGTAGGCGTAAAAAGGTATCGAAATCATCACATTTATTATCGACCTACGACGCGACGCGACGCGACTTGATGTGATGTGTTTGTTTTAATTTTAAATTTTTAACCTTAAACTTGAGTTACTTAATTTAAATATTTTATTTTTTATAATACCGGTGCGGTGATTTGCTTTATAGAATTGAAATCAAACCAACTATGGCGAAAATCTAAAATTGGGTGGGTGGGTGAATGCGAGAATTTTGAGAAGGTGGGGAACATTCTTTAATGGTTTGCTAAGACTTCCATTAAATAATATGGTGCCGTTTTGAATTATATTAAATTTTATGCAAAATCCAATTCATTCATTGATAAACTTTAATGAAGCTTTATATCTATGAATGAATATAAGCTCTAGTTTAGGTTAGATAAAGTAAAATCTGTCTTAGTTGTGTTTTTTTTTTTTTTTTTTTTTTTTTTTTTTTTTTTTTTTTCAAATTTTGTGAACTCACACACTCTATTTGAAGGCGGTAGTGAGTTACGCAGGCTTATACAAATTTGTTCCCAGTTTTAATTATAGTTATTTTATTCTAAATTAGAAACATTCCAAATTCGTAAAAACATGCTTAACGCACTACATATAGATCTTAAATGACGAATCAATTGAATTTATATTTCTTGCCCTGACAATTTTTTTTTAGGAGTTTTGACTATTTTGCTTCATTTTCTCATGTTTAAATCAGGTGGGCCTCAAGGATGTCAGACAGGTTCACTTTTTTTTAAATTATTTTAATGGCATTTTTGTTTGAATGCAAAAAATATTAAAGCATGTGAATTGAATTGAAAGTTATCTTATTCATGAAATGGTATTGAGATTATGAATTTAATTTGTTTTAATGCAAACGGGGGAATCCGGAATCTTATGACATTATTATTATGGAATTTGAATGAACAAATTACTGAAATTATACTGTTGAAGTACTTTCTTTTTAAATAACTAGATATAACCTGATAAAAAGTTAAAAAGAAGAAAACATTTCTGGCTATTAAAAGGTATACAACTTTGTTGTAAGTGTTGCCGTTGCTTTTTTTAATTTTTTTTTGAAAATGTCCTCCAAATCAGGCTGCGTTTCTCAAAAAAAAGATTTATAAGGCTGAACTGCACTTGGGTGACCAAATTGGAATCAATAAATAAAAAATATTAATCTTTTCAGAGAGCGATCTAAGAGAAAGGTTGAAAAAAAAATCGAGAAAATTGTGAAAGAAAGAAAAAAAAACGAAGAAAAAGTATTTTGGTGAAGTCTAGGAAATAGAGGAAATTAATAATATAAAAATGAAAGGATATTAGGTGATTCGAGGAGCGAAAACTTAGTGAGGAAATCAAGGATTAGCGAGTTCAGAGAGAGCAGAGGAAGGATTATACAAGTTATACAGACAAGTAGAACGGACAGTTCGTCCAAAAGTGTCATAGTTTTATTTAAAGTCCAATTTTATATTCCGGTAGTGTACTTGGTTTTTTTTAAATCCTATTTTCATTTCTTTGTTTTCGGCTTAGCGGTTCCGCGTTAGCCAGTTAATTTTTGCGACTGTACTTATTTCTTTTCTTTCTCTCCTGGGTCTGCCACCCAAAGGTTTGACAAATAATAAACTTAATTTAAAAGCCACTTTGGCAATACAAAATTTGAATTTTATTTCATTCCTTCTTTTCTGTAATTCATTTTCAATAGTTTTAGAATTTTACTATTTTCTTTTGAACAAAAATTCCTGGCGCCCATTTTGTGCAAGTACACCCTGTTCTTCACATTACCTTTTTTTTAGTTTACATTTTTGTTTATTATTCTTTTTTTATTATTCGAATAAACTATTCAATTCATAAAATCCCACACGTCGCTGAACCCACCCCATTGCTGAGCTACCGTGGTGGCGGCACCATTTGCGCTACCTGTTGTGAAATTCAATAAACGCACCATCGTCCATTTGACAGTGTCATTTACTTTTAATTGGCCGCGTTCAATGCAAAAATTTGACTACTGCTGAAAGTAAGGTACTTAATTTTTGGAGTTAAACGCAAAATTATATGAACTGTCAGTTTTGTATGGAGAGCCTTTTTTGTATAGAAAAGATGTCAGCTGAATTTTCAGTTGGGAACTTATTGCTGAAAATTAAGATGAAACGTTACTAAATTTCACTGAACGTAACTGAATGTCAGCTTACTTTTTATGACAGCTGGCCAATCAGAAGCTCCATCTGAAAATAAAGTACTGAAAAATTTGATGCGTTGAACCCGGCCATTTTCTTTCGTCGCGACGCACACCGGTTATGACCGGTGCGTCGGTCATGCACTGTGGTGCATTTTGTATTTTTTATAAATTCGTTTGTGAGAAATTATTGTTTGGATTCGGTAAATCCAGTTGTGTTTTAGCGGATAATAATTCCGTCAGCATTAATTATAATATATCATCCTTAAGTGCGTTAAATAATTTCACGAAATAGTTTTTTTTTTTATTTATTTAATTAACTTGCTTTTGAAGTCTCCCCTATCTAAACGAGCGAATTTAGATCCCCTCCCATGGAAAAATATACTCCAGTTTAACAACTCTATAAAATAAGAATCCGTTACTATTTTGCCTGCCACTTCTGCTATCGTACATTTTTGTTTTTTTAATTCTAACTACAATGCCTTGTTCCTCTCCTTGTTAGCTCTCCTCAAAGGAGGTAATAAGCCGCACTAACTTTAATCATATCTTCCCAATTTATTAGAAAAGTTTCAACGTAGTACAGTTACTTTATACACCCAGGATGTTGGCACATATTAAATAACCTAAGCTTTCGACCTCGAGCGACTGCTTCATGGTCAAAAATCAGAGAAAAAAAACACTTTTTTTCATTTATTGGCAATTTCAGTCCTAAAGAACTATATTTTGTATGGCTAAATTTAGAAATGCCTTTTTTTTGGATACCATTGGGTATATACAAAGATAATTTTGAGCTCAAGTTGAAGCAAATTAAATTACTTTGAAATCATAGAACAATGTTTTTTATTTAAAATTAGTAACTGCACTAAAATCAACAATAACTGAAAAAAGCGGGAAAAAATAGCGGTTTTTCTGATTTTTTACCATGAAGCGGTCGCCGCTCGAGGCCGAAAACTTGGTTTATTTGCAGGTTAATTAAATACAACAAAACAATCCTGAAGAACTCAGCAAAAAATCAGAACTGCCAGATTTGACGCTTCCATACAAACGACAAGGTTACTGGACTAAAAGTAATATTTTGAAAAGCATTCATTTCGTACTATCACGCCAAAAACATAAATATTAAAAAAGCAGCCAAATTCTTCTATGTACAAAAACCTTTTTGAAACAAGTCAGACGTAAAAAGTAATGAGATCTAAAAGTACACCAAGTTCTAAGGTTATTAATATAAAATGTCAAATATTTATGTTAAGTAGATTTATATGGAAGAACCTTAAAATTATCAGAGAAATCTGTTATTTAATGATAACTGATTTAAATTGATTTGGTTTAAGTCAAGTTTTCATTTCAAAATTGAGTAATTAGGTAATAAAAGAAAACTTGCCAAGTAATCCAACTCAATTTAAGTCAGTTATCATTAAATACCAGATTTCTCTGATAGTTTTGAGGTTCTTCCATAATTTTTCTTTGCTTGCATGTCAAGTCCTATCGCTCTACCAAATTTCATCATTCTACGACAATCAGAAGTTCTCTTCATAGTTGACATCAATTCTGATAAAATGGGCGGGTGCCACGCTCTCTGCATGTAAGATCTCAATTTTTTTAAATTTTGCCCTTGCCTGAACTTAATGCCCTACTGCTGTACCAAATTTCATCATTCCACGACAATCAAAATTGCTCCAAATAATTTATATCAGTTCTATGAAAATGGGCGGATACCACGCCCCCTGAATGAAACATCTAAAATTTTAAAATGTTACCTCTGCCTGCACTACCCCCTACCGCTGTATTACATTTCATCATTCTACGACAATCAGAAGTGCTCCAATTCATGTAAATGTCAATTCTATGAATATGGGCGGGTACCACGCCCCCAGTCAGAAATTTGGCGAGTTGCCTAAACCTGGTGAGCTTAGCAAATGCTGCGAGTTCGAAGTTTCTGACTTTATTGTTACTGAAGTTAGAGGGGGTTCGAAAATAGCCTGAGTTTAATCCTGTAAAAAGGGTGTACTGCCAGAACTTGGCTGGGCACTACCGCTCCCTTTGATCTCGTAATATATTACTGAAGTTAAATTCATCAAATGGCGATTTTATCTCTTTAGCATCTTACTTAATTCGGATGATACTTTGACGTTTATAAATGCCAAAATGAGGAATGTTTGTGTTCACATTCGACTGACTCCTCCAATTTATTTTTGACGATCTCTTTTTCAAAATCAAAAAAAGTCGGAGGAGTTAGTCGAATGTGAACACTCTCTATGATGAAAATTAGTTTAGTATGATACACTTGTTATTTTTTTTTTTTTTTGTTCTTTTTTTTCTTGTTTTTAGGTCAACAATTATGATGTGCTAACTGCTAAGATCCCTGAACCCAGACAAATCTTACGGCTTTCTGCACTCAAGGTCAATTTGACTACAGTTTCCATCATAAACATGCCAAACTTTTACCAAAATTTACCGTAGGTACCTTACCTAACCACATACATCGCCTTTTTTAAGGCAGTCTTTTTTATACCTCTAGCTGACTGAACTATAATTGAGTAGGTATCTAGTTTTATTTTGTATAGTTTTGCCACCTTAGTATGTACGTTCCACTGTACACATATCTAAGGTATTATCACGTGCACCCAGCGGGAAATATCGTCCCCAATGAATTTTATAGCTGAATTCTTCAATCAATTCACTAGCCAAATAATAAAAGGAAACGTCATGCAATGATTTAGTCAGTGAAGAGTCATGCGAGGTTTCCTCAGTTCATAGATTTGAACCCACTTTCTGCTTTGTGTGAAAACAACCCTTTCCCAGCGGGAAATATCGTCCCCAATGAATTTTATAGCTGAATTCTTCAATCAATTCACTATCCAAATAATAAAAGGAAACGTCATGCAATGATTTAGTCAGTGAAGAGTCATGCGAGGTTTCCTCAGTTCATAGAATTGAACCCACTTTTCGCTTTGTGTGTAGAAAACAACAAGACAACAGCAATCAATTCACTAGCCAGATAATAAAAGGAAACGACATGTAATGATTTAGTAAGTGAAGAGTCATGCAATGTTTCCTCAGTTCATAGATTTGAACCCACTTTCTGCTTTGTGTGAAAACAACCCTTTCCCAGCGGGAAATATCGTCCCCAATGAATTTTATAGCTGAATTCTTCAATCAATTCACTATCCAAATAATAAAAGGAAACGTCATGCAATGATTTAGTCAGTGAAGAGTCATGCGAGGTTTCCTCAGTTCATAGAATTGAACCCACTTTTCGCTTTGTGTGTAGAAAACAACAAGACAACAGCAATCAATTCACTAGCCAGATAATAAAGGGAAACGACATGTAATGATTTAGTAAGTGAAGAGTCATGCAATGTTTCCTCAGTTCATAGATTTGAACCCACTTTCTGCTTTGTGTGAAAACAACCCTTTTTTTCGTTGAATTAAAAATTGCTTTTGATATGGAAAATTATAAGATGAAAAAACTGTTGAAAAGTCATGTAGAAGTTCATCAGTTCATCGTCTATGTCCACTCATATGCTTTGTAAAGTGTGCACCGCCATTGTGTGTTTTGATAGAAGTTGATTTTTTTTGTGTTCTCTGTGTTGACATTGTCTGCTGACAGTAAATATTATAAGAGGACTTGTGAATTTCTATTAAAATGAGGAAATCTCAGATTGTCTCAAAGTATTTCAGGTTGTTGGTTAATCACCACTTCGCATATGAAGTGGTGATAAACCAACCACCCCTGACCTAGTGATTTCACTTTAATTAAATTTAAAGTTTTTATTCTATATTTTATTTTAATTAACCAATCACAAAAAACACACATACACAACAGAGTAATGAATTCACTATTTATTTAATTTTCTTCACATTTTTCATATTGAATTAACTATAATTGCTGAATAAACAACTACCACTAATCTTGTGATTTTATAATTGAATTTTCATTACCATTTTCATCGAAAACATTGAACTGATGAATAAACCACATACATTTATGTAGTGAATTCACAAACTATGCAACCATCGTGTTTTTCATCTGGGTCGGTGAATAAACAACTTCCAACGAAGTAGTGATTTCGTTGGCGAATTTTCATCGGATTTTCAGCATGTGCTTCCCGCCTAGGACATGCCCATGTTAATTTCATCAAAGGAATCAGCTGAAAAGTGGACGGTGCAGCTGCCATTCCTCAAGGAAAAAGCTGGTCTTTCCTCAATGAATTTTTCAATTTTTCCCGCTGGGTTCTTTCGTTGAATTAAAAATAGCTTTTGATATGGAAAATTATAAGATGAAAAAACTGTTGAAAAGTCATGTAGAAGTTCATCAGTTCATCGTCTATGTCCACTCATATGCTTTGTAAAGTGTGCACCGCCATTGTGTGTTTTGATAGAAGTTGATTTTTTTTTTGTGTTCTCTGTGTTGACATTGTCTACTGACAGTAAATATTATAAGAGGACTTGTGAATTTCTTTTAAAATGAGGAAATCTCAGACTGTCTCAAAGTATTTCAGGTTGTTGGTTAATCACCACTTCGCATATGAAGTGGTGATTAACCAACAACCACTGACCTAGTGATTTCACTTTAATTGAATTTTAAGTTTTAATTCTATATTTTATTTTAATTAACCAATCACAAATTCACAACAGAGTAATGAATTCACTATTTATTTAATTTTCTTCACATTTTTCATATTCAATTAACTATAATTGCTGAATAAACAACTACCACTAATCTTGTGATTTTATAATTGAATTTTCATTACCATTTTCATCGAAAACATTGAACTGATGAATAAACCACATACATTTATGTAGTGAATTCACAGATTATGCAACCATCATGTTTTTCATCATCTAGGTTGGTGAATAAACAACTTCCAACAAAGTAGTGATTTCGTTGGCGAATTTTCATCGGATTTTCAGCATGTGCTTCCCGCCTAGGACATGCCCATGTTAATTTCATCAAAGGAATCAGCTGAAAAGTGGACGGTGCAGCTGCCATTCCTCAAGGAAAAAGCTGATCTTTCCTCAATGAATTTTTCAATTTTTCCCGCTGGGCAGCTTTCCAAATTTCAAGATGGCTGCCCTTTGTGTAAGTACACAGTAAACAAAAACAAATTTTTTGTGATTGTTTGAAGTTCAATTTTTTTACTATTGATTTTGACAACATGCGCAGAACTGAACAAAAATGAACATGCTAGTGATATTACCTGTAATATATGTATCTTGTGTACGTTCAACCTCACATTCATCGTATAGTCAAAAAAAACAAATGTTCTTTTTTTTGTAAATAAATAATTGTAAAAAGAAAAATAAAACAATCACTATTCATACTCATTGTATACTTGTTTAACAGATATGATAGAATCTGGACACAGTCTGATGGTGGAAAAACCAACAACCGATGAAAATTGTTGTACACTCGTACTCGTATAGAATGTTAACCTAACGACATCATGTGATTTGTATTACTGGGTCAGCGAACATCAGGTAAAAAGACTTTTTGTCAATTCGAAGGCAATATAATGTACCTATGTATATACCTAGTTTCCTGCCATAATTACGGTGGGTAATTTTAAACAATAACTTTTAACTCAAAATACTTTCTGAGGAAAACGATTACCAAAATTATGCATAATTTGGATATATATTTTTCAGAAGTGTAACTAAATGAATGTCTTATAACAATTATTATTCGAGTCATCAAGGGTTAATATACGAAAATAAATTAGACTGAAGTGCACACACGCTCCGATAGAGTGAACTGGTGGTGTGTTTCTACTAAATCATCGTCTAATCCCATTAATAAAAATTGGCAACGTTTCATTAACAATCAAAAAGAAGAATTAGGGGTCTATAAATCATGTGGCCCTTTGTCCGGATCTTTAAGTAAATGAACATATTCACTGAAAACCCCATAAAGTCTGTCAAAAATGCATTTCGGTGATATTTTGGGTATATTCAATGAACATTTAATTCCGCTGTTATCCTCTAAAATCTTGCAAAACTTTCAAGTGGACACAGCTTAAGCGGGGTACACATTATCAGATCTGTATGACAAACTTGTTTGGCGTCAAACATTCAAACAGTATCATCAAAACGTGTGAACAAAGAACGCGTTTGTCAAACAGAGAGTACAAACTATCAAACATGAACAGATTTGTCAAACAGTTTTGATAATGTGTACCCCGCTTTAGATTAAATAAATCTGTAAATTGTTTCGCGCTCAATTTTTAAAAGAAGATTTATTTGACAGTACCTTTCAAAATCCAAATCGAAGGTATGTTTGTTTTCTATCTAAAACTGACAATTCTATAGCCCAAACTTCTGTCAAAGTTTATACAGGGAGTCCCATAATTCGTCAATAGTATTTTAGGGTATGATTCTTGGGTGTATTCTAAGAAAAAAATTGTTCTACAGTAAGGACCAAAGGACCCATCTCCAATTTTGATATTATTTTTCGGGGATTTAAGCAAAGTCTTACTTTGGTGTACCAAAGTTAACGGTCATTGCGCTGTTAGTAATAATGAAAGGAATTCGTTTAGGCCTTTATATATATCAACCTTTGTAACTGCGTTTAAATAAAATTGATATCTTTTCTCAGTCCTAAGATATTCAGTTTTAAGTCTGTTCCATTTTTCGTGCTCATACTAATTTTTTGACTTTGGGGTCGATTTTCTCAAAAAAATGCGTAATCAACATGACGTTTTAATATTTTTTTTTGAATTTACGTAACAATACTTAAAATGAAAGTCAGTAACAAGTTTGCCGATTTATGAGATGTAAGTTTGAGATTTTATGATTGTTTTTTTAGCTTTAAGCTCGAAAAGCTATGAATACAAATTATTTGTGTGGTTTAAATAATTTTTTAAGTATGATTTTTACTAAAACAGTCATAACGGGTGCACTTTGACATTCCTTGGTTTGAATACATGCCACTTAAGTTGAATTCTACAAACTATCTGCAGTTGTTGCAAAATGATTTATCAGAACTATTTGAGGTCATTACATAGGTTCAACTAGCTTCATCATATTCCTAACTTGATGGTGATCCCGCCCACTTTGCTGGAGAGGTTAAAAATTGACAAGATGAAGAGTAAGCAGTTATCGTTGGATAGGAAAAAATTAGAGATCTTGAATGGGGAAGAATGAAATAAATCATTTATTTAACCAAAATAACAACTTAAAGTGAATTAGAAGAGCGCATGCTCAAAGCGTCCTCAGAAGTGAGGCAGTAGCTAGGATCATTAATATCAATATCAGTGAAATACGATAACGGGTTCTAGCAACCACACAAAATCAAAGAGGACTCATTTGAACACCTGTTATAACTGTTTTAGATCACACATAAAATAAAAATTATCTAAAACCACACATATCATTTTTTATTCATAGTAATTCGAGCGTTAAGAAAAAAAAAAACGTTTTTAATAAATTGAACCTGCCGCTGATTTTCCAAATTATCATAAAATCTATGGGTTTTTTGACAAATTTGTTATTGACTCTTATTTTTAGTATTGTTACATACATTCAAAAAAATTATTTAAACATCACGTTGATTACGCATTTTTTGGAAAAAATAAACCCCAAAGTCAAAAAATTAGCATGGGCAGGATAAATGGAACAAGCTAAAAACTGAATATCTTAAGACTGAGAAAAGATATCAAATTTATTTAAACGTAGTTACAAAGGCTGGTATTTCTTCTAAAAATAAAGGCCTAAACGATTTTTTATGATTATTACTAACAGCGCAATTACCGTTAACATGTGTCAGGATACACCAAAGTAAGACTTTTTTTCAATCCCCGATAAATGATATCAAAATTGGAGATAGGCCCTTACTGTATAACAATTTTTTTCTTAGAATACACCTAAGAATCATGCCCTAAAATACTATTGACGAATTAAGGGACACCCTGTGTAAAAAAATATAATTGCCACGACTTTGTACTCAATTTGGCAGTTTACTTTTTTTTTATTATAAAGCAGGAGTTAGATATAAAATGTATGTTGGTTTCTCCCCAAAATCTCCCCAAAAGAGTTTGATTATACGTTTTTTTTTTTCGTCTTTAGACTTTTTGACAGGCACTGGCACGTACGTTCGTGATTACACGGTTCATTAAAATATGTACGTACTTTCTTTCGTTATATTTACATTTGTGGAACCTGAGGTTGTTTTTTTTTATAGAAAAAACTATCAGTAGTAATAATTAAAAATGTTGTTTTTAATTACTTCTTACTCAAATAAACAATACTCGTATATTCAATTAAGAGCCGATTTTTCAATCATCAGTAAAGCTATCAAAGGAATAAATATTATAGCAACACGAACAAATTTTTATTTTATCTGAAGAATAAAAACTATCTGAGGTTTAACTGACTATTGAAAAATTGGCCCTAAGAAAAACTATTTTAAAAATCTATAATTTTTATTTACATCGATTTTTGCTAGCATCGAGGAGCATTGCGGTTGTAGAATCCGAAATGTAAAATTTCAACTAGAAAGCCTTAAATTTTCATTCGTGCTTTCATTACTTCCTTCCCCCTACATTTCTACACCCCTCGCTCAATCTGTCAAAAAGACGAAAGGTGAAACGAATGAAAAATAACGAATCGTGTAATCGCCATCAAATTATTATAATTGCTAGAATTGTTAAGAGCTTCGGTATCGTACGCGAACAGACCTAAAGTTTCTTTGACTGCTTTCACACAAGGAAACTGAGTTGCCGGCAACTGGGAGTTTGTGGGCGAGAAGGGCGTAAGGGAAAGAAAAAAAATCTTCCCTCTCACCCTTCTCCCCTACAAACTAGCTAGTTTCTGGCAACTCAGTTTCCTTGTGTGAAAGCGGTCTTTTCTGTCAAACGATTTTCCAATGAACACGTTGAGCGCAAAAAGGCTAAAGGTCGGTTTGATTTGTTCAATTATTCGTCGCATGAAGATTTAACGATATTATTTACTATTCCAGTAAAAACTAGATAGATCAACGAAATGACTTTATGTTTGTAATACTAAATCTTTGAGACTTGATACAGATTCTAATGAGAAGTGATATTAACTCTGGGTATATAGTCCAGTGGAAGCGTACAATAAGACAGCTTCCCAAGAAAAAAGGGTCTCCAAAAGCGAAATTATGAATGATTCGCTTCGCTTTCGTGTTGGTTTGGGAGACCATTAAATCTTGAGTTTTCTATTAAATAAGCTGTCAAATGTACACACGCCATCAATATTTGACGCCGTTCACATTGGACTGACTCCTCCCACTTTTTTTAACGTCATAAAAGAAAGCGTCATTTTATAGTCAAAAAAGCCGAAAAGAGTCCGTCCAATGTGAACACCGAGTTTGACATGACAGACGTTTTATCGTTTTAATATTTTGGGGTGCACTGTCCATTCCGAGAGTAAATTTCGGGCCTCCAGTTCGGAGAGACGAGCTCTTGAAGTTCCGGTGCTCTTGGACAACTGAAACCTACAAGTTTTTTTTTTTTTTATAAAATAATGAACATTTAGTTTCTTTTTTTAATTAAAATTAGCCAATTCACTTTCACAAATACTTTCATGGCTCCCAAAAATCCAAACAGATCGACCTAGATCAACGTCGTTCAATGTCATTCCTATAAAATAAAATACCACCGAACACCTCATTAAAAATTAAAAAAAGAAAACGACGTTCTTAAAGCAAACACAAAAAAAAACTTTTGAAAACAGAAAACATTCATAATAAAAACAAACAGATCTTTTTTTAGGGGAACCCGAAGGTGACGTATAACGTTAAAAGGGATAATAAATGTGATGATTTCGATGTTTATTGTGGCGCCGACAACACAGTTCAATTCATTATCACTGAAAAACATTTATTTTCTTTTGCACAACCAACAACAGCTAATTAAATCGGTTTTATCTCTTAATTTTTTTTTTTGATACATCACAGAAGTATATTAAATATGATTTTCTTGAGGTAAAAAAAATGTTTTTATTTCAATTCACTTTTATATATTTTTTTAATTTTCGGTGTTTTTGCAAATAATGAAATTCGATATGAATTTTTCAAAATTTTCTTTATTTTGATTTCATAACCGTCATTTTTTTTTCAATTGCGTCGTATTTTATTTGTTGACAAAAAAACATTTAGGTAGGTATACAAAAGGTAAGTATAGATTTTTATATTATTTTTAGGAAAAAAAAAAACTACCACTAAAAGTTTCTATTTTTCCCGCAAAATTCGAATAAAAACTACAAAACAAAAAAATCGCACGAATTAATTTTTTGTGTTCATACTCGTAAAACCTAAAGCACAACTAAATGCTCAATGTATTGTGATATTGAGTGCCAACTGTCGTCTCTGTTTGTGGCTGCCATCTAGAGGCGCACGATCTCAGAACCCAGCAGCCGCAGCAGCAGCCAGCAGTAGAAGCGGAGGAGTCATCATATTATGCGTATTTTGTGAAGTGGCATACACGCTACCTACCTAACCTACTACTATATACCTCTTGTGTCCCTCGTATACGTCTGTCGTATCATTGCATATGGGGTGCATGGGCGCCCTGCTGTTTTCCAATGTTTACTATTTGCTTAGGTTGATTTCTTGAGAGCCAGGGGGCGGACGACCATGACGATCAGCTATTTGGCTAAACTATAACTATGAATTGTGGATGAATATTTGTATATGTGTATTTTGTTTGAATGAGTGGCTATTCATTTTCTATTAGTTATTTAGTTCTTGATTTTCCCTAGAAAACAAGGTGAAAAAATAAGAACAAAAATGCTATTTGAGTGTCAGATGAAGAAAACGTAAAAAAGAATCACATAGCACAATAAACTTAATGGATTTTTGTTGAATTTCATTTAGCCATGATAAATAGATTTTTCAGATTTGATTAATCTCAATTGTAAAAAATGTGGAACTGGAAATGAAATATTTTAAAATCATTGAAAGTCTTTTGCTATACTATGCGCAATAAAAACAGAGGCATCATTTTAAAAATAAACATACTTACTTTTGATTAAGAGAATCCACGCACTGCTTACTTTTTATGGAGTTAGCAATTTAATCAAGATCGACAATTGTCGTTCACGCGAACAATAACGAGAAAACAGCTATGTGTCAAACGTTAAAAAATTTAAAGAACGTCAATTCGCCAAACAACTTGAGTAACCAAGGAAGTTTGGTAACATCAAACTTGGTACGAATTTCAAATAGTCGATATCGAACAATTTGCTGTCAAAAACAACACAAGTTTGACCATACCAAAGAGAAGTATTTTCATACAGAAACTTTAGTAATGCTTTTAGTGTTATGTGACGAAAACCAGTTCTTAAAGTCTCGTGCTTATTAGAGCCGAAAAGATGAACCTAATTTCGAAAATTGCCGATAAAGTTGACAGTTCATTTCAGTTTGAATTTGGTTTGGCATTTAAACGGTTGTTTTAAAGCGTCTAGTAAGTTTTTAA
The DNA here is from genome assembly GCA_949320155.1 of Melangyna quadrimaculata. Taxonomy (NCBI): domain Eukaryota; kingdom Metazoa; phylum Arthropoda; class Insecta; order Diptera; family Syrphidae; genus Melangyna; species Melangyna quadrimaculata. The sequence goes on along the minus strand of OX439485.1, from coordinate 149,726,923 downwards.
CATGAATTCCCACTGGATGCGTTTACTTTATTTCCAACCTAATTTCGTGAAAATTTGTATTAAATTATCTCATTTTGAAATGTGAATTTGTATAGGAAACGAGGTAATTTCAGATATTAGTAAATTTTCAATAAAAGCACTTCATTTTGTTTAATGAAAACGTTATTAATAAATACGCTTTGTAACACTTTAGCTGTTGTGCAAGTTATACTACGTTTCCACTAGACACTAAACCGAGATTAAGCAATATTATCACACATCTCCTTGAAATCTCGAAGATTTACAATACAAATTTTAATCTCCTCAAATGAAGATTTCAAATAAAACTCATTCAAATCTACTTGGAAACATAAGTTTGTCAAATCAAGCAATTTTTTTTTTTTTCGGAGAATAATTGTGGAACCGACCCATTTAAATGTCATTTCCGTTTATTGACAGATGGAAATGTAAACAAAAGCTATCTATCTCACTTCCACTTCATATAAAAAAAAAAAAAAAAAATGGAACACTATTTGAATGTTTTGCCATAATTCTCTTTTTGATCTTTTTGTGCAGTGGAAACACCAAACTAATATCGTTATACTACGTTTCCACCAATCACTAAACCGAGATTTCGGTAATGAGATTTGTTTGGTGTTTCCACAGCACAAAATGAGGATTATCGCAAAACATTCAAATGCTGTTCCATTTTTTTGATATGAAGTGGAAGTGAGATAGATAGTATTTGCTTACATTTCCATCTGTCAATAAACGAAAATGGGTCGGTTCCACAATTATTCTCTGAAAACAAAGTTTGTTTGATTTGACAAACTAATGTTTCCAAGTAGATTTTAATGAGTTTTATTTGAAATCTTCATTTGAGGAGATTAAAATTTGTATGGTAAATCTTGTAGATTTCAAGGAGATTTGTGATAATCTTGCTAAATCTCGGTTTAGTGTCTGGTGGAAACGTAGTATTACCTAAATCTGGGTTTAGTGGTTGGTGGAAGCGTAGTATTACACGATTGAGAAAATGACATTTAGGCCTATTCGGCGCAATCTTTTATTCTGTTATTCTTATATCAACTTCCATAAAAATTTTCGAACTGTTAAAAAATCTTTTATTCTTTTATTAATTGGTGTTCTGCAGTTCGAATTCTATTATGAAATTTGTTATAAACCATAAGAGAATAAAAGACAGATTGTGTTGACTTTTATCATAAAAGATTTCAATTTATGAGGTAAAAACTTTTATTTTGTTAATAAATTGTTATTAAAAGGAGACGAATATACTAAAATAATATGAAAATACATAACTACAAACACAAATATGTAATTGCAAGCAAAATTATTTTTACACAGAAATGCACAGACTTATGATGGATGAAAGGTAAAAAAGAAGTCGCCTTAATATTGCCAGTGTGTGTTTCGTACAACTTTTTAAATTGGATATTAAATTCAGGAACGATAATAGACAAATTACATAGAACACCAATTTATCTATGCGAAACAATACACGAAAATTCCGCCAGTTAATTTTATTTTGGTCACTCGTCAGTGCCGAGTTTTTTTTATTTACTACAGCTGATAATTTGATAGCAGATTTTAGGTCTGTTCATATAAATGTTTCTGTTTCGAAGTTCCATAACAGACTTTTATAAAAGATCGAACTCCTGAATACCAGTTATAAAATATCTTTTATGGTGGAGATCTGTTATGCATCATAACAGAAAATTCATAGCAGAATAACAGATATGGCAGAATAGGCCTAATTATTTCCGTCAGTTATGCCGCATTTACAAGACTGAGATAATGTCTTTATTTCTGTCATTTCGTAACTTTGTTCTTGTTTGATCATTAAATACGATAATAGCCGTGTTTTCTTGCAAGTTCCGATATAATTGTCGAACAAAATGACATCCGAACTTAGGAAAGTCATCGAAATAAAACAGACCATGAATATTACGAAATTCACAAAATGCCATCACTAACCTTTCAGCTTTTTTGGCAAGCATACAAAATAAAAACTTAATATCCATGCTTCATTAAAACAATAAAGGAATCTTATATAGACAATTATTCCAGAAAAATGTAGTAGCCCGTAGCGTAATGGTTAGTGCGTTCGACTGTCACGCTGGAGGTCTGGGATCGCTTCCCAGCCTCGTCCACCTAAAAACTAAAAAGTTTTTTTTCAGGGCTACTGCCTCTTGCCTCTTGGAACTGACAAATCCGCCAAGAGTATCACGTGTCACGAATAAGTGCTTCTCGTCTAGCCGTTCGGATTCGGCATAAAATTGTAGGTCCCTTCCATTGCTGTCGACAGGCGCACACAGGAATGGTTGCGAGTTTGTTAGTCACTAGGCCCTGGTTCTTCATGAGCCGTTGTGCCACCCGATTTATTTATTTTTTTTTTTTTATTCCAGAAAAATGTAAAATAAAAATTCACTAATCAGGAAAATAAAAATTATTTGTAAAACAATGCTCGTCCATTTTTTTTTTTTTTATTTTAATAAATTGACGTTTCCATACAAACTATCGATCACAAATGCATAATTTTTGTCGGTAATACAGTTTTTATTGGAACTTAAGTTAAGAACATAAAATTAACTTGACTTAGTTAGGTTCATATTTTGCTTATTTCAGATGTAGTTTTTTTTAGTCAGTCTATCTGGGCCTGCCAAAATTGACAGAAATTGTAACATTTTTTCAGTCTTGCAAATGGGACATAAGATTTTATATTTGCAAGTGCGTTTTTAATCTGGACAAAGATAGACGCTTCGTTCGTTGCGGTTTCTCCAGAGTTGACCCAGGTTTTTATGACAACCCTAAGAGTTATCAAATAACGTGTTTTCTGTTCTCAAAACTTGTAAAGAGTATGTGAGTTGGACGGATTCGCCCGTTGCACAATCCACAACAACCCAAATGCCACGTATTCGGTTTGATAGTTTATTCGTTCTTCGAGTTGCCACAGCAAAAAAAAAAACCTCCATGTTTAAAAATACATAATTCACTCGCCAGGGTGAGTTAATGTTTAAAAAAAAAAATAAAAAACGCTTTGGGTTATAATAACTCAACTGGAACTGTTCGTTCAATTCCAGCTGCATCGTGTAGTTCTATGCCATTTATTTATAAAAACAAAAAATCTTAAGCTAAACCAAAAAAAATGATGTTGTACACCCTCTTGAGTTTTATGTGAAATGAGCAGCAAGAAAAATAATGAATGAAAAGAGCAAAAAGACTATAGATAGTTTAAGAAGATTCATTACAGTTATAGTGTGTTGTGTGTGGGTCATTTCATCTTAATAATAAGTGACATATAGAATGTACATTTATTTATATGACGCGTGCATTTTATATTATAGAAGATAAACAAACAACAATCAAATTTATTTATTATAGGAATATGAAAAAAAAAACTCAGCTAACAAATTTTGACAACCATAAATGATGATTGAAGGGGTGAAGAAGTTCAATTCCAAAATGGACATTTTCTTGTTGACCCTTGACTATATGACAAAAAAAAGATTAAATCTTTTGAAAATGATGCAAGGGTTGTAATTTAATAATTTTATTTTAATAAATAATTTACCATTTTGGATGACAATCATTTTTTGTCGTAGATGTATACTCAAAGCATCATGTAGTCATGGAATGCTCACTTGAAACAAATGTTACTCTTTAACAAATCATTAGAACATTTATGCCCTTTTGCACCAAGCCATTTAAACCTTTTTTTGTTTTTGTTTGTGAAATTTTCTTGGTGTTAGTATTTCTGAATTCAACCTGTGTTATGCAAGCCCGTCCGGGATTGGACGAAAAAACTGGATCGGAACTAATCAACAAAGTTCACAAATATCCATATCTGTGAATTTTCAATTATTGGCAGAAATATTAGTTTTGAAACAAATATAATCAGTAAGAGAAAAAAGGCCAAAATTGTTCTATTCTTATCATTCCCATTTTGGATCTGTTTGTTTACTTTTTAAAACTGACAATATTTTTGTGAGGGTTTCATTCTCTTTCTTTAAAATTTGACAGACAAATTTTAAGGAAATTTCACTTTATCATAAATGTGTGTGTAAAATGTTAAACATTCTTATATAAAAGGCATGATCTTACCTTACAACTTTCTAATTTTAAAGCGACTTAATAATTTTTGGTTAGTTTTTAAAATGTTATGATATGTATAGTGCATTTTTTCATGGAAAGGCAAACGCACCTTTCTTATCTCGGATTAACACTAGTGACGAAGTCATTTTTTATGCCATTATATTCATTCTTTGATTATTTATAAAATAATTTTTATTTTCTACTGCCCAATATTAAGAATTCAGTACGATACTACTTTAAATTTTTTATAATTTTAAAACAGTTACCTAACTAAAATTTACTAAATTTTAAATACTTTTTATCTAGCATAATTTTTAACCAATTTCCTTCATAAACTTCAGCTGAACATGTCCAAAAAAAGTGCAAGTTCGTTAAACAAAAATTCACAAACATACCTCATTTTGACATTTTTTATTAATTTCAAAGTCAAAAGGTCATATGGATTTATTAAGATGCTAAAAAGGTAAAATAGCCATTTGGTGATTTAACTTTATTACAACGTTAAGAGAATGTACGTTGATGAACTAGTTTAAAATAGGCAAAATACAATTTTTAACCAAGTATAATACTAAAAATACTCTTAACATCCTACTAAATCGACTAAAATTGTACGCCAATGTCATTATATTACACATTATAATAACTCGTGTAAGCTAGGCATTAACATTTATAACTGTCACAGTGCTATACCGAAACTGACATTTATTTTTGTATGTAAACTTTGATAGATTTTTATCTTAAACTGGTAGAAACTGTAAGTCTCGGACTAGTAATCAAACAAAAGGTAACTATGATATGGATTAATACTACGTTTTCACCAGACCCTAAACCGAGATTTAGGTAGAGATTTATTTGGTGTTTCCACTGCACAAAAAGAGGATTATGACAAAACATTTAAAAGGTGTTTCATTTTTCGATATGAAGTGGAAGTGAGATAGATAGTTTTTGTTTACATTTTCATCTGTTAATAAACGAAAATGGTGTTTAAATAGGTCAGTTCCACAATCATTCTCCGACGAAAAAGTTTGTTTGATTTGACAAAATAATGTTTTAAAAAAGATTCGAATGAGTTTTATTTGAAATCTTCATTTGAGGAGATTAAATTTTTTTATCGTAAATTTTCGAGATTTCAAGGAGATTTGATATAATCTTGCTAAATCTCGCTTTAGTGTCTGATGAAAACGTAGTATAATGCTGCATTTACTCAACTGACAGATTGGCAGTATTTGTGTCAGTAGACTCATAAGGGAATGGGCAAGTTCATTTTGTTGTCAATTTAATTACAGTAACATTGACAATTTTCCAATCGTGTAAATGCAGCATACCTCAGTATAACACTAATAAGTTTTAACATCGTACTGAATCGTCTAGACCGTGATACATCGTCTTTAAATTCAAAAAACTAATAACACCCGACAAGACAGCCTGATGCAACCGGGCATTAGTATAGAAACACAAATAAAATTAAACTTAAGTGCAGGCCTAAATTGTCTTAATATAATGAAGACAGTGGATGTGGATGTAGAAAGTATAGTAGGTATAGTTTTGAAAGTACCTTATGGACCGGAACATGACTTAAGTGCATAATGTCATTCATGGAAAATTAATGAACCTGACTGGGTGATCTTGGGTATGGGCGTCTTCTATGTCTATTCCACACTCAAAACAGTCAGACTTTCAATTATTTTCTATAATAAAATCATACTTCTTTCATGCACAAGGTTTATTCTGTATACTTATAGAGATTTTCATAAGAACTTACGTTAATTTCGCAGAAAATGAAGTTATTTTTAGATTGAAGGATATTAAGAGTATTATGTATTATGGAACTGTCACTTGAAACAGATAAATATGTCGGCGCTGGGGGAAGTCTTCTTTTTTGAATTTTACATGATGCGTCTGCCTTTTCAGACAGACACATCACACAAGTGAAACAACAACCATAATTCCGTTTTTAATTAATTTCACACCTGCACACATCACAGGCACAATGTATTTAATTTATTTTTAGAAATTTGTAGAAATTATATTTGAAGTACATCTTTGATGATGGGTGATCGTTGAATGAAATCGTATGAATAATCTCAGCTCTCACGGATGTATTCATTCATATGTACGCACGTAGATACTTTCCTTATGAAACTTCTATCAAAAGAAAATTTAATTATTTAGTCAGTTTTTAACTTCGTCATATTTTAAATCAGAAAAAGTCCAAGTTGCTTTTAACAGGATTACAAATTTGAATGCATTCAATTGAAATAATTTAGGTTAAATCGAACATAAATGCATATAGTTTTGAGAATTTAGTCTACAAACCACACCCAACAATCTTGTCAAAATTCAGTGATCGATTAATACTGTTTTTTTTATGATTTGTTCATCAATTATTCAGTTACAATCGTGTGCTACATTTTAATTTTGTGATAGCAGTGATAGGTTTTTTATAGATAATACCTGCATTTGCAAAATCTATGCCTGGTGGTCTCCTTCGATCCTTGAAGATTTAAATCAAATATTTATTTCGTTTATCTAGTATACTGTATACTTTCTATAGAATAGAAATAAATTTCATTTTCGTTTGACACAAATGAAACTATCTATTTCACTCCCACTTCATATGTAAAATTAAAACAGGGGCCTCATCACATACAAAAACCAACGAATGATATCGTTTTGACTATAGCTGTCTTTTTTTTCTCTACAGAAATGAAAGAGCTAGCAATATTAATAACGATATCGTCCTATCGTTTTCGTTTTACGTGATGAGGCTCCAGCATTTCCCTTCTTTAAAGATGCTGTCAAAGTTAAAACGGAACCACATATGAAATTCATGGAATGACAGCGACACACGACTCCACAAGACAACACACGAGTTAAATGTGATTCCGACTTTAAAATTCTTTTTAATCCACTAATCTGATGGAAAACACCGTCTTATCTAAACTCAAATTTAATTTAATGATGATTTTCATTGAAAAAATCAGATTTCAATTTAAAAATTAATTTTTTTTTTCGTGGCGAATGGAACACTATTTCAAAATTATTTGTGACATTGTATACGTGTAATTTTATGTAAGTAAGTTTCATAACTTAAAAAAAAAAATCGTCATCACTTGATGTACTTTCAGAAGAGAAAAAATACCTTGATGAATTTGGCGTGTTTAGGGAGGGAGATTTCGGAGGGCCTCAGCAGAAAATCTCAGTTTGTCTGTCAAAATATTAAGGAAACAAATTTTTGACGGAGCAAAATCTCTCTTTCCTGAAGGCGCATCTTTACTTATTTACTTTAAACTCATTCTATTTTATGATATTAAAAAAATCAAACAAGAAATTTGTTGCCAACTTTGTCATTGTCTAATAATGTCTATGTGTCTAATAATTTTTTTTGTCAGATATTCAAAATGTGGATCTTGTAGAGGATACCCACACAAGTATTTCTACGTTCCGGATTTTGTTTAAAACCGTACTTCCAGACCCCGCGGCCGTTTTTTATGTAAAAAACACGTTTTTTTTTTTTTGTCAAAGTCAACAAATGATCAAGAATTTCGCGTATAAAACGTGGTTTCACAGACTTTAAAAGATTTCTTTTGACTCTCTAGGTATGCTTATAATAAAATAGCACAAGTAACTGCCCCTTTAAATTTCAAAATATGCATTTTTACTCGATAAATGGCTGAAACCCCCCCCCAAAAATCGGTTGATTTTTAACCTTTTCTCGATTTTAATGACCTCCATGGGTTCAGGAACGAGCAAGTAAGACTCGTATCATAGGTAATTTTGTGTGCTGAACTCAAATCTATCATCCGTTTTTCGCCATTAGCTCTAGTTTTTGAGATATTCCAGTCTGAAGATGGAATATAACCATTTTTTCACCTATTTATGAGATTTTATAAAAATTCGAAATGCTTTTTTTCAAAACAAATACACCGATTAATCAAAGAACTGCACTATGACTCATGTTCATGTATGAATCGGTGCATTTTTTTTTTTAAAAAGCATTTCGAATTTTTACAGACAGAATTTTTACAGATTTTTTCAGACTGGAATATTTTAAAAAACTAGAGCTGATGGCGAAAAACGGATGATAGATTTGAGTTCAGCACACGAAATTACCTACGATACGAGTCTTACTTGCTGGTTCCTGAACCCATGGAGGTCTTTAAAATCGAGAAAAGCTTAAAAATCAACCGATTTTTGGGGGGTTTTCAGCCATTTATCGAGTAAAAAAGGCATATTTTGAAATTTAAAGGGACAGAGACTTGTGCAATTTTATTATTAGCATACCTAGAGAGTCAAAAGAAATCTTTTAAAGTCGGTGAAACCACGTTTGATACGCTAAATTCTTGGTCATTTGTTGACTTTGAAAAAAACGTGTTATTTACATAAAAAACGGCCGCGGGGTCTGGAAGTACCATTTTAAAAAAATTCCGGGACGTAGAAATACTTGTGTGGATATCCTCTATAAGATCCACGATACCCATTTTGAATATCTGACAAAAAAAATTATTAGACAGCCCTAGGGTACGTATATTATGATCTTCTAAATTGCCTTTAAATCAATTTATTTGCCAAAGGGAATACAAAATCCGCACTTTGGTACATCCACAACAAAAATAAATTGATGTTTTTTACCAATGGAAAACACCATTAGTAGAATGGCAACACTGAAAATAGCATTTTGTCAGTTGTGTAAATCTAGCATAACGAGCCGCCTCCACAGGCCATGAACGATGGCCGGACTATGAACATATCTAAAAAAAAAAAAAAAATCCAATGGATTCCAAAAAATCCATGTCCATGCAGCAAGATGTCGAAAAAAATAACGTTTTGAACAAGACATGGAGGTCTGTTCAAAATTTGGCCATGAGATGATGTTTCGTGTGTGTGTGTTAGTTTTTTTTTCTGTTTTTTCTTAAATGTGTAAGTGAATTTTGTTGTAAAAGATAGAATTTGTTGTGAAAGGCTAATGAACGACATGAATTGATTTGCCCAGTGAGTAAAAATGCACTGTTTGTTGATTGGATTGTGGTTGTGATGTTGGACATCTGTATGGCCTGTGGAGTCGGCCTGTAACTTGCATTGAGTTTGACGTTTTACTTAAATTCAGTGTTATGCTAGGTTTCCACTTACAGTTCCACTTACAGTTTGACAAGACAGGGTGGGTTATTCCTACTTTCTACTACTATTTTCATTGCTTTTTTGTTGATACTACCCACCCTGTCTTGTTAAAGTGTGTCAATTTGCGTCTTTCAATGACAGGTGGAAACCTAGAATTAGGTTAAGGGAGCCCTCTGAAACTTGACCTACAGAAACCGAAAAGGCAAAAGTGGTTTTAAAATTATTTTAGCTATGATAGGTATTGCAATAAATTTACCAAAAATTCGAAAAAATTCTTTACAGCACTGTAAAATATCTGTCGGTGATCGCATAAGATGAATTTAGAAAATGTATTTTCGGACGACTGACTAATCAGCAATCAGTTCGAAGACCACTTATATACATATGTATGCATTTGTTTTGCAGCATCACAAAGATTGAGATGAACCTTCGTTTGTTCTAATTTCGATTGCCAATATGTCAAGTTTAGTCAGTCATTCAACGCGGAGGCGATAGAGGAATAAACTATTTTTGTTTCCACCATCGACCGACACGGACGATAATAATTGTGTTGTGTTATTCGCACGCACATTGGTATTCTAAAAAGCACATAATTAAATAGAGTAGCGAAAGTGGACAGTGGAGTATTGTTTTGCAGTATGAAATAGAAGCCTATAAATATGCAATGATATTTTTTACAACTACAGTAGAGGCATGAGGAAGTGAATAATAATGTCTTTGGCAAAATAAAAATGCTGCATACAATTCTTTGCGCATTTCGTTAAATCACCGGAGAATCAAGGCTAATGAAATTGGTTTGATAGGAATTAGGTGTATAGAATTGATTAAAAGTTTAATATGTTTAAGACAATAAAACTAGAAACTGAAACTGTTTTCGCAACAAAAGAAGATGAAAATATCGAAAACTGCAATTTCCAAGCAGACAACAAATCATAATCACAGTTTTCGCAAAAAAGAAAACACATCAAATATTTTTGGTAAACTACACTTTTTTTAATAAAAAAAAAATACTTCAAAATGACGAATTAAACAAAAAACACCTTTAACAACATTCGGAGCTCAATCAAACGCACGCCCGCTAAAATTTGCACTGATTGATATTTATATTAAGGGTAATCATGCAACGAGATAATTTTCCGCATTCCAAAAAAATATAACTTTCCGCAAGATATTTACATGAACACCTCTTAAAAATACTTCCGTAAACGTAGGAAATGATCAAATTAAACGTCACAAATGACTTATCATAGTTTATTAGGTTAATTTGTTCCAAAACGTGTTAAAAATGTATAGAAACAAAAACGAAATATACATAGATCGGCTAAAACAAAAACAATTTCTCCTCCAGCCCGTTTACCCATTTGGTCTCTATATGTATATAAGTTGTTGTAGAGTGGATGTACAGACGCATATACCAATACTGATGGATTTCTCAGTCAACGTTATGTTCGATTTTATTAATATGCCCATGTTTTTCGACACGAAACCAAAACTTGTCCTATAGAGCAAGTACAAAATTATAAAACCTTCAAAAATAGGTATAGTAATATGCTTCTATTTTTAAAATTCTCCAACTAAATTGAGGCTAGTTTTTTTTTTTCAGGGAAACTTCATTTATTTTCACCGCGAAAGTAGATTTACAATATGTACTTTTTTCCCTAAGAGTTTTTCCCCTTTTCGAAAATTGTTTACGATTGGAGAGCATCGAACGGGGTAAAAAACCAGGGAAGATTTTATTCCCGATAAGGCTGAAAAAAGGCTCTCCCAAACCAACACGAAAGTGACGCGGAACATTTGCCGACGACAGTTTTTGTTGTTGTTTAGCATTGTTTATTTGTCATTTTTATTATTATTTTGAATGATTCGCCCTGCACAGTGAATGTTCCACGTTGGTTTGGGAATGCTTTAAGGGCTCTTTTTAGGTAAATTATCAGCTACTGAACAATATCGCCTTTTTCTAGTTTTAATTGGCCACTGCGTTTGACCAATTTGACAGCTTCAGGTTTTATCATTTAGGGCTATCAAATGGGTAAGGTGTATACCAATAAGCCAAGAACAATTTTACAACTTCAAGCTAATATCCGAGAGTAATCGCGGTCGCTGGGCCCTGAAATTCTAAGAAAAATTATGAAAAATGTTCTGGAAAAAAATACGTCGGGTCGAAGCAAATAATGAGCATCATTTGAGAAAAAATGTTTTCAAAACATAATGGGGGCATATTCATAGTCGTCTGATAAGTTCTTAATTTGTCTCTACTAAGCTAAGCTGGAGATTATGTTATTCATAGACAATTTAGACCAAAGTCTTAATGATAGGAGCTTAACCCTTAAAATCGGTAGAGCCTTTGATTAAGTTGTTTTTATTTTATCTGTCAAACTAAAAAAAAAAACAAGCCACCAGCTCCCGAAGCATTTCTTTTTCAGCCTCTGACCAGTTCGGTTCCCTAAGCCTTTTTATTTTTTAATTCATCTGCAATAATATATTTTTTGTTTGTTGTACATGTAAATATATGTAAAATATTTTTATAAATGTTAATTTTGAACTTGTTTTTGTCTGGCCAAAAATTAAAAATATGCAGCCCAACAATATAACAAACAAATCAGCGAAGTGAAATATCGCGCCCATTTTTTTTTTCGAATGGATTAACAGGCAATTGTACTAAAATTGTAGTAGAATATACCTTCGACCTGTTTTTAACTAATCATCTCTGCCAAATTCTTTATGAATAGCAGCTGTCTCTAACCTGGGTGTTAACTTTAGACTCCAGTTTAGTTAGACGCGGGTTTATAGTTTGACTATGAATATGCCTTAAAGTGAACATATTTTCAAACTATAATAAAAAAAGAAAAGAAGTTATTTGTTAACCTTCAGTCCTCACACCTATATATTCTTACATGTTCCGCACACTGGGGTGTATCATACCCCAATTATAAATAATATAAAAATATATGTTTCTATTAATTTAAAATTTTCATTAGTAATTCATATTTTAAGTTTATTTAAATAGTGTAAAATAAAATACTGATTAGTGAAAAAGTTGTTTAAAAATTAAATAGATAAAAAAAACAAAAACATAAAAAAGAGGTGTTAAATAAAATTTAATTTTCAAAAAGTTGTAAAATAAATAAAACAAAAAAATATCACATATCCTTTTCTAAATGATAAAGAAACTTTTAAAATTAATTTTACGTACAATTTGTTGCAAACCAGCGTTAGCGGAGTACTTAAATAAATGCGATGCGTATGCATTCTATTTACTGCATTCCATTCAACTCAGCGGGTAATGCTATTCGCAGATAGTCTACGGACATGTCACATATATTTTTGTTTTTTTTCGGTATTTTTTCCTATCACATAAGTGGTATCGAACATATTTTTTCGCTTAAAATATTTATTCACACTCTTTAAAAACCCCTAACATGAACTGCACACTGGGGTGTATGATACCCCTATTTCAAAGCACTGTTATTTACCCATACAAAATTCAAATGGCTTATAATGGACTGTTTCCGTTAAAGAAAATATGAATTTGAATTTACATTGGCATGGTATGTCTGACAAAATATTGTTACGGTAACGGCACGGTTTTCAATTTTGTCTGGGGTATCTCATACGCCAGTGTGAAGACGGAAGGTTAAATATACCCATATCAAAACTTTAATTATTCAACGCCATGTATTTATTTTTAGGTTAAAAATATTTTTAACTCCGTTTATCGGCTCCGAATATGAATTTAAATCAGAGATCCGAGCCCTGTCACTCACCTATACTTGTTAAAATTATATGATACAAGAAACTACATATTGTCCTCTCATCCACACCAGATAACCACATGAAATGAATGAATGAAAACAACAACTGTTGCTTTTAATTTTTGAATTACGGAATGCGGCGAAAAAAAGAGCGCGAAAAATAAAGTGACATACAATTTCTGTATCTTTCACTTTTCCCACAAGCAAACAAAATTCACCCCGTAAGAACATCTTTGTTTACAATATATTGTATTTGTGTGGGTGGCTCCCGCTGTGTGTTATGCTCGATTCACAATGCGACGTGAAAACGCGACGTGAGCGTGACGAGAACTCGTCGTAGTTGTCAAGCCGATTTCAAATCATGTAAGTATACGAGGAAACGCCAAGGGCCCCAGCACGTAACTTGAAACATTCGAGTTGAGTCGACACAATCGAGCATTGGCAGCATCTAAGCTTAGTTCAATCGTTAGTTTTGTATTAAAAACATTCGATTGAACCAAAGTATGTGCTACCAATGCTCGATTGCATCGACTTAATCCGAATGTTTCAAGTTACGTGCTGTACCCCCAGGGGATGCACAATGAAACGTTTTCTCGTCGTCACGTCACGCCAGAGTTGTTTTATATTTGACTGATGGTGAATTTTGTGAAATTGATTAAAAAAAAATAAATATAAATTTTTTTGACAATGAAATTATATTTATAGATCTATTGACAATATTGTGTTGACAATATTATATTGTTGTATTGTTTTAATTTCTTTGCATTTTTAGCCGAAAATCATTTCACCAGCACAATGGACAAACACAATTATAATATTTAAATAATTAAAGTAATTTCAGTTTGATTTTTTTCATTATTTTCAACGCACAGCAAGAACAAAAATAATAAATAATTTAACGCTGTCAAAAAACTCGTCGTCAAGAAACTCGTCGCATTGTGAATTGGGGAACGATTTTATAACTAGAAAAAAATGACAGCGATTCACGTCACGTTCGCTGTCATTTTTTTCTAAACATTTTTTTGCTAAAAATGCAAAGAAATATAAATATAATTTCATTGTCAACAAAATTTATATTTATTTTTGTTAATTTAAAAAATTCACCATCAGTCAAAACGTCGACGAGAGCCTTTTTATTTTTTCAATTTTCCTAACTCCGGCGTGACGTGACGACGAGAAACGTTTCATTGTGCTACCCTGGCGTTTCCACGTATACTTACATGATTTGAAATCGGCTTGACAACTACGACGAGTTCTCGTCACGCTCACGTCGCGTTTTCATGTCGCATTGTGAATCGAGCATGAATCGAACTTTAGATGAGCAATGTTTACAGATGTGTGAATGTAGAACCGATTAGTGGTTTTTATGTTTTTCTGTTTCTTTTTAGTTGTCATCTTAATTTTTCTTGAGTAGTTGTGTCGTTGTGTGTGTTTTGTGGAGATGCAAGGTGACGGAGTGAGATAGGATAGGCATTCCGTTATCGTTAGCTAGTCGGTGTGGCTGTTATTTTATATTTCTAATAACAAAATCATTTCAGTTTTTCAATGTTTTAAAACTCTGCATAGAAAATAAAATGGATAGTAATAATCAGAATGAAAGTGTTAACGAAAGCAAACCACCTTTAACAATATTAAATGTTCAAAGTTTAAATGAAGCTGCAATGACACAAATTGAAGATTTTTTTGTCTCAGAATTTCTTTGCAAAGTTGAAAAAGATGGCTGCGACGAACAATCAAAGAATAAAATTATAAACGAACCATCATCACAATCAGTAGAAGCTAGCGCTAGCGACCATGAAACAACTATTGATGATAATGAAACCATCCAAGTGGAAGAAGCTCCCGAATTTTTAATGGAAATGGACATCGAAACCGAAAGTATCTCCTCGACTATCTCGGATGTTTCATTTATGTTTATGAATGATGTATCAACAATTAATCAAACCGTTTTTGATAAAAGTTTTTTCGAATTGAAGATACCACGGTCGAGGAGGAAGAACCAACCTTTAGTTGCAAGGTGTAAACTATGCAAACGAAAGAAAGTAATTCGCGGAAATCCAAGGACGATCTCGAATTTTAAGAAGCATCTGCACATGGCACATGGCGATGTGATAGTCGATGAACTTCTAAAACATATTTTATTGAAAAAATCACGATTGAAAGAGCATAATGACGAAGTCAATTCACTATTAAAAGAGCACAAACGTAAAATCAGAAAACTCCAAACAAATCAAAAGTCTTTGCCATCTCCATCTGCTGCATCTACTCCATCTAAGAAAGCATCAACAGTAGAAGCTACTTCACCGCCAGTTGTTGGTGCAATATCATTAAATAAACAAATGCTATTCAATACTACAGTTCTCAATTATTTTCTAAGATCATTTACACCATTAAGCTCCATCGATTCGCCAGAGTTTTGGGCCATGTTTAGTCATTTTGGCATTAATATTCCACCCATAGACAAGCAACATTTAACGAAACAAATTGAGATCAAGTGCAACATGATTAAAAACAAAATAATAACACTTTTGGAAAGCGTTGATTTTGTTTGCATATGCACCGATTTGTGGACATCCAATGTCCATTATTATGTGGCTATAACCTGTCACTGGATAGATGCAGTTACATTAAAGAGGAAATCAGTGGCGCTGGCTTGTAAACGTTTTGGTAATTATCAAATGTTTTTTTTTTTTTTTTCAAATTTTGTAGATGCACAAAAATACCTTGCAATAAAATATTTTTTAATTATTTTTTTAGATTATGAACCTTTAGTTTGTTTAAACATTTTTAGTAGCTGAGTCTCAAAAATCAAGATTCTAGCCAGCCTGGTCAATAGATAGCTCTTCCAGCAGTAGTAGTTTTAAACATATTCTAGGCGGGATCATTAATGGCATGTACCTAGCTCTAAATAACCCAGCCACATCACTGTTTGGGTTTTAACATAATTGACTAGTTGTACAGTGTACGCTGTTGTTAAATATTCTTTCTACTTCAGATCTATAGTTAGTTAGTTTGCGTTTTATTTAGCAAAAATGTTTGCTACTTTAAAGCTTTTTACACAGTTTTATACATTTCAATAATTATTTTTCACAAAATTTATAATTGAGTTCTTAAAATCTTACTAAATTAATTTCCATTTTTACATTATTTGGGAGATTATTGTAAATTTGTGTACCCTTAAAAAATAACATATTTTGTGTTTTACAATTTCTGAAAAATGGCAAGTGTAAATTATTATTATTTCTTAAATTGTATGGACGTAATTCACTTCTTGTTATAAGTCTTCTCCGTAAATAATTTGGCATTAAGTTATTTTTCACTTTAAAAATAAATATAAGTACATTCATGATAATTTTTTGTTTCACAGAAAGCCATTTTAAGGTATTTAACATAATATTTCTAGATCTATATCGATTACAGCTCAATGTAGATCTCATTCCTTTGTTTTGTAAAACTTGTAATTTATTTATACAGGCGGGACAGGGAGCGTATTGCCAAACTGTATATCAGTACAGAGCTCCGGCGCTCTACAATAGACTACAGAATGCTCATTGAAATTAAGGGCAGGCTATGTACTGTGTCAGATCAAAAGCTGATTTTTCTGTGTTGGTATATATTTTGTTTAGGAAACTAAGAGCAATGTACCTGTGATTACAGATCCATCGTTCACGTTGACGTTGGTATAGTTATTGGTGTGTTGAGTTCTGAGTTGGTATAGGTACATTTTGCTCAGGAAACTTAGAGCAAAGTACCTGTGATTACAGAGCCATCGTTGAAGTTGTTATAGTTAGATCAAAATTCATTTTTCAAAATTCTGCTTTTCAATATTCAGTTTTTCAAAATTCTGCGAATAATAAAGAAAAGTTTCAAAAATGTACAAAAGCGTGCTCTATAATCAAAGGTATTTTACTCTTAGTTTCCTGAGCAAAATGCATACCAACCCTTAACTCGCCACATACAATAACTATACCAACGTGAACGATGGCTCTGTAATCACAGTCACATTGCTCTAAGTTTCCTGAGCAAAATGTATACCAACCCAGAACTCACCACACACAGTAACTATATCAACGTGAACGATGGCTCTGTAATCGCAGGTACTTTGCTCAATCTGAACTAGCATCATTGAGTTTATACACATAGAGGAACCACGTCAGAGTTATTATATCAACAATGTAGGTGGCGCCCTTATCTGCATCTAAAACAAGAACCAGTGATAGGCCATACAAGAACCATTTGCTCCTTAATGTAGACTATTTCCACCTTTAGGTAGACTATTTGTGAAAATAGTGAGAAAATAGTCTACCTTAAGGAGAAAAAGGTTCCTGTATTGCTTATCACTGGTTCTTGTCACTGTCACTGGAACGCTTAACATTCTGTATATACTAAGGTCACTGGTCACTGCAATAATTTCCAATATAATTTCGTTGAAATTAGCTCATTTGGAAACGAGAATTTGTATGGGATATGAGGTAATCTCGGATCTCTTTTGAAAATTTGCAAAGAAATTACCTCATTTGGCCCAGTGAAAACGTAGTATAAGGTAGATGTGATGCACTCGTGCTCTAAAGACATAGGTATCTGAGACGTCACCAGATTGAAGACAGCGAGCTACCATCTCTGAAAGTACTCCAAATTCTTCAAACTTAGAGGAAGAGCGTTAAAATGAGCGATCTCATCTTATATAAGCCGTGTTTTTTGATAGAGTGACTAGCAACTCAGCAAATTGTTTACACGCAAATTATTATAGAGAATTTTGTTTGTGTTTTCCGTGTAAAACTTTTACTGAGTTGCTTGTCACTCTCTAAAAAAACACGGCTATAGATAGACGTGGGAACAATAGATCTAAAGTTGGCAGAGTACTAAAACCACAATATTATTTGTTCATGGCTTAAGTTATATCAGGAAAATATGCTTTAAACAAGCTAACAAACAGGGCAGAACGGTGTGGACTGGGTGTCAACCCCCACAAAACCGAACTTCAGGAAATATAATAGCCCCCAAATAGATGTTCCCGCCATTAAAGGAATTCCATTAACATTCTCTGACCAAGCTAAATATCTGGGTCTTATTTTAGATAAGAAGTTAAGCTGGAAACCTAATATATAAGAAAGAGTTAAAAAAAAAAAACCACAGTGGCACTCTTTTCTTGCAAAAAAGCCATTGTGAAGGAATGGGGTCTCCATCCCCGTTTTACTCACTGGCTATTCATCTAGGTAATTAGACCGATTCTTATATACGGGGTGGCAGAATGGTTGGCTGCTTTGGATAAACCGATTAACCGCGATAAACTTGGTAAAATCCAAAGATCACCTTGCATGTGCATAAGTGGATCAATTCGATTTACTCCCTCCGTGGCACTGGGCATTCTTCTTCATCTGACTCCTCCCGATATATTTAGCAACCAATTGGAGCTAGTATGGCAATCCGTCTCAAAGCGTCTTCACAGTGGATCAATAATGAAATAGGTCACTCAGCTAACCTGAACTCGTACGGATCACTTTCAAGTATCATTGACTACACCATCCCGCAATTCCGTTTCGACAAAAACTTTCAAGTTGCCATACCTATCAACTTCTGAAATCGGCATCTTCTCAGATAGCCAAGCTGTTATAAAATCTCTCGACTCTGTCTCTAAAAATTGTTAGAGATCGCAAAGAAGTTCAATATTCACCTTTGGTGGGTGTCAGGCCATAGGGACATTCCGGGAAGTTGTAAAGCTGACGAATTCGGAAACGTGGAACAACACAACCTATTTTACCAGAAAGGGTTAATATTGGGTTAGCTATCGCTACATGTAAATTTTTGCTGAAGCAAGATGCTTTATGCTGGATTTACATGTGTCTTCGTCTGCAAATATGAAGAAAATTAGAGCGGGGCAGATGTATACCAAAAATCCAAGCGTGTGAAAGAGAACCATCAAGAAGAAGAACATGTTCGTCTTCATATCTGCATTATGGCAATTCCTATAATCTGCATGTACGAAGATCTTCTGCATTTTGGTGTTCTCGCTCTATCCAACAAATGTAAATTTTAATTAAGCACCCCCTTTTTTTTGCAGAAGACAGACGAAGATACATGTAAGTCCACTATTAAGGAGAACAAACCTTAGGTGTAACAGCATCACCATTTGCTTGGCGACCAAACAGATCTGGCCTACGCTGGAGTGTGTCAGTTCTTTGCTGACTGCCACTTCATCATAACCTAACCATAATCTATGTGGTTAAGAACTAGTTTTATCTTTAAAAAAAATAACTCGAATTTAATCAACAAAACAAAATGACTATAGAGAACGTGAAAACTGTATTCCGTCAATCATGCCTTTCTTGGCGTAAATCACGTTTACTCTATTCTACATAGAAAAAATTAATTTAAATAAAATTAGCGCCATTAATCAGGTCTTCCAAATAAAACCAATTCCAAAATAAATATATAATTATACCTACATACATACGTGCTTATATAAAAAATATATTTAATTTTCTTTTTCCAGAATCGTATTCGGGTTTACTCCTCATAGAAGAACAACTCAATGAAATATTGAAGAGCTATAATTTGCCAAAACACAAGGTCACCGCAAACGTAACACGAAACTGCTACAATTTCTCCAACCTCTTCAAAGATTTAAATATACCTACAATCGATAAAAACGATACAATCAATGAGAATAACACTGTACCATTTAAAACTACGGACTCATTATCCTATACATGCTATACTAAAACACTAACTTTAATTGCAACCATCGATGTACCTAATGCAATTTATACATATCCCACATTGAGACACATCCATGACTTAACTATGAAAAAAGTTTTTTTATTTTTAAATTTGGCATCGACCAATGATAAATTGGCCCCGATGCTAGCGGATTTAAAGAAGCCCGATATGGTAAAATGGAATTCAATTTACGATTCGATAGCTTATTTTTTGAAGCTAGAACAAAAGCACCCATTTGCTGAGCTCTTCGGCATGCTGGAGATAGATCCATTTACTTGTGAGGAGGAAAAATATCTAAGGGAATATATTAATTGCTTGGAGCCTTTGGCTACGGCATTTGAAAGATTACAAGATGAACAAGGTACATACCATGGTTTCATTTTGCCGTCGCTTTTAGAGCTGAAGAAAAAATGTGAAAAACTTATGGAAAATAAGGGCCCCAGTATATACCGACCAATTTTAAATGCAATTCTATTAAAAACTTTGAAACGATTTGAGCAATTTTTCCAAATAAGTCCTCAAGCTGATCGTGCTATTATCTCCAGTTTGTCGCATCCATTTTTCAAAGAAAAATGGGTGTCGGCCATTGAAGGGGTACAAAAGGCGAGTGTGAGAGCAATTCTGATGGCAACTGTGAAACAAGAAAACCCCGAAGCAATTATAGAAATCATAGATCTCGTTGAAGACGATAAATGCGAACAGCAAATGGATGACTTTTATTTTGGCGAGGAACAGCAAAAGGAGGAGAGTATAACAGCTACGTTTTCAGTTGAAAAAGAAGCATTAAAGTAAGTCTTGAGAATAAACTAATGCAAATATAATATATTTCATTTACTTGATTCAATTTCATATTACAGATACTTGAGAGATGATCGGAAGAATTTAAAAATGCTTGACGATTACCCGGCAGTGAAACGTGTATTTTTAAAGTATAATACATCTTTATCATCGTCAGCGGCTGTGGAAAAAATCTTACCATATGAAACACGACTTAATATTGCAAGGTATGGTTGTTTGGCGGATGAACTTTTTGAAGAGAGAGTATTGTATATTGTTAATAAAGATATTTTATTTTCGTAGCTACACTTTTTTTGTATTTATTTTTATAAAAAGTTATAAAGGTGTCTGTAGAAAGGCATATCCAACAGTTAAATGGAATTATTGAAAATTAATTTTTTCTGGCATAACGAAAAACTAAACACTTTCATAATATTTCTATTGAAAATTATAAAGACAAACCAATAATGCCATAGGCCGAGATTATAAGTAGTGAGGTAAAACAGAGATCGTTAATTGTACACTATTAATAGAAAAAGAATAGGATTCATTTCATGAAAACTTATGAATGAGGTTTTAGAAAATTGTATGCATCGGCAGCTCATATTTCATCTGCAAGATTAATGTACAAAATTCAAATCCATTCAACACCATTTTATAAGATTAATCATTTTGAAATGGTTAAAGCAAATCCTATTTGTAAATTGTAACCCTTACTGTGGTATAATACATTTATTATGGAATAATCTGGGGTGGGGGGAGTTGTGTAATTCCGTAACTTTCAGAACGATACTCGTCAAAAGGATGATCGTCGACGAGATCATCCTTAATTTGCTTCACGTAACTCATCCAATATCGTTTGCAATTTGAGAGCGTTTGGTACATTTCAGAAACTCACAAACTTTATTTTTTGTTTTTGATGCCAAATATTGAAACAATTGCAACAAAATGTAAGTTGTGTATTTCATAGTAATATTTTTATAAAATAAAATAAATTCAATAATCACACAATCTTAAATTCCGATTTTAAATCTAACTTTTATGGATGAACAATCAGACTTGAGTAAAGGATATAAGCTAAACTCTGTCCAAGCAAGAATAAACAAGTTGCGGACTTCTTTAGCTGAAAAAAACAAGATATCAAATTACAGTGGTTACTCAAACATTCAACCACAGTCACATACAAACTTTAAAATTACTATGTACAAGACGATACTTATCGTCAAAACGCCATCGATCGTTTTGACGTTTATCGATTTACATATGTACGCGAAGCAAATAAAGGCAACGATAATAATCGAGTTACGGAATGTTTCTAATCCCCCCCCCCCTACTGTTCTTCGGAAACTATTTTCTATTAGGTCGACAGAGATATGGTTCAAATTGAAGAAAATTAATTAATTTGACTTTGACACCACATAACAAAGTTATAATCGAAAATTAGTCTTTCAGGATAAAATCTCTAATAATTAAAAAGTCATTTTTGACCATTTTGCGTCCGGGGCTCGAGGTCTAACACTAAGATAATTTATGTGTCCAAAACAAGCGGATTTGATGGAAACTCCCTTTCTGTTCAGGTAATTGTAAAATCTTTGGCCATTCGTTATCAGCAGTAAAAAGTTGTAATAGGGGTCGACTTCATAAATCTGAGGGCCAGCTTTTGAGTGTTGGGATAAAGTTAAACTCGAGTTAACTCACCAAATTTGGTGAGTTAACTGTGGATTAACTCAACAAATGCTTCTGATATTTTATCTTTTCTGTTTTTTAAGTCTTTCGTCTCCCACTTAAGAACTGCTTCTTGACATAACTGGAAAAAGATCTATTTCTAGAGTTTACTATCTCTGGTTTAACTCACAACTGAAAAACTTGGCCTAAAAACACTGGAAAGTTTAATTTCCATTTCTGAAGGAAACTTTTGTCCGTTATAGGATTTGTTTCTTATTTTTTAGAAGTATATAATAATAAATTTAACTATATTCCTGTACGAACTCAGGTCTTTTAAATGCAATGCACGGCACTAGTTGGGAATGAAAGGCAACATTTTTTGTTGGCACAGTGGTTTGAGAAATAGATGTTAATAACTCATGAACTTCCACGGGTGGCATCCAGTTGAAACTGGGGAATATAGGAAAGAATGTTACCTAGACTGGGGTTCGAACTCATACGTCCAGGTTGGCAGTCAAACACTATATCCACTGTGCCAATGCAATGTTTCCTTTTAACAATGACATCAAATTATTGTACTTGCTCTATAGGACACTACTGATTTTCGACAAGACGTTCGTCTCTTTCTCTGTGCAAACTGACTTTTATCGAGCTACAACCTAAACCAATGAACGGATTTGCTTCAAATTTGGTGTTAAGCATTTTTATGTGATTCCTTAGAGGATAAATTAAATAGTTTGTCTTATCTCATCTAGAACAGGTATAGCTGCCAGTTTTCTCAAAAATGGCTCAAACGATTTTGATTAAACCTCGTATATGTTATCTCTACCACGTTTTTGCAAAACAAAATCGAATAACGGAAATAAATTCTTCGGGGTTTTTGATCAATTTTCCCTTTTTTAAGATATTCCCGAATAGCTCGTCATTGGCTTGGTTGACTTCGAATTAGTTTAAAAATATTGCATTTAAATGTGTATGAATAATTTAAAAAAAAAAAACAAATAAACAATATCAATTAATAAATGTTTGTTATTCTCAACTTTTTCAACTTTTATTTTTGTCTTAAATTATTTTGCCTTTTTTACCCGTTAGTGTTTTTTTTTTGCCTTTTTTACCCGTTAGTATCTTTTTTGTCAATTTTGACTTGTTTGATTTTTTTTTTATCAAAGTTAAACGAAAATATCTTCGAAAAAATTCTACAAATACAAACTGCATGTAAGTTAAGATTATTTCACTTAAAAACATGATTCTAACACAATCTAAAGCGCACAATAAACAAATTTGCTTGCCCTCAGCATACAAGAAAAAGAACGCAGGTAGTGTAGACTGTATATAGAGTTACTATCATCTTTTCTCAATAAAATTTTTTGTTTTTTTTTTTTTTTTAACACGAAAAAACTAGATCTTTGCATTTCTCTATTAATGATCGTGCATTTCCTTGCACTGCAAATATCAATGAAAATTTGGAAAAATCGAAAGGGCCAATAATTGCAAATGAAGGGTTGAAAAAGTTCACTACTGTTTTTAATTCAATTAATTAATTTTAATTAATTAATAAATTAATTGAGAAATTTCAATATTTTATTATTTAAATTTCTTTATCTTCTTACTACTGTTTTTAATGTAAATTGTGGACTTAAAACAAATGCAAATGCTTTAATAAATGGCGACGTAAGCTCCACACTTTCCGAAAACGTAAGAGTGACATTTTTGTGTTTGACTGCCCTAAATCTTTCTATGACCAAAGTTTCATCAATGTACCGATGAGGTCGAAAAATATGTTGCCAGCTCTTAGACTAGTAGGTTGCTTTGGAATAAAAACAATATTTAAAGCGTAAGTAATGCTCTGGGGCCGTACGCTTATATCAGTCATAGGAAGCTCAAACACTTTTCTTCATTGTTGGCAATGTGGAAGGCAATATTCACCCATATTCCGCAAGTCGTATTTTGTCTCGTACTCGTATTCGAACTTGAACTCGTATCGTATGAAAATCGTTATTCTTCAAGTCGTATACGTTGTATATGAGAAGGTTAAAAAAAACAACGTATATCGTTGCCTGTATAATATTTGTCAAAATCATTAAAATGTCATAAAACAAATTATTTTAGTACGAGATTTGTTCAACGATTTTCTAAAAGTGTTTTATACTGCTTCATATTTGGTGGATATGCTATTTGTATCAATGCAAACCGGATTGCATAAGCCTGGCAGCGATACCGCGGACCTAAGACCACCAAAATGCATTTTGGAAATGCAAAGAAAAGGAGGAAAGAAATAAGTGTTATATATATTTA
Source organism: Melangyna quadrimaculata (assembly GCA_949320155.1). NCBI lineage: Eukaryota > Metazoa > Arthropoda > Insecta > Diptera > Syrphidae > Melangyna > Melangyna quadrimaculata. The sequence goes on along the minus strand of OX439485.1, from coordinate 149,702,507 downwards.
AATGCACTGTCAAAATGCAATAAAAAATTGATGTTTGTTATTGTATGTATTTATTTTATTTGTATGGTATTTATGAGATTTATCACATACCTTAACAAAACACATGACTTTAAACGGAGAGCTATAACATTGACCTAAGACCACTAAAATGCAATACAAAAATGATTAGATGTAAGACAGCCTTATACCGCTTCAAAGCTCCTGTACTTTACACGGATGTACATAAAAGTTTCAGTAAACGAAATTTGGAGCGGTATAAAGCTATTTTCCATCTATCAGTTTTGTGTTGTATTTTAATATTGCATTTAAGTGGTCTTAGAATCGCGCTATCACTGCCAGGTTGATTGCATATAGTTTCCACAGAGAAGAGATCTTTTACATCTTTAATTTTTTGTTTGCATTTTATAAGTGCATTTCGGTGGTCTTAGATCTGCGGTGACCCTCGCAGGTCGATAAAAAAAAAAACAGGAATATTGAAAAAAATATCTACATTACATGCATATTACATGCACTAGGTTTTTGTCCTGTTTTATCTGAACAAATATATAACTCGTTTAAAAGATTTCACACGAAATAAACAACACAAATACGACTTAATTCGAATTAATGCTAGACTCGGAATAATGATAAAATATGAACAGTCGTATGCGATGTAGTCCGTTTCTCAATATTTGTAGAAGTGAAGTCGGATATACGACTTTTGGAATACCAACATACGACTGTAGTCGAATACGAGTCATAAATACGAGTTTTAGAATATGGGTGATTATTGTGATTTGTGAACAAGACAAGAAGTACAAAATGAAGTTGGAAGGCATGCAGCCAAGCAAAAATACAGGCAATTTCCAATTTGGTTTAGTGGATTTGTTTGACTTTGCTATTGAAATAAATGAGAATTGACTATACTCCATTGTATGCACTAAACTCGAATCTCTCAAGTTTAGAAAGTGTTGATACCTACCACCCATTTTAATTCTAGCCTGGTGGCAGTCCTTGCCTTAAGCCTGTCTCCAAATATGGCTTGATGGGGAACAATGAAGGAAGTAGGTTTTGTTTTCTGAAGTCACCCTAGAGTCGCTCGAATGCGATTTTTGAAAAATCTAAACTCATCCTGGCTTACTAATTCTGTTTTTTTTTTTTTTTGAAACCCAACAGCGTCGCCCCGAACTCACCATTAAATAGATCTAGGTTTTTTGCTGGGGCGAGTTGAGGTAACGAATAATTGTCAAACTGACATGAATTGTGAAGCAATTATTTTGTTGCAGACTCGCTTTCTGTAAATTCGAAATTTTTTATTTTTGCAATAGAAATTTAATTTAATAAATTGATAGAAATCACATACACTATAGAAGTGGCTGAAAGAGCCCTTGGGTGTTTTTTGAGAACTGAAAAACAGAGTTTTTTTTTTGACAGCTCTTCGGGTTGTCAACAAAACCTGAGCCAACTTTGGGTAAAGTTCAACGAACGAAGGTAGTAATGAAAACAAAATCAGCCCTATAAACATAAATTAATTAAATGGAGTCAGAAGAAGTTTTTGGGTGTCTAAGGAATGCCCACCGGTGGTGGAGGACTAAGTCCCTGCGGGGTCACATCTAAGACAACCATTTTAATGATTATTTGTATAGTTTTAAAAAGCAACTCTTTTAAAAGTCATTGATCAGCGGTAGACCCTAAAATTTAACGGTAACTAATGGGATCTGTTCAAGTTCTGATTCTGCTTAAAGTAACATAGACCTCGAATTCTATCATCGTGAATATTAGTAAAATAACAGTTTCAATACATACTCGTGTGAAAATTATTTTAAATGCTAGATTTCACTTTTAATAACAAACGGAATTGTTTGGATAAATAAATTAAAGAATAATATTGAAATATGCCGCACTTATGTTATACTCAAATTAATTTTATCGGCAAACAATAATTATGTCATAAAGTATATCATCACTTAATTTAACGCCAAAATTATGTTTGTTTTTTTTTTTCTTTTTTTAATTTGAAATTCAAATATTGAGGCATTTATTTCAATATGCGATCATACTCATAATGTGCCACTTTAATTGATAGCTAGATACATACAAAAAAGAACCCATATTTAATTTTTAAGTGGCTTGAGGCTGTCTTAAGATCACTGTGACTCATAAATCAAATAAATCGAACTCAATAGACCTATTTATAGGCAGACTACTAAATCAAACAAAAAAATACCTTACGCAACTTCCGTTTAAGATAAAAAGCTTTGTATAAACACAAATGTGGGAGTTGGCCGGTAGGTAGGTAACACAGATTCAATAAGATTATTTTCAATTCATAAAAATAATTCTCCTTACCGATTTTCATGATGTCACCGCTGCTGGCTGTTTGCCTTAGATAGATCTTCAACTTTAATCCGTCAGATATAATTATAAGATGTGTGTATTTAATCAACCCTGACTGGGGCACGCTTGACAGGGTAATGCGAATCAATTAAAATGCACACTTTACCAAGACGGTGTGATCGAGAGAGAGATAGAGAGAAAGAGCGAAACAGAGAACGAATTTTATTTAGTAATTTATAAAAGTACACTTTTACAATGACACCGATTGTTTTAAATTGATATTCGAAATCGAACTCAAGATATATCTTTTTCTTCTGTCCAGACACTCAACTGATCGTCTTAGAATCAAAAATAATACTAGGTACATCTGGGAAATGAAAACATGAACGAAGCAGTAATAATTCTCAGACTTTTATCTTCTGGAAAGAAAACAAAAAGTGTAGTTTACTCTACTTATGATTCCCCAGTCACAGCAGAGACCCCCAATCGATTCAGCTAGGCATACAAATCCCTCTGAGAAATATATTGCTTACTACACTGGAGTCTATCACTAATTTACATATACAAACTAAGTGCAAGATAGATGCCTACAGAGACAGACTATACTACAGATGGTCTGGTCCGGTGGGTGAGGTGTTGTTGTAGGTACGTAGTTCACAGAAGCGCATCTTACAGATTCAAAACCTATAAAAGTATCTGATGATGGAACGAGTATGTATAAGCAATAAATAATTCTCGTCCACCTCGAGCTCTGGAATAACTCTAAAATAGGAATGGATTGTTATTATTTACGCTGTTTGTGGTTATTGTGTTTTTTTTATAAGAATTTATTATATTTACCTGTGCGAGAGAAGAAGGTGAACAAAACTTTAAGGTTAAAACAGTCGATGAGGTTAAAGATGTTTACAATTTTATTTTATTTTTCTGTTTGTATCCTTTCCTTCAAGGTTTTTAACAAGTACCTAGAAGACTTTTAAGCTTCAAGAATCATATTGGACATTCAAAATAAAGGAGAGTGTATGTGCAGTAAAATCTCTCATTCAAGATAACTCTTTTAAGAAGGGTAGTATTTTTGCTCATCAAACTTTTTGTTTTAAAGATCACCCCGATTACAGAATCCGATGAATGGTCTGCAGATGCCTTGCAACCATTTTGTTCAGTTTTTTCTATTAGAAATCCGATGTAAAAAAATTACAGGAATGTCGGTAGCATAGTTTGAAGAGCCGATCCGCATTCCATTATAACTTTTGACAGTTCAAATCCGCACCAAAGTTGTAGCGATTCAAGGCAACTCCCCGGGAATTAAATTTTGCGGATTTTGCTTGAGTTCAATTTTTATTTTTGCATAAAATAAGCTCTCGTGGAAAGACGCAGCAAATTGTGAATTAATAACTAGATAAAGATAACAGCGAATCACGTCGGTCGTCCTGATGTTTTCCCGTCGCACTGTGAAACGGACCTGAATAAATTTGACACATAACCTGATTATAAAAAATCCAACTGGGGGCGTTTTAGTTCAGAGCAGGAACAGAGTTGTCAAAAAAGATTGTGTTTGTTTTTAATCTCAGAGCGGCCAGAACTTAGAAAATGTATTTTCTTAATTCAGAGATTATGAGAATATTTTCAAAGCATGCTCTACGAGCTCAGAAAAACAGACTGCGCAAAAACACAAAAAATTGACAATGAAAAACAGAAAAAAATGGAAATGGCGGGCGAAAGCTGTGCTCAAGTGTGTTTTTTAAACAAAAGGCTCTGAGCATATTTGATGAGAAAAGAAGTAACAATGTTAAAAAAAATGGATGAGGCATGAGGATGACAGCTAAGTACTCAAGCATGTTTCGAAAATAAATCGGAATCATCAGAAGAGCACGTTTAATATGCTCTAGCTCTGTTCAGAGCTCCTCTCAGAATGAATGCCAACAACTATGACAAGATCATGCGACCATACAAAACTAAAATAAATAAACTAATGTCGTTTTCGATTGGATTTCGAAACAGTACTACTCCTTTTTGATTCCAATCGAATTATATTCTGTTGTTCTACGACTAATTTGCGAAAAATTATATGTGTGTGAGTAAATTGTCTGATATTTATGTATATTTTGCACGCTCAGTCGAGTAGAATTAATTTGACAAACAATTCGATGAAAGGGTTTGTATGTATGCATATGTGTGTTCCGGGTATTCTCCTTTATAAAATCTGGAACAGAAAAACACTCCGAAAACATTAGTCGGAACCTCGGAACAGACAATCGAATTATTTTGGAGTAAGCGGATTCAAAAGAATTAACTCCAAACCTCCAACCGAAAACGACATAAAATAGTCATTTCTTTTTCTGCTGACCTATCCAGTTCCGGCCGAACGCACATTTTGTCATATCCATTTTCTCAAGGGAAACATATTGTTATACTTTTTATGAAATAAAGAATTCTTAATCCATCTAACTACAATCCGCCTAGGAGATTTCACTGTAACTTTTACTTTCAGTTCAAGCAATTCTACCAAGAATCTATTCAATTCTAACTACATACACTGTTGTACCTACTCAAGACTCGAGCCAAACAATTACATTTAGCTTTCAACATTATTTTCTACATTAAAACAATGACGACGACGCTGCTTTTCAATTAACTTCATTTTTGCTATTAATTGGTCTGACGATGACGCTTGACAATAAGAAATATAGCATTTTCACCCACACACATATTAAACTAAAACAACAACAAATATTTTGAATTCCATTTTAGGGAAGCAACAAGCAATTATTCAAAAATGGTTGCACATCATCGTCATTTTTAACCTTGACAGATTTATTTGGTTGTGTGAATTGGGGCAGAAAATATTTAAAAATTATTTGTAGACAGACACCCGTACCTATATTTGTACATTGTCTTTGTTGAAGTATGATGTAACGACATCTATGATGAAGTAGTTTAAAAAGTATTCAACACAAACTTTAAAGCGTTTTTAATTTGTAAGAAAGCTTTGATAAATTTAGCACTTTCGATGCCAGTATTTTGATTTTAAAAATTAAGATAGACGTAGAGGTCGATAAAACATGCTATAAAAGGCTTACAATTGAATTTAATGCATGATATACATTTAATGTATGATACATACATACGTAATTATTTTTCGTTGCTATGAAAATGATGTACAACAAAATACCTATCTTATTGAAGAAAGAACAAATTTTTGAAATTATCCTGAAAAAGAACGAACAAAATTTCAATCCACAAGTGAATTCCTTTTTGTTCAAAAATTTGTAGGTTTCTTCAAATTTGACTTTGATTTTGATTGCACTTGTTTTAAAGAACAATAAAGAAATAAAAAGACAGATTAAAGAATTACAAATACACTTACGCATACAATTAGTAGAGGATAGAGAGATCATCAATATGTTTTAAGGCAATTTGTCAAACTTACCTGTAAGAAAAAGAATTAAAGTTAATGTATATTTAACAAAATATTTATGATTTTTCAAAATAATCTACATGAGGGTGGTCCTTAAAAGGAAATATTTTTTTTACTGACCCATTTCCCTTAAATTTTAATTTTGGTACACTGCCATTGTTTTGTAAGCTTTTTATGTAATTTTGTAAAAAAGTAACAGACAAATTAGCTAAAAAAAATGTCTTTACTTCGAAAACATTCTGACAAAGATGAATTTTGGTGGAGAGCTTCATTTTTACGTCCTTCAAACTTTTTAAAAATTACCTTCAATTTGGAATGAAGCAAACAATTTTAGGGGAAGGAGGAGAGGCGGTCTCCATCTAAGCTAACTACCTTTTTTGCTCAAAAAATGGAAGCCGATGACACAAACCTTACCTAGAGTGCAGTAATTTGCAGTTTTGTTTACATTTATTTTGCATTTCTATTCCCGATTTTGCAGTTCGCATAATAATACGTAAAATCGAGTGACCTGCTAACTTCACAGTGAAGTTACTAGAGACTTGAAGTAAGGCTCCAAATTTGCAGTTACTCTGGCAGTTCAAGAAATTTAAAGTCCAAATTTTGAAGTCCTTTACTTGAAAAAAATTCCATACTGCCCTGCTAACTTCACAGTGAAGTTAGCAGGTCAGAGGTTATCTCGAGAACTAAGCATGCTAGATACTTGAAGTAAGGCTCCAAAGTTGCAGTTTATTTTGCATTTCAAAAAATTCTATTTCTAAATTATGAAGTCCTTAATTTGAAAAAAAAAAAAAAATCATACTGACCTTTTAACTTCACTGTGTGTATCTTGAGAACGAAGCATGCTAAGAATTTGCAGTTCTTATTTCCAGATTTTGAAGTCCTTATTTTTAAGAAATTTAAAAAAAAAATTGACCTCAATATGAAATTAGCAAGTAAAATTGTGTATCTCGAGATACACAGTTTGGCTCTAAATTTGCAGTTTATTTTGCATTTCAAGAAATGTTAGGTCCAAACTTTGAAGTCCTTTATTTGATAAAAAAATTGATACTGCCCTGCTAACTTCACAGTTAAGATAGCAAGTCAGAGTGTATTTTGAGAACCAAGTATGCTAGAGAATCGAAGTAAGACTCTAAATTTGCAGTTTATTTAGCATTACAAGAAATTCTAGTTCCAAATTTTGAAGTCCTTTATTTGAAAAAAAAAAATTCATATTGCCCTGCTAACTTCACTGTGAAATTGATGACTAAAGAGTAAAACTTAATTACTGCTATTTAAATAACGAATTTATATTATTTTAATTATATTTAAACTTGGTTTTACCATTTTCTTTTAAGCGATGTGACATTTTTGAACCAATAACATATATCATTAGTTTGTAACTATGTTAAAGTTATAATAATCTACGAAAACAGGTTCCAGGTTTTGTGATGCTCTTTCCCTTAACATACCTATACGACAAGCTAATAGTTGGTTAAAAATCTAAGTCGAGATTTTAATCAAATTTTATGTTAAGATGATGATGGGAAGTCGAATAAAGAGGTCTTCCTGCTTGGCTATAGAATAAAAGGAGAAGTGGAATTTTTTGAAATTGGCAAATATACATTTGTTTTGGCACGTTTTTTCTTTTTCTATGACCAGAATAATGGACCCTGACATACTTTTTTTATACCCCTATTATGGAAAGACAACTCAACTAAGTTTAGTTGTCAGTTTAAGAATTTGTATTATCGTTAACAACTAGTTGACTATCAAAACACAACTAGTTGTCATTGAGAAGACAACTAAAAAATTGTCGACTTTTCAGTTGTCTCTTAGTATTATATAAGTGAGTTGAGTTGTGTTTGGGTTGTTGTTAGCGTCAAAATCAAACAACTGGTTTTCATCAGTTGTGTAGAATATTCTGTACGGATTTTAAATAAACAAATATGGATAAAAAACAGTAAGTAAAACAACAATTTTAATAAAAACAGAATATAATGAGTTTATTTAGCTTGAAAATTACACGGCCGTCACAATTCGAAAAACATGTTGCTCTACTCCACGAGCAACCTGAACTGGCTAGGGGTAAGGGACAGTTTGGTTCATCAAAACAGACACATGAGGATCAGTGGGATAAAGTAACGGTGGAGCTCAATAGCTTAGGGCCTCCATCAAGAACATCCAAAGAATGGCAAAGAGTATGTTATATTGTAAAGTTAATAATAAAATAAATTTTAATAAATTCATTAACATGCAGGTTTGGATACATTACAAGGCGAACTTGAAAAGAAAATTGGCGAACAACAAAAAAAATATAACTACAACAGGAGGAGGGCCACAACCAGATGGAAGAGAGTGTGGTAGGATTGATTGAGCTGCAAACGGCCGTCAATCCAAATGGTTTTTCGTTTGGCATGAACCAGCCTGTGAATTCACCTCATCAGAGCAACGGAGACGATGAAAATGTCCCACCGGGTTCAGTTGATCCTCCTCCAGTGACAGTCGAAAGGACAACACATAGGAAAAGGTCAATAAAAACAATGGAAGAGGAGCGGCTTCCATATTTGAAAACTCAAACGGAGAACCAGACGGGAATCTTACAAGAATTGAAGAAAATTGAAAAAATAAGTTATAAAAACTATGAACTAAACAAAAAAAAAATCGAACAGAAGAAAAAAGCTCTGGAAATTAGCACCAACATTTTTGAACTTAAAAAGAAAAATTATGCGGAGGCTACAGAGCTCCACATTATAAACCTCCAGTTAAAAAAAAGAAAACTTGAATTGATAAACTTTCAATTGGATACGGTTACCTGATTTGTTCTTGTTTTTTTTTAACTATTGTATTAATTTTGATTTGTTTTGTGTGAATGAAGATATGTATGTAGGTTTTAGTTTTGTTTAAACTCTGAATTTTGTTTTTTAGTTTTAATATTTATCTTTATTTTTTCTTTTTAATAAATTATTACAAACTTGTTTAAAAATGAATACTAAGTTTTATTAAAGAGAACGCATTATATTATTTCTAAGAGCTCTTGCTGCCGTTTCGTTCCTCACATCTGCAAAATCATATAATTCATGGAAATCGGAAGCATCTGTATCGGCATTTAGAATTTCTTGTGGGTATATAACCTTAAAATGTTGACTTATGTTATGCAAAGCACAACATGCATTTACAAATTTTGCAGCTCTTTCAGGTTTATAATGTAGTGCTCGTGCAGAGAGAAGACATCTAAATTTATTTTTGACTACACCAATCGTTCTTTCTATTATATTTCTTGCTTTCGCGTGAATTGTATTGTAACGTGATTCTGAACTTCCACTTTCTGCCAAACGAAAAGGAGTCATCAAATGTTCCTCCAGCGGATACCCAGCATCTCCCAAAATCCATGTGTTATCATTCAGCCCATTTAAAAAGTGTTTATAATTGCTTAGGTTCCAAACAAATGAATCATGGTTTGCACCGGGATACCTTGCGTCTACAAAGCGAACATTCATTTTGTGATCACAAACCTTTAAAGATATTCTTTGTTAGAACATACTATGTAGCTTAACAAAAATCTTTATTAACTTACTAGCATTACATTTAAGCTATAATAACCTTTTCTATTTAAATATAAATGTTGAAGACTTTTTTTAGGTGCAATAATTCGGACATGAGTCCCATCCACACATCCTATCACACCAGGGAATCCAGTTTTCTGGTAAAAGTGAATTTTTGATGCATTTTGTTCTGCAATCGTTAGCTGGGAATTAATCCATTTTCCACAAATGCGTTCCTCAATCACATTTACCACTTCCTTTAATACAACTGACACTGTTGGTTGGGCCAGTCCTAAATTAAAATCGTTGCCACTACATTTTTGGTAGCTTCCTTCGCCCATGAAACGAAGAGCAGCTGCAAGTTTAAGAATTGGTGGAACCGATGAGGCACGTTGTGGTTGTTTCAAAAAATCCTTTATTTCATTCAATATATACACAAATGCTTCTTTATTAACCCTAAAGTAACTTAAGAATCTGGAACCAACAAAAAATACATAAATGTACTTTATGAATAGAAGTTTATATACATAAGATTATTGAATATATACTTAGTATTTGGAAGTTCCAATGGATTGGAGTGATCCCGGATATTTTTTCTTATCTTGGCAACATTAAGGGAGTTCTCATCTTCCAAATCACAGAAAAAACAAATCAAAAGGACTTTCCATCGTACAATAATTATTTCAAATTCTTTCTTTTTTATTTCTTATATTTTCATTCATTGACAGCAACCCGACTCCTAAAATACGACAACGTATTTTTTCATAACAACTGAGTTTAGTTGGCTTCCATAATACAAATAATTTATTTGGTTGTCGAAGAGTTGAGTTGTATTGATGACAACCCAACCAAGTTGAGTTGTAATCCATAATAGGGGTATTAAACTACGATTAATTAGACTGGAATTGCCTATAAATGATGAAATGTAAATGAATTTAAATGCCCCTAAAAAAAACCAATAATTCTAGTCTAATTAACTGTGCAGCTGTGTAATCTGGGTAGTTCACAGAAGTTTGAGTGGGGAAAACGCACTTAGGGGATTTTAAACCAAGGACATTTTAGAAACTAAAGATTGGTCAACTTTTGGATTTGTTTTTTTTTTACGTTCCCGGCTTGAAAAACACAAAGTTTCTGTCGAGTTTGGGCAAGGCTCCAGTAAGTTTTCAGTAGGGAAATTCTAGACAAGGAAAACTTGGCAAGATACTTGGCATGCCCTTGCTGGGGATTTCAGTATAAAAAATTTAAACGAGGGAAACTTTCCAAACACTGTCAAAGGCTGAGGTTTAGCTCGCCGGTTTACCGGGGTTCTATCTAAAGAATAACTTAACTTCAGATTTAGGTCAATTCCTTTTATTATCCACAACTAAATAATATTTTACATAGAATGTTTGTGTATCAATTTTTATATGATTATATGAATCTGTTGTCCTGTGATCGGATATTCGATGAGCGTCTTATGATGCGCTTTAAACTCGGTGAAATCGGCTGGCATACACAGGCGTCTTCTTCTGGATCTGGTCAAATACAGGGAATTCAATCGTACGTATCCGATAGAACTCAATGGACGTATCCGGTTTAACTCAACTGACGTATCAGTTTAACTCAACGGTAGTATCCGGTTACACTCAACTGACGTATCATGTTTAACTCAACGGACGTATCCGGTTACATTCAACTGAAGTATCAGGTTTAACTCAACGGACGTATCCGGTTACACTCAACTGACGTATCAGGTTTGACTCAACGGACGTATCCGGTTACACTCAACTGACGTATCAGGTTTAACTCAACGGACGTATCTGGTAAAACTCAACTGACATATCAGGTTTAACTCAACGGAAGTATCCGGTTACACTCAACTTACGTATCAGGTTTAACTCAACGGACGTATTCGGTTACACTCAACTGACGTATCAGGTTTAACTCAACGGACGTATCCGGTAACACTCAACTGACGTATCAGGTTTAACTCAACGGTCGTATTCGGTTACAATCAACTGGCGGAGCCAGACAATTCAAAGGGACAGTCTGGTATGAAACATTAGAGTATGCAACTTATTCACTTTCGACATTGAATTTTTGTATAGCGAGTTAGCCCAGTGGGGCGCATTGGACTTACAAGCAGAAGATTGCGGGATCAAGTCCACATAAGCCAATTTTTTTTTGCCTGACAAGGCAAAAAGGTTTATTCCAAGGCCTTTGTTCTAGTTTTTGCTTACCCTTGCTAGCCCCTTGCCAAAATATTTGTAAAACTCTCTAGTGCCTTGTCGAAAACTAGATTGTTTTTTTTTTTTTTTTTTTTGCGGGTAATTGAATGGTATGTGGTGGATATTTTAAAAGGGAAAATATTATGAATACATTCAAATGAATTCACTCTTAAAAAACGCTTCGCATATTACAAAATGTCTACACTGCCAAAACACTCTACCTGACACTATTTTTTCCTGCCATTTCGATATTCAGAGGTTCAAAACCATCGGTATCTCCTCTTATATCCTTTCCTATTTTCCTAACGCTCGCACTGTGTTTAAACATTTTAAGGGTAATGAAAACCCCTTTAGTGCGCGCTTCATATAAAAAAAAATTGCGTATCCGGAAGCTTTAAAATTAAAAAAATACATAGAAAGGAAAGGTATGCAAATATGAACAAAATCTTTTTCTCTCATATGTTATGTGCTCATAGCAAACAAAATACGGGTCGGCTAGTGACCCGCGCGGAAAAACAATCTAGTTTTCGAAAAGGCACTAGAGAGTTTAACCTATATTCTGGCAAAGAGCTAGCAAGTTTTAGCTAAGGCTAGTACAAGGGCCTTGGATGAACCCTTTTGCATCGTCAGTTGGCTTATGTGGGACTTGATCCGCAATCTTCTGCTTATCAGTCCAACGTGTGATATGAAAAAGAAGACAAAGGAAAGAGAGAAAAAAGTGTTGAATGATTGTATGGAGCTTATAAAATGTATCTTTCGGTGTACAAGGGACATTCCTGATGGGGAACCGAAACATGTCCAACAACTTTTTAGAAGGGAGGGCCTCACGAGGGATTGAAAAGTTTTCCTCGCCTAAATTGTTGGTACTAAAATCCAGCAAGGGCTTGCCAAGTTTCTGAAAAGATGTCCTTGTCCAGATTTTTGCTACTGAAAACATACTAGGGCCTTGCCTAAACTAGACAGGACTGTGGCAATTTTCGCAGCCGGGGAGTCAATAATATAGCTGTTATGGATTAAGTTAGTATAAAATATTTCTAAACAAAAAAAGACACACAAAATACTCACATCCAGGTTGTGTTCCTTTACTTAATATCGTCCTGTATGGCTGCCTTGAACCAGGATCCATTCTTCCATACATTGTACGATCCATTTTAAATTTGTATATGTATGTATGTTATTTTGAATTATTAAATATTTGTATTCTTTTGAAAAAGCACCATAAAATATATTTATTTATTTTTATCGTGACATTAACAACAAAAAGCAAATACAATGTGTTTTGTTTTATTATACACTTAAGCACCCATCAAACAAAAAAAGAAAGTTTATGTTCACACTCACTTGTCTAATGTCATTATATTCTCTCTTCCCTCTTATTATATGTTTTTTTTATTTTTTCTTCCTGAAGACTTTTTTTAAATAAACGTAATGTACATAAATAAATTTGTTTTTATTTATTTCAAGCACTTAGACTGCATTATGTTTTTTAAATGATTGCATTTTTCATAAATTTTTTTTTTCTGTTTTGGTGAGAATACTAAACGTCAGAAATGATTTAAAATAAATTATTTATTTTTTCTTCTTTCTCAAATTTCTTCTTTCTAAAATAAATAATGATTGCCCGGCTTTAACAAAAATGAACAACTTGATTGATAACTCAATACCAAAACATCACTCACATGACATCTCTTCACAGAATCTGCCATCCATTATCAGAAATTAATTAGGTACCCATTCCAAAAAAAAAATCTACAAATTTCCTATGATTCTGTGATAGTTTATTTTTTCTTTGGGGAAGGGGAGGGTGGTGTATATGCTTAGCCGATTTTGTGATAAGATGTCTATTTCAGCGCCACCATCACAACAAAAATGATAAATAGATAATTATATTATAATATGACAATGGACTTGAATACTGCGCCGGACGACGAACGCTACGACGACGACCGTACGCGTGAATGCTTGAACGCTTGCAAAACCAGTAAAATATGCAGAGATTTGATTTAATGTTATTATTTTTATTTTCGAGGATTTTTTGTTTCAAAAAAAATAATATTTAACTATAAATTTAGCCTCCGCGAATATTATAGAATGTTAAGAAGATTGAAGTAAAATATTAACTAAAAATATAAAATCTTGTGACAAAATTAACCACTACCTCTTATGTCAGATAGCTTCATGCAAAATTTAAGGCGATAAGGTAAGAACACTGAGCGAACAGAACAGTGATAACATTGTTTTCGAAACACTTATTATTTATTATTTGCAGTCGTGTTTTTTTATTAAATTTTAATAAATTTATAAATATAAAATTCTTCCCGCGTTTTTATTAGAATGTTTGCGATACACGAGTACCTACTAGACAACAACACAAAAATTGAGGTAGATAAATAAAAACAAAATGTTGGGAATAATTCCAAATCTATTCACGACGTGTGACTAATGAGACGAGATACAGATTAAAATAAAATTATTATTATTAGTGGGTGGGTGGATGGAATGAATGATGTTTTCTCTTGGCAGGAAATGCAGCAGGTGAAACAAAAAAGATGACAGCTCGACGGGCGGGAGGACGGATAGTTGCAATCTTAAGCTCGTAATCCAGTTGACAGGTGATTATTAGTTTTGACAGATGAGATAGGTGAAGAAGTGAAATGAAGATGCTTTGTGAATGGAATTCATTGGTGGTGATTTGAAAGATTAACAAACGAGGGGGTGGAATATTAAAAGGTAAAAGTAATAATATTTTTTGAAATTTAAAATAACTTTAACTCCTTTTGGAGATTAGCCAACAAATCCGACAGAAACTGATTTAATACTACAAACAATCCTTCGATAATCAAATTGTCTTTACATGAAAATTGGCAAAATGTTTCACCATGAATGCGAATGATGAATCAAAAGATTCCCTGCGCTCAATTTTTTTTGTTTTAATTGTAATTATAGGTACAATAATATGGCAAGTACGTAATGGATTAGTATCTTACTTACTTTACTTAACTTAAGATGGCGCTCACAGCCCAGGATGGGCTTCGGCCTAACAAGCCCCTCCAGCTAGCACTGTTCCTAGGTAGCCGCTTCCAGTTGCGCACACCGAGTTGGTTGATGGCGTTCTCCACTTGTGCGCTCCACCTGTTATGGGTTCTTCCTCTGCTGCGTACACCATCGGGGTTGGATTCGAAGACTCGTCGGGCAGGTGCGTTGCTGTCCATACGCTCCACGTGCCCCAGCCATCGCAGCTGCTGTATTTTCAGCTTTTTGACCAGGTCAACGTCGCTGTAAAGCCCGAATAGCTCGTAGTTGAATCTTCTCCTCCATACTCCTTCGATACACACCGGACCGAAAATCACACGAAGAATCTTCCTCTCAAAGCACCCTAGCAGATTTTCATCCGATTTTTTCATTGTCTATGCTTCTGCTTCATAGAGCAGGACCGGGATGATAAGTGTCTTGTATAAAGTCTCCTTGGTTCTCTGAGGGCGTTACTGTTTAAATGCCTTCTTAGACCGAAGAAACAGCGGTTGGCAAAAGAATTCTTCGTTTGATCTCTGCACTCATGTCATTTTGCGAGGTAATAGTGGATCCTTGACAATTACGAAGTAATATCTGTCCATCGTGATATTTTGCCCGAATCGACGATGTTGACGACAGCACAGCATATACTTCGTCTTGTCCTCATTAACCGCCAATCCCATTTTAGCCGCCTCCGATTCAATGCTCGCAAATGCGCCTGCCAAAGCTCGCTTCGTTCTGCCGACAATGTCTATGTCATCTGCAATTGAACGGACTTTTGATAGATTGTACCGCTGGTGTTGACATGTGCTTTGCGTACAATTGCTTCAAGAACGATGGTGAATAGGTTGCATGATGACGCGTCGCCTTGCCTCAATCTTTTCTCAACATCAAAGGAATAGGTGATGTTATTGCCGATGTTGACGGAGCAACGAGATTTCTCCATCTTCATCCTGCACACGCGTAAGAGTTTGGCAGGGATGCCGAGATATGACATGGCTCTGTATAATTCGTTCCTTTTCACGCTATCATACGCGACTTTAAAATCGACAAAGAGGTGGTGTGTATCGATCTGGAATTCCCGGTTTTTTTTCTAAAACTGTCGGAGTGCGAACATTTGATCGACGGTTGATTTGCCTGGCCTAAAACCACAATGATAGGAGCCGATCAGATCGTTAACAAAAGGTCATACAGGATAGCGGACAAGATTTTATGAGCGACGTTTAGGAGACTAATTCGTCCGTAGTTGGTGCATTTCAGAGCATCTCCCTTTTTTATGGATATGGACTATACCGAGGTCCCATTCATCGGGCAAACTTTCATCCGACCGAATTTTGCAGATGAGCTGGTGTATGCTCCTAACCAATTCATCTCCCGCTGATTTAAATAGTTCGACTAGTAAGCCATCCGCACCAGCAGCTTTGTACGACTTAAGTTTGGATATCGCCTCGCCAGCCGCACTTCGGCTAGATCGGGTGGACGGAACTGTTGGCCATCATCGTCCAAGTTTAATGGCGTGTCCTGCCTCCTAGCGGTATCTTGGCTGTCTTCGCCGCTAAGCAGTCTAGAGAAGTGTTCTTTCCAGATCCTCAGCACTGACTGTGAATCGACTACCATATTCCCACTCCCACCTCGGTAGGCTTCCGTTCTAGCTTTGTATTCCTGGGTGGATCGTTTCACTCTTTGATAAAATTTTCGAATATCACCCCTGCCACTACAACCCTTAATAGACTCAACCGCCCGCTCTCGTGCTCTCTCTTTTTCCTCCTGAGAATTCGGCGTTCCTCTTTTCGTTTCAGCCCTTTAGATCTCCCGGGCTACTCTCTTAGCAGCTCTTGATCGAGTCTGCAGCATTGCCTGGTAGGCAATCACGCGACCGCCAAGTCCCCTTGTGTATATTGAGGTGTGGGAAGTAGGTGCTTGAGATGATGACATTTCGACCCGCCGCAATGTCTGCCAGCCTGTGTCCGTTGCCGGAAGTTTCGTCGTGAAGGCTGTGTCCTCCGACTATCGACCCAAAGATGCCCTCCTTTCTGAATCTTGAGTTGAAGTCACCAAATATGATCTTTACGTCGTACTTCGGGCACATATCATACGTTGCCACCAGGAGATCGTAGTATGCTAATTTGGTTGAGTCTTTTCTCTCTTCAATGGGGGCGTGAACACAGATCAGCGTTATGTTCTTAAATTTGCCTTTGATGCGGATTGTGAACAGGCACTCGCTTACACTTCGGAAGCCCAAGACTCCTTGCCTAAGTCTTCTCCTTATCACAAAACCGCAACCAAAAAGCCGCTGAGCCTGCCGCCGTAGTAGATGTTCCACGATTTTAGTCTCCGTATGACCTCTCCATCCCATCACACTTCCCGGATGGCTGCTACGTCAGCCTTTAGCCTGTCCAGGTTCTCCACTTATTGTTCGGCTGCACGTGTTCTTTATAAGGACAGGACGTTCCACGTGCAGATCCGAAATTCATTGTCCTTGTTGCGTTTGCTGGGGTCGTCAACTTTTAAATCATCCATATCCAAGGCTTGTTGTTGTTTCGGAAAAAGTTTTTTTCCGCGGTAGGGAAGTTACCCCGACGCACATCTAGCCATCTAGGTAGACCCATTTTTTTTCATGCTCTCTATCATCGCAGTGTTAGATAAAATTAATATCTCGAGTTTAATTTTTTGTAAATCCATTACTTGTCATAGCCTACGTATGTACTATATCTTTATCGCAAATAAAAAAGTGGTTCTCTTGGTTTTTAATTTTCTCAAAACGGTTGAGTTGATTTTTTGTTCAACTTTTGTATGAGGATTGTATCCAACATTATTAAAAAACAGTTTTTTGAATTTTTTGATTTAAAAACACTTTTTTTTTAATCTTTGTATAATCATTTTTAACACTTTCTGAAACAAATTAAACAATCTTGTTACTAAAACCCGTTAAAAAAAATATTTTATTTGCTCAAAAACTGGTCCAACAATTTTGCCAGAAAAATATGTATGGTATTTAATATAAATGTGATCTACTGTTTTTATTAACAGTAAATACTTCTCAAAGAACCATTTTTCATATTTTCGACTTTCACATTATTGATTGAATTGATTACCCGGCTGGAAAAATGTCAAGTTTCTGTCTAATTTGGGCAAGGCCCTAGAAAGTTTTCAGTAGTGAAAATCGGGACAAGGAAATCTTTTCAGATACTGGGCAAGCCTTGGTGGATTTCAGTACCAAAAATTTAGACGAGAAAAACTTTTCAAACACTCGTGAGGCCCTCATTAGTGAAAACTTGTTGGACATGTATCTTGTACACCAAAAAAAAAATTATTTTTTTTTGAATACATTTTGTATCTCACTTTCTATTTATAAGAAGAAAATTAAATGAACATTAACAAATTAACTTAACTTTAACTGAAAATAGTCTATCCAAAATTTGACAGACACTTCGCTCTATTTGTTTTGACAGTACAACTTGGAGTAATTTAATTGAGACGTTTAAATTGGTGTTTTTGATATATTTCCGATTTTTCGACTTGAGTTTGGTTGCAATTTTGTTGCCATTAAAATTCCGTTTAAGTAAATATTTATTCAGTTATCTTAATGTGTCATTTTGAAATCGACGAAAGACATGACGCACATTCAGCGCCTTTAGTAATTTTTTTAATTGGAATAAATAATAAAAATAATAGTAATTTGAATAAAATATTTTTATATCCAAAACCATTAATATTACATGAATAGAACACAATTCCACGTATACAAAGGTGTTCCCTCTCATCACGACATCTTTACATTTATAATTATAATTTATAACATTTGGACATTTAGAGGCCGATGACAAATTTATAACATTTACGTTAATTTAATTTAGAATTCCTTTAATGCCCAAAACTCTGCCCTTCGAGTTTTGTTTTTCTATTTGAATATATAAGATGATGATACCAGAGAATTAAATATTTATATTAACTAATTAAAAATTAGCGATTCAGTAGCGTTTCGTTTGTCATGGATTATTTATGGTTTCGCTCAATAAATAACATGACAACGTGCCATCTCCGATATATCACTCTCTCTTCTAAATATTATTGGCTTGCTTTGTGCGTTTATAAATAAAATATACCCCAACTCATCGTCAGTGTCGTCGTCGCGTCGTTGTCGAAGAAAAATTCAGTCTGTTCATCAGGAATCCCTTGCCCCACAGTTTTCACTTTTGGAATGCAACCCCTACAACGTGCGATCCACTGTTTTATACCCTGCTGACTGATGCGACAATTGACATTTGAATGGATCATTTGATTTGACTTCACCGCCGCTACCTTGCGTCGCACGCCACGTTACACGTTTCTTTTGAAACTGAAATAGAACGCAAGCATTCTAGCTGAACTTCAGATATTATGCGATGTGGTTAGCGGTGATGGTCAAAGGCGCACATTTTTTTTGTAACACAAACAAAAATAAAAGTTTAAAAAAACCGCCACAACACATGTTTGCTACTATGCAACAGTAGCAATTGAAAATAAACACACATGTGGAACTTGTTATCTAAGCATAGATCTGATGGATCAGGGGTGTCAATTTTGTTTTTAATAAAGTAGATTTGCACATTTGGAAATTTTAAATTCTTTTTTCGTTTGACTTTCTTTCCTATTTTATTTTAGCCTATTTTATTGCGGGAGTCGCCTAAATCAATAATAAAAAATAATAGCCTGTTTTTCTACCCTTTTACTTCCGTTTTCAAGTCTAAAAATCCACACAGCAATCTGGTGCTCTTTCCCGCGCAGAAAACACAATCTAGTTTTCGGCAAGGCACTAGTGAGTTTTACATAGATTCTGGCAAGGGCCTAGTAAGGGTAAGCAAATGATAGAACAAGGTGCTTGCCGATTTTGAACCTTTTTGCCTTGTCAGGCAAAACAAAAAAAAAGTTGTATGAGACTTGATCCCGCGATCTTCTGCTTGTCAGTCCAATGCGCTACCCACTGGGCTAACGCGCTATACAAAAATTCAATGTCCAAAGTGAATAAGTTTCATACACTAATGCTTCATGCCATATTGCATAACAAATACATACAGTACAGGACAGAACACGATTTTATGTACTTGCTTTTTTTAAAAAATATAACTTCGTGAAAAACTTTCGAACGAATCTAAGTTGAAAAAAAGACTGGGTAGGCGAAACAGTGAACTGCAAATAATACCATCAAGTGGTACACTGATGGATCGAGAACGACAGAAGGGACTGGTGCGGGAATTTTTGGGCCTAGAACCAAACTTTCCATACCGATGGGACAGTCCTCTAGCATTTTTCAAGCTGAAGTACAAGCGAAAGGAACATGCGCAGGTCAAAACCTCGAAAGGAATTATAACAAACAAAAATTGCCATTATGTCAGATAGCCAAGCCGCACTCAAAGCTCTGAGCTCCTACTCTATCAGCTCTAAGCTGGAATGGGAATGTGTAGGAAGGCTAAATGAACTCGGCAAAAAAAAACACTGGCACACTACATTGGGTACCTGGCCACGTAGGTGTCCAGTGCAACGAAGAGGCAGACTCCCTAGCAAAAATAGGTGCAACGACTCCCTTAACAGAACCTCAACCATATTGCGGAATAGGAGAAAACGTGATTAGAAACAAAATCAAAAAAGGAGAGGAGGCAATAAGATCCAAAACTTGAAAAGAACTCCCAAAGCTAAGACAGGCTTAACTATTACTTGGGATTTACAAGCAACAACGTTTCACAGACTGTTTCAACTTAAGTAGAAACAACCTAAAAATTATAACGGGTCTCCTCACTGGACACTGCAAGCTAAAAAGACACCTTAGTATACTTGGCCTAGTAAGTAGTGCCACATGCAGGTTGTGTGACACAGATGAGGAAACGCCGGACCATATTCTAGGCAGATGAAGCACACTCATACATCAAAGAAAAAAGTACCCAGGACGCTACCAGGTAGAAGAACGCGACTTACCATCTCTTAAAATAATCCAATTACTCCAATTCTTTAGAGGAATACATCTGGAGGAAGAGCTGTAAGATGAGCAGGCCTCATCCAGCTGTAGATGGGGGGGCACAATAGATCTGAAGGTCGCAGTGCAATATCCCTCAAATTTGTATATTCATAGGTAGAACAACTTAGAACAGGTTTTCTGTTTTAACTTGTCTGACGTTGCTCACAAATCTTTGCTGTTCTGTTCTGATCTGATCTGCCTAAATGAATTCCATGTGATATGAAAACGATATGAAAAAGAAGACAATGGAAAGAGAGAGCAAGGTGTCGTATCCCGGCAGGAAAAGTTCCAAAATTCTGTCTAGTTTAAGCCAGACCCTAGTTAGTTTTCAGTAGAGAAAACCTAGACGAGGAATACTTGTCAGATACTTACAAAAGCTCTTTCTGGATTTCAGTACAAAAAAATTAGACGAGGGAAACTATTCAAAACACTCGTGAGGCCCTCCCTAGAAAAAACTTGTTTGACATGTTTCGGTACCAGCGTTCTATAATATTTTATTAGGATATTACAAATTACCCTTACTCTTTGTAATATGTAATTAAATAAAATTTAATTACCCATTACATGTGTAATATTTAATTAAAACATATTTAATTACACATTACAAATGTAATGGGTAATTAATTTTTTTTTAATTCAATTTTGAAAATGTAATGAACAAAAAAATTCCATTACATTTTTATAATGTAATGGAAAAAAATTTGTTTCATTACATTTATTAATGTATTGGAAAAAAAATAATTTTTTCCATTACATTTTCAAAATACCCAAAATACATTTTCAAAGTACCCAATCAGGAAAGTCTTTTGTACAGAAAAAAAATACAAATTTTATAAGCACCATGCACCATTTCATTATCATAGAACAGCCTTACAAATCGTACTAAACGACCCAACGCACGCAATCTTAGACGTTAACAGACCCTGACCCTTTCAATGTTGCGACAAAATTTAGAACTTGAATGTCTGATGACTAAAACTTACAAGTTTCTCACCGCAGATCTTTGCTCAAGCTAAAGTTAGATTTTCGATTATTTTTGGTCGAGTTTTGTTAAGTTTTCCTGTTGTAGTGCTCTATCTTGGAAGTGTTTGACTTACCTACATACATGAAATCTAAATATATACAAATGTAGGACATTTAATGTTCCATAAAAAGTATCTTGTGTTTTTTTTTGTTTAGTTCGGATGGACATTGATGGGATAAAATTTAAATTTCATTTTTGAACTCGAAAATTTGACAGTTTTTCGACAATAACTTTTTATTGGAACGAGCTGTCAAAAAAAAAAACTTAAGACACAAATAGAGAATATTTTTTGCTACAAAACTAAACAAAAATAACGAGTCTACGACTTATATATCGGCCGAGAACATCGAGTAAACACTTTTTAAAGCTGTTTTTCAAAATGGCGGACGACGCAGAGGGTGTTTTTTTTTGTTTGAGTTTTAAGATTCACCCGGTACTCTTCAAAATAAAACAATAAAATTCGCCTAAAATATTTCTGTAGATGTTTTTTGCTAATTTTATTGAACCATTAACCTACAAGTTATCTGTTTTTGTGGTTTAAATAATAGCAGGGCGTTTTCATCTCTGAGTTATGGAGATGCGATCATTTCTCTAATTTGTATTTTTTTATATCAAAACACTAGAGATGATATTAATATTATTATGCTTACATAGTTTTTAAGTTACAAATGTATTAATTATGATTGATCGCTGAAGTAATATTATACACACATTACAAACTCGAACCTCGTATAGTAGATATAATAACCGAACGGAAGGCCTCCAATTAATCAATACAAAAAATTAGATACATCAACTGATTTGCTGTTAGAAAAAAGGGTGTGAAGTTGCGTGAGGTTTTGCAATATATCTACGCAAAATGAGTTTTTCGTGCGTGCCTAATGTGTGAAAGTGCGAGAAGGAAATTGCTTAAATGCTTATGCTGAAGAGGCTAAACGAAAAAGTATTACTTTATTTTAGGTTGGGGCATTTTACGAATACATATACTTATGCAATCAATTTGTTGATTGATTTAAATTGCATTTGGCACTTATGTTAATGTGCATCAGTATTCACTTGTATTAATTGTATGCTGTTATTCAAAGCAGCACCAGAGCGCGCTATCGTCATTTGAAAATGTATTCAAGCTGACAAGTATAGTGACGACCCTTGAAAAAAAAATATTATGAATACTACTTCAGGCTGTCTGTTTTTTGTAGATTGATTATTTGTTGACGTTTTATGTGCAATGTGTTTTTAATTTTTGTTTCGTTAATTTACAAACAAACATGTAATAGTGGTATTTATTTTTTTTTTTATCAGAGGTTTTTTGAAGACAATTCATAAGTCATACCAAATGGTCTTTTCCTTCAAGATTATTTGTCGTAAGCAGAACAATTTAAAACACAAAACCCATGTTTACCATGCGACAACTCTTAAGTACTGAACAAAATAAACCAACATTTTGTGCTAAAGAGTATGCAACTGCGTTCAAAATGTAGGCCTGCATGCAGCGATTCATGTAATTTTTCTGCACAATGCCCAGGATAAAAAGAAAAAAAAAATGCCCAAAAGTAACTGATTTTAAAATTTAAAAAAACAAGTGGCCTCAACTCCAAAATTTAACGGGTTTCGGCCAGATATGACAGTGGGCTCTTCAGTCAGTCTGTCATAATCCTACTAAGCCACAAATTTTATTCGATGTTTACAGAGTCTTATAAAAATCACAGCAAGAGGATACTGTGACTTTTATTATTCTAGGGGAATTTTTTCAGGTCTTTTAAAATAATGAAGACGAAGAAATTTAAATATTAAAAAATCTGGGTGAAACACGCTTATTTCTGGAGTTGAGGTCATTTGTACTCTTTAATTGAATTATATTAACTCTCTCCACTTAAAACAGAAGAAATTTTAATAATCCCGATTACAGAATTCGATGAATGGTCTGCGGATGGCTTCCGACAATTTTGTTAATTTTTTTCTATTTGACTCCGCTGTAAAAAAAAATTCAGGAATGTCGGTAACCTAGTTTGAACAGCTCATCCGCATTCCATATAATTTTTTGTCATTTTAAATCCGCACCAAAGTCGTTGCGGATTGGATCAATTCCCCGGGAATAAAATTTTGCGGATTCATGAATATGACATGAATATTTTAATATTTAAATTTCTTCGTCTTCATTAAGAATTAAAAGAACAAAATGCGTTTTTTTATGGATGGAAAAAAAGCGTTCTAAAGTTTTTTTTTTAATTTTGAGATTTTTCAAAAACTATTGGGGTTTTTCTTTTTTAACTCTGAGCAGATCACGAAACTGTCAAACAAAAATTCGATGTTTTTTTTAGCTCAGACATATCAGAGCACAAAAAGTATGTTTCTTTTTTCCACCTGAGCTAGCTCAGATCTTGATCGATTAGCTCAGAATAAAATGACCGAGCAAATCGATTGAAGCCAATTTTACTTATTTTTAGTGATTTGACAGACGAAAGAAATACACAAAATTAAAAATGGATTTCCAGGACATTCGCCCGTCTACTTCAGGTAAACAACAATTTATTTTAGTAAAACACCTATGAAATGACAGTTCAGTACTCAAGTGTGTTTCATAGTCAACTAGTCAACAATTACTTGTTCAACTATGTTTGTCAAACAAGTGAAAATCATTTCTGTAACACAATAAAAACCGTAACAATTGTCAATAGAAAAATTTTCCCTTCACTTGTTGAATCAGTTGAACAAGTAAATATACCGAGATGAGTCGCTTATGGTAAGTTGAACTCTTTCAATTTCAGGGCAACACACTTGTTTTGAAAATTCAATTTCATTTATTGCAAATGTGACTTCTTTTACACATCGAAAAACTGTCATTTTATGAACACCATGAACGTCGCCTGTAGTATGGTATTGAGATCCAGTTCCAAACCAATGCTTTATTTTTATTAGTGGGAGAACGTAATTGGTGTTATAGACTTTCGGTTACACAATCAACAACTTCTACGGGTACACGAAATTTTTCAATAAAAATGGGGTTCTATTTCAAAGTTAATTCTTTAATTAAAAACTTTTGTCTATCTTTGGCTATGATTATCACTGTCCAATTTAGAATAAAAAAGACATTTTTTAAACAAAACTCTTGACTACTAAATAAATTCTAAACGATTTTTCCGATGCTATCAGTTGATTAGTACTGCTGCAAGTATTTATTTCTAACTTGTTGACTTTCAACTAGTCCGAAACCGTCGGTTGAAATTTAACAATTAATCAACAAGTTTATTTTATTTTTTTTAACTCTTGTTGTTTTGAGTTACAGAAATGGTGAAATTGTGAAATTTCCCACTTGTTGAAATAAGCTAAAACAATTGTTATAGTTCTCCTAGACTTGTTGTTCCATGTTACACACATTTTATAAAGTTGTTGAATTTCACTTATTCAACAAGCACTCTTTATGTATTGTGTTATAGGCCCCTGATCGCTCAGCCTCTTCTCAGAGCTTTTTTTAGAGCCAAAAAAGAAAAAAGCTATATGGCGCAAAAGTTTAGTCGATTTAGTACGGTGTTTAATCATTTTTAGTATGACATGTACTGAGTTAAAAATTGTATTTTGCAAATTTTAAACGAGTTTAGCATCGAACTATCTTCTACCATTTTTCTAAAGTTAAAATCACAAAATAACTATTTTGTCTTTTATATTTAGTATCTTTCTAAATCCATATATGACACTTTGACATCGAAATGGGTATGTTTGTAAATTTTTTTCACGAGCTGTTACTTTTTTGGAAGTTTTCAGCAGAAGTATATGAAGAAAATAGGTTTAGTATGATACTAGTTAAAAAGTATTTAAATTTTGGAAAATTTTAGTAAACTGTTTTAAAATTAGAAAAATGTTAAGTAGTATCATAATAACACCTTAATATTAGGATGTTTAAATGTTGCGTCTATGTGTTTTAAGCATCCGTTATTCAACCATAAGAAATAGCTATTCAATTTTTTTTTTTGACGCGCTTTATTTTCTTGGGAATTTAAAAAAGTTTTTGTCCATTTATTTAGAGTTGACTGTATTTTCAGTAAAGCAAGTAAAATATTTAAAAAAAAAATCCCTTGAAAACAATGGTACGTTGATGAAAATAATTTGTATAAATATTCAATTTGGCATGAGAATTAAGAGTAGCTGCAGGAAAAATGCAACAGTGAAAAAAACGCGAAAATCACCCAATTTTTTAATGATAATTTCCTTACCACATTAGTTTTAAATTAAAGCATGTTATTATTTGTGTTGCTTTGCTATCTTTACCATAAATTTAGAAAAAAAAATGGAATCAAATAGAATAAAAAAAATCAAATTTGTTAATTTATCTATTTATTTGTTCATTAAATTATATAAACAAATTGTTAAAACTAAATTCCTTAAATGTAACAAAAATTAAAGTAAGTTTAAAAATCTTATTAAGATATTGTGCCAAAGAAATTTTGCCGTTTGTAATTTGTTTTTATTTTTCATTTTTTTGAATAAAGATCCAATAAAGTGTTGCACCTGAAGAAGTTGAAAAACATCAACAAAAAAAAGGAACGATCAGGAAAGCCCATAACAATAAGACCTCAAAATATAATAATATTCCCCATAACTGAGTAAAATTAATTTTGCTGTAGTATTTCCACAAAATCTTGAATCTTATTTAGTCTATAACTTTTTTTCTTAATTTATCCTAATGAAGCTATTACAATCATTTTAAATTATACATTTTTAGAAAGAAATCTGAAAAGATTAGAAAAGTACTTTATAGTAAAAAAAAAAAATAGAAAAAATTTCATTCTTTGGCCAAATTTACCCTTCCCACCAGGCCAACTTTTACCCAGCTACCCAGTTTTAATTACAAATACAAACATATATGACGTTGTATGAATGTGATGTGTTGTTTTTCATTTTTTACTATCGTTAAAAGTTGGGGTTCCGAAATCTATTTGGACCTTGTTTAGTTCCAACGCTTAACAAGTTTGGGAACCGCTGCTCTAGAGTATTACAAGACGAAATTCTAAAATTCGATCCAAATCGGTCTAATTGTTTTTAGTCCAGGAAAATTAGTCAAAATAAGGTACACATTCGGGAAAAAAAAATCCCAAACAGCTGAATTTTGGCACACGTTCTGTGAACCTTTCTTAATAAGCCCAGCAAGTTTCGCGTTGATATGTTGGGTGCTAGCTTTTTATAACTGTAAAAAGTAAAAAAAAAGACAATATATCTGCATTTCTAACCGTTTTGCGTTCAAAATGAAAGCAAGCTTAATTTTCAGTAAAAAAGGCCACACTTATAAATATAGCCGTTTCTGAGTTATTAAGCGTTGAAAATTTACTATTTTTTTTTTTATTTTTCTTTTTCCCATTTTTTGTCGTTTAGTCTTTTTGTATTGCATATAGGTGAAATTTTTGAAAACATCTGGATGCAAAGTTTTTACATTATGTAAAACAATATAAGAAACACTATTTTTTTTTTTCTTAAAAATAAAGGTATAATTTTTTTAAAAGTTTGATAAAAAGTTCAAATTTCTGTTTTTTTGCTTTTTATTCTTAAAAGCACAAATTGGCAAAAAAAATCTTAAGCCTAGTTTAAAGATCATAATATTCTCTTCAAAAAAGCATGATACTTTTTTCCATACGAGTCATAAGTCGCATGATATTGTGACTTCGATAGTGTCAACTGCCAAAAAAATTCCCTAGAGGAAATATAAACACACTTTTTGACGTATAACACATCCGTTGAAAGATATTGCGACATCAAGAATGCTAAAATTTATAACATTTTTGAATTAGAAAAAAAAATGCAACATATCAAGGCGGAACTTTCTGGGCTTATTAACAAAGGTTCACAGAACGTGTATACCAAAATTCAGCTTTCTGGAATTTTTTCCGGAATAAAAATCTAATTTTCCTCGACTATTTTATCAAGAACCATGATGTTAACTAAGTGAAACGCGGAAGGTTTGCATCATTGCAGTAGGACACTTAAGTTGGCACTGATTTTTGTACACTCACTTGGAACCTTTAACTGTCATAAAATATAGTTATAATAACTATATCTCTTTTTAAGCAACCTTGGTAGCGATTTTAAAAGTTCCGAACATTTTTGACTGTAAAAATTAAAATATGTCAAAAATTTAAAATCTCTACCAAAGTTACTAAAAAAAAGCTCTCCAGGCTAGGTGTACCTATGAGTTTTAGACGGCTACCATATAGAAGAAGATTTAAAGGGTCCTGCCAGCCTAAGCATCTGAGTGCAAATTTTAGGAACCTTTTTTGAACTTGTTCAATTCTTATTTGGTGGCATACCTGACAAGTATACTCTATAATGGGTCCGACAAATGAGATAAATATTTAAATAGTTGTTTAATAACATTAGGGTCAGAAAACTTACGTGATTCTCTTTTAATCCAACCTAATATGTAATTGGCCTAGTTACAAATCACATTGATAAGTTGTGTGAATTCGAGCTTTTTATCAAACAATACACCAAGGATAGATATACTTCCATTTGAAACTATAATAAAAAGATAAAATAGACAATTTCCTTGAAAAATTTATAATCTTGCACTTGTCAATATTTAACAACAAATAATTACGTGAACACCAATTGTAGAAAGCATTTAGATCAGTTTGAAGTTTTTCACAGTCAAGATTTAGTAAAAATGGTTTTAAATATATTAATATCGTCAGCATAGATAAGACAATTTGCTTGCTTTAAGATTGACGGAAGATCATTTATAAATAATATAAAAAGAACTGGACCAAAATGGCTGCCCTGGGGAGCCCCAGAATGTACGACAAAACTTTAACATTAAAATTCACCGAATAGGATCTGTCAAGTAAATATGATTTAAGCCAAGATATTTATACCTTAGTCGTTGTAACTATTTTTAACCCTTTCGGTACGGATGTGGTCAAGACAAAGAACATTTATATGGACTTGTACCACATCCGTACCGAAAGGGTAAAAGAACATTCAATTTTTAAGACTTGCTATATCAAAAATGCAGAACTACAACACGCTTTGCGATTATCAACAATATAGACTGAGCTAAAAATTCGAATTTTTTTTTTTAATTAAAATTCAAAGTTCCCAAAGTTTTACTTAAAAAGTTGTTCAATTTTTTTTTTTTCCTGTTCACCCTGACAAAAAAAAAATAAACAAATCGGGTGGCACAACGGCTCATGAAGAACCAGGGCCTAGTGACTAACAACTCGCAACCATTCCTGTGTGCGCCTGTCGACAGGAATAGAAGGGACCTACAATTTTATGCCAAATCCGAACGGCTAGACGAGAAGCACTTATTCGTGACAAGTGATACTCTTGAAGGATTTGTCAGTTCCCCGCAAGAGGCAGTAGCCCTGAAAAAAACTTTTTAGTTTTTAGGTGGACGAGGCTGGGATATGCGAACCCAGACCTCCAGCGTGACAGTGGAACGCACTAACCATTACGCTACGGGCGACTACTGTTCACCCTGACAGATTGTTTATTAAATAATTGCTATCAATAGTAAGGTAGCTCACTTAAAAAAATGCTTGTTACATTCATCTTTTAATAGACAAATTGAAACATTACTCCTTATTTCAATCATTATGTATACATTACGAAAAATTGCATCACTCGTAAAACTTTACACAAAAATCATTAAAATAAGCCAATAGAAACACAAACATCCCAAAATTTGTATTTATTTGTATTCCACTTAAATTTCCCGATGCGCATTATTATATGTATATTAATAATTTAATTGTGTGTTTTATTGATTCTATTTCAGTAATAAAACCGGTCATTTAAATAATTATATTTGTATGAATCAAATGTCAATTGACATCATCGTTCTCGCGCATTTAAATTGTTTAACAAAAATTTGTCCCATTTACACTAAACTCTTCTTCTCAAATGAAAGTTTAATAAGAAAAAGAAAATTAAAAAAATTAAGATTATTAACCTCACAACCTCCGCGACGAATTTCTATCTTTTATCAACGATTAGGTAATAAAAACAGTCAACAACGACCAGGCCAAGTTCACCATTGATTTCTTTTTAATTTGTTTATCAACAAAAACGCATTTAGTAAACAAAAATATAGTAAGTCAGTGCTCGGCGAATGAAAGTGAATTCGAAAAGATTCCCGCGCTCTAAATGAAGAACAACACTTGCACGAACACTAGAGATAGCCACTTATGTTAACATTAAAACAAATTACAATAATACTTTCGAGTGCATCCAATGACACTCCGGCCGCCAACTATGGAAGGGACGCGGCGAGCGAGAAGCTACGCGAGCACAGCGAGATTTTCTATTTCAGAAAATAGTTTGAATGTTTTGTGTGCGATAGCGCGACAGGCAAATCGACCGACGACAGACTTGTATCCCACGAGTGGAGAACTCTTAATGATTGTTATGCACCACGGAAAAGAATCCTGAACTACGAGTATATAGCTCTCTAGAGTCTCGAGGCTAGACACAATGAACAATCTGGCCGGCAGTTGTTAGTTCGGTTCGTCCGTCTCGACAGCGTGTAGCGAGAGCACCATCATTGATTTACATAATTAAATTGTTGTTTTGTATCAAACACGAAAGTTTTTTTTTTTCTTTCTTTCTAAGTTAATGAGAATTTCACAAGGTAAATAGAATAAGTAATTTTATTTTCAGATTCAAATCTCTTACTTTGCATTTCTTCTCAGCAATTTAAAGGCAAATTATGATATGCTGCAAATATATCGTCCAGTTATGTATATTCTCAGCCTTTATACTCAGAAAAGAACCATACGAGAGTTTACCAGTGAAACAGGGAGTCTTCTATTTGCTCGAATCGAAATTGAATAATGTCATCAATGCAATAATAATTTTGAAAGAAATTAAGATGCAAGATTGCCCGCCCGGAAAAATTCCAAGTTTCTGTCTAATTTGGTCAAGGCCCTAGTAAGTTTTCAGTAGGGAAAAGTCAGATACTTAACAAGCCCTTGCTGGATTTCTGTACCAAAAATCTAGACGAGGGAAACTTTTCAAACACTCGTGAGGCCCTCCCTAGAAAAAACTTGTTTGACATGTTTCGGTACCACATCAAGAATATCTCTTGTACACCAAAAACAAAAATTTTAAGCACCATGCAATTTTCATACGAAACTTTTTTCTCTCATTCCTGTGTATTTTTTTTTTTTTCATATCATACGGACTTCAGTTAGTCAGATCAGAATATAACAGAACAACACAGATTTGTGAAAACGTCAGACAAGTTAGAATAGAAAACCTGTTCTAAGTTGTTCTACCTAAAAAGCAATGCATGTAATCTTGTTCTGTTCTGTATGTATTTGATTTGCAATATGGTATGCAACATTGGAGTATGAAACTTGTTCGCTTTCGACATTGAATTTTTGTATAGCGAGTTAGCCCAGTGGGTAGCACATTAAACTAACAAACAGAATATCGCTGGATCAAGTCCCACATAAGCCAACTTGTTTTGTTTTGCCAGACGAGCGAAAAGGGTTTATAATCGCCAAGGCCCTTGTTCTAGCCTTTGTTGGCCCTTGCTAGCCCCTTGTCAGAATCTATGTAAAACTGTCTATTGCCTTGTCGAAAACTAGATTGTTTTTCTGCGCAGGTAATTAGGGGTATAAATTAAACGGTTAAGGAAATACTACAACGTTATTATTTATTATCTCATTATCAATAGCCCAATCATTCAGCTATGAAGTCGAACATCGTTCTCGGATTCGCCAGATAGGAATATTTATACATGCGATGATGCGCGACAATACATGATAAGATGCGACAAAAAGTTGGAGGTGGAGAGAGTAGGTAGAGTCAAGACAATAAAAAGAGCGTATGGGATGGGACAATGTTATAGAAAATTGTCTTAAAACTGACAAAAAAAAAAATATTTATTTTTTAAATAAATACCATGTTTTACCCTTTGCCATAAATCCTTACTTTTATGATTTCTTAGAATTTCAATTAGAATTTCTAATCAAGAATTGTTGGAAATTTTGTTACCGTAGGTTGGATATAGTTCACATTTGATTTTCGCTGTAAAATTAATGTAAGCTAGACTGAACTTAATAAAAATTGCGTCTTGACAAGGCCCTCACTGTCAACTGAAGAATCCAAGTGATAACGCCGGGACGAAACGCCAATTTTTAAGGACTAAAGGCCGTTAAAAGCTTTTTTGAATCAAAACATAAATAAATCAACTTTCTCATAAAACTAAGAACAATCTGGCTACATGTCAGCAAACGGTTGATTATCATCAACTTCATTTTTCTCGATTTTACTAAGAAGTTGGTTTGTTTATTTTTTAATATTTTGAAAGATATAAAATTCCTATCCATCAGTTTTCAGTGTTTTACTTAAAGTTCAATTTTAATAACAAAAATAAAATTTATTTGATTTTTTTTTTTAATTTTGAGTTTGAAAATTATTTTTTTAAAAACTTAAAAGAACTTACGCGAATCACCCTGTATAGTGAAAGCAACAATACAAAATATTTTTTTTTTTGCATTTATCTTATAGTAAGGGACTGTGTTTTTTGCACAAAAACAACACACGAATAATTTATTTACCACATGTGTTTCAACTATTTATTGGAACCAAATGAAACAAGCCTGAAGTAAGTCTAAAAAAAGAATATTAAGTACCTACATTTGGTTGGTCGATTTACAATACAGAAAAAGGAAACCTACGCTCTCATTTTGATACCAATCTTATTGTGTGTTAAATTTGAAATTTGTGTCTTAAAGGTGAGCATCGATTCGAAAGAATTTCCCAAATCCAAATTAAGAGTAATTAAGCCAAAATCACAAAAAAACTGGTGCGGACATTTGATTAAAAATATCAAAAAAACACTGGTATATGACGGAGTAGCAGTGAATTATCATAATTTTTTTTTGTTCCAAATATCAGATAACTGGTGCTTGAACACATAAAAGAAAAGATTTTTTATAACAAAAGTTTGGTTTTTGTAATTTTCAGACATTTTTTTTAGAAAAACCTAAAAAAGCCTAAACGGGTGAAAATAGAATCCCCCTCCCATGCAATTTGTATACTGTCATGAACAAACCTACATGCCCTTAATTTGGCTTATTATGCTATTAAACAGGAATATTTTAACCAAGGATTTTATAGGAAAAAAGGTAAACTACTGGAGCATTAGCCAGGGTAGTTGCAACCTGTATCGGACACTGGCCAATCGGAGAGCATGCAGCGAAGCTTGGCATACCTCACAATACTCAATGTCGGAGCTTTGGGGACCAGCAGGAAAAGGAAACAGTAATTAATTTTTTCTGCAAATGCCCTGCTCTGGCCAAAGCTAGAGCACAATCATTTGGAAGGGCATTTTTTGACGACATTCGAACTTTCGGAAATGAAGATCAAAGACTTGATTTCTTTCCTCAACGCGACGAAATGGCTCTAGTACAAATTTCGGCTACTTCTGAAACACACCTTCCGTCAATTCCCTATCAGCGCGAGCTAGCGGACCGTTGGATCTGGCGGGTATTCATGGTGCACAGCGGCCGGATGATCATTCGATATCTGTGGACGCTCCAGTGGCAGCCAACAAACTGCCTAGTTGGGCAAACTGTGGATAGTGCGGGTGCGAGTGCTGGTCTGGTCTGGTTGAATGAGTGATCCGCTTTCCTGATGATTGTGCTAAAATCTACTCAGTCATTTCACAAACAACAAAATCTTTTCAATCCTATTCTAAATTCAAATCAAAATGGATAATATCCTGAGAATATGCCCACAATCTCCCATTTCAATGCCATCCACACGTTCTAACGAGTTATGGTATCAAAACGGCACACTTCAGCGCTAATTTGCTGCCCGTGGCCACAATTTCTACTTGCCTACCTGAGCAACCCCAGCGCCTGCATAATACTTAGGAAGTTAAAACTTTGTACTGATAACAAAATTGATAAAGGTAACAAAATTATCGGGTGAGAAGACTAACAAACTATAAAAAAAACATTGGACCAGCCTAATCTATATAACAAATAATCTAATCTGTAAACGTTTGCATATGTATTTTTTTTTTTTTTTAATTAACTACATTATGTATTTTTTATATTCATTTATAATTTAAGTAAAAAACATTTTGATTTATGAGACATATTTATCGTATAATATTGTGTATTTAAAGTCCCCTGAAAAAAAAACTCAGCCCTCTGAACACCTCATTAAACAAAAAATCCATAAAATTGATGTTTATTTTTTTTTTACTGGCCGCTTTAGTTAGAGTTAGATTTAAAATCCATTTGCGTCAATATTAATTTTATAAAATATTGCTTTAAATTGGAGATTGTGTTTTACAGGTTCGTTCATATTTACTCAATTTTTTTAAACTTAAAAATGACAGAAAAATAAAAAAGAAATTGATGAAAAAGAAAAGTACGTACGCCCGGGTGGTCCTTTTTGAAATTATTTAATTTATAGTGGCACTTGACCCATTGTATCAGTTAAAGGAGATCATGAAATCAAACCAGTTTATTGAAATACCCACTCATTACACAGGGTGTCCCAACGTCACCATCCCAGACGTTTTAACAGAAAAGTACCTTGCAGCAGCAGTTTTTACCCACGTCTTAAAACTTTTACTTTTTTTTAAGAAAACACATTTTTGTCATTAAATAACTGCCAAGTGGATTTGACATTAAATTCAATGCTGACAGCATTTTTTAAATAACGACTGTAGGGCTTTTTGAAAAAAGCAATATATCTCTGTCTCATAGTTTCTAAACGTCAAATCGAAATTTTGGGTTAATGACGTTTAAGTGCTTGGCAGTAATTGTTCTAGTGGTTTGTTATTTTTTGTTACTATGGTCAAAAGCAAGAGTTACATTGTCGAAGTCAAAAAAGTTACTTTTTATTTAAGAACGATCAAAGTTAAAAAATTGGGAATAGGTTGTAAAAAATCGAAAAAAAAAAGAAATAATTAACAAAAGACAGAATTTTGATTGCGTTAAATTTATTGATAAATAATTCACTACCAAAAAAGGCATGGTTCTTACAAATTAAATGACTATCAACTTCATTTTTGCAAGAAATCGAATCGTAATATAAAACATTTGTAATTTGTTTTTGCTTTTTTTTATATTTTATTTATGAGCCACGCCATTTCTTTAATAAAATTTGACCCAATCAGAAAATAAAATTTCGATGAAAATTTAGTTATTCAGAAAATAATACCACACCAAATCAAAATTAATAATAAAACAATTATAATTAAAATAAATAATTACAAAATTGAAAACAATTCCAAATCGGAAGACGAAGAGCAAACACAATCTAACCCCAAAATTAACACTATAAGTAACTTTCTCTTAATAAAAGAACGCTAAAGGTTAACTATAATTAATTTTAAAAACAAAAAGAACGCCAAAATGTCACTAACCCAAAATTTTAGCTGTCAGTTTTGAGTTTGACAATTTGGTACAAATCCCCATTGACGATTGATTACACGATTCATTTTTCCGGTTATTTCGTCTTTCGTCTTTTTGACAGTTTGGGTGAGGGGAGTAGAAATGTAGAGGGATAGAAGTAACGAAAGCGGGAATGAAAATTTCAAGACTTTTTCTGGTTGAACTTTGACGTTTCTTATTTGGCAACTACAATGCTTGTCGATGTAAGCAAAAAACCGATTTGAACAAAAATTAATGAATGGGAAAATTGTTTTTCGTTATTGAATATACCTAATATACGAGTATATTTGAGAAAGAAGTGATTACAAAATATTTTTATTTATTACTACTGATTATTTGCACGCAAAACAACCCCAAATTCCATGAACGTCAAAATAACTAAAGGAAGTATGTCCGTATTTTCGCGAACCATGTAATCATGAACGTTCATGCCTGTCAAAAAGACGGAAGACTAAACGAACGAAAAAACGAGCTGTATAATCAGGCTCTAAACTTAATCAAATGTCAAATTGGAAATGTCAAACCAAATTCAAATAAACCGCCGCCGCGCCGCGCCGCCGCTGTGCCGTTCGATTTGTGTCTAAAGAAAGACGTCAACCCATTTCAACGATATTTTGCACAGATTTTTTTTTTAACCTGGAAGAAATTTCAGCTTCGGTTATTTTAAAAAGTCCCGTTAAATCTTAAATTTTTGACAGTCGTGTAAATACATTTTTTTCCGTCCTTATCATTAAATTGACAAAAATACTGTAAGTCATAATTTTAACTTCGTGTTAACTTATTTCATTAATGAAATAATTGTTTGCAGTATTTTGGCAGTATAGTTACAGAAATACAGCAAACTTTGCAGTTGTTTATATCCAACATAAGTTTCTACTTCTTTTTATGAGAAAGCTGGTTTCTTTATTTTTTTTTTTTTAATTTTATTTTTATTCTTAGAACAAGTGCTTTGCGTTTTTTAATATTAATCTACTACAGTTATTTTGTCATTTTATATATTACGTTTCGTCAGCTACTTTTGGTCGCGATTGAAATACGTTGACTCGAATGACGTGGGATGAAATTTGTATTACCTCGCGATTAAAGGAGATCCGACAGTTGGAACTGACGTTATAAGCTTTCGAACGAATACACATTGTTCGATTCTTAAAGGAAATTTACTTTAATAAAGCTTTGCAACAATTTTGTATTGAAAAGAGTCTCTCGTGGTGCGTATACATACGTATACACGTCTACAACTACCTAGATGTCTTGAAAATGTTCGTATATTTTTAATTATAACTTTTTTATTTTTAAATTTTATTTTACGAAAAACATTAGAGAGTTCAATGTTTTACAAAATGATGGAAAGTTTTATTTTTGCGAGACTAACGGTTCTTAAGATTTGAAGTCAAACTTCGAACTTCCTCTGTACTGGTCCTACCCAAAATGTAACGGCAATGTAACATTACATTTCAATGGCTAGTAGAACTTTCATAATGTATAATGTAATATTAAAAACCAAACATGTTCTTAAATAAAAGCAAACAAACCAAAACTAGTTTTCTGGTGAAATTCTTGCTTTACATAGCTTTACAAAGTTACAACATAGCCAAATGGTATACTATGAAAGCAACTATAAATGACGACAATCGGAAACTATCTTTTTCGAGAGACTTTGTATAGTAGAATGAAAATGTCTTGTTAATGTCTGTTGATATTATCTATGACGTTGCCAGGCTGAGGCTACATCTCTAGATGGCTTCCTTTAGATGAAATTTCCATTATTCTTGTTGAATTTAGTTTGTTTTGTCAAATCGGAAGTGGGTGAGAGTGAGAGTGTGTGTGCAGGCTAAAAGTGGGCATTTTTTGTTTGTTTAATATTTTTACCGCAGATAAGTGTTTTTATGTGTCTAATCGATGACGATGGGTTGATGGTGGGATTAGTTACGACTGACGAGTGATGAGTCCCCACCTTTAGGAGTGAGTTGAGAAGGTTATTCAAATTTATTACCTACTTCAGAGGCGCTGCCATGGATGAATGAAATATTTTTAAGGTGGAACTATATTTTAATTTTTCTTTCTTTTTTTTTCGGAAAACATTTATTCCTATTTCGTGCGGCCACGACAGCCTTCAGCGCAATGTATAAGGAGTAGGTTGTGGTGTTGAAAGGAGTCCACGACACGAAAATATAATAAAGTTGTAAATGGAGTATATGGGTGGTGTGGTATATAAACACGATTTAATGTTGTACAACTATGTAGGTACTTAAAAGGTGTAAAGATTAGAGCAAGATATTCATTAATGACCCAAGAGGTTTTCACTCCCAAAGGAGGTGTTAACTATTTTGTTAAACAAGTGCTTTTTATATACTTTTACAAAGTGTTACGGTAAATGGTTTTGATTTAGCTGAAATTAGCACAATTTTTTTTTAATTAAATGAAGCATTATGTTCAGATTTCCTATACAAATCTGATAAATACGACTGGATAATAGGGTTGTGGTTATTGTTTAAATAAAAATTTCTTACAGCTTTATTTCAAGAAGACTATTCCACCTAAAATAAAAACAAATATAAATAAAAATAAAAAAAAAACACCTCTGATGCATATCGTCAGTCCGGAAGAAAACCGACACAACTCAAAAGCTGAGACAGAAGAAAATCAAATAAAATATGGAATTTCTATAAATATGTACCTATTGCATGTAGCCTAGAAGAGCTCTGTTAATTCAAAAAATCTAAAACCGGGCTGTCACCTCAAAAACTTAATGCGTTGAGTTGTGTCGCTTTTCTCCCTGAGCGAAGATACATTTATGTTATCTTAATATTTATAATCAGGATACACAAATTATTTGAAACTTTCACTTTCAGCCAAACAAATACATTTATTTCAAAAGATAAAAAAAAAGGAAACGGTTTCACTCTCTAATATATACATAAGATTCATTATTCTACTTCTACTTTATTGGGGAAAGACTTTGTTTGTGTCCGCCCCTAGGGTACCATATTTCAAAGTTTTTAAAACAATAATATTGTATAAATAACAAAAATTATTGTCTTAGAATTTTGTGTTGATTGAGTTAAAAAAAAATAATACTTTATACATTCACAGCCTTATTAATAAAGAAAAAATAGTTATTTTAGCTCCCGGGTTTAGGAAAACTACACCATAAAATAAGAATGTTCCGGACTCAAAAGCAGTAAGCAATTGCCTTTTGTTTGAGCCCAGAAAATTTGTATTCCATGGTAAAGTTTTCCTAAACACGGGAGCTAAAATAACTATTTTTTCTTTAGGTATACGGGTGTCAATGTTTAATAACGTCATTTCCAAGAACCACAACAGCAATTTTGTGCGATCCATTTATGTATTTTATTTTTATAACAGCGGTGAATTGAACTGTTTTTTATTTATTTCTTCTTCTGGCTTACAAAAAATCTAAAAGGACAATTCATAGATTGGTAAAAAAATAAAATGCACGACTGGATCACACGAACTTGCTCTTGTAGATAACAACTAGAAAGTAGCTAGGCATTTTTTTATAGTATAGCTGCCCGGCTGGAAAAATGACAAGTTTATGTATAGTTTGGGCAAGGCGCTAGTAAATTTCTTAGTAGGGAAAATCTAGACAAGGAAAATTAGGCAGATACTTGGCAAGGCCTTGCTGGATTTCAGTACGAAACATTTACATAGACGAGGCAAAATTTTCCAACACTCGTGAGGCCCTCCCTAGTAAAAACTTGTTGGATATGTATCAGGAATGTCTCTTGTACACCAAAAACACACATTTTATAAGCAACATGCAATTTTAGCATCATAATACACTTTTTTTTTCTCTCTTTTCTTTGTCTTCTTTTTCGTATAACACTTTACAATGGGTTTGAGACATCTCTATAGGATTGTTCAATGAGGAAAAACCTGTTCTAAGTCACCTTTTACACAGGGAAACCAGTTGCTAGAGATTTTTTTGACATTTTCCTTTAATTTTCTTGTACCTTTCACACAAGGAAACCAAATAGCCGGAGATTTTTGTTTTTCCCATATAAAGCCTATTGGCTGAACGCTCATTACGCACAGTGTGAGAAGGAATGTGATAAAAATCTCCTCAAACGTTGCCCGGAGTGTTTTTTTCATTTCCCTTTCTTCTTGCCCTTCTCACCTACAAACTCCCAGTTGCCGGCAACTCAGTTTCGTTGTTGGAAAGCAGTCTAAGTTGTTCTACCTAAAAAGCAAGTACATACAATCCGGTTCTATTCTGTATGTACCTATTTGTTATGCAATATGCAATGAAACTTATTCACTTTCGACATTGCATTTTTGTATAGCGAGTTAGCCCAGTGGGAAGCGCATTGGACTGACAATCAGATGATCGCGGGATCAAATCCCACATAAGCCAGCATTTTTTTGTTTGCCTGACGAGGCAAAAAGGTCCATAATCACCAAGTCCCGTGTTCTAGCCTTTGCTAAATCTTGTGCCTTGCTAGAATCTATGTAAAACTCTTTAGTGCTTTATCGAAAACTAGTTTGTTTTTCTGCGCGGGACGTGAAAAGTTATAGCGATAGCCCACAAAATCGTGTCAATATTTTTCTTACGACGACCGTGCTATGATACTTTTTTCAAGATTCTTAGTACGAATCTTTTACCACGGGGCGTGTGATAAGGCCGATAATGTCCACGGACATAGTGTCTATGGACCTTAAGTTTGCACAAACCATTCAAACAAAATGAACGAGAACATAAAAAGGTGCTTTCAATTCAACATCATCGCAATCGATATGAAACTTGAATCGAAAGAAAAAAATTCGAAATACTTTTGCTCACGAGAGAGAGAGAGTAAATAATTTCCCCTACCTGTGATTTTCTGTCCGAGAAATTTCTTCGGGCAGAAAATCACAGCGCAGCCAAAGTTTATTTTAAGAGTAAAAGAATGAAAGCCAAACATCGTGCTTTACTTCTCTGGCACACTAGGTAATACAGAATTTTTTGCACAGTTTTGATATTGTTGAGAATATATCATCCTTGCTCTTCAAAATTTGACAGATTCTGGCTTCTGGGTTTCTGTGCACAAAGTTAAGGATCGCACCTATTATTATCACTTGTATCAATTTCATTGAAATCATTCATGGAGCAAAGAAAGTTGACATTTTTTTTCCCCTCACCCTGTTTTGAAAATATTTTGTTTTCTATTTTGTAGTAACGCATACATATGTATCTACTATATTTTTTTGTTCCCAGTACAATACCAAACGACAAATTCCTAAATTTGTTTTGCTTTCGAAACTTATTTTGTAAAAATAATATTACTAGTTCATATGAAACAGATTGGTTTTAGAATAATAATGTTGTAAACTCCCAATGCAGTGGTAGGATACAAGATCATGTAGAACCTGTGTAGTACCCGTGCCGATTTCGCAATTTGAACTAGTATTTTAACTTTTTTTTTAAATCCAATTTTTATCTCTCCATTAATAAATACAATAGTTTTAATTTTAGCGTACCGATTTTTTTTTCTTGTGTATACATTTATGTTTAACTAACATTTTTAATATTATACAAATAAAATTTAAAATTCTAAGAACCTACTTAAGAGCAAGTAGGTACGTGTAACTCAGTCTTGTCTTTTTTGTGAACTCTTTAAAAACATTTTTGATTCGTTTTTATAAGTTCATAGATAAGCAGCCCATGGATTTGAACATTCATTTGAGCAACGTTCACTTTTTGACATTAAATAAATCTGAGTTCATTTAACCCATTTCCGGCTAGCGTTGCGTTTTCGCAACGTCATATTTGAAGACTTCTGAAACTTAACTGATTATAAATTTAAATAAACTATAAAGTGACTTTCAGAGGTAGTTGAATTATCTAATCGACCTATTCTTGGATTTTTTTTCTAAAACAATTTTTTTCGTATTTTTTAAGGACTTTCAAAATACGAGTTTTTGTAAATTTTGAGGTAGGATTTTTGAACTTTTGAAAAATATCGGTTTAAAGCAATACGTTGCGTTTTCGCAGCTCATAAAAAAACACAGCGAACACAAAAATTGTTTTTAAATTCAAATGCTACTGCTTTAGGCGAGCGTTGCGAAAACGCAACGTATTGCTTCCAACTAACCTGACAAGCAGGCAACTCATATAAATTACGTCAGCATTATTTTAAAATATAATTTGAACCTTGTAGTTGATATTATTTTAACGATATTTTTCAAAAGTTCAAAAATCCTACCTCAAAATTTACAAAAACTCGTATTTTGATAGTCCTTAAAAAATACGAAAAAAATGTTTTAGAAAAAAATCCAAGAATAGTTCGATTATATAATTCAATTCTTGGAATATTGTCTGCTTATGTTCATAATGCAAACATTCCTGTCCAACAAAAGGATGCATATTTTAGTTCTAACAAAAAAAATAATTCAAGAGTGCTATATTGGAAAACCTTTATAATCTACTTGACTTTATTCTTAGAAACATGTATTTAGCCAGTGCATTTTGCGTATAGAAAACATCAAGACTCAGGTCATATTTTTTTATGAGTGTGGTCTCAATAAGACAACTGTACTATATTCAGGTACTATGAATCGAGTGCATATTCTAATTGCAAGAAAAAAAAGAGACCAATTCATAAATGGGCGTTGTATTGGATAAAAACAGATTTCGAATATAAGTTTTTTGCATTCGACTTATTTTTAACTTATAAGCTGTGAGTTGTGCGGTCAAGAAGTGTTTTAAAAATTATCTGTGTTTTATAAAAGAAGCTTATAATATTTATATCATTCGGAATCTATTCTTTTTTTTGAAAGAGTAAGGAAGATGACCCTTTCTATTTTTCTTACAGGTAATTTCAATCCTCTGCAAATGTTAGAATTATTATTTGACAATAATATAGTCAATTTAATTTTATGCTAATGTAGACAAAAAAAGTTGGATTTATATTGGTCTAATGCAACCAGTATTTCGAAGCGATATAGAAAAAAATACCATGAGTCAAGATCGTTTCAAAAGAATCAAGTCCTATTTACATGTTTGTGATAACAGTAAAATCGATCGCTAAAGTTACAACACTCAACAACATGCTCAATGAAAGATTTATGCAGTTTGGAATATTTTCGCATCACCTTTCAATAGATGAACAAATGATACCCTACAACGGACGTAATTCGGCTAAAATTTTCATTAGAAGAAAACCATTTCGATTACATTAACTTCCATAACACCTTCCCTGCACACGATACAAACTTTTGCCCATACAATAAAAGATAGTACTCATCGAGCCCTTTAAAATGATATAAATCACAATGTATTACATCTATAGGACGCACTCCATACAAAAGTGCCCATTGTCCTTTGAGCATTTCGTATTAAGACATACGAATTCGAATGATCCGAATCATCTTCCTCCATATAGCAATGTGGCCTACTCTTTTGAAACATTACATCTCGGACTACTGGTTAATTCCACTGATTCACCGGTTCTTTTAGAAGAAATTCACTTAATCGTTAGAACTTAGAAGTCATAGTTTGAGGAACTCTGACTACATTTTTCATCTCGGCTTCCATCGTACTTATTATGGTTTTAATGAGCCACTGACTCGTATGAAACATTGGACGATTATGAAACATTCAGCCCTTTCACAAATTCCATCGTAATCGGAAACATTTTACGAATTCCGAAAATACTATCACCAAATCCGTTCGTAGTTGCAATTTGTATGGGATTTTCCACTACGATGGATTCTGTTTGGAATATTTTCGCATCACCTTTCAATAGATGAACAAATGATACCCTACAACGGACGTAATTCGGCAAAAATTTTCATTAGAAGAAAACCAATTCGTTTTGGATATTAGTATTGGAATTTGTGCTCACATGATAAATACTTGTTTCAATTCACTCCGTAAGGTGGTGCAAACTTTGAAATCTCCTCTGAATTCAGGTTGGGAGAAAGTGTTGTACTAAGATTACTTTCGAAAATCGATATACCAAGTCAGCACACGGTTACTTTCGCCATTTTTTTACGACTCACAAACTAAAACATACATTGCATTTGCAAGAAATTTGCGAAGGAAACACCAATGCCCTGTTGTTATCGGGAACAAACACTAAACATTTGATTCAAATGGAAGAAAACCCCAAATGAAGTGATCCATTTTGACAACATCAAAAACACTGACATCAAAACAGAAAAGCGTCTACGATGTCACAACTGTTTCAACCAATCTGTTTTTCCTGCAAGATATATATCTCCCGCTTCATATAAAATGCTTCGATGAATACCACACAAAACCCCGTTCTTTGTGAACATACATGTATCTAAATGTAATGTATAACTTATTACGAATTTCGTAATTTTTTATTTTCGACAATCTTTTCATTACCCAGTGTATCTATATTTAATTCATTTCTTCTTAAAAATATTCAAATACAATTTATTCCCCTTTCGGCGAGCGTTGCAAAAACGCAACGTGAATTTTCCGGAAAGCCAGAAGCTTTTTTTTTTCAAATTACATCTAATTAGACCAAAAACAGATAGTGTGTAAAATTTCAAGTTTCTGAGTCCACTGGGACTAGTAGCCGCTGGAAATGTGTTAAATATTAAACGGCGACTCTTGGAGTTTTCTTGTTTGCATTCAAAATCACTCTTCCATAATAATTTCGTCACGAAAATGTTGCCATCTACTACACATTTCTCAAATATTTTAGTTTTTTTTTTCGTTCTTCCGCATTTCCTGTTATGACGCTTAGCTTAACTGACGCATCGAATTGGATTTAAATACATTTGAATTGCATGTGTGTCAGCAGAAGTTTACAAGAAAATGTTGCGCAAGAAATTATTTATTTTGAACAAGTGATCTAGGTATAGTACCTAGTCTTTTAACAAATTTGGAAGCAACAAGTGGTGACTCAATCTAACCGTCTTTACGTTATGATTCATTAAACAACAAAAAAAAAACAAATTTCAATTACAATTTTTTATCTAGAAAATCATCATGTATGTACATACGTCAGTCTATCTCTTGGCCTATATTTTTGTTCTTTCATTTCAAGATTAACAGTGATTAAAGATTACTAAGTTTTTTTTTGAGTCATTATAAACTTTCTCAGTAGAACTTATTCCACAAATTGGATTTGTAGCAACACAAGCTCGTCGATCATTCACCTCTTTTGTGGTGTTTTGTTTGTTCTGTGAGTTTTTTAAAATTAAAAATGATAACAAAAAACTCAGTTTGTCGTGTATCTGTGTAACTCTATCCGTATTCCAATAAAGATAACAAACAATCCCGATATATTACATACTTCGATCATAAAAATGATTCGACAACGATAAGTCTAATAAGTAACTGGTGGTTAAACCTGTCAAAACTTTATTTTATGTTATGTACATTTATTTACATATAAAACAGTTTAATGGAAGAAGACGCGACCAAGAGTATGAGACCAGACAACGAAAGTGATTCATGTTGTGTTTTTTTTTTTCGATGGTTGAGTAATTTATATACCTAAAAACTGGTTTAAACGTTGCAAC
The DNA here is from genome assembly GCA_949320155.1 of Melangyna quadrimaculata. Classification (NCBI taxonomy): domain Eukaryota; kingdom Metazoa; phylum Arthropoda; class Insecta; order Diptera; family Syrphidae; genus Melangyna; species Melangyna quadrimaculata. Next base: position 149,658,110 of record OX439485.1, on the reverse strand, counting down.
ACCCACCTTCAATATAACATACACGTCCTTGTGCCAAAATATACCTACAGATGAATCATCACCAAGAGTATCCTTTTGTTTTGCGAGAGGACAAAGAAACCAAGACCGCATCTCTGTGTTTTTTTATTCAGTGATGATGATGATGTTATGATGACGATGAATCCATGTAATAAACCTTTTTTTTTGAAAGCTTACTACAGAGATTATCCAACTTTAAAGTACCAACTTCCTTTGTATAGATGATAAGTTAAAGAGAAAAAAGAAAAAAAAAAACTACATTCATAAAAGTGTATCTCTCTCATTGAGATTGAGACTCCAACTCCACCAAAAAAAAAAACAAATTTAAGACTGACGCCAACTTATGCACACTTGACAAATAAAAAAAATGCTCGTCTGTTTTTATTTTGCAAAGCTTTCTGTATTTTGTGGTTACTTTTTTAAATTGGTGACTCCAGAAGGCCACTTAACAACATCGCGACGAGAACAGGCCCATTTTTTAACATTTTAATTGTTGAAATCTTATTGTCGTGGTTGTGCTTGTGACTTGTTTGCGCCAACGGTTCATGATGATGACAGAATTGAGTTTGAGTACAGAGCAGAGTATGCAATGACGGTGCTGTGCAGAAAAAAAAAACACATCAATAGACCCAAATAGTGGTCAAAGTTTAAATTAATTAGATGAATACATTTTTTTTTTTTTAGTTGAGCGCGCACTAAAGGGATTATGGCTGCCTTTAAAATGTTTAAACACAGTGCGAGCGTTGGGAAAATAGGGTAGTTTAAGAGGAGATACCGATGCACATTGGTTTTGAACCTCTGAATATTAAAATGCTCGGGAAAGATAGAGCCGGGTAAAACATTCCACATTCGAGTAGTGCGGCTAAAAAAAGAATCTCTATACTTGACAGTGCGTCCGAAGTTTGGCTCGAGGGTAAACTGATGTGCATTCCTAGAAGTACGAGTATTACGGTTGAATTGTTTTAAGGGAGGAATGCAGCTGGCTATTTCACTAGAACAATTTTTAGAAAAGTAACGGTAAAATAATGTAAGACATGAAACATTGCGGCGGTGGTCGAGGGATGCAAATGTTTCTGTTATATTTCTGTCACCTATCAATTTCAAAGCTCTTTTTTGAATCCTATCTAACAGACTCAAGTAGGTTATTGGGGCACCTGCCCAAATATGAGAATTGTACTCAAGTTTCGGACGGAATATGCACTTAGCAGCATTTTTGGCGACGTCGAATATGTGGTCATTCCACAGAAGGTGGTCTGTTATACACATACCGAGGACTGAAAGCTTTTCGGTTTCCTCAATACAAGTACCGCTCATGGATAGCGACACGGGGGTTGTGTTTCGTTTTGACGACAGTAGACAGCACTGAGTTTTTGAAGCATTAAATTCTACGCGGTTTTTGATTTCCCATTGGACAATGCTGTCGAGGTCAGAATTTAATGAGCTAATCATTCGCTGCCGTTCTAGTTCCACATCCGAAGGACATGGATGTGAATCTGAAAACGAATATGAGAAGCTGAGGGTGCTGTCGTCAGCGAAACAGTTTAATGGATTAGACGTTTCAGACAGAAGATCATTTATGAATATAAGGAAGAGAGTCGGAGACAAAACGGAGCCCTGGGGCACACCAGCATTTATTTTGTGAATTTCAGACTTGAAACCGTCCAATACAACTTGTATTGATCGGTCCGAAAGGTAGTTTCTAATCCAACGAAGAAGAGATTCATCAATACCAAATGCGCGCATTTTCGATAAGAGAGCTTGGTGCCAAACTCTATCAAATGCTTTAGAAATATCAAGCGCAATAATCTTACTTTCTCCAAAACGATGTAAAGATTTGTGCCACTGTTCGGTGAGATATACCATCAGATCACCAGTGGACCTTTTGCTACGAAAGCCGTACTGCCGGTCATTAAGAAGCTTTCGTTCTTCGAGATATTTCTTTAGCTGAAAATTAATCAGCGTTTCCATGACCTTGGAAAGAAGGGACGTAAGCGCAATTGGCCGATAGTTGGAGGGGGAAGAAGACACGCCTTTTTTAGGGACAGGCTGGACAAATGCTGTTTTCCATCCACTCGGAAAGAGACCAGTAGAGTAGGACAGATGGAAAAGCTTACGCAGTGGTTTTGCCAGCGTTGAAGAACACCTCTTCAGAACAATGGGAGGGATACTATCCGGGCCAGCGGATTTGTGTATGTCGAGGTCTTTTAGAACTCTAGCAACTGCACGAGTGCGAAAGAAGATTTGACCCATAGAATCGTTTACGCTCTCAAGTACTTGCTGGCAGCGTCGAATTAACAGCAAACTGTGCTGCAAGCAAATTGGCTTTATCTTGCGAGCTGACAGCAGGTGTGTCGTTGAAGACGAGTGTTTGAACCGAAGACGAAGTAGTGTTTCGAATATTTTTTACAAATGAACAAAAATGTTTACTACTATTGGGACATTGTAGTATTTTTTGCCTTAACTTTTGGTCATGCAAAAATTTGGTTCGTCGAATATGAGAATTACAGGTCTTCCTGGCTTGTTGAAACTTCTTCCGGTTTTCCTCAGTAGGGTTGGCTTTGTAACTACGGAAACTTACTTCTCTGACCCTAATAACCTCTTTACAGCTCGAATCAAACCATGAGTTCTCTTTGGGTTTGATAGATTTTACCCTATTCGGGATAAAAGAATTAAGTTTGTTATCATATCAGCACTGGCATCTACGTCACTATCGAGGAAGCACAGTGACCAGTTAAAGTTACTGAATAAACCGTTGAGACTGTCCCAGTTGGCTTTCTCGTATTGCCAAACGGTTCTCGTTGGTACTTTCTCTTTAACTGAGTTTTGTTGGCACGAGAAATTAGCAGATATGACACAATGGTCTGATGTGCCTAGAGGCGATAATACACCAACAGTGTATTTATCAGGGTCAGAGGTAAGAAACAAGTCAAGTGTGTTGGTGGATTGAACTGCAACATCAGGGATTCGAGTTAGCTCGTCAACAAGCTGAGTCAGGTGGTTTAACTCAGCAAAGAGCTCAACATACCTTCTTTCGGGTGTTGTCTGGCCAGAAAAGCGAAGCCAACTAGAATTGTGTACATTGAAATCGCCCGCAATGACGATTTCAGTGTGAGGATAATGGGCAAAAATTCTTTGAATGGAGTCGGATAGAGTATCAAACTCGTTAGAAGTTGAATTTCTGTCCAAACTAGGGCTTCGATAAAGGAAACAAGTGTGAATGATGTGCTTTTTTACCATAAATTTTAACCACATAAAATTAAAGTTTGTGTTAGAACACAAACCATATTGTGGTTGAAGTTTGGTACGCAACATAATTTCTTATGTATACAGCAATACCATGATGGGGAAAGAATAATGGCACTAAATTATACCCAAATAAATTAAATTCCGAATGATCGGAATTTTCACCTATTTGAGTTTCACTCAGTGCCAAAACAGCTGGCCTGTTTTGTACAGTATAGACAAACGCAGCATAGAAATTTTTCCTAAGCCCACGAATGTTGCTATAATCAACCCTAAATTTACCCGCCATTAAAAAATTCAAAACTAACTAAAAACCAACTCAGGCAATTACCTTAATTTTACATCCCATCTAAATTCCAATTTGAACTTTTCAATGACAATTTATCACTAGTGTTATGCCTTAGTGACAAATTGCATTGAACCGCCCCTGGTTATTTAGATAAGACAAACAACTATCTATCTGAGATCATGTTAACTTAATCCCTGCGCGCAGTGTGCGGGGGTTGCACGCACAATGTAGCAAACAATAAAGCTAACTCAACTGCGAGAGACGATGGGAAGGAAAGGGAAGGATTAAACCACTCGCTGTGCTTAGGTGTTGTTATTGATTTTTTTTTTTTTTGTTTTCTTTCTCTTTTAGTGATTTTGATGGTACATGCACTTGCCCTGTTGAATTTGACAACGATTCGATTTTATATTCTCTTCAGTATAGATCATAGAGGTTAAATGCCATACGAATTCTCAAAGGACAATGGGCATTTTGTCCTATCGATGTAACACATTGTGACCTATATCATTTTAAAGGTCTCGATGAGTACTATCTTTTATTGTATGGGCAAAAGTTAGTATCGCGTGCAGGGAAGGTGTTATCGACGTTAATGTAATCGTTAATGCATCTTTTATTTATCGTGTAACTTCGGAACGACGTGACCAATTGAAGTCATATTTACACAATATACTCATACAATAAAAGATAGTACTCGTCAAGACCTTTAAAATGATATAGGTCACAATGTGTTACACCGATAGGCCAAAACGCCCATCCTAAAAAACTCGACTTCAACGCCACCTATCGGGTCCCTATTTTGTGATTTTATTTTCTTGCAATAAACCAATGTTACATTTAAATATGAGCGATTTTGCTTAATAAATATATAATTTTTGTCAATAACTTGACAACAGCGCCACATACCGGATTCGTTCATAATTAGAAACTATTATCTGACAACACTTAACATATTGTGTAAATATGACTTCAATTGGTCACGTCGTTCCGAAGTTACACGTTAAATAAAAGATGCATTAACGATTTCATTAACTTCCATAACACCTTCCCTGCACACGATACAAACTGTTGCCCATACAATAAAAGATAGTACTCATCGAGCCCTTTAAAATGATATAAATCACAATGTATTACATCTATAGGACGCACTCCATACAAAAGTGCCCATTGTCCTTTGAGCATTTCGTATTAAGACATACGAATTCGAATGATCCGAATCATCTTCCTCCATATAGCAATGTGGCCTACTCTTTTGAAACATTACATCTCGGACTACTGGTTAATTCCACTGATTCACCGGTTCTTTTAGAAGAAATTCACTTAATCGTTAGAACTTAGAAGTCATAGTTTTAGGAACTCTGACTACATTTTTCATCTCGGCTTCCATCGTACTTATTATGGTTTTAATGAGCCACTGACTCGTATGAAACATGGGACGATTATGAAACATTCAGCCCTTTCACAAATTCCATCGTAATCGGAAACATTTTACGAATTCCGAAAAAACTATCACCAAATCCGTTCGTAGTTGCAATTTGTATGGGATTTTCCACTACGATGGATTCTGTGATCCGTTTTTTAGGGATTCGTAAGAACTTTCCGATTACGATGGAATTCGGGATAGGGCTGATTATGTTTTTGACTTGAGTTACTCAAAGCTTACATTTAAGTATATATACAAGTTGTATGGGTGTGCTTGAAAAACTCGATGAAAAGAAATAAATGTAATATTAGAAATGTTTCCTGCAATAAACAGTACTGATAGCACATAAATACAAAGTACATCCATAATGTCGAGTTTTTTTGTTTGTTTTATAATTAACACTTACTTAAAGGGTTTTGATAACCCTTAAAGTGATTACTACACGGTGCGAGCGTTAGGAAAACAGGGGAGAAGTTAAAGAGGGGTAGAAATTGGATGAAAGTCTTTATTTGGGTACTTTAAGAACAAGATTCTTCGTGTGATTTTTAGTCCGGTGTGTATAAAGCGAGTGTTAAGCTAAACGAAGAGCTTTACGAGCTATACAGCGACGTCGACGTGGACAAACAGTTGAAAATACAGCGACTGAGATGGCTGGGACACGTGGAGAACATGGAAAACAAAGCACATACACAAAGAGTCTTTGAATCCAACCCTGATGGTGTACACAGCAGAGGAACAACCCATAATAGAAGGTGCGCACAAGTGGAGAACGACCTCAACCAACTGGAAGCAGCTAGCTAGGGGCAGAGCTGGCTGCAGGGGCTTGTTGGTTGAGGTCGTGGTCCACCCAGAGGAACAACCCATAATAGAAGGTGCGCACAAGTGGAGAACGACCTCAACCAACTGGAAGCAGCTAGCTAGGGGCAGAGCTGGCTGCAGGGGCTTGTTGGTTGAGGTCGTGGTCCACCCAGAGGAACAACCCATAATAGAAGGTGCGCACAAGTGGAGAACGACCTCAACCAACTGGAAGCAGCTAGCTAGGGGCAGAGCTGGCTGCAGGGGCTTGTTGGTTGAGGTCGTGGTCCATCCTGGGATATAAGGGCCATCTAAAGTAAAGTAAGTAAGTTAAAGAGTCGATACCGGTTCACATTTGTTTTAAAGTTCTTAATATCGAATTGGGATAGAGCCGGATAGAGATTTTTTTTTTTTGAGTCATTAATATTTATTTATTTATTAGTTTAAATAGTCCAAAGAGATGATATTTCGATCGAGGACAGTTTACAATAAATGCATTAGAAAATAATAACAATAAATTAAAAAAAAAAGAATTCCACATTCGGGATGTGCGGCCAATTAAAGAATCTCTTTTCTTTACAGTACGTCCGAAATTTAGGCTCGAAGGTAAACTGATGTGCATTCCTAGAACTACAAGTATCACGGCTGGATTGTTTTAGGGGAGTAATGCAACTGACAATTTTACTAGAACAATGTTTGTAAAAATAACGGTAAAATAATGAAAGTCAATACACATTGCGGCGGTGTTCGAGAAATGCAAATGTTTCCGTTATGTCCCTATCACTTATCGTTTTTATAGCTCTTCTTTCTATTCTATCCAAAAGACTCAAGTGAGTTATTGCAGCACCTGCCCAAATAGAGAATTGTTCCCACGTTTGGAGGTTCTTTATAGATTACAGCCAGATCATAATATCATTGTTTTTGGGTTTGGGTTTCCTTATTTGTTCACATCCTGGATTCATTCATATCTAGTTGACCGTAAGTATCGATTAATTTTCAAACGAAGTGCCTCCAAACACATTCTTGCTTTATCTGGAGTACCTCAGGGTAGCCACTTGGGACAAAAAAAATATGTATCGTTAGTACTTAACGAAATAAATAAATAAATACATCTCCTCTTTATTTTGACTGTTAACGATGTTGAGTCGATGCTATAACAAATCGCAACCACTGACGATGCACTTATACTGCAAATAAACCTAACTAGGTTTTTTACATGGTCTTGACTTTGCCATTTGAGAAATGTCAAGCCAAAACTTTCTCACGTAAGCGTCTTCCTAACCCCAAAGACAGTACTCGATCAATGGTACACCTGTTCTTACCGTAAACTCCAGTCGCGATATGGGAGTCATTTATTACACTCAACTCAATTTTTGCTCCCAGTATACCTAACAACATTTTTAGAAAAGCAGAATCAACTCTCGGCTTAATTTGTGTAGGTACCTATACATAATAATAATACACCGCAAGTTTTTAAGATGTACACATCCGAACTTTACAGGTAAACTCGTTTTTTTGCAGAAAAAATAAACTCTGGCAGCAAGTAACATTGTTACCTCATTGTTTGAATCTCATAACCTATCACTTTCATGGCAGTTTTTACTTTTGCTTGAAGCGTGGGTTTTGCGATTTGGTTTTGAATGTGCCTGTCTGCAAGCTCTAAGGCGCGTCCATTCTTCTGGTTTTCTAGTTACTTCATCTATTTTATCGTCATCTATTGGCAAGAGTAATTCTTCGCTTGATCTCTGCACTGATGTCATTCTGCGATGTAATAGTGGAGCCCAGGTAGACAAAGTCCTTGACAACTTCGAAGTTATATCTGTCCATCGTGATATTTTGCCCGAGTCGACGATGTTGAGATTCCTCTCTCGATGACAGCATATACTTCGACTTGTCCTCATTAACCGCCAATCCCATTTTAGCCGCCTCCGATTCAATGCTCGCAAATGCCCCTGCCACAGCTCGCTTCGTTCTGCCGACAATGTCTATGTCATCCGCATACGCAAGCAATTGAACGGACTTTTGATAGATTGTACCGCTGGTGTTGACATGTGCGTTGCGTACAATGGCTTCAAGAACGATGTTGAATAGGTTGCATGATAACGCGTCGCCTTGCCTCAATCCTTTCTCAACATCACAAAGGAATCGGTGGTATTCGAACCAATTTTGACGGAGCAGCGAGATTTCTCCATCGTCATCCTGCACAGGCGGACGAGTTTGGCAGGGATACCGAGACTCGACATGGCTCTGTATAATTTGTCCCTATTCACGTTATCATACGCGACTTTAAAATCGATAAAAAGGTGGTGTGTATCGATCTGGAATTCTCGTGATTTTTCTAAAATCTGTCGGAGTGTGAACATTTGATCGACGGTTGACTTGCCTGGCCTAAAACCACACTGATAGGGGCCGATCAGATCGTTGACAAAAGGTTTTAAGCGGTCACACAGAATAGCCGACAAGATTTTATAAGCGACGTTTAGGAGACTAATTCCTCTGTAGTTGGAACATTCCAGAACATCTCCCTTTTTATGGATGGGGCACACTATACCGAGGTTCCATTCATCGGGCATACTTTTATCCGACCAAATTTTGCAGATGACCTGGTGTATGCTCCTAGCCAATTCATCTCCCGCTGATTTAAATAGTTCGGCTTGTAAGCCATCCGCACCAGCAGCCTTGTACGACTTAAGTTTGGATATCGCCAGCCGCACTTCAGTTAGGTCGGGTCGACGGAACTCTTGGCCATCATCGTCAATTGAGCGTTCTGCCTATTAGCGGCATCTTGGCTGTCTTCGCCATTAAGCAGTCTAGAAAAGTGTTCTTTCCAGATCCTCAGCACTGACTGTGTGTCTACTACCATATTCCCACTCTCATCTCGGCAGGCTTCCGTTCTAGCCTTGTATCCTTGGGTGGATCGCTTCACCCTCTGATAACATTTTCGAACATCTCCCCTACCGCTACAACCCTCAATAGACTCTACCGCCCGCTTCTCGTGCTCTCTCTTTTTCCTCCTGAGAATTCGTCGTTTCCACTGGTCCTCGTCACTTGATGCTAGTGGCAGACCTCCTGAGAGTTTAAGAGTTACGTGATCTGCAAAAGTTCTGGCGGTCTCTTGCGATTTAAGCTTCTCGACATCGAATCTTTTCACAGCATCTGCTCTGCGTTGTCGCGTCATGGATATCCGCATACGTAATCTAGCTACCAGCAGGTAGTGATCCGAGTCAATGTTGGCCCCTCGGAACGTTCGGACGTCCAAGATACTGGAAGCATGTCTCGCGTCTATCGCAACGTTGTCGATTTGGTTGACGGTTAGTTGATCACGCGACTGCCAAATCCCCTTGTGAATATTGAGGTGTGGGAAGTAGGTGCTTGAGATGACGACATTTCGCCCCGCCGCAAAGTCTGCCAGCCTGTGTCCGTTGCCGGAAGTTTCGTCGTGTAGGCTGTGTCCTCCGACTATCGAACCAAAGATGCCCTCCTTTCCGAATCTTGCGTTGAAGTCACCAAGAATGATCTTCAAGTCGTACTTCGGGCACATATCATACGTTGTCTCCAGGAGATCGTAGAATGCTTCTATGGTTGAGTCCTCTCTGCTTTCATGGGGGGCGTGAACACAGATCAGCGTAATGTTCTTAAATTTGCTTTTGATGCGGATTGTGATGAGGCGCTCGCTTACACTTCGGAAGCCCAAGACTTCTTGCCTAAGTCTTCCCCTTATCACAAATCCACAACCAAAGAGCCGCTGACCCTGTTCCTTCAAGCACCCGCCGTAGTAAATGTCACACGATTTCAGTATCAGATGGCTGTTACGTCAGCCTTTAGCCTCTCCAGGTTCTGCACTAATTGTTCGGCTGCACTTGTTCTGTATAAGAACAGGACGTTCCACGTGCAGATCCGAAATTTATTGTCCTTGTTTCGTTTGCTGGGGTCGTCAACTTTAAGATCATCCATATCCAAGACTTGTTGTTGTTTCGGAACAAAATTTTTTGTACATGGTAGGGAAGTTACCCCGACGCACAACGCTTCTACACCGTATGCTTTTTTAGCGTAAAGTAATATGGCAATGTACCCAAAGATCTCATCCTCTGTGGTGTTATACCACCGACCGACGACGCATTACCTTTGGTTGGTCTGATAACCGAGTTGCTTCGTTCATTCTTTTAGCCTTTTTTTATTTCGAGGACTATATTCTCAACAAATGGTTGGAGAGACCAATGACTTAAAACAATCAGCTTTGATGATTTAATCGTTCATTGCAATGTCTAGTAGCTCTTCTTCTTTCCGTTTCATCAGGTTTTGACCACCAAATGTCATTGAATTTAAAATTTCGGGCCGTATATCTCATTCCTGGATTGGGTGCAGCAGGTTCACTTTCAACCTTGCTCATGATAACGTCCTTGTTGCTGTTGCAATTCAACGTCAGCTTCTTCCTCCATATAAGACCAGCCTGCTGGACTCGTATGTCAAACAAAGCTTCGTTCGGCTTGTAGTGTGGATCATCAGCATCCGAAAAATCGTCGTCGTCTTCGGACCTATTTTTATGAGCTGTATGCCCCTCGTCCTTTTCATCGTTCAACATTCGACCGAAAAATTCGTGCTCCTCATCATTCAAATCCCGGTTTGATAATGCATTTAGCAGGAATAGTATGTCACTCATAATATTATCCATATTCTGTAGAAAATTGATATACATATACTATACTAAGAAGCAACTAACTTGACAACAACTTTTTTGGTTACTTTAGAAATTGTTTTTATTTACAAAAGAAGCTTATAAAATAAATTTACAAGCTCTTGAAGAATTAAGGCATTAGGGCAACGAGACCATGTAATTCCGTTTAAATTAGGGTTATTATTATTTTTTAATTGTTTTATATCTCATTGTTTTTTCCATGGAGTGTTGTAGATCGAATAATGTTCTTAATGGTATCTAGATTTCTAAGATCAAGAAGGTCAGCCAGCTGTTCTGATCGACTTGAAGTTTGTCTGGACTTTGGGCATTCTATTAGGATGTGCTGGACAGTGAGAGCCACTCTATCTATCTATCTAAACAAAATCAATTTATAAAAAAAAAAAATGGCACTTTGTTGTAAGTTAGTTCCTAACACAAACCAATTGACTGACTACTTATTTACAGCCTAAATCTAATGAAATTGATAAAAAGCCGCTGTCAAAACATAAAAAACCGTTAGAAAATAATAATTCTCATATCATATGCACTAAAACTTAGTATGGAAACTGAGTGTCCACGTACACGATATCGGCTGAATTTATTTTGCGACCATTTCCTACCATAAATATCAACTAAATTTATTCAAAGAAATCATTTTCGTGTACTTGAACACTGTATGTATAGAAGTAAAGAGCCTTTAAGACATAACACAGAGCAACGTTCACCCTTTTTTCTTATTTGAAAATTGCAATGGGCACTCAGTGCCCAGTACACGGGTCTAGGGTTAAATTAAAATCATCTATTTCAACACACTTGCCTTACATTTTCTATGAAAACTAGCGAAGGAAGAAGAACTTTAAATTTCGTTTGGCTAGGTTCTCGCAGTTCTCACTGCAAAAATACATGAGCATTGAGCAAGCGAATCCAAAATATTGATGGCTCATTTGTTTTGAAAGTGAGAGATCTGAATTCTCATTTTCCTGAAGTTAAGTATTCAGGTACTTTATTATGTATGGAAATAGCATATTCAAAATATAAATCAACAACCCTCTTTAGGGCAGCAGTTATTGTCTCTTCTGCTCGTAGACCTAACGAGCAGCTAGAATCATGATTCATGTAGTATTCCCAAGAACTACCGACTCGATGGAATGAGAAGTCACTGTACTAAGAAATATTTACACAGCACTGTTTTGAAATTTTTGTTTGCCGCTCGAACAGAAACGTATTCGAATGAAATTATGGAATCTGATTCATCATCATTCGGGCTAAAAATTGCTTATCTTCACTATCTTCACTAATCTTTAATCAAATATTTCAAAGTTTTAATTTTATATTTTTTTTAATAGTCGTGATTCTTGAATTCCCCTATACTATGATTCCGATTGGAAACATGACTAAATCGTGTAGGTATTGCAATAAGAATCTTTCAAGATTCTTGGGATATTGGAGTATCTTCCAATTAGGGAAGGGCAACTCCTCAAAAAGCTATATTTACCAGTTTATGGTTTATTAAAAAAAGAAACACAAACAAAACTTACCCAAATCATCCATAATTTCTAGAGTTTTTTTCTATTTTCTATGCGCGTAGGGAGAAGTTATTTATAAGCTGTGGACCTTTTTATCGCCAAAGATGTGGTAAATCACAAAACTCGTTTTAATTTTTTGCACTTTATTGAGGTTTTCCTTTAACTTCACTTAACTTCAGCCAGACTATAGTTTACTTATCCACTAGCGGAACACACTTTCTTTCAGCAAGAATCGGAATGTAATTTGGAATTTTTAACACTGAATTGGATAGTTTTGTGTTATGGAATTGATAAAATGCTGGTGGTGATTCGACGAAATTGATTAAAAAACAAAAGAAATCAGTTGAATTTACGGCGAATATATTTAAGTGAGTTGTCTGTGCGGTTAGCAAATCGGATTCGCGACTTGTGGTTGGCGATTCAGTGACGTATCTGAAATTCCATTAACAAAAAATAATAAAAATGGTAAAAAATGTTAACGCACAAGAAGAAACAAACGAAGGCGGACAGACGATTGACATAAATTAACTGAACATCGAAAAAACAACAACAAATAAAATAAAAAAAGTAAAGAACCAGAAAGAGAGAGAGTGCGATAAGTAAAAAAGGGGTAGATAGACACATAAAAAATCTGTCTGGTGTTGTTCAGATTTTGACATTTGAGAGTCGATAAGGTAGGTAACATAAGAAACAACTTGAAAAAATAGATGTCGCTTTAATTTGTCCGTTTTTTTAAACTATTTGAATCTCTTTTTATTTATTCCGAACAACGTATATATATATTTGTCAAAATCATTAAAATGTCATAAAACAAATTATTTTAGAACGAGAATTGTCTAACGATTTGCTAAAAGTGTTTTATACCGCTTCATATTTGGTGGATATCCTATTTGTATCAATGCAAACTAGTAGCCGTATTCTGCGGTTGTGAGGCTCAAAGGTCACAATTTTTTGTGAGTTTGTTTTTGTATAAGGCGGTCACAATTTCGGATTCTGTAGAAGCCCTCATAATAAACCCCACAAGAACAACGTGAGTTGTGATCTGCCAGGGAGCAGATCATAATTTTTACGTTTTTATGAGGCGAGGTCACCACGATTTAAGCCTGATCCACATCTGTGTCGTGTGTTGTGTTGTGGAGCCGTGTGTCGCTGTCATTCCATATATTTTATGCGCCACACTGCAACACAACACACGAGACGAATGTGGTTCTACGTACATGAAATACATTGTAGGGATAGCGACACACGACTCCACAACACACGACACAGATGTGGATCAGGCTTTATAAGGTTATTGTGACTTGTGAGGCATCAGTGAGGTTGCCAGAATAAGGCTGTAGATTGCATAAACCTGGCAGCTATACCTCGCACCTTAGACCACCAAAATGCATTGTTCATATGCAATCTGTAGTTTAAACTACATGCTATCAACGTTAGAGCAATACTATGTCTATAAGACCACTAAAATGCACTATCAAAATGCAACAACAAAAAATTGATGTTACCTATGTATAAAGAAAGACAAAACCTAAAGAAAAGAAGTTATATGTGTTTATGAGATATAAGAACACATTCTGAACATACCTGCAATTAATCTGAGAGCGATAGCGTGTACATAAGACCACTTAAATGCAATACAAAATAGATAGATGTAAAAGAGCCTTATACCGTTCAACGCTCCTGTAGTTTATACACGGATATACATACATACATTAACAGCCGTATTCATTAGAATCTGTTGAACAGATGAATAGTTATGCAGTGCATAAGGATTTATGTAGCCACTATACAACGTTGCATAAATTGTTATGCATAATATATTTTTCATCTTATTATAGTTATAATGAGCTTGTGTCAAAATTAGTACCATAAAGGAGAAATCTTTTATGTGTTACTTTCAAAACTGAGAAAGGAGTCCCAGCTGTGTGTGTGCTGTGTGAAAAATCCGCATCAAATTCTTAATTTACCAAAGGAAAACCCCGTGACTAGTAGCTCTCTGCGCGTTTTGTCAACTAGTATGATTTTTTTTTAAATATTTCATACAGAAAAATATACAAATTATGGAAACTATGGAAACAAAACAAATAAATGAAAACAATACACTATCCCCCATATTAATAAACGAAGTTATCTTTAACTCGTGGATTAGGAGTAAGATTTCTGCCACTTACGAGCTAGCTCAACCACCAAGGAAGGTATATTTATTTGTCCTAGTTAATCCTTCGCTAAACTACCTTCCTTGGTGGTTTAGCTAGCTCGTAAGTGGCAGCTAGAAATCTTACTCCTAATCCGCGAGTTAAAGATAACTCGCCGCTGGCTTCGTTTATTAATATGGGGGTATCAGGATAGCTGGCAGGCTACTCGCAGGCAAAAATATTATACTATTTGCCCTGCTAGTCGACTCTCTCGTGTTCAGATACACTAACACACAAATACGCTACTAGTTCTACTCGCTTGTCTAAGCCCCGGGTCAAACAGACAAGTTGACAAATTTGGCTCTTAGAATAAACTGCCTATGAATTATTTACCGAACGAAAGAGTTAGGCCAAAACGATTTTCAAATTCAGAAAGAAAACCAGCAAATTATAAAAACTGCATCATTAACTCATTTTTGAAAAAAAAACTGGAATTAGAACAATTTCGTTCTCCGCTGACGAATTAACGTATGATTTTTGCAAGCATATTTCCTTAGCGAACATTTTAATTTTTCACTTTTGTACTTTTTTGCAAAAAGAAGGTCTATGCAGTTAGCCGTTTTCACTGGGCCAAATGAGGTAATTTCGTTGCAAATTTCCAAATGAGATGCGAAATTACCTAATTTCCCATACAAAATCACATTTCGAAATGAGGTAATTTCAACCTCATTTGCACGAAATTAGGTTGGAAATTAGGTGAATGCATCCAGCGGGAATCAGTTTCAAAAGCTCTTAAAAGCTTTTGTATGAAAATATCAATACACTATACTCAACAACATGAAACAGAAAGAGAAAACAACAAACATAAACACCTAACTGCCATTCCAAGTACAAAATGAAATGAGTTGTCAAATGAAATTAGCAAATTTGATAATGAAAACACTTTTTTGTCAAATTTCGAAATTACTTGATTTCGGCTCTAATGAAAACGTAGGCCTAAAAGATTAAAATTGGCAGTTTTGCAAAGTAAACGAACAGGCTTTGTAAAATACTTGGAATGCATTAATTGTATTGCATTTTTTATTTATTAAAGGAAGTCATAATAACTTTAAGTTATTATATTTTTAAAGGTTAACCATACTAAATACATAATAGATTTTTGGAGAAAATTAGATCCCAAAAGATAGTTAAAGCGTTAAGGGCATCAGCCTTGCACTTCATCCCGACGGGATGAGCTTTGGTACCTGCACTAATTACTAATAGACCATGTCCTATCATTACTTTTAAGAAGTGTTGCCACGTGAGCAACACCGGCAGATCGATGATTATGAGGGTTGCCTCCTTACCAGGGTATAACAACGAAATTCACATACAAATCGGAAAATATTGGTAATTATATACGTATTCATAAAATGTTGATTCTTGGTTCTAATACCAAATGAAACATTTCTACCAATTTCATCAACGTACCAGTTTCGAGAGGGGTTTACTGGTAAAGCCAAGTACATACTTCCTGGTGAAGTGAACATTTGCCTGTGGAGAAAGTGAACGTTTGACATTTATCACTGGTACACACTTTTGTGAATGCGTTGTGGACGAATGACGTTAGAAACCTCAATGCATCAAATACCTAGCACAAAATTAATCTTTGGTGTGTAAATTCATTAGGAAAGAATCCATTGTTGCATTTTTTTTAATAGGCGCGTACCACAAACTGAGCGCTCAATGAGCGCTCAATGTCAGATTAACGGGGCAGAATCATTTGGTGGGACAACATTCTCCGCTCTCTTTTAAAAAAAAGACATGCGTTATTATTCTCATACAACTTTAGAAATAATAGGGGTATTCACGATCCGATGCAACTGGTCTAGTATCATTGCAAAAGTGTAAAATTGAAAAATTTTCTTCCAAACTGACAACGACACCAGGCAAATTTTACACTCCATGTTGCAATGGGGTTAGGGTATAGCAAAAATGCAAAACTGTTGCAAGATTTAAGGCAGTGTTGTTGTTATAGAGCAAGAACATTTTTGAATTTTAGACTTTTGCAATGATACTAGACCAGTTGCATCGGATCGTGAATGCCCCTAATATTTTAACTTTTCTTTAAATATTTAATTGTTAAAGCAAAAAAATTATTGAAATTGATGAAAATGATTATAGCTAATTCAATTAGTTTGAGTTTTCATCAACATTTCGTCTTTATTTTGTATCTATTTACCACTTTCTTATTTGTACACCCACAAAAAATTATAACTTGTTTGTCAAACAAACAGCTGTTTCGACTGAGAAAAAAAAAATGAGTAATGAATCCTGAGCTCGGAGCGCTCAGTTGATGGTACACGACTAATGATTCAAGTTGATTCAAATTCTATAATCACGTTACGCAAAGAACAAACGGAAAATAAATGAGGAATGCGCACAAATTGAAACTGTACACAATTTTTTTTTCTTTTATCCAACAACTGTCAAAGCTTCACCAAGGGTTCCCCGTGCATTTTGCTCGTGAATTTCCCGTAAACGAAAATTCTCTACTTTGTTCTCCACTCAGCTTCACGAGCAATTTCACGGGTGAACGAAAAAGCGAAATTTGTATGGGTCCACGAGATGTTTCTAGGTACCAGGCTTAACAGTTTATAGCACTTTGCGGCTTTCGCTCAAAAAAACACCCTTTCACTCCAGATATTTTGATGAACTTTTTTTATTCTTATGACATATGAGAAAATGGTTCCTAATTTCATCATCATAACTTTAAAACTTGTAGGGCGATTCTGGAAAGCGCAGCGGATCACTTTCAATGGAGGATTTGTATTTTCTTATTCTCAAAATCGCTTCAATTTGTGTTTGAAAGCGATATGTTTCGAGTTAACGGATTGTTGGCGAATTGAAAAAAAATGCAAATAAAATTAAATTTGCATACATACCTTATTTTGGTAGGATAAGATTGGACATTAAAAACTACCCTAAAAGCATGTGCCATATGCTTAGATTATACCAAGACAAATTTATAGTCGTTTGATATACATAGGTAATTCTACCTCCCCCTCTCCCCCACTTTCCAGTCCATTATACAAAACAAACAAATGTACTCTTGCATCCAGTAAGATCTTTTTGAATAAAAAATATACAAGTTATTCAACAGTTTAGTAATAAAATATTGTTTTTTTTTTAAATATATTCTTCGAAGGGTTATGTTTTAACACAATGCTCTCATTCACCGTCATATTCAGCCCTATTGTAAGTTTCACCCGGAAAACATTTCGCCCGAAAATGTTTTGTTCGCCCGGATTTTTAAAAGCTATTACGAGTTTCACCCTCCATTTTACAGCAAGTGTGGCCTCTTTTGCCACCAAAAATTAAATGGAAACCTTGCTGTAAATGAGATGACATATTTCACACGAAAAAAATTCTGTCAAAAGTGCCAATAAGGGATTTTTTTCGAACAGGGAACATTTTTCGCCCGAAACTCACAATAAGGGAAGAGTGAAATGTAATTTTTCCGGGCGGATTTTCTTTCACGCGGAACTCACAATAGGGCTGATTAATTTATTTCCAAAAGGGAAAGTTTGTACAGGAATAATTCGTTTCCCTTCAGCCACGTTATTGCTCTCCTAAGACAATGAGAATTATTTGTTGTTGACAGCGTATTTATAGTGTGGAAAATAGCATCGCTATAGTGTATGTTCATTGTACAATTAAATAATGTGAAAGTTTCGTTGTCGTTACGAATGTTTTGTATCGGTTTGATAGCGCTTAAAGGTCAGTGCAATCTATTCTGTTCGAAAAAATAGTGAAGACATATGATTCCTTCTTCCAACTAATGCTTCTTAAAATCACCTTTATTTCTTTTATACAAATGGTTTTTGTTTCTTTCTTTGCCCTAAGAGATGCGTCTACGTTGGTGACATTTGCATCAAAATGTCATTTTTGGGACTTCTTCCAATTGGTGATTCAATTATAATTTTTTAAGAACTTGATAGTTGAAAATCCTTTTTACTTTATTCAATAAAAGTATTTTTGGTATGCAAACGTCCATAACTGTTTGATTTTTTGATCTAATTGTGTTCGCCATTATACCTCTAAGCGAACTCCAAGTTGAGAAACGGTCTTCTGTAAGGAATCAAATACAATTTTTGTATACCAAACTTGATGCAAATCGGTCCACTCGTTTATGGTATTTAACTCGTACAGAGGTATTGGCTGATGGGCGTCATGACCAAAACGATTTTTTGGTTTATTCTATCATCGTAGTTAGATTTGTTTAAAACCTCGTTTTTTATTCGACACGAAACCGATTCTTGCCTTTTAGATTAAGTACAAAATCTCAGATTTTCGAAACTTGGTGAAAATTTCAAATTACGAAACCGCAATTTACATAGTCTGTTCACATTGGGCTTAGTTTTAAGATTGAATATTACTAATGAACTAAAATTGATCCCCTCCAGCCTACCTAATCGCTCGTGCTGTGTACATAATTTTAAGGGAAGTCGCAACCCCTTTGCGTGCGCTTAATATAAAAAAATTGACCGATCAGCCATTTCTGGAATCATCACCAAGGGCTTCATATCAGCAACAGTTTTGAAAAATAACTTAATTTTGCCCGAAAACTCAGCCTAGAACCTTAAAAATGTATCACAAAACAATCAGTAGAAAATTAAATATGCACATAAAAACTTGAATAATTTAAAATTTTATTTATAAAATTCTTAGAGTGTACATAAATATATCAAAAGAATGAAATACACATAAAAACATACATATTTTATTTTATGTTTTGTAAAAATTACACTTTCTCAGTGGTGCTGCCTGTGCTGCCACTTAAGTTTTTTTTATTATTTGAGAAATTCAATACAAGTTGCACAGGGAAAAATACACAAGTCTTTTGGAATTTAATAGTATGTATGTATGTATTATAAAAAAAGGTTAGGGGACATCAACCGTAGAACTATATGTGGTATAAAGTTAAAAAAAATTAATTTATTTTATTTGGTTGAACATTGGACAACACTTAATAAAGTAAAGTGTTTTCGGGCGAAAAAATCGCAGTCATTTCAATTTGAGTTAAAAGATTTGAATATAATGTAAACATGAAGTTACAATAATATCATGAAATTCAAAAAAAAAAAATGTTGTAATTTTAAATTTAAAACAAGAAGGCCGTACAAAAACGAACTTACTTATATTTGAACACTTAATGGGAATGTCTTTCATGGTTGTGATTTTAACATTTTTATAAAAACAAAATTGTCTTGTATTTTTTATTTGGACGCAAAAAATATTCAGTTACGTATATTTTGTGAGGACTTATGTTAGGATGGAATAGAAATTTAATTAATGAAAAAAAAACAAGCAGTTGTGCTGATTGGTTATGGTATATGTATTCTACTACAATTAATAATTATGCATTTAAATAGTTTTATTTTATCTCGTTCTCATTGTGTTTTGTTTTTTTTTTTTTTATTTTTAATGAATATTTTGACTCATAAACTAATTATTTTAAAAATGTACTTAAAATCTATTTTATAATAAATGTTCATAAATGTATTTTATAGTATATATTTAACAGACAAGTGTTTCTTTTATTAACAAATTATTTTTTATTTTCAATATTGCAAGAGAGAAGAAGTTTTATTGAACAAAAACAAAAATATATAAAAATAAAAACATTAAATTAAAATTTATATATATTTATATTTATTTAATAATGATGCATTGAAATTAAAGAAATTTACTATAAGAAACTTTAGACTTAATAGCGGCCAGATACTCTCTTAAATAATAAAAATAATCTTCCATTTAGGTGCCATACATTTGGTTAGAAATGCCGCATTGAAAGAAATTTCTGCGTTACCCTGCATGTGGAAAAACATATCATTGTTGAAAATTATATATCTGAACTTGAGTTAGAATTTATAGATTATGAACTGCAGGATTATTTTAAACAGAAAAACATGAAATGCCTAATAATTTGGCAAAACAAATTGAAAGGGGTAAACTAAGAAAACAAAATAATTTAAAAGGCGCAACTAGCACCATAAAAAAAGAAGGTGGGACTGAAGCAATAAGCTAAGGAGATAGAATTCTTCATGGATTTCTATTAGAAAGATTAGAAAATACTGCTTTGGTCGAAATTTTCAAGGGTTGTCCTTGCATCCATCTTTCATGCTCACAAAATATAAAATTAATGTTTTTTTGTTTCAGTGTTTTTGGTTCGATAAACTATGCTCAAGTGCTCCCGTTAAAAGCAAAATAAAAAATATCAAAAGAAGTGCACAACGGGGACGCTAACCTACGGGGCTCAGCATCAGCAGCCATGTTCATAATCGAGTTACACTGTGAGGCGTAATAAACATCCTTGGTTTCTTCTAAAAGTCTAAAAGCATACTCATGATGAGCAGAAAATTACGTGCGTAGACTATGTTGACCCAAGCGACATACTGACCGGTCAGCATCCAAGAAGAAAGGTTACCTTCGATCCCCGACACAAAATTCCATCTGTATCAGATTCCATCTAAGGACATGGATGGTACCAATAGAGTTCCTGGCTGATTTATTCCTGCGGAGAACTTACGATGTCGTTTATATCGTTCTACCCCACATTCTCCCGAGCAACACATAACGAAAATGTTTTCGATAAATTTTCTATAAGGTCAAAATGAATCTCATTAATATCGGCAGACATAACTGCAGCATCTCCACCTCAATATTTTATGGACTAATAAGTTTCTAGACTCAATATACCATGAATATGTTCTGATCTATGATGATGGAACAGATCTAGGCAAACGCGAGCATGCCGAGTAGTAGTAGAAATGAATCATCGTAACTATTATAAATATTAAAAACTGGCCACAAATCACTCTCTGTGAATTTCTTGATGTATATGTATGTTCAATCGCATTAGCTTATGTGAAAGTCTAAAAAAAAATTTTATAAAATAATTTTGTTCCCTTGAATGCAATTCGTTTTTTTTTTGTAACATACATATTTTTTAATAACTTTTTTTTCTCTGTATAAATTGACTTTTTGCAATGTAAAAGTAAAAAAAAAAAACAGTTTCTTCTTCTCAACAAAAAGTCTAGTTACAATAATAATAATTATATGTATGTATTATAATAAATATTTTGTTTAAAAACTCTTATATAAAACGACGATGAAATAAAGTATGTGTATAGTTTTTTTTTTCTTATTTGCTTACTGGCAGCCATTCTCTATCTTTGGACTCCCATTCTAGTTTAATTATATAATTATTAAAAAGTATAAAAGTAAAATATAAAACAAATAAAAAAAAACATAAAAATGACTTCAATTGCTCTTTGCACTTTGTTTGTTGTTAATTGTTTTTTTTTTTCTTTCTTTTTTTCTTTAATTTTAAGTTAACCTTTAGACTGTTTCATAATTCCTACCGAATGAACGAAATAAGCAACAGGCAAACATTATCGTCAGGATCTGTAATGACAAGGGTTAAACGATTTAATGTAATTCATTTTATTATGGTATAATTATTTTTTTTTTTGTTGTTGCGTTGGTAATTAACCTGTATTCCAGCTACGCCCAAAACAACTCCAGCCAAGGTTAATGTATTCGAATCGATAATGGATAATAATTTGTTGAAACATCCTTCGGTATGTGCGTGTTTTGTTGTGCAATCAGTGGCTTCTTCGGTAATAATGACAGTGCAACAGGATTTTGGTAGAGTGGTATTGTGAAGAATTCTTTCCCAGTCGGTTGGTCCGTATGTTCCGCAACATGTGAGCTTGACAAAAAAAAATTAATATGAAATGAAGTTAATCGAAGTTATCGTATATGTATAAAGAAGGAATTAATATTTTATTAAAAACATATCAATAATATTGATAATTTGTATTGTCTTCAAAGCAGAAGGTAGAATTTCAGAACTCTGACTTTTTCTGACCAATTTCTTGTTCATGGAGTTATGGCTGTGTATCGGACTTTTGAGGAAATATTAAAATGCCTCTCTCCTGCTGATTTAATTCGTCATATGTGACAATTACACTTTTGTAGGGGGGTTCACACTCATAAGACAGGTTCATCAACTCGTGTCGAAACGGCACATAATTTGTACCTAATGCAAGTTGAAAGACTGTCATAAGTTTTTAAAACTGTTTGATATTTCGCTCGATCGAACGACCCTTGTAACTAATGTGAAGAACACCAGTTGAACGAGTGATATGTACATACATATGTCTGAAAATTTCGATTTTAATATTTTTTTTTTTGTTTTGTATGTGGGTTTTATGGAGAATGAGTTGAAATAGGAGTAAACCCACAATAGATATGGGTATAAAATGAATGTCCTTCGCTTAAATTAGTGCAAAAAGTTAAATCTAAGCCGTGTTTGCTTTTGAAAATTTATTTACAAATGAAGTTGATGAGGCGGTCGTTGAATATGAACGCTAGCAAAACGACTCAGGTTGATCGACTTATCGATGAGTGTTAGCCCACTTTTTTTGAATATTGGGTACATTCAAGGCATAAGGAAATTCATAATGCAGTCAACTACATCCATTGAACGCAAATTTGCCTCAACTAACTTTTTCCGACATGTTATTTTGTTAAATTTTGAACTTTTTTTTAATAAATGTACCTCAAATAGTCGTTAAGTTAAAAAAGAGAATCGTCGACATGCATACAAAATTCCGTTGTAATGTACAGAACATTTCATTTTCAATTTATTTCAATGCGACCGGACAAACAATTTATAAAAAATTGAACTACATATTTTACAATTTCACAGCTCAAAATTTTGATAAGATCACACTTTATTTGAAATTAAAGCAGATATTTCTTGAATAACTTTCCAGTCATTTTCCAATAAAAGTTCCCTTCATTATAAGCTGGCCAATCAGACTAGAAATTTGGCTTACTTTCAAGTCACCTAAGTCATCTGAACGCACCCATTTTTAACTATTCCTGTCATAAAATTTAAAGTACCCGTTTTTATTTCAAAAATGTTTTTATAAAGATCCCAGGAATTTTCATGCAGGAATTTAGCCAACAAATAATTGTACCCACAGGAATTTGGCCAGTCAAATACTGCGCCAACAGATCCATAATAAATATTCAAGAGTATTGAATTTTCACGGGTTTTTTGGTAAAAATTAAAATAAAATTTATTTCAGTGAATAGTTGCAAAAATCAATTAAATAATTATGTGTTTTATCAAGTAAAAACACTTATTTCAATTAAAAACAGAAATTCGAAGAAATTTACCAAAGAACACACATGATATTTCTGATTATTTACCATCTTATTTACAATCCAATGCAGAGTTTTGATCAATTTACTTTCAATTATTCACTAAAATGTTTAAATTTCAAAACTTGAATATTTATTTCCTTTTAAATTAGGTAAACTCTGCTAACTCGACAGAGCCATACGGTTCGTTTTTTCCTTCGTTACATCTTTCGTCTTTTTGACAGGCACGAACTTTCATGATTACATGGTTCGCGAAAATACGTACGTACTTCCATTCGTTATTTTGACGTTCAGGGAATTTTGGGTTGTTTTGTAATAAAATAATCAGTAGTAATAAATAAAAATATTTTGTAATCACTTATTTCTCAAATACAATTGTATATTAGGTGTATCCAATTACGAACAACGATTTTTCAATTCAATAATTTATGTTCAAATCGTTTTTTGCTAACAACGAGGAGCTGCCAAATCAGACACGTCAAAGTTCAACCAGAAAAAGTCTTGAAATTTTCATTTTTGCTTTCGTTACTTCCTTCCCTCCACATTGCTACTCTCCTCACCTTATCTGTCAAAAAGACGAAAGACGAAATAACCGAAAAAACGAATGGTGTAATTGGGCACAAATGTCAAATTTTTACATGCCGCTAGATGGAAAATAAAATCCTATCACATCGCTGGCTCAATACTTTAATGTTCTATGTTAGGTTTTCATTATTCTGAGATAATCGCTTGTAAAGTTTTACGTAGCTGATTTTGTAGTAAAATATTAAAACGACTAAGTTACTTCATTAAATTAAGGACTAACTTTAGTTTTTCTGTATTCAATAACGATTTAATTAACACTTTTCAATTTTAACATAGCACATTTTTCTAACTTTTTTGAGTTTTTTGTTCTATGTTAGACATAAAACATTAAAGCACTGACGGAGATATATGGAATGCAATGGATAATTGGAGAAAAATGGAATAAAATATGCAGTAAAATTACAATAACTGGTAACTGCGATTGTTAGACCGTAACAATACCTCTTAACAGAGATAAGTATCACAAGGAACTTTGCACTATCCTTCAGTTTGCAACAACAAACGGATACAAAAAGCAAGTAGTTTATAACATTCTACGTCAAAAATTCCATCGTTACGCCATACAGTCTGCATTCCCTATATCTAAGGAGAAATTTGATACATATTGGAGAAGAATTCCTCATATTCCCGAGGTATCTGAAAAGTTAATACCCTTTCTCTCAGCAGCCAAAATCAAACCAGCCTTTTTCAGCGATAACACCCTACGAAGATCATTATGTAATAATAAAATTTAACGCAAAACTGATAATTTGAAAAAATTGGCGTATACAAAATTAAATGCCAGGGATGCGACGGTGTATATATTGGTAAAACATCCAGGACCTTACAGACGCGATTTATTGAACACCAACGATCATCTATGCTCTCGAATCCATCTTCAGGCCTTTCACAACATCTCAAAAATTCTGGACATTTTGGTTCTATAGACGAAATAGAACTCCTACATTGTTTACCTCCCGGACGCGTACTTGATAAGTACGAGATTCTTCAAATAAATAGACAGAAAACACAAAATATTTTAAATTGACAAATAGATCTTTGTAATAATAGTAATCATTGCTTTGCTAATGTTTTCATGTATAACTTATTTTATTTGTCATTCTTTTGTAATGTAACATGTTACTTAATATCCAACTGTTAAACTTTCTTGGTTTCTTTTGTAATTTACCTTTATGTTTAGGTTGAGCTTTGCACATTCAAAATTATAATGTGCCCTGAGGATGTCCTAACCAGACGAAACGCGTCGGCTTAATTATAATTTTTAACTAAAAAAAAAAATTAATCATTGTGGAAAAAAAAAATATACAAGTGTTTTCATTTATATCTTTATATATTCTATTATTTATGCTCAAAAATTACATATAAACTACAAAATTCTAGACTAAAGTATCTCAACACAGATTTTCCCATTTGCCAATACTGTATGATAATTTACTTATTGATTTAATTTATTTTTTGGTGTAAATGAACGTTTAAGTACTGAGCATAACTAAGAATCTTTGGAAAGTTTATGTTTGTTAGGGCTATAAAACGGCCATTTGTTGAAGAAAAAAAAAATCCATAATTTGCTTCATTTAATTCAACAACCATCGTCTCGTCACTCGTTTGCAATTTAGATTTTTGGTACATTTCAGGTACATTTGAATTATTATCAAATTGACTGTCAAAATTAATTTCAATTAAATGCATTTTCATGTGTTGTTTTGTTTGGTGTCGACAAGAATGAAAAAAAAATGTAAATTATAGTTATTTTTTTACAAATTTATATAAATGCAAATTACAATGTTTAGTCAATCTTCAACTGTAGTCACCTACAAACTTCAAAATTAACGTAAGACAAAATCTATTTTAGTTTTGAAGATTACGTGAAGCAATTAAGGCAAGATTGTGGATCAAACGATATCATCTGACGATAAACTAGTAAGTTACTGACCCTTCAAGAATGTTTGAGATTTCTGGTACCTATTTCTGGCAAATTTCTTGTTTTTATTTATGAAAAAATATTTAAATCCATATGCTGCCTAATATTGACATAACTTCTTTTCTTGCCCATTCTTACTTTTTGACTTTGAGGTCAATTTTCTCCAGATAATGCGTATTAAACATAAAGTTTTACTTTTCTTTTTGAATGATCGTTACAATAATAAAAATAAAAATTAATAACAAGTTTGCAGAAAAAAACCATTTCATAATAATTGGGAAAAGCAGCAGCAGGTAAAATTAAAACTAAATGTTTTTAAGCTGGAAAAGCTATGAAAAAAAAAATTATTTGTGTGGTCTCAGATAATTTGAATTTATGTGTTATAATAGGTGTTCAAAGGTGTCCTCTTTGGTTATGTACGCATGCTGGTAATCTTCGAAACATTTTTTTTTGGGACGCACAGAAAGTTTTTCAAATAACTATGGACACATTTGATCAAAGAAATAATCTAAGGTCTAAACAGCACTCTTACTATTTCGTTTAACGGTACCTATGCAAGTGCTTATGGAAATGTATTGGTGCCATTGAAAATGCTCTGAAGGCAATCCTAACTTGTACACACTTTTTTACAATAGAAATAAGAACAGATCAAGTTTCGAAAATACAAATGTTCACTCTATTACTTTGTAATGAATGTTCACTCTTACTTTTGGTAAGAGGTGGGGCCTCCAGTCAAAAATGATTTTATGGACATACACAGCCGTGGTGCGACCTATTCTCACGTATGGTTCGATTGTGTGGTGGCCAGCATTAAAGAATTTGTATAATATCAACAAACTTAGGAAGGTTCAAAGAACAGCTAGCATTGGCACCACAGGGGCTATTCGATCCTGTCCAACAGATGCTTTAGGAGTTTTTCTACACCTTTAACCACTAGATTTACACATTAAATACCTAGTATCTTGCAGCGCGATAAGACTAAAAGAATCGAACTCCTGGTTTGCCAAACCCTATGGGCACAGAAACATCACGGGTTTAATTCCAACCGAAATATTTTCGCTCCCACTGATTACTGCACCCCTTCAATGAGCCTCGGTAAAGATTTTAAAGTTATATTCCCAACCAGAAATGATTGGAATGATGACGTCGTGACGAAAGACTTCGACACAACTATCTTTACTGATGGGTCAAAGATGGAGTGCGGTGTTGGTGCAGGTATTTTCTCAGAGTCCCTAAATATATCCAGGTCTTTTCGGCTACCTGACTTTGCTAGTGTCTTTCAGGCTGAAGTACTGGCGATCAGGGAGCATTCAAGCTACTTAAACAAAATCCAAACCAGAACCGAAATACAGCTATTTTCTCAGACAGTCAAGCGGCTGTCAAAGCCATTAATTCGGCTACATCATCCTCAAAATTAGTACGACAATGCCAGGACGAGCTTCTGAGTCTGAACACTAACCTCAGGGTCACTCTTATCTTGGTTCCGGGTCACAGTGGCATTGAGGGGAATGAGCGGGCTGACGAGCTGGCCAGGCAAGGTTCAGCCCTTCATAACTCACTTGCGGAAAGAGTCAGTATTCCTCTTGAGGTTATGAAGGGCAATATATTCTCAATTTTTCTCTCAGAATCTAATCGTAGGTGGAATAGTTTAACTAACTGCATTATTGCTAGAAAAATCTGGCCTACCTATAATAAATCCCGAACTATTAACCTAATGTGCAGACCCAGGCGAGACATAGCAAGGATTGTTGCAACATGCACTGGACACTGGCCAATAGGAGAACATGCGGCGAAGCTTGGCATCCCCTACAATACTCACTGTCGTAGTTGTGGGGAGCAGCAGGAAAAGGAAACAGTCTTTCATTTCCTCTGTAAATGTCCCGCTTTGGCCAGAATGAAGCAACAATCTTTTGGGAAGCCCTTTTTTGACGACCTTAACGAACTCTCCGGAACGAAGATCAAAGATTTGACTTCTTTCCTCAACGCGACGAAATGGATCTAGGATTTACTTCGGTTCCTCTTGCACCGTCTTCTTCCCCAAACTCCTATGACTGCGAGCTGGCAGACTAACGGTTTTTGAAGGTGGCTCATGGTGCACTAGGACCGGACGATCACACAATTGGGCCGATCTCCGCTTTAATTCCAGCCAACAAGTGCCTAGGTGGCACATTGTAGATGGGTCTTAGTTGCGGACTTCGACACTTTTGAGTGTTTTCCAATTTTCAAGTTCAAGAATGTTTCAATGGATCTAGAATTAACTTCGGTTTCCTTTTGCACCATTTTCTTCCCCAAACTCCTATGACTGTGAGCTAGCAGACTACTGGTTTTTGAAGGTGGCTCATGGTGCACGAGGACCGGAGGATCACACGGTTGTGCCAACCTTCGCTTCAATACCAGTCAACAAGTTGCCTAGTTGGCACAGTGTAGATGGTTTTTAGTTGCGAACTTTGGTCCTATCGGCTGTTTTTCCTATGTCCAAATCCTTAATAAGTTTCATCTCATGTCTAAATCCAACAAAAGCGTCTGGTCATACAGGCGGGTGGTACTTTCTCTGGTAACCACAAGTCATGTTGTGCAAACAGACGGAGGTGTACAGAGATTACCTTATCCGAGTGTGCGACTAGACGATCACCCTAAGGGATCAGATCGTATGCGTCCCGGGCAAATCAGCAAATTGCTTAGCGTAGCATACTGCAGCTGAACTCGGGCGTAGGCGATGATCCGTTGGGAGATCTATCACCATATACCCTTTTTTTCTTAAAAATGTTCTTTTAACCCACAGGTCAAAAGATGTTATGGTATCAAAACGGCGCATTACAGCGTTAATTGGGTCATCGAGCAAGGATGTTTGTGACCGCCATCTCTACCTACTTACCTACCTTACTTTGGCCAACAATCAAGATTTACAAAATGCAACAAATTTTAATTTTAATTTTATATCTACTTTGAAATTAATTTCAGAAGTATTTATTATACAATTCAATGATGTATATTCAACATAATGCCTCTAAATCCACAATGATTTCATATTCCTTACATAACATATATGCTACCTTCCATTATATCAAAGCCGGTACATTGTCTTTAATTTCATTAAATCCTTGAGTTCTTTAGAACGATATTTAATATATTGCCAATGTAAGCGGGGCTTAAAAAGGTATATTAAATCAAGGAGAAGATTCTTGAGATTATTTACCAACAATGGTTGTGCAATTGCTCTATATTTATTAAAACAAAAAAAAAAACAATGTTAGTTTTAGTTCAATACACTAAAATCACTTTCTCTTTGAAATAAAATAAAATCGATAACCTAAATACTTAAATACTTTTCGCTTTAAAAATCTATAATAAAACACACTGGAATACGGTTTTATAGTGTTCAATTCAACCCTTCGATGAAAGCAAACAACTAGAAGAAAAAAAAACCTTGTAACCAAAAAAAAAAACTCCCACACACCACCCACGCGCCAAACAAAGACACATAGATACAACATACATTATGTGGAAATGAACAGCATGTTTCCTCATGTCGTGTCGTGCCCTCAATTCAATTAATATTTCATCATCATCCAACCCCCACTTACCTCGGATTGTACTAGTGACCAAGTGTCCCGATAGTCTTTTCGCCCAGAATACTGTTCCATTGTCATATTAAATTGTCCTTCCATAACATTTTTCAGGCCAGAGTGTTTTACATAACCAGCAATGCCCAATCCAACTTCAGCAAAGAATATCACAACAGCTAGAATTGCAAATGACAGAATCATACAGCTGTTTTCTTTGGCAGCTCCACAGCATCCGAGGAAACAAATGACTGCCACTACCAGGCCGACAATCATCAATATAATCGGTACAGTCCAAATGTTGTTTCCGACGAAATTCGAATAGTGGTTGTACTTCAGTTGAACCATGAGTCCAACAAGAAAGATTAACAATCCTGTGAGCTGTTAATAGAATTTTTTGGTAGGAGTAAAATGATAATGATACGTGTAGAGATATTTACGAAAGTGTGTTACTTACCGCAAAAAGTAGATTACAAAAGAATGTAATGAACTTGACACACGTTAAGCCACCGTTAGCCATGATGATGATGATAACGATAAACTTTAATGTTTGTTTGTTATTTTTAGATGATTCTGATGGTGCTGCTGCTTTTGCTTCTGCTTCGGTAATTTATCGACGGCACTCTATGAAGAAGAAGAAACTTCTATTTTATCGATAGAATGAAGAAAAATATGAAAGCAATTTTCCGGGAAGAACATCGAGGAAATGCATTGTGCAAACGACAAACGACGACGACGCACAATCGATCAATACATGGACATGGATACAAGAGGAAGGCAATAACTTATTCATATACTGGAAATGGTGTTAACTTAACAATACGTTGGTAGTCATATGGATGGACAATATTACATATATTGCCTTTTTGTACGAGTTCTTATGCACAGACAAATACCAATACTAACACACACACACAAAAGGCAAACAAAATCGTGGACTCATTGACATAATCCCCATTAATGGTGGTCAGTAAGAAAGTACAATGTAAGTTACTTAAATCAGTATAGCATTACAAATAAACTCGCACAGTCGATGTTGCAAGTGGACATGTAATTAGGTAGTTTAGGAAGTTCGACATTATATTGAATTATTATTAAATTTTATTAATAGAATGTGTCAATCAATTGACTAAAAGATGAGTTCTGTGGAAACTTTGGGGCTAACATTAAGAGTTAAGTTATTTTTTTTTTAAACAAAGATCAATGAAACTCGGGAAAAGTTAACAATTTGTAGCGGAATAAAGCGGGTAGTAGATAGATGAAAAACGAATTCGAATGCGCTTTGAATGTTAAATTTGGTTGATTCTATATAAACCTAACTCCAACTAAAAACACAACATTGACTTTGAATTGAAACAAAAATCGATTAATTACACTAGACAATAAGGTTTGTGTTAAAGAATCAAGACTGTAATTTTCCGAATGGATTCGGTATGCTGTATTAGCATTTTAACTCATTTTTGTTTTAGTAAAATTTGTAATATTTCTTGAAAGTACTAATTTTCTTCATTTAAATTCAGTTTAATTCATTTAAATTCAGTTTAAACCTTTCCACTACCTACACTAATAATTGAAAAAATCAATTTCAAATTCAATATGCAAGCGACATTTTTCTCTAGACATCAGACAATACTTTCCCGAAAGCTTTTGGTACGCTGAATAACTAAGATCTCCTCTTTCTCTTTCTTTTAAGTTTTCGAGATATTCTCAAACAAGAAGTACAAGGCAACTGTTTCGAAAATTCTAAGTTAATTTGAGTTTAAGTCGGACAGAGAAAAGCAGGGGTCCTACTCTCTACCTTGTTCTGAAAGTCGAAACTATTTGAATTTCTTTTGGTACTATTAGTCCAGGAAAATAAGATATTTTCGAGAAAATTCCGACAAGGCTGTGGTGGAGAGCTTCATTTTGTCGTTCTGAACAATTCCTTAAAAGTACCCTAAGTTTGGAGTGGAGCAACAAATTTAAGGGGAGGGGAAAGGGGGTTAGGTTCAGTTTTTTTTTTCCGAATTACTCGAAACCTTTAGGTTCCTTTGAAAAAAGTTGTAGGTACACATTGTAGCTCATGTGATTCTACACAAAAAAGGTTATGACACTTTTGTTCGTACAATTGATAGATTTGAAGAAAAACGGTCGAAAACATTGGGGTACAGTACATTAAGTCAAACAAATTTAATAAAATATAAAATTTGGACAAACTTTTTCTACTATAAAAAAACTGTTTTTAGAGTGGGTACCGGAAGGGAAGTGTCGCCATGTTCAAAACGGTTTGATTATGTATGTTTCGTTTTGATTTATAACTCACAAGAAATTTTTTTTTCCAAAATGATGTAAGAACAACAAAATGACATATAAATGACTTTCTTAGGTCAATTCGTTCTTAAGTTATAGCGGTTCAAAGTTCAATTTTTCGTCAAAATGGGGGATGGAAGGACTTTTTCTGATATATCTCAAATACCTTTGTTTTTTTTGGATAATGATTGTAGACTTTTTTATAGTGCTCCTTATGACCATTAAAATGAGCCCTTTATCACGTATATCTATGGCCGTTCCTATGAAGCAAGTCAAACAAGAGTAAATTTATAAATATATTAAAAGAAAAAATGGAATCCGCAAACATCAATTATGCTAGGTTTCCACTTGTCATTGAAAAGACGCAAATTGACAAACTTTCCAGGATAGGGTGGCTTTCCCAACACAAAAAGCAAAGAAAGTAGTAGTAGCCAGCAACTACAACTCACCCTGTCTTGGAAAGTTTGTCAATTTGCGTCTTTTCAATGACAAGTGGAAACCTAGCATTAGACATGCTTCTGAAGAAACTGATGTTCTTATCATAAAAACAGCGTTGGAACACTATCTTCCAGATAACAAAACAATTGTGGTTGGTGAAGATGTTGATTTGCTGATTCTCTTAGTCGAAAGAACGTTACTAGGTAAAGAAATTTTCCTTTTAAAACCGTGAAAGGCAAAATCGGTTAGAAAGGTTTATTCTTCTAAGAGCTTAAATATATTTAAAAACAGCAAAAATAATATTTTATTGATCCATGCTATTAGTGGCTGTGAAACAACATCTGCACTGTTTCAAATTAGGAAAAAAAGTTATGAAGTTGTTACAAAACCGCGATGACTTACAAGCGTGTGCCGAAGTGTTCAAACTGCCTCATAGCTCACCAGAAGTTATAACAACAAATGTCACACGGATACTTCTGGCAATGTACAATGCTCTACATACCGAAAAATGCATCAACAAATATATATACTATTCATTCGTGAAAGCAAAAAAATAAATAAATTGGGTGGCGCAACGGCTCATGAAGAACCTGGGCCTAGTGGCTAACAACTCGCAACCATTCCTGTGTGCGCGTGACAGGAATGGAAGGGACCTACAATTTTATGCCGAATCCGAACGGCTAGCCGAGAAGCATGACAAGTGATACTCTTGGAGGATTTGTCAATTCCTCGCAAGAGGCAGTAGCACTGAAAAAAACTTTTTAGTTTTTAGGAGGACGAGGCTGGGAAGTAAACCCAGACCTCCAGCGTGACAGTCCATCGCACTAACCATTACGCTACGGGCTACTACATTCGTCAAAGCAACCAGATTTAATAAAGCTGTACAATTAAGCAATCTACCACCTACATTCAGCTCATCACAACAGCATCTCTTAAGATTCTATCTTCAGGTACAAAAGTGACTTGATAAATGACA
Organism: Melangyna quadrimaculata; assembly: GCA_949320155.1. Lineage (NCBI taxonomy): Eukaryota > Metazoa > Arthropoda > Insecta > Diptera > Syrphidae > Melangyna > Melangyna quadrimaculata. The sequence goes on along the minus strand of OX439485.1, from coordinate 149,625,018 downwards.
AACCCTGAAGACTGGGGATGGAAGATGGAACAAAATGTATTAGAACCCGTTAAAAACCCCATGCCACCAGCTCCGGAACAACTACTCAGTAGTATATTTTGTAATTGTACTAAAGAATGCAACAAAAGTTGCAGCTGTAGAAAAATTGGTCTACGCTGCTCTTTAGTATGCGGGTATTGCCGAGGGCAAGCATGTTCAAACGCCACTGAGAATGAAGAACACGACTCCTATGACGATAATGACGAAGACATGGAAATGCACCTGGAAAATGAGTTTGTTTAATTTTGTTTTGTTTTTTTGGATTTTTTGATTTTTAAATCTTTAAAATGAGTTTATTTCAGTTTTGTTTGGAATAATTTTGATTTTAAAAAGTGGATTGGCATCCTGGGGATACCACAAGATTAAAAAAAACGTGCCCAGTACTTAACCCCGCGGTGGTGTGGAAAAAAGTACATAGACCAAAAAAATATTTTTTAGTTTATTTACCCACGCAGTGTGTGTTTTGACGTTGGATTAACGGAACATCATTTATCCGATATACGTGATATAAAGCTAATTGCAATGGTCATAAAGAGCAATATAAAAAAGTCTACAATCATTATCCAAAAAAACCCAAAGGTATTTGAGATATATCAGAAAAAGCCCTCCCATCCCCCATTTTAACGAAAAATTGAACTTTGGACCGCTATAACTTAAGAACTAATTGACAAAAAACCATTTATATGTCATTTTGTAGATAATTTTGCTGTCTACAAGTTGTTCTTACATCATTTTAGGAAAAATAATGTTCTTGGGAGTTATAAATAAAAACGAAACATAATCAAACCGTTGAACATGGCGACTCTTCCCTTCCGGTACCACTCTAAAAACAGTTTTTTCTAGTACAAAAAGTTTGTCCAAACATAACCAAAAACGAAAAATTTCCCCACCCAAAAGTATGGTTTTATTAAATTTTTTGACCAAATGTACTGTACCCCAATGTTTTCGGCCGTTTTTCTCGAAATCTGTCAATCGTACGAAAAAAACTTTTTTCAAAAGAACATAAAGTTTGCGAGTAATTCGGAAAAAACTGAACCTTACCCCTCCCCCAAAATTTGTTGCTCCACTCCAAACGTAGGGTACTTTTAAGAAATTGTTCAGAACGACAAAATGAAGCTCTCCACCAAAATTCAGCTTTGTCGGAATTTTATCGAAGTAAGGTCATTTTTTTGGACTATATGTAACACTCTCGAAACTAAAAAAAAAAAACAAGTACTTTTCCCACTTTATCATTTTTACTTGCTCTATAGGGCAATTATTGGTTTCAAAACTAACATTACGATGATGGAGAAGTCAAAAAAGTGATTTTCGTCAAGACGTCCGTCGCATCGGTCTATTTGTCTGTGCGTCCTGATTTACATCAAGCTAAAGCCTTTACTGTTGGATTTGCTTCGTTTTTGGTGTGAAGTTGTTTTATGTGATTCCCTAGATAGTGCGGAAGGCGACTGTAGGTTTACCTATCTCATCGCGGCTGCGGGAAAGAATGATACCAACTCATAGCTTTAGTCTTAACATTAACAAAACCGCTGGTCGGACAAGGTTTTTGAGGTGGCATGGGTAGAAAACTCACTTTTTCGGTTGCATTTTTGGAGTAAAATACCTAAACCATCATGGATTTTTATAAATGGGGTATCAAAGGAAAGCTTATACTGCCCTTTTTACAAAACCAGTGGTCGGACAGACTTTTCTTGGTTGTTGTGGCGAGTCCGACCACTTTTGTTAAAAAAGCAATGTTTGCAGCCTTTGCGTTTAACACGTGGACAACTATGCAAAACTATTTCATTGAGCCTAGAAAATAGCCTTTACCACATAAATGCATTTTAAATGCAAAGGTTAAAAAAATAGCTATTTTTCATAAAAGGGGTTGCACTTGCTACAACAGCCAACAAGTCTGTCCGACCGATGGTTTTGTAAAGAAAGCAGTCTAAGCTTTCATTTGATACCCCATTTATAAAAATCCATCACAGTTTAGGTATGCAGATCAAAAATGCAACCGAAAAAGGAAGAAAGATCTATAAAATAGCATAATTTCAAAACAAAAACTAACAGCGAACACCACCATTAAATGCTGCACGGAAGTTGAAACACTTGTGATTTGCAAAAAAACCACATGACCTGGGATTGACGAAAGCTGTTGAACTCAAATGACTGACGAAAAGTAATTTCTCCGGCGGTAAAAAAATAAACTTGGATGTGCCAGATGGTTATAATTATTATTTCCAGGTTCTAAGGAAAGAGGAGCGATGGAAAGGAATATCCTATTACGAAACGATAGACTTGGTAGTTCAAAGTACAAAACTGTCTGCAAATAGTTACGAAGCGTCAACGACGTTTTTGGGCGAACCTCTTGCATTTTTCAACAAGACAACGGCATATAATATTAATAAGACATTAATTGCAAGCCAAAATGTTAACTTAATGTTTTGTTTTAAATAAATGGTGATCATTCAAGAGGTATTTTTTTGACAGATGGCGCGTGATTCGTGTCAAGTTGACATGTGTTTTGTACGCAGTATTCAGTATTCATTGACATTTCATCGTTTCAGTGCATGTGATCTCGAGAGACTTGCTGAAGATCCACTGTTTTCGACCAACATTTTGTTCAGCGATGAGATCCATTTTTGGCGCAATGGATATGTCAATAAGAAAAATTGCCGAATATGGGCCGAAGAACAACCGGAAGAGGTTCAAGAGCTGCAGTTACATCCTCTCAAAACAACCGAGTGGTATGGTTTATGGGCCAGTAGAATCATCGGTCCGTAATTTCTTCAAAAAATGAGGCTCGCGCCTGATAACGGACTGTTGGTTGCCTAAAATTGAAGACTAAAATCTGGACAATAATTTAGTTCCAAGAAGACGGCACTACTTGCCACACAGCCCGTGAAACAATGTACATATTGAGATACCACTCGGTGAACAATTAATTTCACGCTTCGGACCAGTGAATTGGCCAGCAAGATCATGCGATATCACACCGTTAGACTTTTAACTTTGGGGTTACGTAAAGTCTAATGTGCTTGTGGATAAGCCAGCTACAATTAAATCACTGGAGGTCAACATTAACCGTGTTATTCACGAGATACCGACGAATATGCTCAAACGCGTCATCGAAAATTGGAACGTCTACATGGACGAGCTACGGCGTAGTTTCGGCCAACATTTGAAACGGATTATCTTTAAAAAGACAATGTCAAGAATGGTTCTATAGATTAATAATAAATATTTCAGGATACATTTCAATTTTTTGTATTATTTCTTATTAAAACAAAAAAATCCCTTTATATGGGAAGTGGTTCAATGCCCTGTCAAGCTCTGTGCGAGCATCCCAAAAGCATCAATAAGTATCAGCAGGCGAGGTCCTTAAATGTTAATGGGCCGCCAACAAAAACTGTTGCAGAGTGGGGTTACGAAGTTAATATTTGATTTATTCATGAAGTATTTCTTAGCAATTGAACTCTTTTATTTCTCATTCGCATAGAAAACTTCACTTATGTACATAGTTTCTTTTTTATTTTAACTTTCAAACTTTTTCTCTTAATTTTCTTATCTTTCTGAAAAAAAAAAAATAAACAAAATGTATGAAGTGATATCTAAATAGATGTCATCGACAAACCAAAGCAAATAGTGAGTCAATTTGATAATCACCTCACATAGAGCAAAAGTATTTATTTTGATGATAAACAATCAATTATCGCCTTACCCAATACCATCCCTGTTCATTGTTTATTAACCGATTATTTACTGGAAGATAAAAATCGAACAAAAACACAATCGATGAAGCAGAAGTAAAAAAAGGCGTGAATCGGCCCTAAAGGTCATCCTCATCATGCTAATCATCATATTAAGCCCCCTCGGATTATGTTGTGTTTCCAATCTTTAAAAAGTAGCTCAGTGGTAAAAGATTCATCATATGATGATTCTACAATTGATCGCTATTTTAAAGAGTTTTACGTTTCTTTTTTTATAAGGAGCTATTGGAAATTGTTGAGAAAAATGTATTGATATTAAAGAGGACGGACTAAGTAGAATATTCACCCCAATTCTAAATATTCCCGGAGAAAACAAGCCCCCGTTAGGCTTGAGAGTAAAATTCTCCTATTCCGAATTCCCCAGGAGACAATTTTTCCCTTAGAACTCGCAAATGAAAATTTTGCATGTTCGAAACAGCTGTTCCGAAGTATTTGACATAAGAATGTATAAAAAAGTCTCAGAAAAGGAAAATAAAGCAGGTATTTTCCTTTTGTTCTACGAAGTTGAATTTAACTCCTCCGGCTAAATCCTTAAATGTTTCACATACTTCCTTTTGGATTATTAATTCTTTTTCAAAAGCTTCAGAGGCAGTATTTTTGTGTGCAACTTGTACTTGCTTGCGGACGAGAAGATCTTTGTGTTATATTTGTTGGCGTTGCTTCTGGCTGGACGAGTTCGATTTCCAGAGATTGAGATAGGAGGTCTTCCTCACTAAGAAATTGAAGAGGAAATTATATCTTTTTTGGCCGGTTCTAAATTTTCCTTATTCTTCCTTTTCCTTGCATCCAGCCCAAATGTTGTTGAAGGAACACCTTCTACGGACTCTTTCATCCCTGTTCGTAGTCCTTATTTGGTAAAATAAATTTACTGAATTTTTTTCTAAATGTTTACTTTTTTTCCATTCGGTTACTGATTTGCTTGGTGGTCCAGACGAATTCAATTCATTTTCAATCATTTGCCAAAACAATGCCACTTCTTCCTTGGTTTTCCTACGGAAACCACACGCAATATCGCGTTGAGTCTGAATTAAAATTTAGAAGTACTTGCAGCTGACCCTTTTTTGTTGTTTTGGACCACAAAAATAATTGAAATGTTATCAATTGTAATTCCAAAAAAAGAAAAACTTACATTTTACTTTTAAGAAGTGTTGCCACGGTTGCAACACTGGCAGACCAGAGATATAAGGGTTGCCTTCTGACCATGTTTTAACACGAAATTTTATATAAATTAGCCTTTAAATTGGGAACCAGACATCGGTTAATTTCGTGGAATATCTCGTTAGATTAAGAATACTTGAAGCCATAGGAATGTTAATTTCTTGACCCCTCCCCCACCCGGGGGGAGAAAAATACCCTCGGCAAATAAGGAGTTTTATTTGTCAGAAAATAATGGTTATAAAGTGAATATTCATAAAATTTTAAGATGAGCTTCGACGTAGAATTTCATACTCTACAGCCGCGGTTTCCAAACTGTGTTCCGCGGAACCTTGGGTTCCGCGAGAGAGTTTTCAGGGTTCCGCGACTTTCTCGAAGTACAAATAATAAAAACACAAAAATATTTTTATTATGTAGGTACCACGAAACCGGCTGACTGTTGCATCTTCAAATTAAAATATGAATAACTTTTGCATACCTAGATTTTTTTTACAGAGTAATGATTGCACAAGTATCGTAATGTTTGGATAAAATCAGTTGACTATTTTAATTATTATAAATCAAAAACTTGGTTGCCAAAGTCACCCTGCAGTTTTGAGAGACTTTGGCCGGGTAAATTGATTACAGAGACATGTTCTTATACTAAGGATTTTTTTATTTGTCAGGGTTTCATTTATATTTTTTTTTTTTGTTTTGTTTTTTAAATACATGAATTATTAATTTAAGTTTTCATATCATTAGAACAATATTAGGAGGATCAATTTTTCTCTGCCCTTTTGCAGCCTTATTAGGAGACTTTTACTTGTAAGCCTCGTAGGTCTTTTTATAACAAGTTTTCTTACAATTTTGATGCATTATTATATATTTTGTCGTGGCCAAATTCACTCAAAATGCAGGCCAATGACGCTCCACAAGACCAAAAATCCCGCAAATCGAGACTTATGCTAAAAAGGAATCCCTCTTCAAAACTGCATTCAAACTTTTCAGACGTCAAAACTTTTTTCAGATTTTTCCCCATTGCCTGTACTAATAGTGGTTTGATATACTCCCACTTTCCCCTCCCACCATTTTGAAAGCGAAAACATACTTCGGATATGCTGTAGAGTATGAAATTCTACGTCGATGCTCATCTTAAAATTTTATGAATATTCATTTTATAACCATTATTTTCTGACAAATAAAAACACCCCTAGCATCAAGGGTGGGGGAAGGTTCAAATAATGAACATATTCCTATGGCTTCAAGTATTTTAAATCCAACGAGACATTCCACGACATCAACCGATATCTAGTTCCCGATTTATAGGCTAATTTATGTGAAATTTCGAGTTAAAAACTGGTCAGAAGGCAACCCTTATATCTCCGGTCTGCCAGTGTTGCCACCGTATCAAGTAAACTTAGAATGTGGACTATTAGTGTACCAAAGCTCATCCCGTCAGAATGAGGTGTAAGGTTTGACCTAAAATATGGCCTTAACGCCGTAACTACCAGTAAAGTGTCGGCAACAAACTCGCGCTAAATTTAGAATGGCTACTTTTTCCCAGAGTATTTTTTTTTTTCCATTTTGAAACTTGTTTAGAATAAGAAGGGAACAAAATCCCCGGGAATTTTCCATTAAGAATGAGACAGAAGGGAAAAGGGAAATGTTTCCCCGGGAATTGTCATTCAGAATTGGGCTGATTAATTTTTTTCTTTGTTAGGTCGGGTACTTCTAGGAGTACCCTTGTATGCTCATTCAAAATTGGAATTTAATTGATCGAATCATAACATTTAACACAGACTGTTACTACTCGTAAAAGAATAGAAGCAGACAACAAGCAGACAGTAGCAAAAAAAGGTAAAACCAAACCAAACTCGGTTAAGAGTTAATTGACCCATGGCTAACATCACAGCGTAATAATAACAAACAGTAGCGTTTGAGTCTGTATTTCGGTGCTATAGAACAATAAAGTGAACTAAAACACATGTGAATATAATATTCATCGTGCTTCATGCAGTACGTTTGTTAGTACGTTTTTGTTGTTTTTTGAGCGCATTATAAACCACATTTATGCAGTTTGTATATTCTATACATGCAACGTTATGGATATTCATCGTTGTTCACTGTCCGCCAAGTATTATAACACTCCTCCACCGATTGAGCTGGGTTGTTTTGACCACGGAAACAAAAATTCTATCCGACCGCCTTCAAAAACCCTACAAACAACCAATCTATCTACATACATACATACATATCTATCCAAAAGGAATTAAGAATTAAGTTTTGCAGAAACTAAAATGGGGTTGACTGGAAGATATTGATTCGATGGCAAAAATGTAGTGAATTTTTTATTTAGGTCTTTGGAAGGATTGAAAAATACACATCGCTATAATAAGCGCCGCTCGTCCACTGGCTGCCAAAGTGCCAGGTGATTTATTTCATTGAGACATCAGCCCTAATACTCTATAAATGAAAGACAGACAGGTGACTAGATTCCCACTTTCCACAAAGACAGAACGCGAATGAGGAAAATTCAATTATAATTACCCATTCCCTTTTGACGATGTGCTTCATCAATAATTGACCATTTGCCCCACATTCTCTTATACTTGTAAAAATATGCTAAGATTTAAGCTTTGAAAGTAAGTACACATTTTTTTGACGCAGTTTATGTATCTGCATATGTGTTTGCCATGTCATAAGATTATTCAGAAGAACTTCAGCCATATGTCCAAGTTTGGGGGGAGAAAGGGGGATCTATGTGGGTAACAGATGTGTAATGACGCTGGACAAAAGGTTAATTAAATTATATTGTTATTTTTTTTTCGTGAAGGCAAATTTATTTGAACCTGACAAATATTAATTGATAATAATTGGGAGAATTTTATTTTAGATAAGATCAAGATGAATTTTGCGAATTAAAATATTGCGTGAAAATGCTGGATTCAATTCTATTAAAAGATATAAATGAGCAAGAATGAAGTCAGAAAGTTGAAAGCGGGATTAAAGGAGCATCTCAAAGTCAGAAAATATGTCAAGGTCAAAATGAATTTACAAAAAAAAACAAATTGAGAAATTCTATGAAACTAAAGCATCAAGGACCAGTGCCTGGTACTTTCAGGTGATCATTAGATGGAGCATAGTCTTAGATAGCCATTATGAAGTTCGACTGGTTCGGACGAACTTGCTCTTGAAGTTAACTGCTAGAACGTAGCTACCCATCGGCGATGTACGTTAATGGTTCAAATTTTTTCAACGGATGTCCACATTTTTATGGAAGCTATCGTTATTTTTTGAATTGTATTGCAATATTCTAGAAGATAATAAAAAAAACAACTTTAAATTAAGTTTAAAAAAATTAAATTTACTACCCCCATTAAAATCATTTGAATACTTTGTCTAACGAAATCGTTTGAGCCGGTTTTTAGAAAAAAAAATATTATCCTTTTTTGCTAAAAACAAATTTGTATCGCAAGTACCGTTATTTTTGGTCGTAAAAAAAATAATGAAACGTGTCGGCATATTACTCAAAAAACATTAGGCCCCAAGTTTGGAGAAAATCCATTCAGCCATTTAGCCGTAGATGCACGGACAGACAGGCTGAATTGCGAACCCACTTTTTTCGCATTCTCTATCATCGAAATGTCAGAGAAAAATAATATCTCGAGTTCGTTTTTCTTTTACGAATCCATAACTTGCTATACAGTACCTACATATGTATAGCAAGTAAGAAACTTGAAAATAGTCCAGCTTAGTTCAAAACAACAACTATGTATTTTCAACACCCGAAGAACAAATACAATATAATCACGCCTTGTATCGGTAGGAATTTCCGGATGTCAAGAAAAATAAATACAGTTGCGTTCAGAATAATAGCAGAGTAACAATCTTCCCAACAATATATGCTAGTTTAGGCTAAAAAATGATCAATTAATCCTTTTTTGGTACTAGAACATTTTGTCGTACGTTTCCAGAAAAAAAAATTCCATATCATAACGTTTTTTTTTTTTTTTTTCAAATGTCACTTGAATTTTCTAGGGAGTCAAAATAATTGCATTGTTCGCTAGCTTGTGGTTATTGTGTATTATTTTAGATCCTGTGAATACTTAAAGTATAAATATTTTAAGTTTTAAGGTAAGCCCTCGTGATCTCATGGTATTTTCTAGAGTATGGGTCGTAGTAAGCACTACACTACGAAGTAGCGGCGATTATTTCACCAACTTTTGAATCAAGGTAACTCTTATACGGAAATTCCAGACACACTTCAAATGCTTGCAAAAATGATTGCAAATGCAAAATATTATTAGGAAAAAGCGGAAAACCGGAGCAGAAAAAAGAATGTGTCCCTGAAATCGGTGAGGAGGATTGTGAAATACTAAAAAGGCCTCACCCGCTTGCCAGCTACTGAGCAATTAAATTCAAGCGCAAGTGTGAAAACATTCACAAGAATATTGAAAACAAATTATCTCAATTACAGAAGTCCAAGGAAAGCTCCCCTTTTGACCAAAAGCACATTAATATTAATAATTTTAACTACATATATGCCTGTAAGACCTCTGGTCTTTTATGTACAATGCAGGGCACTAGTAAGTTAGAAGAAGAAATAGAAAAAAAGGAAAGACCCATGTTGGCAGTTCCCTTGAGGATTGGCGGAATATCTTATGGACGGATGAGAGTAAAATCGTCCTGTATGGCAGCACTGGTTTGCGTGAATATGTGCGACTCACATCAAATGCCGTTAACAAAGTGACTCTTAAATAACGTTATGGGGTTCCTTCTCATACCATGAAGTCGGATCCGAATACTGAATTAATAGTGTGATGGAACAGCATTTATACTTACGATATGCTTCAGGGAGCCAGGCTACCTTTAGTAGAGGAGGAAATGAAAATCAGATGGGGTTTTAAACAAGACAACGACCCACAGCACACCAGAAATAAGGAGTCTACCTTTTCCAATTTTTTTTTTAATACTGCTATTTTTTTGAGTGTCTATTATCCATACCTTAAAGACAATTTGTTTTATTTATTTACTTAATAAAACCAAACCTTTTCTTGTCGTCATCGATTTAAACTAATGGCTTAATAAATTTAATTACTCCTTAACGATTAATAAGTATTATGCATTTTTTTTATTGAATATTCGCTGTGTTTTGTTCTTCGGTGTCTAGGTATGTATCATGGAATTTACCACTTACATAATCTCTGTACCTTACCTACAGATTTGTTCTTGTTTTTTTTTTCAAGTGACCAATTTTGTTATTTCAATAAAAGAAAAACAAAGAAAAATTGTTAATACATATTTGTGTATTGTTTGATATTAGACAAAAAGGGGAGTTTTATTTAATCAAATTCGTTAAAAAGATCGTTGATGATTATTTTTAAATAACCAATATAATGTATTTATAAGCATACATTCAACATTTGTATACTCGTATTTTTAAAAATACCCGATTATATTTCATCTAAATACATTTAGCTGTTTAATCCACAAGTGTATGAATTTACGATAATCGGAATTCGTATGTAAGTTGAGACAATAATTATGTACGTATAAGAATTGGTTGTGATAAGAGTACCTTACCTACATTAAATTAAAACTGTCTACTGCTAATCATACTACATTGATTCATTGATTTTAAAGTTGGTTGTTGGTGTTGGTAGATAGATATAAAAACAGAACATATACATATTTGTATTTATAAATATAAGAGTATTTTGATAAATGTATTGACAAATTGGAGGCGTCGCAATGTACATACTTTAAACCACAAAACAAGTGCTTGATTACACACGATTACTCTTTGATTCATAAGTCTTCCAAACAAAGAAAAAGAGACATGGACATTAGCGTGTTTCATTTTGTAAGGAAAAAAATAAGATGTAGTATTTTTGCGGAAGTCGCTTACGCCCTGAGTCCTTGCGATGAAAAAGATATTTCAGCCAAATTTCAAGAACATTGATTGATGTTTAGAGGTTGCACACTTTGATCACTTTTCTAAAAGAGGCAAAAAAACGATTTTACAATGTTAATTTCTTTTATTGGGAGAACTAAATTGACAAAATTGAAAAATATTGAAACCTTACACCATGAGCATAATATTTGTATGATGAGGATAAACATTTTGTTTATATTAATCAAATTTGAACTAGGAAACCCCGTTTTTGTTCGCTTGGTGAAGACTTTCTTGTGATACTCTACTTTCATCAATAGTATTTGTTTTTCGTCCCTGGCTGGTTTGTTAAACTTTGTATGCAATTACTATTTCTGTTGTATCATTTACCACTTTTAAAGCGTCACATGTTTCGTTGAAGAATCAATCACTTCCATATTATTTAACTTATTGATCATGTATTTTCTATTTAAAACAATTTTTTACCCTTTAATAGTTTCACTTCCTTTTTCCTTGCAGATTTGATTTCTAAAATTTTAGTCATATTCCCATTATCAGCTGCTAAATGATGATCCACTGTTTTGATCTGACAGATATCAAACGGAAAGCAAACAATAAAAACGTTTTTCCGTCCCCTTTAGATATGTCGTGTATTTTAGATTATGTAGTATCAAAAGGCATACCCAACCCATGACATTGTCATGTACCCCAGGTCAGTTCATATTACTACTTCTGCCATCTGTTCACACCAGTGCATTTCAGGGCAACAAGTAGTATGCCAAGCTAATAATGTTCAAAATCTTACCGAGTCACTATAGAACTTAACTCTTTATTAAACACAATTCTGACAGAACTTCTCTCATTGGCCACTGAGGGCACCAATTTACTATCCCAAAGCAAGGCTAAATGAGAAGGATTTTAAAAAACTGAGCCTTAGTTTTTCCTTTCCATTTTCCTTCTATTGACCATGAAAAACGAATAAGTACAAAAAACTTCATTATTTCATATTCCACTAGTTTTATAAAAAAGTGATCAAAATGTGCAACATCTAAACATTATCCAATCTTCATGAAATTTGGTATATATTTCTTTTACATCGCTTAGACTCGGGGCGTGAGCGACTTCATATGAAATTCACAACTTTGGAAAAATGAAACACCCTAATGGACATTTTACATTAATGAAGTTATAGATAGAATTGAAGTATCATGCAATTCTGCGAATTTAGTGTATGTATAGTAAATTAATTTTGTTACTATATGATCACATTTGTACACTTTCTATGTGTTAAGAAAGAACAATCATTTTGGTTGAGTAAAATTCATATTTAAGATAATGTAATTATCTTTCAGAAAATTTGTTATTTTTCCTTACAGCCATATTATTGACTTTGTAAAACTGGAAAAGAAACTAGTTTTCATTAAAACTTTCGTGTTTTAAGGAAATGTAACAAATTGTGATATTAAAATAAATTGTTTTGCATTGTCCCAATAAGATAAAGGTATTAATATCATGCCAGCAGTATTTGTTACCCATTTCTTTCATTACTTTATTAATTCCTTGTTTCAAATCAGGCGATATGGATTCCTCAAGATAAATTGAAAAATTTGCATAAGCTCAAAGCAAAGTATACATAGCTGACAGGAGCTGAAGTGAAAAGCATGCAGCAGCAATGAAATTTCTTTCATGGAGGCGAAATTTAAATTGGCAAAATTTAATTGGATAGGCAAGTCTAGCGAGAACGTCGAGTTGATCTACATTCCATTACAATATGGCACAGGGAACATTTTTTAGAAGACAAGTAGACAAGGCTTTTGAACACTGAATACAGTACATCGATATGTTCATCACCCGACGCATGTTGAACTTCCTTTAATAATTTTATTGGTAAAGTAGAATATAATTATAACTTAATAATTGAGAAAACGGATACAACGAATAATGCATCATTACTTTGAAGAGGCAAATTCAACCACAATTGAGTGAAAAAGATGTACTTATTTTCCATGTACCATATCTTTATCAAAAGACAAAAATAAAAACTTGACATGTCAGTTAAGTATGTATTTTAAACGATATTATCTCATTTTAATTCGAAGCTAATGGGTAGGTTCAGAGAACTTAGGGGACTTGCAAGTAAGGCAAATTTCTAGACTGTGATTGGTCAGCTGTCGAAAAATTGTTTCATATGAAGGGAACTTTCGACAGCTGGCCAATCGCAGTCTATAATTTTGCCTTACTTGCAAGTCCCCTAAGTTCTCTGAACTTACCCAATGGCCTTCTTACCATACCGTGCCATGGTCAAAATTATTAAAAAATGTCGAATTGTTTGGTGACTGAGAAAAAAGCATGTAGATTTATTTTCTGAATGTTGTTTATGCATAATATGAAACAGCGTCAAATCTAGTAGTACAGGCAAATTAAGATTAAAATAGAGTAAACGTGGGCAAAATTGCAACAGAAGCTTTTTTAATTAAATTGCGATTAGTAACCACTACTGAACAACATGTGCAAAATCGGACAAAATCGGTTCTTGGGAACACCCCGAAAAACGGGTTTCAAAATGGCGGTTCTTGGGAACACCCCGAAAAACGGGTTTCAAAATGGCGGATTTATTGGTATGTTGTTTTTGCTTGTTATTTTTATAACGTTAAATTAAGGGTTCCAAGTTATGTGTACACAAATCAGCGCCAAGTTAATTGTCCTGCTTTGCCCACATCAATGATGCAAACATTGCGCGTTGCACCTAGTTAAAATCTTGTTTCTAGCCAAAACTATCAGCTAGGTTCCAGAAATCACGTGAAATGAAAATGAAATCGAAATTGAAAATTGAGTGAATTTATTTTCCATGTTCCACATTTCGATCGATTTCAAAATTTCGAAATCACTTTAAGTGAAATCAAAATCAGCTTACATCGGTCATGCTGATTGGTATTCGTTCTTCAATTTTCAATTATTTTTTCTTTCAATAAAATTTAAAAAAAAAAATAGTGATATTTTCATTGCTGCGGTCTTGGAACTTGAGAAAAAAGATTTGCAATAGAGAAAATTAAAAGACATACGTTGAGAGACGTTTAATCCTTATGAATTGCTTATGCAGCGTGAGTACCTAATGGAAATTTTCAACAAAAGCTTTTCATTAAAATTTACAATACAAACTCGACCAAACATGTAAGTAGAGGTACACCCCAGGGTGGGGTTCTGTCCCCTCTTCTATGGCTTTTAGTTATGAACAAAATTCTTGTTAAGTTGGAAAGATGTGGAGTAAAGGCGGTGGCATATGCTGATGATTTGGTGATATTAGTGTCAGGGAAGTTTACTCCTGTGTTAAGTGAGATCACGGAAATGGCTTTAGGGAAGGTCAGCAACTGGGCCACGAGCTGTGGACTAGGAGTTAACCAAAGCAAAACTGAACTGATGCTATTTACTGCCAAGACTAAGATACACCCCTTCACTCTACCCCGACTCAACGGCCAAACACTCTCACTCTCCTCTAAAGCTCAATATTTAGGTGTTATTCTCGACCCCAAATTAAATTGGAAGTTGAACATTGAAGAAAGGGTCAAGAAGGCCTGCATAGCATTCTATGCCTGTAGTAAAACTTTTGGTAAAAAGTGGGGGCTTCAGTCGAAGATGATCCTGTGGACGTACACAGCCGTGGTATGACCGATCCTCACATACGGTTCGATTGGATGGTGGCCTGCACTTAACAAAAAATATATAACATCGATAGACTTATGAAGCTTCAAAGAACTGCTAGCATTGGCACGACTGGGGCTATAAGATCCTGCCCGACTGATGCCTTAAGTGTGTTTCTGCACCTTCTACCACTTGATTTACATAATAAACATCTAGTATCTTGCAGCGCTTTAAGAATTAAACTCTTGGTTTGCCAAGCCCTATGGTCACAGCAATATCACAGACTTGATTCCACTGGAAATGTTTTCGACTCCCACTGACTACTGCACCCCTGCAATGAGTATCAGTAAGGATTTCAAAGTTAAATTTCCATCCAGGAAGGATTGGGATGATAACGTCGTGGCGAAAGATTTAGACACAACTATCTTTACTGATGATGGAAGATAGAGTGTGGCGTTGTTGCAGGAATCTTCTCTGAGTCTCTAAATGTGTCTAGGTCCTTCCGGCTACCTGACCTTGCTAGCGTCTTTCAAGCTGAATTGCTGGCAATCAGGGAAGCTTGTAAGTTACTAAAAGCAGATCCAAACCAAAACCGTTATGCAGCTATTATTACAGGCAGTCAAGCGGCTGTTAAAGCCATTAATTCAGCTACAGCGTCCTCCAAACTAGTCCAGCAATGCCGGAATGAGCTTTCGGGTCTGACTTCAATGTCACTCTTATCTGGGTCCCGGGTCACAGTGGCATTGAGGGCAATGAACGGGCTGACGAGCTGGTCAGGCAAGGTTCAGCCCTTCATGGCTCACTTGCGCAAAGAGTCAACATTCCGCTTATAGTTATGAAGGGCAACATTCTCTCAATTTATCTTACTAAAGCAAACCGTAGGTGGAGCAGTTAATCAAACTGTATTATATCTAGGAAGATTTGGCCCACCTATGACAAGAACCGTAGGTGGAGCAGTTAAGCAAACTGTATTATATCTAGGAAGATTTGGCCCACCTATGACAAGAACCGCACAGTTGATCTAATACGCAGACCCAGGCAAGACATAGCCAGGGTAGTTGCAACCTGTTGCGGACACTGGCCAATAGGAGAGCATGCAGCGAAGCTGGGCATACCTCACAATACTCACTGTCGGAGCTGTGAGGACCAGCAGGAAAAAGAAACAGTAGTTCATTTCCTCTGCAAATGACCTGCTCTGACCAAAGCTAGAAAACAGTCACTCAGAAGAGCATTCTTTGACGACATTAACGAACTTTCTGAAATGAAGATCAAAGACTTGATTTCTTTTCTCAACGCGACAAAATGGCTCTAGGACAAATTTCGGCTACTTCTGCATTATACCTTCCGTCGATTTCCTATGATCACAAGATAGTGGACTAGGGTTCTGGTGGGGGTTTGTGGTGCACAGCGGCCGGATGATCATCCAATCAGATTAGTGGACGCTCCAGTGCCAGCCAACGAACTGCCTAGTAGGATAACTGTGGATGGTGCGGGTGCGGATGCTGATCTGGTTGAGTGAGTGATCCACTTTCTGATGATTGTGCTAAAAGCTACAACAAAATCCTATTCTAAACTAAATAAAAAGGGACGATATCCTGAGGATATGCCCATATTTTCTCTCTTCTCTCAAACGAGTTATGGTATCAAAACGGCGCACTTCAGCGCTAATTGGGCTATGGGCTAGACTGCCCACTGGCTGCTGTTTTGAATTTTTTTTTGCAAAAGGGAACTTTCAACAATTGGCTAGGAAAGATGCTGATGTAGCTACGGGCGGTCAAAAATGTGTCAAAAATCTTATCACGAGTCTTGAAAACGTTAGAACTATAGAAGATTAAACTCTCAGGCAGATGCCGAACGAAACGACATTACATGGATAAATTTAGTGTTCCTGACATCAAGATCCTACCCTATTTGTTTTAACAGAAAAGTATACTTTTCAGTCAATGCACTAAATAATTCTGTTTTCAATATTTTATTTATTAATTGCTTTTTAAAATAAACACACAAAATTATTTTGATTAAAACAAAATCCTGAAATATAGCGTGCTGCGCAGTAATTTTATGCTTCCCATGTTGAAATAAGTTAATTTACTTATATAATATTTATAAAATATGAAAAATCATTTATATTTTAGAACATTACAGCTTGTTTTCCAGTTTCACTTGAGAATACATATCTGGTCGAATTGAAATCACGTGAAAATCAATAAAATCGAAATGTGGAACACGGAAATTCGATTAGTTTTAACTTCGAAAAAAATGAAATTGATATCGATAAAAGTGAAATCTGGAACACCAAATTTGATTTCACATCGATTTCAATTTCATTTCGATAGAAAGTGATTTCTGGAACCTAGCTGTATAAGACTGATTTGGGTCGGATTTTAGAATTTCGTCTTGAAATACTCTAGAGTATTTGATTTCAAATTTTAAACAGAATTGGACAATTTCTTACCTTTTTCTTGAGTGCTTCCAAATTACTCAGTTTTTATTTTTTTTTTTTTTAGTTTATGGTTAGATAGCAACAAAAATATATCATGGATGAATTTAAAAGCTATGTGGTCACTCCTATGATCCACCAGTGATAACATAGTTAAAAAAAAAATCGCAACGTTATAAAAATAACAAGCAAAAACAACATACCAATAAATCCGCCTTTTTGAAACCCCTTTTTCGGGGTGTTCCCATGGACCGATTTTGTCCGATTTTGAATATTTTGTTCAGTAGTGAGTTCTGATCAAAATTCAATTAAAAAAGCTTCTGTTGCAATTTTGCCCACGTTAATTCACTAATTGCTTGGACTATAGTTTTAAAGCTCTCAAAACTAGTTATTTCTGGTTTTACGTATTCCTAGTTTTATCCAAAACTATTTTTAAGGTTTCAAAATTTAAATGTCAAAACGTTTTTGAATAATAACTGTTTTGTTAGACAAAGAGCCCACAGCTAATTTTGGGAGTGGATTGATAGGTAACAAAAATATAAGTATGAGGGCTTGTAGGTGCTTATAAATTGGTATCGAAAAACAAAAGTCTGGCAGGTTTCTTTTTGAGCCTTTTGCGTGAGTGGGGGTTTGAAAAAAGCAATTGAATCAAAAATAAAAGTCTGGCAGATTTTTTTTTAGCTTTGTTGGGGGTGGACTTTTCAAAATAGCTATCTTCCAATATTTTTTTTTTCAGAAGTATTAGGTACCACTTATGTCATGATGCTGTGTCATTTTCCTTATGTCCAAACATCTTAATCTTGGCAATCCGACAAATAGAACTCAAGATATAAGCTTTTTAAGAAGGCCTTAATCGATTTGTTGCTTTAGTGCAGACTTTGTTTTGTTGATTGTTTGAGTTTTATAAATCTCCAAAAAAAAGTTAACAAGGTCCTCTTAAAAAGCTTATATCTTGAGTTCTCTTGATCGGATTGCCAAGATTAAGATGTTTGGACCTTAAGGAAAATGACAGAGCATCACGACATATATTTTTAAAATGTATTGAAGTGGTAATATCTCTGACAAAAAAAAAAATTGGAAAAACTCCCGCAAAAGGCTGAAAAAAAACTTAACTCAGTTGTTTTCGATAGCACGATATATGCACCTACAAACCCTCATGCTGATATTTTGTTTATCAATCCACTCCCAAAATTTGCTGTCGGCTCTTGGTCTATAAGTTGTTCTAAATTAATGCGTATCGTCAAATTATATACAGAACTTGGCTTGGTATTAAACATTTTAGATACCTACACGAGATTATTCTAGCACTCACATGAGACGTAAAACTGCTATTAAAATTAACAGAATTATAGATCCAGCACATACGTGATAATAATGGTCTTTGTTATACCATTATCTGACTTTTCTCATGATTTTTTAATTTCTTATTATAAGAAACTTTTCAACCAACTTGAAAGATTACCTAGGCATAGAGTTTTCTAATTATACATATCATCATAAGAACTATAATTGATAGGGTCATTGATGTACAATGCGCTACTGCAATGCGTCTCTGAACTTAAACAAGTATTCATTTCCATTACTCATCCGTTCAATTTGATTGTATCAGCAGAGTTCATAATCAAAATAAACAAAATGACTTACAAGTAACAATACATAAATACCTTATCATTTAGGAAATGAGGAAAACCACTGCTCACCAACATGTCAGTAGTAAAGTATTTAAAAAAAAGACCCGACAAATTAAAATGATGCAAGTTTATTTTTTATACATAACATTTTAGCAAAGCCAAGGTTTTGTGCTATTCCTATGATCATCTTCCCAACTGTACGTGTTATTACTCCCAATGCAGGGATTAAGGAAACGAATAATACATGCGCAATATTACTTTGAATTCCCATATCCATTTCATAGTTCTTCCTGCTCCAGTCGTATAACCCTTCTCAAAATAGATACCTACATAAATAAAAAGAGGACAAGTTTCAAGAAAAAATGTTTTCATTTCAAAACAAAAACATAATTTTTTTTCCATTCCTCATAAAATTCACATAGGCGAAAGATACAAGGTGGGTTCAAACTCCATAGGTAAAGTATCTTCAGGTTAGGTTATACCTATCTTTAATAAGTTTTTACCTAATACAAAATTCTTTAAAATTGGAAAAGAGCACTAAAGGGAAACGCAAATTGACCCCATTTGAAGTAGCTAGAGCTGATGATAGTGCTAGAGCTGACAATAGAATATTAAAGTTTCTGTAGCTAGTTACCTATTTGTTTTTAGAGATACATAAATTAGGTTAATTATTTGTAAAGCCACAAAACGATGGGTTTTATACGAATTAGAAATCCAGTTAATAGTCTTACCTGTTTTTTATATAAATGCTGTTTCCGTTTATGAACACAGATTATTTAAGTATATTCAGACTTTTATTCTATAGGAATTTTGTTTGATCGCAATTAGCATAAATGTTTACCTTCGCACAACAAAATAGAATATGTGAATTGTGAAAAACTGAAAATGAACAAAATAAGTTCCTTTTTCCTTCACAAGAAAAAAAAAAACAACCATAAAAATTGCACAAGAGATGAACAAAATTCTTCCAACCGACGTTTTCAAGAAAAACAAATCAACTGTAAAAAAAGTGCTATAGCTATTCTATCGCTCGGAATGTGTGAGTGAATTCGTATGTACATGTGTGAAGGAATGAAGTTGCAGCAAAAATGCAAGTTTCTTCTTTTTTGTTTTCTTTTTTTTTATATGAAATGTTGTACGCCCTTCTCTCTTTGGCTTATGGATATATGAAGAAGTTGTTTATGTTCGAAAAAGGGCGCGAAAGAAATGGCAATAGAAAAACAGGTACTTGTTGTTATTAGTGGAAAAGAGTACGAATAAGGGTTTGATTTTGCCTTGAGACGGAGAGCTAGTCACGAAATTATATACAAAAAAGAAGGTGAAAGAGAAAGACAATTCTTTTGATATTTGTTTTGTAATAAGATGAAGGGGAATTTGAACATTCAAATATAGTAAACATATGAAACCAAAGGTGGCGCTGGCATTTGCTAGAAATATTTCAGGTAGCTCTGAGACCATTACTAATTTGTAAAAAATGAGTAAATTGTCTGATAATTATGTATATTTTGCATTTTCAGTCGAGTAAAATTAATTTGTCAAGTTATCTGCTGAAAGAGCTTATATGTATATATGTGTTTCAGGTCTACTCCATAAAATCGGAAACAGAAAATAACTCCGAAACCAAATGAGGTAATTTCGTTGCAAATTCCCAAATAAGATCCGAAATTACCTCATTCCCCATACAGGTTCTCGTTTCCAAATGAGCTAATTCCAACCAAATTTGCACGAAACGAGGTTCGAAATGAGGTAAATCTATCCATCAGCAGTCGATAAAAAAAGCTTTAAGGCTCTCCCAAACCAATACGAAACATTCGTTGCGGCGAAAAAACATTCGTCAGTCAGAATTAATTCATATGTTTCTCCGCCACGTTGGTGTGGGCACTCTCATATATCACCATGTAAATAAATTATGACATGCGAATGTTTCTTCGCCGCAACGAATGTTCCGCATTGGTTTGGGATAGCCTTTAAGAAGCTCCCTTCAAGCAAAATCACGGACCCGAATTTCTCGGTTTACTTTGGAATCACTTGGGACTCCAAAAAAACTTAGTGTCACGCACACATTAACAAATATTCTGTGTACGCATGTAAAAAGAAGAACAAGAATCGAGAGAATTTTGTCAAGCACGGAGAAAAAGAGAGAGTACAGTCATTTTGTTTTAATTTCCACCACTTTTTTTTAGTTCAGTTTTGTAGGTAGCGTGACGAAGACCATTGCTTTTTTTTCATTTTTTCTTGTGAAAAGAATACAAGTTTACTGTTTATTATATGTATATGTTTAGTTGTGAAAACATATATGGTACATTTTATAATTGATAAATAAAAATAAAGTCTTGAAATGAACAAAATTCTGTTTGTTTTTTTTTTGTATTCAATGTAGAAACGCGACTAGATGGGGAAGTTTCTTTTTTGGTATGCCTCGATTCATTCATTTTTGTTGGTCCGTTTAGGATTCCATTTAGGCTCCGTTTTCTCGGAGTATGGTGAATTAGAATACTCTCTCTCTCTCACAATACATTCGCATAATGGCTCCGTGGTGATTCTAATTTCCATACTAATTTGATCCAATTTAGAATTGTTTTGGATGCGGTTTTGGGTCCGTTTATGAACTGGTTTCAGATCCAAAACAGACTCGCTTGCTTGAAGGGCTCTTTCATGAAAATGTCAAAACACAAAAAATGTCAATACCCCGCGGTATTATTTTTGCCCCGCAGCATTATTTTTGACCCGCGGCATTATTTTTGCCCCGCGGCATTGTTTTTGCCCTGCGGCATTATTTTCGCCCCGTGCCATTATTTTTGCCCTGCCGCATTTATTTTTGCCCCGCGGCATTATTTTTGCTCCGCGGCATTATTTTTGCCCTGCGGCATGAGATCCCGAACGGTCTTGGGTTCTGAACGGTCTTGAGATCTGAATGGGCTTGAGAATTTGAGCGGTTTTGAGTCTGAAGAGTCTCGACGTATTAAGAACAAAAATATTTTCATAAGGGCCGTTCAAAAATGTCAACTTGGTTGTTCCTTGACCAATTGTATTTATTTTAAATGAAATTGAACCATAAAAAATAAAATGTCCGGTAATAATATAGTGCTCCACTCTAATAATAATCTTACTCGCTACGAAGGGTAGTCACATATGGTTACACATCATTGGCGATTACTCCCAAGACTCAATCGCTTTTTTTAATCCCATTTTCTTCGTCAATTTAGTCTGCCCTAAGTGTGTTTTGAATGAATATGCTAATCCATTTGGGATTCGAAATTGCCATCCGTGTTTTTGGCATTCGAGTTTCCATCACCAAATTGTATACCTATCTTGCTTTTTTAATGTCTTATTTTCAAAGCTTCATTCAAAAGTCAATGAATTGTTTCTTGCCAAACACCTTGTAAAAAATAAAAATGTCTAAATATGCATTATTCTGAAGGATGATGCTTATCAACAAATCTTATCTATCAAATTTTTCAATATAAATTTATCAAAACGATTAGACATGCACGATTAGTATTTTTGGCAAAGAGTATATAATATTATAAGAGCCATAAACAAAACTGTACTAGCACCACCTTCTCGATTAACCAATAAAATAAATAAATAATATACTTAAGTTTTAGATTTTATTATATCTACTCGTATTATTGATAAATTGGTTGAAAAAGTGTGCCCTTTGAAATCGTGTTCGATCACAACTCTTGATTTCAGAAGTTTTTATGATGTTTATAAGTGATTACGTATTTTTATATTATTTTAGTAGATTTAACTACATAAAAAGTAGTTTCTATAAAATACAAGCTGACTCAACGAACTCCGTTCCACCCAAATTGTTAATGTAATAAAAATAATAATTCCGAGCCTGGCACATGCTTAAAAAAATTAAATAAATTGGGTGGCGCAACGGCTGGCGAAGAACCAGGGCCTACTGACTAACAACTCGCAACCAATTCTGTGTGCGCGTGTCGATAAGAATGGAAGAGACCTACAATTTTATGCGGAATCCGAACGGCTAGACGAGAAGCACTTATTAATGACAATTGATACTCTTGGAGGATTTGTCAATTCCTCGCTAGATGCAGTAGCCCTGAAAAAAAATGTTTAGTCTTTAGGTGGACGAGGCTGTGAAGTGAACCCAGACCTCCAGTGTGACAGTTCAACGCACTAACCATCACGCTACGGGCTACTACAGCACATGCTATTTGATGCACTTAATTCGGTCAATTCAAATTCTGTTTTCAAAAAAAATCTATTAAATGCAACGGAAATAACTGAAGTATAACAATGTCGACGTGTTTCAATCAAACCGCAGTGATTGACGTGTCAACCCGCTTTTTTTTACTGAAGTGCTTTATGGTAAACGACGTCTTTTCGTTCTATTCTCGGTACACGTATAAAGTGAGATTTTTACCGACACGTGAGGACGCCACATACAATTAAACATGTGAGAAACATGGAAATTCAAGATTAATGCCACAAATATCCCGCAATTGTCCTTGCGACTTATTAATTCGCATAGCGAAAGTGAGACGCACGGGAAACTGAAGACGCTTAAATACGTATGACAGGTCACTCGAATGGCAAATTTCGTGTTATAGTTTGTGGCTTCGTTTTCATCCATCAGATTCGAAGGATTTGTATGAATGTAACACTTCGGCGATTTGATTTTGACTGACGAAATTCAATTGATCAACATCCTAGTTTTTCGCAGCCAAAATCACTCCTGCCCTCAGCTAATTACGGCAAAAATTCAATCAGGCCGGTCACTTAGTCGACTGGAATCACGCCATTGCCAAAATAATTGCGTGGAGCAACCCGCTTGTTTGTTTTCAATAGCAATTTCTTCACATATCCCCATAAGGCAGACGCCTTTGAGCAAGTGTTCAATTCATCTGTCGGATTTTATGTTGAAATGACAGGCAGCGTATGAAGAAAATTACCTGACAGCATAATAATTGCGCCAATGAAGCGTCTTCCATCATTTCGTGTATCTTTCAACATACGCGACTTTAAAATCGATAAAGAGGTGGTGTCATTGGTGATCTGGAATTCCTGGGTTTTTCTAAAATCTGTCGGAGTGTGAACATTTGATCGACGGTTGATTTGCCTGATAAGGGCCGATCAGACCGTTGACAAAAGGTTTTAAGTGGTCACACAGGACAAGATTCGGCACAGGACAAGATTTTATAAGCGACGTTTAGGAGACTAATTCCTCTGTAGTTGGTGCATTTCAGAGCATCTCCCTTTTTTATGAATGGGGCACACTATACCGAGGTTCGATTCATCGGGCATACTTTCATCCGACCAAATTTTGCAGATGACCTGGTATATGATGCTAACCAATTCATCTCCCGCTCATTTAAATAGTTCGACTGGTAAGCCATCCGCACCAGCAGCCTTGTACGACTTAAGTTTGTATATCGCCAGCCGCACTTCGGTTAGGTCGGGTGGACGGAACTGTTGGCCATCATCGTCCAAGTTTAATGGAGTATTACGTCTTCTAGCGGAATCTTGGCTGTCTTCGCCGTTAAGCAGTTTAGAGAAGTGTTCTTTCCAGATCCTCAGCACTGACTGTGTATCTACTACCATATTCCCACTCTCATCTCGGCAGGCTTCCGTTCTAGCTTTGTATCCTTGGGTGGATCTTTTCACCCTCTGATAAAATTTTCGAACATCTCCCCTGCCGCTACAACCCTCAATAGACTCGACCACCCGCTTCTCGTGCTCTTTCTTTTTCCTCCTGAGAAGTCGGCGTTCCTCTTTTCTTTTCAGACCGTAGAGCTCCCTCAGCACCTCCTGTTCGAGTCTGCAGTATTGCCTGGTAGGCCCTGTTCTTCGCTGCGTGTGCCAGCCTGCACTCTTTATCGAACCAGCGGTTTCGTTTTGGTCGCCCAGTGAAACCCAGAACATCAGAGGCCGCACTTCTGATGGCTTGTTGACAGTGTTTCCACTGGTCCTCTGCACTTGATGCTGGTGGCGGACTTCCTGAGAGATGAAGAGTTACGTGGTCTGCAAAAGTTCTGGCGGCCTCTTGCGATTTACGCTTCTCGACATCTGCTCTGTTTTGTGGCGTCATGGATATCCGCATGCGTAGTCTGGCTACCAACAGGTAGTGATCCGAATCAATGTTGGCCCCTCGGAACGTTCGGACGTCCAAGATACTGGAAGCATGTCTCACGTCTATCGCAACGTGGTCGATTTTGTTGACGGTTCGTTGATCATGCGACCGCCAAGTCTCCTTGTGTATATTGAGGTGTGGGAAACAGGTGCTTGAGATGATGACATTTCAACCCGCCGCCGCAAAGTCTGGCAGCCTGTATCCGTTGCCGGAAGTTTCGTTGTGAAGGCTGTGGTCTCCGACTATCGAACCAAAGATGCCATCCTTTCCGAATCTTGCGTTGAAGTCGCCAGAAATGATCTTTACGTCGTACTTCGGGCACATATCATAAGTTGCCTCCAGGAGATCGTAGTATGCTTCTTTGGTTGAGTTATCTCTCTCTTCAATGGGGGAGTGAACACAGATCAGCGTAATGTTCTTAAATTTGCCTTTGATGCGGATTATGACCAGGCGTTCGCTTACACTTCGGAAGCCCAAGACTTCTTGTCTATGTCTTTTTCTTATCACAAAACCGCAACCAAAACGCCGCTGACCCTGCTCCTTGAAGCCTCCGCCGTAGTAGATGTCACATGATTTCAGTCTCCGTATGCCCTCTCCATCCCATCGAACTTCCTGGATGGCTGTTATGTCAGCCTTAAGACTGTCAAGGTTTTTCACTTATTGCTCGGCTGCACGTGTTCTGTATAAGGATGTTCCATACGTGCAGATCCGAAATTCAATGTCCTTGTTTCGTTTGCTCGTGTCGTCAACTTTAAAATCATCCATATCCGAGACTCGTTGTTGTTTCGGAACCAGGCATTTTTGCGTGGTAGGGAAGTTAGCCCAACGCACAATTCCCGACCTTGACTCCAAGGGTAGGGAGCCGGATAAACCGCTCCTTAAAGGCCTGAGCTACGAATATGTCGTAGCAGCCCATATAAGGTGTTCACTAAGTAGTTCAACCTAACTGGAACTGTAGACGCCACCGTTGACTCCATCTGAAGAATTCGTCCGCTGCCGCCTCGATAAAAGGAGAAGTGGCTCAGCGGGCATACTCCCATCCGCAAACTCCCATCAGCACATCAGTTTTCCAATACAAAAATATCGAGTTGATCAATCCTCTGGAGATTCCTTTAATCAGCACTAACTTATTCTGTCGCACGACTAAACTTTGCACATTCTTGGTCTTATCGTATACCAGACTTCTTAAACACTTTTATTAAAGTGTTTACTTTTTCTTTAATTTATGATTAACTGGATGATAAAACATTAAATTTAATTTATGTTCTTAAGCAAACCAACCAATTGAAGATTTATCTAGTTCTTACGTTAAAAATTAAAATTATATCAACACAGTCAGAAATAAAGAATTTTTTATTATCATTTCGATTAATTCGGATGATAAGAATGCTAAAAGTTAATGTTATAAAACAAAAACCACTTTATTTTTGTTATAAAAGCAAAATCCATAACAGAGAATTGTATCAGAAATCAATTAAAACATAACAATGAAGCAACACATCGCTTTAGTTGCAGCTGCTGCTGTGATATTGGGTCTCAGTAAAGGAGGTATGTATTTTTATAATAAAGCAGGTTTTTGAAGAGGAAAACATTGAAATTATCCATTTTCCTCAGTCATCTCATTTCCAGCTGACCAAATGGAAAATGAAACAATTTGGCCCATTCCACAAATAAATGGTAGCTTACTTTGGATGACGGAGAGTGAAGCAATTGAAGAGGTGGATCGTGCTGAAGTAAAGGCTAGCCAGACTTTCGATAGAGTAAAATTCTTCTTATACACTGCGGCAAATCCAACGAACCCAATTGAAATCATCAAGGATGATCCGGAATCGTTAGCACGTTCAAACTTCAACTCCAAAAACCCCACCAGGTAAAGTTGAAAATGGGTGTTTTTTGAGTTCATCAATCTAATCCAACTTAAAATAGGTTTATGATTCATGGCTGGATGGGTGGATATTCGGCAGGATGGTCTATTCGTGAAGCCCTCCTAATAAACGGCACGAACAAACAATACAATTTTATTTCGGTTGATTGGAGCGTATACGCCAAATCAACATTTTACGTTTCTTCCCAAAAAAGTTGCTCAAAAGTCGGAAAGATTGTGGCAGAATTCATCGATTGGATGCATGACGAGGCAAAACTGTCATTCGATACTCTGGCAATCTACGGACATAGTTTGGGTGCACATGTTGCTGGATTCACTGGAAAGAATGTGAAGCGTGGAAAAGTCCAGACCATCGTTGGACTGGATCCAGCTTTGCCACTTTTCCGATTCAATTACCCGGCGAAACGTTTGGCAGTAACTGATGCTGTGTATGTGGAAACAATTCAGACGAATGGAGGAGTCTTAGGTTTCTATAATCCCATCGGAAGGGCAGCGTTCTATCCAAACGGAGGACAAACACAGCCGGGATGTGATGGTGATTTCTTTTGTTCTCACGGTAGATCTGTTGAGTATTTCGCTGAAGCACTTGGTCAAGAAAAGAGGAACGCATTTCTTGCACTTGAATGCAGTGATTTAGAGAGTATGGAAGCAGCCTCTTGTCGTAGAAAATTAATAGGAGTCCGTTTGGGAGATCCGAATAATGTTAAAAAAGCCAAAGGTATTTACTTTTTAGTGACAAATAGTAAAGCACCGTACTCGAATATTAAGGTTTTATAAAATTCACGATTACAATTTAAAGTAGGAGAGAATAAAGAATCTGTTAGGAATAGTTTTAAAAAATTTGATGTCGTTTTTCTTTATCACGTAAGTGAAATGGGATTATAAAAAAAAAAACAAATAATATAAACCGCAGCACTTTTTTGGTTGTGAGCGATAGCAAAAATGTCTGCTGTTTTAAGATAGGACCATACTATTAATCTGCAAATATGAAAGTCTTGCATGTCGGGGTTGGGGCCCTTGTATGCAATACTGCTTTTAAAATGCAGTGGATTGAAAATGCAGTGTAAGAACTTGTAATGAAGCATTACAACTCTACCCTCTCAAACTACTGACCTGCCTTAAAATCATGGAAATCATAAAACCTATTACCACAGTATAAGCATTGACCATATGGAGAAAGTTTCCCACACTGCCTGGAAATCATGGAAAATATGAATATAAAAGGAGGAGAAATGAATAAAGGCTATAATGTGTGGTGAGTATAAAAGGCATGGTGAAAGTGATCTAGACGAAAGAAAACGAAAAGCTCCACTGAAGACAGCAACTGATCAATGAGTCAACGACCAAGAACCTCGAAGGTGAGTTTCTAATAGAGAAACAAACCAGACCCACCCACTGGCCACCCCTCTTCCTACGATCAGAAGCTTGACACATCCCTTGCAGGTCGCTTTGTCGTTGATTGTTGCCTGATACGTCAGTTGATTGTTGCAGATACGTCCGTTGATTGTTGCCGGATACGCTCGTTGATTGTTTCTAGAAACGTCCGTTGATTGTTGCCTGATACGTCAGTTGATTGTAGCCGGATACGTCCGTTGATTGTTACCTGATATGTCGGTTGATTGTAGCCGGATACGTCCGTTGATTGTTGCCTGATACGTCAGTTGATTGTAGCCGGATACGTCCGTTGATTGTTGCCTGATACGTCAGTTGATTGTTGCCTGATACGTCAGTTGATTGTTGCTTGATATGTCAGTTGATTGTTGCCGGATACGTCTTTTGATTGTTGCCTGATACGTCCGTTGATTGTTGCCGGATACGTCTTTTTATTGTTGCCTGATACGTCCGTTGATTGTTGCCTGATACGCCAGTTGATTGTTGCCTGATATGTCAGTTGATTGTTGCCGGATACGTCTTTTGATTGTTGCCTGGTACGTCCGTTGATTGTTGCCGGATACGTCTTTCTATTGGTGCCTGATACGTCCGTTGATTGTTTCCTAATACGTCAGTTGATTGTTGCCTGATACGTCAGTTGATTGTTGCCGGATACGTCTGTTGATTGTTGCCTGATACGTCCGTTGATTTCTACCGAATACGTCCGATTGAATTGCCTGCGTATTTGACCAGATCCAGAAGAAGACGCCATGTATGCCGAACGATATCACCGATGAACCGAATTCAAAGCACATTACGAGCCACTCATCAAAAATCCAATCCCAGGACACCAGATTCCAGCAAGTCATATAAAAAGTGATTTACCTACAACCATTATATGTAAAATATTATTTAATTGTGGGTAATAGAAGGAATTGACCTTATACTGAAGTTGATTACTTCTTCAGAAAGAACTCCGGTACAACGACAAAATCACAAACTTTAATATCTTACATTTAATAAAAGAGCTGAGTGCCCCACACATGGCTGTGGGGTCCAAAGATATTTTCCCTATAGCCAAATGGCTGCAAGACGGACTCAAAGCTTCAATCTTTGAGTGCGTTTGGCAAACTTTTGGTCCGTAAGAAAAGGTCTTGAACTCCATATTCATAGCTAGGGCGCTCAGCTCTTTAAATAACCCGCGGGCATTAAGAAAAAAAAATAATTTTCAATGCAGCATTACGTACAAAGGCCCCAACCCCTACATGCAAAACTTTCATATTTGCATATGAATAGAATGAACCTGTCTTAAAATAGCAGGAATTTTCGCTATCGCTCACACCCAAAATCAGCTGTGGGCACTTATTCTAACAGTTTACATCCAAGTCGGACTTCGAAAACTTTCTTGCAGTATAGGTTCAGTTGCACTTGTATCGTTTATTTTCTTAGATTAGATCAATTTTGATTGGCGAATATCACATGAATATAGACAGGTAGAGTGTTCTAATTTGTCAATCATTCATAAAAATTGTATAAATCTTAAAAAGTATAAAACCAACATTTTTAATTTGGAAGTTTTTAGCGACCTATAGTGCAGATGTGTTCCGCTCTGACAACAACAATTGAGCTCTTCAGCAAGAATTGTTGTTGCTTTTCTTAGACACAACAACAATTCTTACTGAAGAGCTCAATTATTGTTGTCAGAGCGAAACACATCTGCATTCTGCATCTGCACTATAGGTCGCCAAAAACTTCCAAATTAAAAATTTTAATAAAAGTGCAAGGAAAAAAAAAAAAAACTGTTTTTCTATGGTTATTGTTTGTCTTCTTCTTAAAACCAAAATCGAACGTTATGTATGTAAGGGTAAAATATAAAGACAAAACGTACCTAAACATACAAAAAAAATTGCATAAAAGTGCGAATATGCACTAGTTCACAATTATTATTTAACAAGAAAGCCTTATCGATAATGTATACATAATGTTATGGCTTAAGATTTTCAACATTTTGCGCATATTTCATTTGTTTTAGTCGAAATAAAATCTTAGATGTTTGCCTTATATTTTAAAAAGTTGATTTCAGTATTTGTATTGGTTGTATGTATGTATTTATTTGTGTATGGTTGTTTTGTTGGATTGTGTAAAAAAAAATCGAAGTAGTTCAAAAAATAAGTTTTCGTCATGTCATCCGTCGCCGCTCCGCCGCCACTGTGCGTTGTCGGTTCGGTGCCATGCAATAAAGTCCAATGAAATAAAGTCCAAAACCAAATTTTGGGTTTTGTTGCACTCCTAGGTGTGAAATAAAGTCCAAACCTATTTTCACACCTAAGAGTGCAATAAAGTCCAAAATTTCGTCTCTTTCCAATAAAAGTTCCCTAAAAGGCTCTCCCAAACGAACGCGAAAGCGGCGCGGAACATTCGCCGACGGCAGTTTTTGTTGTTAAATAACATTGTTGCATTGTATTATTTTGTTTTGTTTATTTGAATGATTCGCCCCTAGAGCGAATGTTCTGCGTTGGTTTGGGAGAGCCTTAATTTGAAGGCAGTTTTTCGACAGCTGGCCAATCCCAGACTATAAATTTGCCTTAATTGCAAGTCCCATAAAGCGGGGTACACATAATCAGATCTGTTTGACAAACGTGTTTGACGTCAGACATTATCAAAAAAAAAATTGTGAACAAAGAACGTGTTTGTCAAACAGAGAGTCATTTACCCCGTTTACATGAGGTATTTGAGCGAGCTTCAAGCTCGCTTGGCCTCTTTGTATACCTGCGTTGACTTGAAATGAGCTTCAACCGACTCGATTCCACTTCAGGAGCGGAGTCGAGTCGAAATTGTTGATTAAAAACCTAGGTCGAAGAGTCGGTCTTGAGGATGTGTTCACCACAGTGTTTTTGCACATGTGCGAGTAAAATTATTTATTTGTTTTGATAGATATGTGAAGTATGTACTAAAATTGATTAAACTTTAACTGTTTGTGTGTAAAATAACTATGTTGTTGCCATTCAATTAAATGTAATCTCAACACCATATCAACTCAACTTCAAATGAGGCTCTCAACTTACATGATGAAACACCTGGGTCGAAAATCCGACCCTTATCCAACTCGAGCTCTCGATTCTGTTTGTAAACGGGGTAATTATCAAACGTGAACAGATTTGTCATACAGGTTTGACAATGTGTACCCCGGTTAAGTCATATGAACGTACCCAACCCATTTTCAATCAATGAACAAATTTTAACAGCTGTACGTCAACTTCGATAAAATTTGTTTAGAAGAAGATGGATTATTTATTTAAAAAAGAAAAGATAAAGATTTATTAAGAAAAAAGTTTTGTAAAAGCTAACTATCTCATCAGTTATACATTAAAACAATTTATTTGTTGAATTTTTGAACAACAACGGAATAAAGAATGGTCAAGCCTAATAAGCTGACATTCTAGTTCGAATAGTACAATAATAACAATAATAACAATTTACTTGTTTTAAAAAAATCAAAAATCAAAATGCGATTCAATTTAATCAGCCTTATCGGGACCAAATTTTCCCTCGGATTTTCTCCCCCGGATTTTTTCCCAAGTGTGATATTTACCAATTGTTAACCATTTTCGAAAAAGTAAAAGATAAACCTATTTCCGGTGGGGATATTGATTACATTTTCCTGGAAAAAAATCACTTTTATTAAGCGAAAATAGGATTTTACTCCTTTGAAAAGGACAAAATCCGAGGGTAAATATTAGCCGTGTTTTTTTTGTGCCTTTACCCCCGCTTCTGTCTTATTTGACTTATCTGTCAAATCAGTGTAGGTATTCATTTTCGTTTCAGTTTAATTCATTTTGGTGTTTAATTCAGTTATTTCCACTTTTCTTTGAAATTCCTTGTCTTTCATTTACAAAAATTGATTGTCTGTTCAAAGAAAGTTATTTTAGGGAATTTCCACTTGTCAAAAGACAACAAAAGGAGGTCTTTTTCCAGTGTTGGTATAGATCCCTAGTAGTGGAAACTTAGCATAATGTTTTGAATTTCATATCTATGTAGCTGTTTTTCAGTTATTAGTCTTAAAACAATTTTAAACTGAATTATATTAATCCTACATATATGCAATACTTTTTCTTTTCGTTAAAACCCTTTACAGTGGTAAGAAAAATATTGTGGACTTTCGAGATTTCATATAATAAACGGTGTCAACCCACACTGACCCAAAATAAACAATTGGCAGGGTAGTGTTCTACAAAAATTCATGTTAGAGCCTGATTATACGGTTCGTTTTCCCGTTCGTTTCGTCTTTCGTGTTTTTGACAGGCAAGAACGTTCATGCTTACATGGTTCGCGAAAATACGTACGTACTTCCATTCAGTGTTGCCAGAAACACCGATTTATCGTAATTCTCCCGATTTTTAGACCTATTTCTGATACACCGATTTTTGATCTTAATATGACACTTTTCCCTGATTTTCAATGTTTCATAGTATCTTAATGTATTTTCAACTCTGCAATTTACTTTATTTATAATTTTACTAAATATTTGGACACTTTTTAATCTGGCTTTGTCTAACTTAAAATATCAGATCATCCCAGAAAGCCATTCCAATTTCTAAAAACACAAATTTTTGATTTTTTTGT
Organism: Melangyna quadrimaculata; assembly: GCA_949320155.1. Lineage (NCBI taxonomy): Eukaryota > Metazoa > Arthropoda > Insecta > Diptera > Syrphidae > Melangyna > Melangyna quadrimaculata. Next base: position 149,592,511 of record OX439485.1, on the reverse strand, counting down.
GCCAATCGTTTGTGATTCGTTTGTGACTGTTTGTGACAGCAATTGCATTTTGTTTATTGCTATGGACGGAGATATGCATAGGTTAGTGCTGGTGTATGTGTACCGTGATTCATGATGCTGAGGTAAGTTATTATGCTTTGAGGTGAGTAACATGCTGCAATGATAGCTAAGTATAAAAGATTAAATTTAAAAATAAAGCAGTGTTGTTTCCACTTCAAAGATGGGAAATGGATTTTGAATTATGAATTTATTAACAAAAGAAAAAGGTCATGGCTAGAGCTTGTATAATGTTTTACTTCATTCGATTGAAATTTTTTTAACAAATTTCGAATTTACCAATAAAATCGTTTTTGGCTACCTAGTTTGTTTGTGACAGCCTATTTTCCGAAAACTCGTTTTTCAAATGTATGCGTACACGCAAACGTAGGCGTGCACGCAAACGTCCCAACTAACAATTTAGCTTGTAGTAGGTCCAATTTTCATAATTTCGGAAGCTATTGCTTGTATATAATTTGCACAAAGCTTAGTTATGCAAATCAAACATTTCTGTTTCTATTTTTACCCAAAACAATTTCCTTAAGGCCTTTTAGAATAAGTTATATAGCAGTCAATGAGGTTTAACTTTCGTAAGGACTTTTTAAGACCTGCCAACATTGGTAAGATAAAGCGCGAAAATAAATAGTTTGTGTATAGCATTCTGCTGCAAGCCTAATATAAATCATGCCACGTGGATTTGCATATAGCAAACTAACACAAGCTATAGCTTTTGCACTATGTTATTATACAAATCATACCACGTGGGTTTGTATATAGCAAACTACTACAAGCTATAGCTTTTGCATTTTGTTCTTATAAAAATCAAACCACGTGGATTTGTAAATAGCAAACTACTACAAGCTATAGCTTTTGCATTTTGTTCTTCGGCAAATGGGCAGGTTTTTGCGGTTTGTATATGTATAGCCAACAAATACAATTCATGCCAAGTGGATTTGTATATAGCAAATTACTACAAGCTATAGCTTTTGCATTTTGTTCTTATGCAAATGTGCAAGTTTTGCGGTTTGTATATAGCCAACTAATACAAATTATGCCACGTGGATTTGTATATAGCAAACTACTACAAACTATAGCTTTTGCATTTTGTTTTTATAAAAATCAAACCACGTGGATTTGTATATAGCAAACTACTACAAGCTATTGCTTTTGCTATTTGTATTGTATATAGCAAACTTCTACAAGCTATAGCTTTTGCATTTTGTTCTTATGCAAATGTGCAGGTTTTGCGTTTGTATATAGCCAACTAATACAAATCATGCCACGTGGATTTGTATATAGCAAACTACTACAAGCTATAGCTTTTGCATTTTGTTCTTATAAAAATCAAACCACGTGGATTTGTATATAGCAAACTACTACAAGCTTTAGCTTTTGCATTTTCTTCTTATAAAAATCAAACCACGTGGATTTTTATATAGCAAACTACTACAAGCTATAGCTTTTGCATTTTGTTCTTATACAAATCTAACGACGTGGATTTGTATATAGCAAACTTCTACAAGCTATAGCTTTTGCATTTTGTTCTTATGCAAATGTGCAGGTTTTGCGTTTGTATATAGCCAACTAATACAAATCATGCCACGTGGATTTGTGTATAGCAAATTACTACAAGCTATAGCTTTTTTATTTCGTTCTTATGCAAATAAGCAGGTCTTTGCGGTTTGTATATAGCCAACTAAAACAAATCAAGCCACATGGGTTTGTATATACTATGTAGCAAGTTACTACAAGCTAATTTGTTTGCATTTTTGTTTATAGCCGTCTTATATATGTTTATGGAACTACAACAGCATTTGTACTTTTTGAATTAGCTGAACAAAATATACACAGTATGTATGTATATGTATATATATGTTCATATTATGTACCTATCATACTTTTTGTGCGTTGTGAATTAATAAGGGTATTCATGTAACGAGATAATTTTTCGCTTTATAGAAAAATATAATTTTACGCAAAAGGTAACATGAACACCCCATTAGAAATGTTTGCGTAAACGATAGAAACAAACAGCTAAGTTAAGTCAAATGTAAAATTAAACGTCACAAAGTTTCTAAGGGTTTTTTTCTACGCTTTCCGCTTCAAATTTGTGAGATAAAATTCTATGTTTTGCAGAAAATTTTTCCCATACAAATTTTAACAGTTCGTTTCTACCGATAGAAAATTCTATCGTTTTTAAGCTTTGTTGCACTTTTTCCGACGGGCCGAACCGACGATTAGTTAATATTTAATTAAAAAACAATCAAAACACGGATTTATCAAACACGAACGGCAAGATTAACTAACGACGAATTATGTATTTTGCTTGTTACCCGAATGTCAAGCAAAGAGGAAAATGAAAAAAACTATGTTCGAGGTCGAGTGTTATGGAAGTGCAACACAAGGTAGTGCTTACAATGCTACCTCCACAGCTATGCTCAGTAAGGGGTTGGGTTCACCAAGTAACTTTTTTTTATCGTATAATATAATGAATAAAAAATAAATATTTTCGTTGATGCTGCCACAGGGGCGTAGTCGCTGAAAATAAAAGGGCGCCAGTAATTTTTTGTTTAATAAGGAAATTACAAACCTTTGAAGCGGAAAGCGACGGTGAAAGAATTTTTAATATACAAATAAGACAAATTATAAAATTTAAAGTTTGCAATTAGATTTTAATGAATATTAATTTGCTTGGGAAACCTTTTAAGGAATAAAACCCAAGATCTTTTCGGTACTTTAACAATAGATAGAGGTTAAGCAAATTAAAATGGACCGTTATTACTCTGTCCCGAAAGAACAAAAGAATAATTAATGCGTGCACGCAAACGTATGGTGCACGCAAACGTAAAAAATTTGTTAGTTTTCAAAATTAAGTTATGTATTTGAATGGATGAAAGTTTTTTTCCACTGCAGTTCTTGCAATGAAACTGATGAGCGTAATCTTGGTTTCAGTTCGGAATTACTCCTTTTCCATATTTTAATATTCGATAGAAAAAGAACAGAAACAATAAAAAAGGAGTAACTCCAGACTATCAAATGAAAACGAAATAAATATATAATTTAATTTTGTTCATCTCAATAAATTTGCCATAGATTTCAACATTTCTACATTAAAGATAGTGAAGAATTTTAAGTGCAAATTTGCTCATTATCCTTTGGAGTAAGAGCGTGGACCGTGACATCGGTTTTTCGACTTTTCACATTCATCTGAAAACTGTTAAAGCAAAAAGGGGGGTTTCTCGGGTTTTTGACATCTCGCCCCAACTATTAACTGTCAAAATGAAAGGTGTGATTTTACGGATTTTCGACATTTCGTCACCACTGTCAACTGTCAAAGTGTTGAGTGCGATTCTATCGCTTTCCACTGGGCTAAGAGTGCTGATGTTGACATTTCGACACTTGTCAAATTTCTCGGTTTCTGTTGGTGCTAGAGAGCTGACCGAAAAACTAGGTAATACCACCCTCCTAAGTCGATTGGCATCCTCAGATTTTGACATTTCGACACTTGTCAAATTTCTCGGTTTCTGGTGGTGTTGGCCGAAATACTAGGTAATACCACCCTCCTAAATCGATTGGCATCGTCAGATTTTGACATTTCGACACTTGTCAAATTTCTCCGTTTCTGTTGGTGCTAGAGCGCTGGCCGAAACACTAGGTAATACCACATTCCTAAATCGATTGGCATCCTCAGATTTTGACATTTCGACACTTATCAAATTTCTCGGGTTCTGTTGGTGCTAGAGCGCTGGCCGAAACACTAGGTAATACCACCCTCCTAAGTCGATTGGCATCCTCAGATTTTGACATTTCGACACTTGTCAAATTGAAAAGTGAAATTTCTCGGTTTCTGTTGGTGCTAGAGCGCTGGCCGAAACACTAGGTAATACCACCCTCCTAAGTCGATTGGCACCCGACCAGAAACCCACAGAGCTTTAATATTTTTGTATTAATATTTATTTATTATTTTTATATTTTTACAGCGTTCGTTAAAACGTGAAATTTGTCACATCTTAGATGACTCACCCTGTATAATTTCCTTATATTCGCTTCTTTTCGCGCATCTACCACAATTCTACTCCTATACCTTTACTGACAAAATATGTAAAAATAATATTTTATTTAAATCCATGGGTAACTCAAGTTCCTAACAAACCCCTTCCTTCTTCGCACATGAAATCATTTTGACGGCGACATTCATCCATTTAAAAAAAAACAACAACAACAATACAGGTTTGTTTATATTTTTTTCTGCTAAATAAAGCAAATAAGTTTCGATAATATTTTCCTCTCGATTTACAAACTCGAATATTTTATTATTCTATTTTCGGGGTTCGAAACCTGCTGGTGCCAAATGTTTTTTTTTTTTTTTTAACAATGAAGTTAAAACGTAAAGCATACGCGAAGCATCAACGCATTAAAATTTGGACTTTCCATTCGTATATCACAAGGTGGCCTAGTGGAAATGTGCTCGGACAGTTGATCAGAAGGACGTAAGTTTAATACCCGGAAAAATCATGTAAGTAAAAATTTAAGTTTTTTCAATTTAATTAAATTCTATACATTTCAAATAAACTTCAAATGCGATGGCTCCATAAATGTTGAGAAAATTATGTAACAATAAAAAATAAAATGAAAATAAGCTAGAAAAATTTTTATTTTTCCAACTGTATTGAGAGGCTTTTATAAGGTCTTACACCGAAGAACTTATTAGGCCTTTTTAAGACCTTATTATACAAGTTATTTGTTTTCAAAGTAACTGCAGGTGAAAGTCATTTCAAGACCTTATTCTACAGATTATTGTTTTCAGTATCTTGTTTCTTTAAGGCCTTATTATAATGTTCGTGGAAAGGTATTGATTTGCATAGCACTTGTGATGGAAGTTCTTATGGGAGTTAAATAGCTTGTATAACCTGCGCCAAAATGATTTGCATAAGACCTGTTTTGGTTACTATACAAGCCAGTAAATAGCTTCTATAAGGCCTTATTAAGATGTTCGTGAAAAGGTATTGATTTGCATAGCACTTGTGATGGAAGTTCTTATGGGAGTCAAATAGCTTGTATAAACTGCGCCAAAATGATTTGCGTAAGACCTGTTTTGGTTACTATACAAGCCAGGATATAGCTTTTTTAAGGCCTAATTAAGATGTTCGTGAAAAGGTATTAATTTGCATAGTGCTTGTGATGGAAGTTCTTGTGGAGTAAATTAGCTTGTATAACTTACGCCATGCGTATGCGTGCACGCAAACGTATGCGTGCGCGCAAACGTATGCGTACACGCAAACGTATGCGTGCACGCAAACGTGTGCGTGCACGCAAACGTATGCGTGCACGCAAACTTTTTCGTGCACGCATACGTTTGCGTGCACGGATACGTTTGCGTGCACGCTTACGTTTGCGTGCAATGGCTGGTTTAAATTTTTAATCATTATCTTGAAAATTGTTTATTAAATTGGAATTTAGCAAGGAAATCGTTTGGGACAACCAAGTTTGTTTGTGACAATCGACTGTTTTCCAAAAACTCGTAATGGCTGGTTTAAATTTATACTAATTCCATTGAAAAACGAGTTTTCGGAAAATAGGCTGTCACAAACAAACTAGGTAGCCACAAACGATTTTATTGGTAGATTCGAAATTTGTTAAAAAATTTCAATCGAATGAAGTAAAACATTATACAAGCTCGAGCCATGACATTTTTTTTTGTTAATAAATTCATAATTCAAAATCCATTTCCCATCTTTGAAGTGGAAACAACACTGTTTTATTTTTAACATCGAGGAGAATTGTGGTTGCCAAATCAGAAACGTCAAAGTTCAACCAGAAAAAGTCTTGAAATTTTTATTCCTGCTTTCGTTACTTCCTTCCCTCTACATTGCTACTCCCCTCACCCAAGCTGTCAAAAAGACGGAAGACGAAACAACCGAAAAAACGAATCGTGTAATCGGGCACTTATTGTGTAAAATGGGGAAATCAATGATTTTGTGTCACCAAAAATGTCAAGCTTATAATCAGAACTGACATAACGATGATGTAGAAAACAAAAAAAAAATGACTGGGGTCGACCCACACTAGTGAATACACATTGGTGCACTTAAAAACCATATACTATATACATATTTACCTTAGTGGTGGGTTGAAGAGTATATATTACTTAATTATATATTTTATAGTGTAATAAATTTGGGTTTTTGGATAATCAGTATATAGGTTTTTTTTTTTTTTTTTTATATTCCACGCGCGCAAAAGGGGTTATGGCTACCCTTAAAATGTTTTTAACACAGCACGAGCGATTAGGTAAGTAGGAGAGGATTTAGAAGGAGATACCGATGCACATTGGTTTTGAACGTTTGCACATCGAAATGGGAGGGGAAAGTCGAGTCAGGTAAAGCATTCCACATTCGTGTGGTGCGACTGAAGAAAGAATCTCTGTACATTACAGTACGTCCGAAGTTGGGCTCGAGGGTGAACTGATGGGCATTCCTAGAAGCGCGAGTATTACGGTTGAATTTTTTAAGGGGGGGAATGCAACTGGCTATTTCACTAGAACACTGATTATAATAATAGCGATAAAAAAGAGAAAGACACGAAACATTACGGCGGTGTTCGAGAGATGTAATTGTTTCTGTTATAGATCTTTCGCCTATCATTTTTAAAGCTCTCTTTTGAATTCTGTCCAACAAACTCAAGTGAGTTCTTGGAGCTCCTGCCCAAACATGAGAATTGTACTCAAGTTTTGGACGAATAAAGGCTTTGTAGATCACAGCCAGATCAGAAGGGGAAAAAAACTTCTTGCATCTACGGAGAAAACCTAAACACTTAGCAGCGTTTTTGGCGACATCAAATATGTGGTCATTCCACAAAAGGTGGTCTGTGACACACATACCGAGAACTGAGAGCTGTTCGGTTTCCTCGATGCAAGTGCCGCTCATGGATAGCGGCATTGGGGGTGGGTTTCGCTTTAACGACAGGAGACAACATTGAGTTTTAGAAGCATTAAATTCTACGCGGTTTTTGATTCCCCATTGGACAATGCTGTCGAGATCAGAATTTAATGAGCTTATCATACGCTGCCGTTCAAGTTCCACATCCGAAGGACATGGATGAGAATCTGTAAACGAATATGAGAAGCTGAGGGTACTGTCGTCAGCGAAACAGTTTAATGGATTAGAAGTTTCAGACAAAAGATCATTTATAAAAATAAGGAAGAGAGTCGGAGAGTAGGTATAGATATAGAGATACAGGGCAAAATGTGACATTACCTATATTTTGTACTTCAGCTATTTATAATAGTGTTGGGATACACGAGCGCAAAAAAGAATTAATTCACGAAAGAGAACGGATGATTTTTAGAAAGAAAGAAAGAAAGGGATGGAAAAAAATGCCATCCCTTTCTTTCTTTCTAAAAATCAACCTCTTCTCTTTCATGAATTAATTCTTTTTTGCGCTCGTGTATCCCAGCACATAGTAAAATGTTTGATATTTTTTTGTAAATAGCTTACAATATTCTAACCCCCCTTATTTATAAAGAAAAAATAGTTATTTTAGCTCCCGTGTTTAGGAAAACTACTTCTGGACTCAAACTAAAGGCATTTGCTTAGTGCCCCATTTGAGTCCAGAACATTTTTATTCTATGGTGTAGTTTTCCTAGACACGGAAGCCAAAATAACTATTTTTACTTTATAAATAAGGGGGTAAAAATCTTACTTATACAACCTAACTCTTTTCTGTATGGAGGTATTAATTACTTAACCCAATTATTTCAAAACAGATTATTGGCTTAAAATAATACCAAAAATCAGGGGAGTGTACATAAAAAAAAACAAACATGGTTATGCGAAATTTCGATTTTGAAGCGATTTTGATGGTAAGAATTTTTCGAATTAAAACATTTTTGAAAAGTTTTTTCTTGGAACATTTTGATTTTTAGCTTTTTAAAAGGTGGTTTTAAAAATTTCAAAATTACACAACATTTATATGGTATAGTATACATTTTTGGTAAGAATTTGAAATCGATATCATTGTTTTTTTTTTTCAATTTGAGTTAAAAAACCATTTGTTAAGAATTTTAAATAGTTTTTTTATTCTACAAAAAAAACTGTTTATTGAATTTAAAAAAAAATACCAGTTGCTGACTACATCATTATATGTAAAAAAAATAAATTGGGTACGGAATCATTTTTGGTTCATGAAATATTTGAGACGAAAATTATTTTTTAACTGTTTTTCTTAGTTTAAAAAAAAGTGTGTTAATTTTTTTTTAATATTTACCCATTTGGTATTGTGTAATTATGTGTAAAATTAAATTAGTCTGAATATCTTATTCCGTTCTCGAGATATTCCAGATAAATGACATTTTACAGCTCCTTTTTAAATTGCTGTAGTAAAAAAACGGTTTATTGAATTTGTTAGAAAACCTTTTCGTTATGACAATATTATCTGTAAAATAAAATTTATCCGAAGTCAATATCTTTATGCGTTCTCGAGATTTGGTGGATGAAAAAAGTACCCCGAACGTACGTACATACACACATACAGACATCTTGCTAAAAACGACGGATTCTGATTCTAGAGACCTCAAAACGTGAAGATATGTCAACATTTTCAATTCGACAAATCGCACCAATTACAATAACTTCCAATGGGAAGTTAATTATTTTCGACATGGCTCCCTTTTCGTTCGGTCTATTTTGTGTGCGTCCTGATGTATGTACATCAACCTAGGCATTTTGATGTGATTCCTTTCTATGACAAGTTTGTTGGGCTTAAAATGTTGAACAATTTTTTCCTAGAATTTCCTTTCTGTATTTCAATAAATAAAAAAGTTATTAATATTTTTCTATTAAAAAAAAGGTTTTATACCAGGGCAAGTTTTGGATTCGTGCAATCGAACTCGAGAGATTAATTTTCCCTATGCCGCCTCCACTGGCCATGAACGATGGCAAACCTATGAACATGTGAAGAAAAAATCCAATGGAGTCGCAAAAATATGTGTCCATGCAGTGACATATCCATACAAATCAGATTGTGAATTGGATTGTATGTTGGACTATGGACATCGTTCATGGCCAGTGGAGGCGGCCATGAATAAGGATGATAGAGATCGCGAAAAAAGTGGGTCCCGCAATTCTGTATGTCTGTCTGTCTGTATGTACCTCGACCTAGCCTAGCAGCCTAAGTCACTTAAGCGATGTTCTTCAAACTTTGGACTTAAGTTTCTTAGGTAGCTAATTCCCTAAATGTAAAATTCAAATGTTTTTCTTAGTTCATAAACTAACGGTACCTGCCATATAACTATTATGAAAAAAGTTATTTAACTCAAAAAAAAACTCTAACGATTTTGATACAAAAATTACGTATTACTGTTAAAAGTATGGTCAACATTTTTATGAAAAAAAAAATATCCCAATAACGGTTTTTAACGGTCCCATGCCTACAATACTGCATTAAGAAGGCCCATTTGCTGAAACGACACTTTAAGTATTTATGTTCAACATAAGAACTTGTAAGACAGTTTATGCCGATGAAAAAGTAGAACATGAGCGTTTATGTTGAACTTAAATATTTATGTTTCGTATCGGCAAACGGGCCTTAATCTTGGATCACTTCAAAACAATTCAAAATCTTGAGATAAAAACATTTTTCAGATTATGCGTAGACCTAACGAAACACTTCAGAAACCCGGTGTTATAGAACTGTTTACGAAACACAGTTTTAAAAGTTTCCATTTTGATTCAGAAACATTTCCGAAATGATTTTTTTTTTTCGGTTGTGAACAAATACAAATTATTAAAAGACCCTTTGTTTTTCTTAACTTAAAAGATTCATTTATTCCTGCATTATCACTTTCTTTACAAAATAATCAAAATTTAATATTCTTTCCATATGGCGAAGCCGAATTTGTTTTCACATAAAATATTCCATTGGGAAGATGAGCATTATTTGGATCGCCCAACTTTCGTCTTGATGCAAATTGATAGCAGTTTCCATTTTTAAGACTTTCAAAATCCCTACATCCTACCCCAGTTAGACCATTTCTACGTCCCAAACTTAAGGCTTCTGCAAAATATGCCGTAGATCTGCCATGAGAACATGAGCCTTGAATATCTTTTCCACATCCTGGTTGATACTTTCCCCCATTCGGATAGAAAGCCGACTGACCAATGGGATTATAAAAACCCAGGAATCCACCGTTTGTTTGAATAGTCTCAACATATTCTGCATCCGAAGCTGACAGACGTCTTTCTGGATATTTAACTCTGAATAATGGCATGGCTGGATCCAAGCCAACAATGGTGTGCACTCGTCCACGTTTAACATTCTTCCCAGTGAAACCCGCCACATGAGCACCCAAACTATGTCCATAAATAGCCAGATTTGCATACGAAATATTTGCTGTGTCATGCAACCAATCGATAAATTCAGCAACTTTCTCACCAGCTTTAGATGTCCTATTCTGAGCAGAGATGTAGTTCTTTGTATGGCTGAAGACACTCCAGTCAACCGAAAAGTAGTTGAATTCCCTCTTCTGTCCGTTGAGCAGAAGTGCCGTCTTTACGGCAAACAAATCTTTATGAGTGTGATCGGTGCCCCATCCATGAATCATAAATCTAATAAAGTTCAATAATTAGACTAGGTACTCAAAGGGTTATAACTTTCAAAAATACGACTTACCTTGTGGGGTTTTTGGAGTCAAATGTTGAATTTTTCAACGATTTCACATCATTCAAATAAAGTTCAATGGGTTCCTTGGGATTCTTCTGGGTGTACAAGAAAAATCGAACTCTATCTGACTTTTTTGTTTCGAATGTAGTTTCTTCTGATTCTGTTCGGAGGGCTTCTGATAGTGCTTCCTCTTCAGTCATCCAGAGAATACTTCCATTTCGTTGCGGAATTGGCCAAACTGTAAGTGATTCATCGCCTTCTGAATCTTCAATATTATTCACCGGAAAAGCTTGAACTAAAACAAAAATTTAGTTTTTGTTCAGAGATGCTATGTTCAGTTAGCTTAAATTAAACTTACCTCCTTGTAGAAGGCCAAAAACTGCCAGCACCAATGTAATGTATATCTTCATTTTTTGTGTGTTTAATTGGATAACTTTTTGAATTTAAATGTCTTCTGGTGATAATGGGCTTGGCTTTTATAGCAAAAATTGATTTAAAAAGGCATTTTTGTTGTAACTATAAAAATGGTCTTATCAGCAACATATTAATTTATTAAAAATTTATTATAATTCGTTTTATCAATTTTGTTTACTTTTATTTATTTTTGTTTTGGACTTTATTGCGGGCCTCATAAAAGTTTTGTTATTTGATTTCGAATCCAACATAAGATTAAAATGGAAAAGACAGCTTAAGATGGAATAGAAAAGTCTCGAAAGAATTAACATTGAAAACAAAGACAGAAAAAGCAAACAATATAATATGGGTTCACTTTTCACCCGCCGTGACATGTTGAACCTGTGCCAACGTACAACGAAAACTGCTTGTTCGTTGTCGGTGAATGATGTTGTCGTTCAGGATGTCCATCGTACTAAGAACTTAGGTATCTTGGTTCGGACTGTCTATTTGGGTGACTGTTGATGTGTCCTACTACTAGCTTGTTTTCTGAAAGCGGAAGGTACCACCTGTCCAGGGGAATGATGTTAGCCTTTTTGTTCGCTCGTTGATGTAATGTTATATTTGCTGCCGGTCGAAATATAGTCCGGTGCAGATCTTTAGTAACATTCTTTCGAACATTTTAAGTTCTTTTATGGCTGTCTTTGACTGGGAAAGAATAGTTGTATAGAGTAGTGCTTGCAAGTGTCCGGATATTTCGGATATCCCAATCGGATCCAAAAATGCGAATCTAATCCGGATCCAGGATCCGATAGCCAAAATATCCGGATAATTCGGATCCAAATCTTGGAACCGAGATCTAAAAATATCCAGTTAGTATCGGATCCTCGGATCCAGATCCGGATCTGAATCCGAGGATCCGACACTATCCGGATATTTTTGGATCTCGGATCCAAGATTTGGATCCGGATATCCGGATTATCCGGATATTTCGGATATTGGGTCCGGATCTGATTCGCATTTTCGGATCCGATCCGAATATCCGGATAGTTTGAGGATCCGGATCTGATTTTAAGCTCTACGCAGGAGAGTAGCTGCTTGTACATCAATATCTTCGTCTTCTGGCTTAGTCCGTTTCTGTGTCTCATCAGTGGGTGGATTCAGTAGAAGACCCAGTTAGAGCACGTTTCGTGAGTGTGGGTTCAACCTTAGGAACTCGTTGAAGTGATAAGTACTTCACTTACTGGCTGCTATCGTAGATCCATCCTTAAGTTTCAGAATTAGGCTTCTGCAGTTGGCAGTGCTGCGACTACCTTTACTGGAATACTGGACGTCCTGAATCACGTCATCTCCGACTTGGAGGTTTTTATCCGAATGTTCCATTTCTTGTAAAAGGCATAGCTTGTTGAGTTTTGCGTATACAACTACCAACGGGAACATCGATATGGTGTATGTAAGGGAGCCATCAGCATACAGGAGATTCTCGCGCCCAAATGGCACAGGCTGATCAGATCTCATCAGGCTGTAGAGGAAGGGGCTAGCTTCAACTTTGGGCAACTCCGGCCTTGAAGTTCTTCACTTGTACAGTTGAGTGTATAATTTTCTGAAAGAAAGAAAAGAAAAAATAATAGTGACGTAGATAAATGGATAAGGGCTTCAAGCTTCAATCCATTCGCTATCGAATGGTTTCATGTCATCCAGAAAGCCTTTTTGCTGCAGAACCTTTTTAGCCTCCGAAGTTATACTTCTTCCAGTATTTTACTTATGTTGTTCAGAAGCGTAATAGATCTGTAATTGAACACTAAAGTTGTGAGCGTTTTGCTTTGGAATGGCCACGATCTTAGCTGTTTTCTGGGGAAGAAGCAGTCGTATTTGGTCATGATGATTGTTATAATAAAGACCATCCCCTGCATGTGGCACCCTTTTCAGGATGTAGTTAGAAACTCCGTGGTTCGGCTGACTTTTTCGGCTTTGAATATCTGATGATATCGTTTCGCCTCCTCCACATTACAAAGATGTGTGGTATCAGTTGGTTCACTTGCTGGATCGGTGTCCCCAAAAACGACTGCTTGATGTCCTAGGTCCTTTTGGAGTTCCAATTCATTACACTTATATATTTTTTCAAATTTGTTGTTGAAGATTGTGTGCATTGTGTATCCTTTATTTTTTTTTCTGTCGTTGCGGCTGTTTCGCTCCAATTTTGTGTTATTTTGGGAGCGCCTTTTCTACTACTTATACACAAATAAAGGCTCTCCCAAACCAATGCGAAAAATTCGTTGCGGCGAAGAAACATTCGTCAGTCAAAATTAATTCATATGTTTCTCCGCCGCGTTGGTGTGGGCACTCTCATATATCACCATGTAAATAAATTTTGACATGCGAATATTTCTTCGCCGCAACGAAGGTTCCACATTAGTTTGGGAGAGCCTTAAATGTGATGAAAAGTGTCATAAAAAGTGTGGTTAAAACTGTGAGAAAAACTGTGCTATCTATAGGTTCCGGACCATCAGGTTCCCTTAACTTTAACATAGCTTCAACAAACAAGTTTTCGCGCATTAAAGTGCCTTACACATGAATTCCTAATTGCGAATTACGAATGGTAGCGGATTTTATTTCATTGACGTAAGTGTTTGCCGACAGTTCCGAATGCTCATACAACATAAATAAGTAAAATCGGTATTTGAGGTTTAATTGCAGTCAGTTATTTATTCGCAATATGTCGTTTTCACTGGGCCAAATGAGGTAATTTCGTTGCAAATTTCCAAATGAGATCCGAAACTACCTAATTTCCCATACAAAATCACATTTCGAAATGAGGTAATTTCAACCTCATTTGCACGAAATTAGGTTGGAAATTAGGTGAATGCATCCAGCGGGAATCAGTTTCAAAAGCTCTTAAAAGCTTTTGTATGAAAATATCAATGCACTATACTCAACAACATAAAACAGAAAGAGAAATCAACAAAAATAAACGGCTTACTGCCATTCTAAATTCAAAACGAAATGAGATGTCAAATGAAATTACCTAATTTGATAATGAAAACACTTTTTTGCCAAATTTCGAAATTACCTCATTTCGGCTCTAATAAAAACGGAATGCGTTAAGCCTCACCTACATAGACCTACTTTTGTACAAAAGTACACAACTGAGAAATTAAAATGCTCGCTAAAGAAACATGCTTGCAAAATAAAATATACGAAAATTGTTCTGACACATAAATAAAACCACCATACACAATTCTCCATTGTTTTTTGCAAGCAGGTGTCTTCAGAGTAGATATTTATTTCTCACTTTTGTACTTTTGTACCAAAGTAGGCCAATGTAGTTAAGCCTTAAATTGTGAATTTACAATGACAGTTCACAGAAGCTTGTTGTTAAGTCCCTTTTACATGAGCTGCGAATTGCGAATGATCGTGAATTTTGACGTTTCATTCACATGAGTGGTTGCTGAGAGCTACGAATTCTGATAACATAAATAACTAAAATCGGTAAAGTACCATTCATATGAGCTGCGAACTGCGTCTGTGGATTTTAGTTGCTACACAAATGGAATAAATGATCATATTCAAAAATTTAAATAGAAAATATTGACTTAAATAAGTTAAACTTACAAAAAAAACACATTTTAATCTTTTCTACGAGACCAACAACTGCGAACTGTCAAATGAAAATTCACAGTCCACAAATACAAGACGTATTCCGCAAATAAAAAAATAAAAAATAAATCGGGTGGCACAACGGCTCATGAAGAACCAGGGCCTAGTGACTAACAACTCGCAACCACTCCTGTGTGCGCCTTTCGACAGGAATGGAAGGGACCTACAATTTTATGCCGAATCCGAACGGCTAGACGAGAAGCAATTATTCGTGACCAGTGATACTCTTGGAGGATTTGTCAATTCCTCGCAAGAGGCAGTAGCCCTGAAAAAAATTTTTTTTATTTTTTAGGTGGACGAGGCTGGGAAGCGATCCCAGACCTCCAGCGTGACAGTCGAACGCGCTACGGGCTACTACACGTATTCCACAAAGCTACGAACAAATAATTCGCTCGACTCAAAAATAAAATGTCTGGTGTTACTAGTGTTGATTGGTTTGGTTTCTTCATATGAATAGCACTTTATGTAGCAAATATCTGAGAACGAATAAATATTCATCCCTTTTAAACGCTTCCAAAAAGTATAGTTCAATTTCAATTGGAGTTTGGAAAGATCTAGTTAAATATTTCCCTAAGTGATTATGTTTGAAATAAGTAGCACTTATTTTTCCTTATTTCTGTTTATCTAATAATAATAGGTTAATAATTTATTAGGTATTTTAGTTTATGATAGTTTATGGTTACCTAAGTTCTTATCGAAAGACCAAACCCCGTTCAGTGTAGCTCTTTGTAGTAAAAGATAAAGTTGTTTACAAAACTTAAAAATTATTTTGTAGTCATAATAGCCACGCTTTAGTTTTACCCCCTACGAAGCATAACAAGATAAAACATCTTCGTGAGTATGTTTTACTTGACTGTACTTTTGTAGCTTATTAATTATATCATAATCAAAAACAAAATAGCAATTTGATAAGATCTAAAACAAACAAATATCGCAATTAAACAGCCATATTAACTACCCCATTGATTTTATAACATAATAATAATAATTATTGCCTACTTTTACTTTCTTTATCTTTTTGATGTTTGAAGAATATTTATATGGATGTTTTTTTGTAACAATAAAAATTCTTTTTAGCAATGGTGCTGCCACCGCGCGCCGCCTCCACGCCGTTAAATAAGGCAATGGTAAACATTATAAAATTCAAAAATAATAAACAAATATTATTTATAGAATATAATTTACGAGCAGATAAAGCTGGTACATAGTTTATAGAAACAAGCAAATCCTAACAAAATTAAGAAGATTGACTTTACTGAGCAAATAGGGTGTTATTTAAAGTTATATCTACAGGGTGGTTATCTGCTTACAAAACCTATAAGAATTTACACTACAAGGATATTCTACAATTTCTTCATAGTGCTAAACGAAGGGCTTGGGTCGAAATTTCGAAAGTCTCATTTTTAAAAATAATGGCGCAAAATATAAATCAGCCTGATATGGTTTAAGTACGATACAACTTAACATTTTACTAATTTTAAAACAGTTTTCTAAAAGTTTCTAAATTTTAAATATTTTTTAACTTGTATCAAACTAAACTGATCTCCTTCGTAAACTTTAACTGAACACGTCCAAAAAAGAAACAGATCGTGCAAAAAATTCACAAACATCCCTGATTTTGACATTTGTAATCGTCAAAGTGTCATATTGATTTAGTTTGATACTAAAAACATAAAATAGCCATTTGATGATTTTAACTATAGTAAAATGTAAGGAAATAGCACGATGCTAAACTCGTTTAAAAAAATTTGTTAAATACAATTTTTAACCTATTATAACACTAAAAATGATTTAACATCGTACTAAGTCGACTAAAATTTTGCCCCAGTATTTTCTAAGTCCAGGAAAATCAGGTAAGAATAATGTCCTTACTTCGAAAAAATTCCAACAAAGCTAAGTTTTGGTGGAGAGCTTCATTTTTTTTCTTGAAAAGTACCCTACATTTGGGGCTTAGCTAAAAATTTAAGGGAGGGGGGGGGTAAAGGGGGAAAAATTCACTTTTTTTTTATATAGGTACACATTGTAGCTCATAAAATTGCACAAAAAAAAATTATGACACTTTTTTTCGTATAAGTAATACTGGAGGGTATTAATTAAGATTTTGGATGTTTGTATATTTCCTATTAAAGAACCAAGTTTTAAGATTGGTACCGGGAGGGAAATGTCGCCATCTTGAAAAATTTTATTTCACAAAACGATCTATAAACATTTTATAGACAGTACAATTATCTACAAAATGATATATAAATGACCTCCATACGTCTATTCGTTCTTAAGATATGGCAGTCCAAATTTTTAGTGCACATTTTTAGCTCCACCCCAAATTTAGGGTAATATTCAGGAAATGTTTAGGACAAAAATATGAAACACTCCACTGAAATTCAGCTTTGTCGGAATTTGTTTGAAGTAAATACTATATATTATATTTCCTTATTATTTAATTTATTTGATTTTTTTTTACAAAATCCTCGGACCCGGACAACGCACGATCTCCTGGAGACAACTTATGATTAGTGCCCGAAGTACGATGTGAAGATCATTCTTGGTGACTTCAACGCAAGATTCGGAAAGGAGGGCACCTTTGGTTCGATAGTCACAGGACACAGCCTTCACGATGAAACTTCCGGCAACGGATACAAGCTGGCAGACTTTGTGGCGGGGCGAAATGTCATCATCTCAAGCACCTGTTTCCCGCACCTCAATATACACAAGTATATCAGTATCTTGGACGTCCGAAGGTTCCGAGGGGCCAACATTGATTCGGATCACTACATGCTGGTAGCTAGACTACGTATGCGGATATCCCTGACGCTACAATGCAGAGCAGATGCTGTGTACGATGTCGAGAAGCTTAAATCGCAAGAGGCCACCAGAACTTTTGCAGACCACGTAACTTTTAATCTCTCAGGAAGTCCGCCACCAGCATCAAGTGCAGATAATCAGTGGAAACACTGTCAACAAGCCATCAGAAGTGCCGCCTCTGATGTTCTGGGTTTCACTTGGCGACCAAAACGAAACAAAGGAAATAGCTTGGGAGCTCTACGGGCTTAAAAGAAAAGAGGAACGCCGACTCTTCAGGAGGAAAAAGAGAGAGCACGAGAAGCGGGTGGTCAAGTCTTTTGAGGGTTGTAGCGGCAGGGGAGATGTTCGAAAATTTTATCAGAGGGTGAAACGATCCACCCAAGGATACAAAGCTTGAACGGAAGCCTGGCGAGATGAGAGTGGGAATATGGTAGTAGAACCACAGTCAGTGCTGAGGATCTGGAAAGAACACTTCTCTAGACTGCTTGACGGCGAAAACAGTCAAGATTCCGCTTGTGGGCAGAACACTCCATTCAACTTGGACGATGATGGGCAACAGTTTCGTCTACCCGACCTAACCGAAGTACGAATGGCGATATCTAAACTTAAGTCGTATAAGGCTGCTGGTGCGGATGGCGTACCAGACGAACTATTTAAATCAGCAGGAGATGAGTTGGTAAGGAGCATAAACCAGCTGATCTGCAAAATTTAGTCGGATGAAAGATGCCTGATGAATGGAACGTCAGTATAGTGTGCCCCATCCACAAAAAGGGAGACGCTCTGAAACGCACCAACTACAGAGGAATTATAGCCTTTTCATACCAAACCCAAAACCAGGTTTTCGGCAATTGGCTTACGAAAACTTGAAATGCGTTCACACCGAAAATTTACAAGTTTTCATTTGACATTTCATTTGTTTTGCTTAAACACAATGGTTTCGAGGAAGGGCCGCGCCGCTTTGAAAATTGTCAGTGCCACAGAAAAGCGAAAAATCAAATGTTTTATGTGCAATTAAAAGACAATTTATTAATATTGGAATTTAATAATGGAAATACAATCAATCCTGATTCGTTATAATTAATTTATTTCTTAACCGATCAATTTCACGTAGTAGTTAGAATACGCGACACTGCGTCGCGCTCTCTTGTGTTCCAGCAAAAAAATATTTTTTCCTGGCAGCAACCCATCAGCTATTTATATGACATTTAATTGAGCGCTAAATGTTTCACAAGGTGTGTTTGTTTAGTTCATCCTGCAAATCCAACATGTTTTGGACAGGTTTTATTTAAAACTTGTGTTTTTCAAAACTTGTGGTTTAGCATAAATGTATGGGAAAACTTGTGTTTTCGATCTAGGTTTTCAGCTAAAACCGATATTTTCGCGAAAACCGGGTTTTGGGTTTGGTGTGAAAAGGCTATTAGTCTCCTAAACGTCGCTTATAAAATCTTGTCGGCTATCCTGTGTGACCGCCAAAAACCTTTTGTGTTTTGTCAATGATCTGATCGGCCCCTATCAGTGTGGTTTAATGCCAGGCAAGTCAACCGTCGATCAAATGTTCACACTCCGACAGATTTGTATCTCTTTATCGATTTTAAAGTCGCGTATGATAGCGTGAAAAAGGACGCATTATACAGAGCCATGTCATATCTCGGTATCCCTGCCAAACTCGTCCGCTTGTGTAGGATGACGATGGCGAAATCTCACTGCCCCGTCAAAATCGGTAAGAACACCACCGATTCCTTTGATGTTGAGAAAGGATTGAGGCAAGGCGACGCCTCTTAACATCGTTCTTGAAGCAATTGTACGCAACGCACACGTCAACACCAGCAGTACAATTTATCAAAAGTCCCTCCAATTGCTTGCGTATGTAGATGACATAGACATTTTCGGCAGAACGAAGCGAGCTGTGGCAGACGCATTAGCAAGCATTGATTAGGAGGCGGCTAAAATGGGATTGGCGGTTATTGAGGACAAGACGAAGTTTATGCTGTCATCGGGAAAGGAATCTCAACATCTTCGACTCGGGTAAAATGTCACGATGGACAGATATAACTTCGAAGTTATCAAGGACTTTGTCTACCTGTGTTACACTATTACCTCGCAAAATGACATCAGTGCAGAGATCAAGCGAAGAATTACTCTTGCCAACCACTGTTTCTTCGGTCTAAGAAAGCATTTAAGTAGTAAGGCCCTCTCTCAGAAAACCAAGGAGACTTTATACAAGACACTTATTATCCCGGTCCTGCTCTATGGGTCAGAAGCATGGACACTGAGAAAATCGGATAAAAATCTGTTAGGGTGCTTTGAGAGGAAGATTCTTCGTGTGATTTTCGGTCCGGTGTGTATCGAAGGAGTGTGGAGGAGAAGATTCAACAACAAGCTATACGGGCTATACAGCGACGTTGACCTGGTCAAAAAGCTGAAAATACAGCGGCTGAGATGGCTGGGGCACGTGGAGCGTATGGACAGCAACGCACCTGCCCATCAAGTCTTCGAATCCAACCCCGATGGGGTACGTAGCAGAGGAAAAACCCGTAATATGTAGGTGGCGCAACCAAGTGGATGACGACATCAAAGCACTCGGTTTGCGCAACTGGAAGCGGCTAGCTAGGGACACAGCTGGCTGGAGGGGCTTGTTAGTTAAGGCCGAAGACCATCCCGGGCTGTGCTTAGCTGTCAATAGCATCAACTTTGAATATGAAAACAGAACTGTAAACCATGGGGCTTAGGCAGTATATTACAAAATATAAAACAATTCGTCTACGTTTATTCGAAATTGCAAAGTGTTTTTCTTATTTTTTGATCGCTTATTTTAGCCAACTCCCATTGTTTAGGACAAACAAAATACTCGTACGTTGGTACACTCAAAAGTAACTAATCATATTCATATGTCTCGTTTCTGGGCAAGGTCCCATATATTTTTGCACATTCTCCTTTGATTTTTTAAAATGACAAGCTGTACGGGAAGTACTACCTAGTACATCATCTGGTATTGGAAGTTTGGAAGCTGGAACTGGCCACTTATCTTCTTTCTCAGGAAAATAAAATTTGTTAAACCCGGGCATCTTTTTTAAAAATATATGTAGATTGTTCAAAGTGATACAAAAGTGGCAGATTAGGACATGTCCAAAAGTGCCCCTTGTGCATTGTCCAAAAGTGCCCCAAGGGGGAGCAAAAACTAATCACCTCATATGTTTTTAAAAACAATGTTAATTGTTAATATTTTCATTGAGTAATATCACAACACATATAAAAATTATAATAAAAAACTTTTAACTTGTAAAATGAGCATAATTTTAGAATAATATACTGATGTCTGGGAATACAAAAAATTACAAACGTCGTCTGGAAACACTTTTATTTTTGTTTTTTTTTTTAAGTTGGTATCGTTTCAATATCCATCAGATGTTTGTTTGGAGCGGAGTTGCCGCTGGTAAAATTTTATTAAAGTAGTAAAAAGTTTTAATTTTCGTACTTTTTTTTAAGTTGTCCTAAACTGCGCCCGTCTTAAACTGCCCCTCTCTCTCCTACCTACTGTGTATATATAAATATTTATGTTTATATCGCAAGTAAAAAGAAACAAAATATTTCACTTAAAACAACAGATTCATTTATTCTTTCCTATATACGATCACTTCACAACATGAACAACTTATAATAATTATTTATTAGTTAACTTCGAATTCCATATGGCGATTCTGAGTTTGTTTCCAAATAATAAATACCATTTGCGAATTTTGCATTTATCGGATCCCCCAAACGTGCCCGTAATGCGTATTGATTGCAATTCCCACTTTTAAGACTTTCAAAATCATTACATCTTATTGCTGTCAATCCATTCATGTGCCCCAAGGTCAGGGCTTCTGCAAAATAATCCAGAGATCTTCCATGCGCACATATACCTCTTATATCAATTCCACATCCTGGTTGATGTTTTCCTCCATTCGGATAAAATGCTGCTTTGCCAATTGGATTATAAAAACCGTTATTTCCACCGTTTGTTTGAATAGTCTCAACATACTCGGCATCAGTGTCTGAGAGACGTTTCTTGGGTGATTTAAGACTGAAAAGTGGCATTGCAGGATCCAATCCAACAATGGTGTGTACTCTTCCGCGTTTGACATTCTTTCCAGTAAATCCAGCCACATGTGCGCCCAGACTATGTCCATAAACAGACAGGGTTTCAAATGACAGATCTGCATCATCGTGCAGCCAATCAATCAATTCTGCAACTTGCTTACCAGCCTTCGAACAACGATTCTTAGCGGAGATATAGTTAATGGTGTCGCTGTAGACACTCCAGTCGACTGATATGAAATTTAGTTGTCTCTTCTCGCCATTGAGCAGGAGTGCTTCTCTAACAGCAAATAAATCATTGTGATCGGTCATCCATCCGTGGATCATCAATCTTCAAAAGACCAGAAATATACATATTATAAACCAGGTGACAAAATCTCATCCTTATTTGTCTTCTTACCTTGTTGGATTTTTGCCATCAAAAGGTGAGTTCTTCAAGGATTCTAAATCATTTAAATAAATTTCAACGGATTCGGTGGGATTGTCCTGGGTGTATAAAAAAAATCGAACTTTATCCGATTTTTTGTCTGTTAAAAGTGTGGTTTCGTCATGCTCTTCTGTAAGGGAAGCTTCCACAACCGCTTCTTCTTCAGTCATCCAAAGAATACTACCATTTCGTTGTGGAATTGGCCAAACTAAAGGATCTTCAGAATCCTCATCAATAATATTGGCAGGAAAAGCTTGAACTTGAAAATATAACTCATAAGTTTTATTACTTGATTCAGAAAATTCACAAAAAAAACCACACCTATTCCTAAAACTCCAAGAACTCCCACCACAATGGTTATAATGTATAACTTCATTTTGTTTGAAAGGCTTTTCTAATGTTAATGCTTTCTTAGCGTTAAGGGTTTGGCTTTTATAAAAAAACATGATGTGAAGAATCTGAGATATTGAATTTAATACCTAAAAAGATTTTTATCAATATAATAATTGATTTGATTGTGTTTTTGTTGTTGGAGTAAAATAGCACCATAAAATAAAAGAGATAAGTTCCCCGCTAAAGTTATGATTATTGCCATAATTTAAGCTTACGATATGGTGATACAGAAAACGATAATTGTAGGTTGTACTGAAGTATAGCGTTTTATACTAAACATACGAGTATACAACAAAACCACCTCGAGGCTAATTATTTATACGATTAGGCCTCCTATCAATGTGCCAATAAATCTACAATATGAATAACTGTTATAAGTAAAATTGTAAATATTATTGTTCAATAAATATGTTTAAAAAAACTTACATAAAAAAACAAAACAACGCTATCTTGGAACATTGGTACGCAACCTAACCTAATCTATCACTCGCTACCTCTTAAAATACCGTAAAATATGTCTGACGATCCTGGGAACCCGAGATTTAACTCCAAAAGTTAAAAAAAACATCAGATACACGTATGCGTGCACGCACACGTATGCATACAGGCAAGCTATAATTATAGCAATAATCTTAACCTTAGCAGGGCGCCATTTTATCCCCATAATAAAAACACAATCAAATCAATTATTATATTGATAAAAAATCTTATAAGGTATTAGATTCAATATTCCAAATTCTTAACATCATGTTTTTTACTATAAAAGCCAAACCTATAACGCTAAGAAAGCATTAACATTAGAAAAAGTCTTTCAATCAAAATGAAGTTAAACATTATAACCCTTGTGGTGGGAGTTATTGGAGTTTTAGGAAGAGGTGTGGTGTTTTTTGTGAATTTTCTAAATCAAGTAATACAAAATGTGACGATTATTTTCAAGGTCAAGCTTTTCCTGCTAATATTATTGATGAGTATTCTGAAGCTGAAGATCCTATAGTTTGGCCAATTCCACAACGAAATGGAAGTATTCTTTGGATGACTGAGCAAGAAGCCATTGTGAAAGCTTCCCTTACAGAAGAGCATCACGTAACCGCACTTTTAACAGACGAAACATCGGATAAAGTTCGATTTTTCTTATACACCCAGAACAATCCCACCGAATCCATTGAAATTTATTTAAAGGATTTAAAAACCTTGATGAACTCCCCATTTGATGGCAAAAATCCAACTAGGTAAGATGCAAAATAAGGATGACATTTTGTGAATTGTCTATAACTTGTTACCTTTTGAAGATTTATGATCCACGGATGGATGACCGATCACAATGATTTATTTGCTGTAAGAGAAGCACTCCTGCTAAATGGCGATAAGAGACAATTAAATTTCATATCAGTCGATTGGAGTGTTTACAGCGAAACCATAAACTATATATCCGCTAAGAATCGTTGTTCGAAGGCTGGTAAGCAAGTGGCAGAATTCATTGATTGGCTACACGATGATGCAGGTCTGTCATTTGAAACCCTGTCTGTTTATGGGCATAGTCTGGGTGCACATGTGGCTGGATTTACTGGAAAAAATGTCAAACGCGGAAGAGTACACACGATTGTTGGATTGGATCCTGCAATGCCACTTTTCAGACTTAAATCACCCAAGAAACGTCTCTCAGACACTGATGCCGAGTATGTTGAGACTATTCAAACAAACGGTGGATTGCTGGGTTTTTATAATCCAATTGGCAAAGCAGCATTCTATCCGAATGGAGGAAAATGTCAACCAGGATGTGAAAATGATCTAGGAGGTTCATGTTCACATGGAAAATCTCTGGCGTATTTTGAAGAAGCCCTGACTTTGGGGCACATGAATAGATTAACAGCGATAAGATGTAAAGATTTTGAAAGTCTTAAAAGTGGAAATTGCAATCAATACGCATCACGAGCACGCTTGGGGGATCCGAAAAATGCAGAATTCGCAAATGGTGTTTATTATTTGGAAACGAACTCGGGTCCGCCATTTGGAATTGAAGTTAACTAATAAAATAATAATTATAAGTTGTTCATGTTGTGAAGATATCGTATAGGAAAGAATAAAAATGAATCTGTTGTTTTAAGTGAAATATTTCGTATCTTTTTACTTGCGATATAAACATACATTACGTACATAGTTGGTTCTATATGACAAATTATGTACTCGGAAAAACTGTTTTTTGAAATTAAAAAAAATTCAAAGGAGAATGTGCATAAATATAGTGGACCTGGTCTACCTATAGTGCCTAGAAACGAGACATATGAATATAGAGTGTACTATGGAGTGTACCAATGTGTACGAATATTTTGTTCGTCCTAAACAATGGAAGTTGCCTAAAAAAGCGATCAAAAAATAAGAAAAACACTTTGCAAAGTAAAATCTTAATACTGTTAAAAGGAAGAATCTTTTTTGTAATATACTGCCTAAACCCCTTGGTTTATAGTTCTGTGCGCATATTCAAAAATGATGCTCTTGATCTAAGCTTCCCAAAGTTGTATGTAGATACATATATCTCATTTGTGGGCACTAGACGCCTAATTATTGTAATTATTAACGCATTAGCATAGATACTTCAAAAAACCATGTTCCTACCTAGAACCAAAAATTACGGTTCCTACCTACAATACAAATGTTGAACAGTTAAGAAAGATTTTATTTTTCTCGAAAACGGCTCCTAAAACGATAGAGCCCAGGAGTAATCGCCAATGATTTGTAATAGTGGATTTACATGTATTTACATGCAAAATTAAAATTTACATTTTTTGGATAGAGAGGGAACACCAAAATGCAGAAGATCTTTTTGATGGTTTTCTTTCACACGCTCAGAGTTTTGGCATACATTTGTCCCGCTCTACTTTTCTTCATATTTGCAGACGAAGATACATGTACATACAGCTTCTTCGTCCGACTTCTGCAAAAAAAGGGGATGCAAAATTAAAATGTACATTTGTTGGATAAAGAGGGAACACCAAAATGCAGAAGATCTTCGTGCATGAAGATTATAGGAAGTGCCATAATGCAGATATGAAGACAAACATGTTCATCTTCTTGATGGTTCTTGTTATACATTATCATTATGTATTAAAAGTATTTAAATCTTAAATGTACTTATGTTAACAACACTGTAATATCATATATGTCTTTGATATCTAAAATATTACCAGTATGGTAACACTATAACTTATCACATTTGTATTAGATTTTAAGAAGTTAATAAATCAGTTTGTAACCGATCACTGTCCACATCTCATCATTACTCATCTTCTCTCCACGATACAACATTTGGCGACGAGGTATTTTCGTTTTTTTATACTCGTATTAAATCGAACTCAAGTAGCGGCACTCAATGGCTACCGATACTAAAGCCGATACAATAGAGGTTTTATTAAGAAACCAACAGACATGGATGGAAGAGATGCTGAAAGGACAACGAGAGTTAATGCAGAAACTCTCATTAGAAGGTAATAATTCGGAGATACCCACAATTGCTATATTTCGCGCATTCAACAAAGATAAAGACAATTGGAAAATTTATTTGTCTCAGCTCGATCAACATTTTGAGGCTCAACAAATCGTCGATTATAAGCAAAAACGAGCGTGTTTTTTATCATGGGTAGGTGCAGAGAATTATGAATTTTTGCAGAAGCTTTATGATTACGGTGATTTTGCAACTAAATCTTTTAAAGAACTCTCAGAAAAGCTAACCGAATATTTTATTTCAAAGACTCATGTTCTCGCGGCACGGTTCGAATTTCATAAAACTGCAATGAAAGAGGGGCAGTCGTACAGAGAATGGGTTGCTGATTTACGTGGCATAGCTCGAAATTGTTCATTTTCATGTGATTCTTGTAACCAACCTTTTTTAGATAACATCATTCGCGACGTTATTCTGTGCGTGAAAAGGCTCTACAAAAATCAAATCCGTCTCTAAAAGAAGTGTTAGAGCTTGCGATGGCATATGAAACGACAAAAAAAAACATGTTCCGTTATCAAAGGAGATCTTACGGTTGATATAAATCAAACTTGTGCGCGAAATTCGAAGCCGAGCGGTCATCATGTGTTCAACGGTACAAATTCACATCACGTGTCGAACGGTACTAACAGTTTTAACCAAGGTTCTGCTATTCTTAAATCATGCCCAAGTTGCAGCATTTCACATACACGCGATAAATGCCGTTTCTTAAAATCGACGTGTAATTTATGTGGGAAAAGAGGACACATCGGAAGTGTCTGTATTTCTAAACCGAATAAAGGTGCAAATCCTAAACAAAAAAATTAAAATTATCATAATTTAAAATTTAAAATTTAAAAGACAAAATGTGAATTCGATCGTGGTTAATAAATTAAGCTTTACGAACAATAAAGACAATTCGAATATAACACGCGAAGGAAACAAAATGATGGTACAATTGCTTGTTAACAATCAATTAATAAAATTCCAAATTGATACAGGTACCACTCGCACTATTATTGGTCGATCTGGGTATCATGAGCTGGGATCTCCTCGTTGCAGTCCAGTTGCTGATGTGCAGTTGTCATCATATGGAGGAAAACCCCTTAACCTTCTTGGGGAATGTGACGTAGCTCTCACGTGGTCTGGTAAGGTAATTAATGAGAAAATTTTAGTCGTTGACAGCCATTGCGGTAGTTATTTAGTAGGCGTAGACTGGTAAGACAAAATGGGCCTCAATATATCTGTTAAAGCCGTCGAAATTTCTTCAGATTTACCTAATCGCATTAAAGAATTATGTGCTAAATTTTCTAAACTTTTCTGTTGCGTTAATTATCAAGCTCATTTAGATTACTCCCAGATGCTAAGCCAAAATTCATTCCACCCCGTGCAATTCCTTTCGCACTCCAGAAAGCTATAAAGCAGGAACTTGATCGTTTAGTCTTAAGTTGTATTTTAAAATCAATTCAACGGACTCAGTGGGCTACACCCATCGTTGTAGTTCCAAAAAAGAATGGAACAGTGAGGATATGCGGTGACTTTTAAATCACCATAAATCCCCAAATCGTTGTCAACCGACACCCCATTCCACGCACTCGTGAGCTTTTTCACAAATTGCGTAATGGAAAGTTTTTTACTAAAATCGATTTATCCGACGCGTACCTACAAATCGAACTAGATTCTGAATCCAAAAAATTGATTGTCATAAATACTCCTTTCGGATTATTTCAATACCAAAGAATGGCGTTTGGTGTTAACAGTGCTCTAGGAGAATTCCAACACGTTATGGAACAAATTTTAGCTGGATTACCCGTAGGGGTATACTTGGACGATTTGCTTATATGAGGAGAGAACGACGAAGAGCACATTGCAAACTTAAACGCAAACTTAAACTACCTGCTCCAGCTAATATAAAAGAACTAGAAGCCGTTATGGGAAAGTTCAACTATTATAACCAGTTTATTCCAAACTTCGCTCAGGTTGCAGGACCTTTGAATATATTGCGGCGTAAAGGAATCACTTTTCGTTGGTCATCAGAAGAACAACAAGCTTTTAACATCCTTAAGCTTAGCATTATAAATGCTACAAGACTCGTTCATATCGATGAGGACTTACCTCTAATTTTAGCTACTGACGCTTCTAGTTACGGCATGGGCGCTGTAATCTCGCATCGATTCCCTGATGGCACAGAGAAGCCCATAGCTTTCGCTTCCAAAACTCTTAACGTTCACCAAAAATCCTACAGTCAAATAGAAAAGGAGGCTTTATCCATTATTTATGGCATAACGAAATTCCACCAATACGTTTATGGCAGGTCATTTGAGCTTATTACGGATCAACGGCTTGTTGACCACACTTTTCAATCCGAGTAAGAAATTACCAGAAATGACTCTGCAGCGACTTCAAAGGTGGGCGATTTTGCTTATGTGGTACAACTATAACATCAAGTATCGCCCAACGGCAAAACATGCAAATGCAGACTCTCTTTCTCGTCTCCCGATCGGGCCTGATGAACGTTTTGATAAACAAGAAGAGTCATGCTGTGAGGTTCATGAGATCTTTGATGAAATTTTGGAGACACATCCTCTTGATGTTAAGCTTCTAAAACAGCATTCTTTACAAGATCCTACGCTTTTGTTGTAGCAAAATATATCAGAGATGGATGGCCAAAACATTTAAGAGCAGAAGAACGTTATCTCCAACCTTTTTTCAACAGAAAACAAAGCCTTAACATCCACCAAGGAATTATTTTGCTTCAAAAAAATTATCCACGCGCTGTGATCCCGAACTCTTTACAAGAGAAAACTTTGAAAATTTTGCATGAAGGTCATTGGGGTTCTACTCGAGCAAAGCAGCTCGCACGGCGTTACATATGGTTTCCAAATTTAGATCAACAAATAGAAGCAGTAACGGCAAAGTGCAAGATTTGTGAATGTGAAGCAGCCCAACCATCAAAGAAATTTAGAATTTAGAGAAAATTCTGAAATAGTCATTCCTGAAGGTAACATTGCTTTAAGTTCCTCTAACTCTTTTCTTTGTTCTCCTAGATATGACTTCATATCGAATAGTCAAATAGAAGATGGAGAAGATCTAGATGACCATCACCAGGGTATATTATCAAACTCGGATACCCAAAGTGACCCAGTCTCAACAGCTCTTAATGATTCTTCTGAAGATCCACCTGAAGATTTTTTGTCAGCATCTTGTTCACCTGCAGGGAGTTTTTCTGAACCTAGAGCTTTGGAGAATGAAACAAGAGAAGAACCAACTGCAACTGGCGAGTCATCGAAAGAAGTAAGGCGTTCCGAACGTTTAAAAAATGTAGTGCCACCAGTTTACTATTAACTATGACGTCTTCAATT
Source organism: Melangyna quadrimaculata (assembly GCA_949320155.1). Taxonomy (NCBI): domain Eukaryota; kingdom Metazoa; phylum Arthropoda; class Insecta; order Diptera; family Syrphidae; genus Melangyna; species Melangyna quadrimaculata. The sequence goes on along the minus strand of OX439485.1, from coordinate 149,563,233 downwards.
AAGCCTGGGGAAATGTTATATATTATCATTATGTATTAAAAGTATTTAAATGTCAAATGTACTTATGTTAACAACACTGTAATATCATATGTTTTTGATATCTAAAATATTACCAGTATGGTAACACTATCACTTATCACATTTGTATTAGTCCCGGTCTACATTGAACGATTTTTCCCGTGCTGAATGGAAAAATCGGCCGAAACTGGAAGGAACTTGTCGGTTGTACCTCTCAATCACACACGATTACAACAACAATTTTTTGTCGGCACTGGAAAAATCGTTCAATGTAGACCGGGACTTAGATTTTAAGAAGTTAATAAATCAGTTTGTAACCGATCACTGTCCACATCTCATCATTGCTCATCTTCTCTCCACGATACAATAGTTCTCTTTCACACGCTCGGAGTTTTAGCATACATCTGTCCCGCTCTACTTTTCTTCATATTTGTAGACGAAGATACATGTAAATCCAGCAACATTCGTAGCTTTATGCTGGATTGACATGTATCTTCGTCTGCAAAGAAAAGTAGAGCGGGACAGATGTATGGCAAAACTGCGAGCGTGTAAGAGAGAACCATCAAGAAGATGCAGAAGTCAGACAAAGATACATGTAAATCCACCATTAACCGACTCGATTCCAATCCAGGATTGGAGTCGAGTCGAAATTGTTTATATTGTTATAAACAATTTCGACTGGGTCGGAGAGTAGTCGGTCTGATGGATGTGTTTACGACAGTGTTTTTGCACATGTGCGAGTAAAATTATTTATTTGTTTTGATAGCTATGTACTAAAATTCATTAAATTTTAACTGTTTTTGGTGTGAAGTAAATATATTGAATACATTCCTTCAACTGCAATCTTAGACCGCTCTCACACAAGGAAAATGAGTTGCCAGAAACTAGATAGTTTGTTGTTGGGAAGGATGAGAGGCCCTTCTGTACGCCCTTTTCGCCTACAAACTCCCAGTTGCCGGCAACTGAGTTTCCTTGTGTGAAAGCAATCTTAACACCATAACAACTCAACTTCAAATGGGGCTCTCAACTCACGTTACGAAAAACTTGGGTCTAAAATCCGACCCAGGCAGGGGAGTGGCTTGGCTATTACCAATACATAGAGCAAACAAACTAGTAGAAGAGAACAAGTATAACTCACCCTGTCTTGTCAAACTGTGTCTTTCAATGAAAAGTGGAAGCCTAGAATAATGTTGTACTTTTGGCAAATATGCTATGCACAGATAGAGAATAATAATAGGGCCACAGATTTATATGCTGTTTTAAATTAATTCGAAAATAGACTTGTTTACATTAAAACACAACTATTGACAAAAAAAAAACTTCAGAAAAGTGCCAATATTTTTTTGTTCAGATACGTGTCTCAAGGTTGAACGCACGCCAACAAAATAAAAGATACAGATAAGATAAGATTAACATAATTAATTATGTATGTTCCTAGTTGGTACCTTCTTCAAATGGGTCAAGAAATAATTTTAAACTTTTAACTTTTGAAAAACTTTACACGCTATTTGTACGACATTCTATATAATCTTACCGACATACATATAAATATAATCAGCCGTATTCATTAGAATCCGCTGAACAGATGAATAGTTATGCACTGCATAAGGATTTATGTAGCCACTATGCAACGTTGTATAAATTGTTATGCATAAATTATTTTTTAACCCATTATAGTTATAATGAGCTTCTGTCAAAAAAAGTACCATAAAGGAGGAATCTAGTACGTTTTACTTTCAAAACTGACAAAGTAGACCCAGCTGTGTGTGTGTGCGGCGTGAAGAATCAATAAAAATAATTATTTGTGTATTCATTTCTTTTAATATTATTATAATTATACAGTTGCTTTGTTCTTTGTTTGTGTTCGCAAATAAAATTAAAAATATTTGAAACAAAAAATACGTCGTTTTTGATTTATTCCATGAATTGTTCCATTCACTCACATCGTGATGTTTTTGTTGAGGAGAAAAATCAAAGGGTGGTTCTTATTTTGTAATGCTTAAAGTTCATTTGTTTTTTCCCATGAAAGTGATGAAGGTGAATCTTTGTATAATTTTATTTAAATCACGCATGCGGTCGAGCATTTGCAAAAGTTGTAAGATTTGATGGAAAATCTTTAAATTTTGCACATTTATTAAGCAGCTTCTATAAAATAAATTGTACAAAAATATATTCTTTATTTTTTAAACAATATCCCAACGAAAATGTACAGTAAATTAACAAAGCCAACATTATGCATAAACGAATTATAGCGAGTGCAAAGCGCTATGCACTCTTTATAATCCCTCTAAACGCAAAAACCTTATTCATAAACTTATGCAACGTTGAATAGAAGGAACATAAGCTAAACGCGTTTGGAGGTTGTATAGAGCCAACATAAGGGTTGTTTAGTATCGGAATGTAACTTTGACTCACACATAGCAATAATGTAGATACATGTTAGGTGGGCGCTTATTTTTGCAATCTTTGAGGTGTTGAAATCTCACTTTCAAAATATTTTATAAAACTTAATACAGCAATTAATAATGTTGGTTTTGTTAATTTACTGTACATTTTTGTTGGGATATTGTTTAAAAAAAATAAAGAATATTTTTTTGTACACTTTATTTTATAAAATCCATCTGTTCAGCGGATTCTAATGAATACGGCTGTAAATTGATAAAGACTAATGCCAGACTTACACGAATGACAAAAGTGTCATTAAATCTGTCATTATAATGATAAAATAATGACAAAATTTGGTATCGGACACTTTGACGTTTATAAATCTCATAATCAGGGATGTTTTTGGACGTGTTCAGCTGAAGTTTATGAAGGAAACTGGTTTAGTATGATAGGTACTAGTTTAAAAGTATTTAAAATTTAGAAAACTGCCAAAGAATTAGAAAAATGTTAAGTAGTATCATATGAAACCCATAATAATTATATTTAAAATTTTGCGCCATTGTTAATTACAGTTGCTTACATAATCAAAATTTTTTACTAGTGTTTATTTTTCCGAAAGCTTTTGATGCACCGATTTCAGATATTCCAGTCTAAACATGAAAACAACCGTTTTTTTCTTATATTTGAGGTAAACCAAGAAACTCGTAATGGCATATGAGATGAGAAACTCTTCGTGTGACGCTACTACTAGTGCCCACAAAGTGCAAGCTGTCACTTTTGGTTATTTGACAGATTCGCAAAAGCTCTATTGGATCGGCATACATATAGAGCCTGATTATACGGTGCGTTTTTTCGTACGTTTTGTCTTTCGTGTTTTTGACAAGCACGAACGATCATGATAACATGGTTCGCGAAAATACGGACGTTCTTCCTTTCGTTATTTTGACGTTCATGGAATTTGGGGTTATTTTGTGTGAAAATAATCAGTAGTAATAAATAAAAATATTTTGTAATCACTTCGTTCTCAAATATACTCGTATATTAGTTATGTTCAATCACGAAAAACGTATATTAGGTATATTCAATCACGAAAAACAATTTTCCCATTCATTAATTTTTGATAAAATCGCTTTTTGTTACATCGAGGAGCATATAGTTGCCAAATCAGAATCGTCAAAGTCCATAGTCCGATGCCAAAGCAAATTCAATTAAAATGTGTATGTATTAAGAATCCTAGATAGGCCATCCTAGTTAAAGCTGAACGTGACCGCAGATACTTGAAGCAACTGGCTTACAAGTTGCGTACCGCCTACGTCACAGCAAATTCACGTATACGTACTTGACAGTCAATCTATGTAGCCAACTGGCTTGCCAGTGTGTGGCCTCAGGGTTATGTAGGAAAAAACATTCACGCATATTACGTCTCGTACTCGTATTCGAACTTGAACTCGTATCGTATGAAAATCGTTATTCTTCAAGTCGTATACGTTGTATACGAAAAGTTAAAAAAACAACGTATATCGTTGCCTGTATAATATTTGTCAAAATCATTAAAATGTCATAAAACAAATTATTTTAGTATGAGATTTGTTCAACGATTTTCTAAAAGTGTTTTATACTGCTTCATATTTGGTGGATATGCTATTTGTATCAATGCAAACAGGATTGCATAAACCTGGCAGCGATACCGCGGACTTAACACCAAAATGCATTTTCGAAATGCAAAGAAAAGGAGGAAAGAAATAAGTGTTTAATACAGCTCCAAATTTAAGCAATACCATGTCGTATAAGACCACTAAAATGCACTGTCAAAATGCAATAAAAAAATTGATGTTTATTATTGTATTGTATGTATTTATTTTATTTTTATTGTATTTATGAGTTATAACACATACCTGAACAAAACACATGCCATTAAACTGAGAGCGATAACGTGGACCTAATAGCCTTTTCACACCAAACCCAAAACCCGGTTTTCGCGAAAATATCGGTTTTGGCTGAAAACTTAGATCGAAAACACAAAATTTCCCATACATTTTTGGTAAACCACAAGTTTTGATAAAACATAAGTTTTGATAAAACATAAGTTTTAAATAAAACCTGTCCAAATCATGTTGGATTTGCAGGATGAACTAAACAAACACACCTTGTGAAACATTCAGCGCTCAATTAAATGTCATATAAATAGCTGACGGGTTGCTGCCAGGAAAAAATATTTTTTCAGCTGGAACACAAGAGAGCGCGACGCAGTGTCACAGATCCTAACTACTACGTGAAATTGATCGGTTAAGAAATAAATTAATTATAACGAATCAAGATTGGTTGTTTTTCCATTATTAAATTCCAATGTTAATAAATTGTCTTTTAATTGCACATAAAACATTTGATTTTTCCCTTTTCTGTGGCACTGAAAATTTTCAAAGCGGCGCGGACCTTCCTCGAAACCATTGTGTTCAAGCAAAACAAATGAAATGTCAAATGAGAACTTGTAAATTTTCGGTGTGAACGCATTTCAAGTTTTCGTAAACCAATGGCCGAAAACCCGGTTTTGGGTTTGGTGTGAAAAGGCTATAAGACCACTTAAAGCAATTCAAAAATGATTAGATGTAAAAGAGCCTTATACCGCTTCAAAGCTCCTGTAGTTTACACGGATATACATAATCGTTTCATTAAACGAAATTTGGAGCGGTATAAAGCTATTTTGCATCTATCAGTTTTGTGTTGCATTTTAATATTGCATTTTAGTGGTCTTAGAGTCGCGTTATCACTGCCAGGTTGATTGCATATAGTTTCCACAGAGAAGAGATCTCTTACATCTTTTATTTTTTGTTTGCATTTTAAAAGTGCATTTCGATGGTCTTAGAGCTGCGGTGACCTTCACAGTTTGATAAAACAAATAGGAGGAATATTGAAAAAAATATATACATTATATGCATATTGCATGCACTAGGTTTTTGTCCTTTTTTATTTGAAAAAATATATGACTCGTGTAAAAGATTTCACACGACGAATAAACAACACAAATACTACTTTAATTCGAATTCATACTAGACTCGGAATAATGATTAAATATGAACAGTCGTATACGATATTCTCCATTTCTCAATATTTGTAGAAGTGAAGTCGGATATACGACTTTTGGAATACCAACATACGACTGTAGTCCAATACGAGTCATAAATACGAGTTTCAGAATATGGGTGATTTTTATATTAGGGTGGTTCAAAAAAATGGCAACTTCATTGTTCTTTGAACGATTTTGATGAAATTGAATATGTTATATCCTACGTAAGAACTTATTATTTCCTAATTATGTAGCTTTTGTCAATAAAAAACTTAGGACATTCTTTTGGAAAATTAAATTATGTATGTTAACAAATTTCTTGTAGCTTCAACGGTTTAGTCTAGTCAACGTAGGAAAAAAACTGCCTTCGCTTAAAAAAAAAAATCAAATGTCTTGAAACTTTGCACACTTTTTAAGAAAAGTCTAGGGATGTCCAAAAAAATCCGACCGGAGCGCTTGCGACAGTGAAGAGAAACATGTAGTTATTTCTTTTGTTCGCCTTTATCTTGGAACTGTTAATGGAATCAAAAAATAATTTTCTACAAAATGAAGCTTATGTTATTTCATAAGAAAAAAAGGATTTAAGCATTTTTTTCTATCTGTTATAGTTCGGAAATATCTCTAGCGGTAGTTTAAAGAAACATGTAGCTTATTTGGTATTAGGGACAAGATTTCGTTGCTTTAATTTTACAATATTTTTCAAACCATTAGATAATCTGAAAAAAAAAACATTTACAGAATATGTAGGGATCATGTTGAAAAGAGATGAATGGTATTATGTTGATAACTTCTTGTTTTATGAAATTTTTTTCGAGTGAGGCCATAACATGTACATTTTTTATTGTTTCTCTTTAATACGGAAAAATGGAAACTCTATACCTGTTATGATATTCGGAATCTAATAAAAGTGTATTGTGAGAATGTAGGACTTCAGTTTGAGATATTACTTCTTATAATCCGCAATTTATGGCGGACAAAAGTCATTCACCAAGAAAGAAATGGAAAACGACCTAGCTTAAGAGCAGGGGAAAACTTTCTGATTCGTAAATCACAAAATTGGAGGAAGCCCTAATTTTTACAGAGCCACAGCTATCTTGAAAACCTTTTGAAATAAAAAAAATACAAGCGACGGTTCAGCAAGGCAACAGTATCTCAGGAACGACACGGCTGATTCCCAAAACTTCTTCAAATTCAAGGGTCCTAATATAGCTAAAATGATGGCTGAGTTAAGATCAATTACTTTTTATATGTTGTTGAACGAAAAGCAAATTAAATTACCTCTGACCATACAAAAAATCATAAAAAAAACTCTCCAGCATGGTATTAGCGGTAATTTTCAAGCACACTGACTACACGTACTAAATTTTATGAAAATCGGTGAAAAGGTCTTCGAGTAAGTTATGACATAACGTAAATTGACTCCAAGGACTGCGGCTTAGTCTCTTCCAAACCATGGCCAAAGCGGCGCGAAACATTCGCCGACGGCAGTTTCTATTGTTATTTAGCATTATTTATTTGTCATTTGTTATCAGGACCGAAACGCATTGGACTAAAGGTCGCTTCAATACTTTTTATTGAATTTCATTCAATACAGTCCACTAAAATAAAAACAAAAACAATATAACTTCTATTGTTTAGGTTTTTTCTTTCTTTATTACCTTCGCCAGACTACGGGCATAATATCTATATCTATATCTAGGTGTCTGAATGTAACCATGTTCCCCTAGAAAAATATAATTTGCAGTGTGTTTATGCTGTAAATTTTATAATCGTCGGTAGCCATCGACTAAAATGTTGCGTCTTAGAAAGGTAACAATTACCGCTCTAACTGATGAGGTCCACTGTAATTGTTATCAGGACCGAAACGCATTGGACTTAAGGTCGCTTCAATACTTTTTATTGAATTTCATTCAATACAGTCCACTAAAATAAAAACAAAAACAATATAACTTCTATTGTTTAGGTATAGCGAATGCTCCGCGTTGGTTTGGGAGAGCCTTAATTCAATTTTTATAAGAGAGCTACAAGAGTGGTGTTGCGGATATTCGTATCCGCATCCGCAACAGCGGTACTTCCGCATTAAACTCAACATTCGCATTCGCATCCGCAAAAACCAATGCAGAGCTTCCGGATACGAACAAGTCAGTACTTGTTCATGTTGCGGCGACGCACATAAGTATTTTCCTTGCTCAATTGCTCAGAAAAAGCTTCAAAAGATTCAGGATTGACTTAGTCAACCGCATCTCAATGTATTTCAAGACTGTATAACCAGATGGAACAGTACTTTTTATATGCTCGATCGATTTCGATCTACATGAATGACAGCGCGAATTGGACCCAATTACGCCAGAAGTGTGTGAAAATAATCGAATGCACGAGAATTAAGCAGCTCTGAGACCCTCATATCATCTGTAATTCCAATAACTCAAATGCTTATCAAAAAACTGGATGACTATCTAACAAGACCACTGGACTCTGACCCGATTAGGTTTGCTGTCACTACTTTTAAAACGGAAATTTCTTCTAAGCTCGGCCTTGGACGAAAATAATTTATTTTCTTTATCCACTTACTTGGACCCACGCTACAAGTACAAATTTTCCAAACCTATGACTGAAGAAAAGATTAAAGAAGCAATATTAAGAGCCCACAAAAATCATCTTCATTATCTCGACACCATAATGTTCTCTTGACAACCAATCTTAAGGAATGAGAATAGGAGATTCATTGGATTTGGTACAATCGATTTACTATTCTTCAGAACAACCGAACATCCTGCACCGCTAGGAAACCTTGTTTAAAAAATTATTTGGAAATGAAAATGACGAGCTTGTCCTAAGATTTAAAAGTCCCGGAGCAGACTTTAAAAAGGAATTAGCGTCATATCGCAGCAAGAAATGGATAAGCATATCGGAAAATCCTCTTATCTGGTGGAAAGATAACAAAGAGTTTAAATTGTTATCTGGTATAGCACCGAGATATTTGTCACCTCGCCCAGCCAGTGTTCCTAGTGAACAATTGCTCAGTGGTGTAGGACTTATTTACGACCCTTTGTGAAATCGCTTAGACCCAGAAAAAGCATCCAAGCTGTTATTTGTTATAAACAACGCACCTTTGTTTATGTTTAAATATTAAAAGTTGCATTTTTTCGAATAAAATAACTAAGAAAGTAATATTTAATGTTTTTGTTTGTACCTCGTCTTACATACGCATCAGCAGCCGCATCCGCATCATCATCCGCGGATGTGAGCCTTTTAATATCCGCATCCGCGGATGTCAAAAAATCTGCATCGGCAACATCCCTGTATCAGAAATATGGGCACTGGGTATGTTCAGAATAAAGAGATCTCACAGAGTTCGCTTTGTCAAAAAGTGAAACCTATTTTTTTAAAAGCCAAACTGAGATATTTGGTCAAGGTCAAGGAACTCTGTTCAAGTAACTGAGATGTCTGACATCTCATTTTTCTGAACATGTTTACAATACAAAATAAACTATATTTTGGGGCCTTATTAATATTAATTCCTGAGGCCTCGAAGCATAAGACAACGGTCCAAAGTCTTATAAGATTCTTTATTTGATGCTTAATAAATATAAGCATGATTTAAAAGTATTTTTTTATTTTAACTATTGTAAGTTCCAAACGGTGACTGGCTATTAGTTTCCAAATAGAATATTCCGGATGTTTTTTCAGCATTATTCGGGTCACCAAAACTAGATATAAAATCAAACTGATTGCAATTATTATTTTTAAGACTCTCAAAGTCTCTACATCTAATCCCTCGTAGTGCATTTTTATTTGGGAATTTCAAAGCTTCTGCCAAATAATGAACACTTCTTATGTGAGAACACAATCCAGCAATATCATTTCCACATCCTGGTTGACTTCTTCCACCATTCGGATAGAATGATGTCTTTCCAATTGGATTATATATCCCCAAGAATCCACCATTTGTATGAATAGTTTCGACATAAATTGCATCAGTGTCTGCTAAACGTTTCTCGGGATTCTTCAAACTAAACAATGGCATAGCTGGATCTAATCCAATAATTGTATTGATTTTTCCAAGTTCAGTATTCTTGCCAGCAAATCCAGCAACATGTGCTCCCAGACTGTGTCCATATAAAGCTAGTGTGTCAAATGATAGATTGCCACTCGTATGCATCCAATCTATGAACTCAGCGACAATCTTGCCAGTTTTGGAGCATTTATTTTTCGCCGTGATATAATTTAAAGTGTCGCTGTATACACTCCAATCAACAGATATGAAATTGTACTGACGCTTCTCTTCATTTAGGAACAGTGCTTCTTTTATCACGGTATTCTCTTCCCCCTCATAACGACCATTGAAGCCGTGAATCATAAACCTTTAATGATGATTAAAGTTGGTAATTACTTTAAAGTTTATACTAGCTATCAAATTATTTTATCTAACCTTGTTGGATTGTTGAAATCGAATGTTGAGTTTACCAATGATTCTTCAACGTTTGTTGTGAGTTCGATGGGTTCTGTTTGATTTTGTTGTGTGTACAAGTAGAAACGAACTTTGTCCGACTTTGTATCCCTTACTGCTTTTTCTTCTTCTTCTGCTGCTGCTGCTTCTAATATAGCTTCCTGTTCAGACATCCAACGAATGGTTAGATCTTTTTGTGGAATTGGCCAAAGATCAGTAACTGCAGGATCTTCAATTTTTGCTGGAAAACCTTGAACTATAGGAATTTATTTTAAGTCTCAGCAGTCTTGAGGGGTATGGCATTAATCTTACCATTTGCCACCAGAACTGCCAGAGCTGCGACCACCAAAGTTATGTTTAGTTTCATTTTGATTGATGAATTAATTGAATTTGAGCTATTTCTTCGAAAGCTTCGCCTTTTATACACCTACCATTATAAAGCCATATCCCCTATTTGGTCTTATGGCGATACAATATACTATTTTATTTTTGACGCTTTAATCAACAAAATTTCCCACTTTATTATATTATGGACATATATTATTATTATTATTATATTATAAGGGTGATTTTTTTGAGGTTAGGATTTTCATGCATTAGTATTTGACAGATCACGCGGGATTTCAGACATGGTGTCAAAGAGAAAGATGCTCAGTATGCTTTGACATTTCATCATGAATAGACTTACTAACGAGCAACGCTTGCAAATCATTGAATTTTATTACCAAAATCAGTGTTCGGTTCGAAATGTGTTTCGCGCTTTACGTCCGATTTATGGTCTACATAATCGACCAAGTGAGCAAACAATTAATGCGATTGTGACCAAGTTTCGCACTCAGTTTACTTTATTGGACATTAAACCAACCACACGAATGCGTACAGTGCGTACAGAAGAGAATATTGCGTCTGTTTCTGAGAGTGTTGCTGAAGACCGTGAAATGTCGATTCGTCGCCGTTCGCAGCAATTGGGTTTGTGTTATTCGACCACATGGAAGATTTTACGCAAAGATCTTGGTGTAAAACCGTATAAAATACAGCTCGTGCAAGAACTGAAGCCGAACGATCTGCCACAACGTCGAATTTTCAGTGAATGGGCCCTAGAAAAGTTGGCAGAAAATCCGCTTTTTTATCGACAAATTTTGTTCAGCGATGAGGCTCATTTCTGGTTGAATGGCTACGTAAATAAACAAAATTGCCGCATTTGGAGTGAAGAGCAACCAGAAGCCGTTCAAGAACTGCCCATGCATCCCGAAAAATGCACTGTTTTTTCATTGGACCGTATTTTTTCAAAGATGCTGTTGGACGCAACGTTACGGTGAATGGCGATCGCTATCGTTCAATGCTAACAAACTTTTTGTTGCCAAAAATGGAAGAACTGAACTTGGTTGACATGTGGTTTCAACAAGATGGCGCTACATGCCACACAGCTCGCGATTCTATGGCCATTTTGAGGGAAAACTTCGGAGAACAATTCATCTCAAGGAATGGACCGGTAAGTTGGCCACCAAGATCATGCGATTTGACGCCTTTAGATTTTTTTTTGTGGGGCTACGTCAAGTCTAAAGTCTACACAAATAAGCCAGTAACTATTCCAGCTTTGGAAGACAACATTTCCGAAGAAATTCGGGCTATTCCGGCCGAAATGCTCGAAAAAGTTACCCAAAATTGGACTTTCCGAATGGACCACCTAAGACGCAGCCGCGGTCAACATTTAAATGAAATTATCTTCAAAAAGTAAATGTCATGAACCAATCTAACGTTTCAAATAAAGAATCGATGAGATTTTGCAAATTGTATGCGTTTTTTTTTTAAAAAAAGTTCTCAAGCTCTTTAAAAATCACCCGTTATATCTATACTTTTTCTCGTAAAAATAAGCTTATAATGGTTAAGCATCAGAAAGAGTGCAACTTGTATGAGGTCCTATTATCTTTACGACTGCAACCATTTTGCTAAATTTAAACATTTTTGGGGGTATCTTATATTGTTTTCGACAATTTTTATAATCTGCTGGGACTTGGTGATTGATTTTTCGAGAGGTTGTTGTAAATCAAAATATTAGCAACAAATTTGTATTTGTGTACCTAAACAAAGTGTGCAGGTTTAACAGGATAATAATTTACAAGTGTTATTTAAATTCGATAAGAAATAATAAAAAAATATCTTTGATTTTGTTTGACTTCATTTAATTTTATTTAAAGTAAATCTAATATAAATTTAAAAATTAGTTATTGTTGTTAAACTTAAGTTGAATTCCCACCATGTATGGAAAGTGCTTGCTGCAAGCCTTGTTCTTATCTGCGTGCGCCAGGCGGCACTCTTTATAGAACTATATCAGAGGAGGTGCTTCTGATGGCTTGTTGACAGTGTTTCCACTGGTCCTCTACGCTTGATCCTGGTGGCAGGCTTACTAAGAGATTAAGAGTTACGTGGTCAGCAAAAGTTCTGGCGGATTCTTGCGATCTCAGCTTCTCGACATCGAATCTTTTCCAAGCATATGCTCTGTGTTGTGACGTCATGTATATCAGCATACATAATCTAGCTATCACCAGGTTGTGATTCGAGTCTATGTTGGCCCCTCAGAGTGTTCGCACATCCAAGATACTGGAAGCATGTGTCACGCCTATCACAACGTGGTCGATTTGGTTGACGGTTCGTTGATCACGGGACCGCCAAGTACCCTTGTGTAGGGGAAACTGGGTACGGTTGAAACGGTTTCACTTACAATCGTCCATAGTATTGCCATTTAAACACCGAGCGATGTTGACGGCATATTAAATGAAAGATCATGTTTTTATCTACATATGGGCAGTGTTATTTTAGTACCATGTGCATTATTTAAAGAAGGGTAACGTTGTCATAGATGCACCAGTGGTGCAAAATGCACCACACTTATGCACACACTTATATTCACCCAACCAGCAGCTGTATTAGTGTATACCTAATTCCATTGTATCCGTTACGTTTAATAAGGCCAACAGAGTTAACTCTGGTTGTGCTTCTCTTTGTTGGCGGACGCGTGCGCAGTTTTGTATTTTTTATATTTAAGCGAAAACTAAGTTTGTCTTCAATAAAGTTTCATAAAACTGTTATTTTGACTTTTTGTTTATATCTTAAAAGAAATAGTTCATAGCTTAGTTGCATTTTTTATGAAATATTTTATTTTTAAACAAAAAATCCTTGTTGTTACACAATGCACCACGAAAGCATAGTGTTAAATGCACCATGGTGCATTGTGCACCTAGATGTTTTGAATGTGTAGACTAAAGCGTACTGTCTTTATTAAAGATGACACGGAAACCAGTTGTGAACCGTAAGAAAGGACTTCACTCGAAAGACCCGACGCGTGCAGATCTTTGGTAAAAGAGGAAGATATAAAATATTTTTTCAAAGATCCTACTGTATCGGCTTGGGACCAACTAAACGGCAGCAATCATTATATAAATTATATGAATCTCTATCCCCCAGTTTGCAGTGGGAGTTTAAGATCAGCTGAATCTTAAACTGATTTTAAAATTTTTGATTTAACTCGTCCATTTTCACAGTGAAATCTGAACTCCAGTTCAGTTAAACTTCGTTTAACTAGATTTTATGAAAAAGAGTTGGCAACATTGTACGTTTTTGCTTCGCTGAGTGACGTATTGTAAACAGTACGTAGCTTTTCTTGTCTATTTTATCTCTTTCTGAAGCAAAGAACATAAGTGAAACAGCAACAATTATTTTGGGTTGTTGATAATTTGTCGACATTTTTTTTTCGATTCACGCGAACAAGACTCAAAAAATTGAAAATAAACCAATAATTGTGCAAAAAAAAGAGAAATAACTTTTTAATAGCATGCATAGATTAAGATTTGCTGATGGAAATGGTTATGAAAAATAAGTTTATAAATTCCACGTTCAACTTAGGTTTAAAAGGAACAATGCTGTAGTTTAACTACAAATTGAACTCGGTTCAGGCTATGAAAATTGGTTTTTATTCTTTAACTTAATTCTTGGTGCATTAAGTACCTTCCTGGTGCATTCTGCACATATGACTGGTGCATTTGGTACATATAGAAATTAATGCTCACTTAAAAAATTTAAATGTTATCGAAAATTTAACTTTGTACTAACTTTCATAACTAAACTGTTGAAAGGATTTAAAAATACCAGCCCAACAGAGTTAAATTTAAAAATGTTAAGATCATTTCAAAAGAAGGTGGTGCATCTATGACAACGTTACCCTATACGTCAAATTAAAAAAAAAAATAATTCAATTTGTTTCAACAACCGTACCCATACCAGGGGCGGTTAAAACAGTGATTGGGGTCAGTTGAAACAAATGCAATTAGTGCATAATATTACATACATAGTTATAAATCTTTATGATTTGTTTTTAATTATAACGTAAATTATGACAATGTTTGACAAGATTTATTAGTCATCAGTGTTTCCATGTTTATAAAAAAAAAGAAAACAACAAGCAATAAGAATGAAATAATTTTATAATAAAACGTTTCTTCATTAAGGGCCAATTTTTCAATAGTCAGATAAGCAGTCAGTTCTCAGTTAATCACCCATATTCTGCAAGTCGTATTTTGTCACGTACTCGTATTCGAATTTAAACTCGTATCGCATGAAAATCGTTATTCTTCAAGTCGTATACGTTGTATACGAAAAGCTTTAAAAAACAACTTATATCGTTGCCTGTACATATTTGTCAAAATCATTAAAATGTCGTAAAACAAATTATTTTAGTACGAGATTTATTTTATAGCGCTTCATATTTGGTGGATATGCTATTTGTATCAATGCAAACAGGATTGCATAAACATGGCAGCGATACCGCGGACCTAAGACCACCAAAATCCATTTTCGGAATGCAAACAAAAAAGGAGGAAAGAAATACATAAGTGTTTTATACAGATCCAAATTTAAGCAATACCATGTCGTATAAGACCACTAAAATGCACTGTCAAAATGCAATACAAAAAATTGATGTACATACATATATGTAATTGTATTGTATGCATTTATGAGATACAACACATCCTAAACAAAACACATACCATTAATCTGAGAGCGATAGCGTGGACCTAGACCACCAAAATGCAATACAAAAATGATATATGTAAAAGAGCCTTATAACGCTCCAACGCTCCTTTAGTTTACACGGATATACATATTTACATAAAAGTATCAGAAAAAGAAATTTGGAGCGGTATAAAGCTATTTTGCATCTATCAGTTTTGTGTTGCATTTTAATATTATTGCATTTTAGTGGGCTCAGAGTCGCGCTATCACTGCCACGTTGATTGCATATAGTTTCCACAGTGAAGAGATCTTTTACATCTTTAATTTTTTGTTTGCATTTCGATGGTCCTAGAGCTGCGGTGTCCCTCGCAGGTTTATAAAACAAATAGGAGTAATATTAAACAAAATATCTTCATATTGTTGAAGCGAACAAACAGAACTAAGCGAAAGCGATGAACCAAGATGTATCTCTGAACTCTTTTATTTGTGAGATACATACTTCTATCTATGCAAGGCGTCACTTCTAATTTAACCGCCATCCATTACGCACCTCAATCTCAATTTAACTTATTCTTTTAACTCAAATACTTTTTCATTGTTTAACATTAATACTTTATTATATTCAATAAATACAATAACTATAACTTTGTGTCTTGCGTTTTTGCTAACACATATATGTATATTGCATACATTAGGTTTTTGTCCATTTTTATCTATAAAACTATATATCTCGTTCAAAATATTTCACACGACGAATAAACAACACAAATACGACTTTAATTCGAATTAATACAAGATTCGGAATAATGACAAAATATGAATAGTCGTATCCGATGTTGTCCATTTCTCAATATTTGTTGAAGAGAAGTCGGATATACGACTTTTGGAATACCAACATACGACTGTAGTCGAATACGAGTCATAAATGCGAGTTTCAGAATATGGGTGAGTATTTAATCCTCAGACAGAGTAAAAATCTATTTTTCAATGGGCAGACATTACTTATTCCTAGGAATAGTAACAGTAAATTTATCTGCTCATTGAGAATTTAGATAAATTTATTCATAGGAATAATTATTGTCAAAGTCAAACATTACTGTTTGTTTAAAAAATTTCCAAGAAAACAAATATAAGGTTCGCTTAAAAAGCTTATATCATGCGTATCAGTATCGTATCGCGTAGTCGTATCATCAAAATCAAGGTGTTAAGAAGTAAGTGAAATGACAGAGCATCATGATATATTTTCAAAAAATCATTGAAGTGATAATACCCCTGATATTTTTTTTAGAAAATCTACATTTTGAATTGAGAAATTATAACAGAAAACAGAAATTTGAAAAATCATTTTTTTTTTTAATGAATTAAGAGTTTAATTATTGTTTTAAGAGTAAGAAGGAATAATACACAGAAAAAATGATATGAATAGTTATAATAATAATAAATTAAAAAAAAAGTCGGAGTTATAATAAGTTCACAATAAAAACAACATAAGAATAATTTTACAATAAAATCAAGAAAAACTTTACAAAAATAATTTTCTCCTTGACCAAAACTGCCAAATTAAAAAAAAATATCTGCAATTTAATTTGCTCTTATATGTAGATAGACTACAAAAAAGTTAAATTATTGCCTACTTAAATCTAAAAACTTAGTTTTGATGAGAAGTCAAAAGCACTAAGTCCACTTTAATGCTTTCTTCCTGTATTATTATAGTATATTGTATTTTTTACTATGACAGCCAAAATGCACTAAGTCAACTTATTGCGTTTCAACAGTATTATAATTTATTTAACTGACTTAGTTCCAAATATAACCTCAAATAATTCATGTTTAACGTTGAATAATCATTTAGAAAGTGTTTGGAGTACATAGATATCATCATTCTTGATCACTTTGCATTAAAATATAAAAATCCTAAGAAATTGACTTAGTGCCTTTTGCTTGTACACCCACGATATATAAACATAAATGAAAGTGACATTCAAATAATAATAATCTATAGATTATTTTTTCTCAATTGAAAAATTCAATTTTGCTATCCGATTGTTAAAGAGCCAGTTAACTTTATTCTTCGAATAAATAACTGACTCCTTAACTGACTATTGAAAAATCGGCTCTAAATAACTTAAAAGAAACTAAAAGACAAATTTTCTTCGGTTTTGGTTGGTCAGAAACCAATAAAATTACTATTTCGGAATATTCCAGGTCGCAATTGTCATACCCAGATGCATTGCTTCAACCGTTCCCAACACCTCCTGTAGGTAAACGAATATAAATAGAGTCGGTAACAATACTGACACACTGAAAATAGTCACCATAATGTATTCTATACTCAATACTCTCCAACGAAAAGAAAACATGGTAAAAGGAAAAACATCCGAACAAAAAAACTTACTTTTGGATGTCAAAAAACAAAAAGGCTTCCTGTAGACAACTGACGTACTACGACCTAAGCAAGATTGAGTTTGTCTTTTAACATGGTTGCCACTTCGTGCGTCTCCGAGACCCATTCACCTACCACCCACGGTTTGCAAGATATTTGCATTGTTTCAACCGTCCTGTGTTTCAACCGTACCCAGTCTCCCCTATATTAAAGTCACCAAGAATTAAGTCGAATTCGGGCACCCTTTTATATGTCCGTTAAATCCCTTTGAACCTACGAATCGGGCGACCAAGGTAGTTAAACTGTTGCAAAAAATGTTTAGTATTTGGTCTTATTTCACTAATAAAGGAATTTAACTGACATTATTCCACTTCCACAAAGTAAAATAATGCCAAATACTTTTTGGCTCTATTTTACATTCATAAAATTAAATAAGGCACCAAAAAAATTTAAAAGCACCATACATTTAAAGCTTCTAAACCCTACCGTTAAAAAGATAAAAATCAACAAACGCATAAAGAACACCTACATACCATTACGTGCATCCCAGCAGCTTTTTGTCGTTAATTTAAGCGCCACCCCTAAAAATTCCAATATAAAATTCTCCACAAAAGGTAGCCAAAAGTTTATAACTCCTTTAAAATTAACTGTTGTTGCTTGGGATCTTTGTTATCGTTCTTGCACTTCCAATTCCAAGATATTTTACCACATTCTCTATACGTACAATTAAATGATAAAACAAATTAATTTTGTTAATTCAATACACAATAAATCGATAAACCCAATCTCTCAAAACATTGATGAACTTTTGTTGCCTGATAAAGAAGTAATAATGGATAAAATATTTTAAATGTTAATTTTACAATTCAAATGCTATTTAAAAAAATAATGAATTTATTTAGAAATGCAATTTTGAAGTCAGTAGAGTTTTACAAGTCAAACCAGGAAAATGCAAAAATACATAGTGCAATTGTCATTTGTTATTGTAATCGTCTTTGGGGTCATTGAGAGATGTATAGAATATTTGTCGAAATTTAAAAATATTGAAACGGAAATAATATTGATTTTTTTTTAAGATGCAATGCTATCTGCTGATTTCGATGAGCCTGATGTGGATGAAGTTTGGTCAATTCCACAAAAAGGAAGAGCTGCTCGCTGGATGACTCGACAACAAGCTGTTGTCGAAGCAATGCTTACGGAGCCTGCAGTTTTCGGTACAACAAACTCAGCTAAGGTCCGTTTTTTCCTGTATACCCAATCCAATCCCACTAAACCCATTGAGTTGGACATGTTTGACGAGGAGACCTTAGCACGGTCAAGTTTCAATTATAAACACCCCACTAGGTAAGTTTGTGATCCAATTCCAAATGATTTCTACTTTCCTTTGTATAACTTCTGACGAAATTACCCTTTTTTATATTATTTGTAGATTCATGATTCACGGATGGACTGATGTATACGATCGTGACATGAACATACTCATCCGAGAAGCCCTCCTCTTGAATGGCGAAAAAAGGGAATATAATTTCATATCTGTAGATTGGAGTGTATACAGTTCAACCTTAAACTACATCGAAGCTCAGAAACGCTGCTCGAAAGCAGGAATGGATGTTGCGAAATTCATCGATTGGATGCATATAAATGCAAAACTTTGCTTCGGCTCCTTGACTCTGTATGGACACAGTTTGGGAGCACATGTTGCAGGATTCACTGGAAAGAATGTCCAACGAGGAAGAATCAATTCCATCATTGGCTTAGATCCAGCCATGCCACTGTTTCGGTATAAAAATCCCAGGACTCGTCTAGCCGACACAGATGCTGAGTATGTGGAATCGATTCATACAAATGGTGGATGGATGGGATTCTATCAACCGATTGGCCAAATTTCTTTTTATCCGAATGGGGGAAAGTTGCAACCTGGATGTGGGGATGATAAGGATGGGTTGTGCTCACATAAAAGGGCAGTTGAACTTTTATCAGAGGCACTAAGGATGACGGAAAAGAATCGATTACTTGCGGTAGGGTGTAGTGAATTTCATCATATCAAGGATGCTTCGTGTAATCAATACTCGGCTGTTGTTCGATTGGGTGACCCAAATAATGGCCATAGGACGAAGGGAATTTATTATTTGGAAACAAATTGCCATTCTCCGTTTGCTATTGGATTATGATATATATTTTTCTATTATAAAGAAGAATATATTTTTAATTATTCCTTCTTCGTGACCTTTCTTTAAATATTAAATTCTAAATGGGCTTTAGGTCTAAGTTTGTATCTAGGTATCTAAATCAGACGACGTTTCAAACGTGGTTACGTTTTTCTTCAAGTCTCTAAAACATAGTTAATAATATTTTATAGCTTCAATTTAAAAAAAAAATATAGAACATACAACTTTTTCTTTTATAAAAATGATATAGATGATAAGGTTTAATCCTCCTTTGGTTGTATTTTGGTTTTTGAATTCAATTATTAAGCTACTATTAGACGGTCAACGCAAATGGTCAATGCGTTGACTCTCTGACGTCACCAAAAAAACGGTCAAAGCACTGACATGGCAACGTCAACGCTCACCGTGTCAACACCTGAAATATTGACGATCACACAAATGACACAAGTCCGTCAATGTTGTCCCAAAATGCGTTGACAGGTAATATGTGTCAACGAGATTTATCCAAATCGGTGTCAATGCGCTGACAAGTAATCGTTGACGATCACACGGCTTGACCATGTCCACGCGCTTTGAGCGTTGACAATAGTACAAATCTGTAATTTTTCGAGTTGACGCCTACACATAGTGGTGGCGCGCTGTGACACAGTCAACAAATTTATTTATTTCGGTTTAAATTTTTTTAATGCAAGGAAAAATGTTAAAAGCAAACAAAATGGAAATGACAATTAGGTTTCGGCAGAAGGGGCAATTTTCTAAAAAAATGACTTAAAATATAAACAAAATTATTAAAAATCAACGGCAACACTCAAAATATCATGTTATAGCGTTTTTGAAAGCCAAAAACCTATTCTTAAATTTACTTTTTAAACCAAGTTGTTTAAGCAAACAGTTTTTGAGAAAATAATTTTCAAACTCAAAATTCTTTCTTCTTTCCAAGATGGCGGATGCCCCACAAGACCAAAAATCCCGCAAATCGAGATTTATGCTAAGAAGCAACCCCTCTTCAAAACTGCGTTCAAACTTTTCAGACGTCAAAACTTTTTTCAGATTGCCCTTATTTGACTCCCCGTTGCCTGTTCTAACTAGTTTATAGTCGCTGCATCCTCCATCCCAAAGCGCTGGTCGTTTCTCTACTGCCGCAATCAAAGCGGAGACCTCGTATTGTTTGGTCTACGAGTAAACTTATTTTCTTTTACGTTTCTCCGACAACTTTTCCTTTGATTCATCAGCAGGACGCGCATTTACTTATCCAACTCACTGGTGCTTTGGCTCATTTTTTTTTTAACTCAAACTAATTTAACTTTAAATAATTTTGTTTGGAAATGTTTTGTTTTCCTTTATGTTGCTGTTTTTTTTTGTTGCTGTTTCTAAATGAAAAGAATGTCAACGCCACCTACTTTGACACAGCAGAAAATTATAGCGTGTCAACGTTGGAACCTGGACAACGCGTTGATGGACAGTCAGGAAATATCTGTCAATGTGTCCGAAAAATTCTGATGGGTTGATTACACGGTAAATGAAAACAGTCAACGCGTTGACTTTTCAAACCATGTCATCGCAAGTGTCCACGCTGATGTCAGTGCGTTGACAACGTTTTGCAATGACAATCACACGACTTGAAAGCCGTGGGACAGGATTTGACGTCATTCTGACGTCAGAGAGTCAATGCGTTGACCATTTTCGTTGACCGTCTAATCATAGCTTTATTCTTTTCAATATTAAGAAATGTCTTGAAAAAGACGTTTTTTAAAATCAAAAGTTTGATTATAATAAATATTTCAAACCAAATTTATTATATTTTGAATAATAATTCAAAATATTTTAAATAATTCTAACCTAGAAAACAAGTTAAATATAAATTCTTAGTTTTGGTTTATTGCCTCTCAATGAGTTGACCATATACAGTCGTGGCCACCTAATTAAGAACGATATTTTTATAAATTTATAAAATGCATAACTTTTGTTTGGGAAATCTGTTGAGGTTGAGTAGTGGTTTTAATAATAGTCCATGAACTACGGTACACTTTGAGTAATGTTTAAAAAAAGATAAGCATGAGAATATTAGTAGGAAAAAAATAAACATTAATTTAAATCTTATTTCGTCTGGCAATATAATTAAGAACGGAAACTAACGGTTGTCATAACATTAAAAATCTTTGAAATTTCAATATTTTAATGTGAATATATTGTAGTAAAACCTTAATTTTGTATGGTTTTAAGGGCTTCTTACATCAAATTTCTTTTTGACCTACAAAATAAGACATCCTCAGAAAAAGAAATTGGATCAAAAATACACTCTTAAGACGGTACAGAGTACAGGATAAAACTTAATTTAATTTGGGGTGCATTGACTTGTCATAGTATGGTCCACACTACCCCCATATTCTCACAGACTCTTGCTTATAAACCTCCCTTCACTATTACAACATAGAAAGTATCTCCAACTTTGTTTTATTGTAAAATTAATCAGTGGTTCAATAATATCTCCATCAGCTCTGTATCGTCTAAATCTTAGCTATAGTCAAGCGAGCTTAAGAAGTCAGTTGCCTTTACGTTCGATTTTCAGCAGAACAAACTATGGTGCGAATAGCCCTCTTAATCAATTGATTTCAGTTTTCTATAATTATTATTTTTTAATTTCCTCTGTAAACGACAACGTCAAAAGCAAAAGATTTAAAGATAACTTTTTTAATATATTGTAGTTATGTATATTTATTTATTTTTTTTTTAAGTAAATTGTTTTGTAAATTAAATTGTGTGTTAATAGCTATAAGTTTTATTCTTAACGTTAGGCCATTAACGGATTAATAAATAATAATGATAGGTTAGAAAAAAATGCTCGAATTGACCAGAAAGCTTATAAAGACATTGAGGAACATGTTATGGAGTCTTATTCATTTGAAATCATGCCCATAAAATTTGTTTTTAAGGACGATAATGAACCAAGTTCTCAACGGATTTCTAAGAAGGTGTTTGCGTAGTCCAGAAGTCATTTTTTAGATTAGACCGTCCAAAGCTCGGTCCTAAATTCTTTCGAGAACT
This sequence comes from Melangyna quadrimaculata, assembly GCA_949320155.1. Lineage (NCBI taxonomy): Eukaryota > Metazoa > Arthropoda > Insecta > Diptera > Syrphidae > Melangyna > Melangyna quadrimaculata. The sequence continues at coordinate 149,540,710 of OX439485.1, read as the reverse complement.
TGAGGGGAGACATCAAGGGATGTTTAAAGTAAAAACAAAACCATTTTGATCAGAATGTACTAAATATTGAGGAAATCTTATAGAGTACACCACTATCAAGATTCCATGCCTTACGCGAAAATATGTAAGGAATTTTGTCTGAAATTATAAAGAATTAAGGTTTTACTACAATATATTCACATTAAAATATTGAAATTTCAAAGATTTTTAATGTTATGACAACCCTTTGTTTCCGTTCTTAATTATATTGCCAGACGAAATAAGAGTTAAATTAATGTTTATTTTTTTCCTACTAATATTTTCATGCTTAACTTTTTTTAAACATTACTCAAAGTTTACCGTAGTTCATGGACTATTATTAAAACCACTACTCAACCTCAACAGATTTCCCAAACAAAAGTTATGCATTTTATAAATTTATAAAAATATCGTTCTTAATTAGGTGGCCACGACTGTATATGGTCAACTCATTGAGAGGCAATAAGGGGGTTCACACTCATCGACAAGTCGATCGACCTGAGTCGTGTTGCAAGCGTTCACATTTGACGACCGCTCCATCAACTTCATTTGTAAATAAATTTTCAAAAAGCAAACACGGCTTAGATTTAACTTTTTGCACCAGTTTCAGCGAAGTAAATTCATATTTTCTCCCTTACTTTTGTGGTTTTACTTCTATTTCAACCCATTCTCTATGAATCTCACAAAAAAATTAAAAAGAAACACTAAAATCCAAATTTTCAGACATATCAGTAGTTCAACTAGTGTTCACATTAGCTATAGCGGTCGTTCGACCGAGCAAAATATCAAACAATTTGAAAAACTTCCGACAGCCGTTCAACTTGTGTTCACATTACAAATTATGTGACGTTTTGACACGAGTTGATGAACTTGTCGATTAGTGTGAATCCCCCTAATAAACCAAAACTAAGAATTTATATTTAACTTGATTTCTAGGTTACCCGGGGTTTAGCCAAGCGAGTAGAACTATTAGCGTTTATATGTGTTAGTGTATCTGAACGAGAGAGCCAACTAGTAGCCCAAATAGTATAATATTTTTGCCTGCGAGTAGCCTGCCAGTTATCCTGCTAGTGTAGTGTATTGTTTTCATTTATTTGTTACGTTTCCATAGTTTCCATAATTTGTATATTATTCTGTATGAAATATTTTTAAAAAATCATACTAGTTGCCAAAACGCGCAGAGAACTACTAGTAACACAAACATCCATAAAACTAACACTATGATACAATTGCTACTAGTTCTACTCGCTTGTCTAAACCCCGGGTTAGAATTATTTAAAATATTTTGAATTATTATTCGAAATATAATAAATTTGGTTTGAAATATTTATTATTATACAAACTTTTGATTTAAAAAAACGTCTTTTTCAAGACATTTCTTAATATTGAAAAGAATAATAATTGAATTCAAAAACCAAAATACAACCAAAAGAGGATTAAACCTTGATATCATTTTTATAAAAGAAAAAATTGTAAGTACATATTCTAAAATTTTTTTTTAAATTGAAGCTATAAAATATTAATAACTATGTTTTAGAGACCTGAAGAAAAACGTAACCAAGTTTGAAACGTTGTCTGATTTAGATACAAACATAGACCTAAAGCCCAGTAAGCATTTAAAGAATATATTTTTGTTATAGAAATAAAATTTTGCAACAGGCTGGTAATTGGTTTTGTTTGTCTTAAGTTCTATAATCTCTAAAAATGAAAATATTGAGGCAGCGTCAGTTTAGCTACCGTAAAACAGCTATTTGGAGTGTCGTGTAACTTGTAGGGACATCTTCAAAGTTTTTTTAATTACTGAATGACACAAGAAGCCTATTTATATAAATAGACAATTTTGTTAACTGAGTTTAACTTTCTAATGTAAATGCTTTCTTCGTTGTTCGTTGTTGAGAGAAGAACGAACACCGAACAACGGACACCGAATGAAGAACGAAAGTCTAAAACCAGCTTAACAATAAATTGTTCCTAAATGAAATGTAACAATTTCCAACTAAATCTAACAATGACACTTCAACAGTTTTTTTTTGACATAGTGGTTGCTATGTTAACTATGGTTAATAAAAGAACGCACCACAGTTAAGTCTAGTACGCAGCTGAAGTGAAACGAAATTTTCCGGCGGTCTCTAAATGCATAGCGAAATGTTCAACGAAAACCACAGCGGAGAGTTCTGTCAGCTGTCAAAAACAATTGAAACAAAAGTGAAAAAAGTTTTGTCGAGATAATAAAATTGTTTTAAAAATGAATTTTCAAAATAATAATGAAGACGAGGATGATTTAATACTAACGACAGTAATCTCCTCTTCATCTGCATTCTTATCAATGGTGAGAAGAAAGAAATAACTTCTATTTATGCGCGTATTAGCAAATAGGTACTTAATATAATTTATAGTTCACTTCAACGACATGGAAGCAAATGAAAAGGTGTTCAAGGAAAATTTCCATATGCCACCAAATGTATTTCGAGAAATCCTTAAAACATCAAAAGCTCATAAATGCTTTGACAGTATCAGTCCTGCGAGATCTTATTATTCTGAATTAATACTTTAATTGTCAATTTTGACAGTTTTTGAAGAAAAAATACATTGATCTGTTCCTTTACTTTGAGTTTCTGTGATTTTCTGTGATTTACAGGCCGAAATCTTGTCAAGTTCATATAAAAAAAATGAAACTGACAGAACTAGGGACTAAAAATCACAGAAAATCGCAGAAATTCAGCGTAAAGGAACAGACATAATGATTATTTTGATGCCAAAATAAAGCTAAGTGACTTAACCATTATTTCTAGGTAAAACAAAATTCAATTTCTCACAACTCTTCTCATGAAATGACTTTTAATTTTTCAATGATGAACTACCTTACCAATGATCATTGAAAAAATTAAAAGTTACGTTATGGGGAAGATATGGGTCAAAATGAATTTTTTTTTGGTGGAGAAATAATTTTGAAGTCGTAATAGACCAAGAGCCCACAGCAGATTTGGCGTACGAAAATGAACCAATCAAAAATTATATGAGTCGAAAGGTGTATTAAGGCTGATAAAAGAAATGCAAGTCTGGCAGTCCCTGGTGGCGGCTGTAAGGTGGGAGGGGCAATTTTCTAAAAAATTGACTTAAAACAGAAAACAAATTATTAAAAAAACAACGATAACATGTACGATGCCATGTTATATTTTAATGAAAGGCCAGAAGTCCCTTCTTTCATTTCCTTTTTAAATAAAGTTCTTTAAATGATTACTTTTTGAAATATTAATGTTTAAACTCAAAATTTTGAAAAAAAAAAATTAAAAAAATGGTAAAAAATATTTTTTTCGCAAAATTTCACGTAGTTAAGTACTATTTTTGTTTCCAAAATTCAATGCCCTTATCAATTTGTAGTCAAAATCTGAAAACCGGATGGTTCTAGGACTTTTAATTTTTAAGATATTAAAAAGTAAATGAACCAGCTTTTTCATAAAAATAAGACAAATCCGGCTAAATTATTATTTCAGCATTCAGTTAAAATAGGACAAACATGCCGAAAAAAAATTCTTACATTTTTGAAACTTGGTGGGAATGTCGGATTAACCAAAAGAATAAAGAATCAAAAGAGTCCATAAAAATATCTGTATCCCGCGGGTGCTTTTTGGAGGGGGGAAGGGGGAGGTATGACTTATGGAAATTAAAAAACTATGTTGATACAATTTGGACATATGATACATGATTTTAGGGTATTTTTCAATTCTGAATCTAATGGCATCATAATAAAGGCGATACAATAATCCTAAAAAAAGTTATGGTCCATTTTATACAGAGATGACTGTTTTTCTGTAAAACTGGTAAACTATTAAAAAATACCTTTAAAAGAATGGTACATTGATGAAAATTTGTATTAATATTCAACATGGCATCGTACATGTTATCGTTGTTTTTTTAATAATTTGTTTTCTGTTTTAAGTCAATTTTTTAGAAAATTGCCCCTCCCACCTTAAAGCCGCCACCAGGGACTGCCAGACTTGCATTTCTTTTATCAGCCTTAATACACCTTTCGGCTCATATAATTTTTGTTTGGTTCATTTTCGTACGCCAAATCGGCTGTGGGCTCTTAGACTATAAGCTATATTTCTGCATTAAAATATTCAATAATTAAACTTTCGAAGGGTCTCAAAATCAACAGCTAACTTTTTCAATTATGGTTTTCAATGATAGCTATAACTAGCACCTTAGCCAAATCAACGAGAAGAGTCCCTACCTGTTTTGTTCAAACTGTCACTGGAAAGCACGGAAAATAATATTTTAAGGATCGAAAAATAAAATATCCAAACTTCAAGAATTTTAGTCGGGCATAAGAGACAGCCGCTCTAAAAAAATAAACTACACGGCCCAATTCTGCAAGTGTGAATAAATTTTCGCTGCATACCTACACTTTCTATTCCTGCTCAAAAAATGTGTCGACAAATTTGCACGTCACTCTAGAGTCTAGAGTCTATACGAATGAATGGGACGCCGTTTGAAATTGATTTATTTTTGTCAATATATTCGTGTAATTTTGCCACGAGGCAAGAAAAATGCCGCGGTGCAAAAACAAAATCCCGCGAGGCAAAAAAAATGCCACGAGGCAAACAAAAATGCCGCGGGGCAAAACTAAATACCACGGAAAAAAATGCTTCCAGGCATTTCGGGATTTTGGGTTTTCGGGATTGTGGGTTTTCAGGATATTGGGTTTTCGGGATTTTGGATTTTCGGGATTTTGGGTTTCGGGATTTCGGTTTTCGGGATTCTGACCCCAACCCTTGCATATGGCAACACACTATTTGTACAAACTCAGCATCGATGTCAGCCAATCTACGTTTTGGATTGCTGGTATGGAAACAACGGAAGAGAGGGATCGATTCCTATAATAGTAAAAACTTTACCTCGTTGAACGTTCTTTCCAGCGAAGCCAGCTACTATGGCCTTTTTACGGTTGACGTTTCACTAAAACGACAGTAAAACGACACGTCCCTGGAGGCTGCAATTGATGTTTAATGAAAACAAATGTCATCATAATGATGAGATGGTTGGAGATTGAAGAGAACATCGAAGAGTTGGGTTTATTTAAACACCAACTGTGGCTTCTAGAGCCTTGGAGTTTTAGTGAAACGCCAATCGTAATGGGGGTAAATACATAAATAAATTGGGTGGCGCAACGGCTCGTGAAGAACCAGGGCCTAGTGACTAACAACTCGCTACTATTTCTGTGTGCGCCTGTCGACAGGAATGGAAGGGACCTACAATTTTATGCCGAATCCGAACGGCTAAACGAGACTTATTCCTGACAAGTGATACTCTTGGAGGATTTGTCAATTCCTCGCAAAAGGCAGTTGCCCTGAAAAAAAATCTTTTTAGTTTTTAGTTGGACGAGGCTGGGAAGTGAACTCAGACCTCCAGCGTGACAGTCGAACGCACTTACCATTACGTTACGGGCTACTAAAAAATGTTCTATAAATCACTGTGACTTTCTATTGAAATATATGGTATGTTGTTATAAAGCTCATTAATAAAAATATAATAGGTATCTGCCAAATTTTTAATTAAGGCTTTGGTTTTGGTAAAGTGAATTTTTCAAAAATTCTTTTTTTTTTAATTTATAGGTTGTTTTATTTTTATTTTTGTACCCTTTGGTATTTTCATTAAAATTAACATCAAAATGCACATTAATCTCCTATATAGGCATGATAGTACCAGGATTTCTACAAAAACTTGGTTAAAACTCAGGGTTGCCGCACTTTAATATTTCTCTTTGCGTCAGAGAAAAGAGGTATGTACTAGTCTCTGCCATACAGATGCCTTTATAAAATAAGATTTCGAACTTTTAATACGTTCACCTTAATTTACCCTACTTAAATTTAAAGTTTCAAAAAATCCCGTATATCAAAATTTTTAAATTAAATTTCCTTTCATAATATATTTTTTGAATATCCTTATGGCTTACCACATAAGCGCAATCAGATAATTGAATAAACGCAAAAATTGATCTTTAAAGCGTGACAACCCTATGAAGGGCACACTTTTTCATAGGCAATCCACGCGCAAACTGTTTGTTTGAAAACTATCTAAGAAACTGTTTACCTTTTGTCTACTAAAGAGATGATGGTAGGTCGTCCTACGGCTGGCTCCCCGACTAAAGGCTCTTCCAAACCAATGCGAAACATTCGTTGCGGCGAAGAAACATTCGCATGTCAAAATTTATTTACATGGTGATTATGAGAGTGCCCACACCAACGCGGCGGAGAAACATATGAATCAATTTTGACTGACGAATGTTTCTTAGCCACAACGAATGTTTCGCGTTGGTTTGGTAGAGCCTTAATACGAGTTTATCGGAGAAAGGAGGGAGAAAAAAAGAACCGCACACCCAAGGCTGAGCTACGGGTCCAATTACTGCCAGCAAGGATCTAAAGGCAAAACAATACGTTACAAAAAAATTTGGAAAGTTCAGAACTGTTAACCTTATGTTGTTATCAATGCTCTTATCAATTCTTAGTCGACGACAAGATGGTTTTATGACATGCTCAATGGACAACCTTGCCTTGACATGGATAATCTAGCTTTAACCTTGAAAGTAAAGTCCATGTACCTATGCTAGGAAATTCCATATTTTTAAAATTCAAAACATTGTAAATTTTATATTTAAGTTCAAATTAAATTATTCAAATAAATCATCAAAACTAACATTAAAGATAACGGTTTATTTATGAAAGATTTTATAATTCATTATTTTTGATTTGATTGATTGTCATTGATAAGATATTTATTTAAATTTTATGGGAACCAAATTTTATTTTATAATGTTTTTGGATTCTTTAAAGGTATAAAAGCCAAGTCAGGAGCTCATTTGCGTTAACAAAAAGTTTATTTCAAACAAAATGATGAATGGCCTCAGTTTTGTTGTAGCAGTTTTTTTAATTGTTTCTAAAAGTAATATTAAAATATATTAATAAAATTGAACTTTAAAAATAACACACATCATACCTATTTTAGTACAAGGTTTACCTGCTGACCTTGATGAGAGACAAATTTATTCTAATTCTCAGGACGATGTCATCGGCACTGAAAACATTCTTACGGACAACCCGGACAGAATTCATTTTTATCTCTATCCTCATGCTAATTCATATGAACCAATGGAGATTGATATGAATGATCTCCAAACATTAATCCGGTCACCTTTTGACTCCAAGAACCCTACCACGTAAGCAAATCAAGTTTTAATAATTATTTTTTCAATGTTCTATATAACCCAAATCATGAACCATTGTTTTACAGCTTGACGATTCATGGCTGGAAGAGCGCATATGTAGTTGATTTAGGTATACGAGATGCATTATTTAAAAAAGACAACAATAGAAAGCTGAATTTTATATCTGTCGATTGGAGAGTTTACAGCGATTTCGAGAACTACACAATATCTCAACAACTATGCTCAACAGCTGGGAAAGAAATAGCTCAATTCATAGATTGGATGCATGACAATACAAGGATGCCATTTGAGAGTTTGACTTTATATGGCACTAGTATGGGTTCCCACGTAGCTGGATTTGCTGGAAAGAACGTTCAACGAGGAAAAGTTCACAGTATCATAGCATTGGATCCTGCCCTTCCCGAGTTTCCATATAACAACCCAGAGGGTCGATTAGCTGACACCGATGCTGAGTACGTTGAATCAATTCACACAAATGGTGGATATTGGGGATTTTATCAGCCAATTGGACAAACATCTTTCTATCCAAATGGAGGAAAGTATCAGCCTGGATGTACAAGTGATTAAGATAGTATGTGTTCTCATGGTAGAGCCGTTTTATATATGATCGAAGCTCTAAGTTATCCTGAGGAAAATGGATTCCATGCCGTTAGGTGTGATCAATTGGAACATGTCGAAGAAAGAAAATGTGATCAGTATGAATCAATAATTCGATTAGGTGATCCAAGAAACGCACGAAAGCCACGGGGGATATATTATTTGGAAACAAATAGTAAATCGCCATTTGCCAAGGGAAATTATTATTATTTAGCACAAAAGCAAGAAATATAAACAAGTATTTTCAGTTGATACTATAAAAATATTTTCATTTGTTAGCCTCCACTTGCTTTAATCATTAATAGGTACCTACATGGGAAATACTTCTGGCTTTGATTCCGATACACAATGCAGAAGCTTTTCTTTTTAGTAGAAGAACGTCCATGAAGTTCTGAAAAGCATTCTGGATGACCAACCACCGAAAAGGCTACTAGAATTAAAACAAATCGGTATTTTTCACATTAAGAGCCAATTTTTCAACAGCCAATTAAACCTCAGATAGTACTTATTCTTCGAATAAAACTAAAAAATGTTCCTGTTGCTATATTATTTATTCCTCTGTAAGCTTAACTGGTCATTGGAAAATCAGTTCTAAGTAAATTAATTACATAATACTGCTACAAGTTAACTTAAAGTCTTCAAAACTTAAAATGACTAACTAATTATTCGATAATCTCAGTTTATTATTATTAGTTAGGGCGTTAAGGCCATATTTTAGGTGAAACCTTGCACCACATTCTGACGGGATGATCTTTGGTACACTAAAAGTCCACTTTCTAAGTTTACTTTTAGGAAGTGTTGTCACGGTGGCAACACTGGAAATTTCACATAAATTAGCCTATAAATCAGGAACCAGACATCGGTTGATGTCGTGGAATGTCTCGTTGGATTCAAAATACTTGAAGGCATAGCAATATGTTCGTTATTTGACACCTCCCCCACCCTTGTATGCGGGGGCAGCAAAATACCCTCGGAGAATAAGGGTTTTTATTTGTCAGAAAATAATGGTTATTAAATGAATATTCATAAAATTTTAAGATGAGCATCGACGTAGAATTTCATACTCTACAGCATATCCGAAGTATATTTTTATCCATGTATTAGTTTTTTGTATAATCGCTTTCAAAATGGGGGAGGGGAAAGTGGGAGTATATCAAACCACTATATATTTGTATTGGTATAATCTAGGCATATGACACATGACCTTAGGGTAATTTTTAATGCCCAATCTTATGCAACCATAATAATTTCAATATAATTTCTCTAGAAAAAGTTATAACCTTTGTATACAATGATGCCTACATTTTCAGTGAAACGAAACTTGGCACACATGTCTCATTTGTGGTAAGAAATTAGAATCAAAAGAGTCCATACAAATACCTGGGCGAAAGGGTGTTTTTTTGAGTGAAAGGGAAAAGTGAATTACTATTACCAGTAAACCCCTCCCAAAACTGGGGTGTGTTTTTTTAGGCGGAAGGAAAATATGGGTTATTAATCCAACATTTTATTTTTATTTAATCGGGGTACAAATATTCAATATGGTACATGATTTTAAGGTATTTTTTAACGCTGAATCCAATTTAAGTACAATTAAGACGATACAATCATCATTCAGAAAGTAATCCTCGTTTTATTGAACAAATTAATGTATTTTTTAAGTAGAGCAGATAAAACATTTTCCCTCAAAAACCACCTTTGACAATAGATATTTAATTTATCGTTTTTTATTCTTGGTAACAATAAAAAACAAAACATTCCTACCAACTTTTATCAACGTATTAGTTCTAGGGGATGGTTTACGGGGCATAGTTTTATACTTTTCTGTTTCACTCAAAAAAACACCCTGTAACTCTAGATATTTGTATGAACTCTTTTAATTCTTATTTCTTACGACAAATGAGACATGTGTGCCAAGTTTCATCACCATACAATTGAAATTTGGTATTGTTCTGCTCGTTTCACTGAAAATTTAGTCATCATTTTATAAAAAGGTTATAACTTTTTCTAGGAAAATTATAATGAAAATATTTTGATTGCATAAGATTGGGCATTCAAAATTATCCTTAGGTCATGTGCCATATGCTTAGATTATACCAAGACAAATATATAGTGGTTTGATATACTCCCACTTTCCCCTCCCCCCATTTTGAAAGCGATTACACAAAAACCTAATACATGTATACAAATATACTTCGGATATGATGTAGAGTATGAAATTCTACGGCGATGCTCATCTTAAAATTTTATAAATATTCACTTTATAACCATTATTTTCTGACAAATAAAAACCCTTATTTGCCGGGGGTAATTTGCTCCCCTCGCTTACAAGGGTGGGGGAGGGGTCAAAAAATGAACATATTCCTATTCTTTATCCAACAAGATATTCTACGAAATCAACCGATGTCTGGTTCCCAATTTATAGGCTAATTTATGTGAAATTTTGTGTTAAAACGTGGTCAGAACGCAACCCCTATATCTCCGGTCTGCTAGTGTTAACACCGTGGCAACACTACTTAAAAGTAAATTTAGGATGTAGACTTCATAGTGTACCAAAGCTCATCCCGTCAGAATGAAGTGCAAGGTTGGCTCCCTTAACGCCCTTACTATATCGAGGTCAATGACTAATTTTACTAACACATTTATTTTGGGACTTACCTGAGTCGTTTGAATTCGGCAGAAAATTGTAATTCCCTTTCATTCCTGCCGACATTCACACAGACAAGAATGGTGGCGAGAGTTGTATGTATGTATATCAATAGAACCTGCTTCTCCGTGAGCTATCGGCTGTCGCTGTTGCACCAAATAATCTTTAAACACACACAAAAAAACTAATAATTGTGAAAGACGGCAAACAAAACACGCAAAGTTTATTCATCCAGCTACAACAAGAATACATTTATAAATAAGTTTAACTTTTTTATTCCGTGCGTAGATTTCGATATTGATGCTTTTTATATGTAAAGTACGGAATGATGATTTTTTTTTTTGTTCAGCAGTTAAGTCTTTTCATTAAATCTATATCTCTGTATAGAAATCGGGTCGTCCTATGCCGATTAACTTGAACACATTCGGCAATAGGTAATGTGTATTAATTCCGATTAATCCATAAGTTAAATAAGTTTGGCTTAGCTCGACGATAGTTTTAATTTTATTTTGTAAGCTACTTGGTGAGTTACGAACTTCGTTTTTATCTTTGCCAAGAACAGCACACGCCATGGCATAAGTAATAGATTTTCCAATTGCTCTGGTTGACATAATACAACACATACCAAATACTGTTCGAAGAATTGAATGACCTATCATTTGGTAAGTTGGCCAAATGATGACATGTGGTGCTAATGGTGGAGTTGCAATTGAATCACCTAGCTGATAAGTTAGCCATGCTCCGATTTGTAGACCTGCACATACGGATATTGTCATCGTTGTATCGCCTCTACAAATGTAAAATACAAGTAATAACATTAAGTGATAATTGGTAGTGTTTTTTAAGATACAAACCTTGTTGGGGTCCATTTCTCTTTTGATTGTGGATAAAAATAGACTAGAAGTAGTGATATGCAAATAACAAAAATTGGTGAATAGATATTTGTGACAATAAAGAAATCGAAATAATCGACCAGTGGTACGAGTATAATCATCAGACTAAAAGTCAGAATTAGTCCAGCTAAAACGTCCTGAAAATATTAAAAGTTATTTCATTAAAAATTGCTGTATGTTTGGTGTTAATGTTAAAGAGATATGTTCAAAGTAATAGGTCTATTTACATTAATATGAATGTTATACATTTTGTTTAAAATGATGTATAGTTTTCGATTCGCAAACACTTTTAGTGAGGATATGAAACTTAACTAATCATATGAAAAACAAATGGTCTGAAAAGTCGATGAAATGATTTATATGTGTTAAAATCAGAAATATTTGAAGAGTTGTTGGCATTACGCAGCAGACAAGACATAGCATGGAAGTAGCTATACGAGTAGTAACTGCGGTGAAACATATACGGAAAAGAAATACCGACTAGAGGACGATGATAGGACAATCAATATTAACGGTTAATTTTTAGATTTTCATATAAGCGCTTAGGAAGATATGGTGCTCATTTTCCGTTCATAAGACTTATGAGTGATCAGGATTCAGGACCACTCTAAAGTTGTGTATTTTCATTAATTAACAACAATACGACCAAAACAGCCAAATGAGAATATTTTCAAATTCTCAGACATCTATAACTATAAAGTTAAGCTCCGATTTTAATGATTTGTTTACTAGATGTTTGTTTTTCTATATAGGGAGTGACTCGAGAAATGCAAATTTATAGCAATTCTGACTATGATGTATTATATATGTGGTCTCGTTGAGAACGGGTCCCCTGCTAGGCACTGGTGGGCATACACGCATAATATTATCAGTGAAATACTGTTATAAATTGGCATATCTCCAATATTTAAACTCCGATCGGTTCTGGACTAGGCCCACTACTCTGTGCATTTTTAAAATTACAAAAAGATTTTTTTGAACAAATTATTTTTTTTTTAATTTTTTTTTTTTAAATTAAACTGAAATCCAAATTCTAAAAAGCTAGATGGAAAATTTAAATCGAGTTAAGCCAAGAAAAAAAACGTATGGAGGGGGTCTATTTCAACCTTTATGAAGGTAGGGTCAATTTTCTTAAAATTTAACTTAAAATGGAATATTATTTGCTCGATTAAGGGTCAATTTTTCAACAGTCAGTTAAACCTCAGATAGAATTTATTCTTCGAATAAAACGAAAATTTGTTCCTGTTGCCGTAGTATTTATTCCTCTGATAGTTTAACTGATGATTGAAAAATCAGCTCTAAGTGTTGGTTTTAATTTTTCGGTATATTAATAAATTTACATTTTAAGTACTTATGTGACAACTTTGCATTTGTACACCAGCTGACTAGCTCTCCATTTAAATAACATGCAATAAAAACAGCGTTTAAGTTTTTTTTTGTGAAAAATTCGCATAACAGAAAAGGGATGTTGTCACTTTTATAAACAAAACTTCTTTTTTTTGGAACAGGTACCAAATGAACTATTTAGTACGGAAATTATTATTAAATATGACAAACAAATTCTACACTGGGGAACAAAAGTTTGTGGTGTATATTTACTCTTGTGAAATTTGTAATTTTGAACTTTAATTCAAAAAATGTTGTTAATTTAATTTAAAAAAAAAAAACACTTTTTTCTCTCAAAGAGTCTCAAAGAGACACCTAAACGTGATTTAATGAGATAAACACATGCTTAAGCTATTCTATTAAATGGATTTATGGTTTTAAAATCCTAACTTAGGGGTAGCAGTAATAGATAATAACACCATATTCCCAATACAGTATGCCTACAAAAATTCATTCATTTCCTTCTATTCACTCTAACTAGTGCTGAGTATATGCAATGCCCTTAGGTCTTACAGAAATATTACATAGTTAAAATTATTATTAAAGAGTGTGTTATATTAGTCAAGTCCTTTCCTTCAAAATTCAGCTTTAACCTTTTGAAATCCTTATTCTTTTTTTCGGAAATCGTCAATTTGTTATAAAGGTTTCTATTTGGCTAAATTAATTTTCGAATAAAACGTTATTGTGCAAAAGTGGCCGAACTGCAGTCTAGAAGTTTTATATAAAAAATAATACAAATATCTTAAAATTTCAAATGAGTTTGGATTTTATATACAAAAATTATTTATAGTATGTAACATAACCTCAAATATATTTGACAACAAACTATTTCGAAAAAACCATCGGTATTAACTTTGATTTCATAACGAGTTTTATAGAAAAAATTGATTTGGAATGGTATAAATATATTAAGATACAGTATATTTGCATTTTTAGAAAAGGATATCCCGAAAATGCATTATCAGACAAAAATAACGTGTACATTTCTTTTTCAGCGGCTCAAGAATAATCTAGAAAACATTGTTTGAAGGTATCTTTTATAAAATATAACTTAAAAAGGATTATTTAAAATTTATCGCACTCAACAAATTGTGTCAAAATACAAATTCGAAATTTGTATAGCTTTTTTAGCCGCCCTAATTTATTCACTCTCCCTGTTAAAAATGGAAAATTAATAAAATTTGTATGAAAATTTCGAAAAACTGCCGCGGGGCAAAAAAAACTGCCACGGGGCAAAAAAATTGCCGATGGCAAAAAAAACTGCCGCGGGGCAGCGCTATTTGCGCTAAACGCACCCCAAAACTGAAATTTTATCCCTAACATAAATGACGTATGTATGTCAAAAAAAACTTTTTTGTTAGTAAACCAAATCATAGAAAGATGGATTAGCACATTGTAAAATTTGCGACTGCGATATACGTTCGCTAAAAACTGATTTAGAACGGCCGGAATGCTGTAATTTCTTGCCATGTTGCAAAGGCTAAAAAAGGATCCCATTGATAAAATACTATGGATACATAATGTACGTCCATCGAATATATTGAAGAATTTCTTTGTGCTTGCTTACCACTGCACTGACGTCTATTGTAAGGTTTGAATATTGAATTCGCTGCACAAACGAAAAGTGATAGTGGCGGGGCGAGTTTGCAAGCGCGGCCAGGGGGTGTAGAAGCGGGAAACTATATAAACAATAATTTAACTGCTTTAACGGCAAAATATAAACAAAATAATAAGTTTCCCGTAGAGTGACTGCCCGTATCTTTGAAAAAAAAGCAAAAAAAAATATAATATGTTGCCATTAAGACATTCAAAAAGGTGCGAGTAGAAATCACCTTTACGTATTAATATATAATGATGATGATGATGATTAAAATAAAATCTGGTATGCCAACATTTTGTATTTAATAAAATACATTTTAATCCCCTTACTGCATGATTTTTTTTTTCTTCATGAAAAAAATGTAATGTAATTAAAGGACACGTGTTTCAGGAATTTTCATTTTTTTTTGATAAAAATTGGGAAAATCGAATTTTTCCGGTTTGGATCATATATGACACATTGAGCAGAAAAGGAACAAAAATTATCTTTACGAAACAAATCATTTATTTATTGCAAATTGTATGTAGTGTGGAATAACATGAAACAATTTCTTTTTTCGTTGAGGCATAAGTTTACTTTGCATTTTCGGCACTCCACAAAAGATCTTCCACTGCATTCTAGGACCTTACACCGCTGTCTAGTAGTTCAAGTTGGTAAGTGATCTAACTGATCCAACCGTACGTCCTGGGATGGCATGATAGCAACGGGTCCGTTCAACTTCGATTAAATAATATTTTCTATGACATTAGAACATCTTCCTCCTTCGTTGACGGTACTTAGCTTGCTGGCATAGCATAAATCTTCAGCTACCGCGCATTTGAAGATTGCTAAAGGCATCCTCGGCTCAGATCTGTCGAGCATTCGTCTATACAGCAGCCACGCGTTCACTGTTACGATCATGTGAGAGAAAATTCGATGGTAGAATTTTTTGGAACTAATTTGTGCCCTGTAGTATCCAAGAAGCGCATCTAAAAGATCGACTCAACCCATATGCCGATTGTACGTCATCACTGCCTTTGGACATAGTACATATTGGTAGGACCTTTCTTTTTTATTGTATCGTCGAACTCCAGAAGATGGTTTGCTGCCGACGTAGGTCGGAGCGAAGTTCACGATCCTGTTATCGTACCAGGTTATTACAGAGATGTCAATTTCCAGAGATGTCAATTTCCTCTACAGTCGCTAGTTTTCCAACGGTTACATCTCTTCCTTTTTTCTTCAAGTCTTTTTCTGCTGGAACCTAATACCCCGGAATGCGATTAGCTTTTATTGTGCCTAACGGTAAGATCGCCTTTTTAGCCAGGTAAGTCAACAGTGGCAAAGATGTGTACCAGTTATCTAAGAATAATTTATAGTTGACGCCTTCAGGAATGGTTCTTGCAAGTCGAACACCATCGTCACTAGAAGTACTAATCTTTAGCAAATTGCTGACTTACTGTACAGGTCCTTGGGCTCCAGTATAAATTTCAAAGTCATAGCTGAACCCAGAGCTACCACTAAGCACAAAATTCTTATATCCCCATTTGTGTAACTAGGTGTCGCTTTTTAATACAATTTCAAACGTATATTATACTAATTTCGTACCACATGCAAAAAACCATATAATTTATTAAAAATCCAAAAATATTTATATTAATATGGTTTGGCTCATACAGTGCTGCCAAAAACATTCCGGATTTTTCCTCAGTATAATGTTTTTCTTAATATCAAGAAGAAAACTAATAACTTTCCATAGGTTTTCCATAATTTGTAAAGTGTATGAGACAATTTAATAATAACCTCAAAAATATAATGCTACGACGACAAGAACAATAAAAAAAAAATATTTTATAAAGTTATTCAATAACATGCCTGTGCAAAACTAACCGGATTGCAGGGAGATTGCGAGTCTCGATGTTAAAGTAGCGGTTTTTTCGAGTCTTTTGACTCACGCCGTAGATTAAACAGACTTTACAAGTTGAGAGCTGTGTTAGTTGAAATTATATAGTGCAGAAAATGGCTAAAACACGTTATAGCAACGCGATTCAATACAAGGTAATAGAAAAGTTCCAAGTCGGTACAAAACAAAATTTAATATCTGAAATATTGCAAATTCCAACGTCAACGGTTTGTGATATCATTACAAAATTTAGAAGCAGATCATTTTGGTGGACGCCCTCGCAAAACAACTGTTCAAACTGATAGGCGCATAAAGAATTTTTTGCTTAAAGACCCCTTTGCAACTTCAAAGATAATTTGTGATGAACTAAACCTACCTTTAGGGCCAAGTACGGTAAGGAAGCGTTTAAGAGATTTCGGTCTTTTTGCATTTCGACCAGCGAAGAAACCTCTTCTTACTGCTAAGCATCGTAGAAAAAGTTAAGCCATGAAAGGTGTTTGGAAAAGACTTTAAATTCCTAATCAAAATATTTAACTCAGGGTTTAATTTGCAAAAAATCAAGTTAACTGGTCTCTAAGCAAATGGTGGAGCGTGCTTTTCAGTGATGAAAGCAAATTCAACTTGTTTTACTCTGATGGTGCAAGGACAGTAGGGCGCTCAAAAGGTACGCGATTAAAGCCTGCAAATGTACTCCCTACAGTTAAGCACGGTGGAGCCTTGGTGATGGTTTGGCTGTTTTTCAGGCGCAGGCTGCGGTCCAATACACTAAATCACAGGAATTATGAACCGTTTTCATTATAAGGACATTTTGGAGTCAGTAATGCTTCCATATGCAGAGGAAGAAATGCCTTTGCGTTGGGTTTTTCAGCAGGATAATGACCCCAAACATTCTTCAAAGCTGCTAAAAGAGTGGTTTGCGACTAAAAATATTCGTGTTTTAGAATGTCCGTCTCAATCACCCGATCTAAACCCAATTGAAAACTTGTGGGCCATTTTAAAAGGCGGGTTGGGAAAAAAAGCATACGTCAACAACTTTTCTTTTTGCAGCCTTGAAAAATGAATGTGAGAATATTCCTGCTTCTATTTTCGAAAATTTAATTCAGTCAATGCCTTGTCGATGTCGAGCTGTGATTAAAAATAGGGGTCACTGGACAAAATATTAAATACAAAATAATAATTAATTGTACAAGATAAAATCCGGTTAGTTTGGCACATTAAAATTCTGAATCAACTTTAATTTTTGACTATAATTTTTTGTTTTAATGGATAATTTACCATGTTTTTTGTTTAAAATGATACAATTGTTTAATAAAAATGGCAAAAATTACAAACATTTGATTTGTTCATTTTTATCTCACAAACCAACACTCAATGCAGTTGACCAAAAAAATCCGGAATGTTTTTGACACCACTGTATATGAGCCACCATGCAGTAAAGGGTTATACAAAATTTTTCACTAGCCCGTTTTCAAGATACTGAATTTTCAAATATAAAATTTCAATTTTTAAATCCAAAAATTATTTTTTTGAAAATTTAAATATGCAAAATTATTTGAATTGTGAAGGAGTTCTTGTTTCCAGTAGTGCCCATTTGTTAGTTGCGATATATGTACGTAGTATAGGGCAATTTTAGGATTCGTAAAAAAAAAATCTGGAGATAGTAATTTTCCCTCATATTATGATGATAGAGAACTCGAAAAAAGTGGGTCCGGCAATTTTGTTTTTCTGTCTGTCTGTCTGGCTGTCTGTCTGTACCTCGACCTGCAGCCTAAACGGCTGAAGAGTTTTTCTTCAAACTTTGGACTTAAGGTTCTTATGGGATTCCCTAGAGGGGAAATTTAATTTTTTTTAGATCAACAAATAACGGTAGCTGCCATATAACCAATATACAATAATTGATTCATTTCAAAAACGGCTCTAACGATTTTGTAAAAAAAAATTACGAGCTACTATAATTACTACAATGAACATTTTGATAGAAATTTTTTTTTGTACCGGTTATTAACGGTATATAAAACCGATTTTTTAGTTTAAAAATATCTCGTTAACGGCTACAACGATTTCAACCAAATTTTGTATGTAAGAGTTCCTTTACAATTTTAATAATTTTGCATATATGTAATTTTTTTTTTTGAAAATTCGACATCTTGAAAACAGGTCAATAAATATTTTTTTTTTAATTTTGTGTAAAATTGTATTTTATTTAATTCTAAAACCAATTTTTTTTTTAATGTTCAAGAATTTGTATATAATTATAAAAAATTAATTTTTAAGAAAACCGCTCTAACGATTTTTGAAATTTTTTTTTCATAAATTATATTTATCAATCAAATCAGATGGCATACCTTTTTTAGCTCTATCTGTTTTAGCTATTTGTTTTTAAAAACGTTTTTTAGTAATATCATAATGTTATGGAACCTATACATATGCACATTGTCACGTTAATGTTGTTAGCTAGGAGCGCAAGTTTGTGCGATCCAGTCGTGCCCATTTTTTTTTTGTTAACTTTAGATTTTAATTTAATTTGCATCAAAAATCAAAGTTTTTACTACTTTTTAACAACAAATTAAAAAATATCAAACAAAAATATTATTTGGAAGTTCTGAGTTTATAAACTCGTGTTTTACATTTAACTTTTTGTGTGGTAGCACATAGTTTTTATTTCAAGATGCACCTATACAGATACCAAACCACAGAATTGAGTAGAAGCATTTTGGATTGTTCCACTGGATTTCATAATTGAGTGAAACCAAGGGAAAACGGCATTATCAAACAAACGGCATTATCAAACAAAAATATTATTTGGAAGTTCTGAGTTGATAAACTCGTGTTTTACATTTAACTTTTTGTGTGGTAGCACATAGTTTTTATTTCAAGATGCACCTATACAGATACCAAACCACAGAATTGAGTAGAAGCATCTTGGATTGTTCCACTGGATTTCATTATTGAGTGAAACCAAGGGAAAACGGCATTATAGTACATGTTTACTTTTCGATAACGAATTTGTGTTCTTGAAATTTTCAGATTCCGATTTTAAAATCATGACAAATTATTTTAATTGCATTTCTTCGTCCATTTTTGAGTACAAAATATTTTTATCAAAATCCTTGGATCATTTGGTTCTTTTTGGAAAAAAAATACGATTTTTTAACGGTCAAATCCAAAAACTGTTTTGGCAGTTTAAAGTACAAAAATGACTGATTTCCAGTCATCTTGGTACTACAAAACGTTGCCAGAAGCATTGTTTCTGCAAACCAACGATCTTTTTGGACAAACCGCATTGATTTTCAACAAAATAATGCTCCTTTTCATGCAGCTCGAATGCTTAAAACATAATTTTAAGGGAAAATGTTCCATTCTGGACTTCAAAATAAAAGAAAATGTATTGGGATGACTCATATGAAAAGTATACGAAAAAGCGAAGCTATATGATGACTGATTCACTACATTAAGTTGGCATTGAGTAAAATTTCACTTGACAATCTCACAGTCACAGTATAACTCTCTTAAACATCTAATTTTAGAATTTTTGTTTTAAGCTGGTGGCAGCCACACTATTAAGTAAATAAATTTGTCGAAAAAAAATTAAAAAAAATTTAAATCATAGTTTTTCTTCAATTTTGTATATGCTTCTAACCTTATGAAACTTTAAAATTACTTAAAAAAAAGTGACTCAGCTAATATTTATTCTCTTGGCTGCTGTTAATTTTTGTTCTTGAAGTGCAAGCATAGGTTTTGCTATGGCACATTAAACAGTCTCTCTTGTGTCATATACAAAATGCGATCTCTTTGGCAATCTCTTGGCGATCTCTTTGGCAAACACGAGACTTTTCAACTACAATTCTCAAAAATTACTGCTTCTAACCTTTTTTGAAATGTTGGTAGTTCCAGTATACAGTATTATTAAATGTTTCTTGAAGTTTCTGTATACAAAATTTTAACAAAACCTATTATACCATTTTTAAAAAAGTGGAAATCAAAAAAACGGTTCTGTGGGGAAGTAAAATTTGTTTAGAAACAAAAAACACCAAAAGGTACTTTAAGTATGGGGAAATATTTTTAAATACTATAACGTAAATGGGACGGTTAATACAATAGATCAAAGGTGTCTGTTTGACGTTAGGCCAAACTGTATATGTTTAACTTATGACGTATCAAATGAAGTTAATGACACCATCTCTTAAACCATATCAAAAATTCAGTCTTGATAAAATATCGCCATTTTGCAACAATTGTATGCAACTTTAACATTCGCTACCTCCTATTTGTATCCGCATTCAAGTTTCTAAGCATCAAATTGTTTTTACCTACCAATACCATAGTATTTGTACATATATGTAGACAGAAAAAACTTTGTATATGATAAAATAACGTACGTATGTCTGGCGGCCCCGGATTCTCAGCTCATAAGTACTTGGCGTTTTATTTTGTTCGTCTACAATTGAAAATTTAGATTAAGATTACAAGAATCAATAGCTGAGGTCATTTACAGTTACAATAGACCTTGATAACATTTCACTGTATTACTTCTATAATTTTTTATATGAGTTATTTGAAATAAGACCAATCTACTTCTCATTGAGGTAGCACGAAAAAGATTGGTTCTCAAGCAAGAAGAAGTGATTGATAAGCATTACATTATGAATTGTTTGTCTTGCCTCTGGGACAGCTTAACTCAAGTAATTGGAATTTTTCCTTATTTCTAGAGCAAAAACTTCAGTTATCATTGATTGAGATACTTATTTCGTTAATTCTTTGAATTTTTTCAATCGGGTAAGAAGTCTAAAATCCAAATATGTGATAAGAGGTGTATGCTAAGGTAATACACCGCATACAAATATCTCTAAAATAATCTTTTCATTTTCGTTTATCTTCCTACCCTATAGGAAGTGTTAGCGCAGGTTGAATTGTATTTAGTAAAACTTGAATGAATTAATTTATTTTCGATTTAGGATCTACTGTGACCCTACATAAGTAATACTTTCAAGGCGTGATGAATTTTGCCCACGTCAAGTTTTTGCAGTCTAAATAAAAATTTGAATTATTATAATTTAAGTGATAAAATCTAACAACCGCGATAAGAAAGTGCTACTGCTGCTTAATTCTTAATTCCTAAGAAAGTATACAAAATTAAATATGCACAAGACGTCATGTCACCGATAAAATTCGGAATATCTTTTTAAAGAAGAATTTATTTATAGAAAATCATGCGAACATAACGTTAGTAACGTCTGTGCTTTGCCATCATAAATTTGTTATTTTATCGCTATAATCGTACAGCCCAATCAATAAGGAAAACATTGAATTTAGGTACCGTTAATCCATAAGAAAAACAACACAATCTCAAATCTTTATGGCAAAGAAACCACAAAAAAAAAAAAAATACCAGCCACCTGGGGAATTCTTCTTACAGAAAATTAAACAAAACTATATTTCAATTGCTTATCACGCAAAAGCCAATATAGGCTGTGATACCGCCAACTCCACGATAACCTTAGTTATTTTTTTATAATCAATAAAAGGGTTAATCTAAATGATTTCTCGGAACTCACCAAAACACTATGCATTCCCAAATAGATGCGACTCATACACACAATGGTACACCAGACAATTGATATTGACAATCCCACATAGGCCGGATACAGATACCTGCGAAGCAGAAGGAGTAAGCAGAGAGATTCCAGTTAATGAGCTGACACCAAGGTCTCGAGCATGACTCACACATCACCTTTGCTGTGTGAAAATGAACACAGAGAATGGTATGGAAACAGCAACCATGGCATGCGTTGAGGGCATGCCATATTCAAGAGCCCAGCGAGTTTGTAGTTGACTGACTGGTCGTCCAGGCCTTGGCCATCTTATAATATCTTTAAGACTTTGACCTGCAAAGTAAAAGAAAGTAGAAAGTAAAATCGATTCTATAGTCCCACTCAGATCCTTACCTATGTACATAACAATTGACCAGAGGAATATGACTCTTCTTCCAACGGCACTGTCCACATTCCAGAACCAGAATGGAATGAA
Organism: Melangyna quadrimaculata; assembly: GCA_949320155.1. Classification (NCBI taxonomy): domain Eukaryota; kingdom Metazoa; phylum Arthropoda; class Insecta; order Diptera; family Syrphidae; genus Melangyna; species Melangyna quadrimaculata. The sequence goes on along the minus strand of OX439485.1, from coordinate 149,518,441 downwards.
TGAGGCATAGAAGATCTCATCGCCCAGTTCGGTGCCAATGATGAAAAGATAATACCAGAATTTATTTTCTATCCTATAAGGCAGATCCTTTTTAGCAGCAGCGGCGCTGTTGTGAGATTCTGACGCCGATGATTCAGTAAGGAGGGTCTGTTTTTCCTGGGCGGGTTCTTTCTTCAAGTGTGCTGGTGATGATGATGTGGGAATGATTCCGTTTTGTGACTTACTATTGGAACTGCTGCTTTTTACATCTTCTGTGTTGATGTATTTTATTCCAAAATACTCTTGGAACTGGACAACTAGTTCTGGACTTTTAAGATATTCAATTAAATTGGACGACGACATGGCAAATGAGAACTTTTATAGAAAGAGGGTTTATTTTTAGGGTTTTATTTTGTATGACTTTGTGCTACAATTTACAGCAGATTTTCATTGTTTTTTATTTTTTAAATAACTAAACTTAACTTATGGAAGGCCGATATTGAAATGACTATCAGTTATCGGAACTAGAATTCAAACTACGCGACGATTTAATTTTTGTTAAAATTTCTTCTTCAAAAGAAAACACTTTTTTTGTACTTTTGCGAGAATTTTTGACGTTTGAGTTGATTCAAGAGAAGTGTGGTGAGTTTCGCTTTCATGGTTATCAAAGTTGTATCAGCTGTGTGGTGTGCAGGGGCGGGTTTTCATACAAATATTTCCCAAACTATGGTCAAGGCTCGACACGTTCGACACTTCTTTGAAATTTTATTTCGTTTTTCTATTCAATTCCGATTATATTTGCAATTTTCCTTGTTTCATTTATTCGTATATGATCGAGATTTTACCGACATAACTGGTTCAAATGTGCTGAGGTAGTTGAGTAATTTCTGTTTCCAAACTACTCTAGCCAAAGGCTCCGATTATTTTATACTGTATAAATGGCGAAACATTTGGATTTTCAACCAAACAATTAGAAAACCATGAACCAAATTGGTTCCAAGCCATTCGGCTCGCAAACTATCGCGAAATCGGAGCGCAACAGCTGTAACGATAGAACAAATGAAGGATAGGCAATAGAGCTTTTTTCGAAGCCAAAAGTGACAGCTAGCATTTTGTGGGTACTGTCATAGGAATATTTTGATTTGGGAGAACGTTATTGATCCGAGATTTCCTTTTTTTGCTGTTTGTGTTTTAATTTCGGAAAAAATAATGTTGGGCCCATTGACCAAGTGGACCTTATATAAGTCAATTACCGCGATTGGAAACATGCGATAGCTTATCTAAGATAGTTTCGTATCCATATAAGTTTTCGAACGTATTGGTTATATTTGACATTTCGCTTGGGATACAAACGTATACCAAAATTTTTTCAGATAGCATGGATAGCTTTTCAACAGCAAAAGCTATTTTGTCATCAGTTTTTTTTTAACACGGGTTTACAACAAAACGAACCTATCTGGATAGCTCTTCATAGGTTTCCGATCGCGGCCATTGGTTGGGCCTGTGTTGGCAAAATCTGCCCATGTGCTTCAGTGGTAATTATGATCTTGCCGTTGAGGTGAGATTTCATTTATGGTTTGTGTATTGGTTAAAGGAAAATCTTTAATATATACCCCGTTTACATGAGGTATTCGAGCGAGCTTCAGGTTGGTTTTACATGTATCTTAGTCCGACTTCTGCAAAAAAAGGGGATGCAAAATTAAAAGAGTACATTTGTTGGATAGAGAGAGAACACCAAAATGCAGAAGATCTTTGTGCATGAAGATTATAGGAAGTGCCATAATGCAGATATGAAGACGAACATGTTCATCTTCTTGATGGTTCTCTTTCACACACTCGGAGTTTTGGCATACATCTGTTCCGTTCTACTTTTCTTCATATTTGCAGACGAAGATACATGTAAACCCAGCATCATGGTGGACTTACATGTATCTGCATTTGGTTTTTGCACAAAAAAGGGATGCCAAATACAAAATGTATATTTGTTAGATAGAGAGAAAAGATCAAAATGCAGAAGAACTTCATTTCTGCATTATAGGAAAGTGCCATAGTGCCGAAATGAAGACGAACATGTTTGGTTCTCTTTCACTCGCTCGGATTTTTTGTATACATCTGTCCTGCTCTACTTTTCTGCATTAAGCAGATGAAGATACATGTAAATCCACCATCAAGCTCGCTTGGCCCTTTTGTGTACCTGCGTTGACTTGAAATGAGCTTCAACCGACTCGATTCCACTTCAGGAGCGGAGTCGATTAAAAATTCTTGATAAAAAACCTGAGTCGAAGAGTCTGTCTTGAGTATGTGTTGACCACAGTGTTTTTGCTTATGTGCGAGTAAAATTATTTATTTTTTTTGATAGCTATGTGAAGTATGTACCAAAATTCATGAAGTTTTAACTGTTTTTGTGTAAAATAAATATATTGTTGCCATTCCATTAAATGTAATTTCAACACCATAACAACTTGACTTCAAATGGGGCTCTCAACTCACGCGACGAAACACCTGGGTCAAAAATCATATTAACACCAAGCATTAAAAATCCAATGTGGACAGGCACAAAGGGTGCTGTTTGGTTTGTTTAAATAAAAATACTTTTGTTTTTAAAAAACAGAAGACACTACCAAAACGCGAATTCAGTACACGTTCGCGAGAGCCTTAAAGGTTAGACAACATTCAACTGCAGTGGAACTACACTTCACGACGCGGCAAAACATGATTTGTATGAAATTGTATGAGCTATATCACACTAAGCGGCAACTGAACTTCATACAAATTATTGTGAATCACAGTCCCACCTAGTGCGGTCTAACCTTAAAGGTATAATAATTTTAGCCCCCATACAAAATTCAGTATCAAATCTAAATTTTTGAGAGAATTTTGTATGGGAGCTAAAATTTTGCGCGATCTGCGTACTAGGCTTAAGGATTAACTTTTATGAAATGGCATAGGTGTATCTGTCTTTGTATATCATTTGTTGCTATAATTATATATACCCCTAACACAAAAGTTAAAGAAATTTTGTCTGAAATGTTTATGGTGGATTTACATGTATCTGCATTTGGTTTCTGCACGAAAAAAGGGATGCCAATTACAAAATGTATATTTGTTAGATAGAGAGAAAAGATCAAAATGCAGAAGAACTTCGTTTCTGTATTATAGGAAAGTGCCATAATGCAGAAATGAAGACAAACATGTTCTGGTGGATTTACATGTACCTTCATCTGCTTAATGCAGAAAAGTAGAGCATGATAGATGTATACAAAAAATCCGAGCGAGTAAAAGAGATCCATCAAGAAGATGAACATGTTCGTCTTCATTTCTACATTATGGCACTTTCCTATAATGCAGAAACGAAGTGCTTCTGTGTTGCGGCAGGCAAGCAACTGAATATAATTTGGGCTGGCTGCCCCCGATGACTACGACACTGTACTTTGTTGAACTTAAGAGTGAAAATGAAAGAATCTGGTTTTGGCAGCCAATGCATTCCTAGAACTCGCTCTATATGACCATCCACATTCACTGATTCGTCATCTTCGCGAAAGAGACTTTCATACTCTATCTTTAGTTTCTCGGAGTTTGACGTTATATTCCGTAGTTCGAATCCGCCAGCCTTATGTATTTCAATAACCTCTTTCAAAACCTTGATGGCCTCATCCTCTGTCTGCAAACAATCTACATAGTCATCGACATAATGCCTCTCGATGATCCCTTTCAGGGCTCTCGGGAATTTTTTCGCAAATCTCAGACCGTTGACGTTCTTAAAATGTTGAGCAATAGCCGGTGAACACGTGGCTCCGAATATCATTCATTCCATTACATACGTCTTCACTGGCTCTAACGGATCCCTTCGCCAAAGGAATCGCTGACTATCTTGATCCTGCTTTACTATCTGGATTTGGTGAAACATTTCCCTAATATCACCACACACTGCAAATCGAGCTTGCCTAAATTTAAAAAGAATTGCAATTAATGGCTGGTTTATATCTGGCCCACTAAGTTACGCTTTGTTGAGTGAAAACTGATCAACTTCGGCGGCTGCATCGAACACGAGACGTATTCCAGGCTTGTTTGGATTTTTTACCCCAAAATGCGGCAGATAGAACGTCCTAGGCGATCATAAGCTTTCTTCATCCTGGGTTAGCTTTCTGGCATAGCCCTTTTTCAAATAATCATTAATCTTGACGGAATACTCTTTTGCGTATTCTGGATCACGAATCATTTTTCTTTCGATGTTTTCGAGTCGATTTAACGCCATCTTATAACTCTCCGGAAAGGGAGGAAGTTTTTCTTTCCACAAAAGCCCCGCTTCGTAACGACATCCGATGTTCTTAGTAGTAGATTCGAGCAGGAGCACTCTTCTTTCCTCTGCTTTGGACAAACCCGTCTTAAGTTCTAAGCGTACTCCAAAGGTTTCCATGTCGAAACAGCTTCTCATCATCTCTTCCATAGTGTTCAGCTTGTCATCACTGTCCGTTTGACTCTTATTAACATGTAGAACTCTTTGATTCAACTTTTTTGTAATTACACACGTTTGTAATGGCCCATATACTATCCACCCTAGCCTGGTTCTAGTTGTAATTGGGCCTATACCCAAAGGTGCACATGGACGTTCCAAAGGTACTGTCAAATAGGCATGGGCCAGGCTAATTATCAACTTTGGTTGAATATCCTCGTACTCAACAAGTGGCAGCCCTGATAGGTGAGTATTTTTATTTTTCTCAAACAATCTACCACAGTTAAAACTTTGTGTTGGCAATGACATACTTGTCGTGGTATGGTATTTCGTCTAGCCATTGTAAATCCAGTGAATCGGGCCTACCATGAATACCCAACTCGTTAGCAAGATCTTGGTGAACCATAGTGACGTTGGCTCCGTCGTCCACGAAAGCATAGGCGGTTATAGTTTTCTCGTGGCCATACATTTTCACCGGCAGTATCTGAAACAAGATATCCTTGCCACCAACATAATTATTATCGGCGTGGCAGCTTCGACTTTCCTGTTGGCTGGTCGACAAGGACGTATTCACCTGGCTAGACGACTCTTAGATTGGATTTCTGGACTTCACTACGTTTCGTTGTGGCTCAACTGCGTGTGTTGTGTTTTTGTGCCTTGTGGTTTCAGATGCGGCTGAATGTAGAAAATGATGATGCTTGTATGAGCACCCTTCAAGCACCCACATCGTTTACGTGCATAACAGCTGTTTGATATGTGGCCAGTCTTTAAACAACAGAAGCATGCCTTTAGTGCTTTGACGTTTTTCCACCGTTCGACCACTGAAAGCTGTGAAAAGGCATTGCATTCGCTTAAGTTGCGGCACTTACCATCGCATATAGAACACTTAGGTTGAACGATACTCACATAGGCAAAACGACGACTCTTACTTACTATATCAGGGTTAGCAGCTGGTGGCTTCCGAGTTGAAGTACTTGGCATTGATTGAGAGGACGATGGCAGTGAGTCAGTCACCATATTTGCCAATTTTCTCAAACTGACCAACCATTGGCTAAACTCGATTATTGTCGGCGGACGTTCCAAAGCTAAGCACCTTTCATCCCGCACTGTAGTCGGTAATTTGCCTACAAGTTCACTGAACAGGGTCGGGTTGGCGATATGATGTGTTCCCTTTGCATTTTGTAAAAAGGTGGTCATATTAGTGATTCTGTTCACAAAGTTGACTATTGACGTGAGGTTGCCCTCAATGACCGGCGGGACGGATCTAACCTTTTCTACTTGGCTACTAATTAGTTGTTCGGGCTGACCGTACATATCTTCTAGTGTCGCCATGATTGCTTCGACGTTATTCGAGCTTGAAAGCAACGCCTCTACTACTTCTCTAGCATCCCTTTGTACCGCATCGCGGAGCCGCATAATGTTATGCAGGGGGGAGTAATCGAATTCTAACGTAGTAGTCCTGAATGCTTCAGAAAAGGTTTGCCACTCTTCAGGGGCACCTGTAAAGAACGGAAACGGGTAAATCTTTTTCTGACGATGCATTATGGTTCTCTGGCTCGAGTCGTTTGACAACGGGACTGTTTGGCTTAAAGGCTCGGTGTCTGCGCTTTGTGATACAAATCGTTGCAGTATCGTACGAGATGGCAAAGTTTGCGAAGGAGTTTGGTGGGTGAGTTGTTCCATAAGTGGTGGTGGCGGCTGAGAAGGTATCTTTGGTTGGCTATGAGAGTTCAGCATCTCTCTTTTTAACTCAGCCATACTTCTCTGCATGGTTTTGTTGGCCGAGATGATTAAAGTTTGCATGGTCTGAATTTGTTGGCTAAATTCATAGCGCATGTCTACTATTTTCTTATCAATATTTACAGATTGCGATTTTGAACCGCAAGGCATATAATTACGGCTACGGTTGGTATGAGTGATGGTTGCGTGTTGGCTTGAAGTTGATTGTGGACAGGCAGTGGCATCGATATTGGTGGCAAGCTTGTAACAAGCAGGTTCCTGGTGGTCGATAATATCAGTCGCGAATGTAGATTCATTTGAAGTGGATTATGGGTGGGCGGCGGTACTGATGTTGGTGGCAAACTTGCCTGAATGCCTTGGGCGGGCGGTGGCGCTAATGTTGTAGGCAAGTTTTCATGAATGCCTTAGGCGGGCGGTGGCTTCAACGACGTTGACGGTAAATTTGCATAAATGCCTTGGGTGGGCGGTGGCTTCAATGACGTTGTCTGTAAATTTACATAAGTGCCTTGGGCGGGCGGTGGAATCAATGACGTTGACGGTAAATTTGCATAAGTGCCTTGGGCGGGCGGTGGCATCGTCGACATTGCGGGCAAATTAGCCTGAATGCCTCGGGCGGGCGGTGGTTTCAACGACGCTGAATGCAAATTTGTGTGGTTGCCTTGGGCGGGCATCGGCGATAATATTGAGAGCAAATTTGCTTGAGTGCCTTGGGCGGGCTGTGTCGCCGATGCTGCTGCCCTTGGGCGGGCTGTGGCATCGACGACGCTGCAGGCAAATTTGCCTGCCCACTAAACGTAGAACTACATAAATAACCCGCGAAATATGTACGTAACAGAAGTACTTCTTTTCCACTGAAAAAAGATAGGGGCTCGGGAAAAAATTCAGTTATATACCTCCTATACATGAGAATACATGAAGCAGCTATCTCTTTCTAGCATGCGAAATGTAGTGAATTTCCTCTCCATTAAAGTACTGACAAAGGTACTTCAAATGTATATCAGCGAAGCACTACTGGAAGTACTTCAAATACTTATTCGCCAGTAGTTTCTTAAAGCATAGCGAAAGCACTGAAACTTGTCCTTTAAAAGTACTTCTTATGCCTATACATTTCACCGGTTATATCCGTAATACTACATACTGAGTTCTCGAATCTAGAAGTATGGATATAACGGGTGAAACTTGTACGTACAAGAAGTAGTTTGTTTCTTCTGAAACCGAGATGAAATAATTTATATGATAAATTGATTTTTACGAATAGTTTTCGTCACCAGTTTATTGCTAGTTTTATCAAAATAAATAAAAAAATTGTGCAGACTTTAGAGCCGTTCCAATAATTGAACAATTTGCTGCAATCTCAAAATACACGACGATTATCGCAAATGGTTTCCTTGAATCTGATGAATCTGAAATGCAGTAATAACAAAGTATAAAACACTAATAAAAACATTTGTATTTTCTATTCAAATTTAATTACAATAATTAAATATAATTTCTTTGTTTCTTATATAAACAACAACCATTTGTAACTAATAACTCGCGCTCGCCGATAAAATAAATATTTTTGTTTGTCATGTTGTGCACATTCGAAATGAGACAAAAAATTGTGCATCGTATACATCGCACTCTTTTTTCCATTTTTCGATAAAAGAGTTTTATTTTTTTTTTTAAGAAAAACAAAAGTACTTTTTTGAGGGGAGAGTTTTTGGTAAATAAAGAAACACATACATTTCTAGAATGCGTTTTGTTTCTGGTTGTGTTTAAAGGCAAACTAATGAGTTTTGGTTTGCAGGGTGGTTGCCGTGGGCGGGCGGTGGCGATTATATTGAGGGCAAATTTGAGGGCGGTGTCGTCGATGCTGCTGCATATAAGTTTGCTTGGCTGCCTTGAGCGGGCTGTAGCATCGACGACTCTGCAGACAAATTTGCCTGGTTGCCTTGGGCGGGCGATGGCGATCTTTCGACTGGCATTTCGACGGCATAAAGGTCGAATCTTGCTGGAGTGACTCCTTTATTTGATCGTCGGCTTATTCTCCTCGTAGTGGCATAAGGCGATGATACTTGGACCCGACAGACAATGGGAAAGAGGAGACCACGTGCCTCTGTCTGCAACGTGGTTATGATGGCTTTAGGTCGTCTTATTTGGCAATTTCGGTGTCTGAGTCTACCGTCTGTAGACTCAGACACCGAAATTGCCAAAACGACGAAGGTACGAATAAAGGCGTCACTCCAGCAATAATCCATTTACCAGCATATAAGAATAAAGATGTTGCGGCAGGCAAGCAACTGAATATAATTTGGGCTGGCTGCCCCCGATGACTCCGGCACAGCTCTAGAATAAACTTCCCAGGCAAAACACAAGACGTGTGAACCCAATATAAATTGGAATGGAGTGGTTTATTCTCTAAAATAATACAATTTACAGCATGTAATTATCTTAAATAAATTAAGAACAATTTTTTAACTTACTATTTTGCTGCTGGACGAGACTAAGATTTACAATAAAATGGCTCATTAGCCGCCAATACAATTTTCTTAACTTTTTAAAAGGCACAATTTTAGGTTAAATACAAACTGACAAGGATAGATATACATTTTGACATTTCAATTAGATTTTTCGAATATAAATAATGACAGCATACAGTCAATAATAAAAAGGCTGCATTCAATCGACGACATTCTGCATTTTGATCTTTTCTCTCTATCTAACAAATATACATTTTGTATTTGACATCCCTTTTTTGTGCAGAAACCAAATGCAGATATATGTAAATCCGCCATTCATCTTCTTGATGGTTCTCTTTCACTCGCTCGGATTTTTTTAATCTGTCCTGCTCTACTTTTCTGCATTAAGCAGATGAAAATACATGCAAATCCACCAGAACATGTTCGTCTTCATTTATGCGTTATGGCACTTTCCTATAATACAGAAACGAAGTTCTTCTGCATTTTGATCTTTTCTCTCTGTCTAACAAATATACATTTTGTATTTGGTATCCCCTTTTTTGTGCAGAAACCAAATGCAGATACATGTAAATCCGCCATTCATCTTCTTGATGGTTCTCTTTCACTCGCTCGGATTTTTTGTATACATCTGTCATGCTCTACTCTTCTGCATAATGCAGAAGCAGATACATATAAATCCACCACTAACTTTTGTGCGAAATATTAGTTGTGTCGAAGAAATATTCGTCAGTCAAAATTAATTCCTGTATGTTTCTCCGCCGCGTGTGTGGGCAATCTCATATATCACCATGTAAATAAATTTTGACAGGCGAATGTTTCTTCGCCGCAACGAATGTTCCGCATTAGTTTGGGAAAGCCTTACAGCCTTATGCATATACGAATTATAGCGAGTGCATAGTGCTATGCACTCTTTATAATGCCTCTGAACGCAAAAACCTTATTCATAAACTTATGCAACGTTGAATCGAGGCAACATAAGCTAAACGCGTTTGGAGGTTGTATAGAGCCAACATAAGGGTTGTTAAGTATCAGAATGTCACCTTGACTCACACCCAACAATAATGTAGATAGATATTAGGGGGGCGCTTATTTTTGTAATCTTTGAAGTGTTGAAATCTGACTATCATAATATTTTATAAAATTAAATACAACAATAAATAATGTTGGTTTTGTTAATTTATTGTACATTTTTGTTGTGATATTGTTTAAATAAAATTGAGAATATGTTTTTGTACACTTTATTTTATAGAATCTACTTAATAAATGTAAAATATTTAAAGATTTTCCATCAAATCTTACAACTTTTGCAAATGCTCGACAGCATGCGTGATTTAAATAAAATTATACAAAGATTCACCTTCATCACTTTCACGGGAAAACACAAATGAATTTTAAGCATTACAAAATAAGCACCACCCATTTATTTTTCTCCTCAACAAAATCACGATGTGAGTGAATGGAACAATTCATGGAATAAATCAAAAACGACGTTTTTTTTGTTTCAAATATTTTTAATTTTATTTGCAAACACAAAACACCAACATAGTAGCTGGCTAATTATAATAATATTAAAAGAAATAAATAAAAAACAAAAAGAATCCAATTGCCAGCAGAATTACTTCTATTGATTTTTCACACACCACAAACACAGCTGGGTCTCCTTTGTCAATTTTGAAAGTTAAACGTAATAGATCTCTCCTTTATGGTACTAATTTTGATACAAGCTCATTATAACTATAATAAGATGAAAATACTTTATGCATACCAGTTTATGCAACGTTGTATAGTGGCTACATAAATCCTTATGCAGTGCATAACTATTCATCTGTTCAGCGGATTCTAATGAATACGGCTGTACTAGAATTTTATCAATGAGCCTGGATTATACGGTTCGTTTTTTCGTTCATTTCGTCTTTCGTGTTTTTGACAGGCACGAACGTTCAAGATAATATGGTTCGCAAAAATACGTACGTACTTCCATTCGTTATTTTGACGTTCATGGAATTTGGGGTTGTTTTGTATGAATCAGTAGTAATAAATAAAAATATTTTTTAATCACTTATTTCGCAAATACAAACGTATATATTAGGTGTATCCAATTACGAAAAATAATTTTTCAATTCAATAATTTTTGTTCAAATCGTTTTTTGCTAACATCGTGGAGCATTGTGGTTGCCAAATCAGAAACGTCAAAGTAAAACCAGAAAAAGTCTTGAATTTTTCATTCCTGCTTTCGTTGCTTCCTTCCCTCTACATTTTTATTCCCTTCACTCAAACTGTCAAAAGGACGAAAAAACAGAAACAACGAATCGTGTAATCGGGAACATTATAAATTTTCAGTGGGTCTGTTTTTTAAAGAATATTCTTCGCTGATTTAAAAAAATAAATAACTAGTTAATAATTGACACTCTTATGTAAACCCATGCTCTTCATATTGGCATCACTTTTTTTCTAGAAGTTGGTGTTGAAAAATAATCACTCTTTTTGTGGATTATCTTTCCTTAGCTCATTTTTCTCATTATCTCGTTTTTCTTGTATACCCATTTTCGCATTTTGTCATTACATTTACTTCGCACTCAATAACTGCCTTTTGTTTTCAACGGATTTTTTCATAACTTATATATCCATCTCTTTTCGAAACCGGCAGCTTATCACAAAACAAGGACACCTTCGCATCTACCTTGCCTTTTTCCACTAACCAAAACACTCATTTTTATTTAATTTAAAAAGAAAACAACTCAACTCAAATTGAAGCTGGAACAGAAGCATCAGCCTTGTATTGTTTGTTTTTTTGGCTACCATCATTTTTGGTTCTTGCAGACTTTGTGTGCAATTTTTTCTCCTGCGTCGTGTGCGTGCATGCAATATTCGCCACAACTTGTCTGTGTGTTGTGTTGTTCTCTATCCCATTTCTTTCTTTCTGCTGCTGTTGCCGTTCCCGTTAGTATGTCTGAGAGTTGAAGTCGTGAAGTGGCATTAAAAATAAAATATCCGAGCGTGTTTTTTGAAAGTATTCAAATTTGAATTTATAAATATTCCCAAACAATTTGTTGTAATAAATTAATTTAGTGAAACATTTAATTTACAATAAAAATCGTCCCTTTGTGTTTTGTGTGTGAAGAACGAAAAAAGTTAAATACATATATTTTCTCGGTCAGCCCTTGAGGATTATCCCCGCCTTTGATCGAATACGATCCACATAAAAAAGGTGAGTTGTTTATTTCTATTTGTTTTAGTTTTGATTTTAATTATTTTTTTTTGCAAAAATTAAACCAAGGGTGTTGGTATAATATAAAACAAAGGAATTTTGATTTCCTTTCCTTCGTCTCGTTTCGCGCATACATATTTTTGTACCGGTTTTTCGCGTTATCTATGTATGCAAGTGCAGTGCAAGCGACTTTTAGGTGGGGTGTGCTAGCGAATTCCAATTCAATAAGTGGATTTCGCTTTCTTTTGGGGTTTTATTTTATTGGATGGTCGTGCTAGGACCTATTATCAATTGAAAAGTACATTTTTGAAAAATTATCAACGTTTTATTGAAGGTTTTTTTCAAAAAAAAGTCCATGTAGGCGTAGGATTTTCTTGGTTTAACACTCATCCACATGCACACAGTAACAGCACATGTTGATGGTTGTGTGTGGGTTAGATTTGATTTGATGTCCTTTTTACTCGTAAGACTAACCAACATCAGGCTGTCCTGTTCGAAAAAGAGAATGGCTTGTTCGCAAATTAATGAGGTTGGAATTGGAAATTTGTATTTGAAAATAAAAGGGAGTCGTATGTTTATTTAGATAATATTGCATAATTTTAAAATTGTATGCAATATTGTTTGAAAATAGCTTTGAGAAGATTTTATTATTTATGTTTTTATTGCAAATTTTAAAATTTGTATCTATGCCGGTGGTGGAGCTGGCTGGATGGATGGACCCAGCCCTTTTTTGCAGACATGTTGCTATGGCTATTGATTATTTTATATTTTTACGACACCATGTGATAGAGGGAGATAGTGAATAGTGTGTACTGTTGAGTACTTTCACATTTTATATTTTGTTGCAAAAAGTCGTGAAATAGGTAATCCTTGGTACCTAGACAAGTTAAAAGTCAACCAAAGTAAAGTGGATTCACCTTGCAACTATTTTCTTTTAACTTAATTGTCTAGAATACATTCACACTTTGTATGTTATATGTGACAATTCAATTATTTAATTTTGGCTTTAAATGCAAAAGTGGATCGGCTAAAATTCAAAATCCGTAATCTTGACCTGGTGTTGCATCAGATGTCTTCAACTATGTAATACCTAGGGGCTACTACAGCATAGTGCTAAAGATCCTAGATAGTGCTAAATATCCTAGATAGTCCTGAATATCCTGTTTACATAAAAGCGTAAAAGATCCTCACCGATCCCAGCCACAAAACTATTAGCAAAAGAGCCGACATCAAGATGTGTAGATGTATAACCAAAACCTGAGTATGAGGGTTTATAGGTGCATATTTTTTGATATCAAAATCCAAAGTCTGGCAGGTTTTTTGTTCAGCCTTTGACGGGTGTGGGGATTGAAAATAGAGATTTTCTAAATCTGATAAGTTACTAGGTATCACTTTCTTGAATCTGCCCTATTGTGAGTTCCGCGTGAAAGAAAATCCGCCCGGAAAAATTACATTCACTCTTCCCTTATTGTAAGTTTGGGGCGAAAAGATTTCCATTTAATTTTTGGTGCCGAACGAGGACACACTTAGTAAAATGGAGGGTGAAACTCATAATAGCTTTTAAAAATCCGGGCGAACAGAACATTTTCGGGCGAACTGTTTTCCGGGTGAAACGAACATTAACTTCATTTCTACTCGTTAAATTTTAAAGATAAAGATCTCAAAATTTAGCTTACAAATGTGGCTTAATTTTAAATAAAAATAATTGGGGAGGGGTGTTGAATATATTGTACTAAGGTTTTGGAAAATACTTGTTCCTAAATAGTGTACTTTAATATTTTGTTTAGAGCTATAATTTATTATCAAATTCTATCGTAGTAACGATTTAATTGTTTGTTATTATTCACAATACTTTTCTTGTTCAATAAACATCCTTTTATAATATTTTATAAGTCTCGACTTGTTATTTCGGTAGATACTTTTCCAGCGTTAACAAATAACTTCAATAAGGGGCAAAAATGTTCTTACTAAAAGGGTGTGTAAATGTCCCGTCAACTTTATATAAACTATTTTAAATTCAAAGTATGACGAAAAATTTTTAATTGTCAAGAATCAAATAAAACACAATTATAGGTATAACCTTTCTTACAAATATGTATTAATCTAACGGGAAACAAGTAGGGGCAGTTTAATAAAATCAATCTTCAACTTATTATATAATATAAGAAGCTTTGTCGTGATATATCTTAAAAGCTTGTTGACTTACATGAAATCTAAATATACAGAAATGTGATTTTTGGTTCGGATGTACATTGGGTGAGATAAACTTGAAAAACCATTTTTAAAATCGAAAATTTGCTGGTTTTTCAACAATGAGTTTTTATAGGAAGGAGCTATCAAAAAAAATTTTAAGACAAAAATTGTAGAGAACATGTTAACCTACAAAAGTAAACAAAAATGACTACTCTACGACTAATAGCGGTTGAGAAAATTGAGTAAACACTTTTAAACACCTTTTTCAAAATGGCGGACGACGCAGAGGATTTTTTTATTGGAAAAATGTGGTTTTAGAATAGAATCCCCAAGAAGTACTTTTTAAAATTAAACAATAAAATTCTCCTCCCGAGTTTTTGTAGATATTTTCGATTTTTTTGGATAATTTGATTGGATTAATTTAAGAATCCGTTTTAACTATACGTAATCATTAACAAGAAGAAGATGAAGAAATTTAAATATTAAAATATTGAAATTACTTCTGTTTTAAGTGGAGTGAATGAATAAAATTCAATTAAAAAATACAAGTGAACTCAACTCCAGAAATAATTGTGTTTCGCCCAAGGTATAACAGTGGGCTCTTCAGTCAGTCTGTTATACCCTACTAAGACACAAATTTTGGTCTTAGTAGGGCATAACAGACTGAGTGAAGAGCCCTTGGGCGAAACACAATAATTTCTGGAGTTGTGTACTTTTTATTTGAATTATATTCATTCACTCCACTTAAAACCAAAGTAATTTCAATATTTAAATTTCTTTTTCTTTATACACATTTATTGTGTGTATAGAAAATACAATAGATTCGTATCGTGTGATACATCGATTGAAAGATGGCACTCCCTAGATTAGGAGCATTCAATTTTGAATCCTCTAAGATGCTTAGTTTAGCTGGAAATCACGTTAAGAGAAAAAAAAAGATGTCAACTTTGGAGGGCCTAGGACGTACACATTTGGAGTTTTTTTGTGAAAGCATTTTCAAGAAAGCAAATCACTTTCAAAAAACGCTTTCAAGAAAGTACTTTTCGGGTCGTCACACTAGGAATGTTTTTTTTTGCTGAAAGCACTTTGCTTTCAGTGTGTGACGGCACCTTAAGTCTATTCGAAAAGCTAGCGACCGATTAACTTACATATCACTTCATAAATGGTTGAAACTTTTTTTTTTTTTTTTTTTTTTTATATTCCACGCGCGCAAAAGGGGTTATGGCTACCCTTAAAATGTTTTTAACACAGCACGAGCGATTAGGTAAGTAGGAGAGGATTTAGAAGGAGATACCGATGCACATTGGTTTTGAACGTTTGCACATCGAAATGGGAGGGGAAAGTCGAGTCAGGTAAAGCATTCCACATTCGTGTGGTGCGACTGAAGAAAGAATCTCTGTACATTACAGTACGTCCGAAGTTGGGCTCGAGGGTGAACTGATGGGCATTCCTAGAAGCGCGAGTATTACGGTTGAACTTTTTAAGGGGGGGGGGGAATGCAACTGGCTATTTCACTAGAACACTGATTATAATAATAGCGATAAAATAGAGAAAGACACGAAACATTACGGCGGTGTTCGAGAGATGTAATTGTTTCTGTTATAGATCTTTCGCCTATCATTTTTAAAGCTCTCTTTTGAATTCTGTCCAACAAACTCAAGTGAGTTCTTGGAGCTCCTGCCCAAACATGAGAATTGTACTCAAGTTTTGGACGAATAAAGGCTTTGTAGATCACAGCCAGATCAGAAGGGGAAAAAAACTTCTTGCATCTACGGAGAAAACCTAAACACTTAGCAGCGTTTTTGGCGACATCAAATATGTGGTCATTCCACAAAAGGTGGTCTGTGACACACATACCGAGAACTGAGAGCTGTTCGGTTTCCTCGATGCAAGTGCCGCTCATGGATAGCGGCATTGGGGGTGGGTTTCGCTTTAACGACAGGAGACAACATTGAGTTTTAGAAGCATTAAATTCTACGCGGTTTTTGATTCCCCATTGGACAATGCTGTCGAGATCAGAATTTAATGAGCTTATCATACGCTGCCGTTCAAGTTCCACATCCGAAGGACATGGATGAGAATCTGTAAACGAATATGAGAAGCTGAGGGTACTGTCGTCAGCGAAACAGTTTAATGGATTAGAAGTTTCAGACAAAAGATCATTTATAAAAATAAGGAAGAGAGTCGGAGACAAAACGGAGCCCTGGGGCACACCAGCATTTATTTTGTGGATTTCAGACTTGAAACCGTCCAATACGACTTGTATTGAACGGTCCGAAAGGTAATTTCTAATCCAATGAAGAAGAGGTTCATCGAAACCAAATGCGCGCATTTTCGATAAGAGAGCTTGGTGCCAAACTCTATCAAACGCTTTTGAAATATCAAGTGCAATAATCTTACTTTCTCCAAAACGATGTAAAGATTTGTTCCACTGTTCGGTGAGATATACCATCAGATCACCAGTTGACCTATTGCTGCGAAAGCCGTACTGCCGGTCATTAAGAAGCTTTCGTTCCTCGAGATATTTCTTGAGCTGGAAATTAATCAGCGTTTCCATGACCTTGGAAAGAAGGGACGTAAGTGCAATTGGCCGATAGTTAGAGGGTGAAGAAGATACGCCTTTTTTAGGGACAGGCTGGACAAATGCTGTTTTCCATCCACTCGGATAGAGACCAGTAGAGTAGGACAGATGGAAAAGCTTACGCAGTGGTTTTGCCAGCGTTGAAGAACACCTCTTCAGAACAATGGGAGGGATACCATCCGGGCCAGCGGATTTGTGTACATCGAGATCCTTTAGAACTCTAGCAACTGCACGAGTGCGAAAGAAGATTTGTCCCATAAAATCATTTACGCTCTCAAGTACAGGAGGAGTCATAACACTTTCTGGCAGCATCGAATTAACAGCAAACTGTGCTGCAAGCAAATTGGCTTTATCTTGCGAGCTGACAAAAGGAGTATCATTGAAGACGAGCGTTGGAACCGAGGACGAGGTGGTATTTCGTATGTTTTTTACAAATGACCAAAAATTTTTACTACCTTTGGGACATTGTAGTATTTTTTGTCGTAATTTTTGATCATGTAAAAATTTGGTTCTTCGAATATGAACGTTACAGGTCTTTCTAGCTTGTTGAAACTTTTTCCGGTTTTCCTCTGTAGGCTTGGCTTTATAACATCGGAAGCTTACTTCTCTAACCCTAATATCACAGAAATATTTTTGGTCATCAAATAAAAAAAAAAAAAAAAAACAGTCTGCAATGATCGATTCGATTAGGTCCTTATTTTGAATGCTTTAAAATATACTTAAGACTTAATCCCCTGAACCGGAGTGCAGTAGTGACGTTTTAAACATTCACTGCATTCCATATTTTGTTGGAAACTGATCTAGTTACAAATTCTATCCATTTAAATCTATTTTTATCAAATTCCTTTCCTTATTTCGCTGGACAGTAAGTTGCTAGGTAAGTAATAGGTACCTACTTGTTTATTATTCATTATCATATCTCTGATACCATTTATAAACAACCAAAAATGGGAATTGCTATCTGAGTGCTTTAAAATTCCACAATATTATGTATCGTTGGTTCCTTTTGCGGTTGTTGAATCAGTGATCGCACTTATACAACAATTTCTACTGTGCGGCGATTGATTTCGAAATCGACTACTACATACCTACATACTTCCATTTTTAAGAATGACAAAGTGCAGACTCTAAATTTTTTTTAAATTTTTGGATTGTTTTAGGGTTTTCAATTAAATTATTTAAGCACTTAAGGAGTGGCACAGTGTATCCTATTATAAATGGCCAAAACTTAAACTGGTGAAAGGCCAGTTAATAACTTGTTCATACCGAATCATAACGATTTTCGAGTAACAGTAACTGAAACTACCGACCAATTGAACTTAACTCCCTTCTTTCGAAGGTCATGGAAACTTGTACATTTTCAGAACAAAAGATTTTTAATTACCGGCAGTACGGTTTTCGTGGCAATATGTCCACTGAATGGGATGGTATATCTCACCGAACAGTGGCACAAATCTTTACATCTTTTGGGAGAAATTAAGATTAATGGACTTGATTTTTCAAAAGCGTGTGAAAGAGTTTGGCATCAAGTTTCTTTATCGAATTTTGGGATCGATGAATAGCTTGTTCGTTGGATTAGGATGGTTAAATGTCTGCAATTTACAAAATAAATGCTACCTCAGGGCTTCGATTGTCATAGCTCTCCTCCTTATATTCATAAACGATCTCTTATCTGAATCTTTTTATCCATTAAACTGTTTTCCAAACGACAATACCCTCGGCTTTTTATATTATTTTCTAGATTCACATGTTCTTCGGGTGTGGACTTTAACGGCAGAGTATGATAAGCTCATTAAATTCTGATCTTGAAAGCATTTTTGAATGACGAATCAATAACAACGTAGAATTTAATTCTCTAAAAACTCAATGCAAACTCCTGTCGCTAAATCGGACACATCACCAATGCCGCTGTCCATGGGCAGCACTCCATCGAGGAAAAGAACATCTTTCAGTTCGTCGTATGTGCATCACAGGCCTTATTTTGTGAAATGACCACATATTCGACGTTGCGAAAAACGTGCCAAGTGTTTAGGTTTTCTACGTCCATGTTTTCTACCTTCTGATCTGTCTGTTCTGTAATCTATAAAGGCTTAAATCGCACAAAACAAGAGTACAATTCCATGTTCGGGCAAGTAATCCAAAAACCCATTTGAGTCATTTAGATATCAAAATTATAAAAGGGAGCTTAAATACAAACGAAAGAACGGCGATAGAACTATTATTTTATCTCTTTTTTTTATAAACAGTGTTCTAGAGAAATACACCTAGGATCATTCCTCCCCTTAAAAACTACGTCCGCAATACCTACGTCTAGGAATACCTATCGCTATCAGTTTACCCTTGAGCCTAATTTCGGACGTACTGTTAAGTACAGAGATATTCTTTTATTTAGTCGCATTAAACGAATAAGGAATGCTTTAAAGTTCAAACCAATAAACATCGATATCTCATTTTAAATCCACTAAATTGTCTAAATAACTCGTGATGTTCAAACATTATAAGGGTCTCTGGTATTGTTTCTATTTTGTCCATGGAGTTAACAAGAACTTTCAATTTTTTTTTGTACAAACTCATTTTCTCCTCATACAGTTTTCTTATCAACAAACATTTTTATTAATATAAAAAAAAAATTGTATAATTACATATCTTACCCGTAAGTAAATCTTAAACGGCAAGCAGAGACTGCTGTTAAACCACAAAAATGGATTCGACAACGAGGGATCGCAACATTGGCAATTGTTGTTGTCAACCGCAACCCAAAGATACAATAGTCATATACCATAATCTTATGTCACATCCAAATATGGTATTATAAGAAATATTATTTATACATTATCACCCTTATTCATAAAGAAAAAATAGTTGTTTTAGCTCCCGTGCTTAGGAAAACTTCACCATGAAATCAGAATGTTCCGGAATCAAATGGAGCAGTAAGCAATTGCCTTTAGTTTGAGCCCAGAAAATTCTTATTCATGGTGTAGTTTTCCTAAACACGGGAGCTAAAATAACTATTTTTTCTTTATGAATAAGATTGTATATATATATATATATATATATATATATATACAATATATATAGATTGTAGATATATTAGACATTGTGATGTGATAACATCAGACTTCTCCGAATTTGTACAGTAATACATATTTAGTAAGTACACAAACCAAAATCAACACGGAGCAATTACATTTGTAACTTAAAATATTACCCATTGACCATAAAGCCTTCTAGGTACATATTTTCTCGTAAAGTGAACAATCTCTGTCTGTGCAGAAAGTGATCTTTTGACATTTCTCACTGGTACGCTCTTGTGAATGTGTTGAGGTTTGAACCCAAAAGTCCTACTCTTAGCACAAAACGTCAAAGCTTCACCAAAATTTTCGCGTTCATTCTGTTCGGGAATTGGTTCACCGCTCGTGAACGAAAACTCCACTTTTTTCTTCACACGGCTTGGCGAACAAATTCCTGGGTGAACAAAAAAGTGAAATTTATTTGGGTTCACTAAAATTGTAAACATGTATACAGCCTACATGAGATTGCTCTCACAGGCATTATCATATTAATAAATAAAAATAAATAAAAATAAAATGTTCACAAGTATGTTTGTACTGGCATGGTTGCCACTCGACTGGAAAGTCAGGGAACGAAAATATGGCCAGGGAAACTCAGGGAATTTTTAAAGCGGTCAGGGAAATTTTCTTCAGCACTGAATTTTTCACATTAAGATAATTAAATCTTTCGTTGAACTCTGCCCACATTTTTGCGCCAAAAGAATGTGTATTCAATAAGATACAGTTCAAACTTATTTTCTATAAACTATTTTTTGGCAAAACATCATTTCGAGAACTGAAAAATTAAAGGCTATAGAGCATCTTTTGTTGTTATATAGGTACACTGTCACTTTTTAATATTTTTTGTGGAAATATTTAATTTTTTTTCATTTACGAAGGGACCTTTGATGTGAAAACAGTCTTAAAGTTACATATTTTGCGATAAAACTTTAATTAATAGCTCTACCAAGAAAAAAGAAAAAAGTAGATACAAATTATGATGATTATGAAATACAGCCATGCAAACTTTAAATTGCGATTTTTGAACTTTGAAGTTCTTTGAGTTATGACGTTGATCTTTTTAATGAACGATATACAAATGTACAGATTATTTTTATAAAATGTTTAAACATACGAACATTGTTTCCACATACATAAAGTGCTCTTGCAAAGATTAAGTTTATTTCATAATACAAATACAAATATCGCCCACAGGGCGAAATGCGTCTACCCAAAACTCACATTCACAGACTCTAGAGAGTCAAACTATTTGTTTGAAAATTAAATCACGGAATATTTTTTTTTTTAGTTTTAAATTTTTTTTTTTAATACGCACAGTGATCGGCAGTGCAAAACAAAAAATGGCCCAGAGTGTGTTCATGTGTGTCTCAGGTATATTCTGCACATCTCCGCACCTATGGCTTTCCAACCATATACAATTTATCAAAATCGTTGGATACTTTTTGAGAAAATGGTACCACAAACTGTTTTAAGGCTATTTATATGAGTTTTGAAATTTCTTTGGTGAATAGATAATAAAATTCTAAGAATCTTACTAGTTCAAGTTTCTTATCTATCTAAAACCAAATTTAAGTATTTAAGTTGTCATATACAAATTGTTGATTTTGCGGAGATTTTGAGTGTAGGAATTTTTGGAAATAGTCGGAAAACCTACTCTCACAAACTAATTTATATCTTTTTTATGTAGATATATTTTAAACAAATATAAAAATAACTATTTATCTCAAAGATTAACTACTTTTTAAATGCATTACATTTTTTTTTTTACTTGCGATATACGTAGTATAGGGCAAGTTTAGGATTCGTGCAAAAAAAAAAATTCGAGATAATAATTTACGATGATAGAGAACGCGAAAAAAGTGGTTCCCGCAATTCTGTCTGTATGTCCGTCTGTCTGTACCTTGACCTGCAGCCTAAACGGCTGAAGCGATTTTTTTTAAACTTTGGACTTAACAAAAAATAACTTAACAAAAAATAACGGTACCTCTCATACAACCAATATACAAAAATTGATTTATTTCAAAAACGGCTCTAACGATTTTCAAAAAAAAAAATAACGAGGTTCTAAAATTACTAAAATTAATATTTTGGTAGAAAAAAAAATTATTACGGTCGTTGACGGTACCTGTCTGTATGTCCGTCTGTCTGTACCTCGACCTGCAGCCTAAACGGCTGAAGCGATTTTTTTTAAACTTTGGACTTAACAAAAAATAACTTAACAAAAAATAACGGTACCTCTCATACAACCAATATACAAAAATTGATTTATTTCAAAAACGGCTCTAACGATTTTCAAACAAAATAACGAGGTACTAAAATTAATATTTTGGTAGAAAAAAAAAATTATAACGGTCATTGACGGTACCTGTCATACAACCGATTTTTTGGTTTTCAAATTTCTCGTTAACGGCTGGACCGATTTCAACTAAATTTTTTATGTAAGAAGTCCTTTACAATTTTAACAATTTTGAATATAACATTTTTCAAAAAAATAATTTTTGGATTTAAAAAAAAATATTGAAATTCTTTTTTTTTTTTTTTTTGAAAATTCAATATCTTGAAAAAGGGTTAATGATTTTTTTTTTAATTTTTGTGAAAGATTGTATTTAATTTAATACTAAAAGTTGGCATACCAAATTTAATTTAAATTTTTATTAAATTTTCAAGAATTTTTATAAAAAATTATTAAAAAAAAAAAACGCTCTAACGTTTTTTCAAGTTTTTTTTTTTTCATAAATTCAATTTATCAAACAAATCAGGGGAATACTTTTTTTGAGCTCTATCTGTTATAGCTATAAAAATAACACATTTATAATAATTCATAGTAATTAAAAGTAATTTATTATAGTAGTAAATTTATATTTTAACTTGTTTTTTTTTCTACTTTTTTCATGATATCATAATGTTATGTAACCAATACATTATGCACACTGTCAACTTCAAGCTACGTTAAAGTTGTTAGCTACGAGAACAAGTTTGTGCGATTTAGTCGTGTCCATTTTTTGATACTTCCAACTAAGAACTACAGATCACTTTTGAAAAGCTAATAATTTGTCATTCAAGTAATAAATAAGAAGATTTTGTTTCTCTCTTAAGTTTAACCAACTAAACAATTTCAAAAACATTTTTTATTTGGTCAGGGAAATTATAAAAATTGGCCAGGGAAAGTCAGGGAAATTTATTTTGAAAAATAGTGGCAACTATGACTGGGCTTTACACACAAAACATTTCTTTCCCAGAAAAACGACTTACATCCCCGCTGTAAATGTTAAAACATCGAAATAGTCATTACTCATTAGATAGATATTTAGAAAATACATTTGTTATGTGTATACCTAGACTTTAAACATACAAAAAAAAATGATTCATTATAATTATGTATGTATGTTGTACTACTGCAAAAAATGACTGTTCGAAAAAAGATAACAATGTTTAAATTTAATTTTTTTTAAAAACGTAATTTTATTCAAATAACTTTTCACAATTACAACAGGCAAAATCAAAAAGTGGGCTATAAAATGTAGATAAAGAGGCTTACTTTCGCAAACTATGTAAATTTATGTTTTGAAGATTTTTTCTCAGTATCAATATATGTACGTATTTATTCTTGGATTTCCTTTTTGTCCATCATACAAAAATTCAAAAAAATTAAAAAAGAAACATAAACTAGCACTAAATATGCTTACGAGTAAGAATTTGAATTCGTTTTGTTTTCATTCTTGTCACTCTTATTATTGTTTACTAATTCCAACTTGAATCGTTTTTTTATGCGGTTTATATTCTGGATGTGAGATGGTGTGGAGGTATGCGGAACAAAGTATCGTATCAATTTAAAGGAAAACAAAAATCAATTGACAACCGACGACGACGCCGGAATGCGTGGGCATAGGAAGCGGAAGGCGATATAAAAAGTAAATGGATATGTTTGTACTATATCAGGAGATGATGGATCAGCAAGAAATTAGAGATTTAATAGAAGACTATTTATTTATTTATAAAATTGGTGATGTTGTGGAATCGGAAATGGAATAGGTTTAATTTTGTTTACAAATAACTTAAGTCTTTTTTTTTCATACGATGTCAGTTAATACAGTAAAAAAACATCAAATTTATACTGAAAGCTATTTTATTGACGAAGCATAATAAAATTTTCGTAGAAATCATTCGATTTTTATTTTTTTATTGTTTCTTGAAATGAAATTCAATAGTAGTTAACTTTTAACTTTATTACAAGCATTAAATTATCATCCTCTATTATTCGATCAATATTGCGTAAGCCTCTGGTTTAACATCAAATTCTCTTCCGTCTTGCACGAGTGGTTGTTTTAGACAAAATTGATTTATTTTTGACATTTAAGTAGCTTATGGTTAAACAGAACGATAAATAATAATAAATTGATTGTGCTGAGTTGAAAAATTCAAATGTTTGGATATTTTTAAGTTGTTGTTAAGTATGCTGTGAGAGCTGGATTATTGATATTTAAGGTATTTATTACGCATTTCGGTTAAGTGGTTACGAATTTAAAATCCAACAAAGCTTTTGTGATTTCATTATTTGCTTTATTAACCTACGTGCATTTATTTATTGTTTTTTGATAATCCAAAATGGACAACAAATATTGCATGATTCAATAACTGTTTACATACGTAGAGGGTGGGCCATTTAGTGGTTTCTTTTTAAATAATAGGTTATTTTGACACTGACAGCTGTTAGTATCATACCTCCGCGGACGAAATGATTTGCTTTACGCTTGAACAACGTTGGGAAATATTGAAAACTTATTGGACAACGCTTTGGCCGAAAATCATCATTTTTGACGAGGCGCAATTTCATCACGGAGCAGGGCTAAATTTCCGAATTTGGGGCTAGGAAAACCCGCGCGTGACTGTCCAGAAGCCAATGCATCCACAGAGAGTGACAGTTTGGTGCGGATTGTGGAGTGGTGGTATCATTGGACTATTTTTTCTTTGAAAATGAGGCTGGAAACAACGTTTCGGTCTACGGTGGGCGTTACAGATCCATGTTAACCGACTTTTTTTTTTTTTTTACTAATATTGAAGACATGAATTTGAACGACCCCTAGTTCATGCAGGATGGCGCGCCATGCCACACAGCCCATGCCAAAATCGATATTTTGCGCACCAAATTCCCAAATCGTGTTATCAGCCGTCTTGGCGATGTCAATTGGCCGCCTCAGAACTGCGATTTGACCCCTATTGACTTTTTTCTTGTACGGAACCGTGAAGAACCGATTTTATGCCAACAATCCGGAAACGATTCAAGCACATAAGGCCAATGTCATCCAAGCAATACGTGAGCCACAGCCCGAAACCATCAACAAGGTCTTGGAAAATTGGAGTGACAGAATGCGCTAATACAAAGCCAGCCGAAGCAGCCACTTGAACGAAGTTGTGTTCCATAATTAATGGGAATGTTTGCTCTTACTAATAAAGACATAATACATGGACAAAATTTAATTTTGTTCGTTGTATTGCATTTTTAAAAAAGGAACTTGTATTTGGCCAACCCTGTACATATTTATGTCGTCTGCTATCTGCTACCTCCAGGTTAATGCTAGATTTTATTCAAGGGTGCCATTCCTTTATCAGATTCCCTTTTAGTGGTGTTAATGTTTTGCGTGTTCGTTTTTAATAAAAAAAAAACTATTATTCTGTACTGGGACTATGGTTAAAAGCTCATGAATCATCCTACTCTAAAACTCAATTTTTTTTTTTGACACAAAATTGTAGACAATTTAAAGCATATTTTAGAAAATTGCTTTTAAAATAATCAGTGTCCTATCAAAAGGAAAACAAACAACAACAAAAAAGTATTCTTAACATGAAGACCAAACCCAATGACGTGATATTAAACAATTATTTCTGCACTCTCACATCACAATTATATCAATTTAGGACAAATTGCCAGTGCCTGGGTGCCAAACTGTCGGCCTAAAAGGAATAAGAAAAAAAAATATACTACCTACAAATAACGTGTACATTACAAAGCTACATTGTATAGGCTTTAAACTACCACCCAAGGTTCACGCAAAAGAATATAGTGTAAAATAAAAAAAAAAGAATCATCTATTCTTTTTTTTTATTTCGCACTATATTCTTTTGCGTGTTATAAAAAAACCAACACAAATATGTCTATAGTTGACAACAAAAAGACCACTTTGCTAATCAATCAGATACAAAAATGTTTCTCCGATTTCAGGAAATACCTCGCTACAATCAATATAGGGTTTTAATCAAAAAAGGAAAGAATACATTCAAACCCAACAAATAGACAACGGATATGTATGTATGTACATATGTAGATATTTATCTAACTTGTCTGGCTTTTCCTGTTCTTTCTGAATCCTCGTCACATTTTCTCATCTAAAGCGTTTTGTTCCAGAGAATGATACATAACGGAAAAAATGTTTTTTTTTTAACATCTTCAAGAAATATTCTTCTCTATAATATTTCATGTAGAGGTTTAAAATTTAACAATACAATGATGGTCAGAAAAAGTGAATTTCAGTTCAAATTCAATACACAGCATTTTTATTCGAAACCGTAATTGTAATTTTTGTTTTACCTCATTTCAGATTTAGTTTTTTTTAATGTTCGTTTTGAACGGTTCTAACGATTTCGATTAAACTTCGTGTCTATGATGTCTAAGCGATTGGAGAGAAAAATTCACACGCATAGCTGTAGTAGGGTTTTCATATTTTTTGAGAATTTTGTTTGTTTATGTCTCGTCAATAGCTCGCATAAGTAGAGATGCTTCTAAGCAGTACACCAAACGAGGGGTTTCACAAAAAGTTTCGAACAGACGTAATGGAGGTTGTTTTAAGCAATCGAGAATTTTAATGTTAGAAATTGCAGAACGTTGCTTATTGTTCCTTTAGCCGCCATTTAAAGTGAACGCTATCAGTAGATTTGTTGACATAGACAAAATTGGTAGAGCAGCTGGATTGTGTTCTATTGTAAACTCCATCGTTCAAAACCGTAAATATTGTGTGGACAAATTTAAACGAGTCCTTGTGAACTGCTTAAGCTATGCGTAATCAATCTGCAGACAAGGTCATGTCGGGTTTTTTTTGGGTGGCGCGTGCAAACCGCAAAATTAATTTAAACTTTCATTAAATAATTATTAATTAAAGTTTATTATTATTTATTAACAACAAATTGAATTGCATTGTCAATAGTTGTAAATATACAGCTGTAGCTGCTAGGGCTTTCAGCTAGTTGATCAAAAAATGATGGTTATATAAGTTTTTCTAAGTTAAGTGCTGACATCAGCCTATATATGTACATTGTTTACATTATCATATGTGGTTTGTGTTAAGAGATTAGATAAATTATTTTGAGCGATAGATTAACTTATTTAATTTAATAATTTAATTTATTTGTTTGCAAAAAAAAAGATGACTTATTGGTAAGCGTTTGGTTTTCGTCGCAGAAAATAAGATGTTTGTGGGTTATGTTGGTGTGACCTATCCGCAGTCTAACGTATATTTTAATCTTTTTATGTGAAATATCTTAAGGGTAATTGACATTTTCAGCATTAGGGTTAAATTTAGTGTAAATATGTTGATAACTTGACCAGTTGGTTTTCCTTTTGTATTTCCATGTCTTAAGGAGATGTTTTTGTATGTCTTTTTTGTTGTATGCGTAGAAAGTGATAGGAGGTTCATTAAGAGCTGACTTAGCTGCAGCATCTGCAACTTCATTTACATTAATTCCGCGGTGCCCTGGAATCCAGGCTATTTTTAGATTTCCACTCCTGGAGATGAGCTTATCACCGAAGGATTCGATGATTTCACTACCATTGTTGATGTTCTTAATAGCTTTAACGTAGGATAGACTGTCTGTAAATATGATAGTCTTATTGTTTCTAAACTTTTTGATTGGAGTGAGGATGGCAAAAGCTTCTGCTTTCTAAATTATTGTTAAGTCTTCTGCAACAACTGCAAATAAAGTACCGTCTTCTGTTTTTGAAGCATCAGTGAACATAAAGTTCCATCTTTGCTCCTTGTGGTTTTCTGCCATATTAAAAAACATGGCTTTAAAGACATCGTTACTGGTTGATCTGATGGAGTATTTGCAAAGGTTAGTGTGTATAGAGGCACTTAACAAGTTCCAAGGTGGGCAGAGAGTTGACTTTAAGTTTCGAGTGACGATGGGTATGTCAAGCTCCTTTCAATTGGTATACATTAGAAGCTACCACAAGAATAAAATTTAAAAATAAATAATAACATATAACGGGTGATTTTTTAGCTGGTTTGTTTTGGCAACACTGGTTTTGACAGCTGACGTGTGTTTAGTACCTTGTGTCACTGTCAAACAGCTTCAGTTTGGTTTGCAATTTAACCATGGATCGTCTTACAAATGAACAACGCTTGCAAATTATTGAATTTTACTATCAAAATTCGTGCTCGGTTCGAAATGTTCATCGCGCGCTGCTTCCATTTTATGGTCGGCATTCTCGACCTTCTGAGCAGTCTATTCGGAAGATTGTGACCAAATTTCGCACCAAATTTACTTTGTTGGACATTAAACCACCAACACGTTTACGTACTGTGCGTAGTGAAGAAAATATTGCGGCCGTATCAACTAGTGTGACAGAAGACCGCGAAATGTCGATTCGGCGCCGTTCCCAGCAGTTAGGCCTTTGTTACAGCACTACGTGGAAAATTTTGCGGAAGGATTTGGGCGTAAAGCCTTTTAAGATACAGCTGGTGCAAGAACTAAAGCCAGCCGACCTACCACAACGCCGAATTTTTGGTGAATGGGCTCTTGGAAAGCTGGCCGAGGATCCGCTTTTTTATCGAAAAATTGTGTTCAGCGATGAGGCTCATTTTTGGTTGAATGGGTACGTAAATAAGCAAAATTGCCGCATTTGGAGTGAAGATCAGCCAGAAGCATTGCAACAGCTACCAATGCATCCCGAAAAAAACCACTGTTTGGTGCGGTTTATGGGCCGGCGGCATTATTGGGACATATTTCTTCAAAGATGATGCGAATCGCAGCGTTACTGTCAATGGTGAACGCTACCGAGCGATGATAACAAACTTTTTTTTGCCCGAAATGGAAGTTCTTGACTTGCATGATATGTGGTTTCAACAAGACGGTGCCACATGCCACACAGCACGCGAAACAATGGCGCAATTGCGAGGCGAGTTTGGTGAACAGTTAATTTCACGTTTCGGGCCGGTCAATTGGCCGCCTAGATCGTGCGATTTGACACCATTAGACTATTTTTTGTGGGGGTATGTCAAGGCTAATGTCTATAGGGACAAGCCCGCTTCGATTGACGCACTGGAAGCCAACATCCATGCATTCATTCGTGAGATACCGGCCGATATGTGTGAAAGAGTATGCCAAAATTGGACTCAGCGGATGGGCTACCTGAGACGCAGCCGCGGTCAACATTTGCATGAAATTATCTTTAAACATTAAATTGCAAGGTTCAAACTATCGATTCAAATAAATATTTCATTCATTTTTTCGAATTTTTTGTGTGTTTTTTTTTTTTTTTTAAGTTCTAAACCTCTTAAAAAATCACCCATTACTTAAACTTTGTCACTTGCAAACATTTTATTTTTTTTTTTGCAATCAAGACCTTTCAATTGGTATATATTTGAAGTGGTTTTCTATAAAATCAATTGAAAAAAAAAAGAATTAAAATTATTTTTATTAATGGAAGTGGACAATTAAAAACGATTAGCTTCTTGTGCATTAGCGCCCGTATTTAGATGCTGTCGAATGCTTTTTCTATAATATCCAGGAAGCACCTAACAACATGACTGACATTGAGGGTGCTTACAACGCCGCCGTTCTAGAAGCTCAAGAATGGGTGTAGAGTGGAGTGTATCTCCCGAAATCCAAACTGCATACCCGAGATGATGTAGGAGTTGCAGAACGCATTTGTTCTCCGAAGAATAAGGTCTTCAAGTATTTTCCGGGCGAAGGCATAGGGAAAGATATCCAAAAACGGTACTCTGTGGGTTTTCTTCGGCATCGCTACTATTTTTGCTGTCTTCCATCTTATCGGAAAACAGCAATTGTTGACGCAGCTGTTGAACAGGATGGCTGGGAATAGCAACAAGCAAACCTGGGGAAACTTCCTTATAATTTAATTGGAAATCGTGTGATTTTTTTTTAGATTTTCCACTGCGGATTAACCCGGCCAATTCTTCGGAGTTGGTGTAGCTTCCATACAGCTCGGGATGACTGACAGCATTATCGACTTCGTCGTCTAAGAATTTAGGGTCGTTGGGCGGGTTTGGCACGAAATTGTCTTTAAAATATTTGACAAATGCTTTTTCACTTGTTGTAATTAATTCTTCGGTTGATTCTATTATTACGACTTTTCTTCATGGTTCGGTCTCAGTAGGCTTAGTTCCCTTGTGGTAAACTTACCTGACCTCAACCTAAACCCTGGTGGAAGCTTTTATTCTATCCAATGCACAGCCCATTTCTAGCTTTCGCATACCCGAAAAAAATAAATACTTACATTAAAAATATTTTTAACACTCATACTCATGTTACTTTTCGTCAAATGAAGCATACTCCTCTGCAAACTTGACACATAGCACTAACATACATATATAGAAACATGTAAACCCTAATGTATTATTTATTTACAAAAGAAGCTTTTCAAATAAATTTACAAACTCTTGAAGAATTAAGGCATTAGGGTATCGAGACCATGTAATGCCGTTTAAATTAAGGTTTTTATTATTTTTAATTGTTTTATATCTCATTGTTTTTTCCATTGAGTGTTGTAGATCGAATAATGTTCTTAATGGTATCTAGATTTCTAGGATCAAGAAGGTCAGCCAGCTGTTCTGATCGACTTGAAGTTTGTCTGGACTTTGGGCATTCTATTAGGATGTGCTGGACAGTGAGAGCCACTCTACAGTCTACGCATTCCTCTGCTTCACTTCGGTTGTATATGTGCTTGGTGTTGAATAAGGTTTTTCCTACTCGGAAACGGAATAGTGTTATACATTCTTGTCTCGTAAGCTCTGGGTGATATGGAATGTGCTCTCTTTCGGACTGGTGGCTTCGTAAGAAACTATTGTTTCTAACCCATTGTTCTTTTAATTCACTGTTGTGTTTCTCCAGCCAAACTCTTCGAACTAGCTGGTGAAAATTTGGCGTTTCTATTGTGAGCTTTTGTTTTGTGCATTTTCCGCTGCATTATCGGCTGTTTCATTTTCTTGGATTCCCATATGTCCTGGTACCCATGACAGTGAAATGTTTTCGTTCAGATTCATTTTTAGCATTTTAAGGAATGGGCATTTAATTGTTGGACTCTTAAGCTCATTCAGAACTCCTAAGTTGTCGGTGCATATAAGAGTTTTTTCGGACCAGTCACGGGATATTTGTATTGCTTTTTTAAGTCCAGCCAGCTCAGCAATATAATTTCCTGCAGCGACTGGAAGCAGGCCTTGGTGAAGAACAGAAGTACATCCTGAGGGCA
This sequence comes from Melangyna quadrimaculata, assembly GCA_949320155.1. NCBI lineage: Eukaryota > Metazoa > Arthropoda > Insecta > Diptera > Syrphidae > Melangyna > Melangyna quadrimaculata. The sequence continues at coordinate 149,487,272 of OX439485.1, read as the reverse complement.
AGATTTCGGTGACAGAATATGAGGTGTAGTTTTCCGTTGATGATCCATCTGTGTATAAAATTCTATTTGGCTTGACAGAATTAAGGAAATCCTTGTGCATCATCTGGAAACAAACTGGCTGGTGTGGAGTCTTTTTTATATTTTGCTAGGCTGGTATCGATTGGAAGGTTATTTAAGGTCCAGAGTGGTTTGTCTTTGTTATTGAAGTGGCTCTCCTCCGAGAACGAGGTGAGCGGCAAGATGAGTGAAATATTTGTAAGGGATGAAATGGTTTTTCTTTTAGTTTTGTGCGCATTTCTTAGGGTAATAAAGTCTCCAAGTATGATATGGTTATGAAAATTATATTTTGGGATGTCATCTAGGTGGTCGACTGTTATCCTTACATCCCCTTCTTTATACATATTTGCAATGTAAACCGGAATCCTTCCTGGAATTTCTACGGTTTGAAAAAGTAAATCCGACAAGGAAGTCGAATGGGAAGTTACTGGGATGTTATTTTTGATGAGTATACCAATACCTGCCTTGGCATATTGGTAATATTTATTATGGTGACGTTATATGCTCCCCTAAAAACCACATTGAGCCAACAAATAATAATGAATATTCCATGGAAATCTTTTCCAACCAAAAAGCTAAAGGACAACAAGAAAAACCTTTTGGAGATATGGATGCATAATTTTTTACAAACACTCACTGTTAGCGGTCGTCCTTTAACCCCTTTTACTCATTTTATGTTTATTTCCTTGTTATTTTTTCGAATATGGTTCAATAAACCGAGCAGAGGGATCAAATATTTGCAGGAGCACCAGTACCAGTACCAGAACCAGCACCACCACAATAAAGTGCGGTCAACAGCTGTTGTTTTTCTTCTTCCTGTGTCCTGTTTGCAAATCAATAGTAAAAATACTACACACGGGTATACATTTTCTGTTGTTTTGTTGTGTTGTGTGTTTTTGTATCTGACAACTGACGTCCCCCACAGAGGTATTAATGTCTCCCATCAGATAAATTTACACTTGGTTGATTTTCAGTGGACAAAACCGATGCGATGATCGGCTGGTCGGTCAAGTTCGATATATGGAGAGATAGCATAAAATTGTGGATCAAATTCAACGAGAAAACGCTATGCAGCGTACTGCATTGATTAGTGCTAACCGTCATCGAGTCATCATCGTATCGCTGTATAGCCATTGCCATTACCCCTTCCACCGACATAACCATAGTTGGTATCACAGGCAATAATATACCTTTACCTACCACACACCAAAAAAGCATGTCGTGCCATAATTTATGTTTCTTTTTGTAAAAAATGCTGCACTATCTGTATCTGGAATTAGGAGTTGCACACAATGGAGGTATCATTTGCACTAAGATGGTAATGTTTAGCACACGGTCGTCGCTACTTTATACTACAAAGTCTTGATTATCGCTTCTACATAGAGGTGGCATTGCTTCGTCGTCGCCGCCGCTGCGTTCGTCGTCGTTGTATAGTTACAACACCAAAAGCGGTACAACACAAAAGTTACTGACTACACTCTGTACAACACGAGAACCTTGGTGCTCTGCATTATGGCATGCATTTTGCTGCGATGATTTGCAGCAGGAAATGCAATTTATTGTCGGTTGGATTTTTTTTTTTTTATAAGTGTGGTTGATATTACATGGGTGACAGGGGGGTTTGGGAGCATCAGGGGGAACAGAATTTGCAAATAGTAGGTTGATAGGTTGGTCTTGTTCGACCGGCTGGCTGGAGGGACACATCGGCAGCGGAGTAGTATAATAATTTCGAGTACGTGCGTATTATGCCAATGGAATTTAAAAAGTCTCCTACGTATAAAAGCCTTCTTTTTATTGCGATGTTATTCATCCATGAAATGGAATAAACGAGATTTTAATCCGATTAAAGTACAAAAAAAACAGATAAACAGCAAGATATAGAGAGAGAAAGAAATATAGTGAGCGTGAGTGTAAAATGTATAACAAGAAGCAATAGAACGGAGAACAGAGAAGGAGTCGTCTCCTCTCTCTACTCGTATCTTCAGGTTCAGATAATTGATTTGAAATATCTTTGTAAATGACAAGAGATTAAATTGAACATATCTTGCATGTATCTCGTACATTTGAGAGGATATTAGATGATGGTTGATGATCTGGACGGTGTGTTCTATTTCATGTAGATATGTAGTTATACCTACTCTTCCTTGTTTTGGCATTTATATTCGTATATAGAGTAATATCTGTAATGATATTTTCTAGACGCCGACAGTTTAAGGAAGTTTACCACATGACATAAAGCTGACCAAAGTTCATTGTGCAAATTAATAGACGTGGAGCTATTAGAATCGGAATTACATTTTTTTTGTTTTTTAGGTTAAAGAAAAAGAAATATGTACATACTTTATAATATAATGTGGGAATGGAATTTGACTTATTTATAAACATGTATTTATAATATAGATACTTATTTATTTTCGTCGAAATAGAACCGAAAATAAGCTGCGCAAAATGGCCTTTATTAGAAGCTGGAATACACGAAAGAGACAAAGAGTGGCTTTGGCCTTGATACCCTCGACTTTTTTTTTAATACATACATATTCGATTTGATTGTGCTTATATTTCATAATAAGCCCAATTACAGTTATTGCGGGTGGCAATGGCACAGTGGATATAGTGTTTGACTGCTACCTGGACGTGTGGGGGGCGATCCCGAGTATAGGTAGAATTCTTTTCTATATTCCCCAGTTTCAACTGGATGCCACTCGTGGAATTACCCGTGGAGATAATTAACATCTAATTCTCAATCCACTGTGCCAACAAAAATCTTTCCATTCCTTCTACCTAGTGACACGCATTGCATTTAAAGAAGACCTGACGTCTTACAGGCATATAGTTTAACTTATTATTATTTTTATTAAAATTAATTCTCCGGGTGACTTGTTCTCCCAAGAATAAAATTCTCCCATTCCGAAAACCCAAGGAAAATAATATTTTTCCCTTCGAACATCTTTCGCAGCATTTGTCACTAGTAAAATTGCAGAAAACAAAAAACAAAAGTTAATTTGATTTTTTTTTGTTAATTTTTATAAATAGTAACTCAACACATAATTTAATAGTCAATTAAGGCCGTGTGTCAATTGCGTTACAAGTGCGTTAAATTTGATCCCGCGGCTTAATTTTGACATTACTGAGTATTGAATTTTCAACATAGTAGTCTGTAAGATTTGAATTCTATGTATTCTTATATGGGGAATTCCCGTAGTATATGTCATCTTAATATGTTTCGTTTTTGTCTATTTAATTCCTATTCATTCCGTAAGAAAACGTTTAAGGAGAAGTATTAAATTAAATTTGTGTCTATAATAAAATTTGTGTTTTAATTGTTGAATTATAATAGGTTATGGGCTCAGAGCTTTTTAAATTAAATTAAACTTACAGATTATTTTAAAGTGAAAAAAAAAAAAATAAAAAAATTAATACAAATTTTTGATAAGAATATAAATATGCAAGACACAAAATTAAAAAGAAACATCACTCCATTTAACGGAGAAAACTACAGTATTTGGAAGTTTCGCTTAAGAGCTCTAGTAGCCGAAGAAAACTGCTTGCCGGCTCTGGAGGAGAGTCCAGATGTGAATAGGAGCACCGGAGAATGGCGAAGGATGGAAAGAGTGGCCAAAGGTAGAATCATAGAGCACTTGAGCGACTCTATGATAGGTATGATCGCCGAAGAAAAGACAGCTTTCGAAATTTAAAAAAAATTCGATGAAGTCTATGAGAGGAAGAGTCTGGCAACGCAATTGTCAGTGCAGAAAAGACTCCTTACTTTTAAGTTCAAAGGCGACATACCACTAATGGAACACTTCATCAAATTTGATGAAATGATAGTGGAGCTACAAGCTGCAGGATCTCAAGTCAATGAGATGAATAAAGTAGCGCAGTTACTACTAACGTTGCCTTCTTCTTACGATGGGATAGTGACCGCCATTCAAACTCTAGCTGAACAGGATTTGACGCTGGCATTTGTGAAGACACGATTGCTTGATTATGAAATAAAAATTATTCAAGAATATCGAGATACATCATCAAAAGTGCTGCAGATTCAACATATTCAAAATTTTAAACCATCAAATAAATTCAGAAGCGATCGAAAAATGTTTAATAGTTATAAAAGAAATAAATTTAATAATAAAACAAATCGTATGAAATGTGATCACTGTGGTCGTACTAATCATATTAAAGCTAATTGTTATTTCCATAAAAAGTCGATTTCTAATAACAACAATAATAATCAAAATCGAAGCTTCGCTAAGGGAAACAAAATGGGATCAGTTCAAACTCTTAATACCTTAGAACCACATAACAAAAAATTTGCTTTTATGATTGGCCAAAAACAATATTATAATAAAACACACAATAACACCGATGGCGATAGTGAAATTAAATTTTTATTGGATTCTGAAGCAACTGACCATTTTGCAAATAAACGTGAATATTTTACTAAATTCAAACAACTCGAACAACCTTTGGAAATCGGAGTAGCTAAGGAAAACATTACACTCGAAGTAAATGCAAAGGGATCAATAAACTTGATGACTAAAGAAGGCGTTAGAGGTGTAATCGAAAACGTTTTATATTCACCGGATATCCCATACAATATTCTCTCTGTTCGTCGGATTCAAGAAGGAGGAATGTCTGTTCATTTTGAAGATAATGGAGATGTGGTAATTAAAAAAACAACGAGGTATTGGTAAAGGGTGAGTCCGTTAACAAATTAATAATTATTAATTTTAACTATATCAATCTGACTACTAGCTCAGAAATAAACACCTGTAACAACACAACAAATTACAATTATAGGCTTTGGCATGAAAGATAAGGTCACATCAGTAAAAATAAATTTTTAGGAATGAAAGTAGGCAACATGGCTGATGATAGTAATGTCATAGAAAATCTAATCCCTACAAATTTATTTTGCGAATCATGCATATATGGCAAACAATCATGCTTACCTTTTTCTAAAAAGAAAGACAGGTCTCATGTCAAACGTCCTCTATTTATTATTCATTCGGATATCTGTGGGCCAATAAGCCCCCTTACAATTAATAACAAAAATTATTTTGTTACGTTTATTGATGAATTCACTCATTATGTAGTAGTGTATTTATTGACACATAAATCGGAACTGTTTGAAGTCTTTAAAGACTTTGTAGCTAAAAGCGAAGTTCATTTTAGTCTTAAAATCGAAAATGTTTATTGTGATAATGGTGGTGAATATATTTCAAATGACATGAAAACCTTTTTCAAAGAAAAGGGTATATCATATCATTTAACTGTACCGTATACTCCCCAGCAAAACTCGGTTGCTGAAAGGATGAACAGAACTTTGACTGAAAAAGCTCGTTCTATGATTAATAGTGCACATTTGCAAAAATGTTTTTGGAGAGAAGCAATTTTAACTGCTGCATACTTATTAAATATTTCCCCAACCAAAGCATTAACAGAAAATAAAACTCCATTTGAAATGTGGCACAATAAAAAACCAAAGTTGTGTTATTTAAAAGTTTTTGGTTGTACTGTTTTTATCCATAATAAAAATAGAAAAAGTAAATTTGATGATAAATCATTTAAAGGCATATTTGTTGGTTATGAACCTAATGGGTATAAAATATTTAATCCTAAAACAAATAAATTTATTATAGCCCGTGATGTCATTTTTGACGAATATAATTTTAAAACATCAAGGCCAGATTTGAGCTTTGATGAAGGAGATTTAGAAAACTCCAATGAATTAAAAATGCCTAAATTTACTAAAACTGAAATCAGTAAACCTGTAGGTAATATAGCAGGTAAATCCGGTAACTCAGAAATATCTGAACATAAAACGGATGAAGAACCTATTCAATCTCAAAACATAAAAACCGCAGAGGGAAACTGCCGGAAAAGTGAGAGATTAAGAAATCTTCCAAAAGTCTCATATAATGAGGACGAAGAAGATATAGATAATTATGTGCTATATGCGGAAACAGTATATAACTCTGTTCCAAAAGACTTCCAAGACATCCAAGAAAGGGAAGATAAACTTCAATGGGAAGAAGCCATAAAGGAAGAGTTAAATTCACTGGAAGTGAATAATACCTGGTCAATCGTAAAAAGGCCAGTAAACAAAAATATTATTGACTGTAAATGGGTTTTTAATATTAAAAACAACGTTAGTGGAGATACTTGTAAATATAAAGCTAGATTAGTTGCTAGGGGATTTAGCCAGAAGTATTTAGAAGATTTTAGCGAAACCTTCGCACCAGTAGTACGAATTACTACTTTTCGTATGATCTTAGCCTTTGCAAATCAATTTAATTTATTAATCCATCAAATGGATGTTAAAACAGCATTTTTAAATGGATGTTTAAACGAAGAAATATATATGCGAATTCCAGAAGGAATATCAAATCGAGACAATAATCTAGTTTGCAAATTACATAAATCCATATATGGATTGAAACAATCAGCTAGATGCTGGTTTCAACGCTTCGATGAAGTATTAAAAAATCATAATTTTAAAAATTCACCAAATGATCATTGTTTATATTTTTTAGATAAGGGAAACCCAAACAAAAATATTTATCTTGTTTTGTATGTAGATGACCTTTTAGTTGTGACAGGAGATATAGATACAATGTTAAATTTTAAAAAATATTTAAAACAACAGTTCGACATGGTTGACATGGATGAAGTTAAGTTGTTTTTAGGCATACATGTTGAAAGAAACGAAAATGAAATTTCAATCAACCAAATTAATTACTTGAAAAGTATATTAAATAAATTTAATATGTCGGATTGTAATCCAATTAGTACACCCCTTCCAGTAAAATTAGACTCGGAAGCTTTAAATTCAAATGAAGAATTCAAAGCTCCCTGTCGAAACCTTATTGGTTGTTTAATGTATGCAATGCAGTGTACTCGTCCTGATTTGTGTACGGCAATAAATTTTCTAAGTAGATATCAAAATAAAAACAATAAAGAATTATGGCAAAGTTTGAAAAGAGTTTTAAGATATGTAAAAGGTACGATTAACTTAAAATTAACCTACAGAAAATTACCTTACAAAGAAATATTAGTCGGATATGTGGACGCTGATTGGGGGGGAAGCGAAACTGACAGAAGGAGCACTACGGGTTACTTGTTCAAATTATTCGGTAATAATTTAATTTGCTGGAATACAAAAAGACAAACGTCAGTAGCAGCTTCATCGACTGAAGCTGAATATATGGCGCTGTTTGAGGGTGTAAGAGAAGCTTTATGGATCAAGTCTTTACTTAAAAGTATTGATCTTCATATAAAAGGCTCAATAACTATTTTTGAAGACAACCAAAGTTGCATTTCACTTGCTAATAACCCAGTATCCCATAAGCGCTCCAAACATATTGACATAAAGTACCATTTTACAAGAGAACAAGTAGAGAATAATACTATAACTATAAAATATATTTCAACAGATAATCAGCTTGCAGATGTATTTACCAAACAGATACCAGCACCCAAGTTTCGAGAAATTATATTTAACCTTGGTTTAGAAGAAAAATAATGAACTGATATCTTGTCAATATTTATCGAACTATTTTGTATTTGAACTTGATTTTTGTTTGTACTTAATGGAAATTTGTATTACATGATTAATGTTAATTTTTAAATGTGATTAAAATATTTCTTTTATCTTATCTTATTTTATTTTTGTTTAGTTTCAACATATTTTTAATTAAAATAATGTAAATACTATTTAACATAAAATGGTCATATGATTATATAAATGTTTGATTAAATTTTAAGTTCTTATACTTTTATATAATTTTGAGAATAATTATATTTTGAGGCCGGCTATTGAATTTTCAATATATAATTATTTTCAACATAGTAGTCTGTAAGATTTGAATTCTATGTATTCTTATATGGGGAATTCCCGTAGTATATGTCATCTTAATATGTTTCGTTTTTGTCTATTTAATTCCTATTCATTCCGTAAGAAAACGTTTAAGGAGAAGTATTAAATTAAATTTGTGTCTATAATAAAATTTGTGTTTTAATTGTTGAATTATAATACTGAGATGAATACAGTCGTCAAAATTTAACCTGTTCAGGAGCTCTTTTAAATTTTAACTAGTGGATACATTTTGATGTTTGTATTAATTTTCTTGCAAATTACTTACACCATCGACCTATTATGCCTGGACTGCTAGGAGCTAACATCACGATGGTTCCCTTTATTAAAAAAAAAAATCGATACACTAGTGGCAATTTGAAAACAACTTAGTTTGTTCACAGTGGGTTAAATTTGTTATGTCACTTTCAAACGCTGTAATAAACTAACGCTTATCAACCAAATTTGGCTTATTAGCGATATCCATGACAAGGAACTCCTACTATGGATTTTTCGAAAATAATTTGATCAACATTAAACACATTTGACGATTTCCCAGTTTCAATAATCGTGCATTAAAGTGGTGTACACATTATCAAACCTGTTTGATGTCAAACACTCAAAAGTATCAACAAAATTTGTGAACAAAGAACGTGTTTGTAAAACAGAGAGTACACACTATCAAACGTGAACAGATTTGTCAAACAAGTTTGATAAGGCTCTTCCAAACCAACGCCAAACATTAGGTGCGGCGCAGAAACATTCGCCATTGGCTTAAGCGCACCCATTCATCTCCATGCAAATAAATTTTGACTAGCGAATGTTTCACCTTTAAGGCTCTGCCAAACCAATGCGAAACATTCGGCGCGGCACAATAGGCACTGATGTCGCTTTTATCGGTGTAATCATCTTCAATGCAACTTTTGTATGAGAATGAAGATCGACTAGAAGTCCAGTATACTAGGTCCTTCACTGCCACTGTCGAAATGTCGAATTTCCGTGTTCAAGATCGTACCCAAAGCGATTTGGAAAGATTAGTGTTGTAATTTCTTCTGAAAGAAGCTATTGCAACAACAAATCAAGGTATCTGAACATTTTTGGTGGGTTGACACCGTCTCGGATAGGTTCATTAACGCAAGAAACGTCAATGGGAAATGTATGTTTTACAAAAATCCGTTAAATGCAATTGACTCAGCAAACCCCCCCAATTTTATTCACCCCTATAAAAACGGATCAAACTTAACTGGGATCAAATTTAACCAATATTTTAACGCAATTGGCACACAGCCTAAATGACAAAGCTGGCATTCTAAATGTCTAAACAATGGAAAATGTAAATATGTATACTTGATGCGTGAAGCATTTTAATTTCGGGAGAACAAATCTGCCGGGGAGTTATTTTTCCCGGGAATATTTGGAGTTGGGTTGAGTGATAATGAGCACATTGTTTGAACTGAGTCATACAAAGTTTTTATATGATTTCGGCCCAAGCAGACAAAATTTCATGACCCTCCTTCGTATACCTTGAGGGTTAGCCATTCCCAGACATTTTCGATTTAGGTCAAGGGAATTGGGCGGCTAATTCATCAATTTAACTTGTTGGCTCGTAATATACGACTTTACAATGTCAGCAGTATGGATTGGTGCGTTATCCTGTTGCAAGATCCATTGCAAAGGTCTAACAAATTCCTGCAGCTTAGGGAAAGCTGATTTCAATACTTCCTTCTAGGTTTGTGCTTTGAACATACAGCTTCAGTGCTCTATAAAACGAGTAGGTGATCGCATCCCAGACCATAACTCCCCTCTATCGGCTATAATGGGGTATTAAGAATCGTTCGGCTTTGCGTAAATCGTGAAAAAAGAAATTGTAGCCATCCGATCCATCTAAGTTAAACTTCTTTTCATCCGTGAAGACAACAATTCGCCTTTGTATTGTTTTTCATATGAAAGATTATCTTTTAAATATTTTAAATAATTGTCAAAAGAAGCTGCATTACGCCCAATTTATTTTGTAATTTGGTGGTTTGAATAACCTTCCGCTTGGTAATCGTCTATTTTTGGTTTCACGGATGTATTTAAAATTTGTCCTCTTCCCATTTATTTATCTTTTTAACCTAAACTTCACTTAACTATAATTTTTCACTAGTTTTCACAAGAAATATTGATGTATGCAATTAATTTCAATGCAATGGTTCAACAAATGAACTAAATTTTGTTGCTTACTTTTACGACGCTTTTTTAAAACTTAGGAAAAATGGCGTTTCGTGGTTCAGAAAAGTGATTTTTTGGAGTGCATTTTCTTCAGAAATTCTGAAAACTGAAATCTACTTAAGAATTTTAATGATGCGTTCAATTCACGGCAACCTATGGTGGGTCGTATATAAGGAAGTTGATATTATGATTTTTATGATAACATGAAAAATTATTTGCATGTGGCTCAAAAAAAAAAAAAAAAAATAAAAATCTGTACAAAAATGGGCTCATAATGTTAACCGTTAGAGGTCCCTTAATTGCGTTATAATTGTTTTTCACCACTCGTTTTGAAAATGGGTCGCGGAAAGTTTTTTCGATTTTTTGAAAGTAAATTAGTTAGGATCAATTATCTGCGAAAATAGTCGAGCAATGGACAAATTACAAAAGAATGCAGTTGTAGAACCCCTAAAAAGCGTTTAGACGAGCAATTTCAACAAAATTTATTTTCTCAAATTTCTCTTAACTTAGTAGTTAAAATACAAATTTTAGTATTTAAGCACTAATCTTATTTAGATCTTTAAGATTTTGTCAGAATTGATCCTTTTTTATAAATCAAAATATTAGGTCCACTTCTTTTCTCTGAATTCCTGTCCATTTTAGTCAAAGAAAATTTAAGAAATTCAGAGTAAAGGAACAGGGGCTTAACTATGTAACTCGATTCTACAATAAAAATGTTCGAATTCGCAAAATTTCAATTGGCTATTTCTATAGGATGCACTTTAAAAGTTAAATAAAACAGCGGATGTTGAAGATTTTGTGGCATAGAGTCTGAAGTACCAATATTTGACCCTTCTTCCATGCATTGTACCACTTTAAATAAGCATTGAAAACAACTTTCGAATGGATTCGAAAGTAGAACAAAGTTACATAGTAGGGCCCCAGGCATGCAATTTCTTCATTTTTTCCCTTGAACGTACAACTCCCTTGTTGTTGTTGTTGGAACGTCTTCTGCTATTGCCTTTTGAACTGGGTTCTCATGGCATCTTCTTTGTACATGACAGTACCAGCTAAGTTGTTCATGCTGTATTTTGTCCAAGATGGTATTTTTGACGTGTAGGCTTCCTCGGATTATCTTGCTTCTTATTCGATCGCACTTTATCACTCCTGCTGTCATGCGAAGAATCTTCATTTCAGCTGCCGTCAATTTACTCTCATACTTCTTGTACATTGTCCAACACTGTGAACCGTATGTAAGCGCTGGACAAACAACTGCCGTGTATAGCTTTCCTTTCAGCTTAGGGGGCATTTTTCTATCACAGAAGATGGCAGAGTTTTCCCGCCACTTCATCCACCCTACGCTTATCCTTGGCTTTTGATCATTGAGCCAATATACCTGAACTTTTCGCACTTGGGAAGGACTGTTCCATTCAAACAGATGTCCGGAATAGGCCTGTGTGGATCAGAAAATGGACAGAAAAGGTATTCGGTTTTTTTCGCGCTAGTGCTCGTTGCAAGGACACAGGATCTTCACTTATGATGGCGTAATCGGCGGACAACTCCCTTACACGGACAAAATACATTCATACATGTTTTGTGGTTGTAACTTGTAAAGTAGTGCAATATGCTGCTGGTAGAACTATTTTTTTTTTTTTTTTTCAATTTGTAGTTTCTCGAAAAAATTCAGTTGGTATTTTAATTTTTGTTTTAATGATATTTTAATTTTTGTTTTAATGGTATTTTAATTTTCGTTTTAATGAAAAAGCTAGTTCAAGTACCTTACAAATCACCAAATACAAGTTCTTTTTTCAAGTACTTCCATCTAAGTACATTTACTGGGTGCTGTGCTACTGTCCACTAGTAAATGTTCAAGTATTTTTAAAATACAAGTCAATTTCAAAATCAGTCGAATCAATTCGCTATTCAAATGATGAGCGCCTAACAAATTAGTGGGTATCGTTAAGTCAATCTTATAACAAACAAGAACCGTGCGTTAGCAAACTTGAAGACAACAGGGAATAATGTAGAAAATGGAGAGTTTTTAGTTTTTTGTTTAAGAAAAAGGGGCGTGCAAGAGGAAGGGGTGGATTTTTCTGTTAATAATCAAGATAATGAAATAATGTGTTCTACTTGACATACATAGAAACAAATTTGTTTGTTTTTAGGTCTTTTCAGGATTGAAAAAGCTTAAATAAATCAATAAAACCAATTTTTGGTAAAAACAAAATGTTAACACCGGGATCACTTGTTTTTTTTTTGTTTTTACAAATTACAAAAGCTGAGATAAGTCAAACTCTCTGTTGTATACAAAACTTATGTTACCTATCTACGTATTCGGTTTCGTCTAAGGCCAACAAAACTTTCCCAAACTTACCAAAAACTTCCAAGCTAACATTTTTCGTTGGGATATGCATGCGTCAGATGATGTTTTCTTTTCCTAGACAGTGATTGATTAGATTTGATGCACCACCACACCACGCCTCTTTGTTTACCTACTTATTAAAAAAATATACATTTTTGAATTTCATGCTGTATAACAGCAACACATCAAAGCCATTGAAATTAATTTACCGTTATTTCTCGCATTAAATGCAACCACTTTGACTGAAAATTATACCCACCGGATGGACGCTGATCTATCAATTTTTGTTCTTTTTTGTTTGTTATCAAAATAGAAAATAAACAAAACAAGCTTTAAAATAACAACAATATAACTATACATGCAACTAAGAAAACTGACAACAATAGAATATATCAAACAGCAACAGAAATTAAAGAACTTTTAACTGTCAGAGACTCAATGCCAGAGGGGAGGATAGGGGGGGGGGGAGGGTGGATGGTGATTTGTTCGGGTCATCATGACTTTGTTTATTGTTTTCATTTTCGTTTCCGTGCATGGAATTTCACGCGTAACCAGATATTAATGCCGTGCAATGATACTCTCTCTCGCTGCCTGGCTTGCCGTTCTATTTTTATATATATTTCGATTAAAAAATTGTTGTATTAATCGTTAATCACAATCACAACAATGACAATGGTATGTGCGCGACAAAAAAAAATACGACTTCGGGTGTATATCACACACAAAACAACAGACATCATCAGCCCAACATGAATAAAACGGGAACTGTGCTCTACAGAGGGTTCAATGTACCCATTGCTGATGGATGGAGCGCTGTAGCTGTAGCTTTATTGCTGTAGTGTTATTGCACCAGTAACAGTACCAAGAACGCAACAACAATAAGTTAATTTAATAAAATAACTTTTTCGAGCAAGAGCAGAGCAGTTTGATAGTTATGATGATGATATGGGGCTGAAATGGGGGTGGGGGTAGGTTGAGATTTTATATAGAAAAGATCTGATTCGAGAAGTATAGGTACCGACATTATGTACTGTACACATATGTACTTTTTAGAGCTTAACGAAGTGTAATGAATGACGAAGACAACGATGTGAAGTGATGTGCTGTGCTGCCTGTTGCTAGCTGCTTGGCTGTGCATCATCTACGTCAATTTTGTTCGTCGCATCGCATCATTATGTTACAAAAGTTTATTCCAAAAGTGTTGTTGCCATCAGCAGATGCGAAAGATATGGGCATTGCGTTAATTGCAGAAGAAAAGAGTTTTTTAGTTTTTTCTTCATCTTGTTTTTTTTTCTTATCCAAGCAACTCATGCCGTTGGAGCATCTTTATACAAGAAAATCAAGACAAGCTATACTAAAAAAAAAAAAATATAATAATTTTGCTTTAGAAAAATAAAAGGAATAAAGTCCCACTTGGCAGGTCTTTTTTTAATCCAATAAAGATGATCTTGGGTTGGTAAACGAGATGGAATGCACTTTTTGTGTTGCGCGTAGGTGCAATGTGAGTGGCCAATGATTGATTGGATCCAAGAATGTTGAATATAGTCGTTCAAAATATAACTCAAGTTTTTTTATTTTTTTTAATCATTTTTTTTATTAGGTATGTACAACCGATGGAAGTTGGTTCTAGAGTGCGATTCATGTGTCTAGTCTAGAGTGTTTTAATCAAAATAAAAGCTATCAGATCTCCATAAAGTATTTATGTACATACATATACGGTTGTCTGATTCTGGCATCAGTTGTCAGATAGACAATATGTTCATACCTCAGAATCAGAAAAAGAAAGTTTAAATTTTTTAAGTTTAAGTTTATGCGGAGCGGCAGAGATCAAAAATTATTTTAGCTCCGATTGAGCTCCCTAATTTTGTTGGCTCTAGAGATATCAACGTCAATATTTCAAAGATGCTCTTGAGTCAATCGAAAGGAAGGAGCTTTTCTATAAACATGTATGTAGCGGCATAGAAATGAATGTCGAAAAAAGTGTTTTCTATATTGAAATGCTTCTATAATAACATGATGACAGCAGTAAGGGACGGAATTTATATATCGACTTGGTTTCAAACGACGCAACTAAGGACCTTCTATTTTCAATTTTTCTGGAGGATGTTAACTCGGTTCTTCTAGCTAGGTCCAACGTCACTGCATAATGTACGCTGCAAGTGATAGCATGCACTAGAAGTCGTGTTTTGTTGATATTAACATACAGCTTAACAAAAGCTTTTCAACAAAACGATGTGAAACAGATTGGTTTGTAAATCACTTAATATTATGTGAATACCACAATTTCACATTGTTCCAAGTTATTTTTGGCCAATCACATTTTACTGCAGATAAAAGGTAAATTAATGTGCAGTAGGTAATTGTTGTTGCACCGTGTAATTTTTTCACTGATTGGGTTCAGACGTCTCAACAAAACACGACTTTAGTAGTTCTGGCGAAAATCCCACAAATGGTAAAAATGATAATTAATAAACACCAGACATATTATGGTCTTTGGAACCTAACAGTTAATACCAAGAAGTAGGAAGTACAGATTTAAGGTCATGGTACAGTCAGATACGCTAGAGAAGAAAATAAGACCTGTAAAACTAGGAAAACTATGTTCCTCGGGCGTGTAAATAACCATCGAGACTAATAGACATCTGAAACAGATTTTTCGGCGCGAGCGAAATATGGAGCCTGCAATCAGAAATATAACGTGGTGTAAGTGTGAGCAAAAAATAGTTGACATTTGTCTGATGCCAAATTTTATACATAGAGCGCCCTAATTTCCATAAAATGCATTTAATGTACAGGCTGATTTGCATTTGGTGTGACAAAAAGCTGGAGCGTGTGGATTGGGACAAGAAAAAAATCGTAAAGGAGCGGGATCCATTCACTGCGTTAAGACGGGACGGGCCATTTTTTTAACTGAAAAAAGATTTTAAAAATTCAATGCTCATATCAATTCTTAGTGCAACACTGAAAACCGGATAATTCTAGGACTTTTTTCAAGATATTAAATTATCAAGAAATTAAGTTCTTAGTAAAAACAAGAAAAAGTTAATTGAAAATTTGAATGAAATAATAACACCTTAAGTGCTCTACCACCAAGTTATTTTTGTATGAAGATACATGTAGCTATTTCATGAGTGCCAATCAGATCATTAGACATCTTTGTGTGGTGCTGAGTCTTAATTATATGTTAATTTTTATTTAAAAAGCTTTGCCCGTCTTAGGAATTGAAGTTAAGACATCAACTGTGATTGGAACTCGGAGTGACTGAAAAAAGCTAAGCTTATAAAAATCAACCACTTGTTGAATGATCTAAGTTTTATAAGAAGGTGGTTCATTTATTTAGGAATAAAATAATATTGTCTGTTCTACTTAGAAAAACAGACGAAAACTTTTATTTCTTTATGGGAACTTTTACAGAATTATGAACTAAAATTCCTAGAAATTTAGACTTCAGGAACACACCAAATATTATCGTCCAAAAATGGACGGAGGGTATGTTAGACGAGCTTCCCTATAGCTCCGACTAAAAATCGGCTAATAGTTCGGTTCCAGTTTAAGTAAATCGTTGGGATGACTTTTTTTTTTTTTAATAAATATTAATTTAACGACACTTGTTAGAATGAATAGAAGGAACACAAAGAATTTTACAAAATTTAGTGCAAATTGCCTGAGTTTAATGAATTTTATGAAGCTATTACTTAAGCTCTCTGATAACTCTGCCAACCATATGTTGAAAAGAATGTCTTTCGAGATCATATTTTCTGAATCTTTGAATTAAGACTTGATCGACATGTCAAGTAAGTAAGTGCACTAACAAACTCAAGCCACTTAATAAAACTGGTTTTGATTATAAGAAGAAAAAAATGAAAAAAAAAATCATCCAGCTCTTCAAGTTTTATTATTATACACTTGCCTTTGCAATTTCTTTGTCCACTTAATCCCAAGAAGTAGCAGGCATATAATGTATATAATCTCAAGCAGAAAATAATAAGTATACTCTCGTACCACACATGCATTCTTATATTAACATATATTCATCTTTCTATCAAAACACTTTATACACACTATACACACACTTCATTTATAATGTACAAAAGGAATATTTTGTATGAGGAAATGTGTTGGCACATTAAATTTAACGCTCCACATTTAATATTCAATTCAATTGAAATGGATTCCCATTTACTATATTTGTTCGGAAGAGATAAGTGCCATGCAGGAAAATAAAAGAAGTGAGTCTCAGTCGGAATATTGCAGTGCCAGTCACACTCACAGTCGCATCGCAATTCCAAGTGACAGTCGGCTTTGGAAGTCGGCGCGGCGGGCGGCGATTACGAAGCAAGCGTTAATTTAAACACGAGACAGTTAAAACGCAAAGTAGCTCAACATCTCAATTGTTATTGTGAAAAATTCACAGATCAAAGATCCCAGATTTGTTGCCATTTACCAGCGCAGAAACACTGCACGACGAAACACAGTCAAACACTAACAAAAAAAAAAAATACATTACAACAAAACGAAAACTAGTTTACGAAAGCCTGGGCAATTTGCAAATCTCATAGATACTCAGAGGCCATCCATTCCAAAGACAGAAAAAAAAAAAAAACATTACTCCTCATTGTTATTGCTGTTCCTTTCAATTGAAGTAAAATGACTTAATGTGTATGTAGCTCTGGTTATGGTGTGTATAGTTTTCGCACCCGATATGGCTCCACAACAATAGACAAACAAAAGTTAGCCCGCTTATAGCTCCGAGAGCATCGAGGCGGATGAGTGAGAAGCGTCCCACCGACCGACCGTACCGACGCTTTTATCTTTTTTTTATTTAACTTTTTTGTGTGCCAAATGTGAAGTCGTGCCTTTGATCGGGCGGCCTAACCAGACACCATCTCTACGGTTTATCTGTTACTTTTTTATTTGTTGTCCAAACGAATGAATATTTTTTTGTTGTTTTTTTGTAGATGTAGTTTAGCCATATTCTACTCATACCGATATGTATAAAATTGGACAAAAGGAAAAGGAATATCAATGAACCTTAACTTTTCAACTTGCAAAAGCCTGAATTGTATGTGTTGTGCTGTGCGGCGCGCGGCGCAATTCTAAATTGTTAGCTGATTTGGTGTCGGTAAATGTCAGGCTCAGTCGTGCGATGCCAGAGAATCACGGCAAGGCAAACTAAACAAAAAAAAAAAAAATGCTATCAAAGGCCTTCATAATGCTCGGCAATATATAGGACACAACAACAACGAACAAACGGACACACTCGTGTAAATCGAAGTAATAGTCTTGTGAAGTGTGTTGTAATGAGGATAGGATTGACGCTGGAGGATGTATAGAAGATGTGGAGGAAGGTGTTTTGTTTTTTTTTTTTTTTTTTTTGCTGTACAGTTGCAGAAACTATTTCCCTCTACTACTCCTATATGAGCGAGTTTGAAAAAAGAAACCGGCTTTTTTTATAATATTTTCATAGAATAATCATATGAGAGGAGGAGGCGACCCCAACAGCCGCCCACGTAATGAACTTGAGTTATTACTGAATTGGAAAGCAAAGAGTATTTTATTTGATTATACCTATAGAAAGAAATAAAGGGATTGGTTCTATGGGTTATATTTAAATTGGACACAAACAAGAATGGTTGGCGGGGGAATGCAAACTTGAGCTGGACGAGGATGATGGATTTGATATTGCTGGTATTTATTTCAAGATCAAATTTAAATTATTTGTTCATCAATCTTTCCTTTCTATTTTTTTTTTTGTTTGTGTTATATTGATTAAACTATTCAATTAATTAAATCTACCTTGTCAGTCTAATGTCAACCGTAATTAAATTTATCTTGTCATTCTACTCTGTCAACCAGTTGCACTGCATTCCTTTTCATTAAGTTTTTTTTTTTAATTTATTTGTATGTGTTTTTAAATTTAAAAAAAATTATCAATTGAAAATCTTTTTGTTCGGAAAGCGGACAGATATAGAATCTAGACTTAAAAGATGTGTCAAATTACTTTTACCCTTTACCGCATGGTTGCTCATATATGAACCAAACTATTTTTATATTTACATATTTCCTACGATTTTTTGTATTGTCTTGACCCAGCTAGAAGCTTTTTTTTCACACCTAAAGTATATCATCCCGTATATTCCATAGTCTGAAGGATCCGATTGGTAATTAGAAAATCACATTCTCTGTCCCAGATGTCATCTCCCACAAGTAAGGGGTTTTCCAATATGGACGGGTTGATTTTGACAGCTAGTGGCGGCCATATTGTTTCTTTTATTTTCTGTCAAAATATCGTCTTTTAATCAGTTCTTAAGGACTAATCGTTATGGTAAGTTACAGCGTCAAGCAACACGTGCAAATGATAAAACTATTATCAAAATTCAGTTGGAAGTTGATCCCAACTTTGGTCGAAAAATCATCTTTAGCGATGAGGCCCATTTTTGGATGAATGGGTACGTGAATAAGCAAAATTGCCGGATTTGGGACGACACCAATCCACGCGAGATTCACTAGGTGCCAATGAATCCAAATAAAGTTACTGTATGGTGTGGATTTTGGGCTGGAGGCGTCATCGGTCCGTACTTCTTCGAAAATGACGCTGGCCAGGCAATCACCGTCAACGGCGATCGCTATAGGTCGATGATCACCAACTTCTTGTGGCCTGAATTGGTTAATATGGACACCGAAGACATATGGTTTCAACAGGATGGCGCTACGTGCCACACAGCTCAAGACACAATCGATATTCTGCACGAGCGGTTTCATGGCATGGTTATCTCGCGTCGAGACAACTTGAATTGGCCACCAAGATCGTGCGATTTGACTCCTTTGGACTTTTTCTTACGGGGCTTTCTTAAGTCACAGGTTTATGCGAATAAGCCGCAAACCACCTTGGTCCTCAAAGACAACATAATCGATGTAATCGGTCAAATTCAGACTGATTTAAGCGCCAAAGTCATTGAAATCTGGATCTTTCGAATCCGCTATTTGAATGAATGACATTATGTGTGAAATATAACATTTCACACATAATGTCATTGATAGGGCTCTCAAATAAAGATAAACCTTATTGATATCTCATATACAACTTGTTTTATTCAATTTTAAAATCGACCCGCCCTTAATGGAAAACCGTTTAGAAGTGCGAGAATCTCGATGGCGGGATTTGAATTTGTAAGAAAGATAACACTGAAATTACATTCAATGGTGATTTGAACTTGTCTGACGAAATAAGGCGCAATTTTTCAAGTAGTTGTTTACTGATAAAATGTTTTAATAAATTGAACAAGCAACCATCAGATTTGCTTGTGGTAAACGTCCCTAAAAGAATAATTCCCTTATTACAGCTAAAGAACTTGAACTCTTGAACAGCTATAGGCATTTGTCTTAAGATGCCTATCGTACAACTACCGTCAACAAGATCCTTTTGGAATGAACGCCTAGCCTTAGGATAAACCAAAGTAGTGTAATTATAAGCAATCGTTTCGGAGAAATAAAATGATTTATACATTTCAACACCGTTTTAACCCGACGCAAGTACCCAAAGTACAACCAGTACCACTTTTCTTGGAACAATTTAATCAGAGATTTCTAACCGTACCTATGAGAACAAGCTAAACCAACAAAATGCAGATCGTCTAAGCGTCAATATTAACTCTAAGAAACCACACAGGTGCGAACAACTGTGCACGTTGGTAACTATGACTGAAATTTTTACTAGAGCTCAACGACCCACCAGTCAGCAATTTGCCAAAAATTAGTACTTCCAGTGACGTTGTTGTTCGAAGGCATCAACTAAATTATTCCTTGATTACTGGTAAAATACATATTTACCGCTATATAGTTCTATGACTAACAAGGCGATCTTACCGGTAGGCACAATAAAAGCGAATCATATATCGGGGTGCAAAGTTCCTATAGAAAAAGACTTGAAGAAAAAGCGAAGAGAAACAACGACTATTGAAAAATTAGCGGCTGTTGTTAGTTACATGCTTTTTTCTCTAATAACCTAGTATCACAACAGAATCGTTAACTTGACTTACATTATGCGGTCGGCGGCAAACTATCTTCTAAAGTTTGACAATATAATACAAAAGAAAAGACCTACCAAAATTTAGCATGCCCAAAGGCAGCGATGACGTACAATCGGCATAAAGTGACATTCACTATGTAGGCGCGACCTGCGTCTGCGAATTGCAAATGGCATACAAACAATTTATTGTCTGTTTTTAGAAAGCAATGAACACAGATATAATTAATTGCAAATAATTTTACCCTTTTTTCTGCGGAGTCACTCATTTTTTTAGCAACAAAACCAAACATAACCAACACCAGACATTTTATTTTTGAGGTTAAATTCGAGCGAATTATTTGTTTGCAGCTTTGTGGAATGCGTCTTGAATTTGTTGACTCTGAATTTTCATTTGACAGTTCGCATGTCGTAGTTGTTGGTCGCGTGGAAAATATTGAAATGTGTTTTTTTGTAAGTTTAACTAATTAAACGCAATACTTTCTATTTAAATTTTTTAAATATGATCATTTATTCCATTTGTTAAACAACTAAAATAAGAATAAGTTGATATTTGCTTCAGAAAAAGCTTTAAATGAATTATTCGCAGACGCAGTTCGCAGCTCATATGCATGGCACTTAAGGGTGGAGTCGATCTGTTGTATACTCTTCTTAGATACTGCAAGATACAAATTAGATCCAAACATTTTTACCACAGAATATTCTTTCATTTGATTGAAAAATGGTAGCAGTGAACACATGGCTTTTGTATATATACAGGGTGTCCCGTAAGTAATGGATAACCCTGAAATGCCGCATAGTAGACTTTATGACCATCCTGAAAACTGATAAAAAAAAGTTCTATCCCAACCACAAGAAAAGTTATATGCATTTTTTTGTTCAGTGCATTATTTTTTTTCTTACTTTACATTTTTGAATACCACGACTACAAGTGAATGAGTTCCATCATTTTTTTTTGGAGGAATATTTTACATTACTTGTGCCAACACATAAGTAGAAGAAAATTATTATAACTGTTGGACTTCTTAAAGAAAAAAATTATTTAACATTGAATTTCAATGCAAAATGTGAAAACAAATAATTTTTGAAAAAGTTAAATCATAGCTGTTATACAAAAAATGCATGAATACCTGAGTGGCCAACTATTTTAAAAATATGCGCGTTAAAAGCAGATTTCAAAATGGTATTACTTATTATTATATCTAGAGTCAATAGCAAGTTATTGGTAAAAATCTGCAATACTAGAGTAAATTTAGCAAAAACAAAAGTTTTCAAAATTAGCACAGTAAACGTGAAAATAATACCAAGCGTTGAACATAGCAGATTTTTGATTTATTGGCTGTTGCTACGATGTTGTCCTAATGATAAATCCAAGCTTTCAACTTCTAGGGCCGAATGCATTATTGATAAAAATGTCAAAAAGTGCAAAAAACGGTTACATTTTCGAGCTTGTTTTGAATTTTACCTGTTCTATTGGGCTTTAACAAACCCATCAAATATTTTGTTGGTTGCTATTTTTTATTTGTTATTTTCTCCAAACAAAAAGTCTTCTGATTCAATTTTAATTGTGTTTTTTGAATAGTAAATTGTAAGATCCTTAGAAAGTGAGAACGCATAAAATCGTAAGTTTTTTAAATTTTGAATTAAAGTTTTTGTAATTTGATCTTAATTCATAAGATTAAGACCACGACGAACACTTATTTATATCGTTTTTATTGTTCATTCTTCAGAAAAATTAACGGTCTAAATAGCTGTTTTCCTGAACCTGCTTTTTGATAATTAAGACGTTTGATTGAACTTTTTCGATGCCACGTATTCTGTATTCTGCACAAGAATATGCAAACATGCATTTCATTTATGGAGAGTGCAGAGGCAACGCAAACGAAGCTGCGACTCTGTATAGGGAAAGGTACCCTAACGCACGTCACCCGGATTATCGAGTGTTTATTAGAGTCCATAGCTGTTTCTCGGAAGGAAGGCTGCCTGGTAGTGGTGTTGGTGGTGCTGGCGTGGGACGACCCCCTCGAGGAGATACCGAAGACTTAGTGCTTGCGGAACTTGACCGAGATCCTACAGTATCAATCCGAGCAATAGCACGACGCACTGGGATCGGAAAGACGACTGCGCATAATGTGCTAAGTAAATATAAATATCATCCCTTTCACCTAACACGGGTGCAAACTCTCCAGCCGCAAGATTTTGAAACGAGAATGAGTTTTTGTCGACAAATGATAATGAAAATTGAAGAAGATCCGGAGTTTTTTGACAAAATTCTTTGGAGCGATGAGTCGACATTTAAAAGAGATGGCTACACTAATCTCCATAATCTCCACTTCTGGGCACTACAAAACCCAAACATCATGAGGGAAGACAGGTCCCAGTACCAATTCAAAATAAACTATTGGACTGGGATTCTCAATGGGAAAATAATTGGACCCTTTGAGTTGCCGGGGATTTTAACTGGCCAAGGTTATTTGGAGTTCCTCCAAAATGATCTCCCAACCTTGCTGGAAGAAATGCCTCAAGAACTAAAGGAATCCCATTGGCTTCAAAATGATGGTTGTCCAGCACAATATGCCTGTGCAGGCATTTTTTAATGTCAGATATCCAGGCAGATGGATAGGACGTCTGGGACCAATTTTATGGCCACCCCGTTCACCAGACCTGTATAAGAGTGGGTGGAAAACAGTTTGAGCATTTGCTTTAAATAAAAAAAAATTAAAAAAGTATCTATTTTTGTTTTTGTTTTCTAACTAAGTGATCATGTGATTAAAAGCTGGCTCAAAAACTTTTTGTTTAGAGAAAATAACAAATAAACTAATAGCAACCAACAAAATATTTGATGGGTTTGTTAAAGCCCAATAGAACAGGTAAAATTCAAAACAAGCTCGAAAATGTAACCGTTTTTTGCACTTTTTGACATTTTTATCAATAATGCATTCGGCCCTAGAAGTTGAAAGCTTGGATTTATCATTAGGACAACATCGTAGCAACAGCCAATAAATCAAAAATCTGCTATGTTCAACGCTTGGTATTATTTTCACGTTTACTGTGCTAATTTTGAAAACTTTTGTTTTTGCTAAATTTACTCTAGTATTGCAGATTTTTATCAATAACTTGCTATTGACTCTAGATATAATAATAAGTAATACCATTTTGAAATCTGCATTTAACGCGCATATTTTTAAAATAGTTGGCCACTCAGGTATTCATGCATTTTTTTTATACCAGCTATGATTTAACTTTTTCAAAAATTATTTGTTTTCACATTTTGCATTGAAATTCGGTGTTAAAAAAATTTTTTCTCTAAGAAGTCCAACAGTTATAATAATTTTCTTCTACTTATGTGTTGGCACAAGTAATGTTAAATATTCCTGCAAAAAAAAAAAATGATGGAACTCATTCACTTGTAGTCGTGGTATTCAAAAATGTAAAGTAAGAAAAAAAATAATGCACTGAACAAAAAAATGCATATAACTTTTCTTGTGGTTGGGATAGAACTTTTTTTTATCAGTTTTCAGGACGGTCATAAAGTCTACTATGCGGCATTTCAGGGTTATCCATTACTTACGGGACACCCTGTATAAAGGCTTGACAGTTCCTTGAGGCATGGACGCCGTAAGCAGACTTCAGGTGCGCGGTAGCTGATGATTTATGCTATGCAAGCTAGCAAAGAAATTGGTTAAAAAAAACGTGGAAAACTAAGTTCTAATGTCATGTGAAATAGTCGTCAATTGAGGAAATTCAAAGGACCCGTTGCGAGACGTTCGCTTGGATCAATCAAAAATATAACTGAAAACTACCAATAAGCCTCTCGAGCTGTAAGTTGAGAATAAATATAAAAAAGATTCGCGCTTCGTTCGCGTTTAGTTCGCGCTTAAATCACACTTAATTCGCCCTTAGTTTTCGCTTAGTTTGAACTTAGTTGCGCTTTGCTCGTGCTTATTTCGAGCATATTTCGCGCTTGGTTTGCGCTTAGTTCGCGCCTAGTTTGCGCTTAGCTCGCCCTAATTTGCACTTATGTAATTCGCGTTTAATACGCCTTTATCCCGCTTAGTTTGCGCTTAATTTGCGCTTATTTCGCGCGTAAAACGCGCCTATTTCGCGCTTATTGCGCGTTTATTTCGCGCTTAATGTGCGTTTATTTCACGCTTATTTCGCGTTTTTTTTTCTCGATTATTTCGCGCTTAATTCCCTCTTAATTAGAGCTTAGTTCGTGCTTAGTTCAAGCTTAGTTCGAGCTTAGTTCGTGCTCAATTCGCGGTTGATTCTCACTTAGTTCACGTCGATAAACATGTCCGTTTATATATAAAGTAAGATATTTTAACATAATTAAAACTATAATAAGTGTTCTTAATCTCATAAGCGGCGATGGCGTCTTTTTGTGTCGTTATTTTAAAGCAACTAAGGGCCACAAACAAAACACACCTACTTTTACATTATACAAACAAAAAAAAAACGCGACTTTAAAAATGTGACATAAATAAAAACCGTGTAGTGTTTTCAATGTTCTTTTTAAAAACCATTGAAGCCAATTGAAATAAACGCACATTCACCAGGATGACGCAGGCATGAAAAAGGCAACAAAAAAAAAGAAAGAAAACAAAAAAAAAAAAAAACATACC
This sequence comes from Melangyna quadrimaculata, assembly GCA_949320155.1. Taxonomy (NCBI): domain Eukaryota; kingdom Metazoa; phylum Arthropoda; class Insecta; order Diptera; family Syrphidae; genus Melangyna; species Melangyna quadrimaculata. The sequence continues at coordinate 149,462,157 of OX439485.1, read as the reverse complement.
TATACTGAAAGATACAAATTATGACCGACCTATAAATCCACAAATAAAACTTGGGTTAAAAGGAGAACTCCTTTTCCTTTCTATTAATAAACATTTGGTTGGTTGGAGGAAACAAAAAAAAAAAAAAAACTGAATTGAGAAAATGAAAAATATGCGCCTTGCCAATATACATATGTACTTACTAACAAAGAGTGAAAAGACACTCAAAGACATACCGTGCGACACAAGGCCTTATCGTCCCCCCCCCAATCCTTTTACCGCCATCGGTTTGTCTTTCAACATAATATACATACACTCGCACGAAAACGACGACGCATGGTCGCTTTTATATTTGCTTTGTCAATGGATTTTTCACATTTTCCTGCAAAAATAGAAACAAGTCACCATCATATACATAAAGTCATCCTCATCATCCCGAATACAAAATCCAGCATCCATCCATTATTGAGTCCCATGGACCTGGTTTTCTCATAAGCATAAACAAAACACATATATTACATATATCCTCTATATCCCGTCATTAACGTTGCCATCGTGTGTTGGTCGGGTCGTCTTGTACTCGCCTTGGCGCAGTCTTCCCAATTCTACATAAAATATCCTTCCCCATATTTGAGTAACTTACCCATAAAACAACTCCCATCACGCACGTACGTATGTACACGTACAGTACAGTCCTCGTACTTTGTACCTACAGGAGTTTCTTCATACATACTTAATTCATGCCGGTGGATTAGTACGACGACGACGACGAATAGCTGATGGGAATGATGTTGTTGTACACTCGTATGTACGTTGAGTGTTGTAAAAATAAAAATGTAGGACGAAGGGTGGTTGGACTGATGACTGTAGCGTGTGAGAGAGTGATAGTGATGCTATGCAAAAACTTCCATTTGTAGACTTTTTTTTGTTGTTATTGTTGTACATTCTGAATGATGAATTACCATTTCAAATTATCACGCGTTTCTGAGCCCTTATAAATTCACTTCGCCATTCGCCCACGCTGGTTATTTGTTTTGTAAGCATTGACAGCGTTGCCATGTTAAAATATAAAAAAATTACGACACGAAAAAATACATAGAATAAATGCACCTTCATGAATAATTTTTCAAATATGAATCATCATTCCATATTGTGAAATGGCACACAATCTGAGAGAATCGTCCTGAGGGTTGGTTCTATCAGTTCCTGCTTGTCCGAAAAAAAATCATCGTCGTTTTTGTGCTTGAATAATTTTAAGCTCTATACAAAAAATGTTTTCATTAAAAATTGGATTTTAAAGCTGAAACACTGATTTAGGAAGTAGAAATTTAGTTTTACAAAGAATTTAAAAAATCACTGTACCCGCGCAGAAAGACAATCTAGTTTTCGACAAGGCAGTAGACAGTTTTACATACATAGATCTTGGCAAGTGACTAGCAAGGGTAGACAAAGGCTAGAACAAGAGCCTTGGCAATTATGAACCCTTTTACCTCGTGAGGAAAAAAAAAATGAAAGTTGTCTTATGTGGGACTTGATACCGCGATCTTCGGCTTGTCAGTCCATTGCGCTATTCACTGGGCTCACTCGTTGTACAAAAATTATATAATTCATACCATAACATATGCATACAGAATAGAACAGAATTGTATGTACTTGCTTTTTATGTAGAACAAATAAGAACAGTTTATAGATGTCTCACACCCATAGCAAAAAGTGTTATTATGAAAAAGAAGACAAAGGAAAGAGGAAAAAAGTGTCGTTTGATATTGAAATAGCATGGTGCTTATAAATTTTTATTTTTAGTGTACAAGAGAAATTCCTGATGGGGTATGGGAAACATGCTCAACAAGTTTTAACTAGAGAGGGCCCGACGAGTGTTTTAAAATTTTCCCTCGTCTAAATTGTTTGGTACTGAAATCCAGCAAGGGCTTGCCAAGTATCTGACAAGTTTTGCTCGTCTAGATTTTCCCTACTTAAAACTTTCCCAAACTATACAGAAACTTGGAATTTTTCCAGCTGGGCAAACTCCTTCACAGTTCCACCTTTCTAGGTACAGTTTTTAGCCACTGTTTCGTTTCTTATCAGTACCGCCATATACATAATATTCGGAATGATATTAGCTTCCAACATCTTTCCCTATAAAGCAATATCAACTCGGAAGGCTATTATACATAATTTCATCCAATTTCATCCATCCAACCATCAGGCAAATGGAAAAAAACCTCTAAAATCCTGATCGCTTTGCTATGTTAGTAACAACATTGATGCTGCTGCTAATATCGTTACTAATGTTATTCTCTTTAATATGAAGACCTTTATCCCGAATAGAATAATAAAGCATTAAACTGAGAAAGAAGAAAAATCTAATTTACTTGCAGCACAATTCACGGCAAACTCCACCCTGCCTGAGAGCAATATAGTGGTACCTCCTGCGCTTGGCAGCAGCGGCTAAACAGTTCAAAAATAAAATGCACTCGCAAAGTCGAAAGAGTAATTAAAGATCTTCCCGTAAACAAATTCGGAGGTCCAGATTGTATTTTCACTATAGTTTTGAAGATGTGTTCTTCCTAACTGGCAAAACCCTTGTTAACTTTTTTTATCGATCCTATTCTTCTGGAACTTTACCGAGTAGATGGAAAACTGCATGCGCATCATCCTCCCTCATGAATTATCGGACAATTGCACTCATCTTTGCTTTCCAATGTCATGGACAAATTGGTAAATCGTCAAGACCATGAAATACCTTTAAGAACACAATCTGCTTAACTACAATATTATTGCAATATTGTTTTCGTAGCAGAAGATCGTCCGGTTATCTGATGGCTTATCTCACCGAAAAGTGGAACTACTACTTCCATCGCTTTGGTGAAATCAAAATTATTGCGCTTGACATACCTATCTACAAAAACTGGATCGATTCTTTGCTCCAAAAAAGACTTAAATGCGGAAATGGGCAACAGTAAGCTAAAAGTCAGGACATGAAGGGGTACACCACAAGGAGGGGTATTGTCACCACTACTTTGGCTCTTGGTTGTTAATCAGGTTTTGGTCGATCTATACCAAAGTGGTGTCAAAGTCGTGCCATACGCAGTCGACATCGTGATAATGACCTCTGGAAAATTTGTTTCCCCACTTCGTGATCTCTTGCAAGACGCCGAGAAGCTCAGTAATTGGGCCAACAGCTGTGTTTTGTTTAGGAGAAAGCATAATATTCCAACTTTCAACCCTCCCACTATAAATTGGACACCGCTTCATATCACGGTTACGGCAAAATATCTTGGACTGATATTGATCGTAAACTAAACTGGAAAGAAAACATTAAAGAACGTGGGAAAAAGGCGTCGATAGCATTCTATACTTGCAGTCGAATTGTTGGTAGGAGATGGGGGCCTAGTCCTAAAACCATCCATTGGATGTATACAGCCATCATAAGGCCAATATTGACGTATGCATGTTGGGTCTGGTAGCCAGCACTTGACAAGACCATGACAAAAATACAAAGACTAGCGTGTATATGTACAACAAGTGCCATGAGAACTACACCAACCTCAGCCCTAGAAACTTTCCTTTCGCTTGCCCCACTTGATCTTTTTACAAAAGAGCTGGCGGCCAATAGTGCTCTTCGATTAAAAGAGTGCAAATATTGGAAAAAGTGCCACCATGGTCACAAGACGATAATTAACTTAACCGATATAAATATTCAAACTGACTTCATCTTACCGCACATGCAAGTTGCACTTGCAGACTTTCCTTCCATCAAGAGAACTCTGGAAAGAAAACCAGGTCACAAACGTAGATCATCGTAGGTCCAAATTAGACGAGGGGGTGGGAAAACCCACCCATAAACAAGTCGATAAAACTTCCGAACTTCTGTAGCGTCTTTCAAGCAGAGGTCCTTGCAGTATGTGAAGCTGCAAAGCATCTCTCAACGCTTGAATTGACAGGTAAGAACATTGATTTCTTCATAGATAGTCAGGCTGCAATCAAAACCATATCATCAATTGTCACAAAATCCAAACTGATTGATTGCTGTCGCAGCGAACTAAAATCGTTGGGCGCAACAAACACAGTTACCCTTCGTTGGGTCCCAGGACATCGTGACATTTTTGGTAATGAAAGGGTAGAAGAACTGGACAAAAACGGGGCAACACTTCAACCGAGTCAAGTCATACCCTGTGTACTTATGCCTCTAGAACAAGAAAAATGTAAAATTTACCACAGTTACTTAAAAGGCACAAACGACCGGTGGTCAACACTTGATACCTGTCGGGTTTCAAGGACTTTCTGGCCGTTACTCTCTAAGAACAAAATAGACTATTTACTCAGGCTAAGCAGGCCCCAATTATCCTTTTTAGTTGGTATACTCACGGGTCACAACTTGATGGGAATCTACTTGAGCAGAATGGGCATCAGCTCATCTGACCTATGTAGAGGGTGTCAAGACGAGGAGGCGGTGGAGGGCTCATACCACTTCCTTTGCGAATGCCCCAGCCTAGCTAGAAACAGAAGAGCAACTCTCGGAGAATACTTCTTCGACGAATTAGATAGCGTCTCTATGTTGCTACCTGCAAACAGCATGAAATTCATTTAGATTTCGGGATGGTTCAGGGAGGCTCCTTCTATCGTCCTCTCCTCACCCATCCTTTCTCCTACCCAAGTCAGCAAACTTTCCAAGACAGGGTGAGTTATACTTTCTCGCTACTACTACTTTCTTTGCTTTGGTAAAACCCACCCTGTCCTGGAAGTGTGTCAATTTGCGTCTTTTCAATGACAAGCATTATATAAAGAATTTTTTAAGATTCTCTATTTCGATAGGTTAGAAACTATCTTTCGGACCGTTGGATACAAGTAGCATTGGATGGGCAGACATTCACAAAATAAATGCTGGTGTGCCACAGGGCTCCGTTTTATCTCCGACCCTTTTTCATATTTTTATAAATGATCTTTTAGCAAATCCATTTCATTGTTTTGCTGACGACATCACTATGTTTTTCATACCCATTTTCAAACTCATCCCCTGTTCTTCAGATGCGGAACTGCAGCGTCAGAGTATATTAATGTCATTAAATTAAAACGACAGTAGAATGATACAGTGTTAACAGCTTTTCAATTACTTGTTACTTTAAGTGATGCCAAGTTGTAATAAATATATTTAATGTACATACCTCCTATATATATTTAACCTAGAAGTTAATTAGAATTCCTTAACGAGATTTTAAGTAGCATAGCAAAAGTTGACGAAAATAGTTTCACAATAATTCCTGACCGAAAAAAATGACCTGACCGACCATCCAGTAAAATTTATCTTGCATTTTCAGATCGAAATTGTCATCGAAAATGATCGAAACTATCATCTGCAAATGCAATCAACATGCTTCGATTGTTTCCCAACAAAGTGAATTCTTCGATACTGTCTTGATAGCTGGAAGCAAGAGCACTCGTATTCAAGCTCATCGGAATGTTTTGTGTACATTTAGTGAGTTCTTCTTGGAGCTATTCCGTGCCCGTGGTCATCATCAATCAGCTTTGGAGGGGAATCAAGTGGAAGTGGAATTGAAAGAAATCGAAGCCTCTAAACTGAAACTTATAATCGATAACATGTATTCGGGTTCGATTGAATTGACTGTCGAAACGGTCGAGGGAATTCTTCGAACTACATTGTTTCTAAAAGCGACATGTTTAACCGAATGTTGTTGTGATTATGTTATGATGTACATGGATTCCAACAGCTGTTTCGGATGGCTCATGAACTGAACCTGCCCGAAGTGAAGGATTCGGCACTTGCAATTACTAATCTAATTTTTGAGGAAATATCGACGACGAAGGAACTTCTGATGCTGAGTGAAAATGAACTTAAGGATTTACTATTCAACGACGATCTCCATTCAGACTTTGAGGAAAATGTCTTTTTGGGATTGGTGGCATGGATAAATTACGACAAACAAAATCGCAAACATCTTGTTCTTCAGCTGCTGTCAATGGTTCGTTTTCAGGCTCTAACGCCCAAGTTCATCGTTAATAACAGAAGATCTGTATGTAAAACTGTCGAAAGCTACAAATTGATGTGTAATTGGCTTCAATGGCACTTTTCGCCGCCCGAAACTCGATCAACCTTTCACCAAAATTGTGCTTTAAATCCAAGAGAGATGTCAGAGAAGCTAGCACTTGTATACGAACCCATTGATAGAAATTTAACTGTCCAAATTTATAACAACAAATCTAAATCATGGCCCACCAAAATATTAAATCTTCTGCCGCAAAAACATTGTGTTTCAACAATTGTTATTGATGACTAACTGCTTGTAATGGGATGAATTAGCCTGGACGGAGATAGAAAGTGGATGAAGAGCGTAGCCTTATTTGACCTAAACACCTCTGAGTGGAGTGATCTTCCTCCAATGGCAAAAACCGAAGAACTTTGGGGAATGGCCTAAAAGGAAAATTATGTGTTTTCGGTTGTCATGATTTAGGAAATTCAGATTCCCCGGACTTGGAGTTATATGATTTTGCCACACGCAAATGGCATGATTTACTACTGCCATCTCCAGGAAGGGAATACTCCCAAATAGCTACCCACAATGAGATGTTATACACTTTTTGAAAACGGCTATTTGCAATCTTACAATGCCATTTCAAATATATGGACTTCGAAAAAAATAGAACATCAAAATGTTTGTTCGTATGGTTTTGCTGCAAGGTACGGGTTTTTGTACATTTTTGGTGGTCTTGATACTAGAACTGAAAAATTTGTGAAAACTGTTAAAGAATACAATATATCCGATGGCTGCTGGCGTGAGTTGGCATCTTTACCAGGCCCTCGCAAGTATTTGAAAACAATAGTTTATGGAGATACGATTATAGTTAGTGATACTTGTTATGTTGACGAGTATTGTTTAGTTTACGAAAGATGGCGTACTTTAAATTGTTTAAAAACAGAATATGATATTTATAAACAATATTATATTACTAAATTTACTGCTAATACATTATGTAATTAATTACAAAAAAACATAAACTTGTTTTGTCTTGTTTGTATGGTTTTTCGAATCAAAAATGTAAATATACGCTTACCGTTAGAAACTCTGTCCATCTGATCATGACTTATTGATTTCGTTGACTTTTATTTTCTTCAACGGGTCTTCAAATGACTTCAGGAAGCCACCCGAAAACAATCAAGTTTTCAACAAGGCGCCAGAGAGTCTAACTTTGATCCTGACAAGGGGCTAGCAAGGGTTAGCAAATGCGGGTGGCAATGGCACAGTGGATATAGTGTTTGACTGCTAACCTGGACGTTAGGTTCGATCCCCAGTCTATGTAGCATTCTTTTCTATATTCCCCAACTTCAACTGGATGTCACCCGTGGAATTTAATGAGATAATTAACATCTAATTCTCAATCCACTGTGCCAACAAAAATCTTTCCTTTCCTTCTATTCCTTCTAACTAGTGCCGTGCATTGCATTTAAAAAGACCTGAGGTCTTACAGGCATATAGTTAAAATTATAAAAAAAAAAAAAAATAAATGCTAGAAAAAGGGCCTTGGTGATTATGAACCCTTTTGCCTCTATAGACAAAAAAAAAATAAATGGCTTATGTACTTCATCCCGCTACCAATTAGCTATAATAAAATGTCGAAAGTGAATAAGTTTCATACTCTAATATTGCTTGAGAATAAAGGATCAAAAGAGTACATACAATTATCTATGACGAAAGGGTGTTTTTCTGAAGGAAAACAGAAGGTATGAAATTTTGATCATACCACCTATCCCAAGAATGGGAAGAAATTTATTACAAATTTTTCATTAAAATGCCAAATTGAATATTAATACAAATTTTCATCAATGTACCATTCTTTTCAAGGTATTTTTTAATAGTTTACCAGTTTTGCTGAAAAACTGTCATCTCTAAATAAAATGGCCAATAACTTTTTTTTGGATTATTGTATCGCCTTAATTTTGATGTCATTAGATTCAGAATTGAAAAATTCCCTAAAATCATGTATTGAATTGTATCAATTTATTTTTTTAATTTCGATAAGTCATACCTCCCCCTTTCCCCCTCCAAAAAACACCCGTGGGATTCAGATATTTTTATGGACTCTTTTGATTCTTTATTCTTATGGTTAATCCGACATTCCCACCAAATTTCAAAAATGTAAGAATTTTTTTCCGCATGTTTGTCCTATTTTAACTGGTTGGTGAAATGATAATTTAGCCGGATTTGTCTTATTTTTATGAAAAAGCTGGTTCATTTACTTTTTAATATCTTAAAAAGTAAAAGTCCTAGAACCATACGGTTTTCAGTTTTTGACTACAAATTGATAAGGGCATTGAATTTTGGAAACAACAATAGTACTTAATTACGTGAAATTTTGCGAAAAAAAATATTTTTTACCATTTTTTTAATTTTTGTTTTCAAAATTTTGAGTTCAAACATTAATATTTCAAAAAACTATTCATTGAAAGATTTTTATTTAAAAAGGAAATGAAAGAAGGGACTTCTGGCCTTTTATGAAAATATAACAGGGCATTGTACATGTTACCGTTGTTTTTTAATTTTTTTTTTTTCTGTTTTAAGTCAATTTATTTTAGAAAATTGCCCCTCCCACCTAACAGCCGCCACCAGGGACTACAAGACTTGCATTTCTTTTATCAGCCTTAATACACCTTTTGACTCATATAATTTTTTTTTGGTTCACTTTCGTACGCCAAATCTGCTGTGGGCTCTTAGACTATGACTAGACTATGCTTATAAAATTTTGTTTTTGATGTACAAAAAACATTCCTGATGGGGTACTGAAACATGTCTATAAAGTTTTTACTAGAAGAGTTTCCCTCGTCTAAATTGTTGGTACTGAAGGGCTTGCAAATTATCTGACAAGTTTTCTTCGTCTAGATTTTCTCTACTGAAAACTTACTAGGAACTTGCCCAAACTAGATGGCAAACTTGTCATTTTTAGAGGTACGTAGCATACTGTTTATAAGTTCATTGCTACCACAATTGGCATAGATTCGAGATTATTGGAATTGCTTTAGAGGCATTTTTTTTTTTTTTTTAGTAGAGCAGGGCAATCGATATTAAATAACTTTTGTTGGGAGGCAGGTTGTGAGCATTAGACCATGAAAGGCCACGGAGAGCAAAACGAAGGAATCTACGGTGACCAGCTCCAATTCGTTGGGAGTGACTAAGGTAATAGGGTGACCAGACTTGGCATTCATATTCGAGGAGTGGCTTAATAAATGTGGTATTGACAGATTTAAGTATCGGAAAATTCCTTAGAACTTAGAACAAAGCCCATTGCAAAGTTAGCTCTCTTGATGGACTTATCAATGTGATAACGAAAATTCAATTCCCTATCACAGATAATTCCTAGATATCACATAGTGAACAAACCGAGGGAACGGGCACATTGTCGATAAGATACGTCCTAGAAGGGAGTTGAAAGGGCCTCGTAAGTAGGTGAAGGCTTGAAACTTCTTAACATTGAGCTCAAGAAAGTTTTTAATGGTTGAATATCGGTAAAGGTCATTTTGTAGTAGAAAAGAGTCTGATTGATATTTAAGATTCTTTATGATACAGTTGACGTCGTTGATATAAGGAAGAAAAATCAGTGGACCAAGGTGGCTTCCCTGCGGGTCGACTGATGGTATCAGATTCAGATGATCTAAAGATAACTTTTTTCTTCCGATCTTATTAAGTATGACTGAATCAATGAAACGAAAATAGGTTGAAATTCAAATTGAAAAGGATCAGAGAATGGGAAATTTTGTCAAAGGCTTTGCTAAAGTCAGTAACAATGACATCGACCTCATTATCGTTTTCAAGAGAGCATAAGGTTCAAAAACAAATTCTAACATATTAATAGAAGGAGACCTGCCCTTTCTAAAGTCGTTTTTGTTTGAGCAGACTATATGCATGCAGTGGAACAGCTATCATAGGCGATACTTTCAAAAAGGTGAGGGATGCAAGACAGCTTAGCAATAGGGCTGTAGTTGTAAATTTGTTTCTCGGGGCCTATTTTATAGATAAGATTATAAAAGAGTTTTTCTAAAGAGAAGAACCAACTCCAAGGGAGAGTGATAGTTGGAATAAATCAGTCAGAGGGTTAAACAAGTGTAGGCAGGACCAGCAGAATAATCATCTTTAAAATTATTAATCTTGTCTTCAATAACGCCTGATGATATGGTAATGGATTTTAGAGAAGTCTGGGTGGAAGATTTGAAGTAGGAAAAGTATTCTAAATCAGGCTGTAAGTAGGAGTTTTAGAAAGATTGACGGAAAAATTTGGACAAATAAATTTGTGACTATTTCGGGATCACGGTAGCTGGCGTTCATAAAATTAATGGATCTTTTGGGATCTGTTACAATACAAGTTTGCATTCGATTCCTGTAATTTTGGGAAAGAGAATCGCAAAGTTCAGAGTAAAGAGAGTTGGTGTTCTGATAACTTAAATCTGAGTAAAAAAGGAGATTATAAGTTGTGATACTACAAAATTTCTATTGTGGTACAATTTAATCATATGGCACATGATTTTATGGTAGATTTTAGTTATGAATCAGTTCGGTAACGCGACTAGCTCGAAAGACGGAAATAAAAAAAAAATTGTTCTTAATCTATCATTTTGTTTTGTCCAAAATAAAACAAATCAATTAAATATATAAAACATACCTTAAAAACAGCTCTATAAAAATAGATCCATCCTATATACCTATAAGAGAAATGTCGTCCGTGTGTGCGCGCATAACTCGAGAACGGATCGTTCGATTTTGGGCATGATGAATTCGTATTGACACCGTAGGAAAATCTCGAAAAATTTTCAGGAAAATTGGAAATCAGGGATCATCTTCTTTTTAATGCATATCTCGAGAACGGTGTCTTCGATTTTCACGATAAAGGGCTTGATGGATTTGTATTGGCTCAAGAAAGGACATAGGACACTTGAGGAAAATCCCGGAAAATTTTCAGGAAAATAAGAAAACAGGGAACATCGAGTTTTTATTGCATAACTCGAGAACGGTTACTTCGATTTGTACGATTTAGTGCTTGATAAATTCGTATTAGTTCAAGGAAGGGCATAGGAAACTGGAAGAAAATCCCGTAAAATTTTCAGACAAATTGAAAATCCGGGAACATCCGGTTTTTACTTTGAATTTGACTATATAGGGCTGGATAAATTCGTATTGGCGTCAGGGAGGGCCTGTAGCATCGGCTTTATTGCAATACGTGGATACGCTTTACGACCCCAGTTCGCTGCAGATTTCTTCATGCAATTCAATGGCGATGGGCATTGGCGTGATACCAGTGGACTTAGTCAACGGCCTTATTGAATTTTCACCGAATTTTTGCCACTTTACAACAACGCCGGAGGAGCTCATCGCGAAAGTTTTTCCGAATTTCACTCAAAATTATGTTAACCATGATTGGCTTATCTCACGAGTTCACTTTAGAATAAAGAATTTTAATTGACCGAACTACATGAAACATCATTGTGCATCAGCTCGGAATTATTATTTTCTTTACATAAATGAATTTAGTCCGAACGAAGTTCGCCGGGTCAGCTAGTTTAAAATAAAAAACAATTAAAAACCAATAAAGAGTATTTACATTTATAAAAGTACTTTTCCGCTCTTATATCTTCTTCCGAGTTGACTTAAGAAAGTTGGACCTAAGACAAGAAAAATTTTAAATCCTAATGGACATACATTTTGTCTTGGCTTATTTCAATCACTCAGACGAATAGGAATAATAAAATATTGAGAAGACCGGAATTTTAATGGAGGAATGGAACAATTGAGTTCACAATTCAAAATTCGCCTATATTCTTATTTCGCCTATATTCTATATTCTTCAATGCATTTTTGAAAGAATGCATACACTGGTCATTTTAAAAAATTGTTGGTATAACTTTTAGTAGGAAATTAGATTTTTTTTATCAAAATTGATGGATTAAAAAATTAAAAAAAAAAATTAGAGCAGGGCAATTTAACCAAATTTCCATAAAAAAAATTTTAAAATCACTGATTTTTATTTTTGTTTACTAAATCGATCATAAATTTTTTTGGAAACGTTCAGAATGAAACAAAGAAGATGCTCAATATGACGGATCAAACAAATTTTTTTTTGATGAAAATTGGCGAAAATATATGCTTATAAAAATAAAATTATTTTATATTTTCCTGCAGTTTTTGCTTGCAAGCATCTTTTCGACTTGCATTCATATGGCAAGTTGTCCATTTTTTAAACGACTTGAAGTCGAGATTTTGATCAAATTTATCATTACTATAATAGAGAATTCGAAAATCCTGTCCTGTTCTGTCAATTTGTAACACCTAGGGCTATAGGTATAGATTATTTTTTTTTGTTTTTAAATTGCTTTTTTTTAAATTGTTTTTTTTTTTATTGTTTTTTTTTTATTGTTTTTTTTTTTAAATTGTTTTTTTTTTAATTGTTTTTTTTTTTTTTTTTTTTTTTTTGTTAATTGTTTCTTTTTTTATTGTTTTTTTTTTTTTTTTTTTTTTTTTAATTTTTTACTTTTAATATTTTTTAAAATTAAAAAAAAAAATTCCTAATTTATTTTAAAAATTTTGTTTTTTTAAACTTTATTTTTGGCCTTTAAAAATCTAACGAACCAAACTTGAAACACAAGGTCGTATTGCAAAAAAATCAAAACTTAAAGCTAAAAAATCAATCTTATGACATACTCGAATATCGATTTAGATTTCTCTTCTTATATAAATTTGTTTTAATAAACAGCTCTTGAAAAATTAATTTTCAAACACAAAATTTAGAACAAAAGATAAATAACAAAATGTTCAATCTATTTTTTTTTTTCAAAAAAGTACTGTTTTGTTTTCCAAATTCAATGCTCTTATCAAATTTTAAGTCACAATCTAAAAACCGCATGGTTTAAGACTGACTTTTCAAGATATTAATACACAATTCTATGAAAACAGGCGGGTGACACGCCCACTGAATGGAGAATCTTAGATTTTCGATTTTTTCTTTGTATGCACCACAAGGCCTACCGTTGAAATTGCATGTTTCCCCGATCTGTCAGTGAGTCAGTTATGCTTTTTGCGATTTTTGCAGTCTTATCTCGGGAAAGAATTGAAATTTGGTGAGTTAACTGAACCTGGTGAGCCTAGCAATGCTGCGAGTTTGCAGTTTCTGACTATTGGTATTGAAGTTGAAGTTGGCCAAATTTTAAGCCTTTAAAAAGTGTGTAGCGCCAGAACCAGGCTGCGCACTACCGTGTCCTTTGATTCTTTTTCATGAAAATGTTGACATGAATGCAGTGTTTACTTTAACCAAAATCGTGGTAATTTAACATTGTCCACTGTTAACAGTTATGATAATTGGTAAATTGATACTATGAGTGCAAAAGTGGCGTAACCCACTTTGTAATTGGGTTTAAATCGACTAAAACAAGCACATAAGCCTTGAAAATAGTAATATTTTTTTTTTTTGGAAAGATTAGACATTCAAGAATCTAAAACTATGTTTAAAATAATTTATCTCCATAAGACAAAAATATGAGAGACAAAATAAGCCAATTTTTAAAAATAGGGTTACACCACTTTTGTACTCACAGCTTCAATTGTATCTGCTTTTTTCTGGGTGTAATACACAAATTCCAATAACAATAATCCAAGTCTTTGTTTTTTTTTTTTTTTAAACTGAACTGACTTAAAATTGGACTGACTATTTTTTGCTGGCAAATTGCACCAAGAAAGTGGGCCTGGATATAGTTCAGAACACCTTTGAATCTATGTTTCTATATACGGTTAATTTTAACTCAAAATCAATGGAAAATGTTTTAAAGCGGTCTAGCTGTATAAAACGACACCCTTGACACCAAAGCCTGTTTGTTCAAATCCTTTTGTGGTTTTCCAAGAACTGAATTAACAGCCGGTTTTATTTTATTTGTATTTCCAGTGACTCAATAATTCACAAACACGCAATTGGAAAACTATCTTAGTCATATTCCTTCATTGCATTCCATCTTCTACCCCCCAGCTGCCTTGCCTTCCTTCGACATCAAATCGGCTATAAAATCTAGTCTTCCTTTTTTTGGCGCCAACATAAAAACCTTTTACAACACTCTCACCGTCAATTGACACACAATTCAATGTATGTAGTTACAGTACAAAAATGAGTCCTTTCTCAATTCAATTCCAACAATACAATATATTGGTCTAGTATCCTAGTCCTGGAAAATAGCTATACATATGTTGGTGTGACAAAAAAAAAAAACACAAAAACTTTCCACTGACTCATTTGCCCTTAACCAAACAAAAAGCTCTTAAGTAACACTAAGGATTTCCTATATATATGCGAAATAGAAAAAAAAAAAAAAAGAAACAGACTAGGATAACGAGAACAACGACGACAAGGATAGAATGACGACAAAACCATCATAAAACAACACGAACTCTAGGTAATAAAAAAAAAAAAAACGATTAAAAAAGGATTTTATTAGGTAATGGTGCCTGTAATCCATAAAAATAAAGAAGGAAAAATCAAGATTTAGGTCTGCGATTAAAAAGCAGCACCCCCCATTACCCTCAACCAAACCCAACCAAACCCAACACAAGCCAACCCATCAAAGGCCACACGAGTGAAAGTAAAAGGAAATGAAAACGAAAGCGCTGCTGATAGGAAAAGGCCCTAACCTGCTACTCTACCGCCCGCCCACCACTACAACTGGTGCTTCCTTCCACCATCATCGTCATCTTCTCTCATTTGTTATTCCATATGAAAGCGGAAAAAGTCATAAAGCGATTTGGAAAATTCATATCCTTGACATTTTAAGAACATGTAACCATCAGCGTCATCATATCATCATCTAAGGGTGCTCTTGACTAGAGACTGTGGAGAATTGGGGGGGGGGGGTGGAGGGGGGATTCTATGTGAGTTGTTGCTGTGGTGGTAGTAGGGTGGATTCTATAATAAGCCCTCTGCGTGATCAGTGCCATCTGAAAGTATAATTCAATCTTCTGGGAACCCCTTGAGGAGAAAAATAAATCTTCTTAGCGTAAATAAGTGTTTTTTTTTTTATAAGATGGCAGAGGTTGGAAGAGGTTGGCAGAACAAAATATGAGGGTAGTCCTCTAATTCTGAGGTACAGTTGCTGGTTGTTTTTTTTTTTTGTCCCCCCACTTTTGATTGACTACCTACTGCTACTGGTTGATGATTAATAAGCAGCAGTGCCAGGCTTGAAGATTTTATTTTAAATTCGTTTTTAATTTATTATCCTTGAGCTATTTCGTGCATATTCATAACTCCTGTTGGTATACCAAATTATTTCCGTACATAAAGTCTATTAGTGTATGGCAAAAATTACTCTGGAAAAAATATAAATAGGGAATTACCTTTCCTTTAGGGAAACATTCTGACTCAAAGCTTTATAGATTTTCAAAAGTTAATTGTTTCCGGCTACAAAAATATCAAGTTTGTGTCTAGTTTGGGCAAGGCACTTATAAGTTTTTAGAAAAGAATATCCAGACGAGGGAAAACTTGTCAAATACTCGTCAAGCCTTTGCTGGTTTTCAGTACCAAAAATGTAGAAAAAACTTTCCAAACACTCATGAGGCCCTTACTAGTAAAAACTTGTTGGACATGTGTCGGTACCCCATCATAAATGTCTCCAAAAACAATAATTTTATAAACACAATGCAATTTCAGTTTCGTTTAACATTAGAGTTATTCACTTTTGACATTTAATTTCTATAAAGCGAGTTAGCCCGGTATAGCATATTGTAACCAAATCTCATATAAGCCAACTCTTTTTTTTTTGTTTGCCTGATGAGGCAAAAGGGTTCATAATCACTAAGGGCCTTGTTCTTGCCAGAACTAACCTTGCTAGAAGACACTCTAGTGCATTGTCGAAAACTAGATCAATGTTCCATGCGGGTTCCCAGAGTTTTTCAATATTAAAAAAAAAAGAAGTTAAAATTCCGACACGGAAGAAAAATGGTACAGATAACGTATCGAAATTAAAAAAAAAGATGCCTATCAACATAAGGACACGAAATTAGTCAAAGTCACGTCACTTTAAGTAAAAATTATTGGGTATATGTATTTTTTTAAAATGTCTTTCTCCGGCCTTTATAGTAAGTACTTTATAGAATGACGAACTCTTCAAATATAAATATACTGATTGGAAACGGGGAACAGTTTCTTTCTGCCTCATTATAAAGTAGTTTGGCCAGGATTTTAAAAGGTTAAACTTCTGACTTTGAATTTCCACCCGCGCAAAAAACAATCTAGTTTTCGACAAGGCACAATAGAGTTTAACATAGATTCTGGCAAGGGGCTAGCAAGGGTAAGCAAAGGCTAGAACAAGGGCCTTGGCGATTATGAACCCGTTTGCCTAGTCAGGCAAAACAAAAAATTGGCTTATTTGGGACTTGATCCCGCGATCTTCGGCTTTGCTGCAGTCTAATGCGCTACTAACTGGGCTAACTCGTTATACAAAAATTCAATGACGAAACTTAATCAGTTCCATACTCAAATGTTTCATACCATATTGCATAACAAATACGGGTTGGCTACGAAATCTCGCAATCGAAATCTCGCAATACGAAATCTCGCAATTACAGAAACCCGCTTTTCATAATCTCGCAATTACGAAAACCCGCTTTTTATAATCTCGCATTTACAAAAACCCGCAAACTAAAATCTCGCATTAAAAAACATATAAGACTTATAAGTTACGTTATATTAGGTTTTTCGTTTGTGTGTGTTGTCAGTTGGTGATCTTTCAGTTTATGTACAATAAACAGTACATTGGGTGGCCCTTTGCGGGTTCAAGGATTTTAACTCCTTTTTCGGATACTCTGTCCCGCTCACGCGACTCCGTCGCTCCGCTTAGGGTATACTCAGTCGCCAGGCAGGCGTCATGTTGTCAGTCGGTGTGCTTTCAGTTTATTTGTATAAAACAGTACCTAGGGTGGCCCGCTTCGCGGGTTCAAGGATTTTAACTCCCTTTTCGGGTCCTCTGTCCCACTCACGCGACTCCGTCGCTCCGTTTAGGGTATGCTCAGTCGCCAGGCAGGCGCCTATGTTGTCACTTGGTGTGCTTTCAGTTTATTTGTAATAAACAGTACCTAAGGTGGCCGGCGTACCGGGTTCAAGGATTTTATCTCCCTTTTTAGGCCTCTGAATTTTTATTTTCCATTTCCAGGTATTTATTTTTCAGTGCGGAATTTTCCAACGTGATGGTTTAATGCGAGATTTTAGTTTGCGAGATTTTAGTTGGAATTTGCGAGATTTTTGGTTATGAAATGTAAATGCGAGATTGTTAAAAGCGAGATTTTGTATTTCGAGATTTATAAAAAAATGCGAGATTTCGTTATTCGAGATTTTAGTTTGCTAGATATCGTAGCGCTCCCAACAAATGCATACAGAATAGAAGAGGATTTTATGTACTTACTTTTTTTGTAGAACAACTTCGAACAGATTTTCTGTTCTAACTTGTCTGACGTTTCTCACAAATCTGTGCTGATCTGTTGTAAAAAAAAGATGAAAAAGAAGATTAAGGATAAAGAAAAAAATTTCGTATGATACTGAAATTGCATATTGCTTAAAAATGATGGGGCACCGAAACATGTCTAACAAGTTATTACTAGGGAGGGCCTCACGAGTGTTTAAAAATTTCGTTGTCTAAATGTTTGGTACTGAAATCCAGATTTTATTTATTTATTTCAAGTTCGATTTACTTATACACAGTAAGATAAAATATATTTTAAGCTAGTGATAAGTGCAGTATTAACAAACAAATACGGAACTCTAGGAAATGATCAAAGTAAAAAAAAAATATGCATAGTTAGGATTTTATACAATATTGCTTTCATTAAACTTCAATTTTAAAATAATTTTAGAGTAAATTAAATACAAATTGTTGTTCGCTTCTTTTCTTAGAACAAAAGAAATTACAGTGAACGAAGATTTAAATTCAAAAATTCTTGTGATTTTATTTCGCTTTTCATCCTGGATGCGTGACCTAATTCTCTTATAACACGTGGTTAAGTATTCCAAAGGCGAATACTGTTGTACATAAAATTGACGTTCGGAATTTAGGGAAGAGTAGCGTGGATGAATGAGTTGACACGTTTTGATTGATGAAGTCAGGTGTGTGTGACAGCAGCACGTCGGAGATCAAAGCTAAGGTGCGGTATTTGAGAAGGTTATCAAATGTCATATTCAATAATTTGGTATCCTAATTTGAAACGTGGTCATGTCTCCGTAATCCGAAAATATAACGTATAGCACTATTAAATGCCACATTTAGTTTTCGATTTCTTTCGTATCTACAAGAGTAGAAAATCGCACAACCATAAGTGAAGATCGGTAAAATCAAGGTTTTCACAAACAAAGAACGGGTTTTTATTGGGGTGAAAAATTGAGCCGCTTGCAATGAACGCAGAGCTAGTGAAAACTTACTAGCCCAAACTAGACAGAAACTTGGGATTTTTCCAGCCGGTATCTGTCAACGAAAGAAAATGACATTTAAATGTGTCGGTTCCACAAGTATTCTCCGAAAAAAAAGTTTGTTTGATTTGACAAACTAATGTTTTCAGGAAGGTTTGAATGCAATTCAATTGAAAATTTCATTTGCGCAGATCAAAATCTGTATGACAAATCTTCGAGATTTCAAGAAGATCTGTGATAAATCTTTCTAAATCAGTGCCTGATGGAAATGTAGTCTTACAATAGAACAATTGTTCAAATAAATACAAAAAAAAAACATTATATAGCATTCATACAAAATTTAAACAAATTAAACACAGTTTTGGTTGATCTTCGGGCTGTTTTTTGCGATATCTTCCGAGGATTTATGTGCGTTCCAACTTGCAACTTCGACTTTAAAAGCTTTCAGGATTTTGGAGTCTTGCTTGAAGTCAAACACAGTTCACATTTTAATGTTGTCATACAATTGTTATTCATGCCGATTACAGAATCTACAAAACTCAATCCGCAGTTAAGTGCTTTTTCCCATCTTATCATGCATCTTGAAAAGGAAAGAGAAGACTGCATTGTGAATCACTGCGGATCGAGTTTTGCATATTCTGTAATCGGCATGATTATTATATGTACTGTTTTTTTTATTCTTGTGCAATAAAGTTCCCCTGCCAAAACGTCGATAAAAGCACATGTAACTTGATTGTTTCATTGCCATATCCATTGTGACCAAAAAAGCCGAAGGAAAAATTAAGATTTTTATCTTATCCACTATCCACTCTTTAAGTAGAGTTCACTGTTCTCCTATTTGCATACTCTTCTAGTTGTGTTTTTGAGCTCAGATTTTGCAGTATTTTTTTTTTTTGCTTTTAACCATAAAGTGATTATCTGGACATTTAAAAATTTAAGTTAAATTATTTTAGTAAATAAAATTGCCAAACTGCTATAAAATAACTGATCGATTTATTTGGAAATTTGGGGCAGAATGAAATTTTTTCTGTATCAATTTTCATTCGTGTTGGACTTTTTCCTCCGAAGTTTTCACATCTATTATGTCTTTTTACGCACTTAGTCTAAAGCACCATACCAAGCACCCTATTCGAGCAACCTAACGAGACAAATATCTTATGAATGTATAAAATTTATATTTGTTACTAGAATTTAAGGAACAATTAAATGCAAAGTTTAGCCCCTAAATTTTTTCAGATTTTGTAAATTAATTTTTGACACCAAAAACATTATCGCAAACCCGATATGTATGTAGGTATAATTTTTTTTGTAATTAAAAGCACTAAAAATGCTTTTTAAATAAAATTGGTGTTCGGAACCTCTAAAATCTTTTAAAAATCCGAAAAAATATTCACAAAAAAAAAAAAAGGAGTCGTGATCCCTGAATATATGAGTGAAATATATGAGTAATTTTTTTTATCTACCCGCAATTTTTACAAGCACATGCACACCCAACATTGGCCAAGATTTAATTTTTTAATGAATCATTCTGCCACCTGCGAGAAATAAAAAAGTAAAAAAACAATTACCGGCTCTGTTTTAAATAGAGAAATCTAAAATAAAAAAATCTTAAAAGCTTACACGAACAAAATCATAAACAAATCAAAATTTGGAATTTCAACTATGTCGGTATTTAATTGTTTACAGTAGCCCATAAACATTATGGAATGTGTAAAAAAAAAACTAAATTTAGCTCTCAATTTATTCACACATCATCTCATCTATACACATTATCGTATATTTAAAAACCTCATCGTTTTGGCAAAACAAAAAGAGAAGCTAGAAAAAAGGTGTGTGTGTGTGTATTGTATGTTATAAAATGCAAAATCAGTTGAAGGAGGAGTAGGAGGACTCATTATTATTCTCTTGATTTTGAGTCCCAATCCATTATCCACTTGGCTTCACTTATCCATGCATCTCAATGACTTCTGCTACTAACCACATGTATATAAACAAATTGCACCTCTTCTACCTACCTTTACCTATCTTTAAACGCAATGCAGCTGGTCTAATCTGTCGCCATAAATACTTTGGAATTACCTCAGACTAGAGGCTCTGATTTTAAGAACAGATAAAGGCCGCGGGATTAATAAAATGAAGAAGTCTCTCGCAGTTTTTAAGTTTAACAAAGCAGGTTGGGTAGGGTTTTTAACTTTGAATTTTTGTTGCAAGTCATCGTCACCATTGCATCGTGAGGTGAGTCCATTAAAAAAATTTATACCACAAAGCGAAAATATTATATAAATAATTGAATGAATAACCGGTAGATAGAACAATGGCGCCAAGAGGCGATATTAAAATAAAGGGTGTTCTGTTCTAGGAATATCCCAACTTACACTGAAAGAAAAAAATAATTAACATGGAAAAGCAATAATTTAAAATATAAATTATGTATCGATCGGATTCGGAATTAAAGTTTTGGAATCAAAGGGCTTGAAATATTGTCAGTTCTTTATACCAAATTGCTAAAAAATAAAAGAAAATAAAAACAAGAAAAAAAAAAATAAAAAAAATAATAAAAAGAAAAAAAAAAAGAAAAAAAATAAGAAAAAGAAAATAAAAAAAAAAAAAATAAGAAAAAGAAAAGAAAAGAAAAAAAAAAGAAAAAAAAATAAGAACAAAAAAAATAAGAAACAGAAAAAAAAAATAAGAAAAAAAACTAAGGAAAAAAAATAAGAAGAAGAAAAAGAAAAAAAAAAAAAAAAATAAGAAAAAGAAAAAAAAAATAAGAAAAAGAAAAAAAAAATAAGAAAAAGGGAAAAAAATAAGAGAAAAAAAATAAGAAAAAACAAAAAAATTAGAAAAAAATAAGAAAAAAAAAAGAATCGAAATCATTAAATGAAGTTGTTCATAAGAAAACAAAAACTTTGGCATAGTGAATATTTTTGTTTTATTATTAATAAACATATACACCTACTTGAAAATATTAGTTTTATAAAATTGACTTATATATTTTTTTTCTTTTCTTTCAGGTAAATAAATTGCAAACAAATTATTGTGCTCTTCAAACTGAGTAAGTTGTTCACTCATAAAATTTCATGCATCACTCTTAATGGCATAATTTGCATTTTTTTTTTTCGAATAATTTAGAGAATTTAAGGAATTGAACTTAAAACTTTGCGAATTCGCTTATTTCGTATGAAGAAGAGCGATTCGCTTAAGTTTAGTTCGCTTCAAATGTCAAAACTTTAGCGAATTTGATTATCACTGTATTACAAATAGCGAACTTTCGCTAATCTTTTCGCTAAAAGAGTAAAAACTTATCGAACTAAAATTCTATGTGATAACTTTGTCGAATTAAAAATTAAAGACCTTTAAATTATTTGTTATTGTTTATTTTAGGCAAAACTTAAAAAATAAATAAATTTGTAGGTCTTCCGCGTCGAATAAATAGACGATTTATAAGGCAAGTTCAGGTCGAATTCTAAATTTGAGATCTCACTTCCCGGAACTTGCAAAAAGCAATTTGATTTGAGGAAGGGATACGGAATAACTCGCCAATTTTGTAAGAATACTAAGGGTATGCATGCAACGTCGTAATTTTACAAATTGTGTAAAATAATAAGTTTACACAAAAGTTTGCATGAACGACCTTTTTATTGACTTCGTTTTGGTTAAATCATTAAATAAGAAAGAGAGGAAGAGGCTTTTGTCACATATACAGTGAAGGTTCGTGAGTGAAGCATTGAAATAAAATTGAAAAAAAAAAAAATCTAAATATCACCTGTAATTTTTATTTGCCTGGCTGAAAGAAAGTGTGTTAAGATCTTAAGATCTTAAAAATAGTGAAAAATAGACTTTAAAACTAAATAAAAAAACTTTAAAAAGGTAAAATAAAAGTGATGAGGGCCTAAAACAACAAAAGAACGAACTTTATTGACAAAAAATCTCTTAGGACCAAACACAACGGCGTATACAGGGGGGGGGGTCACGGGGTCATGTCCCCCCCCCGAGAACTCAAGATTATTTTGTTGATCTGAAATAGTTATTTAGTAACCACATAGAAAAAAAAATGAAAGTTGGTTACTTAGAAAGCTAGTAGGATTTTTGATTGTTAATTTAGAATTCAATAGAGAATTTTAATGTTGGTAACTTCAATTCAATAAGAAATTTAACACAACAACAAACTTCTCATATGATAATACATTCAAATCTTAAAATATATGCATAGGCTAGTTTCCGTTTTGATATGACTGCCAAAACCTGTTAAACCAAACAGAAATCAAAGTGCGGAGTTGTTACCAAATTTTCAGTCAGTAAAGTAAAAACTAATAGGATTTTCAAAAAAAGAAAATTTTTTTTTCTGAAAATAAAATCTTTAAACACATTATAGAACACATACAGAAATTGTTTTGTTTGATTTCTGTATGACAAATTATTTTTAAAAGCAAAAAAGTGATAACTTTCGATTTATAGTTATTCTAACCAAAAAATATTAATGTTAACGATAAAAGACATAAATATATAAAACTATGATGAAAACCTCTTATGAAATGATTTTGTTTGCACTTATTCAACATTTACGATCGAACAATATTGTTTTTGATTTGGATGTGGATTACTTTTACAAAGTAACCTATGAATCCCATAATGCAAAAGCCAATAGCTATGGTAAAGGAGATTTTTTGGAACTCCTTGCGGTGAACCGTTTAACCAGTCGGATGGAATTATTGACGAAAAGCGACTAGGCTCGTAGAATTTAACAATTTTGTCCATTATTTTTATCAGAAAGGCTTACTGGTAAGAAAGATTAGGTATATTTGATGTACATATTTATTTTGGAAGGTGCCTTTCACTTTTCCATCGGTGGCAGTCTCAGTGACATACATTTTTTCCAAATCAGAGGCATATCGGAATCACTCGTGAACTTTGTTCACACTATTCTTGAAACGCCACGAAAAAGAATCTTTGTATTCAATTATAATACGAATATGTAATGTATTTTCATCAGCGGGAGATAAATTGGCTAGGAGCATACACCAGCTCATCTGCAAAAATTTGGTCGGAGGAAAGTATGCCCGATGAATGGAACCTCGGTATAGTGTGCCCCATCCATAAAAAGGGAGATGTTCTGAAATGTACCAACTACAGAGGAATTAGTCTCTTAAACGTCGCTTATAAAATCTTGTCGGCCATCCTGTGTGACCGCTTAAAACCTTTTGTCAACGATCTGATCGGCCCCTATCAGTGCGGTTTTAGGCCAGGCAAGTCAACCGTCGATCAAATGTTCACACTCCGACAGATTTTAGAAAAATCCCGGAAATTCCAGATCGATACACACCACCTTTTTATCGATTTTAAATTCGCGTATGATAGCGTGAAAAGGGACAAATTATACACAGCCATGTCGAGTCTCGGCATCCCTGCCAAACTCGTCCGCCTGTGCAAGATGACGATGTAGAAATTTCGCTGCTCCGTCAAAATGGGTAAGAACACCACCGATTCCTTTGATGTTGAGAAAGGATTGAGGCAAGGCGACGCGTTATCATGCAACCTATTCAACATCGTTCTTGAAGCCATTGTACGCAACGCACATGTCAACACCAGCGGTACAATCTATCAAAAATCGGTTCAAATGCTTGCATATGCGAATGACATAGATATTGTCGGCAGAACGAAGCGAGCTGTGGCAGGGTCATTTGCGAGCATTGAATCGGAGGCGGCTAGAATGGGATTAGCGGTTAATGAGGACAAGGCGAAGTATATGCTGTCATCGAGAGAGGAATCTCAACATCGTCGACTCGGGCAAAATATCACGATGGACAGATATAACTTCGAAGTTGTCAAGGACTTTGTCTACCTGGGCTCCACTATTACATCGCAGAATGACATCAGTGCAGAGATCAAGCGAAGAATTACTCTTGCCAACCTAATGCCGGTCTAAGAAGGCATTTAAGTAGTAAGGCCCTCTCTCAGAGAACCAAGGAGACTTTATACAAAACTCTAATCATCCCGGTCCTGCTTTATGGGTCAGAAGCATGGACACTGAAAGATTCGGATAAAAATCTGCTAGGGTGCTTTGAGAGGAAGATTCTTCGTTAGATTTTCGGTCCGGTGTGTATCGAAGGAGTATGGAGGAGAAGATTGAACGACAACTATACGGGCTATACAGCGACGTTGACCTCGTCAAAAAGCTGAAAATACAGCGGCTGAGATGGCTGGGGCACGTGGAGCGTATGGACAGCAACGCAGCAACGTCTTCGAATCCAACCCCGATGGTGTACGCAGCAGAGGAAGAACCCGTAACAGGTGGTGCAATCAAGTGAATGACGACATCAAAGCACTCGGTGTGCGCAACTGGAAGCGGCTAGCTAGGGACAGAGCTGGCTGGAGGGGCTTGTTAGTTGAGGCCAAAGCCCATACTGGGCTGTGAGCGCCATCAAAAGTAAAGTAAGTAAGTAATGTATTTTAGTTTTTCCACTATTGTAAAAAGAGCAATTTACACAAGTGGTCATTTTTGAAAATCAGAGCTATTGTTTTCATTTTCAGTAGTGAATATTTATATCTATTTACTAAAATTAAGAAACAGAAAACAGTACACAGTACCTTTGATATTTTACTAATTTTTCCTGCAACTTCAATTCGCTGAAATAAAAACTTTGATAGGATTAAAATAAATTCTGAATAAAATTCAAAACAAATTGTGTATTAGGCTGTGTGGCACGTAGCGTCATCCTGTTGAAACCATATATATTCAGTGTCCTTATCATCCAATTTAGGCCACAAGAAGTTGGTGATCATCGACCTTTAGCGATCGCCGTTGACGGTGATGGCCTGGCCAGCATCATTTTCGAAGAAATACGGACCGATGACGCCTCCAGGCATCCAGCCCAAAATCCACACAAAAACAGTAACTTTATTTGGATGCATTGGCACCTCGTAAATCTCGCGTGGATTAGTGTCGTCCCAAGTCCGGCAATTTTGCTTACTCACGTACCCATTCATCCAAAGATGGGCCTCATCGCTAAAGATGATTTTTCGACCAAAATTGGGATAAACTTCTAACTGCTCTAAAACATCATTTGCACGTGTTGCTCGACGCTGTAACTCACCATGATGATTTGTCTGTAGTGAATGATTAAAAGACGATATTTTGACCGAAAGTAAAAGAAACAATATGGCCGCCACGAGCTGCCAAAATCAACCCGTCCCTCTTGGAAAACCCTTTAGTATAGTTAATTATGATTTTTTCGCTTTTATTTTATATAGCTACGCACAGTAAAATATGAAAAAAAAAATATAAGGCACTTGACTTTTAACAAATATTAGTTTGTGTTATTTTTTTTTGCATGACCCCCCCCAAGAACTAAAGCTGTATACGCCCCTGACCAAACACAATGCTAACAACAATATAACTGTTAAAAACCGTTTCAGACAAATAAGGAATCCGTATTCGGGGATTTTAAAATGGTTATGTGAATAATTTGTCGCAAACTTGTCTTTTATTATTTTCTATGTTATTTTTGTTGCTTCGCTAACCTGATATCTATCAAGTTATTAAGGCACCTTCTGAAATGAGGATATGAAATAGTTAAATGAAATGATTTGATAAAAAAAAAAAGCTTTTAACAGCCTTTAGTCCTTAAAAATTGGCGTTTCGTCCCGGCGGCGTTCTCACTTGGACTCTTAAGTTGACAGTGAGGGCCTTGTCAAGACGCAATTTTTGTTAAATTCAGTCCAATTTACATCAATTTTACAGCGAAAATCAATTTTGAACTATATCCAACCCAATTAGAATTTCTAATCAAGAATTGTTGGAAATTTTGTTACCCGGGGCCTGATTTATTGCTTGCTAATCTTCAATTAATAAGTCGGTAATTAGTTGTAGTAGCTCAACTTTTGTCGTGCAATGTTTTCTATGTTTTTTCTTCAGCTTGATGTCAAATAAGCGAAGTAACACTCGAATAAGGATACAAACATTTTTATATTAAAAGGTTTATTGTTAACTAATTTTTCCTTACTTAATCGTAAAATAGTTTTTATAATATTAATTTTGATGTCCAAAATGTTTTCTATGTTTTTTGCTGGCACTCAACGCATTTAAAGAAAAAAACTTATTATACTGGCATGGTTTAATACTTCTTAATTTGTCGTTGGCTAGTCTATTACTAGTTGCGAGGATTTAATTTTTCACGTGCGATGTTTTCTTATTTTTTTTTTTTTGAAGCTTGATGTGAAAAGAAGCGAAGCACCTCTCGAAAATGGTTATAAATTCTAATCTTGAATATTTTATTTCTTATTAATTTGCCCTTACTCGTTATTTTTTTCTTTTGACAATTTCAATTTTTTTGTTTTGTTTTCTGTTTTGCTTAGATGTAATTAAGTTGCGAGAAAAGAAATTGTTATTTTGAATGACTTTTTGCTAAGTAATTTGCCGTTAGCAAGTTAATAATTCATTGTGAAAATATAAATATTGTCGTGCAATGTTTTCTATGTTTTTATTAAATTAAATTAAAGCTAAGTATAGTGTGAAGGAAAGTATCCCCTTAAAAAGTAGGAGTAGTGTGTTTAAAAATGTATTGTATTCAAATGTTTATTGCTTACTAATTTGGCTTTAAAATAATTTTTTTTTTTCGCTTGCTTGTTTTTTTTTTTTAATCAAAAGCGGGAAATTGTAATCTGTGAAATATTGCTTAAGAACTCCCAAAACAGTATAAACTGTGTAAAAATCTCAAACAAGTTCAAGAAATTCCCGAAATATAGTTGGGTATATCAAGTTCGAAAAACATAGAATACAATTACAGTGAAATCTCCCTTAGGCGGACAGCTATAGTGCAGACATTTTTGTCCGCCTAAGGGTGTTGTCCGTTTAAGGGAAATCAAACAAAAATACTTATTTTAAAAATTAATAGTACATATTCATTTTTGGCTAAAGCTGATTACGTCTACCTTGTCCTTTAAAGTTATAGTTTTCCTTTTTGGTGGCATCCTGAAAACATGTTTCTATAAAATCAAGTAGGTAAAAATAATTAAAAGAATTCAAAACTACCTGAGCGCAAATAAACAAAAATCTGAAACTCCAAAAACCTTTTTTACGTCCAAACAAAATCAGTTTTAGCACATGAATGAGAGAATCAAAGAATAAAAATGCAAAAAGATCCAACAGATACCTACAATCCTTCAAACAGATTTAACAGATAACACACAATTCACACATAAAAATAATAGAGTTTCTTATGGGCTGGCATGCATGTATTTTTACGTTACGTGAAATGAATTTGATGCTCGCTGTACACTGCAACAAAAAAAAATACCGTTGCCAAAATTATCAGCGTGATACATGTTTAATCCTGCTCTGGTGTCCGTCTAAGAGAAAATATTTTGTCATTCATACGTGAAATTTCTGTCCGTGTCCGTCCAAGGGAGTGTCCGTTCAAGTGAAACTGAAAACAATGAAACTTATATGGAGCAATTTCCGTACAAAAAAATGTGTCCGCCTAATGGAGGTGTCCGCTTAAAAAATCAACAAAAAACAGACATTATTGAATGACGTTCTTATCCATTTTCGAGGAGGTGTTTCGATAATTTGTCATCAAGTTAGCTCTGAAGCAAACAAACATAGAAAACATTGCACCCAAAATCAACATTAGCGACTAATTAACGGTAAATTATTTAGCATTAAATACGGTATTCCACCCTTTTTAAATGTGAGGGGAAGGGTTGCTGACTTTAAACCATCTTATCTAATCAACAAATAAAACATATAATAACATTGAATATATCTATTAAACGATAAATTCAAAATTATTAAAATGAATGGCTTAATAATCACACACAATTTCCCTTTAAAAAAAGCAAAGAAAGATAATTCAAGGGGGCGGGGGGGTGGTAAGACCTTATCTCTCCTCATCCCTTTCAACCTTAAATGACATTTTAGTTTTATCCGTGGATTTCTGTGACTTTTTTCAATTGGTGAAACTGAAAATTTTTCGGCTGGTTTTTGTAAGCTTTGCGATGTTTTGTTCGGTACCACTGATAAATGTCGTTTCGCATCAGCATGATACTAGGCTAAAAAGGGTGTACTAAAACGTATTTAAGCATAAATAAAACATTTTGCCATACCAAATTCAAAACCTTTCTTCTACCTAAGGCTGCAAGCGCTTTGTGTTCCCTGTGCTATAACTCATGTAAAATCTACATCATTAACTTCGGTCCATTCACCAAATACACACACATAACCTCACACTCCAGGAGCTTCCTAAATCCATAAAAGATTCAAATTAATTGTTAGAATAGGAAATATTAATTAACAGCTTCTCATAAACTACTAAAAAAAATAATAATAAAAAAGAAAAACTCGACCATGGCAAGCAGTGGTGGTGACGCTAATGGTCTTGGGTGTCATTAATTTCCATGCCAACTGCCTATTTAAAAATCTAATGCAACAATAAAAAAATAAGACACAAAGACAACACCAAGGAAAAACACCCCAAACGATTTACAAAATAATTGTTTAAAGTTCAAAAAATCATCACCCCCTACTAAGAGCGCTGCGCCGCACGCACCTGTAATAAATAACGGTCTCACCTCGGTCATTAATTGTCATGACCTCATTCGGTTTTTTTTTGTTCATTCATTGTTCTACACTGGATGGAGAGTTACTAGTTCACTATCGGCTTGAACTTTTGTGGAATGGGAGGTGTGTGTTTTATCATAAATTAAAGCTTCGTTGCGGACTCTGGATTTTTCTACATTCAAAACAACAACAAACAAAAATTGAAACTATAATAATAACGGAAATGCACTCTAGATTAAAATCATTGTTTTAAAAGTTTCTGAACTTTCATGGTCTCCCTCTATTATTTTATTTTTGTCAGACTTAATTTTATTTCTTTATCTGAATTTCTCCCTAAATTTTTTTTTTTTTTGTTTTATAAAAATTCAAGACTCATAGTCATAACAACCCTTCTGGAAAATGTCAGTCGGTTTTGCATGAAGAGTTTCTATACATAAATTATTATTTTCCTTTTTTTTTTTTTGTTTATTTCTCAAGACAGATAAAACCTCAACAAACTTAATTTCAAACCACAATGGGACGATGTGGGTTTCTATGTTGATTCAACTAGGTATACTCATAGGTATCTTACCCTATTGTGTGTATTCCTTTATGTTCTCTTGAGTTTTTACGTGCTTAACCCAAGAGTTCACCTTGCCTTGCAAAATAGTATAGATAAAGTTGACGCACTTGCAGCACCAAAGATACTATACCTATCAAAATGGGAACAACTAACCACGATTTGGTTTTTCTTTTTTTCCTTTTTTTTTGGTTTTAACCTTGGAGTGCAGAGCTGTGAAACTCTAATGGAAGAGACAATTTATATAAATATGTATGTACAAGTACCTAAGTTGATAATGCTGAAAAATGGATAAAGTTTCATTCTATCTGGATGGTATCTAATAAACTTTAAAGTCGACACTAGGTGTTCGTTGGAAATTGCCAGAATTTCTAGTTTTATAATTTAAATTTGGTTTCTTTTTTTTTATTATTTTCCCTCAGAACGTAATAAATAAATACATGACTTAAACAAATACTTGTAAGTAGGTAAGTGCAGTGCAGTGTGCTATTGGAGTCCTGTGAATGTGAACAAGGTGTTTTTTGAATTAACTAGCCAAATCAAAAATTCATTAAGGCATATTTATAGTCGCAGATGGTGGTGTTCTTACCAATTTTGACGGAGCAGCGAGATTTCTCCATCGTCGTCCTGCACAGGATGTCGAGACTCGACTTGGCTCTGTATGATTCGTCCCTATTCACGCTATCATACGCGACTTTAAAATCGATAAAAAGGTGGTGTGTATCGATCTGGAATTCCCGGGATTTTTCTTAAATCTGTCGGAGTGTGAACATTTGATCGACGAAGACGGTTGACTTGCTTGGCCTAAAACCACACTGATAGGGGCCGATCAGATCGTTGAAAAGAGGTCACACAGGAAAGCCGACAAGATTTTATAAGCGACGTTTAGGAGACTAATTCCTCTGTAGTTGTTACATTTCAGAACATCTCCCTTTTTATGGATGGGGCACACTATACCAAGGTTCCATTCATCCGTCATACTTTCCTCCGACCAAATTTTGCAGATGAGCTGGTGTATGCTCCTAGCCAATTCATCTCCCGCTGATTTAAATAGTTCGGCTTGTAAGCCATCCGCACCAGCAGCCTTGTACGACTTAAGTTTGGATATCGCCAGCCGCACTTCGGTTAGGTCGGGTGGACGGAACTCTTGGCCATCACCGTCCAAGTTGAATGGAGCGTTCTGCCTATTAGCGGCATCTTGGCTGTCTTCGCCATTAAGCAGTCTAGAGAAGTGTTCTTTCCAGATCCTCAGCACTGACTGTGTGTCTACTACCATATTCCCACTCTCATCTCGGCAGGCTTCCATTCTAGCCTTGTATCCTTGGGTGGATCGCCTCACCCTCTGATAAAATTTTCGAACATCTCCCCTCCCGCTACAAACCTTAATAGGCTACCGCCCGCTTCTCGTGCTCTCTCTTTTTCCTCCTGAGAAGTCGCCGTTCCTCTTTTCGTTTCAGCCCGTAGAGCTCCCGGGCTACTCTCTCAGCAACTCTTGTTCGAGTCTGCAGCATTGCCTGGTGTGCCTCGTCCTTAGCTGCATGCGCTAGCCGGCACTCTTAATCGAACCAGGGGTTTCGTTGTATTCGCCTAGTGAAACCGAGCACATCAGACGCGGCACTTCTGATGGCTTGTTGATAGTGTTTCCACTGGTAAAGCTAACGATGGTGTTTTCTCTGTCTTCTTGTGTGTTCATCGTTGTTGTCAGTTTTTGTTGAATGCGTAAGCTTTCAAGAGTTTATCTGGCGTTTGTTCTCTTTTCTTTGTCCAGTACTCTTACATCGTCAAAATTTTCTATGTGTCCAGTGTCAATTATGTGTTGTGATAGACCTGTGGATGGTTTCTTCTTTTTTATATCTGCTTTGTGCTCTGTCATTCTTATACCTAGCAGTCTTTTTGTTGTTCCGATGTATGTCAAATTGCACATCTCTCCCTCTGTTCCTCCACACCTTACTTCATAAGCATTTGAATCGGAGTGTAAGAGTGACGTTTTTGTGTTCGACTGGTCTCAATCTATCATTGGACCAAGTTTTTTTCATGTCAAGTCTATAAATACAAGAATTACGCAGAGAAAAGTGTTGTAGAGGATACTCTTTTTAGCTTTCCATTAAAATAAAAGAGCATTGAATATTTACAACAAGAATAAAACTTTTGAAAAAAATAAAAATATATACATTAGGCTGGGTCAAATTGAACGAAGTTGCTTTTATTTTGTTGATATATTGTTGCTCAACAAAATTCTGTTAAAAAATTGGCTCAACATTTCAACGTTAAGAGGTCACAAAAACAAAATATTATAAATTGGAGAAGACATTTTTTAAAGGCTTAAAATCTAAAGCTTTATTAAAATTTTCAATCAAATTAATTAAAATTAATTAAGTAAATATTTTTTTTTAGGTATTTTCAAATCCACAATAATTATATATTATTACGTACCGTACCGTCGATTTTCAAATTAAAATGTGAATAACTATTGCACAGATTTTTTTTTTACAAAATAAAGATTTTCCCTATTAAGCTGCTTCACTCAGTCCACAAGTATGGCCGGGTAAACGGGCTCTGAACCTTAAGCACTTTCTTCATATATGGCATATTGGCAAAAAGGATGCCATTTAAAAGGTCAGTTAATTGTCAAAAAAGGTCAAACAATTTCAGAAATTTAACGAATCCCGAAATTTTTACGAATCCCGAAAATAAAAACTATCAGCAAATCCGTTCGTTGGAATAATTTATGGGATTTTCTACTACGATGGATTCTGTGATCCTTTTTTTAGAGATTCGTAACAAGTTTCCGATTACGATGGAATTCGTGATAGGGCTGAGTAAAATCATTTTTTTATTTATTAAACTATAAATTTTTAGCAAGAAAAATGAAAAAGATTAGAAAAATCCTTGAAAGTTTAATTTTTTGAAAAAAAAAAAAAAAAAATTGGCCAGTTTTCGCTTTTTTATTATCTTATTACTGTTTCTTTTTTTTAACGGTAAATGTGGGACTAACTAGTAGAACAAAATTACTGGAAAAGTAAAACCCAGATGCGTTTATGTCTTCTAGATTGAATTTATTTATTTATTTGTATTTACTTTATTTTTGTTTTTAATTTATTTTTTTATTTAATTTATTTTTGTATTTAGTTTATTTTTGTATTTAATTTATTTTTGTATTTAATTTATTTTTGTATTTAATTTATTTTTGTATTTAATTTATTTTTGTATTTAATTTATTTTTGTATTTAATTTATTTTTGTATTTAATTTATTTTTGTATTTAATTTATTTTTGTATTTAATTTATTTTTGTATTTAATTTATTTTTGTATTTAATTTATTTTTGTATTTAATTTATTTTTGTATTTAATTTATTTTTGTATTTAATTTATTTTTGTATTTAATTTATTTTTTGCTTTTTTCTCTTAGTATTATTTCTCACATTTGAAGTTTGCTTAGATTAAGGAAAAATGAACGAAGTTCCAAGGAATTTATAATTTAGAATAAGATAGTAGGGAAAAGGGAAGTGTTTCCCGGGGAATTTTCATTTAGAATTGGGCTGATTGTAATTGGTCCGATTTGTTGAATTGAATATTTTGTCATAACTCCACGTTTCGATGTGACTGAACTCGAGTGTTGTAGACACGTTTCGCGGTCGTTCGTATTTTCTTAGGTTTAGACAAAGTTAGTTCGTATTTTCGTTCGTTCGTTTTTTCGTTCGTTCGTATGCTCGTTTGTTCGTACCAGTCCATGATACCTTTTGTGTTCACTATTTTGAGAATGAATAAAGATTTCGACTTGGGATACATTTTTTTATGAGGTAATAACGTCTTATCGTGCATAAAAGATAGAAATTTAAAACAAACAAAAAAAACATTAATTTTAATGAAACAACAACTCCAGTGAGAGTCGTAAATTATACTTCCACGATTTCCATCAAGTTATTTTTTTGCTGAAGTTATAGCTATTTCGCGAGTGCTAACCTGATCTTAAGACCTCTTTTGTGTGGTGCTGAGTCTAAATATGTTAATTTTTTATTTTTTTAAAGCTTTGTCCGTCATAGGATTTGAACTTAAAATATTAACTTCTTCCGAATTCCAGTCATATTTTGGTGATTTTCTTATTATTAAAAAATTGGAAGATACATGTGTGGTCGCACCCGCCGCTTTTTTATTTGTTAGTATTTTTTTTTTATATTTCAAAATTTTTACTTGAACATTATTTTTAAAAATATTTAAACAACTTGATTTCAAAATTTAAACAAAAGCAAATAAAAATAATATAAATGGATTTCGATACCCTGTTGAATAAAATGACACGGAAATCCTCTCAATTAAGTTATAATTTTTTAGTAAAGAAAAAGAAAGGAAAGAAAAGAAAAGAAAACCTTTGTGAAATTAAAATGAGTTAAAAAAGTTCAAGAAGAAAACAAGCGTCTTGACAATCTCATAAACACTCCTCTACTAATAATTACCCAGAGTAACATTAAAGGCGATGAATAAATAGTGTTGTTGTAGGTCTGTGTGTTCTGGCACTAAAGTTAATGATAATAATAATATAATGCAGTACCGACACACAAACGACGACAACGACAATGCTGCTGTTGATGCTGCTGACGATGATGATGATGACGAGACGATGGCCATGAGGTTAAAAATGTATGAGAACCGGGCGCTCATTACTTTTTACAATATCCCTTCTTCTCCAGACAACTTCAATCTTCACATTTACAATGGGAAAAGCTATCCTGATACTGGCGTGTGTATCATTTACAGTGTGTTTTTTGTTGTTTGCCCCCAAACTCTGGTCTAAACTTGAATAGGTTATGTGTTGTCGTCGTTGCGCCTCGAGAAGTTCATTCTCTAGCTAGTCTGATCTGATCTCAAGGAGCAACTTTGATGATGGTGGAGGCTTTTGGCCCCCACCACCCCACCATCAGTACCACTTTTTGATTAGTTTTGTTGGTCGATTTACATTTTTATTTTTGTAAACTGGTTTAACCGATTTAAAATGCGCTTCGAGGACGAAGCAGAATAAATTGCTGATTGCTCATCGAGTTTCTGGATTGCATTGCCACAACGAACAAAGTTTTTACAAAAATTAAAAAAAACAAGTCGAACCAAACCAACTGAACTAAACCATCTCCAAGAAAGTGCCAACTTATTTGGGCATTTGGGGTGGATGGGACTGTTGCTCATGGCATAGCACGCTGTTGCTGGTGCTGCTGGAACGATTTGCAATTTATTGGAGCAACGCTTGGCGTCAATGTGCAATGAAAATAAATTTAAACTGCGATACTCGCGTCGGGCCGAGCCGCAGCTGGTATTATGTTGGCCTATGTGGGTAAAAAGAATTAAGCGATGAATGTCATGTTGAAATAAATTTACTGTTAAAGGGGGAGACTGTATACGAGTAGCTCATTAGTTTCTTTTTTTCTTTCTTAAACATCATGCGACATTTTGAAAATTGTTGTTGTTGCTGCTGCTGATGATGATGATAAGTTGAAAGAAGAAGATTTATTGCTTCTTCCAAGTTGAAATGACAGTGATTTTTCAAAGATGAATGATGAAAATGCCTTCAGCTGGCGATAATGAATTTTTGCTGTTGGCCAGAGCAAAATTAGTTTTGCATGAAGGAATTTAACAACTAACTAGATCTTGAAAATAAAAAGATTTTAACAAAAATTTAAATTGATAAACTAAAAGCTTATATTTTAGTTTTTTTTTTTTTATAGGTTGTTGACATTATTGTTTTTACAAAAGTCAAAAAAGGAATTGAAAAATTAGATTTTTAAATTGATGGGCCACATCCCGCGTACAAAAACAATCAAGTTTTCGAAAAGGCACTAGAGAGTTTTACATAGATTCTGGCAAAGAGCTAGCAAGGGTAAGCAAAGGCTAGAATAAGGGTCTTGGCGATTATGAACCTTTTTACCTCGTCAAGCAAAAACAAAACAAAAAAGGTTGGCTTATGTGGGACTTGATCTCACGATCTTCTGCTTGTCAGTCTCTACCAAATGGGTTAACTCGCTATACAAAACCCGCACAGAAAAACAAACTAGTTTTCGACAAGGCACTAGAGAGTTTTAAATAGATTCTAGCAGGCACTTGCAAGACTAAGCAAAGGCTAGAACACGCGCCTTGGCCATTATGAATCCTTTTGCCTCGTCAGGCAGACAAAAAAAGCTGGCTTATGTGGTTCTTGATCCCGCGATCTCCTGATTTTCAGTCCAATGCGCTTCCCACTGGGCTAACTCGCTTTACAAAAATTCAACGTCGAAGTGAATAAGTTTCATTCCATTATTGCATAACAAATACATATCTTCAGAGTAGAATAGGATTTTATGTACTTGCTTTTAAGGTAGAACAATTTAGAACAGGTTTTCTGTTCTAACTTGTCTGACGTCGTCAAACAAGTTTTTACGAGGGAGGACCTCAAGAGTGTTTAAAAAGTTTCCCTCGTCTAAATGTTTGGTACTGAAATCCAGCAAGTGTTTGTTAAGTTTCTGACAAGTTTTCCTCGTATAGATTTTCCCTACTGAAAACTCAGTTGAGCCTTGCCCAAACTAGACAGAAACTTGGAATTTTTCCAACCGGGTCCTATAAATTAAGATGCTTAGTTAAGAATACAAGGTTTCTAATACCCAATTTCTCTGTGCCAAATTATCCAATCGGAGCTTTACTCTAGTTAACCCTCAGAATGTGATGATGAGTTTAGTCGTTAAAATGTATTCTCATCGCTAAAAAAAAAACTGACTTGCTAAGATTATTGTGATCAAAACAGTTGACGGAAAACATACTTTTCCTCTCAACATTATTTGAGAAATGTGTACTTTAAATAAAATGTGTTGTTTCCATTAAATAGATTTTTTTGATGATTAGCTTTTTCAAGAACTTGCTATCATAGATAGTCGTAAGAGCCGACAGCAAATTTTGCGAGTGGATTGATAACCTAAATATGAGTTTGAGGGTTTGTAGGTGCATAGATCGTGGTATCGAAAACAATAGCGATTTTAGAATTTTTTTTTGTCAGAGGTATAACCACTTCAATAAATTAGAAAAATAAAGGGTTTTACAATAAAAGGTGTTATTTTGATATTCGAAGAAAAATGGATTTTTTTTTTTAAGATAAATGATCGGATGTTTATTTCAATGTAAAGAGGAAAGTATGCCATTAATAATGGAAAACAATATCAGCCAAAGGAAGAAGTCGCAAGGTGTTAAATCACAAGTTCTCGGTTGCCAACTGTGATCACCTCTTTGAGAGATAACATGGTCCGGCAAATTTTTCCGTAAAAGATCGATGGTTTCGTTGCGCCGCGCCGCACAGTGTGGGAATTCCCTCATATAGCTGAATTAAATTAATAGCGCTTACAGCTTAACCTTTTTGATCATTTTTTTTTCGCAAGATTTATCATAAATATGTGAATAACGAAATTTAACTATACTTATTTATATACTCCGCCAAATTTTTGATGTACAGAGCTCTGAAAGTACAAGTTTTTGGCAGTTTGGTAGACCAATTTGAAAAAATTAATTACGGCCAAAAAAAATTTTTTTTTTTGTATTGAAACTCATAATGCCGTCATAAACTCATAAACTCGTGCGCCGTCTTGTTGAAAGTAAACGTTGTCCAGAGCAATACCATCCAATTCTGGCCATACAAAATTATTAATCATTCACCGTAGCTGTTGGTCCAGCCTCATTTTCGAAAAAGTAAGGTCCAATGACCCCGCCGGCCGGACCATAAACCGCACCAAACAGTTACTCGTTGAGGATGGAGAGGCTTTTCAATAATAATTCTTGGGTTTTCCGAGGCCAGATGCGACAACTTTCTTGTTGACGTAGCCACCGAGGTGGAAATGATCCTCATAAGTCAAGATGATTTTTCGATGAAATTCCGGATTATTTTCTTGTATTTTTATAGTGAATTTTAATAATTTCAATGCGTTGTTGAAACGTGCATCGTTCCATTTTTATTAATGGCGTAGTTTCTACTTGTCAAATGTCAAACAATTATAGCTTCAAAAGTGACAACTACCGAAATAGCGGCCTTTTCAAAAAGTCCAAACTTCTTTAAGTCCAAACGTCTTGTATTGCCAAGAAATCCGACCAAAAAAGAACTCAAGATATTAGTGTGAACCTAAATCGAATTAAAAAAAAATAATTTTTTATTTAAAAACAAAAATAAATAAATATATATTAAAACTTTTTTTTTTAACTTTTGTAGGTAGTGTTTTTTTTTTATTTTTTTTTTTAAATTGTTTTTTAAATTTTATTATTTTTTATTTTTTTTTTATTATTTTTTGTATTGATTTATTTTGAATTATTTTTTGTTTTGTTCTGAGTTTTTTTTATTTTTATTAGCTTTTTTTTAATTTTAATTTTTCTTTTTTTTTTAATTTTTAATTTTTTTTTAATTTTTAATTTTTATTTGTTTTTTTTTTATAATTTTTTTTTTATTGTTATAATTATTTTTTTTATTTGATTTTCAATTTTTCAAATTTGTTTATTTAGAAAAAAAATTAATGCCTGGTGTTCATAAATTTTATACATACATAATTAGGGTTAAAAATAAACTAGGTTAAAGAACTCTAGTGTAGCTCAAGCAAAAAATCACCATACAAAAAAGATTTTGATTCACT
The DNA here is from genome assembly GCA_949320155.1 of Melangyna quadrimaculata. NCBI lineage: Eukaryota > Metazoa > Arthropoda > Insecta > Diptera > Syrphidae > Melangyna > Melangyna quadrimaculata. Next base: position 149,424,008 of record OX439485.1, on the reverse strand, counting down.
TAAAAATCGGAATTATGCACTTTAGGAAAATATGCAAAGTGGCGCAGGGTCAAAAGTCCACAGGCCAAAAGTCCATAATGGACTTTTGTCCCACTTCTGTGGGTCAAAAGTCCATAAATCAACTGTGAACTTTTGACCCACTCCGATGGGCTTAAATTCCATACAAAAATCTTGTAGACTTCTGGCCCATTGATTGTGGATTTCTGACCCACTTCAGTGGACCACTTTATAGATAGTTTTCTTTAACAAGACTGCTTTGGGTGGCCCGCTTCGCGGTCCTCTGTCCCGCTTACGCGATTCCGTCGCCGCGCTTAGGGTATGCTTAGTCGTCTAGCAGGCGCCTATGTTGTCAGTTGGTGTGCTTTAAGCTAACAAGTAGTGAAGAGTATACAAATTAATTCTTAACAAAATAAATAAATAATTCTTAATTGTTCTGCTTTTTTCAATATTATAATATGAAATTATTGTGGACTTATGACCCACTTTCTTTCTAAAATTAGGGAATATTGACCCTTTTTTTGTGGACTTTTGACCCACTGTGTGCACTTTTTCTCCACAACACAATTGTGGACTTCTGCCCACCCAAGTGGGACGAAAGTCCATTATGGAGTTTTGGCCTGTGGACTTTTGACCCTGCGCTATGCAAAGTAAATATGCACTTACAAACATTATTTTGCATTATTTTTTCCAAAAAGAAAACATTGAACAAAATTCAGATTTTGCATTATCTATCAAACCAACTCCTCGAATCAGGTTATTCGTCACACATTTATCAAGCCCATTTCAACTGGATGTCCATTCACAAAAATGAACGAAGCTCGCTTCAGTGCCTCACCCGGGGTTTAGACAAGCGAGTAGAACTAGTAGCATTTGTATCATAGTATTAGTTTTATGAATGTATATGTGACTAGTAGCTCTCTGCGCGTTTTGTCAACTAGTATGATTTTTTAAAAATATTTCATACAGAAAAATATATAAATTATGGAAACTATGGAAATAAAACAAATAAATGAAAACAATTCAGTACACTAGCAGGATAACTGGCAGGCTACTCGCAGGCAAAAATATTATACTATTTGGGCTACTAGTTGACTCTCTCGTGTTCAGATACACTAACACACATAAACGCTACTAGTTCTACTCGCTCGTCTAAACCCCGGGTCATGTAAACTTACTATTTTACACGCTGGTGCTAGTGTTTTCATTCTAGCCGAAGATGAACACAGTTTATTAAAAAATATTTAAATATGCATTTATTATAAAAAATTCACTTTTAACGAAAATATGCATTTATAATGAAAATATGCATTTTGCATAAGATACGCAAAATATGCACTAACGATATAGAATATCATTTAAAAGTAATTTCATTTTTCGTAGATATAATTTAATCCTTGCATTTGCATGTAAATCGGTGTCATACTGATGTACATTCGAAGTAGTGAGGAACTGACTGGATAATAGGCATGCATCATTTTGACTTTTTAAGAAACAGAAATGATTTGAAACCCGATTTGTCCTCTATTAGTTTGAAAGGTATTTTTTTCACATAAGGTTTATTGCCAACTGACAATGTTGCCTTATAAAACATGTTGCCTTATAAAACAAAAAAAAAAAAAACACACAATCCATAGACTGCCTGTCAGGGCTACCGTTTCAGTTTTTGAAAAAAGCAGTACTTCAACTAGAAAAAGCAGTACAACACAGTACTGCAGTAAAATCCGTTTTTTTCAATTTTTTTTTTCAAGTAACTAAAATTAAATCTTAAAATTGATTTTTTTTTGCTGCACAACAGCGATACAAAATTATGTTTGTAACAAACAGTACTATTTACATTTTTGAAATAAAGATTAATTTAAACATTTTATTAATTTTTATTTTTCTTTGAGATCAATAAAATATTTTATTTTACAATGAATTTCACAGCTCTTTTTGAGTATTGAAATTAATCTTTTGATTTATTATACTTGTGGATAATAAAGCTTTAAAGCATGTTATTTAATAGGAACATTTATAAATGTAGGTGCAAAGCACTTTTATTGTTAAGTTTTGTTGTAAAGTTTAAACAAAATTGAAGATGGTGTCCATTTATATGCCTGGTAACCGTCCAGTTTATTTGCATCATTAGCAGTTTCTTCTCACAGTTTGATAAGACAGGGAGGGTTATTACCTACTCTCAACTACTATTTTCTTTGCTTTTTTTGTTGATATTAATCCACCCTGTCTTGTCAAAGTGAGTCAATCTGTCAATTTGCGTCTTTCATTGACAACCTAGCAGAAGTTAATCAAAGTTTTATATAAAAGTTTCATATAAATGGAACCCATCTTCAATTTTGTTTAAACTTTGCAACAAAACTTAACACTAAAAGTGCTTTGCACCTACATTTATAATTGTTCCTATTAAATAACATGCTTTAAAGCTTAATTATCCACAAGTATAATAAATCAAAAGATTAATTTCAATACTCAAAAAGAGCTGTGAAACTCATTGTAAAATAAAATATTTTATTGATCTCAAAGGAAAATAAGAATTAATAAAATGTTTAAATTAATCTTTATTTCAAAAATTTTAATAGTACTGTTTGTAACAAACATTATTTTGTATCGCTGTGCAGCAAAAAAAAATCAATTTTAAGATTTAATTTTAGTTATTTGAAAAAAAAAAAAATTGAAAAAAAACGGATTTTACTGCAGTACTACAGTGTACTGCTTTTTTTTAGTTGAAGTACTGCTTTTTCAAAAACTGAAACGGTAGCTCTGTAAGGAAGTCTTTGGATTGTGTTTTTTGTTTAATAAGGCAACATATTGGTAACTGTCAGTTGACAATGAACCTTATGTGAAAAAATACCTTGACGACAGTACAGTTCGAGTTCTCAGTTGTTGAAACAAAAGCAGACGAGAATGGAATGGAAAATGGAATATGGAATCGTTTGTGGCTTAAGCCGCAACTATAATGCTCGGAGGAGCACTGAAGTGGTCGGACGAAAACAAGCGAATGCAAGGAAATCAAATCAAATGATGCGTCTTCAATTGCGATTTGTTGCTTTGCCTTCAGTTTCGTAAACTTTGGCTTTCGGAGGGGAACAGCGCTCGGGAGTGCACCTCACTTAAGAAAAACTGACATCTCGCAGAAGTAGGAATGAAAAAAAGAGACCGATGATTAATTTCACTATAGTGCAAGGTGGGTGAGTTCTCCTTTTGACTGTTCGGAAGGTTACTTTTTGTTGGTTTTTGGCATAAGCTTATAAGTGCCCAGTCGACAATAGTTCTACCTTCAACCGCTACTTGTTTTCAATTTAAAGGGTATTTTCGTAGAGATTTTTTGTGCGTTTAGAGAGCAGCAGTTCAGTAGTAATAAAAGTGAATGATGATAAGCAGTATGTAGTATGAAAAAGTTGTGTACAAAAAAAGCAGTACTTTGGCCGTGTTGGCAGTACGGAGTTTCAAAAAGCAGTACAAATACTGCAATTACTTACTTACTTACTTACTTAGATCCTTGACCCCTCTAAGGGGCACAGGGCGTCAACTACTGCAATTGCAGTACTTCGGCAGCCCTGCTGCCTGTTAATAATTGACACTAATTATTCTATTGGTTGAACCTAAACCCTAAAACTAATGTGGAAAAAAGTGTCATTTCTTTTTTATTATCCCATGGATGTCCTCGGATTATTTTAAATGTATAGCTTTATTCGAGACAAAACTTAGGGGCCCTGCACTAACCAGACATTAGCCGCTCTAGTACTTCGCATTCTCTGATAGTGTTGATGTTTTCTCTTTGATTGGCTTAAGGCAAATTTGGGGGTTTATATTATTGTTTGTCACCAAAAATAAAATGTATATGATTCTTTTGTATTCACAGGCACTCAAGACCCCATAAGTTGATGTCTTCAATCAGCATTCTTCTTTAGCAGCTCACTGATTCTTGTTACTTAGTGTTGAACATTCATAATGTTATTTTATTTTTTCTTCCTACGGGTTCCGGCTCATTCAGTATTTTTTTTTTTTTTTTGAGGAGCATTCATGAAAATATTTCAATAGAATAAACATACATATAGAGAGATAAAAATGTATTGTTGTTGTATGCATTGATATGATTTTGAGGACATGTGAAAATCAAAACTACATTTAACTTTAAAAAAAATGAACAAAATAAAACTCTCCCGGCCTGATTTATGCTCTGGAAATCAATTCAATTCGATATGAAAAGAATTTCATGTCAAGTTGTCTGGTTTATTGTCAGTGAAATGCTATTCCATGACTGGTATCCATTTCCTACTGTTACATTGCTACTCGAGTATCTACACTAGCAGCAAATGGGTGTGGAAATGTAAGCACTTAAAATAATAAAGTTTATTGCTTTTAAAAACTTCCATTTAACTTTTATATGGCTACTCGTTTACGAAGCCATATTACTACTTACTTACACAGGGTGGGCCAAATACAAGTTTTTTTTTTTTTTAATGCAATAAAATGGAATTTTTTGTCCATATATTATGGCTTTATTAGTAAGAGCGAACATTCCCATTAATTATGGAACACAACATCGTTGGGGCTGCCTCGGCTGGCCTCGCAGTAGCGCATTCTGTCACTCCAATTTTGCAAGACCTTGTTGATGGTTTCGGGCTGTAGCTCACGGATTGGTTGGTTGATATTGGCCTTAAGTGCTTGAATCGTTTCCGGATTGTTGGCATAACATCGATTCCCCACAAAAACAATCTTCCAAGGGGTCATTCGGTGCGGAAAAGATCGATTTTGGCATGGGCTGTGTGCCATGGCGCGCCATCCTACATGAACCAGAGGTCGTCCAAGTCCATGTCTTCAATTTCAGTAAAAGAAAAAAATAGGTAAACATGGCTCTGTAACGCCCACCATTGACCGAAACGTTCTTCCCAGCATCATTTTCGACGAAAAATGGTCCAATGATGCCACCACTCCACAATCCGCACCAAACTGTCGCTCTCTGGTGGATGCATTGGCTTCTCATCAATCAAGTGAGGGTTTTCAAATCCCCAGATGCGCGAATTTAGTTTTAATTGGAGGCGAGGGGTGGGTGCTTCAATTTGACCCAAACTTCTTTTCAAAAAAAAAAAAAAAAAAAAAAACACTGGGAAACACAGCACTCACTTTGGAAATAAGTTTTCTATATTACGCAACGTTGTTCAAGAGCAAAGCCACTCATTTCGTTCCGCGGAGGCATGATACTGACTTTCTGTTAGCGGGAAACAGCTGTCAGTGTCAAAATAACCTACTCGCGCAGGAAAACAATCTAGTTTTCGACAAGGCGCTAGAGAGTTTTTCATAGATTCTGGCAAAGGGGCCAGCAAGGATTAGCAAAGGCTAGAACAAGGATCTTGGCGATAATGAACCCTTTTGCCTCGCAGGCAAAAACAAGTTGACTTATGTGGGACTTTATTCCGAGATCTTCGGCGCTACCCACTGGCCTAACTCGCTATACAAAAAGTTCAGTGTCGAATGTGAATAAGTTTCATACTCTGTTTCATACATCATACCATATTGTGATGAGAACTCAGATGGAAAAGAAGACAAAGTAAATAGTGAAAAAAGTGGCGTATGATACTGAAATTGCATGGTTCGGTAAAGTTATAGTGGCTGCCAGCAAAGAAGCCGACGCACTTAGACCATCAATTGGTCCATTGTGATACCACATGAGTCTAAGATTTTCTCCTCAATCGCTAAAACCAATTGGAGCTCTTTACAAAGCCCATGAGACTATGAGAAATCACCAAGATGGAGTTTACGTCTTTGAGATAGGGCGGGACATGTACAAAGAAAATGAGGAAAAGATTTCTTCCTCCCCTTCATCCATACAGCTTCTGCAAAAATCATTCGCGAATACTCCAAGCCGCGTTGAGTGATTGCCTATGCGACAGTGACAGTATCTTTAAGCAATCTACTTAAAGATAACAAAGACTTAGAGCGCTTCATGTACAACACTGGCCAGATCTTCTTAGTTGCCAGGCAAGTGGTGATGTAATTCCAACTAAGGTTTGTTCTCCTTATAGCATCTTGCTTCAGCATAAGTTTGCGGTGCAGTGCATTAACGCCCACGGAATTATCCCCCGCGGGTGTTAATTCCATTTTAAAAAGGAATTAACCCCCGCGCGTGTTAATTCCTTTTTAAAATGGAATTAACACCCGCGGAGGATAATTCCTTTTTCTGACGGGTTTAAATTCCAATTGAAATGGAAATAAACCCCATATGGCAGACTATGGTATCAGTCGGTCTGCTTTTAAAGTTTTTGTACTAAATAGTACTTTGGGCGCCACGCTTCGCGGGTTCAAGAATTTTAATTCCCTTTTCGGGTACTCTGTCCCGTTCACGAGACTCCGTCGCTCCGCTTAGGGTATGCTAAGTCGCCTGGCAGGCGCCTATGTTGTCAGTCGGTCTGCTTTCAAAGTGTTTGTAGTAAACAGTGATTTGGGTAAAAGTATTTAAGAATCATATGTGTATGAAGTTTGTGTCTTTATGCCAATTACAAAAAGCAAAAACACCCGTGGGTCTTAATTCTTTTTTGTGGTATTTCTTATTACCAATTTAAAAAGGAATTAACACCCGCGGGGGTGTTATTGCCCGGTACCCAACAAAGGTGAATATTGAACTGTTGTGCCATCTTTGTAAGATATGAGCTACAGTTTATGGCCGTTTTAGAGTTTGTAGAGACAGAGTCAAGAGATTTTAAAGCCGCTTGGCTATCTGAGAAGATACGCCAAAAGCTCCGCCTGGAACACACTAGAATGGCCAGGAAGACAAAATGAGAGACTTAGACTTAGTCTTTCTGAGTACACCCCCCCCACCATTTTCATCATCGGTTTTTGAACCGTCCGTATACAAATGAATAGATTCGTCTTCCAAGAATGACACATCCTCCCATGTGGATCGGGAAGGTATGGAAACTTGAAAGTTTTTGTAGAAAATTGCATGGTGCTTGTACACATTTTTTGTTGGTGTACAACAGGCATTACTGATAGGGTACCGAAGCATGTCCAACAAGTTTTTACTACGGAAGGCCTTAACGTGTGCTTGAAAAGTTTCCCTCGGGCTTATTTTTTGTTACTGAAAAATTTAGCAAATGCTTGCCAAGTATTTGACAAGTTTTCCTCGTATAGATTTTCCCTACTGAAAACTTACTAGGCGCTTGTCTAAACTAGACAGAAACTTTGGCATTTTTCCAGCCGGGTATAATTTAAATAAAAACCACTATATGGCCCACCCTTTATATATCGAATTAAGGTCACAAAACGATGTGGTATCTACATATTTTCTTTTTTGACCTTTAAACTCGGTTCATTCTTGTTTAATGTGCATCTTTCAACTGCAAATAATATAAAAGATGTCAGAAAGCACTTTTTTAAATTGGAAAAACAAACAACTCTTCGGATGGTTGTTTTTTTTTATTATTATTTTTTTTTTTTGTGAAAGAATTCGCTAGTTTTTCATTGCAAAACACCTGACACCTTCCGCTTCATAACTTTCGTACACTATTAGCAAATTAATTGTCCCATTCTTGTCATTCTACTGCATTCTTTGTGCGGCAAAACATTTTGACTTCATTAGCCAAAGGAACATAAAAGCGAAACATAAACACCTTCACACAAATTTATAATTTCCTATTACCTATACCAGCTGCTGCTCCTTGTCTAGCTACATAATGTTCATACCTACATATATCTTACCACCATTGGCTGTCTAGAAAGCTGGCTTCTACCATTGCTGCTGGTTGTATCTATTGATGGTGTTGCTGCTGCTGCACAACCATGTCTCACCGTTTTAACTTCTATTGTTTGTGTCAAGTCATTCCATTCACCTGCAACAGCAGAACCCAGCAGCAGCAGCCACACGAAGCACGAAACGAAGCCGCCATGCCATCAGAGTCTTTTAATTTTCTTCTCCGGAGCACTTCACTATTAATTACTCATTACTGTTCCCCATTACTCCTGAATCTTTATTAGGGGGTGTTAAAAAGCTCCAAACCGTTTGTTGTCATAGTCTATCTAGCAGCGCTGTACTCGTACATGGGAACATACAAAGGTATAACGGTCCCTTGGCAATTTTTCATGAATCACAACTTTGGAAAAAGGCTAAAAGTGGCTGTCGCGTCGTCATAGTCATCGTCGTGTCGGTCGTCTCGTCGAGTCATGTATAAGTTTAAGGTTTCAAGATGGAAAATGTCTTCTATCTTGAATTTTTTTTTTATCTGTGTCTTTGCTATAAGAAGGTAGGTTGGCTGTGTTTACTTTGGCGGGTAAAAACAAAAACCTGAACGTAAGTCAAACGTATAAAAAGTTTCTTTAGCAAAACTTTGAAGGTATGTTTTATAGGTACGTGACCGAAATTTTATTATTTATTCGCACACATAATAAAGTACTTAATTTTGTGTGGAAGCAAAGAAAAGCTATATAAAGTTATGAGATATGAGAGATGATAAAACAAAAAACACGAGTATAATGGCATTCTAATTAAAGTGCAAACAATTTGTTTGTTTAGTTTTTTTTTTTTTTCTTAAGATTTTAAAAACAGAGAAAACAAGCTTCATAAATAGATCATCAGTACAATTAGCCATTTACCTTTATAAAATGGAAAAACCTCGTCATAATAGTTCAACATGCCATATTTTTTTATTTTGAAGTGAAACTATTTTATTTGGGGTGCGATTTGAAACTTGGTAAGATGGCCAATCTCTGTGATTTTTTAGGGGCAATAGTTTTGTTTATGTCGTACCCACCCGGCCCACACTGGCGGATTTTCCCAAAAACATGGCCAAAGCTATGAAAAATAAATTTCCAATTTGTTGTATTTTTTGTGTGCTAAGTTGTTAACATTTAACATGAGCATATAATCTGATTAATCCCGCTATTTATTTTGCAACCGTTTAGTCAGATGATGAGACTAAATTGTAAACTTTATTTAAGCACGTGCAGTACCAGGTCTGGTTGGTGATAAGAGGTTTGTGTGTTTAAATTTTTTCTGTGAGAATTTATTAAAAAAAATAATATTGATCCTGTTGCTAGTGGTAAGTTTAATAGTTAAAATACAAAACTTTGAAATTATTTGATGTTTTATGTACATTTGTACACATTTTTTGTTTAATAAAGAAAAAGTGTTGTTATCTGGTGGAATTCTGTTATAAAAACTAGTTTTAAATTTACCTTAATACCCCCTTAATAAGTAGTAACCATAAAATATTGCGATGTTGGAAGTTATCGTAGAGCAAATCTTTTAAAAACACTGAAAGTAAGAGTTTTTCTTACTAAATATTTTACGTTGTTTTTTTTTTTTTTTTTTGCTACAAGCTCTCACAATCAAGTTTTATTTTTGTTGAAATCAACAAACTGAGTTTATTAGGAGCTGTTCTCAAAAAAAAAATTAATTTTCTATCAGAAAAAGCAAAAACTTGACTCGTATTGAGATCTCAGAGGAAATTAAAAAAAAAAATTAACAAAGTTTGCATCTGAATAAAAAATTCGATAGTTAGCCTCCTTAAGAATTTACCAAGCTTTTATAAATAAAAATAAAACCTGGTTGGAGCTTGAAATTCCGTTTCCTTGCCGAAGCCATGGATTTGTTGGCCACAAGCTAACTACGACCCAAACGCAAACTAGTTGGCCTACTCATCAATTAACACATTAATCCTCTTTATATACCTTCATTTTCTGTTCCAAGCAGTTTTTGATTAAATTTTTTTTTGACAATGTAATAAATTACATTTAATGAGTAAATAAGACCAACCAGAACTTAATTTGAGAAAACACACATGGCTTCAGGTTGCATTCTCTTAAACAAAGATAAGAGCATAATAGTTGGACTTCTCTCTATGGAATGCAAATAAGTTGGCCTATGACGGTTTAAATAGATGTTCAATTAACCGTTATTAAAAAAATGACATGCACTTATTTAGTTGTTTTAAGTAGGCCAGCAACAGTTTAGTGTCAATCATGGTGCGTGGTGTTGCATTATCACGAGACCTTAGGGAATCCATAGTTAAAGCCTTTGAAACGGGATTGTCGAGCTAAAAATAGCAAACCAATTTAATTAACCTCGCTCATCAATTCGAAACATTATCACAAAGTTCAAAAATAGTGGAAATGTGGAGGTTAGTAAAAAAGTGGGACGCCCACCAATTGCGAAACCTCGAGCTTGCCGAGTCTTAAAAAAAATAAAGGAAAATCGACGTCAAACTGCCGCTGCAATAACTGTCCAATGGAGAGAAAGAATCCAAAAAAGTGTTTCAGTCGACACTTGTAAGCGGACAATGAAAAAAATTGGATATAAAATTTATAAGGTTTGTTTTAGATTTATCTAAATTAGAGCTATTTTAATTCGTTAAAACATAGGCCCAAGAAAAACCACTTTTAACACCTAAACAAAAGAAAAGGCGTATAAAGTGGGCCATGCAACGTAAGAACTGGACTTTAAGTCAATGGCGGTCCGTTATTTGGAGTGATGAGTTGAGGTTTGAAGTTTGCGTGGGTTACGAACGAAAACGTGTCATAAGAAACTCCAAAGAGGCCTTTCACAAAGATTGCCTTAAAAAGCAGTCAAGTTTCCAGCATCTCTAATGATATGGGGATACATGTCTGGGCGAGGTTTGGGCAATTTACATTTTGTAAATAGAACTATCAATGCTACCAAGTACCGGGATATTCTGGAAAATGAGCTACTCCCATCAATACCACGACTTCAAACTAGTGATGGAGATTTCATTTTCCAACAGGATGGTGCTTCCTGCCATACAGCAAGGTCTACAATGGCGTGGTTATCTGCTGAAGCAATTCCTTTACTGGAATGGCCTTCCAGCAGCCTTGACCTTTCGCCAATTGAAACTGCTTGGCATAAAATGAAGCAAAACCTACGAAAAGAACCATGTCGGACTCTTCAAGGCCTAAAAGCTAAAATCATAAATATTTGGGAATCTTTTGATACCGAAGACTGTCAAAAATTTGTTGACCCAATGCCACGACGCAAAGAAGCAGTTATCAAGGCCAGAGGCGACGTTACACCATGGTAAAATAAAAATTAAGACGCGTAGGCCAACTATTTTGCGTTTGGGCTCGTATGTCGAGCTAAGTGAAAGATCTAAAAGGCGAAAAACTGAAGTTTTTCGTTCTGAGTTTGAACCCGAAGAGTTATTCTATGCTTTTTAAATAAAACTTCGGCATCAAGGAAAACTAGATTCTTCAATTGCGATGAAAAACAATGGGGCATATTCATAGTCATTTTAGACCTGTGTCTAACTTAAACATAGCTTCGGTTGAATTATCGGACGTTGATTCTATTTTTTTAAGGTTATCATTTCAAAATATTTGAAGCTATTTGTGTAGTATACCAAGTTAATTATCATATAAAAATATAAAACCAACTATTTGTAATTAAAATCGGTCTGTATTCATTGAGCCAAAATTGTCTTAAACTGTAGTTTAGTTAAACGTGGGTCTATTTGCGACTATGAATATGCCCCATTGTCTTTTCGACTCCGACACGCGAAGAAAAGTATCAAAAGGCTTATGAAAAACTGAATAGCGAAATTATTCCTTATACCGAAGATGAAGCTTTGTCATTACTTGCTGAAGCCAAATTAACAAAGTTTCAGTATAATGTAATAAGGGATGCGGAAGCGAAACACTACTTCGTCTTCGCTTCAAACGCTCGTCTTTACCGACACACCTGCTGTCTGCTCGCAAGATAAAGCAAATTTGCTTGCAGCACAGTTTGCTGTTAATTCGACGCTGCCAACAAGTGATAGAACTTCGCCTGTACTTGAGAATGTAAACGATTTTATGGGAAATATCTTCTTTCTCACTCGTGCAGTTGCTAGAGTTCTGAAAGATCTCGACATTCACAAATCCGCTGGCCCGGATAGTATCCCTTCAATTGTTCTGAAGAGGTGTTCTTCAACGCTGGCAAAACCACTGCGTAAGCTTTTCTATCTGTCCTATTCTAATGGTTTCTTTCCGAGTGCATGGAAAACAGCATTTGTCCAGCCCGCCCCTAAAAAAGGCGTAGGTAACTTCTTCACCCTCAAACTATCGGCCAATTGCATTAACGTCCCTTCTTTCCAAGGTCATGGAAACGCTGATTAATTTCCAGCTCAAGAAATATCTCAAAGAACGAAAGCTTCTTAATGACCGGCAATACGGCTTTCGCAGCAATAGTTCCACTGGTGATCAGATGGTTTATCTCACCGAGCAGGGCAACAAATCTTTACATCGTTTTAGAGAAAGTAAGATTAATGCACTTGGTATTTCAAAAGTGTTTGTTAGAGTTTGGCATCAAGCTCTCTTATCGAAAATGCACACGTTTGGAATCGACCAATCTCTTCTTCGTTGGATTAGAAATTAACTTTCGGACCGTTCAATACAAGTCTTATTGGATGGTTTCAAGTCTTAAATTCATAAAATAAATGCTGGTGTGCCCCAGGGCTCCGTTTGTCTCCGACTGTCTTCCTTATATTTATTAACGATCTTCTATCTGCAACTTCAAATCCATTAAACTGTTTTGCTGACGACAGTACCCTCAGCTTTTCATATTCGTTTCTAGATTCACATCCATGTCCTTCGGATGTGGAACTTGAACGGCAGCGTATGATCGCGTAGAATTTAATGCTTCAAAAACTCAATGCTTTCTTAGTCGTTGAAACGAAACCAACCTCCAATTCCGCTATCCATGAGTGGCACTTGCATCGAAGAAACTGAACAGCTTTCAGTTCTCGATATCTGTTCCACGTTTTGTGGAACGAGCACATATTTGACGTCGCCAAAAACGCTGCTAAGTGTTAAGGTTTTCTCCGAAGATGCAAGAAATTTATCTCCCCTTCTGATCTGGCTGTGATCTATAAAACCTTTATTCGTCCGAAACTTGAGTACATATTTGGAGCTCCAAAAACTCACTTAAGTTTATTGGTCCGAATACAAAATATAATATAATAATTTTAACTACATATATGCCTGTAAGACCTCAGGTCTTTTAAATGCAATGCACTGCACTAGTTAGAAGGAATAGAAGGCGAGGAGCTTTAGAAATGATAAGTGAGAGATCTATAACGGAAACAATTACAACTCTCGAACACAGCCGTAATGTTTCATGTCTTTCTTTATTTTACCGCTATTTTTATAGTGAGTTTTCTTGTGAAATAGCCAGTTGCGTTCCTCCCCTTAAACAATTCAACCGTAACACTCACGCTTCTAGGAATGCCCATCAGTTTACCCTCGATCCCAACTTCAGACGTACTGTAAAATACCGAGATTCTTTCTTCAGTGGCACCACACGAATGTGGAATGCTTTACCTGGCCCAACTTTCCCTTCTCATTTCGATGTGCAAACATTCAAAACCAATGTGAATCGGTACCTATCTCCTTCTAAATCCTCTCCTACTTACCTTATCGCTCGTGCTGTGCTACTAACATTTTAAGGGTATTCTTAACCCTTTTTGTGCGCACGGAAAATAAAAAAAAAAAAAACATTTTTTGGTCGTCCTGAAGCACCTTGTTGGACCGCAATTAAAAAATTGGTGGACAAATTTGAGCTGCTGGGACAAGTTAGCGATGTGAAGAATAGACCCGTTGGACGTCGATCAAGAACAACTGAGAATATTGCTGCTGTAGCCCAAAGTGTTGAAGAAAACCCAGGTTTTTCCATTCCTCGTCGTTCTTTGGACTTGGGCATTCCACAAACGTTATTACACCGTATTTCGCATAATGACATGGGTCTAAAGACTTATAAAGTTTAGTTAACACAAGAACTCAAGCCGGCCGATCATCAAAAACGTCGTTTCTTTCTGATTGGGTCCTTGAAATGCATGAAAATGATCCGGAATTTTATCGAAAAATCATCTTAACTGATGAGGTCCACTTCCACCTCGGTGACTACGTCAACAAGAAACATTGTCGCATCTGGGGCTCGAAAAACCCAACTGTCTGATGCGGTTTATGATCCGGCGGGGTCATTGGACCTTACTTTTTCGAAAATGAGGCTGGAGCAACAGCTACGGTTAAATGGATTGTGCTATCGAGAGGTGATTAATAATTTTTTATGACCGGAATTGGATAGTATTGATCTGGACAACGTTTACTTCCAACAATGATGTGCTACGTGCCACACAAACAACGCAACCATCGATCTTTTACGGAAAAAGTTTCCGGACCGTGCTATCTCTCGAAGAGTTCATCACAATAATTGGCTACCGAGAACTTGTTAATTTACACCTTGCGTCTTCTTCCTTTGGGGCCACGTGAAAGATAAGGTCTACGCCAACAGCCCAGAGTCAATTCAAGACCTCAAAGATAGAATTCGTGAAGCTATTGAGGGCATACAGCAGCCACTAACTTTGCGATTTGGTGATGGAAAATTTCATGAAAAGGATATTGTTGTGTAAGCGTAGCCATGGCGACCATTTGGCTGATATTGTTTTTCATTAATATTGGCTCTTCACATTGAAATAAACATCCGATCATTTATCTCAAAAAATGCCATTTTTCTTTGAATATCAAAATAATACCTCTTATTGAAAACCACTTTATTAACTCGGTAGTTTCATGACTTTAGGTAAGAATGCCAATATTGGAATCGGAAGAAAGCCTTACCACCTTCACATTCTACCCAAGAATTCTGAAACACAGGACTCCATTATAACTCATATAAACCAAATTTTGTATTTTGTTTCCTCAATTTTTGAGAGACGAAGTATTAATGCATTTTATAAAACTCAGAAAATATACATACATGGAAGTTTCGAGTTCCCTTATGATCTAATTGACACAAATCCTTAATAAAGTCCCTCTCAGTTCTTAGACAGACTCTTTAATTTGTATTTTAATAAGTAAACAAAATACTGTTGTGTTTGTTCCTTTGTTAAACAACAGCATTACTGCATACCCCTTGACCACATTTCAACCTCTGTATCATTTACAATGTCTTAGCCTGGAATCTACATCTACATAATATGCTTTTGCTTCAATAACTTCTTTATTGTCCATCCAATCTAAACTTATTTCAATCCATTAAATTCTATAAGCCAGACAGTAAAAAGCTTTACATTCTCTCATCCATGCTGACGATGATGATGATGATAGAATCACTTAAATTAAACCCCTTGTGTCTGTTAACCTTTTTACCACATCATCTTCCATATAAACACGTAACATACCTTCTTTCAGTACCTACATACATCTTATTAGATCACTGAATAAATCCCTATAAACTATTTATTTGCAAACCTTTAGCATACCTACCATACCAACCAACCATCAGTGTTATAATCTTCATCAGCTTTCAAATCAATTTTGCAAAATATCTAAATGACATGTACCACCTATACAATAGGTTTACTGTATTTACAGCGCTGTGGAAATATTTTTGCATTAAATCATTTTACTTCGAATGACTTAAAACTTCAGAAACATTAATTTTATCATTTATGGGAAAAGAAAACTAAGAAATATTTTAAAAAAATTTAAAAACTGTTTTATTTTATTTTGGAATATTTTATAAATTTATGTCTGAAAAACATACGGGAAACATTTTTGAAAATTATTCCTTAAATGCGTGTCGAAAATTCCGGTTTTGAAATTTTACTGTTAGTGCTTTCAGTGAGTAGTCCATACTATGAAAAGAAAATGCTACTTCTTTCACCCGCGCAGAAAAACAAGCTAGTTTTCGAAAAGGCACTAGAGAATTTTGCATAGATTCTGGCAAGGAGCTAGCAAGGGTTAGCAAAGGCTAGAAGAAGGGCCTTGGCGAATATGAACCCTTGGCCTAGTCAGACAAAAAAATGCTGGCTTATATGGGACTTGATCCCGCGATCTTCCGCTTGCCAGTCCAATTCGCTACCCTCTGGGCTAACTCGCTATACAAAAATTCAATGCCGAAAGTGAATAAGTTGCATGCTCTAATTTTTAATACCATATTGCATAACATATACATACATAATAGAACAGGATTTTTTGTTCTTGCTTTGTAGGTAGAACAACTTGTAACAGGTTTTATGTTCTCCCTTGTCTGACTTTTCTCACAAATCTGAGCTGTTCTGATATGAAGAAGAAGACAAAGGAAAGAAAGAAAAAAGTGTCTTATGCTACTGATATGGTGCTTATTTTTTTTGTTGTACAAGAGATGGGCTACCAAAACATGTCCAGCAAGTTTTTAATAGGGAGGGCCTCACGAGTGTTTGAAAAGTTTCCCTCGTCTTAATTTTTGGTACTGAAAACTAACAAGGGCCTTGCCCACACTAGACAGAAACTTGTCATTTTCCAGCCGGGCAAGAAAGCAAATTTGCTCACACTGTAAAAGCGTTTTCTGGAAGTGTTTTGTGTGTAAAGGGGTGTGAATCTTACCACTCTGAGCTAGCTTAGTTTTGTTAATTGTTTTATCCGAGTAGCTAGCTGCCAATTAGAAGTCGGTTAAGAATTTTTTTTTGCGCGGACAATTTGAAATTGAGGCAATTAAAAATCATCCTACTGATTTCGCAAGATGCGCCTTATAATGGGTGGTGAATTTAGGTGCGACCGTTTTAAGAATGTTGTTCTGAAAATCCCTCGAGGAGACTAGCTTTTCCGTAATTGTTTCGGAGGAGCAGTTCAATTTGTTGTATGATGAAGTACGGCCGTTTGTTGAATAACACACTACGCTTGCCGGGAAATGCGCAATACTTGAGAGAAAAAAAAAAAAAAAAAAAAAAAAACAAACATTGAAGCCCAAACTGAAGAAGACAAAATTAATTACTAAATCTCGCTCTTGAAAAATTATTGTATTTTCTAAAACATTAAAATGTATACAACGTTGTTAATATGAAGCTTTTCTTTGTTTGCCTACATTGATTTAATACAATTTAATTTTTGTTATTGACATTTTTTGGCCTTCGAAACTTCCATAACTTAAAAAATTTGAAGTCGAATGGGACGTTTAAGAACTAATTTTCTGTCAAACTGACATGAATTATTGTTTAAATAACTATTATTAAGCTCATTTTTCCACAAAAAAGGCTGGGAAAAGCAGTTTCTGCATACCTGAATTAATGCATTGTGATTTATAAAAAAAGTTGATATCTTTGATATATTGAATATTCCGGTAAAATAAGTCTGAAGTTAGCGGACAAACATTCGAAAATGATAATTTTTTTTGTGTCCAAAATTGTAGTTTTTAAAATGCTAATTTGTTCTGCAAAAATTATTTTTATCTTTTAAGGGTAATTTTTTATTTGAATTTTAAGTTTAAAATGTGCACTTCCGGTCCGCTAAATCTGGCGGACAGAATCTAAAAAAATGAGATTTTCAATTTATTTCTTTTGCCAGAAATTGTAGCTTTTAAAATTCTTATTGGTTGTGCCAACCCCAAATTTGTAGCTCTAACGGTTTATTTTATGTTTAAGTTTTAATTAAATTGTTGAAATCATATCGATTTTGAAAAAGCATTCGACAGACAACCACGAGATCTGATATGGGTTGCGCTTAGGCAACGAGGAGTTCCGGATGTCCACGTGCGGATGATCATGGACATGTACGAGCAAGTCAAAACAAAGGTAAGATGCCCCGCAGGAATCACCGAAGAGTTCCCAATTTGAGTAGATGTGCACCAGGGAAGCGTCTTGGGTCCTTTGCTCTTTATTACTGTCCTTGACTTACTGCTTGAGAATAAGGTGACAGACCCCAAAGTGAATCAGTTATTCTTTGCTGACGATGGAGCTATCATAAGTGAAGATCCTGTGTCCTTGCAGCGAGCACTTGATGTATGGGTTGATGTTCTGGAGGGAAATGGATACCGCATTAGCGCGAAAAAGACCGAATACCTATGCTGTCTATTTTCTGATCCACACAGGCCTATTCCGGACATCTATTTGAATGGAAAATTGCTTCCGAAGTGTGAAAAGTTTAAAAATCTTGGATCAATGATCAATAACGAAGGATCTTGTGATGACGACATCAAACATCGCGTAAGCATAGGGTGGATGAAGTGTCGGGAGAACTCTGCCATCTTCTGTGATAGAAAAATGCCCCCTAAGCTGAAATGAAAGCTCTGAACGGCAGTTGTTCGTCCAGCGCTTACAAGAAGTATGAGAGTAAATTGACGGCAGCTGAAATGAAAATGCATCGCATGACAGCAGGAGTAACAAAGCGCGATCGGATAAGAAGCAAGAGAATCCGAGGAAGCCTACACGTCAAAAATATCATCTTGGACAAAATAGAGCATGACCAACTTAGCTGGTACTGTCATGAACAAAGAAGATGCCATGAGAACCCAGTTCAAAAGGCAATATCACAAGACGTTCCAACACTATCGCGGCAGGCGCAAAAACTCCTGGATGAAACAAATGCAACGACACCTGCATTTATACTCTGTCCAATTTATATGTGCAGTACAGGCCTTATGGGAGAGCTTTCCTTCTCCAAAAGATGCCTGCTGCATATAAAAATATCTCCAATCCCCTTAAATAACCACTGTGTATGTGTATTTTCTCGTACTATTTTTTGTTTCATAGATTTTGTTTTTTCTTGGTAGTTTGGAAAAAAATTAAAAGCCATTAAAAAGTATTTGGCTAATTGAAATAAGAAAAAGGTTTTATTTGAGGGGATTTTCGAGCGCGTGCGGTTTGGCACATTATTTGTATTGATGTTAAGTATTAATATAGTCAGCTTACTTAAAATTGTTTTGCTTTCTGGTTGTGAAACGAACAAATTAAATGCTCAAACTTATTTTTTTAGTGCTGTATAGGATAATCTGTGTTTTTGCTTTTACTTTTGATGCACATACCTACATATATAATGGGGCACATGCCCCAATAAGTTTAAATGACGAAAGCAACAGCTGTTACTCGTCGTCAAATGAAAAAATGTGAATGGTGCTGTGTAATTTACATTGAAACTGAGTTCCTTACTTATATTATATGTATTATCCTGTGATAATATGTATATTTTGTTTATGGAAGAATTAATTTTTTTAAGGGATCAGGCCTACTGGGGATACGCTTAAAAACGCTCTTATTATCTTACCGCTTGGTGGTATCGAAAAAGATAAGATCAATTTATTTCACTTGATATAAAAATAAAAAACTCTGACTTATAGAAAATCTTGACATTTTTTCATATCGAGATATAATTATTTTTGATTCTAGAATTTGGGATTTGCATTTTAAGAATTCAATTAATGATTTTTGTAAAATGAATTTCTTTGTTTTAAACTAATTAATATAGCACAGATGGCAGCCCTTGTGAGCTTTTTGCATTTTTATAGTATGCAGTACGGAAACCCTTGACAATTATTTCTTTCACACAATTAAATGGGATTCCTTTGCATTTAGAGTTAGATACAAACGTCCTATCTTCCCTGTACTGCACATATTCATTGAACAGATTATAGTTGGCCTCAGACATGGAACAATCCAAAACCGGGAGGCCTGTCAACGTTTTCTGAGGTCAACCCGGCGAACCCCACAAGTGGAACCTTAGGTGAAGCAGTTGAGTGGGAGAGTTGTGATACCCCTTGACATCATGACAACCGCTGGCTAAATGAAGAAAAAGAAGACTTACCTACACGCCAACAACTGTACTCAACTCAGTACATGTGTACATAGAGCTCTTGTTGCAATCCCACGAAAACTTCAGTCATATTATGTCATATGTTAAGTATAAGCATGATTTCAAACGTGAAATAGCATTACGTCTAGCTTATAGCTTGCAACACTTTTCGTCATATAGAGATGATATATTCACTTATGTTAAATCAAATTGATCGATAGAGTGGATATACGTTAAAATCGATTAAGAGGTGGTTACCTTAACTAATCACCTTACTTAAAATAGTAAACAAAAATCTCTTCTTTTATGGTAAAACCATCTCGTTTAAAATCAACAACAACCACATTGATCTATTTTTTTTTGTTCGCTCATCACTGTAAATCTACATACCTTTGACTCGCCCTTAAAATAAAGAAACGTCTGGATTTTTACCTATACCTAACAAAAAGAATTTACAAATAAAAAAAAGAAAAGAATAAAATCGATATTCACCTTCCGTTGCAAAATTTCGCACAAAAGGGTTGTTTGAAAAATTCAATGGCAAATAAAAAAAAAACTTAAACAAAATGGCGTACCTACCTACGGAAGGATACATTCAGTTTAAACAGAGAAATGAACCCCCTTACTTTATAATGTCATCATGGCAGAGAGAATTTTGCGTGAAATTTAAAGTCCACTTTGGTTCTGGAAGCAAGCGGCGGGTATAGTCGAGTCGAGTAGTCAGTCAGTAAGTAAATATGTATATGTATTTGTAACATGACATGTGCCGGCTGTCAGTAGTCATTCTGACAATGAGTCACCATCATTGTTTTTTTTTCATCGCACTATTTGGGATATATTTTCCTTCCGGTTTAAGCCTTTTGATTTTGTTCTCTTCCTTAATTTTTTTTTTGTGTTCGTATCTTTGAGAAACAAAAACAACAATGAATTTGCATTGCTAGTTCATCCGGATTATTGGATTTTATAAGAAATGGGAACTTTAGACATCTATGCTGTTGGTAATAATTGGCAGTTTTCATTGGAAGAAGACAATAATATAGATACGTAGTTCGTCGTTCGTCTTTGCAACTCATTTTATAAGAATTGTAATTGACATTAAAGCATGCGGTATATATTATAATGACAAAAACATTGCAATAATAAGTTTGTCATAGATAGACAGAGCTGTTCCTGACTCCTCCATGAAAAAACAGCTAATAGTTTTTTTTTTATTTTTTTTTCTGCATCTTCTATTGTGTCTCTAAAGCTTGTGCAAC
Source organism: Melangyna quadrimaculata (assembly GCA_949320155.1). Lineage (NCBI taxonomy): Eukaryota > Metazoa > Arthropoda > Insecta > Diptera > Syrphidae > Melangyna > Melangyna quadrimaculata. The sequence goes on along the minus strand of OX439485.1, from coordinate 149,403,228 downwards.
CGTCACCAAAGGAGGAATAGCTCAATTCACTTCGGGTGAAGATGAGTCTTCTTGGGGGATAATAATAACCTGATCATCAACATCATCATCCTCATCATCAACAGTATCATCATCATCATCCTCAATGTTATCATCATCATGTGGGTGGCTTTCATTTCAATTTCAATTTTTTTTTTTAATTTCTTCTTTAATTCTTCTGGGTTTTGCGCCTTTAAGAATCTCATTGTCGTTGTCTTTTTTCTCAGTGAAGATCTTGGTTCTTCTATCCTCATTTTTTTTGACGACCGACAACGACGACGACGTTCTTACACAGTAGTTGCCCCTGATGATGGAACGAACATATAAATTGAAAAAATACGAAACCATCATTGTATAATAATAATAATTATAAAAATATAATTGTGATGTAGAATAATAATTATTGCAGTGCCTTACTGTGCTCATTAAAACACAAAAAAAAAAGGGAAAACAAAATTGAAGCTATTTTTAAATCTTTAGGATGTAATTTCTGCAGGAAGACGGAAGAGAATATTCTTGGAAAGCGAGATGCCATTTAAAAGTGGAACGAAGGAATTCAGAATAAGAATTTGTCTCAATCATACAACGTTGCGTCTTCGCCGACGCATTTCCTCGTTATAATGCTAAATGCTATAAAAGGAACCACATTACCCATACCCACGGTACCTATGCACTGTAAATGCAAACATTTACGACACCTTGAATCAAGGTGTGACAGTAACGTTAATTTAAAGGAGGTGACTCGAGGCATGCCAATTTATAAGAGTTCTGATTATTCAACTTGCTCGTACCATCGAAGCCATCCATAGAACAGTACGATTTTACATACATTACAAATACAACATCGCTAGTAGCTCTACAGCCGATAAGAAGCTTAAGTAGAATAGAGGCTCGAACAAACGCCAAAAAGCTATCCACAGTAGGATTCTACTTTAAGCTTCTTATCAGCTGTAGAGCTACTAGCGATATTGTATTTGTAATCCATGTAAAATCCTACTGTACTATGGATGGCTTTTGCAAAAAAACACGCCTATTGTACAAACCTACTACATGTGCCCAATTTTAGTGGCAAACAACTGTTCTAAAGAGTGATTAACATAAGGTGTGACAAAAAGCTAGATTGGGTCAAAAAATCGTATGAGACGGGTGACTTTTCCCCCCGTTTAGGCGGAACGGCCAATTATTTACTGAAATTGAAGACACAATAACTATCCTTACTTAATCTTTACAATGCCTTGTTTTACCTTTTTGGAAAGTCAGAAATCTCTTCTTCCATTGTCTTTTTAAATAAAGTTTTTTTTAATCAATGGTTTTGGATAATTTTTAAAATAGAGAGTTGATCGAAGATGATAAATCTTTTGCATTCGCAAAATATACCGTTTTGCCGCCATCTTGGATTTTACTTTATTTTAGTTTTTTACTAAATATCTCGGTTCATATTTTTAGTCCTACACAAAAAAAATGTCAAACATAAAATACGAAGAATAAAATTTTGTATCCTAAGAACATTTTTCGTTATTGTTAATATTTAAAAAGTTACAGGCCAACAAAAAAAAATAAGTATCTCCATAAATTTAGGCCATTAATCAAAAATTTGAAAAACTTTCTATGACAAGTTTGTTGGGCTCAAAAGTTATGAATATTTTTCTATAAAAAAAAAAAAATATATATTTAATTTTTGTTTTTAAATCTGAGATCATGGCTGAAAATCTTGATTTGGGTTCGCTAGTTAGATTTTCTCGTTAATATAATTATTATTTTCTTCTATTTGATTATTTGTATACCAAAGTTATTTTATAAATCAACCGTTTTAAGATTTAAATTTTAGTTTGTCGCTTTTCTTATGCAAAACGGCTTTTCAAATTGAACCCAGCAATTAATTTTTCCCGAGTTCCTAATATTGGAAATTTATTTAAGGCTCCATACGCAAATTAATTTCTCAGTTATATCATTTTGTTTTGGAGTCTATTATATTTTACTGCACAATTAAAAAAAAAAGTTCTAAGCGTTGAACAATTGTTTTTGTGTTTTTTTTTTTGGATTTAGTAAAAACTAAAATAAAACCCAAGATGGCGACAAAACGCTAAATGTTGCGAATGCGAAAACTGAGATTTATCATTTTCGATCAACTCTCTATCGAATAAAAAAAAAAAAATGCGGGGTGGTACAAACTGCTGGCTCAGATTATAAATGCACTGGACTATAATAAGTTTTATAAGTTTGTATTTTTTTTTTTTTCGATTTATTTTAATTTTTTTAATATTAAAAATATTTTTAAGATTTTCTTTAATGTTAAAATTTTTTATTTTCAAATTGTTGTTTAGCAAAATTTTGAGTTCTTAACTGTTCATTTAAAGAGTTTTATTTAAAAAGCAAAACAAAAGAAGGGCTTTTTGCCTTTACAAAAAGGTAAAACAGGCATTGTAAGTATTACTTTTGTTTTTTAATAACTTTTTTGGCCCTCCCGTCTAAACGGGGGGGCATACATACATTTTTTTGTATTGTCTCCCTCTTGTTTGTCACACCTAAGGTGAATCTCCAGGTATACTTTTTAATTTTTTTGTTCAAACATACCAAAGACCAAGTTCGTGTGCAATTTATATGTTAAAATAAATGTTTTATTTTTTTTAAAGAATACTTTGAATTTTAATTTAAGGTTTAATTGTATCACCAAACAAATTATAAATTTTTATTTGTATAAAAGCAACGCGTTTGTAGTTAATGTGGCTTTAGAATAATAATTGTTCAACACTTAAAAAAAAAAACCGATTATCTTGTAACCATTAGTTGGGTTTGTAAACAAACAATTCAAAAAAAAGTTTATTTTTGTAGAAAATTTCTTTAGACGCCCTTTTGTAAAAAAAAACAACTCATTTCCATAGCGAATTTTGTAGCCAAATTGTTAGCACGGCTCATAATTTGTGGAATTATTAGTTTCTTGTAAAAGCCCAGGCGGAATGTACAAATAAACGTCCTTAAAATCTACTCGTATATTCATACAAAAATTGGTTGGGGGCTTTTGACCTCTTGCAAAATTGTAAGTACGTAGGTACGTCATATTTTCATAGGGATTTTTTTTTTGTCAGTTTCTCAAGAACATAAAAAAGGAATTTAAACAACACAATTAATTTCTTTTCATGATTAACATTATTTATGCACCGCTCAGCTCATGTCAATTCGAGTTTTTTGTACAGTTTCTTAAGAAACAAAATTCAGCTTTCCCAAAAGTCGTTCAAAGTCTCGAAGCCCATTGGACCCTCTACCAATGATCAAATTTAGTAACGACTTAAATATTTAAGTAAAATGGACCATAATTGAATGGACTCTGAATAATAAACCAACCATGGTATGACTTAAATATTTAGGTGGATAATGATTATTACATGGTATGGACTCTAAAACATGAAACATAACATGTACCTATGGTTCATTTTGTATAGTTCATATAATATTTAAGTCGTTACTAAATTTGATTATTGGTAGGGCCCAATGTCCTAAATGACTCTCCAGAAATCAATTCAAAAAAGTTTATTATGATGACCCTGTAGCAAAATACTACCGTCTGCCTTTTCGCACAAGCTTTGTGAGTAAGCGACCAATCGCCAACCGTCCAACCATCCAACCGTCCAACCATCCAACCGTCAAACGATCCAACCGTCCAACCGTTCAACCATCCAACCATCCAACCATCCAACTGTCTAACCGTCCAACCGTCTTACCGTCAAAACGTCAAACCGTCTAACCGTCAAACCGTCAAACCGTCTAACCGTCTAACCGTCTAACCGTCTAACCGTCCAACCATCAAACCGTCTTACCGTCCAACCGTCCAACCTTCCACCCGTCCAACCATCCAACCGTCAAACCATCTAACCGTTCAACCATCCAACCATCTAACCGTCCAACCGTCCAACCGTCCAACCGTCCAACCGTCAAACCGTCCAACCGGACAACCTTCCAACCGTCCAACCGTCTAACCGTCCAACCGGACAACCTTCCAACCGTCCAAGCGTCCAATCGTCCAACTCCAACCGTCCAACTGTCCAACCGTCTAACCGTCTAATTGTCAAACCGTCAAACCTTCCACCCGTCCAACCGTCCAACCGTCTAACCGTCTAACCGTCCAAACGTCCAACCGTCCAACCGTCCAACCGTCCAACCGTCCAACCGTCCAACCGTCCAACCGTCCAACCGTTCAACCGTCCAATCGTCCAACCGTCCAACCGTCCAACTGTCCAATCGTCCAACCGTCCAACCTTCCAACCGTCTAACCGACATACCTACCGACAGACGGGTGGACGGACGGACATGTGGGAGAAATTTGTTCATGTTGTACTAACAAGAGTTGCGCTGTTCTGAAAACCACACTTCTGAATTTGGTAGCATTGTTTGGTAGCATTGTTTACCTTTATAATCTTAATATGCCAGACAAACTCATTACATTTTTTCCTCAACAAATTTTAACCTATGAGCTATAACTATTCTAGAACTGTGTTTTTATTTCTGAATTTGCTAACAGCTGAAACTATTTCGATCACCTTTCGTATATGGAAATTTCGGGTTAGCTTAAAAATTTATTTTTGTATTTAAACAAAAATTATTGATCAATCATTAGTGATCAAAAATTTGGCATTTCATTACCCTAAGTAGGACATATGCATTTTTCCACACTATTGTCTTGGCTTATATTTTTTCATGTGTTTCAACTGCGGTGCCAAAATTAAAGAAGAACATGCAAAGCTAATGCGATTAACTGTTTAACATCATGTCAAGCTTATATAAACTTATGTTAAATAAACAGCTTATCTATGAGTTTATGCCTTAAAAAATAACAAAAAAAAAATTGGAATGACGTGTTGATGAGTCACTTCAGCGCAATGTATTTGAAATTTTGTGCTATTAAGGAACCATTTAAAGAAATACTGAAGAAATATTCAAGTACTATAGTATGATCTACATACATACGAGTATACTTCCATTCGAATCCATGCCACAATCGAGGTTAATGTATTCTAAAAAATATATTTTATTACTTTGCTCTCGTCTCATCCCATACAAAAGATATATTCATTAAACATTTACATGAACATCTCAAAATGAAGTCTTACAATTTATGATACAAAAATTTGTTATAATATTCCCACATAATGTACATCTATACGAGTACACATTGCACAAGCATTATTCTCCGGTCAATTGCAAGGCAAAAATGCGATGACCGAATGTCATGGATGAATATGGGCGGCTGTGGCTATGTCTGGCATACTACTTACTTTCTCATGACAATTATGACAGTGACTAATTACTCTATAATTATTATTGTATGGCAAATAAAGATACAATAAATGGCGGAAACGGGTATATTCTTGTTGATTTTTTTTTTTTTTCTTAATTTTGTTCCTTCCTTTTATATATCACTTAGAGAAAGAGACGAATCAACTTTTAATCGACCTTCAGACTGACGGACGTTTCCTTTCGTGCACCATACATAAGCCATACAAAATAGAAATAATTCAGCTGCCGAATATTTTTTGTATGTTTTTGTTATTGTTTTGTGACCTAATCAGTGAGGAAAATTCCATGTTGTGCTTCTTGTTGCACTTGAGTTTTCTTTTTTTTGTAGAGGATAACATGTGGTGGTGCATTATTATACTATATCAGCTTTCCTTCTGCACTTGAACTTCCTGTCTGTTTGTTCTTTTCAATTTCGGTGCTTGTTATCGGACCGAGCATTCCCAAAAATATAAAATAAAAATTTCAATATGCAACAAAACATCAGTTAAGTATTATCTACAAGCTGAATGAGAAATTTTGTTGAGATTTCTTTGACTTGTGATAAAGATATGCAAGTACTTATGTACATCCAAATACTAAATTAATGATTAAAACAAGAAATAATATCTTTATTTCAATCCAACGTTCTTATATAGAAACTGAATTTCAGGTGTTACGATGTTCAGAGTCATTCAAATTCTGGTAATATAGGGCCAGTGGCGGATCCAAAGGGGATCTAAAGCGGCAAAAGTTTGAAGGAAATTAAATAAAAGACCAAAAAATTCGAACCTGGGGTTAAATAATTGATCGGGTCCAAACAATTTATATTGAATGCAATAGTAACTAATTCCATAAAAGTTTAATAGGTCAGGCACATTTTCGGGGCTTAACTCTACAGACTGTTAAGTCCGATAATTAAAAGAAAAATTGGGTGGCGCAACAGCTTATGAAGAGACAGGGCCTAGTAACTAACAACTCACAATCATTTCGTGTCCGCGTGTCGACAGGAATGGAAGGGACCTACAATTTTATACCGAATCCGAATGGCTAGACGAGAAGTACTTATTCATGACAAATGATGCTCTTGGAGGATTTGGCAATTCCTCGCAATAAACAGTAGTCCTAAAAAAACTTTTTAGTTTTTTAAGTGGACGAATATCGAGAAGCGAACCCAGACCTCCAACGGGACAGTCCAACGCACTAACCATTGCGCTGTGGGCTACTAAATACTACTGTTAGTTCGATGGAAATTTGATTTAAAACGCGAACTCAGGGCTAAAGCACGAAGGGAATTAAAAAAATCGAAGACATGGCTTGCATCAATTCATTGAACATCTTGGCTCAATACGACACGATCAAATCCATTTCTCGGTCGAGTTCTTGATGCCACTTTTATATTTCACTTTGGCAGCTTTTGTCACTGGCATCTGTCACTTTGACATCTGTCACTTTGACATCTGTCACTTTGACGTCTGTCATTTTGACATGTCATTTGTCATCTGACACTTTGACATCTGTCACTATGACACCTATCACTTTGACACCCGTCACTTTGACATCTGTCACTTTGTCATCTGTCAATTTGACATCTATCACTCTGACATCTTTCACTTTGACATCTGTCACTTTGACATGTCACTTTGACATCTGTCTCTTTGACATCTGTCTCTTTGACATCTGTCTCTTTGACATCTGTCACTTTGACATATGTCACTTTGACATCTGTCAAAGCAGCCGCACAAACATTTCCATTTTTATATAAAGAAGATTATAATCCATTACTTTTGTTTGAGATATTTGTTGAGGTTGAGAAGTGGTTTATTAATAGTACACTGAATAATTTTTGCAAAATATTAGCATGAGAATATTGGTAGGAAAATAATAATATTTCTAATCAACTCTAACTCTTATGTCTAATTTGGTCTGGCGATATACTTTTGGATCTAATTTCTTGTTGTAAAGGCTTCTAACATCAAATTTACTTCTGACCTAAAAAGTGAGAAGTCCTCAGAACAAGAAATTGAATCCAAAATACACTCTGAACAGATTCAATGTTCAATAATTGTGTGCTCATACCTTATGTGCATATTCATACAGGTGGTCGTTTTCTTGGAGGGTGTGGAGCTCAAAGGATGTTATCATGGCAGAGAGGAAACATTAACTGTAACGTTGGTTGTAAGAAATTGACGACGTAAATTATTGGTTCAATAAAATTATTATATCTTCCAAAAAAATTTTAAAACATATTAAATATAAATTATTGCTATAATAACTATTAAAAAATCAATATTTTTTCAAAAATCAAAAAAATAATTTTTCAAAAATCAAAAAAATAATTTTTCAGAAATTTGTATATTGCAAAATTTTTAAAATTATATAAGACCTTTTGTATACAAATTTTGGTTGAAATGGGTGTAGCCGTTTACGAGAATTTGAAAATCATAAAAATAAGGTAAGATAGGTACCCTTAATACATGTTAATAGGTAAGATAGATACCCTTAATAACCGTTATCGGTAAAATTTTTTCTAATCAAAATATTGGCCATACTTTTAATAGGAGTCCCGATTTTTTTTTATCAAAATCTTAAGCGCCGTTTTGGGGATACATTTCTTATAAAAGTTGTATGGCAGATGCCGTTATTTTTTGAGCTAAAAGAAATCAATTAACCCTTTAGGGAATTTCCAAATATGTAACCTTAAGTCTAAAGTTTGAAGAAAATCGCTTCAGTGGTTAAGGCTGCAGGTCGAGGTACAGACAGACAGAAAAATAATAACTCTAATCAACTCTAACTCTTCCTCTAATTTGGTCTGGCGATATACTTTTGGATCAAATTTCTTGTTCTAAGGGCTTCTAACATCAAATTTAATTCTGACCTAGAAAGTGAGAAGTCCTGTTCTGAGGAAATTTAATTCAAAATACACTCTGAACAGATTCAATGTTCAATAATTGTGCTTATACCTTATGTGCGAGACCCACTTTTTTCGCGTTCATTCATGGTTGCCACTGGACTGGAAAGTCAGGGAACGACAAATTGGTGAGGGAATGTCATGGAAAACTTTAAGCGCTGACTGATTTGAAAAAAGCTAAAATCTTCCTTTAGAAGTCTGAAATCCTAACTCCTGTTTTTGAAGTTAGAATAAATTTTATCATTTTATATTGTTTTTTTTTTTGTGTAAATATTCTTGTAGTGAACTCTAATTATTTTTTTAAGTTTTTCATTTTTAACTGAAATAATTTCTACTAAAAATTCTGAAACTGTTATCAAAAAAATGTTTACTATTCACAAATAACCGAACAATTATAGTTCATTTTCATTGTTCGGTATTCGCCAGTTATGAAAATTACCAAGAACCAAGATAAAGAATTTTCAATAGGGACACAAAAATGTGCTTCAAGAGACTCCATTGAATCCACAAAAAGTGAATGTTCGAGTGGATATGAAAAATAAGTGGCAACTATGTATGTCATGGTAATGTTACGGAAAATTATTCAGCCGTATCACGAATTCCATCGTAATCGGAAACTTCTGACGAATCTCTAAAAACCGGATCACAGAATCCATCGTAGTGGAAAATCCTATACAAATTGCAACTACGAACGGATTTGGTGATAGTTTTTTCGGGTTTCGTAAAATGTTTCCGATTACGATCGAATTTGTGATAGGGCTGATTATCTCGAGTTCGATTTTTGCACGAATCCTAAACCTACCCTTACGTACATATACATTAGGGTGTCTGTTATTTCCCAAGTTATTTTTTTTTTTTTTTTGGATAGCGCACCCCGTCAATCGAAAGTTAATGCCGAAAGAAAAAATTATTGACCAACAAATTTTTTCCGAGGTCATTAACCCGTGCCTCTAACGTCATACTTTTCCCATACAAATTTGTATGGGAATTTTACACTCTTCTCTTTTATTTTAATTTTCTCTGGAACTATAACAGTTATTCAAAATTTTGTTGGTAAAACTGATTGATTTATTGGTCCTTTAAAAATGTATTAACATTTAAATTATAATTTATTTCTATTTATTAATTTAATAAAAAATTGCATAAAAAAAGCACGATTACGATAACTTAGGCGCCAAGAAATAAAAACTGTTTTTTGTAAGAAAGTTAAATACAAGCGTCTGTACATAATCGATCATAGAAAAAAAAGCTTTAAAATTTGTCCCGTTATTTTTTTTTTCATGCATATAATGTGTAACAAGTTAATATAAACAAAGGTTATTCTTTAATCAGCCTTTGAGAGAATAAAGTGTTTTTTTTTTTTAAACAATGGCGGCTAAACATCCACTGCTTTATCCTTAACTTAGGAATTTTTCCATTTTTTGATCATTTAAGGATTTTGTTTCGAAAAAACATGATATTACTTACTGTACTATACCTGTTATAAAAAGACCTATTTTTTCATAATCCACAAAGAAAAATAAATAAAAATAAAAATCAAATAAAAAGTAGGTTTGGTAATTTGTATTTATCTCAAAAACTATAAGATATAAAATCATCTAGTTTTCATTTTTTAATGAAGAAGGACCAATAAGTCAATCAGAATTCCTAAAAAAAAACTAGAACAACTGTTATAGTTCCAGAGAACAAAAATAAAATGTGAAGAGTGTAAAATTACCGTACAAAGAACCAGGCACTAAATGTATGAAAAAAGTGTCCCGGTCAAATTCGATGAAATTTTGGTAGATGTATAAAAGTATATTGATTAAAAAAGTATGGGCCGAGACCTCTATTTTCAACGGATTTCGAGTTGCAGTGAATTTTTTTTTTTTTTTTTGAATTTTTTGGTTGAATCCATCATTTCACTTTTATTTAAACAGTTATAAACTGGATTCAACGCTTTTTAACAGCTTATTATCTGTATATAAAATCTGTAGTACTATCACGGTCCAAGTTGACTCAAGCAACATATATGTTTTTTTACGCAATGTTTTTATTATAACGCTATTGTAAAAAGTCAGCTAATTTTTGTTAATGGTATGATTTGCTCATCTGCTTTTGTATATTACTTTATTTATCTATGTATATTAGTTCTGAATTAATCACCGTCGGCGTTAGCATAACCCCAATGTACACCGCGTGGAGGTCGCACGAACGGATTTTGTACATCTTGAATTTGGTCCTAAAAAGGGCCGATTTGAAGCGGGAATTAAAATATAAATCGTTTACCGATTTTGCCTAGAACGATTCCTTGCGTCAACTATGGTTTCGTTGTGAACATCATTTTCATGACGTGCGTATCCTAAAAACCAGAGGACACTTGTAACATGAGAGCATGTTCCGATTGTTCGGGCCCCTGATTGACAGGTGCAGTAATAACCGAGTATAGGTTCTTCTCCAGGTTCTTCATCTTGGTGTTCTCTTTCTTCGTCTTCAAGTTCATCATTAGGTTTGTAAGCTATCCAAAGCTGATGTTTGCAAGAGTTTCTGAATCGGGAATGTATCCTGACTTTCATAAAGCCACGCTCAGGAGTATTGTTCGTAGTTCTTAGCATCTCAATCTGAAATTCCTCTTGTGGTTCAATTTGCAATGAGTCTTGGACATTAGATGGTGCTGGTCGAACTTGAAATACTCCAATAGTTAGGTCTTTCAAATATTCGATTGTAAGCCAAGGAAAGTCTGTTAAGAGATTAGCATCCATCCGAACCCACCTTCCAACATTCCTAGAATCAAGGTTTTCAAGTTCAACTAGGGCTTGTACAACATTCGGATCTCTCATTTTATTAATTAGTCGTTGTGCCATGGCAGCATCAGCTCCTTCCATTTGAATAGTGGGACGATATTTATTGATTATAGCACCAGCAATTCGATAAAATCCCCAATATTTGGAACATGATGCATCTGTATGGTTTGTTGTAGAAACTTAAAGATTGTCTTAATATGCCCATTCCTTACTTCAACAATCCATCTAGATTTGGTAATTATTCGTGAGTCGTTAGCATCCTCTGAATTTAACTGGCGTGTTCCTCGTTGAAGTAGTGCTGGCATTTTATATGTTATTCCTAAACGGCTTAATAATTCCGTACTATCTCGGTATGCTCTGTCAACGATGACAATATCACTTTCTTGAAACCATCTTCTCATTATTTGACCATCACTTTCGAATTCTGCTTCAAGTATAGCAGCATCATTGTTATTTATTTATTTTAAAGTTTTTATTTGGCCTTCAACACTTAAGGTTTTTTAGGCCCTCTTCCTTTTGGTTACAAAAAAGGTAATTTATAATTAATTAAATATTTAAGCATCATTGTTATAATAATCCGATAAATACGGACCCTGAATGTCTAATATATAACCGTCAGGGGCAACAATTAACACAGGTTTAATTAAATGTCGATGTTTGTGAGTTGAAAAAGATTTTCGAAGAGCTTGAAAGTTAGTACTTTTATGAATGTAGCTGTATGTACCATCAATGAAAACAATAGCTCTAGGAATTTCAGGGTCTGGATTATATAATTGGTTGGAAAACTCGGTGATGTGCCTTTCAATATAAGTTTCTCTTTCAATCGCATTAAATCCAATGTTTGAAAGGACAAAAAGTCGCATCAAAGATTCTCTAACAGTACTAACGGCTAAGCTTGTTTGCTGTCGACTTGAATATTGAAACAAAGCGCAAAGAAAAACATCGGAAAGACCATGGCGCATCTTACATAAAAATAAGAGTAAATCTCTTCTTGAAACATGCCTATATCCACCTTCTTGCGGTACTTTATCTTTAAAAGAGAAAAGATCTTGAAACTGCTGTTTTGTTATAGGACACAAACTTTGGAAATCTTCCTCACTTAAACTATTTCGTCATCAATTCTTGTCATGCTTCTAGCAACATTTCTAAGCCCTTGAAAGAATAATTGCAGGTCTGAACCTTTAATCACATATGATCTATTAACAGACCGAAGTCAAATGCAGAGAGGTGGCAATATAAATCCTCCTATATCTAAATGATGTCTACATGATCTGACTTTGTCAGGAATGTAAATATTTTTTTGTATAAGAATATTTGCTCTACAATCGGTTGTTAAAACGAGTTAATCATTTTCTGCATTGCAAATGAGGCAAGTGCTGTTTCTGGTCTGAGTTAACACATTTAATCTGAAACATGTCGGGTCTTGTTCCATTGCTACAATTTCATTGTTAATTGATTGGTTGCAATTAATGCACAATCGTGTAACCATACTTATTGCCAAAGGAGATCCACTAAGTTGGTCACGCCTTTGAATTGCGATTCCTCGTCTTATGATGTTGTCTTCACCATCAATACGGGACATTGATCTTGAAGGAAATCTGTTCATACAAACGAAGCAACGCAAATATTTTCGACTTGACATTCTGAGTTCATAAAAAAGAATGAAAAACGTGCGCACCCAGCGAACTATCTTTTACAAATAACTCAAAGGAGTTCAACTAAGCAACGGTTTCTTACAATTGCGTTAAAATAAGAACAATGAATAACTTACGTGCTTGAAGTCGCTTGAGTCGACTTGAACCGTGATAGTACTATAGATTATATATACATCTGTGGCGTCTCGTCAGGGTGTGCAAAGTGTGCATTGCACACCCTGATCTAACGACGAAAAATCTCTCACCGAACGTTATTTAATTTAACTCAAAACCATGCACAATTATATACAACCTACCAACAGCCTACCCATTTTCATCCTCATTTTTTTTCATCCTCATCGAAGGTTATGTAATAATACACACAAATATGCCCATTCTAAAATCCGTAATACTCACCACCAATATTTTTTCTTTCAAAATTACTTCATCGTTGCGTGAAAATAAGCAGAACAAGTAAACTCGTACGAAGCCTCACTGTGCACTTATTCTGTTTAATTCTTCAGATTAATTCATCCAAAATGTAGGTGAAAACTGGAAAGACGCTTTACGGAAAGGGAATAGACGCCTTTCACACAAGGAAACTGAGTTGCCGGCGATTTTTATTTTGTAGGAAAGAAGGGCGTAAAAGGAAGACAACAAATCTCCCGTCACACCCTTCTCACCTACAAACTAACCAGTTTCTGGCAACTCAGTTTTCTTGTGTGACAGCCGTCATAGATACAAACAAGAGAAAACACAACAAAAACAGAGACTGATGCTCGATACACAATGCGACGTGAAAACGCGACGTGAGCGTGACGAGAACTCGTCGTAGTTGTCAAGCCGATTTCAGATCATGTTAGTATAGTCCCGATCTACATTGCCCGATTTTTCCACGATGATTTTTCCAGAAATCGTGTGAAATGTACACACAGAACGATTTTTTCCTTGTCTTCTTCATTTTTGTATTGCTGTGCTCTTCATTTTTCATTGAGATTCACTCACACCATCAAACGAACGGCACACTGACACCGAACACACGCAAAAAACTGGAAAGAAAGGAAAGGAAACATAAACAGACTGGAAAAATAGTTCGAGTTTTGTGGTACAAACGATTTGATCCCTACCCCTCACTTTTCACTCCCTTCACCAACGAACAAAAGATCGGCCCTGGAAAAATCGTTCAATGTAGACCGGGACATACGAGGAAACGCCAGGGTATGCACAATGAAGCGTTTCTCGTCGTCACGTCACGCCGGAGTTGGGAAAATTGAAAAAAAAAAAAAACGCTCTGGTCGACGTTTTTTATGTTTTTTTATATTTGACTGATGGTGAATTTTGTGAAATTGTAGAAAAGAATAAAGAAAACATCAGATAAGTGTAAATAAACAAAAATAAATATGCATTTAGTTGACAATGAAATTATATTTATAGATCTATTTGTGTTGACAATTTTATATTGTTGTATTGTTTTAATTTCTTTGCATTTTTAGCTGAAAATCATTTCACCACCCCAATGGAAAAAAAAATAGTTACAATATTTAAATAATTAAAGTAATTTCAATTTGATATTTTTCATTATTTTGAACGCACACTGCACAGCAAGAACAAAAATAATAAATAATTTAACGCTGTCAAAAAACTCGTCGCATTGTGAATTGGGGAACGATTTTATAACTAGAAAAAAATGACAGCGATTCACGTCACCCTCTCGTCACGTTTTCACGTCGCATTTTGAATCGAGCTTGAAGTGCACAGAAAACTTTCGACCGAGTTCACTCCAAATTTATCAGAATAAATATTATGCTTTTGTATGTCATATGGGTGACGAATGACGATGGGCATGGCTACTGTTACTGGGTAGTAGCAGTGGGTACCTACAACCTACCTACAGGTTTGCAGTTTGATCATTTTGGATGAATTCATTTGTCGAATATAACATTATAAGTGCACAGTGAGATTTCGTACGAGTTTAATTGTTCTTTTTATTTTCACGCACCGATGAAGGAATTTGGAAAAAGAAAATATAGGAAGGCTGTGTCTTAGGAGGTATTTATTATGGGTTGTGTAATTAATGAAGTTCACGCGTACGAAGGATATATCTATGCACTTCAGTCAGAGCTTCTATTCTGTTTTATGTTATCATTTAATTTTCTTTTTGTGTATTAGTTTTTAAGTATCTACAGTTTGCTGCGGTGCTTTTACTTTTGTATGCTATTGTTTTTAATTTAATATTCAAGAAAATAGAAAGAATAAACAATGAGTGCGAAAGTAAAGACGAAGATCGTGTCAATGGTTTGTTAGAAAAAGCGTAGCTTTGTCAAAAAAAAAAACAATTATTTTGATTTCATTTTGATAGATTAATCAATAAATAGGAAATTTTTGTTTTCAAGTTATTGCCAATATCGCAATTTATGGATATTTAAAAACAATTATATTATTTTCAAGATTTGCACACCCATATAAATAATCCACGCGACGCTACTGATATACACAGATAATAAGTTGTTAAAATACGTTGAATCCAGTTTATAACTGTTTAAATAAAAATGAAATGATGGATTCAACCAAAAAATTAAAAAAAAAAATATTTTTCACTATAACTCGAAATTCGTTGAAAGTAGAGGTCTCGGCCCATAACTTTTTTAATCAGCATACTTTTATAAAAATTCATCGAATTTGACCGGGACACTTTTTTCATACATTTAGTGCGTGGTTCTTTGTATGGGGGGAAAGTATGACCTTAGAGGCACAGGTTAATGGCCTCGGACAAAAATTTTGCTGATCGATATTTTTTTCTTTCGGCATAAAAATTTCGATTGACGCGGTGTGCTTTCCAAAAAAATGGGTTTGGGAAATAACGGACACCCTTATAGACATATGGTTATTGTATATCGTGAGTTCACTGAGTTCTCATCACTGATAACCTGGGCCTTCGGTTCATAGCAAAACAATTTCAAATCGAATTAAAATAAAGGCAGTGAAATAACTTCAAATAATGGATTTTAAAAACAACAATTCTTCATTTTTCTATGTTACATTGGGGGTTTTTTTTTGAATGTACCAATTTCTGAATTGTGGCCAAAGAATCCATCCATTTTTTCTGTTTGAATAATTTGAGTACTCCAGTACATGCCACCTTACGCATTTATATTTCTTATTTCTTCAAATTAAAAGAAGAAACAAAAATTGATTACATGAATAAGCAGCCCTGTTCTGTGACAGTATAATGTAGTAGCCCTACCAAAATTCGAATGCTATAATAATGGGCTATCACACGCAAACGCCCTCAGTTCATCTTTCTTCATCCTTCCACTCTCTATTCCCCCGCAGAATTTCAATCTCAGTTAGCAACTAATTTTGTATTCTTTTTTTTTTTTTTTGTATATCCAAATAAATTTGGAATAAGCAGTAAGTGTAATTGTTAATCTTTTGTTATCTATCGTAAAATACAACGCAGCAATTGTAAATAGCCAATGCCCAAACCCGCACTCTGGAAAATACATTTTATATGTGTGTGGGCAATTTGGGGTGACAAAAACACTATTTTGTTTCTTCCTTCTATAGCTAGATACTTAAGTAATCAATTTTAGGAGTGATGGTTATTGCTGTTTTGTGTTGTTGTTGTTTTGTCTTCCTTTTCCTTCCTTGTAGGCCTGTCTTTATGTGTATACAAATAAAAATAGTGGTGGATTGAATCAATTTGTTGCGCTGGACATTAAAGAAGAACATATAGCTGCCAGTTGTTGGCATTGCCAGTGTAATGCTGGTTGAAAATGCTTCTATGAAAAATAATAATTAATTGGAAATCAATTCAGTGATTGGACATTTATTTTCTCACAGATGTCAATTATTGCTTGGTTATGAGCTCTACAGCCCCGAAATCTATAATGGTGGTCATCTTATTAGTATGACCAAATGGTAGTACAGTAAAACCCGCTTAAGAGAAACCCGCTTAAAAGAAAAACCCGCTTATCTGAAACACTTTTTTCATCCCCGAGTATTTGTCGACCAATTACCTTTAAAACAGTCCGCTTAAAAACCCGGGTAACTGAAACATATTTTTAGTTAAATTTTATATTTTTTCATCGAAAAAAACTCTCCTAAGTGAAAAAATAATAATAATGAACTAGAGCTAATACATATAATCATTGTTGGCTATTGAAACTATTTCATTTAAATTTTTGCCAGGCAACTCCAAAAGATTAATACAATTGCTTCTAGCTAAAAATTTGTGTGGTATTTTTAAATTCGCTTAAGTCAAATTTTTTTTTTTTCACTTATCCGGACTCTGCTTAAGTTACATTTTTTTTTCACTTAAGCGAGGTTCGTTTAAGTGAAAAACCCGCTTAAGTGAAAGAAACACTGTGACATTTCTCTTAAGCGGGTTTTACTGTATGACAATTAAGGTAGTTGTTGAAAACAAAGAAATTATGAACATAAATTATTTAATCTTAAAATTAAGAACAAAATAAAGAGAAATTATTGAATATATTTATTTTTTGTCCGATTTTTTTTTTTGTTTTATTAATTCTTTTTTTTATTTCTGTTTTATTCTTTATGTAACACAATTTAACTACATATAATGGTGGTTTAAGATTTGAATAATTGAAATTAATTGCATTAGTTCGGTTTACTACTTACTGTCCTCATTTATTTGTTGTTATTCATATGTAACATTCTTTTATTATTATTATTTTTGCCACCTCTGTGGTTTCTAATTACACGCTCAACTTACTTTGAATGCATATTAGTTAGTTTATTTGCAAATATTGTAGGTATTTAATTCTAGAACCACAATTCAGAAATCGACAAAGGTGCACTGTCTGTCACATTAGTTTAAAATACGACGACCACAATAAATAAACGAATGATGAATTGAGGATGGATTTTTTTTTTTGTTCGTTTGCGAAATTAGATTGGTGATAAATATGAGTAATGAGCATATGAATAAATTATATAAATGTAAAAAATTATTAACAATAATTGCAAAATGTATTTGTTTTCTCTTTCTAATGAATTTATATTTTTGTTTGTCTCTTTGCAGGTATGTACCTAACCTTAATTTGGATTGCAAAGAATTATGTTATTGATGTATGGTAAATAAAATTATATATGTACAGTACATATTAATTAATGGTTGAAGATTTTTAAATAAAATATAGGTTCGTAAGTAATTGAATTTACCCACTTATTTTTATATGTAGAGGTAGACGTCAAGAATCATGGCCAAACATTGGTATTAGATTGGATATGATGGATTGTTAGTCACAAATAGTAATGGAAAAATGCAATCATTACAGTTTTTTTTAATGTAACACGACCGTGATGTAAAGTTTTGAGATTATGCAGAAAACCCTAGTTTTAGTAGAGAATGAAATTTTTAATGTAATAGAAACAAAACGAAGCGTAGGTACTGGAGGAAAATCGGAAGGAGTTTCAACAAGCCGGTTAAAAGACCTGTTACGGTCATATTCGACGAACCAAATTTTTGCATGACCAACAAAGAAGGATAAAGGAGTAAATTTTGTTGGTAATTTGTAAAAAAAACATTCGAAACACTTCTTCGTTCCAACGCTCGTCTTAAACGACACACCTGTTGTCCGCTCGCGCAATAAAGCCAATTTGCTTGCACCTGGGTTGGCCATCGTATCTTGTATTTTCTTTTTTTTTCACTTCGAACTTTTTCTTAAGGGATCTACTTTTTTTTTTATGAAACTAACTTTTTTTATTCCAATAATTTGTATTTCAATGTTAATTAAAAGACTTCTAATTTCTTTTTTTAAGGTAAATTTAGTAATAAAATAAAAATATGTCGTCAAACCTTCTATAGAAATTTTAAATGATTAAATTATATTAAAAAATAAAAATACCAAGGCGACATAAATAATGAGGACTATTTTGGGTTTAACTTTTGGGTTGTATTTTGTTCAGCAATGCACCTACCAATGAACGTTTGAATTATTCTTAAAAATTACTGGTACTGCACTTTTGAATCGGCAGGGTTGCCGAATGTGCATTTTTTTTTTTTTAATATTTTTGTAAAACTTTAAACTTTTATTTTTTGTATAACTTTAAATACTCATATTTTGTATTTTGTTTGTTTTGTTGTATTCCCTTTTTTACTCTCTATTTTGTCCGTAAATGTTGTCTTTTTATAGCTTTTATCGGAAAATGCCCTCTTTTTGTAAAGTACCCACATGGATACAATATTTGCGAGTCTATAATAAAACTGAGAAAACAACAACTGCACACGATTATACTTCTCAGTACAAAAGTGATCAGTACAAAACTCCTTATAAATTACAATTGCTCACGAAATAACTATAAAAATGGCGGACGCTTGATCTTAGACTGGCAAGAATAACAGATATAATACGAAATAAATCATGTATATGTATACAGGGTGATTGGTATAAGGTGCACCAAAAAGCTGTAATTAGTAGGTTGGGTTAAGACAAGGAAAAGATCGTATGGGAGGGGGAGTCTATTTCCCTTCGTTTAGGCGGGAGGGGCAATTTTTTAAAAAATTGACTTAAAACAGAAACAAAATTATTTAAAAACAACAGTAAAGCTTGCAATGCCCTGCTATACCTTTTTAGAAAGCCAGAAATCTCTTCTTCAATTTTCATTTTAAATTAAGTTGCAATTGTGAATAGTTTTAAAAACATTAATTTTCGAACTCGAAATTTTTATTTTTTTTTTTTTTAATTTTAAACTATTTTTTTTTTTTTTCAACATTTTACGTTATTGTCCTATTTTTGTTTTCAAAACTCAATGCTCTTATTAATTTTTAGTCAAACACTGAAAACCACATGGATCTAGGACTTTTACCTTTCAAGTTATCAAAAAATAAATGAAGCAACTATCTCATAAAACTAAGAAGAATCTGGCTAATTGATCATTTCAGCAACCAATTGATTCATCAACCTCGTTTTTTCTTGTTTTTACTTTGATGCTGGTTTCTTTATTTTTAAATATTTTGAAAAGTAAAAGTCCTAGAACCATGCGGTTTTCAGTGTTTGACTATGAATTGACAAAAGCATTAAGTTTTGAAAACAAAAATTTTGTTTAAAACATTTTTTTTTTTTTTTTTTTCAAAATTGGGAGTTTGAAAATTATTTTTTTAATTACTATTCACAAACGCAACTTAATTTAAAATGAAAATTAAAGAAGAGATTTCTGGCTTTCAAAAAAGGTATGGCAGGGCATTGCAAGCTTTACCGTTGTTTTTAAATAATTTTTGTTCTGTTTTAAGTCAATTTTTTTAGAAAATTGCCTTTCGCGACCAAACAGAGGGAAATAGACCCCCCTCATATACGATTTTCTTCGTGTCTTAACCCAAGCTTAACCCAAGCTTTTTGGTGCACCTTAAACCAATCACCCTGTAGGAATGGCGGTCGATGATTTCTATTGGTCAAATATAAATAATAATTATAAAGTAAGGTAAATGGTTAAATATTGATGATGGGGTCGTATTTAAATGACCACGGGGTTGGAGTAGAACGTTTTATGGAATAAGAAAAAAAAAAAAAAAATACAGAAATGGCGGCTGATGATTCCTTTTGGTCAAATATATGTGAAATCTTAGATTGCTTAGATTGGTCTTAAGGGGGGGGGCACCCATTACCCTGGGACTGAGTACAACGCGAGTGGAAAAGCGAATACAAAAATAGGGCCCCATTATATGGTATAATTATAAACGTCAGGAACATATCTATGAGGAATTTATAACAGGAAATTATGGAAAGATGTGGGGTGTATTTATTCAAGTACGTTTCCGGATCCAAAAAATGTTAAATTTGTTGTTCTTTGATCGATTCGATGATATTGAACTCTTCCACCTTTCCCCCTCTACACAGTTTTTTTTTTTTTTTTGGAGTGGATACAAAAACATGCATTTCTTCAGCCTTCTTTAAATATAACCCTGAATATGTCGACCAATTGCACTTAAGTCCCTTCCTTTCAAGGTCATAGAAAGGCTGATTAATTCTAGATCATAAGAAATATCTCGAAGAACGAAAGCTCCTTCATGACCGGCACTACGGGGTTACTAGAACTAAATCCACTGGTGATCTGGGGCCTATTTCACAGCTACTACATCAGCTACAGCAACTTTTACAAAAGCGTCCTACAGCGACAACAATTATATTTCAGTTACATTTGCCTGTTCCTCACATTCAATACTTCCATGTTGTATTTGTGGAACAGAAAATTTTAACGGAAATATAACTGGTGTTGTCGTAGAATGCTATTGTAAAAGTTGATGTAGCTGATGTAATAGCTTTGAAATAGGCCCCTGATGTTATATCTCAAGGCACAGTAGAACAAATCTATGCATCGTTTTGGGGAAACTAAGATTATTCAACTTGTCAAATGCGTTTGATAATACAGATTGCAGTTTTCGCGTGGATTTGATATCGATGAATCTCTCCTTCGCAACACTGCCAGAGTGTGATAAGCTCATTAAGAGCCGATTTTTCAATAGTCAGTTAAAGAGTCAGTTATTTATTCGAAGAATCAAGTTAATTGGCTCTTTAACAATCGGATAACAAAATTGAATTTTTCAATTGAGAAAAAACAATCTATAGAATATTATTATTTGAATGTCACTTTCATTTGTGTTTCTATGTGTTTTTAATGATTTTGTTTTTGCAAATCGAACATTTTTAATGTAATTTTAATTTTATTTAACGTCTATTTCAAAGCAATGTTTACAAACAGTAATGTTTGACTTTGAAGATAATTATTCCTATGAAAAAGTTTATCTGAATTCTCAATGAGCAGATAAGTTTATTATTACTATTCCTACGAATAAGTTATATCTGCGCATTGAAAAATAGATTTTTGCTCTATTTGAGTGTTAAATACTAACTGACTACTTATTTGTCTATTGAAAAATTCTTGAAAAATTCTTTACCATGCATACAAAAATTAGAAAATTGCTTTGATTAGCTCATAGTTCACAACTCGTGGCTCAGTTGGCCATTTATTTGATTTCACTTAGCACAAAAGTGAACTTTCCTACACCAATAGTATGAAATTATCTGTATGTGCAACCTCCTTCACGCCACATTTTCCCAACTTAAAGATAATTTTATTCATGACCATAGAAGAGGGTACAGAACCCCGCGCTTGTTGGGATATTCCTCTTCCAACATTTTTGGTCGAGTTTATCATACCCATCGTAGCTTGATCCTTCTGCCTCTGATAAATGGATATCTACTGCACTCCCTGATGTAGTCTACACCAAAATTAACTACCGACTTTAAGAATGGATTCGGTAAGCATTTTGTTGAAAGCCCCTTTCTTGATTTTTCGAAGGTGGTGATGCCACTGTATTATCAATATTATCATTATCTAATTTCAAAAATCATAAGTTGTATGTTCCCATTTAATTCAGTTTTCTCAAATATGAGACAAAAGTTTCCACTCTTCGAGGAATCATCAATAAGTGTTCTACATCAAAAGTTTCCTAATTTATCATTGATCCCTTTATTGTTTCCATTACTTTCTATCTCTATCTCTCTTTTGCCTTCTGAATGCAGATATGCACAAGTCCTATCTTATCATCTATACAACACTCATTAGTCATTACAATATGAATAAAACAAAATGTTCTTCCTGTCTTTTTCCACTCTCTCCTTCTAAATTATATTATCAAATATAATAATTAGCCAGCATAAGCATAATCATATACCTACTCCTATAAAAGCAGGTTCTGCATATAATTAATTATTTTGTCACATATTGTTCCTTCATTTACAGCCGTTTCTTCAATGCCAAATATCAATCAGTAGAACTTCCTGTCACATACTTTGGGCTTGGTTTTTTGCTATTGCTATACTATACAGATACACTCGGATATAATTCTCATCTACTATTGTGTAGATGAGAATTATATCCATACCTACATGCATTAACATTGTGCTTGTCACAGTATGTTTTGTATATAAATTTATACATATCTCTCTGGTATAGGAACTCTCATTGTCAAGAAACACCCAATGATGTGTTTTTTTTTTTCAACAAGTATAAAATGAAAAAGATATGGGATCCTGAATATTGAACCCAAATTCTTCACAGTTTATTTCTCACAAAAAGTATCTCTTTAACAAGACAGAAACGAACAAAAAAATGGAATAAATTCTTTGTTTAAATTACATTGAGAGTAGAGACTCTGCATTAAAGAATTGAGTAGAAATTAAGTTAAAGCAACAAAACTCACTCAATCACCAATACAAACATAAAATATTGAAAACTCTGCCGGGGCAACAAGAAGATACGTTCCACAACTCAATTGGATATGCGATAGTTGCATTTCGATTTTATTATATCTTTAAAAATCTAAATCCAACTTCAACTCCAACCAACCCCACTCGACTCTCAAGAGACCAAAAATCCCCTAAACTACAACTCCCCACTAACAAACGACGACGAAGGAACAACCATCACAGAACACAGCAGAGTCGAGCTCGAAATCGAGAAAATGACTAGTAGCCTTTTTGAATTTTTTTTGATTTGTGTAAAGCAAAAGCAAAAACAAAAAAAAAAAGATAGAGAGATACTCTACTGTACTTTATGTTGTGTATATTTTATGCACTGCATGGTTATGGGTATGCGACAATAATAGTGTAGTGTTTGTGTGACCGACCGACATCAGCGACAGCCACTTAAACACACAACGGCACGTTATTCTTTGTTGTTGTTGTCGTTGGTTTGGGTTGAATGCTTAAATGCCGGGCCGGCATTTGCTACTTTTCCAACTTCTTATTCGTTTCTAGCTTCAACTTCGGGCGTTTTTCATAGCGCGTTTACTCTCTCATTCCCCCCAATTCTATTCCACTCTACCGCTACTCGTTTTTCTTTTTGCTTTCATTTTCATCATTCATTTCATTTTGTTCACACACACACATACACAGACATTTCTGACTGAGATACGGATAGGTTGATTTTGTCGTTCAGTTAAACTGCTCAAACTTGGATCGGTGCATTTAAGTTTGAATTTGGACGTTCAAGGGTGCGGATTGACTTTAAGTTTTTTCGTTTCGAAATCGAAATATCCTGTGAGAGAGATAGATAATCTACTACCAATACTATAGCTGGTACTTGAAAAAAATATCTTCATTTATTTTTTATTTAAATTGTGAAGAGAAAAATATTTTAGATTCAAATTTGGAACAAAATAAAAATATATCCTGTGATTTTTTGCCTAGAGTTTATTAAAAAAAAAACGTGTTTTTTGAAAAATCCTCAATTTTTCAACAGCGACAAAAAAAGCAGCGAAGTAAAAAGTCCAGAATCCCTGTTTCACAGATTCTGTTTGTGTGTTAAACTCATACTCACATATAAATACCTACATCCATATAACTGGATCGAGTTTTTGAAGTTCTTTGTGCGCAGCAGTGTTCTCCTGTTTCAAATATACCTACTTACAAAAGTGGGAATATATTCATATACCTACCTACCTAAATAAGAACGTATGTGTATCTCTATCTATAGATTTATGTGCCTATAACTTCGTTGTTTTTTTTTTTTTTTTTTTTTTTCTTGCTAAAATATTGTTTGTCCTGTTGGATGAAAGTGAATTTTTTTACATTTTTTTTGTTTGTTTACGAATTTGTGAATAATCAAAAAAAAAAAAAAAATAATAATATAATATACTCACTCCCTAGTGTGCTGCATTTCTGGGATGATAAATCTTTTGTAGATAAGATTGAAAAATTGAAGAAAATATTTCAAAACAAAAAATACAGAAAACCCTTAACCCTAGAGAAATACTGTGGGACGACCGTGTGTGCTATCTCTCAGTTTTAATTTTAAACAAAATCTTTGTTTGAATTTGCTGAATTTGCAAAAAAAAAAAAAAAAAATTATCTGCGTCATTTGTTTGGATAAGTAATCCTATATGGGATAACAAAAATTAATCTCCAAAAAGGTAAGGGAATATTTCGTATACCTATAGTAAATATTTCACCATTATATACCTATTTTTTTATCAGTTGCAGGTACCTATATTTGATCTGACTCATTTTAGTTTTAAGTGATATCAATGGTTTTCTTTTTATCAAATTTATTTGGAACTTTTTTGGGAGAAGAAAATTATTTCACAAGTTTTGGTGACACACCCAGTTATCTTTGTTTGGTCATTGTTAAGCCACAAAATAATTCCTTGATTATTAAAAATTAAGGTTTTAAAATAGAATAATCAGTAAGAAGGTAGCTACATAGTTAAATGATTTTAAAAATTCAGGAAAATATTTTGTAAGTTCAAAGTTAGAACTTTTAAAATGCAGATTTTTGGAAAAAATGAGATTTAAAAGTTTATTTTTCCAAATTTAAAAGCAGAGATGTTAAAAAATATTCACACTGGTAATGTTTCAACTGCTGCCAAATGTCGACTAAAATGTTGCGTCTAAGAAAGGTAACAATTACAGTTTCACAGTGGAAGTTTAAACTCCACTTTTAGTTTCGAAGATCACAAGTATAAATTAACTCAGTTCAAGGTTTAAAGGAAACTGTGAAACAGGGGGTAAGTGATGAAGTCCACTGTAGTTGTTATCAGGACCGAAACGCATTGGGCTAAAGGTCGCTTAAAAACTTTTTATTGAATTTCATTCAATACAGTCCACTTAAATCAGCAGTAAATACAAGAGACCTAAAGCCAATTAAGGATTCAACATTTTTTTTAATACTATATAAACGGCAACAATTTTTTGTTTTATCTGAACAATAATTACTCTCTGATTATTGAAATTGGCCGTTAGTGGAATATATTTAAGACAATAATAAGGTCACAATCATAATTAAAGAATTTATATTTAAGACAAATAAAAAACATAACACCTATCGCTAAATGAATGATAAATGCCTCCCACACTGTATTTAAAGGTCCTAACTTTAATGTTTGTGAAAATGTTTACATATTTTTGACGATTAATATTATTTTTAACTTCCCATTGAATGTTATTGTAATAAGCTCGACGAAGGGGCTCCGCGAGAGGGATTGGGGTCGAAATTCCGTATGATAAAAATTCTGTTTTCAAAATTCTGCATTTCAAAATACTGTTTTTCAAAATTTTGGTTACACAAAATTCTGTATTCTAAAATTTCTGTATGATCAAAATTCTGTATCAGCAAAATTCTGTATTTCAAATATCTGTTTTTCAAAATTCTGTACTTAAAAAAAAAATCGTTTTCATAAGTGCGCACTTTTTAACATTATCAAAACGATTTTTTTTTTTTTTTTTTAAACACAGAATTTTGAAAAACATATTTTTTTGATAAAAAGCTTGTTGCTGCAGTCAATACCTCGCTTATTTGCTTATAGATTTCAAGATTAGAACATTTTATAACTGCTTCCAATTTTGAAAAAAAAAAAATTATATGCCTACTGGGAGACATCAAGTTGAGCTCTCTCCTGCCTTTTAAAATTCAAAGAAAATAACGGAAGTATTCAAAAGATGCAAAACAACATTGAGACTTGGCATCAGAATGTATAAATCTTGTTTAAAAACAAATACGACTTTAATTCGCATAAATATACTAGATTCAGATTAATGATAGTATATGGACACTCGTAAACGATGTTGTGCGTTTCTCAATATTTGTAGAAGTGAAGTTGGATATATACTTTTGGAATACCAATATACGTCTTAGTCAAAAACGAGATTCAAAATATGGTTTATTGAATTTAAAAACGGATCTGATTTCACAAACGCCCAGGTGGCAAGGGCAAGAATGGGGATCACATAAAAAAAGGAAAACTAGATTCTGAAAATAAGCAAATTTGACGTAATGTATGTAGTATTATGAGAAAGAGACCTGATTTGAGTAACATTTCCTGTTTGAGGGAATACGTTTAGGCGGTAATCTGGAATTATTTTTCATAATTTTTTTAAATAACATTTATCAATAGAAAATTATTGTTGTTTTTGTTATGTTAATTCTTCTTTAAAATACTGAATTTGGCATAAACAGCATTTTTAAAAACAGAATTTTGCACATACAGCATTTTGGATATACAGAATTATGGACTTACATAATTTTCAAATACAGAATTCTGAAATACAGAATTTTGGTCATACTGTATTTTCAAAAAAATTTCAAACAGAATTTTGGCCATACAGAATTTTGGCCATATAGAATTTTGGCCATACAGAATTTTCCAATCCAGAATTTTGACCCGCTCCCTTGCGAGAGTCTATTCAAAAGTCGAATAGACTTAAAGTCTACTATAGATTTTTCAAAAAGCTATTCGTAAATATTTTTCTGTCAGATTGCTATGAAATTATATGAATTTTATTATTTGATAGAAAGTTAAATTCGATCAATTATTTCTGACCGACTTATAAGTCGACTAGATTTTTTCGGAGTAGACTCTCGCAATAAAGACCCTAATTTTATTCTTCTATCGTTATTGATAATTTATTATAAAATTAAGTTTTTTTTTTTCAAAACAAAAAAAAAAAAAAGACTAAAAGAAACAGCTAAAATATGTTAAAAAATTGTACTGTCGCGATTATTTTGGGGAACAAGTTCTGCCAACGACTTCGGATCAATGTTATTCGATACATAATGTCTGTTAAATATAAAATGTTATATGTTTGTAAAATAAAAACAGTTTACAGGTTACAGCTCGAATATCTTGAGAGCAAACAATTATGTATTGACTCGGATATTTTTATTTCTACATAATAAATCATACTTAAAAATGGATACCTTAAGTTTGTCAGTGCTCCGCCTAAAACAGAAGTAATTTAAATATTTGAATTTCTTCATTCTTATAAAGTTTGTAAGAATATCAATTGACAGTTTTTTTTAACAAAATTCTATCAGATTTTGTGTTCTGTAATTACTTACCTGCATACAAGTGCTCGTACGTACCTATATTTAGTGAAATTTGTGTAAATAATACTACACAATTGTTTTGCCATGATGCAGGTAAATTTGAAAGTTTTTGTCCATGCCAAAACAAAACTTTATTTCGATTTTTCTTGTTCGAAAATATTGTTGCTCGAGAATTTTTTTGTTCCAATATTTTGTTGTCCGAAAAATGTTTAAGACTAAAAAAAGAATGTGTTCCTCTGGTTTTAGACCATGCAAAAAAAAATATTTCGATTTTTGTTGGTTGAAAATTTTGCTATTCATAAATTTTGTTATTCGAAAATTTTGTTGAAAGAAAATTTTTAAGAAGAATAAAATTTGTTCCTTCGGTTTGTAAAACTTTGATTTTTTGATATGAAAAAACGGTTCGATAAATAAAATTGAAAATTAACAGGAATATTGGTAACCTTTTGAGTTTGTAAGATCTCAAGCCAGCATTACTCTTGCGATACTTATGTTTAAATTAGCAACAAATTAACGTCTCTGAAGTTGGCAGTGCAACTTTCACCTAGAATAACGTGAAAAACGCATTGATTTGCAGTTTTTTTTTGCATTTATTTTGCATTTCTATTCCCGATTTTGCAGTTCACTAAACAGTGGGTGTAATCGAGTGACCTGTTAACTTCATAGTGAAGTTAACAGGTCACATAGTGTATCCCGTGCACCAAGAATGCTAGAGAGTTGATTAAGGCTCGAAATTTGCAGTTTATTTTGCATTTCAAGAAAACTTAGTTCAAAATTTTGAAGTCCTTATTTTTAAGAAATACAAAAAAAAAATTGACTTCAATATAAAATAAGCAAGTCAAATTTTGTATCTCGAGAACTAAGCATGCTAAGAATTTGGAGTAAGGGCCCAAATTTGCAGTTTATTTTGCATTTCAAGAAGTTTTAGGTCCAAATTTGTTAAGTCCTTTATTTGATAAAAAATTGATACTGACCTGCTAACTTCACAGTGACTTCTATCATCTACAAACAACAAAATTCACTGACACATTCAAGAAAATCCAGAAAAAAAACTCACAAGCACATAAAACGTCATATCATGGCCAAGCTTTGAACAGCCCTCTATGTTTTGTTCAAAACGTTATTTTTTTCGACGTGTTGCTGCATGGACATGATTTTTTGGACTCCATGGGATTTTTTTTTTTAGACATGTTCATAGTCAGGCCATCGTTCATGGCCCGTGGAGGCGGCCCGTTAACATTTTTAAATGGTGGGTGCTATAATTATGTATATTTGCTTATTCGTTGTAAGACTGGCTTAAACCTCCATTTCACCTAATTTTAGGGGCTGAAAGAGTGAAATTTGAGACAAACCACAGTTTTAACCGCATTTCCTGGATGTGGATATTTTTCGTTTTGTTTTACAAAATTCGAATCAAATCGACTCAGGCCGAACGTTCGACTCAAGTCAAACGTTTTAAAATAATAGGTGCCTAAATTGTCTGTAGTAATTGCTTAGAATTTGAGAATAGATCTATCATCAGCACAATTATAAAGGAAACACCAAAAGCTGAACTAACAATTATCTAGCCAAAACATTTGGACGACTGAAACAAATTACCACGAAAATGATGCCCTTTACTAAAAAAAAAAATAATTGGGGTTACTTCCCTATCGGAGCCAAGAGCTATACTCAATATGACCGCTTTTCAAAGTGATACAGCAGTTCACAAAACACAAAAAAAAAAAAAAAAAAAAAAAAAAAAAAATTAAACACGTTTGAGTTAACTTTATTTCGCTTGTGCTTGGTATTACGAAAAAGTAAGACAATAGCTCGCAACTTATCGACAACGTTAACTTAAGCTAATTTTATTCTTCACTGTTTATCATCACTGTTTAAAATTACCCCATTAATTTCCAACAAAATGAAAAAAAAAAAAAAAAAAAAAAAAAAAAAAAAAAAAAAACTTCTAGGTTTTAATGAAAAGTTGTATTAATTAATTTGTTTGAGATAAAAATGTAGAATATAAAGATAAAAAGATACGGATGTAATTCTCTAGTTAAGAAAATATAATTTTGTGTTGTTCAATTTACACCTGACCTAATTTTGTTTGAAAATTTGAAAAATCATAAATAATATTGTCTTCGCGCCCGTCCAAAATCGTCGTCACAAGTACCACAGGTTCAAGTATTATTGAAACAAATTACTTCAAATCCAAATAGTGTTTAAATATAGATTTAGTAAAATTGTTCAAACAAGCCAGAAACAGCTCATTATAAGAGTTCAAGCAATAAAAACTTTGGTGTCATAATTATTATATCAGTCTACTAGATTTTCCATGTTAAAACATAAGTGATTGTGTTGAAAATACTTCAAGTCCAAGTTCAAGTTTATTTTTAGGGCTGGCCACGAGACGAGACCAGCTTTTAAGCAACCGAGACGTCACCGAGACGAGACTGAAAATTTTCGATTTTAACGAGACCGAGACGAGACTTATAAAAGTCTCGCAGAGTCTCGTCTCGTGATCAGCCCTATTTATTTTAAAATGTTGTTATTTCACTAAATCATCAAACGTCAGCCTAAAATTCATCAGCCCTATCGACAACAATCATCCATAAGTAATTATCATCATCACAGCAATAATGACAATGAGGCCTTGATAACATTTTCCAAATTAAACCACTCATTTTGGTTTCAATGAGATCAATTGCCTTGAACTTCTGATTACCATGCCGGCCGGCCGTTTCATTTTGATTAAAATAAAACATTTTTTTTTTTTGTTTGTGTCATTACATTTTATCAACAAAAGTTATTAATATTTTCTATTTTTGTCTAAATAGCTGCTATATAATATTGTATTATTAATTTGCTATTGTCATTCACAATGTAAATCCAATCCAATTTAAATCAATTGTTTGAAGCATAAGAATACATAGAACTATAAATTTGATTGTCCTCATTGTCATATCATAAATAAAAAAAAAAAAACATTAAAATTTCTATCCCAAGTTATTATCATTTGAGTGAGATATGACAAAAACAATTTGATTGTTCTTTAAATTATTACTTCAAAAATATCTAGCAATAGAAATTGGTTGGAACATCAAAAGAGTCAAGATGTTAATGAATCAAAGTCAAATACCGGCACAGGAATTATTAATTGTATGATTAATTTTATGTTTGTATTGAATATTTTATCGAGTTTTAAATTTAAATTATTTAAGCAAGTGATATTTTTGTGCAATTTCGTCAAAGTTACTCATTCTCATTATATTTATTTTGGTCATTGTTTTTTTTCATTTTTGTTCCCTACTGTACCTACCTACCCTCTGTATAAATAAATTCAATGAACATTCCAGACGCTTCGCTGCTGTTTTGTTCATTTTGTTTATTTAATTTTTGAATCATTTCACCACTGCCTAATTTGATTATTTACACTTGAAATATTTTTCTTCGTTCATCAATGGAGTTCTGTTTTGGTTCCTTTTTTTTAATTTATTCAAATACAAATATTTCTATATATCTTTTCTGAGAAGACTAAAAAAAAATTTGTAATAAAACACCAAATTTCCCATCACACCCCAATATTGTTCATATAAATTGTAACCATAGATAGGAACGAGTACGAGTGTGGGTATATTTTTGTGTTCGTCCTAAAATGTCATCCAACCATTTAAGTTAGAAATCATCGAAACGTCTGGCCACATTTTTCAACTCAACTCATCTTAATTGCTTATGGTTTTTAGCTCCCTTTAGAATATAGCGTCTTGATTAATTTACACGCGGTGCCTATTACCAACTCCCCACTTGATATTTTTAAAACGGATGACTGACAATGTTTGAGGGTAGGGCTATCTGGAAACGGAGTTCATAAAAAAAAAACGAAACAAAAAAAAAAAACTTCCTTGTGAAATTAGACTGACATTCCAAAAATGTACAGTGGGACAGATTAAAGTAAAAATGATAACGAAATCAATTTTTTTAATATATCAGGGTGGTTCGCATAAGAGGTGACAAAAAGCTAGACCGTTTAGCTTGGGTTGAGACAATAAAACAATCGTATGGGAGTATGGGAGGGTCTTTCCCCCCTTAAAACAAAACAAAAAAAAATATTAAAAAACAATGATAACACTTACAATGTCATGTACCTTTTTGTAAAACCAGAAATCACTTCTTTTATTGTGTTTTTAAATACCGTTGTTTAAGTTTAAATATTAAATATTTACTTAAATACGTTCTATTTTTGCGACGCGAAGCATCGATCTTCACTTTTTCATTGCTCGGCCCAGTTGATTTTAGTGGGTTTAATTTTGTTTTTAAATTGTAGAAAATTAAATGGTACATAACTAGACATAAATAATGAAATCATATTAACATCCCGCGCAGAAAAGCATTCTAGTTTTCGACATGGCAATAGAGAGTTTTAAACAGATTCTGGCAAGGCCCAAGCATGGCTGAGTAATGGCCAAAACTAGGGCCTTGTCGATTATGAACCCTTTTGCCTCGTCAGAAAAACCACTCCAGGCCCCGGACCAGTACAAACTAGATTTGTTCATATTTTTGCTAGAAACATTAAAAAAATGGTATTTTAGTATCGGTTGTGATCCGATAGTAAAATAACTCAGATCAAAAATAAAAACCTGAATAATAAAAATAATAGCGCAAATTCTTATGAATTTAATACGATATTAAAGCAATTTTAGTATGATACTGGTCATTTTTGTAAAATACTCTTATAATCATATTATTTGATTTAGGATCGTGTACAAAAATGCGCTTAATTTTTTTACAATTAAGACTACTTCACAGGATCATTTCTGCAGTGAGTCTTCTTTTACTTTTGAAGAAAAGTACAAAAATGCGCTTTATCTAAACTACATCCCACCATAAAAACAACCGGATATGAACCAGTTGAGATGAACCATATGGTATTAAGTATATATAGCTTAAGACAGTAAATTATAATTTTTGATTAATTTTAATGAAAAGTTCAAAAAGCCTTTGGAGGGGAGCGGGGTGGGTGGTTTAAAATAGAGGTTTTTCGAAAGTAAATACTTATATGATTATCTTGACAGGATTTGCAAGAGCGTGAAATTTTTAACTTTTTTTTGAAATCAAAACTGATCAATTATAATAAAAGTTAAAATTTGTATTTTTCGATTCATCGATTCAATTTGTTTAGTTTAAATTTAGCATATGTATCAATAATGTTTTGTCCTGATAGGATTCCGAAAACGTCCAATAAGTTCTTATTAGCGAGAACCTCACGAGATTATGAAACATTTTCCTCGTCTAAATTTTAGTTACTGAAAACTTGCAAGGGCTTGACGTATATTTGACAAGTTTTCCTCGTCTAGATTTTCCCTAAAGAAAACTGACTAGTGCCATGTCGAAACTAGACAGAAACTGGGCACTTTCCCAGCCGGGAGTTAGGTTGTTTTTTTTTTTTTTTTCGAAATAAAAAAAGAAAAATGATTGTTCAAGGAACACACAAATTCACTTCAACCTATCGTGCCATTTTATGTATGTATGTGTTGCCCTAGGACAGGGATGGCGAACCTTTTTAGATCTTCGTGCCATTTTTTTTTTTTTAAATAACAATATTTGGAGTGTTTTTGGTGTGACTAGAAATAGCCTTAAAAAATTTGTGTATTTTTTGTTTGAGGGGTCGCTGAATTCGAGTTTCAACTTTGCTCCTACGGATATGGCTTCACAGCGAAAATCGCAAAAAACCTCAAAATTTGCGTCTTTTTTTTCAGTTTTTTGCCAAAAAGTCAACAAAATATACACTTTTTGGATAAAATTACCTTCAACACTTTATAGATCATAAAATTTCCTACAAAAATGGTTTTGACACTTTTTTTTTTTGTAGAATTAACGGTTTAGCTACAAGAGTATGGTGAAAAGAGACCAAAATTTCGTACTTTTTGGAAAACACAGTTTTCTCGTTAGAATTTTGCTTGTGTAACTCAAAAATCATGCCTGTAATTGTAGAAAACCTTAGCTTCTGCTTAAACAACATTAAATTCTCTACAAGTTTGTCACCTTCATCACTTAAATTGGAGAAAAAATGCACCAGCTAGAGCGTGATAAAATTATATGTCATAAGTATTCACGAAAAGCACTTATAGGGTATTGATTATGTCATACAGAATGGAACTAAGACCGTCTAGGGTTTTTATTGTACAAATAATTCAATTGCTCATTGAATATAAGAAAACCACAGAGCGTTTTCAAAGGCGAAGGTGCATTTTTGAGGAGGGGGAGTAACTGCAACCCTTTTGTTTTTTGCATATAACTTGAAAACCAAGCTAAATTTCGAGAAAATTCCTAAATCCCGTTTTTTGTAGAGAAAACAATACTTTCACTCGAAAAACACCCTTACACCCCAGATATGTTGATGGACTCTTTGATTCTTATTTCTTATGACAAATGAACCATGTGTTCCAAATTTCATCACCATACCGTTGGAACTTGGTTATGTTATGCTTGTTGCACTAAAATTTCAGTCATCTGTTTATAAACATAAAATAACTTCTTCCAGGAGTGTTGTATTGTATTTATTTTGGTTTCATCAGATTGGACACTAAAAACTTACCATAATTCATGTATCGTATCCTCAGATTATACCAAGCCAAATATATAGTGGTTTGACATACATCCACATACTCCTCTCCCCCACTTGAAAGCAAAAAACAAATCCATGGATATAGGTATGCTTCGGATATGCCGTAGAGTGTGAAATTCGGCGTCGACACCAATCTTATGATTTTATAAAGGTGTACATGTACATAATTACCAATATTTTCTGACAAAACAGGAACCCTTATCGCCGAGGGTATTTTGCACCCCCAGCGCGCAAGGGTGGGAAAAGGGCCAACAAAATAATTGGTTTCGATGGATTCAAGTATTCTGAATCCAATAAGACGTTCCACTTCATCTTCCGATGACTGGTTCTCGATTTATAGGAATTTATATGGAATTTCGTTGTTATAACCTTATATCTCCGGTCTGGTAGTGTTGCCACCGTGGCACCACTTCTTAAAAGTAAATTTAGGATGTGGACTATTAGTGTACCAAAGCTCATGCCGTCAGAATGAAGTGCAAGGTTTGACCTTAAATATGGCTTTAACGCCCTAATTATAATGACTTTTTTTTACTTTTATGTTCGCTTATTTTTAAGGTATGATTATATTTTGTTGTATGAATACGATTTCAAAAATGTCCACTATGCTTTGCGCAATTTTTTAAATATTATTAATTTAGTATTGTGTTCGACGACACTGGTACAATAGAATACTTCGTGTATAATGTGTGTGTATCAGCATTTTAAGCCCCGAATGGAATATAGATATTTTAGAATTTTAACCATAACTGCTTTCAAATAATACGTTTTATCTTTGGACCAACTCGCGAGTTTGCAGATAAATATGCACTCTAAAGCTAATTGGTTCATATTTTTTTTTCATCAACTTTTCATGACTACTACGACTCTACAACAAAACTTGAAAATCGGTTTGTTCTTTCTGTGAAAGGAATTAAAATAGTTTGATATTTTTTTTTTTAATTTTATTTAACTTTTCAAATCAAGTGTACCACTGTTCTTATGTGTCTATTATGTTCGACAAAACTAAAATCAAAAGGGCTGTTGCGTTGCTTGGTGTGGAAAAAAATCAATTGCCTTTGCATTGCCCCGGTCTCGTTGGTCGGTTGGTTATTGCTTATGATGGCCGACGGCGTTCTTTGAGAGGTCATCATAAATTCATGACGCTTTGTTTTTTGGCGGTTTAATGTTTCCATCTATGGAATGGATAGAGAGTATATCACGCCATATCGCCACCCCGACCAACTCCCTCGCTATTTTAATTGATTTTTTTTAATGATTTTTATCGTCAGAAACGAAAAGCTTGATCATAAAAACACCATAGATATTAGAACTACTGGTAATAATTATTTGTGGGGCGGCTAAGGTTATCTTGTAGATATGCCAAACTGAGTTTAAAATTATGGAATGTAAATTATTGGTTCAGAGATTTTTTTTTATTTTTTATTATTCTTGCTGTTCATAAATAAATTGCTCTTGGATTGATTTATTGCTCTATTATTATTATTATTGCATATTACATTTTTTTTCGATTGCTGTTATTCGTTCTTATATTATTATTGTGACATTAAATTATTCCATGGGTGCCAAGAGTTGACAATTTATAAAGCCATCAAAACTGGATACGGAGGGCGGAATGTTGTGTGTGTCTCCGTCACATTAAAATATTCTCATAAGAGTGCTTCAAATACAAAAGTCAATAATTGAGTCATTTCATATATTGCATTCCCATGCCCCATTTTGGATAATAGAGTTGGGGAAATGGTTTGTATTTTCGTTCTGATGGAATTCTCAGACAATGAGATTACTATACAACAATGAAGATAAAACTTGGGACAAGCTAAGCTGATGGCTTCTGTGTATCAAAAGTGTCTGGATTCTGTTTTCGTTTAGGATAAAATTATTTGGTCGTGGACGTGGGCATTTTCTATCGTCTGTTGTCTAATTTTGGGGAATAAATGTTTTCGAACATGTGGGATGTGGGTATTTCGAATTGAGTTTATTTTAAGATTCTTTATTTTGTTCGTGTGTTATTTCTGGTAGCTATATTCAATTTTATTGACACAGGTGGCTTGTCTTAGACAGAAAAGACAAGTGTGGTACAAACTTGATGAGTGGTGAACTAAGATTTATGTGTTTTTAATTTTTGAGAAAATTTATGGACTGTATTCTGTGTCAAGGTAAATTAGAGGAAGACATTTATTAGGGAACAAATTAAGTGTCCTATTTTTGTTGTTGATATTGTTGAGGTATTTGAAAGGTACACAGTTGTTTATAATAAATCAGGCAAGATTGTTGTACTTTTGTTTGAAAAAAATTTACCTTGGCATTCTTAAATCATCCGAAATTCGAATCGATATTACGATGTTCGTCCTGCTAGATCGGTTAATTTACAGCTCTATTCAGCTATACTACTCGATCGAAACTTCTGTTTCACTTATAAATGATTCATTCAATTTGTCTCAAATTAATTTTTATAATATTCCATCTTTGGAGAGCGTATAGCTTCAATTTTTAAAGTTCTAAGGACAAGTATATTGTTTAAGTTGCATTTTGTTAGTTATACATGCGTATTTTCGAACATTTGTCTCCCCTTGACCGGCGGATAGCAGAATTCTAACTTCCACGCTGAAATTTAGCAAAATCGGGCTGGTCAACAAATATAATCTTGGTGTTGACAGCTTATAAAAGATATATTTTCTTCGAAATAATTGTTGTTTCGACCGAAAGTTGGTAACAAAGATTTCTTCAACCAGAACCGAAATGATATCCGATTTAATCATTCTCAGACGACTCCTGACATTGCGTTATCATGCAACCTATTCAACATCGTTCTTGAAGCCATTGTACGCAACGCACATGTCAACACCAGCGGTACAATCTACCAAAAGTCCGTTCAATTGCTTGCTTATGCGGATGACATTGACATTGTCGGCAGAACGAAGTGAGCTGTAGCAGGGGCATTTGCGAGCATTGAATCGGAGGCGGCTAGAATGGGATTGGCGGTTAATGAGGACAAGACGAAGTATATGCTGTCATCGAGAGAGGTATCTCAACATCGTCGACTCGGGCAAAATATCACGATGGACAGATATAACTTCGAAGTTGTCAAGGACTTTGTCTACCTGGGCTCCACTATTACATCGCAGAATGACATCAGTGCAGAGATCAAGCGAAGAATTACTCTTGCCAACCGAAGTTTCTTCGGTCTAAGAAGGCATTTAAGTAGTCAGGCCCTCTTTAGAGAACCAAGGAGACTTTATACAAAACCCTAATCATCCCGGTCCTGCTTTATGGGTCAGAAGCATGGACACTGAAAGATTCGGATAAAAATCTGCTAGGGTGCTTTGAGAAGAAGATTCTTCGTGTGATTTTCGGTCAGGTGTGTATCGAAGGAGTATGGAGGAGAAGATTCAACGACGAGCTTTACGGGCTATACAGCGACGTTGACCTGGTCAAAAAGCTGAAAATGCAGCGGCTGAGATGGCTGGGGCACGTGGAGCGTATGGACAGCAACGCACGACGAGTCTTCGAATCCAACCCCGAGGAAGAACCCGTAACAGGTGGCGCAAACAAGTGGAAGACGATATCAGAGCACTCGGTGTGCGCAACTGGAAGCGGATAGCTAGGGACAGAGCTGGCTGGAGGGGCTTGTTAGTTGAGACCGAAGCCCATCCTGGGCTGTGAGCGCCATCTAAAGTAAGTAAGTAAGATGACTCCTCATGATTTGGTCGAAAAACAATAGCATAGTATGGGGCTGTCGGGACTACAATTTCCCTCGGAAATTGTCCAAATTCGAAAATTGGGAACTAAAATGATAGTGGAAAGTCTTACCTTTGAATTTATTGGGAACTGCAGAATTATGTTTCTAGTGAAATTGCGCTCACATTTCAATAGGCTAAATGCGAGCTTAGAAGAAATAGTGGAAAATACTTTTTTCGGAGATGAGAAACAATAACATTGGTCCAGTGGATTCAATCGGTTCTCGTCTTATGTGAAGCATGCTCTTCCCATCAATTAGCTTCGTCTTCTTCATTGCCATATTAACGATATTGCAAACCATATGAGGAAAGTTTGGATCAGATCAGATGCAAGCAGCTTGGTCTTCTAACTTTGTCCATTTTGTTTTCTGAGTAGAGAGTGAACTAAGTTCCATCAATATTTGAATCTCTTTAACATCAATCTTGCTTCTAGACTAGATAATGGCCTTAAAGGTAAAGTTGATTCCCAAGTATACTTTGTAGTCGACTTATCTGCTCCTTCTGTCTTGTTAGAATATTTGATTTTAATACTATCACTCCGAGATCCAAATATGGTGGTCTTCTTATCACATTAACTGGTGTCAAGAAACAGATATGTGGAACAACTTGGTTTATAAAGCACTTTTTTATGTGAATTCAATAGTTTTAAACTATTTCAAGGCATTCTTCGTTATTCACATTTGACTGAAGGCATAAGTAAAGTGTAAAATTTCAAATAGGCTTGATAAAGACGTCTGAATTTTCCTGGTAGCAATTGGTGATTTCGAAGTAGCGTAAGTTTGTGACAAAGTCACCTGTGTATAGCTTTTTCTTCATCTCCGATCCGAGAGCTGGGTGTTCGGTGGTGGTAGATAGATGTTGACCAATAAATGTCCGAGTCTTGATCCTTGTAGTACTCCAGCGCTTATTCCTTTGGTTGAAGATTCGTCTCGTTGCACTTATTGGTACATACAAAAATGAACAATGCAATTTTGAATAATTTTAAAAATGGTAAGGTGGTCTTCTCCAAATGGTTGGACTTCAATGTGAAGTACCACCAGCGGATGCATGGTGAAGTGCTTGTTCAGAAAGCCAACCTGTAATGGAACGAAATTGGTCGTGATCCTTCCACATTTACCCGGAATTATCTCCTTTGACACGGGAACATCTTCTGGCGTTTTTCAAAGTTCTTTAGTGTTATGTCGCCCTGACATTAGTTGTTGACAGTTATTTTCAGTATGAGAGCATCAAGGTTTGCTAACTTCTGAGCTCGAATTTACAAATCATTTCGGTTCCCTATGGTCTTTCGAAATTTTCAGTGAATAAGATATGTATCACATTTTAAGGGAAAGTGTTAACATCACAGTCAGGAGTGACGTTTTTGAAGCGGGATTTTTCACTCATGAATATAATGGTACCGGTAGAAGCTGCTCTTTATTTCAATCGGCTTTCCATTTTGTACGATTAAGTCCGGAAGGTGAATGGAAGACCCTGCTCTGCTGTTTAAATAGGACAACTTAGAACAGGTTTTTTGTTTTAACTTGTCCTCACAAATCTGTGCTTTCTGGTATAAAAAAGAAGACAAAGGAAAGAGAGATATGGTATGACACTGAAATTGCATAGTGCTTATAAAATTTGTGTTTTTGGTGTACAAGAGACATTCCTGATGGAGTACCGAAACATTCCCAACAAGTTCTTACTAGGAAGCCCTCACGAGTGTTTTAAAAGTTTCCCTCCTCTTAATTTATGTTACTGAAATCCAGCATGGACTTGTCAAGTACATCTATGAAAAATTTTCCTCGTCTAGATTTTGCGTATTGAAAACTTACGCGTTGTCCAAACTAGACGGAAACTTGGCATTTTTCCAGCTATTTGACAGTAGTTTATGCTGAGGAAAAAGTAGCGTTTATGTAGAATTTAAATATTTATGCGCCTTAATCTTATAATGGTCCTTCAAGCTGGATAGTAGAAGCCCGTAGCGTAATGGTTAGTGCGTTCAACTGTCACGCTGGAGGTCTGGGTTCGCTTCCTCGTCCACCTTAAAACTAAAAAGTTTTTTTCAGGGCTACTGCCTCTTGCGAGGAATTGGCAAATCCTCCAAGAGTATCACTTGTCACGAATAAGTGCTTCTCGTCTAGCCGTTCGGATTCGGCATAAAATTGTAGGTCCCTTCCATTCCTGTCGATAGGCGCACACAGAAATGGTTGCGAGTTGTTAGTCACTAGGCCCTGGTTCTTCATGAGCCGTTGTGCCACCCGAGTTAGTTCAAGCTGGATACATTATAAGCCATTACCCATTTTTCATGTTTCACAAAAAGTAATAACTCTTAGAACTTATTTAAATGGCGTTTAAAATAACAAATGTTTTCAAAGGTATTTTTCTAACTACTGAAGTGCAAAATTCTGTCTTGTAAATACCACAGTTTTTATATTTATACCATCAAACTCCTTCAAAATGGAATTCTCAAAATAAGTAAAAAAAAAAAAAACCAATGGAATGTAAATCATTTCTAAAAATAGCTGCTTGACATTCTATAAAGTGGCCATGTTTGAGAAGTTGCTCCTATAATATATTATGGTCTTATAAAGTTAACGCTTGCAATCCTTTTTAAGCCATTTGCTTTGTTTTTTGTTGCGTATCTCTGCACTAAACCTACACACATGTGTCCACAAAACACATCACAGTAGTTCTTTTTCTTGCTTCTTAGTCTTCCTTGTGTCATGGCTGTTCTTTGTATTTTTCGTTCTTTTTCTCTGTTTCTGTAAAACAAACAAAAAAAAAAAATAATAAAAAACTGGATGGATGTTCTTTGATTAGTTTAGTGTATGAACGTTTCGCATTTCGCATATTTGTGTCAGTAATGTGCACTCAACCAGATCCTAACAAAACAGAACAACAGAACTCGTCACCTTTTGTTGACAATACAAATAATAACATTGTGCTTTTGTATACGCACTTTTGCATCAGAAAAAAAAAACAAAAAAAAAAAAAAAAAAAACGTAAAAAAAAGGAAAAACAAAAAAAAAATGTACTGTGTCTTTGTGTTGTTGACGTTTTCTAAACAAAAAAAGTTCATTACGCACCTTAACCTGACAGGCATTTCCGTGCATTAGAATATAGCAACATAGAAAAAAAAACAACAGCAAACAAAACAACTGTCAAACAGGTCTAGCGTGTGACACATAAAATAATTGTTGTTATTAGATAGTTGCATGCATTTCTGTTGTTTTATTTATGTGAAACGATAAAACAAAATAAAAAAGTTGTTCACATTTAGTCGATAACATGAGGGACTCGTCTCTGACAGCATCTGAACTGACTGATTGAATGCTAGGAGAGATGATTCAGTAATATGTTATTGTTGTTGACACATTATTATCGTCAATAGCGGTTGCAATGGCGTACTATTCATTTTTTTTTCTTCTGATAACCAAATCAAGTGTTGTTGCGTCTTACTATTTCTATTTTTGTTTACTTTGTCCCAGTTGACAATGAATCATTTAAATGAACATTCATATCACTTTCCATGAAGAACGAATTAAATTAATTTAATTTTACCAGAAAATTATATTGGTTCATGTAATGCTCAGTAAAGAAACTTTGCAAATCACACGTTTAAAGGAAGGAAATAGCTTCATTGAATGTTGATTTATTTATTTGATTATTTTTCTCAGAAATAATATAATTTCGGGTAATGTCATTCGATTTACTATGAAAAAAAGCGAAAATATATTGTTTTTGCTTTTTGTTTAGTCTAGACTCTAGACCAATGCAACTCTGAAATTTCCTGTAGCATTGGATTCAATGTGTGGAAATGAGGTTGCATAATCTATGATGGACGAGTTCTAGGTTAAATGAAACACACAAAGTAAGAATGTGTTTTTAAGATACGAGATCATATTTTGCAAAAGAAAAAAAAAAAAAAAAAAAAAAAAACATGCTAAAAGGAAAAACCAAACAGGTCAAGACCACAATTTTTTCTACGCAGTTGAAAGCCGTTATGGTTCATATTACATTAAAAAATTAAATTGAAGATCACAAATATTTTTTTTTAGTCTGGAGAGGCATTTTTATGATTTGCAAGAGGTGGTCATCGAGGATTTGTCATCTCGCAAGAAGGCAAGAACCTTTGAACACAAAATTTTTAAATATGGAGGATGGATTCGAACCATAATCTCTAATTTGATAGTTCAACGCCAAGTTAAAAAAAAACAAATGACGAAGTGTTATTTTAAGGCTCAATTTCTGAGCCAATCCAGAAAAACTAATGTCATGTTATTATTGAAATCAGCGTAGGACCAGAGCGTTGCCGCAGGCCTTCACGAAAGTGTAACAAATTAAAAAAAAAAAAAAAACGTAACAAAAGCAGAAAAATTGTAACAAATTAAAAAAGTTGTAAACAAATATTTTTCATGGAGTTTTTAAAATTTGGCAGCAGAATTGGTTTTCTTAAGCTCAACTAAAGTGAAATTTCATTCAATTAAAAAAAAGCATATGTTCTTTTAAAAATTAGAAA
The DNA here is from genome assembly GCA_949320155.1 of Melangyna quadrimaculata. Classification (NCBI taxonomy): domain Eukaryota; kingdom Metazoa; phylum Arthropoda; class Insecta; order Diptera; family Syrphidae; genus Melangyna; species Melangyna quadrimaculata. Next base: position 149,360,925 of record OX439485.1, on the reverse strand, counting down.
AAAGACACATTGGCTAGTATACAACAAGTTTATCTCAGTCTGAAATCGTATTTTTGTCGGATTTTTCATAAGAAAATTACACAAAAATGAGAATTGTGACTTAGATAAGGTTTTTTGCATACCAGCCATACTGTCTAAATATAGACAAATGTTTATGACCCAGTTTTTAAGTTGGGATTTTAACCAGAGGTCATAAACTCTGGAAAAAGATTTGTCTACAGTTTGGTACAGAATAGGATTTTTAATAAATGATGAATCCTGAAACACTTAAAAAACAGTGAAGAAAGAATATCAAAAGCATCTCAATTAATTCATACAGGGTGGCTGATGAATATTGCTACATTAAAAAACTCAAATAACTTTTTTTTTCAGTGTATGGAATTCATTTTTCTTTTATTCATGTTAAAGATCATTCAATTTTATTAAATATAGCTTAATTAGTTTTAAAAATAATAGATTTTAAATGCCCCCCCTGCTGGTTGATGCATGTGCGGCATCTTACCAAAAAGTTGTTCATTACTGCTTGGAGAGTTGAGACAGGAATAGCCGCAATTGTTTCTCGAATGGATTGCTTTAATTCATTCAAATTTGTTGGTTTTGCTTTGTAGACTTCCTGCTTGCAATACCCCCACAAGAAAAAGTCAGGTGCAGTAAGGTCAGGCGACCTGGGGGGCCAACGGAATGTGGAGTTTCTGGATATCAGCTTATTGGGAAATTTTCGTCGCAGTTCTGTCATAACAGGCCGGGCTATGTGAGGAGTTGCACCATCTTGCTGAAACCACACAGAGTTGAAAGAAATTCTCATTCGGCGTAATTCTGGATAGAAAAATTCTCTCAACATGCTCAAGTAACGGTTTCCATTAACCGTAACAGTGTGACCGTTTTCTTCAAAGAAATAGGGCCCGATAATGCAGCGTGATGAGACTGCACACCACACTGTGACACGAAGTGGATGCAATTCCGTCTCATGGAGTATCTGTGGGTTGGAAGCACTCCATATTCGACAATTTTGTTTGTTTATGTTACCGTTTAAGTCGAAATGGGCCTCGTCAGACATAAACAGACAGTTCAACATGTTTCCGTCCTCTTCCACCATTTGAAGCATCTTATGGCAAAATTCCAAGCGAATCGGCAAGTCTGCTGCGTTCAGTTGGTTGGCCATTTGAATTTTATATGGGAATAAGTCCAAATCATCGTGCAAAATTGACTGCAATGACTGTCTGCTTATACCCATTTGAGCAGATAAGCTTCTTGTCGAAACTCTTGGATTTTCTTGTATGGCAGCAGCTACAGCAGCGATTGTTTCCTGCGTCCGAACTGAAGGGTTTCGATGGTAAGGTCTTCTTTCGACTGTCCCATGCTCGGAAAAATTGTTTACGAGTCTCATTATGGTCCATCTGCTTGGAGGATTGCCGCCAAACGTGCGCCTAAACTCTCTTTGAACCAAAACTATGGACTCCAGTGCGTGATAGCGGCGGACAATCCAAATTCTTGTTTCTGTGTCCCAGTTATCCATTTTTATTAAATCTAAGAATCAATCTGCAAAATAAAAAAAAAAAATATCCAGATTCATTAAAAAGAAAAAAAGTTATTTAGTTTTTTTTGGTAGCGGCTTTCATCAGCCACCCTGTAGCTAATAGCCTTTTCACACCAAACCCAAAACCCGGTTTTCGCGAAAATATCGGTTTTGGCTGAAAACCTAGATCGAAAACACGAGTTTTCCCATACATTTATGCTAAACCATAAGTTTTGATAAAACACAAGTTTTAAACAAAACCTGTCCAAAACGTGTTGGATTTGCAGGATGAACTAAACAAACACACCTTGTGAAACATTCAGCGCTCAATTAAACGTCATATAAATAGCTGACGGGTTGCTGCCAGGAAAAAATAATTTTTCAGCTGGAACACAAGTGAGCGCGACGCAGTGTCGCGCATCGTAACTACTACGTGAAATTGATCGGTTAAGAAATAATTTAATTATAACGAATCAGGATTCATTGTATTTCCATTATTAAATTACAATATTTATAAATTGCCTTTAATTGCGCATAAAACATTTGATTTTTGCCCTTTTCTGTGGCACTCAAAATTTTCAAAGCGGCGCTGCCCTTCCTCGAAACCATTGTGTTCAAGCAAAACAAATGAAATGTCAAATGAAAACTTATTAATTTTCGGTGTGAACGCATTTCAAGTTTTCGTAAACACCTTGTGAAACATTCAGCGCTCAATTAAATGTCATATAAAAAGCTGACGGGTTGCTGCCAGGAAAAATTATTTTTTCTGCTGGAACACAAGAGAGCGCGACGCAGTGTCGCGCATCCTAACCACTTCGTGAAATTGATCGGTTAAAAAATAAATTAAACGAATCAGGATTGATTGTATTTCCATTATTAAATTCCAATATGAATAAACTGTCTTTTGATTGCACATAAGACATTTGATTTTTCCCTTATCAATGGCAATGAAAATTTTCAAAGCGGCGCGGCCCTTCCTCGAAACCATTGTGTTTAAGCAAAACAAATGAAATGTCAAATGAAAACTTGTAAATTTTCGGTGTGAACGCATTTCAAGTTTTCGCTAACCAATTGTTGAAAACCTGCTTTTGGGTTTGGTGTGAAAAGGCTATAACTTAGTGAATTTGGTCAGTTCACTCGGGTTTAACCTTAAAACTGGCCTTATATAGGAAATCTATTGAAAAAGGGGGATTGCTTCTAAACTGAAACATAAGAGATTGCTTCTTACAAACGAAAACATTTCCTGCACAGTGTTGATTATGAAGAATCGAGCGATCGAGTTAGAGTTTAAAGATATGGGTAACTTTTGTAACACTTGTAACATTGTGGTAACGTAGCAGGACCCTGAATTATTTGATGGGTATACACGCTGTATGTAAACAATGATTTTTTTACGAGCATAGTGTAATTAGAAGGTCATTGATCCTCTATACAGGATGATTCACCTAAGGTGAATGTATAGTCGAGACAAGAAAAAAAAATCGTATAGGAGGGGGAGTCCTATTATTTATGAACTATCAATCAACTATTGACAATCACAATAGGGATGACAGATTTTCTTGACAACTCAGTGCTCTACTTTAAGGTAAAAAAGAAAAATGACTATTGACAAGTGACAACTACCAAAAAATCACTTCTTTAACCTAGAATTTGGTAACGTTAAATTTATTGTACAGGCCCTTTCATTACGAGATTAAACCTACATAATTAATTTCCGATGTCACTTCAATTATAATATTACCAACTCATCAGTCTCTATAACTCTATCCCCCTTCCACTTCAAGAACACAAAAGTTCAACTCACGAATTGTAATGCAAAATGTTAAGTGTTCAAAATCCCTATTGGCTGTAACCTTTATTTTTTTTTCTATTTCCCTTAATTCCAAACCATTCGAAGTTCCTTTACCAAGCAGGTTTGCCCTGGCACACCTCTGTGTACAGACACATCAAGCAAAAACTCTCTTAACATCATTGATTAAAACCAATCCAGGTATAACAGGAAGGAGATTGCATATTAAATTTGCCTTTCATCCCGATGATATCCATCCGGTTGGGATTTATGTCGGCAGCATGTCTTCTACTCTCCTTTACCCTTGGTTGGTTGGTAGGTTGCCCTGTGATGGCATGGTATGCTATGGCATGGCATGGCATGGCGCTTCATCGCATCGAGGAAGTGAGAAACTTTCCAACTGCTGGCTGCTGCTGCTGTTTCTGATAGAAATGATTTGCTACTTTTTAATTTTTCCATTTTCTAATGCTGCAGAGAGCTGGCTAAAGTCAACGCGGATAATCCTCCACGCTGCCGCGCCGCTCCGCATCGCCCCGCGCCGACTAGGTAAACGGGACGATGAATGTTGATGTGCTGTGCTGCATCTGGTAGATATCATATGCTATGGAATTGGTAAAATAGCCTTTAGGTATAGAACAGCCTGCTGCAACACAACATTTGTTTGTGCACACTGCACAGCCACACACATTTGTTCATAGATTCAAAAAACCGAACAAACGAACAAAAAAAAAAGCAACAAAACACAAAAAAAAAAAGATTAAAACTTCTCTTTAAATAGAAAGCGATGCGCGAAGCACTGGGCCGCAACCAAACGTGTTTCTGTTTCCAGCTTTTCATGATTAGCTTCCTTTTATTTATTTATTTATTTATTTATATTTTCCGTACTACAGCAGCAAAATCTAGTGCTAGCTATAGCAGAGCCAGAGAGGTACCTTTTCTGCTTGCCATAGTCCTTATGCTGCTTGTCCCAGAGTGCAACACTCACTGATGCCTGCCTCCTGGATCTGACCTAATGGACGAACTATCATCGTCGTAATACAAAGAGGATAAAATTGCAAATTCTATATATTCGCGATGTGTATGCTGTGTGCTACTGCCAGGGTCATATTCTTTATAAGACGAAGTTTTCAAATGGCGAAGGCCCTTTGCTAAATTTAACAAAAATCATTGTCAAATAAAACCGAGCGATAGCCTTGTCAATTTGTTGCCAGCAACATTTTCTTTATGAACATATGAAGTCCGCCCTCTTAGCAGTTTAAATTGTTGTCAATTTTTTTTTTTTCACGGAGAATTGCCGACATTTACGTGAGTTGGCACTTAGAGTGAACGGCTTTAACAAGAAATTGTAGCCAACTTGTTGCGCACAACTTTTTTTCCACCCACATTTGGTGCAAGTAAAAGCAAAAATTTTTCTGGAAGCAAACGATAATTTGTTTCTATAATTATCGTTGCTAGCAAAATATTGCTAGAAAATAATTTTTGAGCAACTCCTTCTTGACAATTTTTTGCTGTCCGCAACTTGCGCAAGTCAACTTATAAGTTGTGTTGTTTCCAGCAAAGTATTGTCTCTGGTAACCTAAAATTTTCGGGTTCAAAATGTTGCGGAAACTAGATTTTGAGATCGGATATTAGGAAATTTTTTAGCGACTAGTTGCACATAATTGCTGCCACGAGTTGGAGAAACTTAAAGTATTAGTAAATGCTGTTACCAAATGATTGTCTTGTGTTTCAAGTTTTTGTGAATATTATGCTAGAAACAAATTTTATGAGATTAAGAAATAAGAAATTGCATGTAACCAAGTAAAGTAGTTGCAGACTTTTTGCGGAAAATATGTTGTATGTGTAATGCCAGAAAATATGTACTTAATTATTGGAAGAAACATAATGCTGAAAAACAAGAGAAATATTGCAACAAAAATCACGACCAAATGGTTGTTATCAACTTTTTGGTACCTATGGCTGGTTGCAATACATTTTTTTTTGCCCACAGTAAGATGAACACAAGGCATAAATGTTTCTCGAATCAAATGATCGCCTTTTGCTCACATAATTGTTGAAAGTAAAAAAGTTGCTGGAAATTTGTTTTGAGATTAGGCAACAAGAAATTAGTACCAAATATGTAGTTGTATACGACTTTTTGCCTCTCAAAGTTAAAGCAAGTCAAGGCAATGATAAATACTGATAGCTTATGATTGTCTTTTTTTTATAACTGATTGGAGCATAATGTTGCAGGAATCAATTTTGTATGTAAGGCAATACTAGATTTAACAATAAGTTGCTAGTTGAATACAATTTTGTGCTGTTGCAATGTGAAGCAACGCAATAATATTGGAAATAACGATGGTGTTGTGTCACAATTGTTACGAGCAAAATGTTCCTAGAAATATTTTGTTTGTGATTAGCTACCAAAACAATACAAATAAATAGTTGCGCACAACTTTTTGTTGTGTAAAGTTGAAGCAAGTGAAAATAATAATAAATGCTGGTAGAAAATTGGTGCCTTGTGTTCATGCTTGTGGTAAGAAACATGTTGCGAACGATTTTTTGAGATGATGTAACATGCAGTTATAACCAATTAATTTGTTTCTGACAGTTGTACTCAACCCAATACTTTAATTTAATGCTACCAAATGATTACTTTGTGTTCATAAATGTTTGAAACGAAATGTTGCTTGGTATAATTTTTTTGAGATTATGCAACAAGCAGATATTTGTAACCAGTTAACCAACAGTTAGAGCAAATCGAGGGCAATCAGCAAATATTTATAAAAACACATTTATTTATAAGATTAGGCAACAAAAAGTTACAATCAATTAGTTGCATGCAACTATTTCCTGTCCACATTTATGCAAACCAACGCAATAATAAATGTTGTTCAAAAATGATGACCATTTAAAAACTCTCATGTCTTATTAATCATGTACTTCTTAAGTCCAGCCGTGATTACTGCTGCTGCTAGCTGATGTTGATGCTCCTGCTGTTGGCGAAATAAGAGGAATAAATATGTACAAGAAAGATATAAATAGCTGCAGGAGAGACGATGATTAAAAGTTCAAGAGTAGGCGGTCGGTTGGTTCGTTCGGTCGTTTGTTCGGCTTGATGGTGATGGTTGCTGCCTGCCTCCTCGTTGATTTCGGTGCTACATGTAGAAAACCAGCCGCGCCACCTAGCCCCCTCCATTTCCACTGCGCACCTTGTGTGTGCTTTTGTTGTGGTTGTTGTTTTTTTTTTTTTTTTTAACTTTTAATTTCTATTTGCTGGGCATTGCTACAAAGAGCGCTCGCACAATAAATGCAATTATTTGGATCATGATGGTGAGTGAAGTTTTTTTTTTTTTGGGAGCTCGAGCTAGCTGCTCTGATGTCTCCCGTTCTTTCGCCTGTCGAATTCAACAATTTAAAATCGATAGAAATTTTTATTTTAGGACAATACAAAACGAGAAATTTGAAAGTTGAAAGACCCGAATGTAACAAACAAGGCTGATGGCGGCGAGTGGCAGAGTTCTATAGATAAAAGTAGTCTTAGGGCATTTTGTTAATAGGTTTAGGTAGTGAATGTGTATGATTGTTTTTTACTTTCTTTCTTTTTTAATTCATTAAATGGGAAATGATGTGGAAAAAGTAATTAAAAAAAAACTCATAGAATTGTGAAATTTTCACTTAAATATTTTGACACTCAAAAAAATTGAAAGGCGGGTGCAATTTTAAACCTGTTGGGAGTGAAATTTATGATAGGTAACAAGCTAACAAAAAAACAAAAAAACATTAAAGGAAGTATGAAGGTTTAGAAAGGTTTAATCGTGTAATTGACAACATTTTGCTGTACATTCGATATACATTTATTATTCTTCTTTTACTTAAATGTACGGTTTCATAACATTTCATAAAAAATGCATATAGAAGCTCAGATAAGATTAAAGAAAAATATATACCACTTGGATTCCGCGTGTTAATACTATTGTAGTTTGCGGCTTTTATGTGTAATCGAATACAATAAAAGGTTATCATTTTACTCTGATTGCACAATTCACATTACACGCATTTCAAGCAGCTTCGCATCGAATTAAATTAATAACATTATGTTGTAATGCAAGGCAAAATCCAATGTCATCTAAAGGGTGTTTTTTTTTTGTATAGAGATTTGGTTTTCTTAAGTTGGGAACATTGTTTCCAGTGAGAGTTAATTTTGACAGCTGACAGATGAATTGCGCAGAGTATATTTTACCATTTATGTCAAAGGTTAAACCACTTACTATGGTTCTCGATTTGTTCTTGCATAGATCTACAATTATGTTCTTACATCCCGAAGTAGACTAACTCTGGGGTAGGGTTTAAGGCGATTTTTTTTTATAAAGTTACAGTCGACGTAACCTTCAACGACGAGGCTTATAACGACCACTCGCTTTTAATGGCCAATTTTCCTTCATTTGGTTGGTTTTCCTACAATTTTTATTAGTATTGTCGGTCAGTTATAACGTCGTCGATTTGTGGCTATAACGACTTTGAACATATAACACCGACTTTCAGCCAAAAATTACCTTATTGTGCAAACAAAGTAGTAGCCCGTAGCGTAATGGTTAGTGCGTTCAACTGTCACGCTGGAGGTCTGGGTTCGCTTCCCAGCCTCGTCCGCCTAAAAACTAAAATTTTTTTTTCAGGGCTACTGCCTCTTGCGAGGAATTGACAAATCCTCCAAGAGTATCACTTGTCACGAATAAGTGCTTCCCGTCTAGCCGTTCGGATTCGGCATAAAATTGTAGGTCCCTTCCATTCCTGTCGATAGGCGCACACAGGAATGGTTGCGAGTTGTTAGTCACTAGGCCCTGGTTCTTCATGAGCCGTTGTGCCACCCGATTTATTTTTTTTTATTTGTGCAAACAAATATTTTATAATAAGGAAATAGTAAAAAAAAAAATAATAGTAGTTATAAAAATAATAGATACAATAAGAAAAAAATACAAAAATAATAAAAATTAAAAATAAAATGAAAAAAATATACAAAAAAAGGAAAAACCCATAAAACAAATAAAAGAAAATAAACAGTAAATATATAAACACAAAAACATTTTAATTTAAAATATAACAAAATAAAATTTAAAATACAAACAAATAAAATTCAATTAAAAAGTACAAGTGACCTCAACTCCAGAAATAATTGTGTTTTGCCCAAGGTACTTTTTAATTGAATTACATATTCATTCACTCCACTTAAAACAGAAGTAATTTCAATATTTTAGTATTTAAATTTCTTCTTATTACAAACAAATACAATTTTAAATATAAACAAAAAAATGGAATGGAAAAAGTAGTTATGTACGCAAAAATGTTGGCTACAGACAGCTTACCCCGCTGGCCCAGTTAGCACCGAAGTGTGCTGTTTTGATACTAAAACTCGTTTTAACTTTGTGAATGTAATTTATGCGGGTGATTGTGGAGACTACCTTCAGGAAATCGTTGGAGTTTGTATTGAATTCAAAATAAATTATATTTATATTTTGTTCATAATAAAATTAAGCCTCAAGGAAATAATGTCCCAATTCAATAATCCTACCAAAATGACAAATCCAAAAATAAATTAAATAAGGCCGCTACCCTAGATTCGATTCACACATTCGATTCCCTTTCGCCCTGTATTTCCATTCTGCTATCCGGCGGGTGAACTACATTATCCCAAGCCAATTTTACATACACGTTAACAGCTGTTCCCGGCGCAAGTGAAAATCTTAATAAGTTTCAATAAATTGTTCTGGCTGGAATGTAAACAAATATGGAATGTTTTCAAATATTCTAAATTAAGCAACAAATTTGTTTCTACTCACATTTTCCGAAGCTCTAACCAGACACACAAACCACCAATTGAAAACCCGCAACATTTTGTATGCGGATCTGAATTCTATAGAATGAGTCCGTCCACGTGAATAAGAGAATACCGAACCGCATTACCGACATTGCCGACATAAATCCACATTACATGGACAGAATAGTAACTAGTGAAAATTCAAGTAAAATTCCCCCGAAAATTGCAACATTTTATATGCGGATCTGAATTGTATAGAAAGAGTCCGTTCACGTAAATAAGCGAATACCACACCGTATTACCGACATTGCCGACGTAAATCCACATTTACTTGAATGAATAGCAGAATAGTAACAAGTGAAAATTAAAGCAAAATTTCCCCCGATGAATAGCAGAATAGGGCTGTTAATTTCCTATGAAGATCACAAAGTTCCTAAAATAAATTATTTTATGAAACTTATTTCAGCAATTTGTTGTTACCTCTCTCTGTGGCAATAAATGAAAAAATCCTTGTCGTCTTATGTTAGTTCGATTGGCATCTGTGCTGCTTTTCACCTTTACACATGTAGATTCAAGGGTTGAGTTAGAATTCCAGGCCGCGAATGTTTTTGTGTTTCTGTTCCATTTTGCTCGGTAGTCTGTAGTCGGTAGTCTCACGCTCCGAAATCCGAACCATCTATACGCTGTCACAAACTAAGCATCTTATAAACTCAAAAAAGCTGATGATACCAACTGAATGAACCCCCGTCCGCTACAAAATGGTGGATTTCTCTTACTACAAATTTTCCAATTTAAAACAATCTCAAAAATAAAGAAAATTGTGTTGTTTATCTTATCTTACTTAATCGCATCATCCTTAATTTTAATTCGTGAATCGTGTTTTCCGTTTAGATTAAACGAAACCACTTTATGTACTTACATTTCAATCTAATCTTTAGAAATTAGAAATTAGAAAAAAAAAATTCAAACACCACCTCCTACCAACTGCCAACCCATGAATGACCCTATTTTAAGCTTATCTTTTCTCTTTTGGTTCAACACATATTTTTAATTTTGTTTTCAAACCAAAACTAATCAAAAAAAAAAAATAATGTAATCCCACCTTAAGTTGTTGGTGCGAGGAGGTCTGTTTCTATCTCTGATGTACCGTTATAAACTATCTGATTTTCTCTTTATTTCCTCATTAATCAAGTTACACTGTAAACGAATCAATCTCAAACCAAACAAAAAATGTAGCCATTAAACGAAACAATAGAAAACAGATACGAAAGTTTAGATACCAACAAAAAAATGTAGAAGGAAAATGCTTAAATATTTTCACAAAACACAATTTTTGAGTAACGATGTTGCTTTAATATCCACGCTCGCCATGGACGCGACTGATGAAGTTGAAAAAATAAGACAAAACCTAAGATAGCTATTACGAGTTGACTACTTGCCTTTCAAGAAACAAAAAAAAAAAAAAAAAATCTGACTGACAGTCACCAAATGGCAATCTGTCAGATGAATTTAAAGATATCGTGTTGGATGAATGGATGAATTTAACCGCAAAGTGATATAAGCAACAGCAGCAATAAAAATAACAATAACAACAACAACAATTAATGGAAGACAATTCAAAAAAAAAATAACATATTCCCTTTACTGATCAACAACAGAGAGTTGCCCTTTTCTCCAGCTCTCGAGAGTTGGATCATTATTATTTATTTGTGTGTCTTCTAATGTTCGAGTTGAGTTACTTCTTCTTCTTCCTGGGGTTAATGGTCAATATAGCTCCCTAATGAAGCCCAACCAGATGGCACATAAAAACAATTTCGAAGAAAAATTGACAGACATCAGAAGCCATCTAGGCAGTCACTGACAGTTACATTGAAGTATAAGAACCAAAAAGCGCGGCATATAATGGGAAATTATGAAGAAAATTTAAAATTAAAAAAAAAAAAAATATATGAACGAAGGGGGAATAAATGGGTTCGGGCGTTCAATTGACCGAGAGTATTTTTAACGATTCATTAAGATGACATGAAATCGTCTTTAACAGCTTAACGATGCCAATTAAATTGTGGGTTTTTAAAACATTTTAATTGAAACATTTTGCTGGAATTTTGTATGTATACATGCACGAGAAATAACCATAATAAATTCTCCAAACAGAAGCACTCATACAAATAGTCTATATACCCACAGTTTTTTTTTAGGTTTGGCTGCCAGATTGACAATTGTTGGGTCACAGTCACACAACTTTTGAATCCTAGGATTGAAAATTTTGTTACTTATTCCAACAACATTTTACATAACATACAACTTCAAAAAAATCTAACAAAATTTTTTTCTTTTTTTTTTTTCAGGTACATATACATATACATATACATACAGTTGTGTCTTTGTATTTCGATAAAAAAAAAATATAAAAAGAACGTAAGTAGAAAAATGCGGTCTAATTTTTAAAACTACATCGATTATTATTTACCCGCGCAGAAAAGCAGTCTAGTTTTCGACAAGGCACTAGAGAGTTTTACATAGATTCTGGCAAAGTTAGGTTAAGATGAAGTTGCTGCTAGCAAAGAACTGGCACACTTAGACAATAAGTTGGTCCGTTGTGATACCATGTGAATCTAGAGAGATTTTCTCCCAACTCGTTAAAACCAATTGGAGCTTCTTATTAAGCGCGCGAGACTACTTATGTCAATGTTTGTCAGATCACTAGGATCATTGAAAAGAAGTCTTCCATATGGAGACTGCGTCTTTGGGATAGGACAGGGCATGTGCAGAAAAGATGAGGAACAAATTCTTCCTCTTCGTACATACAGCTTCTGCAAAAGTCATTTGGGAAAACTCCAAGCCGCTTTGCGTGCTTGCCTATAAGACAGTGCCCGGTTATATCACCAATTACGGAGCTGATATGCAATCTGTTGAAAGATATCAAACACTTAGAGCGCCTCACATCTAGCGTAGGCCAGATCTGTTTTGTTGCCAAACAAGTGGTGATATTGTTCCACCTATGGTTTGTTCTCCTAAAAGCATCTTGCTTCAGCAAAAATTGGCATGTAGCGATAGGCAAACCGATATTCACCCTTTTAGGTAAAATAGGCAGTCTTATTCCACCTTTGGCGAGTTCATCAGCCTTACAATTACCCGCAATGACCCGGCACCCAGCAAAGGTGAATATTGAATTGCTGTGCCAGTTTAGGGCTGCTATAGAATTTGTAGAGACACAGTCGAGAGATTATATGGGTGCTTCGGTGTCTGAGAAGATGCGGTTATCAGAAGTGGATATAACGTTTTCCTTGTGCCAAGATAAAACTTCCTTTATCGGCAAAAGTTCCGCCTGGAAGACGCTACAATGACCTGGAGGACGAAATGAGAGACTTAAATTTAGTCTTTCTGAATACACGCCTCCACCAACCCCATCATCGGTCTTGGAACCGTCCGTATAGAATTCAATCGATTCGTTTTCCAAAAATGACGCGTCCTCCCATGTGGATCTGGAAGGTATGGCAACTTTAAAGTTTTTATCGAAACGGAATTGTGGGATGGTGTAGTCAATTATACTTGGAAGTGAACCGTATGAGCTCAGAATAGCTGAGTAGCCTATTTCAAGGGGCTATGGCAATTGGCTGGCAAGGGTTAGGAAATGCTAGAACAAAGACCTTGCCGATTATTAACCCTTTGACCTCGTCAGAATGGCTTGGGACTTGATCCCGCGATCTTCTGCTTGTCAGTGCGCTACCCATTGGACTAACTCGCTAAAATAAAATTCAGTGTCGAAAGTGATTCATATGATACTGATATTGACTGGTGCTTATAAAATTTTTGTTTTTGGTTTACAAGAGACATTCCTGATGGGGTACCAAAACATTTTCGACAAGTTTTTACTAGGGAGGGCCTCACGAGTGTTTGAAAAGTTTCCCTCGGTTAAATTTTTGGTACTCAAATCCAGCAAGGGCTTGCTAAGTACCTGACAAGTTTTCCTCGTCTAGATTTTTCCCTCCTGAAAACTAACTATGACCTTGCACAAACTAGACAGAAACTTGGCATTTTTCCAACCGGGTAACTACATAATGAGTTAACTCGAAATGTCTACAGAACTGTAGAGTGTTAACTGAATTAAAATTTATCAGTTGGATATAATTTCGATGAAATGTTCTTATCATCATTACGTCTTCAAACAGATAGAAACTTAGAGTCCCATAACATTACTGAAACAAACAATATTTTGCAACTAAAAAGAACTATCACATTCTTATATCCCAAACATAAATATAAATTTAAATAGATTCTTCGTCTTTACATTCAATTCCCATACTCGGTAATCATAAATTATTTTCCTGCTAAATGTGTGCATTAAAATACAAACAAAAAAGTAAGAATGATGATTGTAAGAATTTAATGATTGTCATTATTTGATAAATAAATGGTCAGCAAATAAATGAACGATCACTTTAGAAGACAGCCATCAAATTCCATTCCATCCATTCACTCTTGGTGGTCTTTTTCTTCATTATTGAATCTATACTTGCATACTCTCCTCGTATTATAGTCGTATAGAAAAATATCATTAAGCGTTGGCGGTGGTCAATCGCAAGTATGGTGGTCTTTTTGACTCGAGTCAAGTCAAAATCTTCTTTTTTCTTCTTCAATAATAAAATTGAGTAATAAAAACTCATTGCGCGATTTCAATTGATTTGCATTTTATTGCTTGTAAATATTGTAACGAGAAACTATCAAGAAAGTGTGAATGTGAGACGTTGGACCGACCGGACCGTCCGACCGACGACATAACCCATACGAATGGCCATCAGCTAGTAGCGGTTGTTGGTGCGCAATTACATTGGCTGACGATAAAATAAGCTTTTATGGTTTGTCCAGTTATGGAAATAAGTTAGAACGAAGCACTATACGACGAACAGTGGATTGAAATAAGTATTGGATATGGATATGATTTTTCCAGAGAAGAAATTCGAATTTTTGCTCTAGCTTGTCTAGAACGAGGCAACTTTAGATGAGCTTAAATAAACATTCATACAAAAATTCTGATTTTATTTTCAAATTTTCTCGGAAATGGCTTTTACGATTTTGGGTTAAATGTTGTGCATGTAGTGTCGAAAGTAATTGTAACAAAACTACATTTAAGGTTTCTACAAAAACAAAAATTACTAAACAAAAATTGGGCTTTGTCGACTTTTCGGAAAATTATCCCTTTTTTTATTGCTCTCAAAATATAGCTCGAACATGACTGTGTCGATTTTGATTTGGAAGGCTTTTGCGACCTATAGTGCAGATGTGTTTCGCTCTGACAACAACATTTGAGCTATTTAGTAAGAATTGTTGTTGCCTTTCTTAGACACATATTTTTAGTCGATGGTAACCGATGTATTTATAAAATAAGCTGCACTGATGTGCTGCAAATTATATAATTTCCAGGGGAATTTGGTTGAATTCTTGCACCTAGAAAGTTGTTGTAATTGCCCGTGGTCTAGCATTGTAAATAGAAGAAGATAAACAATAACAATAGAAACATTGTTTATGTTTTTTGTTTAGTGCACTTTGATTGAAATATTAATTTGGAAGGCTTTTGCGACCACCTGTATTGCAGATGTGATTCGCTCTGACAACAACAATTGAGCTCTTCAGTAAGAATTGTTGTTGTGTCGATTTTGTTTATATTTATTTCGCAAACAAGTATTTTGAAATCGTACAAAGAACATTGAACTCCAAAATTTTACAAACAAATTATGGAAACAATATTTGTTTTTTTTTGAACTTGACTTTTAAATGCCACTTTCTCATATGCAAATGTGTAAACAAAGTAAAATTATTTATGTCTACAATGCAGCCACATTACAGACTTGAACAAAAAAAGCAAGTTCATGCGATCCAGTGGTATATTTTATTTCTGTTAAATTTTGTGTCGAAATCACTGCTACCGTGGCTCCTGGTATTTATCATTCCAAAAATACGGTCTCGTCTCGGGATGTTTTGTAAGTATTGTTTACAATTGGGTTTCATCCTAGTTTGCCGAAACGACACCGAAATTCATTTTAAGTATTCTATATTTTTCTGAAATGATTAAGAAGTTTGGCATTTTTTTATTGTAAAATATTAACTATGAACAAAAAAAAGTTTCGACCGAAATTGTAGAGAATTATTTAATCTAGGCAGTTGTGGATTTTTTCCAAAAAAAAAATGTCTGTTTTCCTCCGGGAAATAAATCAAAATGACATTAAACATTTGTTGGCTATGATTTTGCTTCAAATGATACCTAATAATTCCTCTTGGATCAAAATTATCTTCATATTTAAATAGCATGCACATTTAGTTTTATATTTTGTTTCATTAAAGAGGTTTCTTAAACTGTTTCCTTTTCATTCTTTTATTTACTTAAATTTGTTTGAAATTCGAACCAGGAACCATTCAATTCCCAGTCGAGTAAGCTTTCGCCTAGTCCAAATCTTAATGCAAACATATAATGTTGAAAATTGATAATTTGTACACACTAATTTGTAACACACAAATGCTTAGTTTTGCTCCAAAACGATGAAATATTGTTTTTAAACGAAGCAATTTTGCTTGAACAACACTCCAATAACCGAAAAGTTAAGAGTGGAATAAATAAACAATGAAATCATGTAGCGTCGCAGAAAAACAATTTAAGTTTCGACAAGGCACTGACTAGAGAGTTTTACATCGATTCTGGCAAGGGGCTAGCATTGGCTAGAACAAGGGCCTTGGTGGTTATGAACCCTTTACCCTCGTCAGGCAAAACAAAAAAATTGGTTAATGTGGGACTTGATCCCGGGATCTTCTGCTTGTCAGTACAATGCGCTAACCACTGGCATAGCTCGTTACACAAAAATTCAATATCGAAAGTGAATAAGTTTTATAACTCTAATGTTTCATACCCATAGAAAAATTGTGTTATGGAAAATAAGACAAGGGAAAGAGAGAAAAGTGTCGTATGATACTGAAATTGCATGGTGCTTTTAAAATTTTTGTTTTTGGTGTACAAGAGACATTCCTGACGGGGTACCGAAACATATCCGTCAAGTTTTTACTAAGGTGGTTTTCACGAGTGTTTGAAAAGTTTCCCTTGTCAAAATGTTTGGTACTGAAGTCTAGCAAGGGCTTGCCAAATCTGCCAAGTTTTCGTCATCTAAATTTTTCCTACTGAAAACTTACTAAGGCCTTGCCCAAACTAGACAAAAACTTGTCATTTTTCCAGCCAGGTAGTTTCAACATTGGTCGCTGTTGATTTTACACGAATCATTATTGTTTTAAAATGGTCCCATTGAAATTGAAATCAAATTTTTTTTTAACGTTTACAAACATTAAACCAATAATTTAAAATGACAGTTCAAAACTGAAGAATTTTAAATAGAAATTAAATACATAACTGAAGTAGGATAAAACCAAGATATATATATTACAGGTAATATCACTAGCGTTTTCATTTTTGTTCAGTTCTGCACATGTTGTCAAAATCAATAGTAAAAAATTGAATTTCAAACAAGAACTACAAATTTGTGTTTGTTTACTGTGTACTTACACAAGGGCAGCCATAATTTGTTTTTGTTTACTGTGTTCTTACACAAGGAGCAGCCATCTTGAAATTTCACAAGCTGCGCCTGATAATACCTAAGATATGTGTACTGTGGGATAAAACCGCATTATTGTACAAAGTAAGAACAATTTTCATTTTGGTATAGTAAAAAAAAAAAATAACAAAAAGTGACCAACGCAAAAGGAGCGGCATGGTCGACAAACTACATCGAATTTAGACTCCTTAAGAGCCCTGGAGTAAAATTTCAGAACTGCAAACATATGTTATATCATAGAATTTCACAAAACAAAATTTAACGAATAAATCAAACAACAGCCATGCTGTAATGAAAGTAACAATAAATAAAAACACGAACAAAACCCAAATGTCATTTTCCGAACATAATTAACGGACCGGCCAATTAATTCTGTGCGAAAATAGAGTGGAGACTTGTCAAAGCAATCTGGTATAATCATCAATTTCGTTGGTCGAACAGCGTACCACATAACGAAAAGCACAACGAAGGTTTCGTTTATGATTTCGTCATGTCATTTTTGTATGGGATTTTTTGTTTCACATCAGGGGCGTACTAGGCTTGAAAATTTAGATGACAACTTTTGTATATAAAATCTTACGTTTCCTTACAGAACTGTCATTTCAGTTAATTTTGCAATCAATGTAGTTGCTCTTGATCGTTTTTCTTGTTATTTACAATGAAAAAATCATCTACCTTTTTGTTTTAGTGCCAACACAAGGAGAAAAAACAACAAACTACTTTGATTTTAATATTTTTTCAGAAACATTTGGCTTTAACGTTGAAAATTGTAAAATCAAAGTGGAGCGACATTGTTTTAAAGTGTTTCGGTGGATCGAAAAATTTTAACGTGGTTCACGTGAGATTTAATTGACTATGCAACACTTTACAACTACGTTGAACACACTTTAAATGGAACAGAAATGAATTGCATTTTGTTAAAAAAAAGTACACACTTTTCCGCAAGGTTTAAGTAAGGTTGGTTTAAAAATGGCGCAATTTTGTAGTCGATTTAGTAAGATGTTAAATCATTCTTAGTATGATACTAGGTTAAAAATTGTATTTTGCTTATTTTAAATGAGTTAAGCATCGTACTACCTCCTAACATTTTACTATAGTTAAAATCACCAAATGGCAATTTTGTATTTTTAGTATCGTACTAAAGTAGTAGTAGTATCTATTGAGATTTTTTTTTAACACAAATTTATATTTTCTTAACTCTATGGTAACATAATCACTTATTTTCTATTGCAATTGTCGACTTGAAATTGGTCTGGCTAAACAAATTATTATTAATACGATATTTAGATATTACAGGATACAAATTCAGGTTATTAAGACTTTGTCTTTCACATTTTAAGAAAAAATTAAATAAGTCCACTCAACAAGACGATATCTTAAAGACTTAACCTAACAAACACTTAAACTAGTGCAGGGGAGAAGAAATGAGAGATGTTACGTACAAAATTAATTACACAATTTGACGTTACTAAATGTCAAAATAAGGAATGTTTGTGATTTTTTTGCGAGAGATGTCACTTTTTTGGACGTGTTCAGCTGATGTGGAAATTGGTTTAGTATGATATTAGTTAAAAAGTATTTAAAGTTTAGGAAATTTTAGTAAACTGTTAAAGAATTAGAAAAATGTAATGTAATATCATACTAAACCCTTTATAATAGGCTGTTTAAAATTTTGCGCCAATAAATTTTCTATTGCTAACGTTTGTTTTCTTCTTATTGAAATGCATTTTATTTCAATTCACAATTTAATTTTTTGTCTGACTTTGTCATAAAGACTGCCCCATAGTTCAAAGACGTAAGTAGCAGTGCAGCACGTTCCTAATCTAAATATGGTTCTCTGTTGCACACACATTCCTTTGCATAATGAAAACTCACGTCCATAATAAAATAAAATACCATTTTTTTTTAAATCATTTAATATAAAAAAAATGTCATAATAAAATTAAATTGCAATTTAATATCCTCCTCAACCCACACAAATAATAAATAATCACTTTAATTTGACAGAAATAAACAAATAAAAAGTAATTTCGAATTCCATTTGACTGTGTATAGTTTCGAATATTATTCGAATGTAAATATGGAAAACTGTCAAATCTGTTAAAATGTCATTAACAAAAGACAAAAGCACATATCAAAATTTAAATAAAACACCATCTTCTTCTACTTCGTATTTTCGTATTTATTCGCATATGGATTTGAAAGGAAGAAAGGAAAAATTAATATTCCAGATATACGACATTGTAAATCCTAAATGGGTAGAATTATTCAAAGGAGCCTCTTCTTTTCTTATCTGCTGTGTCTTGTGTGTGTTTAGTTTGTCCTGTCGGTCGTGTCGTTGACGCATGACTTAACAACCATATTCGAAAAGCTAAGCTGTCATTATGATAGGTATACTCCTAAGGCATTTCTTTCTCTCTATTTTCTACAGTTGTTAGAACACAAAACCCAACAGAATTAGAATTTATGGAATTGTGTGATTCATAATCAATTTACATTTTTTTTTAAAGTATGCTTCTTTAGTTCTTCTGTCAAAGTGGTCAATAATATTAAAACGGAATAACAATAAGTAATGAAGTGACATCCCCACCCAAATTGGACATGCACCATTCGAACGGCCTCCTATTGATTAACAGATCTAACAAATAATAATAATACATTTGAATGGGGTTTATAGAAAATCAAAATGAATTGTCTATGAACACATCCGCTGTAGACATAAACCGTTTGAAGAGTGCGGTGGTTTTACCATGTTGCATGTTTTGCTTTGCTGCTGTACGAACCGGTGCGGTGTGTGAAGTTTATATAACTCTGACAGCTGCTGCTTGTGGTTTATAACGGACATAACCTGCTGTTTACACTTCCGGAGTTGAATGGCTTACATTTTATTTTATTTAACTTTATCGTGTCTAATTAAAAGAATTTAAAATTTGGAATTGGTGATAGAAGAAGAAATAAACGAGTGTGTGCATGGAGGAATCAATGACATTATAGGGTACCCGTATGTTAGGCGCGAAACTGACATCTATAATAAATGCCGAATGACTGGCGAAATTTATCCAACTTACCATCACCACGCAATACTCATCAGCCAAACTCAACTTATAACTTGGCTAAAAGATAAAGGTATATTTACAAACATGCTGGACTAATGATTACCGGTTCTAGTTCTTTGATCTACTTGATTAGTAAAATATATAAATTTTGATTATACACAGTCCAGTCGATCGGAGCTTGTGTAGTGTGGGTATCTTCAATATGTAATTATTCATTTTATGTCAATTAATCTTGTCTAGAAACTGGTATTATTTTTATATTCACACACAAAATTAAAAAAAAAAATCGAATAAACAACTTTGATGGGTTCTTCTTTAAGCTGCTAATTGACAAATGGTGATAAATAAATTATATAGCTTAGAAATTTTGTTTTGACTTTGAAATTTTGATCTCGAAAAAATAAAATAAATCTTATAAATTGGATCAATGCTTATGGATGGATTTTATTGCTTTATTGCTTTATTGTGTTTATTCGTGTTTTTTTTTATTTTTAAACATAGATATTAAAGCTTTGATAAATTGGAAATTAAATCAAAATAAAAGAAGATTATGGGAGAAAATGAGTTGATGTATACGAACTAATAATGTTGATGGATGGCACTTGTGAATAAATTGGTGTTATGTATGTTAAAAAAAATTCAGATACATTCATTTAACAAAAACCGCCAAGTTGTTTATTTAATTTTTTGATTTTTAAATGAGTGATTTACAAAAAAAAAAAAATGTATGAATACAAATAGAAAATTGTATTTAGGCATGATATTCGTATATGTAGTTGATTTATTGATAAATTGACAAGTTAACATTATATCACACCCAATTCAAATGACCACTATGTGAGCTCATGCGGTTCGAGGCAACTGGGTCAATTAATCATTTACTCATGTGGATTACATAGACAATAGTGCTGTCAGTTTAACAGTAAGCCATGTTAATTTGTCTAGATTTTCATGTTCGTTTAACAGATATGAACGGTTAGGGTTAAACCGTCACTATTTTTCACTCTTGCATTCACAATAATATGCACGACTGGGTCGCACCTACTTGCACCTACGTTCTAAAGTCTAGAGGCTTATGAATACAAAACAAATAATTATGTGAATATTAAATAAAAATTCAAGAGCAAGAAAATAATTTATTTTATTGCTTACATTTCTAAGCTGCATGTAGCAGTGTGAGCTTAACAAAAAAGAAGTCATGTAATTTGTTAAAGAAATATGAAGTAAGAACATTTTTAAAAATCATTACACCGGTTTAAAAACAAAATATTTTTATATACATACATACATACAAAATGGACAACTTCGAATAAACATGATTTTGTAATTAAATTTATGTACAACTATATTTTCGAAGTTTGACCATTTTTGAAGTCGCAATATCTTGCAACAACTGCGTTATACGCAAAAAAGTGTGATAATGTTTCCTCTAGGGAATATTAAAGTCTGCAAAATAGGTATAAAATATTTTCCGAAAAATTCGTCATTTAAGAGTAAAGAGCCAAAAACCGGTATTTTAGAATTTTTATTTTTTTTTTTTAATAAAATAATTTAAATAATGATGTTATGAAAATTATGGCTTCTAGAAAAAAAAAATGTTAATGCACGCTTTTATAATATTATATAACATATACATTTTAAGCTTACGGTTTAAAAGATATTTGCGAAAAAAACGATTTTTTTTGACAGTTGACACTATTGAAGTCACAATATCTTGCGACTTATGACTCGTATGGAAAAAAGTTTCATATTTTTTTGAAAAAAATGTTATGATCTTTAAACGGAGCGTAAGATTCTTTCTATAACTTTTGCTTTTAAGAGTAAAAATTTAAAAAAAAAAACAGAAATTTGAACTTTTTGTCAAATTATTGAAACAAATTATATCTTTAAAACGGTTGCTTTTAAGAAAAAAGTTTTCTTGGAGGGATTCACATAATGCACAAAGTTTGTGTTCAGATGTTTTCAAAAATTTGAACCGCTTCGGGGTTATACGTGAAAAACGACCATTTTCGACATTTTACGTGTTTTGAAATGTCGATATATTCTTAACGGTGGGGCGTAAGAAATAAATTCTCATATTTTTTTTTTTTTGGCAGATGACATAATCTACAAGTTTAGCATAAAACACTTTTCGATAGCAATTACCGTTTCCGAGTTTTATGCGAAAAACTGATATTTTCGACATTTAACCTTGGATAACTATTGACGCGCACATGATTTAGTAATGGACTTTCGCGACAGTATTTCATATGCCAAAATAAAGACCTTCACTTGGATTTTTTTTTGGCAGACTGTCCATTTTTTTGTACATTTTGCCTGGGCTACGTAGGGGAAGGTGGCCTTAGTCGAGTGCTAAGTACAAGTAGGCCATTGACCCCGTTTATGATTTTTTTTTTATTTAAGTTTTAATTCCGAACGGACAGAAATTCTTTCAGGCCAACGAATATCAGTAAAATTAAAACTTAAACATTAACTTCTTTTTCCAAAATTTAATGTTTTGTATACCTACAGTTTTTTTGTCAACAAATGTTTCTTAAAATTTAATTGTTTCTTCTTTTGGGGCACAGACAGTTTGATCTGTCAAATTTCAAATAATATCTCGAAGTTGCTAACATTTCGTATATGTCGGTGCTGGCAGATAAACTAATGAATTGTGTTCACAAAACCTTCTAATTCTGTTCGATTCTACGATTTCTAGCGAAGGTGCCATTTTATCTTGGTGGGCCATTTTAGGCCAAACTTCCCCTTCATATGTAAATATACAATTTTGCAACTATTTTCAGGATACAAATTTGGAGGAGCCAATTTAAAGTTTATTATTATTTATTTTTTATCACCACCTTTTTTGAAAACAGCTTTTTAAAAATTTTATAAAAAATCATATTTAAACATTTTCGAAAACATTTTGAAACTTTTCGAAAAAAAAAAAAAAAAATCGTCGGAAGGAAACAAAAATTAGAAATTTCACCAAAAGTTTACGATTGTGATGTAGTGGCAAGTTGTGTAAATCTGATTATGTCAAGTGATTGTTATGAACATTTAAGGCCTGATAAAGATAGCTCATACCTTAGGCAGAATCAGTTTTTGATGTTTCGCACACTGACAGGCCCGAATTTTTGTGTGTGGTGTTTCGAAAAGTTGTATTTACCCGCCTGGAAAATTAATCTATCTAGTTTTCGACGAGGTACTAGAGAGTCGTACGTAGATTCTTATATGTCCAACAAGTTTTTACTAGAGAGGGCATCTTTTGAGTATTTGATAAGTTTTCCACGTCTAATTTGTTGGTACTGCATCCCAGTAAGGGCTTGACGAGTATGTGACAAGTTCCCTTGTCTAGATTTTCCCTACTGAAAATTTAGTAGGGCCTTGACAGAAACTTGGCATTTTTCCAGCCGGGCATTTACAGCTGTGACATATTTGTTGAATACTCGGGGAATACCAAACCTACCGAACCTTCCAATCAAACAACTTTATCGTTATATTTGTGTTAAACAAGAACTATTGGCATAATTACGCATATGCTAGAATTTTTACCCGAATGCAGACAATTTGTTATTTTTTTTCATTTGTGGTATTAAGTCAAGGCCCTTGTTCTAGCCTTTGATAACCCCTTGTCAGAATCTATGTAAAACTCTCTAGTGCCTTGTCGAAAACTAGATTGTTTTTCTGCGAGAAGACCGCTGGATAAAGTCCCACAAAAGCCAACTCTTTTTTCCCAAGCGACGCAAAAGGGTTCATAAACGTCAAGGCCTTTGTTAATACTTTTTCACATTATTTCACAGATAAATTTAGGTCAGTGACATATGAGTCAGATTTACTCTCCTAGAAGATAGAAATGTGTCCTCATCAAAAATATTTAATGTACAAATATTTTGTGTTAAATTTCTTTTATGATTGTGTGTTAATTGGGCGATAGCAAATTAGGAAATAGTTGTAGTTTTTATAATTTTAAAAATGGAACATCTTTAGAAAATTTTAAGATGTGACTCTTTTGTCCTGGCTCCTGGGATAATTTCTTCATACGGACAGTTACTTTTCTTTCATACTGTTCTATCCTTTCATATGCCTATTGTCATTTGTGAAAGTGAACTCAGCTTCCAAAAAAAAATACCTAATGTTAACTACACATTTGCACGTAAAAAGCATTAATTTAAGTAGCGCTACCTCCCTGACTATTATATACAACTCGTAAAGCTTTTTAAACATTTTAAATTGATTAGGATTACAAGTTTCTTCGTCTAATAAACACCCAACCTGAAAACGAAAATAAAACTCGAAAAAGAAATAAATAAAGAAAGACACACAATCCTTTTGTTTTAAAATAAAAACTTTTACTTTCATTGAAATGTGATTGCCCTATGGTGGTGCATTGGTGGTGTTGGTGGTGTTGGTGGTTCGTGTAAATTGTGTGTTGTGTCTATCATTTACCCGCAGCGCAGTCCGGTTGTAGACTATCCAATGCAGCCTTGCTGTCTTCTGCCCCGTGCCCATCAGGTCCGTGTCATCGTCGACGTTAAGTGCGCATCTTTTTTTTTTTATTTATTTTATTTGATGGAAAAAGCCAACAACGCAACGCTATAATAGATAGGACGGGGGGTTAATGCACTTTAATTGCTTGAATGTCAATAAATTGAACAACTATTGGCTTACACAGCTAGTTTTTACTACGAGCAAACATTATATGGGGGTGATTGTGAAATATGACATTTTGTTTTGAACGACACATCAATGCTATTTGAGTTGGGGTAAGCGCACTCATGTATGAGTATATGCACATTAACTACTAAATACAGTATAATCATATTGTAAAGATACGGGATAATTGCTTTCGATTTATGATTATTATTGGAAGGGCGGACACAACCCTTCATTGTGAAATAGTGTTTAGAGTGTAGCCTAAGATTCTCATTGCCTTTAATTATAAAACAAATTACTTGTACTACACTAGAAAGGTCAACGACGCATCATGAATGAGTTTACTATAGGGTGGTCCTTATAAATGTTATTGTTTGATTGTAATCAAATATTAAAATTTTCTTCAATTTCTTTTTTTTTATTTTAATTTATTTTGTTAATAGTTTTAAATGTAAATATTTTGTTAAAAAAAAAAAAATATTGAGTATTTTTAAGAGAACGAATTATGCTGGATTTACATGTATCTTCGTTAGGGCTGGCCACGAGACGAGACCCTGCGAGACTTTTGTAAGACTCGTCTCGGTCTTGTTAAAATCGAAAATTTTCAGTCTCGTCTCGGTCCCGTTTCGGTCTCGTATAATTACGTCTCGTCTCCGGAAAATACGATTTCCGGACAACCTGATGGTCATTGGAACGAAATATTTTCGATTATAGTTTGAATATGTGCAGAAGAAAATTAATATTTAACTGAAATTGGATTTTTTAATTTATTAGACTCTCCGTAAATGTCGGTCCAAATATACACAGCCCTATTATGGTTATCAAATATCAACACGATATTATATTTGATAATTATATCAACAATATTGATGAATCGGTATTATGGTGATCAATTATCAATATTTTTGAGAAACTGTGAATTGTAAGATCTATTGTGAATAGTTTTACTGATAAAGTTTGTATTACGGTTGTCAAACATATTGATATCCATCAAATAATCTATCTGCCACAAAATTCTTCGTTGACAAATGTATCAAATATTCATAGGTGGTAAACAATTCCAATTTAAATACAATTTATACAAATTTTTTGGTAGTTTTTACTGAAAATACAAATTGAAGAACAGAATGTCTTCAGTAGAATTGTTTTTTTAAAGGTAATTGTGATGAGGGAGGAAGTGTTATCGTGCAAGCCAACATACGCAGAGATGCTTCAGACCCACTGAACAAATTATTAATTAATGAATCAAAATTAGCCAAATTAAAACGCTTACTCTGCCACTTATTTTAGTCCCCTTGTGGAGGCCCCAAGCTATTTAGTTTCAGAGTTATGTCCTCCCATTTCTTGGTAAATACTGGCTTATTTCCTTTGCAACGTCTCGATTTTCCTCTATCAGTTTTATCAGCCTTTCAATTTGTCTTCTGGTGTTTACTATTCTACTCCTATACACAAAATCTTATTACGAAGAAGACAACGAATTGTATTTAATAAAAACAACTTAAATACAACCAAATTTGTTATGTTTATAAGACCAAAACACAGAAACTTATGCAAATAAAGAATGTCAAATGATAGGCTATGCACAATTGGATTTTGATAAGTATTCACAATGGGTGAATCATTATCAATTGATACTCATAATACCAAACTATCAATGTATTGATAAAAATTATCAGTTATCAAATAATTGATATTTAATAGCCATAATAGGGCTGACAGTCTCGTCTCGGTCTCGTCTTGGTTGCTTAAAAGGCAGTCTCGTCTCGTGTCGTCTCGGTCTCGTCATGTGCGACCGAGACCGAGACTTTTCTCGTCTCGTAGCCAGCCCTTATCTTCGTCTGAAAATATGGAGAAAAGTAGAGCGGGACAGATGTATGCCAAAACTCCGAGCGTGTAAAAGAGAACCATCAAGAAGATGAACATGTTCGTCTTCATATCTGCATTATGGCACTTCCTTTAATCTGCATGTACGAAGATCTTCTGTATTTTGGTGTTCTCTCTGTATCCAACAAATGTAAATTTTATATTTAGCATCCCCTTTTTTTTGCAGAAGGCAGACGAAAATACATGTACATCCACCATTAAGCTTTCATAATGAAAAATAAAAAATTAATTAATAACGTGTTTGCTCATGTTCTGCATTTCACTTATTGAAAATTCACATGGCGAAAGTGAATTTGGGTGTTCCACAATTCGTTATTGTGAATTACGAAAACGAAAATGGATGTTCTGTATTTCGGTTATTCCATTGTCTGAACGCATTCAAATCACTTTGTTTATGTTCTGTGTATTGTCTGTGAATTTGGTACAGTTGCTGTTAGCTTGTATATTTTTTCGTCTGACGAGACTGTATACCTATTTCGACCGAAATTTACAGAGAGTCTAATAAATTAAAAAATTCAATTCAATTTCAGTTAAAAGTTTATTTTCTTCTGCACATATTTAAACTATAATCGAAAATATTTCGTTTCAATAATGAGCAGGTTATCCGGAAATCGTATTTTTCGGAGATGAGACCGGGACGAGACTTAATTATACGAGACCGAATACCGAGACGAGACGAGACTGAAAATTTTCGATTTCAACGAGACCGAGACAAGACTTACAAAAGTCTCGCCGAGTCTCGTCTCGTGGCCAGCCCTACACCTGAACGGGGCAAATAGACGCCTTCCTACTAATAATTGTCTGAGCCCCAATCTACACGATAAAGACTTTTCTATAATGAACTTTTAGATCATTGGAAATATTATATTTTGATTTGTCTAGACTCAAGTTATATTTAAAACAATAATTGGAAGTTACATAAGAAGTTGCTCGTCAACAACGTACTTTACGCTTGATAAAAACAAACTTTGGCTGCTCGTAATAGAACGTACTTTGCTTAATACGAACGGTTATAAATTAGCATGTCTCAAGTCATTTCAATTTTTATTAACACAACTTAAAACAAAACACATAAAATAGGAAACAAAAGAAACAAAGGTAATTCAAAAGAATTTAAAATAAATAAAAACCAAGTTATTCCTAGGCGCTTAAAGTGAAATTTATTGAAAAACCATCTGTGAATGACGGGCCGTAAAATCCCCGTGTCAGAGGGCTGTAACATTTAAAACGCCACACCGAGACCGTGATCAAAATTCTAATGAAAAATTTTGTAAAACAATTTTATCTATTTTGTTGAAGGAATAGATTGTGTCGATCGAATTACAATTATTGATCTCTACTACACCTACATATCCCTCAAATATACAGGCAGCCCAGCTAAGTTGTTGTCGGCGTTCGTCGTCGTCTTTCCAAGTTATGTCTTGAATATCATCACGGACTTTATTTTGTAAAGAAAAAGAAAAAAAAAAAAAAAAAACATTCCGATAAGAATTGCAAATTACAAAACAAACGTCTACAACAAAATATATATATTATTTCTATATACAGGGGTGTTTGTTGGAAGAGATAATAATTCCAGACGACTTAAAGGGGTGCAGTAGCAGCATTTGCCGCCACGCCATCCGTTGCTGGCGCTCATCATGTTCAATTCACCAACGCTGATGGCCGGCCGCCAAGCCGCCGTCAATTATTGTTTTATTTTTAGCAAAATGATAATCAATCTTCCTGATGAATGTACGAGTATGTATGTTTAGTCGATGAAGTGTGTAGTTCTATCACGTATCAATTTGCTGATTAAACAATTTCTTTATACTCTTTCTTCTTTTCACAAAACAAAAGTAATTTATATTTAAATTTTCTTATTGCGAACCTATTTTCTTTGTTTTTTGTTTAAAGACATTTCCGCATCAAAGGTCGTGTAAATGCAAATTAAAAGCCTACGACGCAATTACGCTTGAATATTTTGGCATCTTATTTTGAGAGTCTGACACAGATTCCTTATTGTAAACTAATGCTAATGTTATTGTTAGGTTAGGTAAAGTGATGTTAAGAGTATTTTTTTTGTATTATTATTAATTTTATCGATTAAAGAAAAACGGAAAGCTGAAATATCAAGTGTATAGAGAAGCGACTTCAAGACATGTATTTTTGATAATTTTTTCCGAGCATTTTGATAGTAAATCGAACTTTTAACATCTGAGTTTCGAAACTCAAATTTTGAATCTCAAGTTAGTTTTAATTTAAAAATAATTTTTTTTACTTAACTGGGTTCCAATATTAAATTTAAAATCGCCATTAAAATTAAATTTTTTTAAATTTTCATATAAATTCAATATTTGATTGCGGTGTTAAATTTTACAGAGTGAATAAATTTTTGTTTCTACAATCTACAGCTGGTTTCGGTCTTTAGAGTTACGTTTTTGTTGTCTCTAGTAAAACAATTTAATGGAAACTAATTCAATAAAAAAAAATTTAGAAAGTGCAGTCGACGCCACCTATATCGACGTGGCTTATAACGACGTGTCGCTTTTAACCACCACTTTTTCTTCATTTGGTTGATTTTCATATAATTTGTATATAATTAGCTTATCGTCGCTTATTACGTCTTGAAATCGTCGCATATAACGACTAGTTGCATATAACGACGGTTTTCAGGCAAAAAATACTTCGTTTTCGCCGCTTACAACGACGAAATGCAGAAAAATACAAACAAAAAGTTATTAACTGAGAATTCAAGCCTGAGCGTGTTCGAAAATATGTACACAAATTCCTTTCTTTGGGAATGAATTCAACTAAGTTCCTTATTATTCTGTTCCTAAAATTTAAAAGCATTTACATAATGTACCTACTTCTGTTTTTGCTTTTCGATAATTTTTTTTGGTAAGTCTTATATAACGACCGTTGGCTATAGCGACTACATTGGCTGGACCCTTGGCGGTAGCTACAAGCGGCGTCGACTGTAAATTCAAAATTGATTAAAATTCAGAAATAGAACTGGTATATTTTTGTCTTTCGCGCTATACCGGCTTGATGTTAAGATTCGGGACATAATAACATTGATTTGCAACAAAGCAGACATTTTGTTGAGAAATTTAAAATAGAACCACAAATTTTCTAAATGCCACCACACACTGTGGTTAAGGAACGGAAAAAAATAATTTATCGAGTGTTAAATATTTATTTACATAATTAGGTTTTAGATTAGATTAGATAATTAGATTAGGATTTCCTTTTTTTTTTTCGATAAGACCGCTTTCATACAAGGAAACTGAGTTGCCAGAAACTAGCTAGTTTGTTGGCGAGAAGGGTGAGAGGGGAGATTTTTTTCTTTCCCTTACGCCCTTCTCGCCTACAAACTCCCACTCAGTTTCCTTGTGTGAAAGCAATCTAAGATAAGTTTCTAAATATACTAACTACTATACTACTATACTATACTATACTATACTACTATAAGGCTAAGCGTGCACATGCAACTTCAAAAAGTCTCGAAACAGTTTGGTTGCTTAAATGAATCCATCCCATGCTCTTATATGAGAGTGCGAAAGTGCAAAACAACTTCATACTAAAAGGGTGGGCAAAGACCCCGTCAATTTGATTTTTACTTTTGTAAATTCAAAAGTTGACAAGAAGTTTAATAATTTCAAAAATTATACACGGTTATTTCCCCAACCCTCCAAATTTATTTGGTTAAACTTATCAAAACGTCATTGTGACTTTTAGCTTCTCTAAATAGAAATATGATTATAGAGGGTGATTCACCAGAGGTGGGACAAAAAGCTTGAGCGTGTAGGTTTAGTTAAGCCAAGAAAAAAGTCATATGGGAAGGGATGGTCTATTCCCCCTCGTTTAGATGGGAAGCCCAATTTTCTAAAAATTTGACTTAAAACAGAAAACAAATTATTAAAAAACAACGGAGTTACTGACACTGCCCTGATATAGTTTATTGCAAAGCCAGAAATCTCTTCTTTTATTATCTTTTTAAATAAATTTCTTTTAATGAACAGTTTATGGAAAATTAATGGAAAATTAATTACTAAACTTTTGAAAAAAGAAAAAAAAAAAAGTTAATTTTTTTTCGAAATTTTACGTCATTAACTAATATTTTTGTTTTCAAAATCAATGTTCATATCAATTTTTAGTCAAACACTAAAAACTATATGGTTCTCGAATTTTATTTTTCAAAATATTAAAAAATAAAGAACTTACTTTCTCATAAAACTAAGAAGAATGCGGCTCGATTTTCCTTGTTTTTACTAAGATTTTGATTTCTTTATTTTGAATATTTTTTTTTGTGTAGTTGCCATTTCATGTGCTTAAGTGACTTTAAAAGGTCCCTATCAATTAAAGCACCACTAAGATTTGTATCAAACACATCCCGCGCAGAAAAACAATCCAGTTTTAGACAAGGCACTAGAAAATTTACAAAGATTCTGGCATGACTCTAGCAAGGGATTATCAAAGGCTAGTTAGTTCAAGGGCCTTGACGAAAAAAAAAAAAATTGGCTTATGTGATGGGATCAAGCCGCCATCTTCTGCTTGTCAGTCCAATGCGCTACCCACTGGGCAAACTCGCATTACAAAAAATAAATGTTTCATACTGCAATGCGTCATACCATTTTTATGTAACGACTTGTTTTTTATTACAGATGTCTCACACCAATCGTAAAAAGTGTGATAAAAAGAAGACAAAGGAGAGAGAGAGAAAAGTGTCGTATGATTCTGAAATTGCTTGGTGCTTATAATTTTTTTGTTGTACTAGAGACTTTCCTGACGTGGTACCGAAATGTGTCGAACAAGTTTTTACTAGAGAGTTTTTACGAGTTTTTTAAAAGTTTGTCTCGTCTAAATTTTTGGTACTGAAATCCAGCAAGCGCTTGCCAAGTATCTGACAAGTTTTCCTCGTCCAGATTCTCCCTACTGAAAACTTGCTAGGGCCTTGCCCAAACTAGACAAAAATCAGTTACAAATATCAGTACAAATATTCTGAGTCTCAATTCGACAAACAAAAGCTAATAGAATTCAAAACGTTTAAATTTGCCTTAAAACTGATTCCGCATGCATATTGGAATCGAAATAACAAAAAAAAAAAAAAAAAAAAAACTGAATTTAAAACAAGGAAAACAAAAACAACAAACCGAAATTCAATATGACATTCGTCCGAAAATCAGAAAAGGGATGAATCATACATAGATAACATTGACATTACAGACAAAACTTTGGTACCACTTAACTTAATAGAAGATTCTAAATTATTTGTATATTTGTCTTTGTACTTTATCCACGCTGGACATAGTCAATAGCTGGATTTCTCAGAATTTATTTCTACCAAATCGCTTAAACCATTTAAAATATTTTTTTTTTTTTTATAAACGACAAATCTCTATCCCAATATCTTATTCCTTTTATAAACTTTTATTAAACTTTGAAAGTATATAAAGTTAAGAAAAGACTTTTCATATCAGTAAAACAATAAGTTTGAAGAAAGTTCTGAAAAAGTCAATATAGAACGAGAGACACAGA
Source organism: Melangyna quadrimaculata (assembly GCA_949320155.1). Taxonomy (NCBI): domain Eukaryota; kingdom Metazoa; phylum Arthropoda; class Insecta; order Diptera; family Syrphidae; genus Melangyna; species Melangyna quadrimaculata. The sequence goes on along the minus strand of OX439485.1, from coordinate 149,329,133 downwards.
AAACGTTCTGAATTTAAATTAAATATTCAGGCTTATCGTTATCGATGTTAGATGGTTGAAAACTTTTGTTTGACAAACTTAAATATACATACATATATATTCTATTAACAATTATTGAACATACCTATGTAGGAAGTTAAATGAGCTATAATGACATTCCAAATGTATGACTTCATAAATAGAGAAAACATGTAGGTAGTGAAAACAAGAAAATTGAAATGAAAAATTAAATTAAAAATTAATCAAATTATTTGAAAATGTATATTCGACAAACCGTACAGTTCAATTATAAAAAAAAATCGTGCTGATTATTTTTGTGACATTTTGTGCCAGAGTAAATTTCTTTCTTCTAAGTTAATTTTTCACTTTCTGCTTTCATGCCAATTAGGTTCAAAAAATTCATTGTCAATTAAACAAAATCTTTATTGAAGCGTTGAAAATTAAATTTTCAATAAGACAAGCTGAGCTGCCTTTTAAAATGTTAAATTAAATCATCACGAACTTAATTCTGACTTCTGATGCTCGAAAATCGAATTATCCCATGAGCTAACCTTTTCGGCGGCGGGCGCTTTAGCGTCGAGATCAATATGGCACAATCTATAAATATCTTCCAATAAATTGTGTACCTTTTTCTCCTTTTTTAGTCCTCAATTTTAATCATAACCTATTCAGGAATTAAATTTAAACATGCTAATTTTGTGTGCCTTTTAGGGAGGGATGGTCTTTTGTCCTCATCACCATACTTGATTTAAGGAGTTTTTTTCTCATATTATTTTTACAGAGATTAATCATTTCTGTTTATCCATTTACAATCAATCCTAATTCCTTCTTTTTTTCTTCTCTATTTTCAGATATAAAAATAAAAGCCAAAAACCAACTAAAAGACTAATTTTTCTGCTCCAGAGCTAAAAATATAAAACAAAACAAACAAAAAAAAAAAAAAATAAAACAAAAGTAAAATGGGTAAAACACAAAGTAAACGATCTGTCGATATAACCACAGAACCCAAAAAGGATGGCATTGCCGAAGAAGGCACCGGCAAGCTGGAAAAAATCGAAGATGCTGACCAATTGAAGCCACAAGTGAATGGAGACACAAATCATTCGGAGAATGAGGCAACTGTAAGTTGAAACAAAAAAATATATCCCTCGAATTTCTTTTATTATTTTGTTTGTACATTTCAGAGTAAATACGTAAGTAGTATATTCATAGAGTGCCACTTCTGCTAAATTTTATTTTTAATCAGACTCTCAATTAAAAAAGGAAGCAATGTTAAAAAAAAATCATATAAATTATTTCACTGCTTTCGTTGTGGATGAGTGAATTGTAAATTGTAGGGAACACAAACACTACTTGGTATCAGTAACTCCCTTTTCCTGTTAACAATCCATGTACACACCCACCGGCAACTTCTTAATGTTTTTTGAGAGTAAATTGAACTTTTTTTATAAGAATTGGTATGTAATTAAGTAATGAACTCTAACAATGACGACAATGTCATTAAATTCAATTCCAAATGGAAAATTAATAATATTGTACGGATGTACATACATATGTGACCCGAGTTGTATGTTCAAACTTCAGCAAATAATAATTTTCGTTCCTTCGTTTGTTTAATGTGAGGGAACAATCAGGTCCGGATTAATAAAGGTTTCACATTGAACTTAAATATCGGACCTGGCAAACAAGATTACAAACTCTTGGTAATTTTTTGTGATGTTTTAGAATATTCAAAGTTAAAAGGGCTCACGGTGAAAAAAAAAGTTTAAAACCTTAGTTTTTGATGGTTATTGGAAATAAAATTGCCCTAGAAATGTTTAATTAAAAAGTACAAGTGACAAGGAATATTTTAAAAGGAAAATTTTTGTACTGGTACATTATCATTTCCGTACCGAATGCGTCATTTCCGTATCAAGTCCAAATTCTCAAAAACGCTTAAAAATCAAGTGACCGCACTTTAAATCATTAATTTATTACATTATTTATAACAACACATGAATGTACATATTTTTTTTTCTTAAATTCAGGTTGGGGACATTTTGGGTGCTAAAAAGGACTCATCCATATGTATTTATTTTCTAACTTAGCATTAAAAACCAACAGACCTATTCTAAGCTTTCAGTTTCCAATACCCACATTTTTTGTCGTAATTTTATTTTACAATTATTTTTATTTTGTCGCTTACAATATTTTGGAAGTTAAGACTTGATATTTTATAAGAGTTATATTTTCAGAGTAAAAGTGCTTGCGATATTTATAGGGCGAGTTATGGATTCGTAAACAAAAAACTGAACTCGTGATTTTGATCGAACTTTCTTTAACGATGAAAAGAAAGATGAAAAAGCATGTTTGTTTGTCCTCGTGGCTACGGCCTAAACGGCTAAATGGATTTTCTTATAACTAAACTTTTGTTAAAATACATTTTTTTTTTTTCAAAAAGGGCACAACGGTTTCTATACTGTTACTTTTTTGTCTTTTTTCAAAAAATTATTATTAATGGTACCTCTGGGGATCTATTTTGTAAAACGATTATCGTTGAAGCTAGCTTGTTATCGTTAAAATACGATTACTTAAGTACAACGAGAATCGTTTATGTTTAACGATACTCGTTTTTTCCTACGACTAATGTTTGATAATTATTGTGACCACCTTTCTCAAAGCCGATTTCGGTACACAAGAATATATATTTTTTTTTTAATCTTAAGGGCTTATTGCGAGAGCATATTTAAAAGTCGAATAAACTTAAAGTCTACTATCGATATTTCAAAAATCTATTCGTTAATATTTTTCTGTCAGATTACTATGGAATTATATGAATTTTTACTATTTGATAGAAAATTAAATTATATCACGAATTTCCGATCAACTTAAGTGGACTAGATTTTTTTTTTGGAGTAGCCTCTCCCAATAAGGCCCTTAGTTTAATTTATTTAAATATTATAAGATACCTTTGTAATAGGAACATGACTTAAAGATTATATGAATATTTTAATAAATACAATTAAATATTAATTATGAATGTTTGAATGTTCAACAACCCCTTCAGTGAGCTACCAGCATTTTATGTCAATTTACTTTTAAAATTTCGGTACACGAATTGTCTTTCGGTATATTTGTGGTGTACCGAGACTTTTCACCGGTACACGGTACACAGTCTTGAATTTTGGTACTGTACCGGTCATTTCGATACAGGTGGTCACCTTAATCATAATGCTTCCATTTTCGTTTATGCGTCATAATATAATAATTGTGTTTGACAGTGGAATATCTAGAGGTTCGAATATGTATGTACATACTTATTTACCTACAAACAAAATTACTGTTTTTTCAATGGTCTGAATTAAGAAACAATAATATGTTTTTTTGTGTTTTTCGAGAGAGTGACTAGCAACTCAGTTAAAGTTTTATACGGGAAGCACAAACAAAATTCTCTAAAATAATTTGTTTTGTTATTGTTTTGTGTGTAAACTAGGTACTCGTAGAAAAAAAAAAAAAAAATTGTTTATCAATATTCATATTTAAAACAATAGTTTTAGTTTTATAAAAACTTCCAAAAAAAATATTTTGACTTGTCAGTTTGCTTTTGGAGCGACGAAATATTCGAATGATTTGTATTCCAAAAATCAGAGAAAAACTCCATTTAATTTATTTTTGCAGTATAGAAAGTTATGACATGAACTTATAACTTCTGTGTGAGTTTTTCATCTACATAAGTATTTTGTGCCCGACGACAGGTCTTCCAATAATAGTACACCTTTCAAATTCCAGTTAAAATAAAGAATGTAGGTGTCGGATTGCAAAAGTATCAAATGAAGACTGAAAACAAAGGCAAATCAACTCCAGTCTATTCATTTAAACAAGGCCCTTTCTAAATAAGCCCCTTTACCATATGCATTGTCAGTCCGACACTGAGACTGATAACATTTTATTCTACATTTAAAGTCCTTTATTGACACTGGATGCTGCACTGTAAAGCTAGCCTTTCAACAAAGTTATTGACAACTTTTTGAACTTTTACCTCCTCATGCCTGCTATACTACTGATTTATTAAAGTTTTATTTGCTTTGATGATTTTCAAATCAAAGTTTTACTCAAAAGATTTTGTTCCAAGTTGGAAATATAGAAGAAAGTTATTGGAGTATGACAACAGAATTTTAAATTTAAAAAAGCCATTTCAAAGTTTTCTAATGTCTTCAAAAAATAAGTTTAGTACATTTTATCTACCTAGGTACCTAATATCAAACGGGGATTTGTTGAGATATTAATTTTATTTGACATTTTACGTACTGACATACTTGATAATAATTTATATTTATTATTTAATTAGATTAGAATTTTTTCCTGCCGTTATTTTATTTTTTTGTATAGGTAATTAAAAATACGTTAAAGAAGTTATTTTTAGTCTTTTATAAAGGCTCTCTAATTAGGTGGTTTTATAAATCTGAATACATGAGAACAACTTTTCTTACAAAACTTAAAGAGAGAAATTCAACAAATTCATTTGAATTTTCAGAGATTTTTTTTTTCTCTCAGAAGCTAGTTATCAGAGAACAACCATGAAACTATAATCATCAAATTGAAGACCACCCCAACCACTACAAAATAAAAAAGAAATCAATTTGACAAACACAATGGTGGTTTCCATTGAGATCCAAATAAAAGAATTTACGTTTGAATACAAGTCAAGAGAAATCCCACTCCAATATATTTATTTATTAATTCCCTAAAGATTTCATTTGGCCCAAAAGCTCTCACAGACAATTACTCTGGACTGTGGCTCAGCTCGCGCAACCAATTCCAGAGTAGAAGGTATTGTAAAATGTCAGCCTCGCATTCGCATCATCATCATCACACCCTTGAGACTAAAAATTGAAATTGAAATTCTTGAGAATCTTCATTGTAAGTCAATTTAGTGGAGAGACAGAAAAACACAAACAAAAATTAAAGTAAGAAATTAATTTAATCAGTCCGATTATAAGCACAAAAGTTAATGGCAATAATAATGACGCACCACCACAAAACATTGACGGTTCAACAACAACAACCAACAACAGCAAACGACAAAAAAACGCAAAATGTGAGTGAGGCTCTCTTGATCAATTTGAAGAATGCATTCATCCATCTCAATGACATGTTGTGTATAGTCGTTGTCGTTTTTGTCGTCCGTCGGCGTCAGGTCTGTTTTGTTTATTTTTTTTTTGTTTCTTACACCGCTACCCATCCCCGCTCTTGTCACCCTAACCTTCTTTACTTTGCTCGAAAATGGGCAAGAGGGATAGCATGTATATGGGGATCCTATTAAATGGATTCTTATTTTTTGTTGTTGTATATTCGATGTTTGTTATTTGAAGCGACACAAAAAGCCTCTTCCACATTTCCCCTCCCCGTCCTCCCTTAAACTCTTATATGTACATTGTGGTTGGTTGATTTATTTTAATCGACGACAACAATACGCGTATTTATTATGATTAAACGAAATTGTATTAACTTCTTATATTCTTAACGAAATCAATTTGATTTAGAGTTGAGTATTTTTTAAGTTGTATTTTTCAACAATTGAATCTGAAAATATATAATTAAATAAGGGTATTCATGCAACGTCGTATGTTTACTAATCGTGTAAAATTATAAGTTTACACAAAAGTTTACATGAACGACATTTTTATCCATTTCGTTAAATGTTGTGTAATAGAATCAGCTGTTCGTAAAATGTCAAATATTAAACGTCAAGAATTAGACGTTTTCAGATTTCGAAGTTATTTATAAATGTAGAACCTCTCCCCAACCAATACCAAATCGGAGTCGAATGTCTCGGAACTCGGAACGATACAAAATGTAAGATACACAACAAATAGTCGTGTTTTAAGCGTAAGTCGCGTTTTAAGGCGGAACTATAAAAGTCGCAAGTTCACGGCAGTGTTTGGACGAAAAGGAGAGAATACAAAAAAATCAGTTTCTCGGTTAGGTTTTTTGATTTTTCGTTTATTTTCAGCTTTCGAAAGTAAAGCTTACGGAAGAGAAACTGAAAATTTTTGAGGAAGGAACGAAAAAAACAGAAGGAGTGAATTATCGCTTAATTCTGATTTTGATTGTTCAGAAAGCTGCTTTTCATTTTATTTTTCGTTGACAACGAAGGAGAGAATAACACGTTGTTGATGTAGTTTCGTCATCGACAACGAATGTTTTGCATTGGTTTGGGAGAACATTTATAATTATACCTTATTAATTTACGAAAAGCAGCTTTCCTAATCGTTGAGTCTATGTTGTCCGAATTATGTTGTATAAACTGTCTTGGATAAACTAAGTTTATTTGTACAGAACATAAATAAATATACATATATAGTTCATATTTCTGAACATGCCTAAAGGCTCAACTATAATAGAATTTAGCTCACTTATGCACGCATAAGCAACGAGCGAATGCACACAATCCCTGTTCATAAATCATAATGCAATTCAGGTGCGATTCGTTAAAATTTGGCAAGGGCGAGTCCAGTCGCTCGGTACTTAATTGAATTTGACAGCTCAAAAAAAAAAAAAAAAAAAAACGTTTAAAAAAGCAAAATGTAGAGGCACAGGTAGATACGCGAGCTAAATTGCATTATGGCTATGCGTAGTACTTTCGCAAAAATAAGCAAATTTTCGTTGGATTTTTAACATAAGCTTATGCTGACTTTAGCTATTACAGTTAGAGCTCAATTCCAAATCATATTCACAAGCAAATTCTTTGGGGAATTTTATCCAATTTGTTTAAATCATTTCCCATACAAATTTTTGACAGTTCATTAACCAAATAGGAGGGTTCACACTCATCGACAAGTCGATCAACATGAGTCGTGTTGCTAGCGTTCACATTCAACGACCGCCTCATCAACTTTATTTGTAAAAAAAATTTCAAAAGAGCAAACTAGGCGTAGATTTAACTTTTTGCACGAGGTTTTAGCGAACGAAATTTTCTCCCTTCCTTTTGTGGATTTACTTCGATTTCAATCCATTTTCTATTAATCTCACATACAAAATTAAAAAGAAACACAAATCCAAATTTTCAGACAACTAGTGTTCACATTAGCTAAAGCGGTCAAAAATCAAAAATGTTGAAAAACTCCCCGACAGTCGTTCAACTCGGTTCACATTACAAATTATGTGGCGTTTCGACACGAGTTGATGAACTTGTCGATGAGTGTGAACCCCCCTAATGGTAAACTTACATATCTAGTGTTCTACAGCGTTGCATTAATACCCTTAATATTTCACACCACATTTTCAAACAAAAAACAAAAATGAACAAAATCCAGATTTACAGACCTAAATCGAATAATCGGATATCATGATGACTAATTAATCAAGCTTTGAACTCACAACCCTATTTTTGCTTCGTTTAATGAAAAATAATCATGAAAAAGACAGTAAAACGGAAAAGGAACGTTGTTTTTTTTTACATTTTTTATAGCATTGTCTTCTGGCCTTTGTTTTAATCTTTCCTTGTTTTATTTTTCAACCCCCTACCTCCTTTGCACACTACTACCCAACCCCCACCAACTCAACCCCATCATTTCGAGGAGAAATCTGAACTACCAAGCCACCGGTGCATTGTTTAAAGTTTATTCCACCCGTTTTGTTGGTCGGTCGGTGATGTTCTATAAATAATTCTGCACATGATATGGAATGCAATAAATTGTATATAGCAAAGTCATAGAGGCTATCAAGGATAGAAGGCTAAAGCCATCAAAACTCAAAGTACGAAACGGGTATTATTATAGTAGCAGTTTGGTTTTTACTTTGCTATAAAAGCTAAAATGATTAGATTGAATGGAATTGATGCAGAAGGGGTTGGTGTGGGGTGGAAAGGACTAGCAGATGAGTCGATTTAATATTTTTTTGGTGATTTAGTTTTATGGATTGTAAAATTTTTGATGTTTTCTAAATGAAAAATGTTTTTAAAATTCAGATATCATCGCTCGCGAAGGAATAATCTTTTTGCTATAAATAAAAATACATATGTCTCTATGTACATATGTAAGGTTATTGGAATCTTTCTCAATAACAAAAAATAAAAAGACTCAAGGGCATTTAATAATACCACTTCGAGTTGTAATATTAAAAGCTTTGGCGGATGGTGGTGAATGCTTAGGAATTTCAATCTTTATAAGGTCAATATTTTGTTTTGTTTTTAATTTATTTTTGCTCATTGTTTTCTTATTTGTTTCTTTTATCATCGATAAGAAAAGAGTCGTTGTCCTTTGTGTTCAAGGACAAACCCACTATTCTTACTTGGAGGACGTCAACTCATATTAACTCATAAAAGAAGACAGTAGTATCTGACAGACTGAGCTTTGGTCAGCATCTGTCACCTTTGACGTTAGAATATTTATTTATTTATTTCTACATACATTAATAACTTTCCGCAGTAAAAGCTGCGTATATGTATGTGGATATTAAAATGGCCCCGTGGAAAATGTCATCGAAATTGTTAGAACCGTTTAAGATAAACCAAGAAATAATAATAATAACGACGGGCGTTGTGGTTGGCGGAATTTACTTTAAAAAAAAAAAAAAAAACTCATTTTCTCAACAAATTCTGAAAATTTAACCCAAATCGTTGGAAGCGTTTTCGAAAACTAGGACTTTAACTGGTAAAATCGTCCAGTTTCAAACCAGAACACGAACAAACCAATCCTTTTTTAAAGAAATAAAAGCTTTTGATTTGTCATCGAATTAAATGTCAGCTTCATCTTCCTGAAATCTAAAACATCATGAGGTGTGTTCAGTAAAGGAGATTTCAGAGAGCCCCAGCAAGCTCAGTTGGCTGAATAGGATTCCTCAGTAAAAAATCTCAGTTTGGCTGTCAAAATACTGAGGACAAACATTTTTAGATTTGCTTGCTCAGCTTTTGACGGAGCAAAATCTCCGATATCTCTCTTTTATGAACGCGCCTAATGTCTGTCAGTTTTATTTTTTTATAAGAACTTTAATTTTATTAAAATTCATTTTGGGGACTAAACGAAGATACCAAACATTGAACGACTTGCGTCATTCAAGTGATCATCGTCGTTGTATGCTTTGATGCCGTATTAAAACTTCTTTTTAAAGAACGAGTTTAAATCCGATTCCGATCTACATACATATTTTTGCTCCTATTTCATATTAACTCAAAAATTGGATTTAAACATCAACTAATGGTTATCTTTCATGTTTTTTTTTTTTGCAGGAAAAAACCACAGCTGACACTGAAAATGAAAAAGACCTATCGACCGAAAAAGAACAAAATGCTTCTGCTGCCTCTACGTCCACTCCCGAATCACCAACCACAGATGCTGGAGCAAGTGGTGATGCTACTGCTGCAGCAGTAGTAGCAACAACTCCAGAAGGTGCTGCCGATGCAATTGAAAGCAAATCTGATGCTGCTACTGTTGTTGCAACTGACGCCGCCGCCTCTGCTTCTGATACAACAACTGAAAACGGTGAAAGCAGTAAAAAATCAAAGAAAGAGAAAGTCAAAAAGAAATGGTCATTCCGAAGCATTTCATTCGGCAAGAAGGACAAACAAAAGCCATCCAAAAAAGAAGAGGGAACTGCCGCTAGTGCAGCAGCTACTGCAACAACTGCCACCAATGGTGAATGTGAAAAAGTTCCTGAAGAGGTAAGCACAAACAAAAACTAAAAATTAAATTGAAAGTAACATTAGTAACACAACTGTACCTCTTCTGAGACCTCCATTATTATAGTTGCCAAAACAAAGGACCCAAGCACCCAAAGTGCAGGCAGGTCCCCCATCAAAGGGAAGCCATAAAAGTGTATGGTCGTGTTCGTCAGTCACAATGAATTTTTGTGGTTCCTCTGAAGTACAGTTGTGTGAGAGCGAAAATCTCAAGTTACACCCGAAATCAATACTCGTCATGATGGTTCTGCTGTGTGTACACATAATTTTAAGCAAATTTTACCAAGTTCACGTGGCCGACAAGGTGAACTGAACACCCAATTTATTGGCTTTTCCGTTGGCAGTTGGCATCAGCAAGAATCATGTCGCGCCTATGATGACGTGATGATGCCTTTCCAAATTAATTTTCCTACTCAATGAAGAATAACATTTTCTATGACACGTCCTATACGTAACATTCCGAGCTGTTTTGCTTGCTCCTCAGTTGGGCGATCTTGCAAATCAGCTTTTTAATGAAGTGTTCATGCATGAAATTTTTATTTGCACTTGAAGAAATGAAAATGAACACACGAATGGACTAGCAAACGGGCGTGATCCACAAAGTTGCAAAAGACCTCTATAGTCTATACTTATTGCCTTGTGCCTGCCTGCTGTACTGCATCCATCATAGAAAACGCTCATGATCTTGATCTTGAGTTCACTTAATGGTGTGCATGATATTTCAAATGAGGAAGAGGCTTTTTTTCTTTGGTGAGAGTGGTGATGGTGTTGCTGCATTTATTTGGCGCCCATCCAAGAGTAATAATAATAAAAATGCCATACGATGAAGAAGCATTGGTATTTCACTGGTAAACATTGGGACCTGCCAGTGGCTGACATGTATGTATGGATGTGGTGCCAACAAACATTAATTTGCCAGCTAGGAAAGATGATGGGCTAGTTAGCAGATGTTGTGTTGTGATCTATGTAAACGATGATGATAATGATATTTGCTGAATGATATGTTGATAGCGGGGCAAGGTTGTTTTAGGTTTTTTTTTGTTGTTGTTGGTTTGGTTTGTTTATACTGTGACGGTACACGGGAACGCTGCTCAACTTATTCAGCCAACAGCTATTTAGATATTTTGCAATTAAAGTGCGTTTGGTTTTGTTTATATTTTGGTTTGAGAAGCTTAACATCGTAGAGGGGGAGATAATTATAAAGAATTCCACAAAAATGTTTAGGATGTGATGAAAATATGTGCTTCCTAAGAGAATGTGGTTTCTTTTGTTCATTTCTTCCTTGTTCATATAATTATATGCGAATTTGTTTTGATTTTCCGGAGATTTATTTTATAATTTCTGTACCGGCTGTGTAATATTGTTGCAATGTTTACCTAGTATTAGTCACTTTGAAGGAGCTTGTATTCAACTGTACTACTGTAATGCTTGACTGTTGGCCAGTAAATTTACATTTTATCAAAACACAGTAAAATTTCACTCGGTAAACAATAATAATTCAAAAACTCTTAGTAATAAAAGTGAATGTAAAATTGCAGTGTTGAAATTTTGAAAATTAAGTTGATGCCAAATATTATAGACTTGAAAATAATTATACTAGGTAAGGTTAGGATAGGTTAAGTTGTTTTATTTTAAATCTTTAAATATAAACGTTTAAAGTACAAAAACAATTTAGCGTGCCGTCTGCCAATAATAATTATTATTACATTTCTTATACAAATTCACATTTTAAAATCAGATATTTTGAACGAATTAAGGCGAACGCATTCAATGCAAATGAAAGCTTTGAAAAGGTTTTGTATAAATGCCAACCAAATTCTAAATGAAATGAGTTGTTCAAAATTAGAATAATTTGAGATAAAAGCACTTTCTGGTCTCGGCTTAAATGTCTCTTACAAAAGAGGTCTATTCTACGATATTTGTTATTAGAGATAATTAAACTGAGTACACAAGTCACTGGGTGGGTACGTTCAGGAGACATAAGAGACTTCATATGCAGTCAACTACATCCATAAGGCGGTTCACGAAACAGATATATTATATCGCAGATTTTGCTCCGGCAAAAGCTAAGCAAGCAAATCCAAAAAAAAAAATTACCTTAGTATTTTGATAGCCAAACTGAGATTTTTGCTGAGGAATCCTGTTCAGGCAACTGAGATTGCTGAGGCCCTCCGATATTTCCCTTTCCTGAACACGCCTATTGACTCAAGATAACTTACTTTTTATTGACATGTCATTTGTCAAACTTAGAACTTTACTTCAATACTTTACCTTAAGTAGTTGTTCAGAAAATACCTTGATAATCCTGACCATCATCAGTAATGTACGGAACATTTTTTGACAGCTGGTCCATCACACACTTGCAAGTCCCCTTATTAAGGCATTTATATTTTGAGCTCGAAAACAACCGATTTGAGTGCTTTTTGTCGACAGTTGAAATAAGAAAGTTACGTACGTTAAATTACAGTCCTTTCTTATCAGTCAACCGAATAATAGCTATGATAACAAAGGGTTAACACTTTTTCAAAAATAAAACAAAAAATCATTTATATTTTGCTTCTGGAAAAGGAAAATTTTCGTGAAATTTGAAAAGAAATTTTAGATTTGTTGTGTCTAGACTTCCAAAAACTGTCGTTTTAAGCAAAAATAAAACTGACCATCACAACATTGTTCTGAATTTCGTATGCAATTTCGGTTTGTTGTTTTTGTTTTCCTTGTTTTGTTTATTTACTTTGTTTTGCGGAATCGGTTTCCATACAAATCAGTACAAATATTCACAATCTCGATTTGACAAAAAAAAAAAAAAAAAACCTAAACGGATTTAAAACGTATGGAAATATCACCGAAATTGAACAAGAAAAACAAAAACAGCCAACATAAATTAAATATGAAATTCTGAAGAAGGGTGAATATGAATTTTCACAGAATGTTTAACTAAGATTGGTAGGAATCGACAGTTTTGGTAAGTTAACGAACAGACATAATATCTTCGTTCGTTGAAATTTATTCAGGGTTGACCCAGGTTTTCTTGAAAATCCCAATGATTGTCAAAAAATCAAATATTTTTGTTTCTAAAAAAAAAAAAAACACCCAAGGGGCAAGGACTTTTGCAGCCGCTTCTGAAGTGCATGTTGCGAGTTGGATTTCCATTATGTGTTTCTATATTATTTACTAAATACAATTTGTGTATTCTTTCAATTTCTATATCAACATAAAACAATTTCCTGTAAAACGCGAGTCCATAACAAAGCAAATTCCTTGCAACTCAATCGTTTGACAGTTTATTTGTTACCTCAACTTGCCCCAGCAAAAAAATCGAGGTCACCTGCATGGCGCAGTCAGGGCGACAGGTTTAAAAAAAAAAAGAAGAAAGACACGATGGTTCTCAGTCTGTACTCAATTTTCCCAATCTAAACAGGGTCTTAGAGAAATGTTATTCACGATATCCCAAATCAAATAGAGCCATAAATGTCATAGGTATAAACCCCAAATTCATAAATGTAAAAACATTTATTAAATTAAATTTATGTACATATGTATATTTTTAGAAAAAAATTGATGTCACTGTTGAATATATTAATTCTAAAAAAAGTAGAATAATGTACCAGCAAAAAAATTTTTCTCAATAAAATATTCCTTGTAAAAAGGGCCGTGTAGTTCAGGATGCATTTAAAAGACTTACGGTATAACAGGAATTTATTTAAATTTAAATTAAATTGATTTACGGAAATGATTGTGTGGTACGGAAATGACATTTAACTAGTAAACATAAATAATTTGTTACGTTTTCGTTTCACCACCTATCTCAGATTTACATTCTGCCATTTCCTTTTATGGGTTTTAAATGCGAACACAAATTTTAATGATTTGCAAACAATTCATGATTTTTTAAGAAAAATCAAGTCTAAAGTCATTTCCGTAACCATTTTCTCATTGCCGTAACCCAATAAAGGCGACGGAAATGACGAAAATCGATGTTTTTTTTTTTAACCTTTTAGACAAGAAAAATAGAAAGTATATATTTTTTTAATTTTGTATAAATACACAACATAACTTCACAGGACTGTTACAAAATATTTTTTTTTTTTACTATCACTTACTAAAATTATATGCACCTACGAAAATGACGAAATTGATGAAACGCGTGACGAATACAAGCACTTACTTTAAAATTACACGCGAAACTGATGTCTCACCCATTTAATTGAATATATTTCAAAGAAAGCATGAATGAGTTTCTTCATTTAGTCTTAATCCTACAAACTGACGGCCGTTAATTTGAATTTATAAGCATTTAATATTTTTTTTACGGAAGTGATGCAAATACATGGAGACACATGTTTTATAAGTTTCTAAGTTAATTGTTTCAAATAAATAAATTAATTTTTAGGGAAGTTGTATTTAACTACATTATTCTTAGGCCCGTTTGCTGATACGAAACAAAAATACTTAAGTTGAACATAAGCGCTTAAGTAACACATATTACTTTGCACCAAATTAAAACTGAAACATAAATACCCTTAAGTTCAACATAACTTAGGTGGCAGAAAAAGTTCTCCATAAGAGATTTATGTTGGACTTTTTTTTGTTGTTTTTTGTATTATGTGCTAAGAATAGCTATTCAAATGCGAACAAATTAACAATACATTCTATAAAAATGTAGGTGGGACTTTCCAAATAGATCCCAGATACTTATTTATATTTATATTTATATTTAATAAAATAAATAAGAAATAGGCAATAGGTTGCCTCACTAATATTCAAGGAAATGACACACATTATTAATTTTATTTTGGCAGCAGACTCACAACAACAAAACTTCACAAAATAAATTTTTATAGAAACAAGAAAATAACTACGGACACTTTTTTAATTATCAAATTTCCTTTAAAAAACATATTTAAAATCAAATGTTTAGTTAAACTGTTAAAGGTTCTTCCAAAAAAGGCCACAAAATGCGAAATACTAGAATTATATTTGAATTTTCACACAAAAGTTTCTCATGAGAATTATGCATAGCTAAGTTGATCATAAATATTTTCTAGCAACAGAGAATATATTGGGGCATATTCATAGTCGCAGGTAGACCCAGGTTCAACTAAACTACAGTTTAAGACAATTTTGGCTCAATGAATACAGACCGATTTCAATTACAAATTGTTGATTTTATATTTTAATAAGATAATTAATTTGGTATACCACAAAAATATCTTCAAATATTTTCAAACGATGAACTAACAAAATAGAATCAACGTCCGAAAACTAAACTAAACCTATGTGTTTCATATCAGCAAACGGGCCTAAATCCTGGAACTTAGTCAAATTATAATTTATCTATTTAAAAACAAACAAAACTCCCATTTTTCCGCGCTGAAACAAGGAGGAGACACGCGGCGGAAATGACATTTGGTCCATAAAAAGAATTGTTGTTTTATTACATACCTGAAAATATTTAAAATTTAAAAATGGACCAGTTAGAAACGTTCCTTGCGCCGTTTTGACTTCAAAATAAATAAGTTTTTTTAATTTGTTAAACAATTTTTGGTCGGGGCCACAAAAAGGAACTTTTAGTGGAGAATAACCCATATACATTTTAACGATGTCAGTGACATACAAGGTTTAAGTATAAATCACCAACAATATCATTATGACAAAATGGATTTTCCTCCGTCGCACAAAAATGAGATACAATTTTTTAAAAATGAATCACTCAAAACCGCACAAATTTAACTAAAAATAGATACAAAATAAATATGGTATATAAATAAATTAAAATTCACTTATAAATTTTGATTATTGTCAACAAATTTAATCGAAAGTGAAAACAACAAGTATGACGAACAAATATTTCTATATGACAAAAAAAAAAAAAAAAAAGAACCCATTCATATAAATGTACATATGTATGTATATCTATTTGTATAAATGGCACAAAACTTACATAAATATACATTCCAGTATGATACGATTACGTTTTTGTTTTGTTTTTCACAATATTCATGCACAGAATATGAATCTTATAAAGTATGTTACATGTTTTTAAATAAATATAATAAATGCCTTATTATGACTCACGATAAGCAAACTGCGACTTTCGAATAGAGCAACATTTCAATTCCAGATAGTATAGTAAGGTAAGTCGTTAACAGTAATGTTAAAACACTTTTTCAAATATTTCTTGCGACTCGTGAGTCACAAAAAGTGCGTAAAAGTTTAAAAATTTCGTAAAAGATAACACTTTTCAACAAAAAATTGACATTTTTTCTGAATCTAATCAGACCATAGTTTTCCGAAGGTTTTTGTTGCGCTGGACTCCAAATTAGCCTTAGAATCTATCAAGTCAGGTTTTCGTGAAATTCCTATTTCAATTTAAAAATTAAAAAAAAAAAAATCATGTGTTTAAGAAAAAATTTGTGAATATTCGTTCTGGTAAAGCTAGAAGATGATTAGATCAAAGATAGGTCCCTTAGGTACACAAGAGGCCTAATTATAAAGTGTGGTCTATAAAGGGTTGTAAATATAACAAAAAGTTTTCAGAGAATTATCTTAATATTTTTTATTATTAGAAGGTTCTTATAATTATATGTGAAACAAAATATCAGCCAAATGCTCGCGACGGCTTCGGTGGAATACCTCTAACCGATGGTCCATATTTTCAACTAGCCGACCCGTGCTCGCGTTGCTTCGCAAATTTAAAAAAATAATATTTTGTTTGCTATAAAAAGGTACATAATATTAAAGGAGTTTGTTTATATTTGCATACTATCCTACCTTGTACATACCTGTTTTTTTTTTTAAAGCTTCCTGTTTTTTTTTTTAAGCTTCCTGTTTTTTTAAGCTTCCGGATACACGATGTTTTTACAGTGCAGCCATTTTGTAAATATGTGAAGCGTTTTTTAAGACCGAATTCATTTGAATTTATTCATAAAAATTTCCCTTTTAAAACATTCGCTAAATACCATTCAATTGCTTTAATATTAATAAATTTTACATCTTTCTTTGAATACACACGACTGTTTTGCCCGTCATTTTAAGATCTCAATCTTGAAGATCCGACTATTAAGGTCATGTTATACGCTTTATACTCGAAGCAAATGAATCATTTCTTCCTACATAAAATACTACCTAGTTCACTCACACACACGCACACACTTTCTTGCAATGGTAGCTTTACATTGTGGCGCTACATATACTTTTTTTTTACCTTTCTACAACTACACCATTAGCCCAGTTAAAATAGACATTTCTCTGAACAAAATTCCGATAACGCTTAAACTTTGTGGGGGCCTTCCAGTGACAACGCAGTAACGACTAAAAGTCCCCGACGATCCGACAGGAGCATAACTTTTTAAGCATGGTTAAGTGTCGAAAAAATCAGTTTTTAGGAAATAACTTTTTAATGACAAGTGCTATCAAAAAGAAGTTCGAGTACAGTTTGTAGATCATTAAATTCTCTATAGAAAAATTTATTGTCCAGCTTGTATATATAATTAAGAAAAGATATAGGTCTTAAAATTTTCGTATGAATGTTGTGTTTATCAAAAAATTGTTATTATTTTAATATATCAAACCGTTTTGAGTGTATGAATGAATATTTATGAGAAACTCTTAGAAAAAAGGTAACAACAAATTAAAAAACAATAATATTCTCAAAATTTAAACAAATTAAGAAATAAAAAATAGCCTAACACCGTCTCATATACATAAAGTATATTATAAAATTTGTTTCACGTAAATCAGTTAATTATTTTATGAGTTATGCGCGAAGGAACAAAATAATTCTTACGTCTTTATATAATAGTTAAGATGACTCTGAGGCATAATTGAGGTTCAATGTCGTTAATGTTTCGAATTATCTCATCCTTTAGCTTTTGAAATGATTTTGGCTTATTGACGTACACTTTTTCTTTTAAATATCCCCAAAGAAAGAAGTCCAACAGTGTCAAATCACATGATCGTGGCGGCCAATTAACGTGGGATAACACGGCCATTGAATTTCTCGCGCAAAAGAGCCATTGTTTCGTTGGCTGTGTGACAGGTGTCGCCATCCTGTTGGAAGCAAATATCGTCCAGGTCCATATCCTCAATTTCTGTCCACAAGAAGTCCGTTATCATCTCGCGCTAGCGAATACCATTCACGGTAACTGCTTGGCCGAGCTCATTTTCGAAGAAGTACAGCGCGATGACACCGCCAGCCAATAAACCGCACCAAACAGTCACTCTTTGTGGATGCATCGGCTTTTCAACAATCACTCGTGGATTCTCATTTGCCCAAATGCGGCAATTCTGCTCGTTAACGAATCCACTGAGGTGAAAGTGTGCCTCGATTTTCTTTGTAAAGTCACCATTCAACTCTGTCTGTTCAAGCAACCATTCGGCGTATTGACGACGCTTGAAATGGTCAGTCAGCTCTTGAGTCAATTGAACCTTGTAAGCGTGTAAATTAAAATCTTTATTCAAAATTCGAATCAGTGATGTTCGTGAGATGTTCAATTGTTGAGCACGACGACGAGTCGAGGTTAACGGCTCTTCTGCCACACTATCGCGAACAACAGCAATGTTTTCCGCAGAACAAACTGAGCGAGCATGCACAGGTGTTTTCACATTTCCTACAGACCCAGTTTTCTGAAATTTGCGCACAATTCTACCGATTGTGGACACATTTGGTCGATTATCTGACCAAAAAAATCACGAAATGTATTTTGATTTGAACGCCCATTTTCGTAAAAGGCTTAAACAATCTTAAAGCACTGTTCAATTCTCTACCTCTCCATCGTTGAATTTGTCAAACACTGAAACAAAAAAAATGTCAAATTAAGTTGCGCAAAAAACTTGACGTTAAGTGTGACTCACAACTAACATCGTGCATTATGTATGAACCACCCTTTAAAATTCTATACGCTTCTGATTGCCGTTTTCGACTCGCTTCCATTCATTATCCAATTTTAAATAAATACTTGCTATATATATTTAGAGTCCAGTGACGTCGAAGTGGGAAATTTTACATCGAAATCACGATCGTCTTGAAGTGTAGCCTTAAACTCTAATACCAAAACGTGAAACCTCCACCAAATACGAATTACTTCGTATTCCATAATCAGGGGTCATCTAAAGTATTTCGAGTGAGCTATAGCTTCGTGCTTACCAACCAATATCTTCTTCTCCTAGTGAGTGTTTGATATTAGTTGATTCCTCTTCAATTTGGGAGCTTGTGTCATTTATAGGTCGTGGTGTGAAGGTGAAGTTTCTTTAAGGAATCATGAGTTGAATTGTCATACTGGAGGGCTGTAGATATAAATCCCTACCTATTCCACCACAGTCAAACTAAACAAAGAATTTTACACAAATATGTTACAGGCTATGGACATTGCATTATATTTTTATTTCTTCTTTTTCTTTCTATTTTTCTAAAGCATACGACAAAAGCATACAATCGAAATTTGGTGTACATCCATTCTCAGCTCCGGCCTCCCAATTTCGACTTCATGATTTTATAAATCAATTTATTTCATTTCCTATTTGTCGGAGAGACAAAGTGTGTAGGTAAGGTACTTACCCAAATAATATTCGGCTTGCAAATTTGAACATTTGTTGTTTTAGGACTTTCTGTAGTTAGTGCCTTAAAAAAAAAGAGCGCGGACAATTTTTATTAAATTCTTCTAGTCAAAACTTTAAGAAACTTATTATTGACAACTTTGCTGCCCCCTATCTTCATAGGCATTAACTACAGAGAATCGGACCTAAGGCAACAAAAATGTTGAACATTTTAAGTTCAAGTGATATTCTTAATGTCCTTTTCATAATTTTAATCTTCATCTTCAATTAGATAGTTTTAATCTTTTTGGATTTATCTTGAACAATAAGACTAATTTTTCCAATGCTACTTAAGTTTGTTTATATTCCTAAAATAATTTAAAATCTATTTCAAGGATATAAGAGAAAACTATTTAAAATTGATAATATTTCTATTTTGCGCCATGTCCTCGAATATATTGTAAAATTTTCAGAATTAATTGATTTTTCTTCTAGCAGTGGTACATGTTTTTATTTTATTTGTCTGCCTACACACTAAGTCATAAAAATTTCCTTTGCATCGGCAGATGTCTTCTTTTTCTTTTAATGAATTCTAATTGAGTCGAACACTCAAAGAATCAGACCGTATGGAGCGTAAAATTTTCAAGAGACAACTTCCTCCTAATTTTGCAAAAATATAACAAGACCATCCGAACGACCAAGCCACGACAACGACGTAACTGCCTCCTCCTGGGAAGATTGATGAGCCCCCACACATTTTTGTAGCTTATACAAGATTAAAATGTAAAAGCGTCATACTTGTATTTTATTGACATAATGCGTCGAACTTTATTTAAAGAAATATTAAATAATTTGTAGCCAAATGTCAAATCTTTTAAATAGAAATCGCTCTCTGTATTGAAATCGATGTTTACCTTCCAATTACCATGTCCAACGTGTGTTTTTCAAAGATACATAGGTGGTAATAATAATTTGTCTTTCACAGGATTAAACGATTTTCAATTTTTTGTACGTGACCCTGCAGCTGAAGGCAAGTGAAAGACACGCCTCATTGCAACAACAACAGCTTATTTTTATTTAACTTATTTTCTAAAGCATTAGTTTAAATTAATCAAAATGGTTATACTCGAAGAACTATTTGGGTGTTGTGTCCACTTGAAATTTTTGTTGCTTGGCCTTTTGCTGCAGCTATGGATAGTTGCACGGCAGTGCGGCGGGAGGTGGCGTTCGATGTACGGGCCAGCAACTGGTCATTTTTCATTAGATCGTAAATTTAATTTTTTTTTTTTTTTTAATTTTTTTTTCTTTCTTATTTTGTCTTTTTGCGTAGTGAAATTGCTATTTGAATGAATATTATTAGTGCCATGCTCATTACGTTCTATAAAATCTTTTCGTACAAAGATAACGCTTCAGTCTTATTTCGGAATTCGGAAGTTTAGTAGTTCAACCAATAACGTTCTTGAAAGAAGACAGCTTTCGTGAAATTAAGCTACAAAATAAAAAATATCTTCTTCTAAAATTCAGACAATTTCTGGACTGTGATAAAAAACAAAATAAACAGTTTTTGTGTTATAATGGAAAAGGTGATAATATTGTCCTCAGATAAAATGTCAAAATCCATAAGATTTCAATATACATATTATGTAGTTTGTACTCAATCAAGTATATCCTTAGCCAGGATTTTGACACCTTAAATAAAATATAATAAAAGTGTTTTTCCAATATCGATGCTGTGAATACAAACATGGTCGTAAAATCTAAGATCTTGTCTCTCCAGCTTTTCCGATCTGGAGTCGATGTTATCCAGTTCAATTAATTAAATAATTACCTATGGGCTTGTAGAATCTTGAAAAATGTGTGTTGATTTTTGGTTAACATACTAATGCATCCTTACGTACTTGCTCTACAGTTCGGGTTGAATTTTTCGGACTCATTTGTAGAATATTTCAGTCTCTGCTGCAGGTCTCTACTGATTGACTGGTAGTAGTCCATTTTCCTTCTAGTGTCCTAACCACATACAAGCTATAAGTGACTTCTTACAGCATTTCTAACGATGATAATTACAGCAAGTTTTAAGTAGACATTGAGAGCCCTCTCGATAAGTAAAACGTCTCTTTCTTGTCGTTAAGGGACTCCTTCGTAATTCCAATTCCGTCTATGAGGTTGATGTTGGCTAGTTTGTCGCCTACGTTAATTGAGTTGAATCAAATGATGTTTATTTGTTGGCATATTTAGAACTCTACCATGAAAAACTATGATCTTCATTTGTTGAACTTTACCAGGATTACCCAGGTTTTCTGGACAAACCCAAGTATTGTCAAAAAAAAAAAAAAAAAAAAAAAAAAAAAAAAAAAAAAAAAAAAAACGGTGCTTGCAGCAACTTCTTAAGCGCATGCGAGCTGGAAAGATTTATTAAATTGAATTTGTGTATTCTTCTAGTTTCTATTTGAAAAATAAAGAAATTCCTACAGAACGGGAGTCCACAGTCTATTTTTTACTTCAACTCGCCCCAGAAAAAAAAAAAAACTAGAACTTCTTCATGGCGAGTCCATATTAAAAAAAAAAAAGACAGAATTTGCTCGCCAGGCTGAGAGCAGGTTTTGAGCAAATCCAAAGTGACTTCAGGGGCCCTACTCTGTATCTCGTTCCGAAAGGAAATTCTATTCGAAATTTTATTTTGTTTGGTTTTTAAATTAGAAACTTCTTTGTGTCTAAACAAATAAAACACAATATCAAATAGAATTGACTTTCAAAACGAGATACAGAGTAGATCCCCAAGACTCAAAAGACAAAGCTATTGTTTTCGATGACACATAAGTGGTACTTATTGTTTTTTTTTTCTGCAAAACTTCGGAACTTCCGCAAGGCTTCAGTTGCGAATGTGATTAAGTAAAAAACTTCAAGGGAAAAAAACTTTCGAAAATTTGCATACCTAGTGCTTGAAAAGACCAAAATTCACTATTACTTCCTCGAAGCCGCCAACGATAGGTGGTCACAGATTGAGACGTGTCGGTTTTCGAGAAATCTTTGGCCGGATATTTTAGGGAAAAAAAAAACTGAATACTTTCTGTCGCTAAGCAGGCCTCAATTATCCTTATTGGTTGGAATCCTAACTGGTCACAACTCTATGGGAACCCGCTTAAACAGAATGGGCATCAGCGCATCTGACCTTTGTAGAGGGTGTCAAGATGAAGAGACGGAGGAGGGCTCATTTCATTTCCGTTGTGAATGCTTTGTGAACAAGAAAAACAGCCCTCGGAGAATACTTTTTCGACGAACTGGGCGACATTTCGTCTCTGCCACTAAGGAACATTCTGAAGTTCATTCGGAATTAGGGATTTTTTCCCCTCTATCAAGATTTGTTTGAGATTTCTCTTTTTTTTTACGAACTGTTAGAATTAGAAGAGAAATGACAAAAATAGTTTCTGGTTTTTTATTGATTAAATTGATCTTTAAAAAAAAATCATGTTCTGTGACCGATGGAATGCAAAAACTGCCAAAATCCACTTTTTGACAGGTGCAAATAAAAAATTAATTGATTTGTTTGTACCAATAGAAAATGCCCTAAAACAAATTTAAGTTTGTTTGCTTCCCAAAATTGTCGCTTTCAATCAGCTTTCATCCAAAGTTCATATACCAAATTTAAATTCACAGAACTTTGGACAGAAATTGGAATTTTTGAGAAGTAAATGAACAGAAATCTCGATATTCTCAATACATTTTTAACAGAAGCTTATTCTTTTTCAAAAATATTTAGCTAGTTCCGTTCAGTGTTAAAATAAATGAGCCTACAGTTGTGTGGATTCGCTTGCTCATAACGGTGTTCACATTGGAGTGACTCCTACGACTTTTTTGAAGTTACAAAAAAAAAATCCACAAATTGACATTTTCTTTTGTGCCGTCAAAAAAAGTCGCAGGAATCAGTCCAATGTGAAAACCGTCCATATATTTTGACAGTGAGAAATCTTATTTTCCTGAAGTAGCCAATTAAAAAATTATTCATTTGGCGTGTTCATGAAAACAAGATATCGGCGATTTACTTCCATCAAAAGCTGAGCAAGCTAAAAATTGCAAAATTTTTAGTATTTTGACAGAAAATTGAGATTTTTAGCGGAATCCTGTTCAGGCAACTGAGATTACTGAGGCCCTCTTAAATCTCCTTTTCATGAACACACATATTAGCAATCTCAAAATTTTAATAAAAACTAACAATTTAACATCCTTTTTTATGAAAAAAAAAAAAAAAAACGAAAATTAAATCATATTTTTTGCATGTATTTTTGATATATTATAGGCAGCTGAAGAATCCGCTGCAGCCGCCGTTGCTGCCCCTGCTGATGCCGCTGAAAAACCAACTGAGACAAAAGCTGAAGATACAGCCGCTGTTGCTCCAACAACAACGCCAGCCACAGAAGAACAAAAGCCTGTTGCTGAAATAGCTGCCATCGCCGAAGAAAAACCAACAACTGCCGCTGCTGCCGCTGCTGAATCAACGACAAATGGAGATACAGCACTAGCCGAAAAAGCTGCTGTCATTGAATCAATCCCAGAACCAGCTGCAGTAGCAGCTGTCGCTCCCGCTGCCCCATCTATCGTTGCTGAAGAAGTTAAAATTCCAGAGGCAGTTGTTGAAGTAGCAGCAGCACCAGTACCAACAACCAATGGTACAACTGAAAAGAATGAAATTAACGAATCGGTGGAAGATGCTAAAGCGTTAAACGGCACAGCCGCTGAATCGCCAAAAATCGAGGTAAAAACTGAAAACGATGAAAAATCTAGTAACACGATTGCTGCCGCCAGCGAATTGGTTGTGGTTTCTCCAACAGAAGAGAAACCATTAACTTCAGACGCTGGTGGTGATCAAGTTCAGAAATCTTTAACTGAATCCGATCAAGAAAAAGAACAAGTTATAACTTGCATTGAAACAACTCCGAAAGAACTAATAACTAGCGGTGGTGAATCTATTGAATCTGTTGCACAAAATAGTCCCCCACCTCCTCTCCCTTGCTCCCCTCCCCCTTCACAGGTGATGGTGTTTGCATTAAGTGATGAGGAATCTCAAGTTGCTAATTCGACAGAAACCGAAGAAGTTGTAGTAGCACCAGCTGAAACTGTTATTGAAGCTCCTCCTGCTGCTTTGATTGAAAAATCACTCATTGAATCAGTTCTCTCCCAGGAGAAGCCAAAGCCGATTATCGAAGAAGTTAAAATTCCTGAAATTGTAGCTCCATCGACTCCAGAACCACTTACAGAAGAAGTCTTCCAAGAAGAAATTATAGCCCCAGCCACACCTGAACCACAAGTAGAAGTTATCGAAACTCCATCGACACCTGAGAAAAATTGTCTGACCACAACTGAAGTGAATATTATTCCAGCCACCCCAGAGCCGACTGAAGTAAAAGTCACCCCAGCAACTCCAGAAGCAACTGAAGTCAATATCATACCAGCCACCCCAGAACTTCCCGAATCACCTGAAATCATCCAAGAAGAAGAAGAATCAGCAACGCCAAACGTAGTTCAAGAGGAACTTATCCAAGAAACCATTATTGAACAGCAAGAGACTGAAAACGTAATCGCTCCATTGGAAGATGAAGATGACGTCCTACCACCACCCCCACCAGCAGCAATTGAAATTGACCAATGCGAAAGTGCAGTGATACCGGATATTATCTCAGAAATTGAAAACAAAGCCGAACAAGATGAAATCACAGCTCAGACTATTGCACTAATCGATGAGGTAACCCAACAGGCAGCATTATTGATCGAAAGGAATCAACAAGAGTCAGCAGAGCAACAGGAATCCACAGATCAGTCTGGCACTGAAGAGGAAACTAAATGCAATTCACCACCAACTGCTGAAGAGGATATTCCATTACCACCACCATCACTACCAGCACCCGAACAATTATTATTAAATTCCGAAACAATTCCTGAATCATCACCCGCTTCCTCCGAAAATCATCATCACATCGAATTAACATCATCATCACAGGATTCGCAATTAGAATCCGAAACTAACCGATTAGAAGACAAAACTGAGACATCACAAGAAACAGCTCCAGCTTCCACAACTCCTTCTGAACCATCATCACTAAACAATGGAAATGATGCAACAATTACAACAACTACTACTACAACAACTATAACTGGTACAACGAATGGTGATGAAGTGGAATCGCATACAATCTCTTCAGCAACAAAGGTGAATAGCGATTCGGAACAATACTGACAACAAAAAAAATCATAAAACTTAGGAATGAAAGCATTCGTTTAGACAAAAAAAAAGTTTAATTAATAATTAAATTGCAACAAAGAACAGAGAGCGAGTTTCTAAGAGCACACTCTAGCACTACCCTTCCTAAAACAAAGGGGAGCAGAATTTTAAAATAATAACAATAAATAATAATAGAGACAGAGAGAGGCAATTTCATAGAGATAGACAGAGAGAGCGATAGAGAGGCCGCCAACTTTAGAGATTTTTAACTTAATAATTTTAATTGTCGTTGGAGATTATGCTTTCTTTTCTTTGTGGTTTGTTTGTCGTTGTGTTGGAATCATAAATTAATCCTTTCATAGAAAACTTTGTTGTTTTTTGTTTTAACAAACATTTTTTTTTTGTTTTTGTGTTATATTATTTTCTTTTGTTCAAAAGAATTAAAATTTATTATTTCTTCATTGAACTGTTATTAATCTTTTATTTTTCTTTGCTAGTTGTTGGTGTTTGGGTTAATCGTTGAACTATTTGTATGCACATTTTTAGAAATCTATAGTCGATAACTAGAATGCTGAAACTATCTGGGTGATAGTTAAAAAAGACGGTGTATCACACACATAAACATGAGACACTTATCAGGTTCCCTTTTCTTCTCTAGCATAAAGCGTTTCGTAACATATTGAGTTGCATTTTTTAAAATTAATGCTACAAAAAGGTTTATTCTGAATCCATTTCACTTAGTAGTACGTAATGTGACCGTAAGTATTGCAGGTTTTGAAAAAAAATATGCCTTTTTAGCTTATAGTCTTAACATTAACTAAACCGCTGGTTGGATAAGGTTTTTTAGGTTGCTATGAGCAGAAAGCTCTATTTTGATAGCATTTTTGGCTTAACCAGGATATATTTTAAAAAATAGGGTATCAGATGAAATCTTAGGCTGCTCATTTTAAAAGACCAGTGGTCCGAACAGTGGTCAGACAGGCTTTTGATGGTTGTTGCGGCTAGTCGGACAACGTTTGGAAAATCAGGTTTTGTATCTATAGTCGATAACTAGAATGCTGAAACTATCTGGGTGATAGTAGACACATAAACATGAGACACTTATCAGGTCCCCTTTTCTTCTCTAGCATTAAGCGTTTCGTTACATATTGAGTTGCATTTTTTAAAATTAATACTACAAAAAGGTTTATTCTTAATCCATTTCACTTAGTAGTACGTAATGTGACCGTAAGTATTGCGGGTTTTGAAAAAAAATATGCCTTTTTAGCTTATAGTCTTAACATTAACTAAACCGCTGGTTCGATAAGGTTTTTTAGGTTGCTATGAGCAGAAAGCTCAATTTTGATAGCATTTTTGGGTTAACCAGGATATATTTTTAAAAATAGGGTATCAGATGAAATCTTAGACTGCTCGTTTTAAAAGACCAGTGGCTTTTGATGGTTGTTGCGGCTAGTCGGACAACGTTTGGAAAATCAGGTTTTATATCCCTTGCGTTTGGAGAACTATGCGCAACTTTTTCATATAGCCTTAACCACTTATATGCATTTTAAAGAACAAACATAGTATATGTTCTTACAAAAGTTTTTCGGCCCGACGCGACAACCATCAATAAAAGTCCTGTCCGACCACTGGTAAATAAATAAAAAACTGAGGATCAAATTGAAGAAAATTATTCAGCCCAATTCTAATTATTCCCCGGCAAAAAAAACTCCCCGGGAGCATTAACACACTTAAAAACATCGCCTAAAGGCCTTGCACACTAGCCCACTGTGTAAATAGTGGGAAACAAATTGTGTAGAATGGTGTGGAAACAAAATATGGCAGCCCAGCCTACACAACCCGACATTCTATCCCACATGATTTGACATGTGAATTTTAGGTATGGTTCTAATTCTATCCCACATTCTATCACACTTTTTTAGGTTAATGTAAAGTATTAACACAAGCAAGTGTGGAAGCAAAATATGAAAATTCATTTCTTTCCCACAAATTTGGCAGTCGCGTGGAATTCTTTCCCACTTTCAATTTGACATGTATTAATACACAGTAGGCTAGTGTGGAAGGGCTTTTATCGAATGCTCGAATAATATGTACATATCACTACAACATAGGGTATGTGACTCAAGCTTCGATGTTATCGGTGCTTGCATCGCTGTTCGAATCGTTTATCGTACCTCCAATATAAGAAATTATAGTTTTCCCGAAAAAGAGATTCAAGCTTAAATAGTGTACTATTTTATCGGAAGCATTGGTTAGATTTTTAGTAAGTGTAAAATAAATAGTACAAAATCGTCCGAAATGGTCAAAATTCTTACGTTGAATTTACCATAAGAATGAAAAATCAAAACAAATGATTTTTTGATTATTGGTTCTCAAGATAATAAAATATTTTTTTTTCCAAATTTCGTGCATATTATGCCAAATTAAATATTTATACAAATTTTCATCAATATGCCATCTTTTCAGAAGTATATTTCTGAAAATACAGTAATCCATACATAAAATGAACTATCACTTTTTTTAAGGTTATCTTATCGCCTTAATGTTGGTGTCGTTAGATTCAGAATTGAAAAGTTCCGTAGTCGTGTATAGTAAATAAATTTTTAATTTAATCCCATTCCCCTCAAGAAAACACCCATGGAACACCGATTTGTATATGGCTAGTATCGAAGAGCGTTCATGCATTTACAGTTTTGCACGCAACAAATTTGAGTAGAAAATAACTTATCGTTTTAGAAAACATTTTTCCAAAATTTAAAAATATAGGTGATTCAAGTCGAAATGGATTTTTTTGTTTTTCATTTTTATCCAATTTTTTTTTTGAAATGATTATATTCATTTACTGATACGTAATGCAACTAAAACGCTTATACTCTACTTTTTTCTCATCGTAGTCTCGTTAACATTATGTAAGTGCTTATGTTGAACTTTAATATTTAAGTTTGTACTTTCACATAAGTTTAGTAGGAACAGTGACTCAAAAAATTCGAACAAAAGTTCACACTTTCCTTTTACTATAATGCAGGAATTATGAAAGTTTTAGTAGGAACACTTTCTCTTTATGATAATGCCCGGGGAATAATTCCCCATGTCTCTTCTCTCCTATTCTTTACGAAAAATTCATGGATTTTTGTTCCATTTTCCTTTCGAATATTACAAAAAAATATTCCGGGAAAACAATAGGCATTCCAATTGTCTGTAAAAAGGAAAATGATTTGTCAGTTCTTTTACTTTAATTTTCGCTGATTTTCTGTGCATTCGTGTGACATGCATTCGGACTCAAAAATTTCGCAATTTTTGACATCAGAAAACTCTCACAACAAAAAATAAAAATAAATTGGGTGGCTCAACCGCTCGTGAAGAACCAGGGCCTAGTGCTTAACAACTCGCAACCATTCCTGTGTGCGCGTGTCGACAGGAATGGAAGGGACCAACAATTTTATGCGGAATCCGAATCCGGAGACGAGAAGCACTTATTCATGAAAAGTGATACTTTTGGAGGATTTGTCAATTCCTCGTAAGAGGCAGTAGCCCTGAAAAAAAAAAAATAAAAACAAAAAGCTTTTTTTTTTTAGTTAGTACTCTCACAATAGAGAGTGATTTTCTGTATGAGAAAATTTTTTGGATTAAAAATCAGTTTTTTTTTTTTGGTTTAAAAATCACAGTTGAGCTAATTGTCATATTGAGAGTAAAAGAATGAAGCCAAACATCGTGTCTCTTGTCTGGTACATTAGGTTATACGGAATTTGTGTGAATTTGCGTTCCGTACTTTTGCACACTTTTGATATTTTTGAGAATATTTCATCCTTGCTCTCAAAAATTTGACAGATTGTGAGTTTCTGTGCACAAAGCAAAAGAATTGGGCTGATGATCATTTTAATCTCAGGAGAACATGTCTCCCGGAGAGTTTTTTTTTTGTCTGTGTTAATATTTAGAATTGGGACAGACAACAATAAAGTACAAATTTTATGAGCGAACACTAGAAGTGTTTATAGTAAATTCTTGAGATTTATCTTCTTAAATATCTCTTGAAACCAATATAACAGACATGTGTTTAAATAAATTGATTGTTAAAACAACAAAACCTTTTAAATTCAAATACCAACAACATGCAAAACGAAACACATTTCATAGTAAATAACTAATTTTATTTTATTGCTTTCTTTAATTTAGATGAAAATGTTAACTAATTTTTTGTGTTTTATTTATTACATTCCAAACTTTTTCCCATTTAAAATAGTAAGTCAGTTGAATTAAATTACTTTAAAAGAAAAATAATAATAATAATACTGGCTCATTGTATCCTATTATTAACTATACTACTACTACAACTACTTCTGCTATATTTTAAGTCATCTCTACCTCTACTATATAATAATTGTTGTGCATTACATATTATGTATATCATTAGTTGGAGTTACCGGATGAACAAATAAAAAAAAAGTACCATCAACCTCGCTCACTAAAACAAAACACCATATTCCCGCTCAAATAGATTTTATACAAGATAATTGTATTTTAATTTATTTATCCATCTCCTCATGTTCCCAAAATGAAAATTGCACAAAACCACCCCCAGCCATCTGTGATTAATTTATTTTTGTTTACTAACACCAAGGGATCTTAATTGTTTTTTTTTTTTTTGTTAAATGTTAATGTTTGTGTTTTTAAAATATTTTTTCATATACAATTTTAACGATTAAAACGTTTTTTTTTTTTTAAATAAATCATTTCATTTTTTTGTTATGAGTTTTTTCAATGTCTTGTTTATTTTTTTAATATTACATTATAAATATTCCTTTATTCTTTTGCACGAAATGAGAAATATTTTTGTTGTTTATTTTTTTGACGACTTGCAGTTAATTTGATTTAGTAATGTTTTAAATTTAATTTATAAATTAAAGAAGTTAATTTTTTACTTAAATAATTTTTAATTTCTCATTTTGTGTCTTCCATAATGTAAAAAAAAAAATCGAAATTAATTTGTGTGTTTTGGATTTTGTTTTTCGTGCAATGAGATGAAATGTTTTCTGTTTTAAACAAAATTATTCATTACATACTACTTAAAAGGCTTTAGTTAATCTAAGTTTTTTTCCAAATATAATTTTTTTTTCATAGGAGAATGGAATTGGCGAGAACCATGAACAACCAGCTGAAACATCTGCGACAGAGAGCCTGAATGGTGGAGTTGAACACAAGACTATTGAGGTAAATTATGACTTTAAAACCAATACTACCCTTTAGCTTTCACCTTTTTTTTAACTGAAGACGTTTCTGAAAAATTATATGTTTTGCCGGTAAATTCTAGAATTTACCAATTCCAAGGTCTTTCAGTGACATAATACAAAATCGCTAAAACCCATTTTGTCCAAGGCATAATTGTCTAGTTCTAGCCTTTTTGCAAATCAAAACCATACATATGTTATATACATAATGTACCTACATGTTGCTAAACTCCGAATCACCGATAATTTTTCAGGCTGAATTGTATGCGAATTGAATTAAAATTTCCATTAAATGTAATCACATACATTTTATTTGCTTTCTTCAGGAGTAAATACAATTTTATCTTTTTGCCGTTTAATTGAATGGAATTTTATGAAATAATTTTGATTTAAAAACACAATGGAGGCAAAACAATTCTATATCCACGCAGCGACATCTCTATGAAAATCAAATTATTTTTCCTTGCAATTCCAAAAGTAGTTTTGAAGTATTTCATGCGATACCTAACATACAAATTTTTAAAAGGTTTTGGGAAATTTCAATATAATCTATAAGCATACATTTAAAGTCTACCCCCCTGCCCCTGGCCCATTTTAAATGTCAAAATTTTAACTTGGAAATAAATTTATTCAATTATGAATTCAGGTCCCTCTTTTGCTTTAGTTCTTTCATTTCCTTATATTACTTCTAACTTATTCTTGATATCTCTTAATTTCTACCCAAGTAAACAAAATAAACGAGGATGGAACCAGAAATACCCGACCTGGTGTATAGATGGAGAAAGTTTATAAGACATAAGCACCATTTTATAAAATATCGCTTTTAGAAAACTTAAGTCTTAGGGCCCTATTATGACTTGCGATTCGAACGTTTTGTAAAATCACTTATATCGTAGTTTTAAGAAAATCAAACAGCGGCGTTACAATAGAGCAACATCTCAATTCAACACATTTTTGACATTTTAGCTAAATAAAGCTATGTGAGCCATAAACGGTAATGCCAAAAGTCAGATTCGCCAAGTATGTCTGCAAGTATGTCTGCCTTAAATGAACCATTTGATAAACAAAATAGGTTCAACCAGGCAACGCCCCTGTTTTTTTTTTACTTGTTTTAACGTGATGCCAAAAACCAACAATGAACAAATTGAATTACAACGTTTTTGCTTTCCGTTCCCAATCTTAAAAAAATGACTCGGTAAGAGATTCGTCAAAAATGAAAATGTTGAAATTGCAATTGGTCGCTATTTTGAAGAGTTTTACGCTTTTTTCCTATAAATAGGGTATCGAAGCTATTGCACATTGGTGAGACAAAGTCTATTGAGCTAAAAGATGACAAATGGCGTTTTTCTTTTTTGGCTCTAAAAACAGCTTTGAGTGGAGGCTGAGCGATCAGAGCAGAGCTCTGAGCAGGATATTATCAGAGCCCTCAGATTTATTTATAAAACACACTTGAGCACTGAACTGTCATTTCATAGGTGTTTTACTAAAATACATTTTTGTTTACCTGACAGTTTCGTGATCTGCTCACAATAAAAAAAGAAAAACGCCAACAGTAGAAAAATAAATAATTTTTCAAAAATATAAATGTTTTCTTTAATAGGTTGGTACTTCTGGGACAACCCACGTATTTTATTTTAATATTACTATTTATAAAAATTTAATCGTACAAAATTCTTTAATGTACTATTTTTGTTCTATTTTTCCCTCTAGGAAATGAAGGCTGATCATCAAATTGAAAAAGTATCGAACGACGTGGTAACGCAGGAAGTAGCCATTGTGGGCGAATAAATAATTTGATGGATATTATATATTTTATAAATACTATTAGTTTCTCTTTTTAACAAACAACACACACACACACACCCAAACACAAAATAGAACTTCACTGATCCCTATATACACTGAAAGAAAAAAAAATACAACAATAAAAAACACATTCACTTATGCTGATACAAAATTATACAACCAACAATAAATATATTAACTTGCTAAATTAAATATAAAAAAAAAATAAACTCAAAATCTTACTCAAAAATCAAACAGCAACAATTCGAAGCGAATCAAATGAGAATTTATTTAAAATTATATATTAAACGAAAAAAAAAAAAAATTAAATAAATAAATTTAAATATATGAATATAATGTATGTATGAATATGAAAAGTAAGGGACATTCACATCTAAATGCTAAGTAACTCAGTAGGGAAATAATAATAATAAATATGCAAAAAAAAAAAAAAAAAGACTTCCAAAATTGTACACATACACATATTACACATACGCCCCCATAACCACTCCACTCACACACAAGCAAAAAGAAAACGAAAAAAAATATCAAAAACAATTCTATATAAATTTAGAAGTTATATACAGAATCCATTTACTTATTTTGTTTTATACGTACACGTTTTCTTTTATAGATATTATATATAATGCATATAAAAATAAAAATAAAATAAAAAAGAACAAATTTAATTTATGGTTTCTTTTTGATTTTCTTTAAAAAAAAATGAGAGTTGTATACAAAAAAAAAAAAAAAAAAAAAAAAAAACATTAAAAACAATAACTCTAAATTGTAAAATACCCTGCGCAAAACAAAAAAAAAAATATATATATTAAAAATCGCATCAACCAGCTCATTTTATTTTATGTTTCGGTTACTATATTCATATACATTTATAATATTTGTTTAAAAATAAAATAAAAAAACAAAATTAATAGTTTGTGTACATTGTTATATATGTAGGTTGCAACAAAAAAAGAAAAAAATGCAAACACTTTTGATACGATATAAAAGTAAGTTGTTTTTTTTTTTTTAAATTTGTTCTTTATTAAAAGAAAAGAAATTAAAATATAAAAATTACAACAACACACATTTAAAATTAAATTAAACTAAAAAATAATAAAAAACTTTGAGATGTAAAACAACACACAAAAACAAAACAAAACAAAATATATTACACGATTCTTTTATTTTATTATTTAAGTATGATTAAATATATTATATAAACTATATAATAACAATAATAATAAATAAATAAACATTTTTTTTTTGTAATTTGATTTTTTTTTAATTTTTGTTGGTTCGAGTTCATACACATATTTTTGATTTATGTTTATTTGGCTCGTTTCATGTTTGTAAAGGATTAATATCGATTGATTAGGTGTTTTCGAACAAAATGATTGGTATTTTCATCTTGAATATGTTGTGCATCATTTGATTTGTGTTGGTTTGGCATGTTTCATTTCGATAAAGGGTAAGGGACATCACATACAGGCTCAATTTTGAACAGAACTAAACTGGGGAAATGAAAGTTTGTAGGCGAGGGAGGTGAAGAGTGAGAAATGAAAGGACTATACTGCCGTGCTAAGTAAAAAAGAGCACATCTCCATTTTTGTAGTTTTGAGATAAGTGCGTTTTAGGTTTCTTTGAAAACCATATGAAAATGTATTTATTCCCATTTTCATACGTGATTTTGAGTAATTTGCAGTTCGAAATATGATATTTTTTTCACACAAAAATAAGACAATGTTTAACGATTCCAAATATGCCTTAAACTCAATTTTTGATTTTTGGCGCTTAGGCCCTTTTTACTTAGGATGGCAGTATAATGGTCATCCTCGTTTCGAGCGGACTAACAAAGTTTAATAACTAATACATACACAGCAGTTTGTTTCTAGGCATAATCAGCCCTATGTCCCTATTGTGAGTTTCACCCGGAAAACATTTCGCCCGAAAATGTTTTGTTCGTCCAGATTTTTAAAAGCTATTGTGAGTTTCATCCTCCATTTTACAACCTGGCCTCTTTCGCCACCAAAAATTAAATGGAAATCTTTTCGCCCGAAATACACAATAAGAGAAGTGTGAAATGTAATTTTTCCGGGCGGATTTTCTTTCACGCGGGCTGAATAAACTAATCTGTTCGCATGCAAAACTGAAAATTCTAAAGAAAATTATTTTTTTCAATTGAAAAGTACTACTACAATTAAAGCCGGTTCATGTACACAGAATTTTCAGCCAGTTTTACTCAGCCCGTGTGCGTTTGAAGTAAAAGTTAGTCTGGGTATAGTTCAGCTCAAATTGATCCAGTGTGTGATAGCCCTAAAGGATCGATCGATGTGGTTTTCGAATAAAAATATTGCTATCATGAAAGGCATGCTCATCTAGGATATTAGGTACTGACTAAGATATTTGATAATTTTTTTTTAAATTGAAACGAGATTTCTTAAAAAGGTGCTTCAAAAACATTGAGCAATATCACGAATTCCTTTGTAATCGGAAACTTATCACGAGTGCCAAAAAAAAAAAAAAAAAAAAAAAACTATCACAGAATCCATCGTAGTGAAAAATTGAAAATGTGAAGTTTTTGCGCATTTTTCAAACTTTCTGGTTACAAAGGGGGCTGGCTATCGTGAATAAATTTTCATTGGAAATGTTTCCCTCTTTCGAAAATTAAACGCTAATACTTTTCCAATGCTGCTTGTAAGCTAGATTTAAGGCTAAATCAATTAAACGATTTTCAATGTTTAATGGTTTACTGTTAATCGATTTTCTTTTTAACAATTTTAGCCGTGTTTTTTGAGAGAGTGACTAGAATTTTGTTTGTATTTTCCGTGTAAAACTTTTACTGACTTGCTAGTCACGCTCTCAAAAAACACCGCTTTTATATCACATCTTATTTAAGAATTTTGAATGATTTGATTTGATTTCTACATGGTTCTTTTACTGAAGAGCTTTCACCCCTTTCACACAAGGAAACTGAGTTGCCGGCAACTTGGAGTTTGTAGACGAGAAGGGCTTAAAAGGAAGACAAATAATCTCGCCTCACACCCTTCTCGCCTACAAACTAGCTAGTTTCTGGAAACTCAGTTTCCTTGTGTGAAAGCGGTCTTTCCGTATGATTATTTGTATTGAGCATGCAAAGGATTTGTTAAAAAGCAGTACCTGACAGTTCGTCCGAAATTGGGCTCGGTGGTAAACTGGTGTCGGTGTGCATTCCTAGAAGTACGAGTATTAAGGTTAATTTTTATTCTGGGACTTAGGAGGCATGCAACTGGCTATTATGATATAACACTCGGTATAAAAATAAGGGAAAGTAAGAAAAGATATGAATTATTGAAACAGCTTCCAGCGCAGAGTCGTTAAGGTAAAACGACAACCGTAATGAGTTGGTATGCAATTTCGTTTAGAACAACATATTGTTGTAATTTTCTGTATGCAACATTTTCAAACCAGCACACTCCATTCCTTTATATATATTTCAGAGAAACCGTTGTCATTAGTATTGGCCACATTGGCAGCAAAGTCAATTGGCCTTACCTTTCCGTTTGCCATCAAAAATCGTTTACATAATTTGAAGACTTGATAAACTAACGGTTTCTCTCAATTGAATTTAACTTAACTGTTTTAATATATCCGCTAATACAGACATATATGTAATATAAATGTAAATACATACTAGTAGACCGCACTTACGTTGCTTCAATACAATTATTTTTCAAAGTCAAAAGCCTGAACGGTACAGTTCTGAAAAAGAGGCAGTAACTATTTTTCCCCTCCTGTCAGTTTATTTATGTTTGAATGCATTTCTGTCCAATTGTAATAAAACTCAACTGAAAAAATACTCAAAAAATAGACGGATCGGAAAAAAATCTTAGGGAGGAATATTATTGGTAATTTTAAAGAATAAAGGAAACGGAAGAACTGAAGAAAGGATAAGATAAGACGAAAATTGCTACAAAATTGATTGTTCTGAAATATTCGAGTTATCCGTCGGAGGGGAACATTCTCTGCAACGCATACTCCATCGGAGATTCAAATTACGAGGTTTTCGATTTGGAAAGGATAAAATGCAAAATGCGACAAGGTACGTGTAGTTTTTTGTGCCACATCATTTTTTCTTGCATTGCTTTCACCACAAGATCGTATTGTTTAATGTTTGTTTTTCATTCAAATTTGTAAGAATAACTGGTTTTGGAGAATGTTTTGTTCTGTCGGATACCTTCGCTAGGGCCAATTAAGTGGATTGCTTAGTAATTATATGCAAATCTGATTAAGTAAACATTATACAAAGTAGGTACCAACTGGACTAGAAATAAAAAAGGAAAACTTTGATATTTCTTTAGCTTATTTTAGCTAGCGGAAGTATTTAAATAAATAGTGGTAAACGGAAACTTTTAAAATATAAAGAAA
This sequence comes from Melangyna quadrimaculata, assembly GCA_949320155.1. Classification (NCBI taxonomy): domain Eukaryota; kingdom Metazoa; phylum Arthropoda; class Insecta; order Diptera; family Syrphidae; genus Melangyna; species Melangyna quadrimaculata. Next base: position 149,292,310 of record OX439485.1, on the reverse strand, counting down.
TTCCGAATAGCGTATTTATACTTGGAAACGGAATTTCAAATAGATTTTTCCGTTGCGACGGATACCGCGCTAGAGCCGACTATTTTGTTTCGGAAATTTTCAAAATGTTGAGTTATCTCATAGTTGAAAGCGTATTACACTAATTTATGGAATCCGGAGCGAGCCGTATAATTTAGGGGATTCGCTTCAAAATGAAAACTGTTTACGATGACTGAATTGAATTAATCAAAGTAAATGAGAAAACGATTGAAATCGAGTTTCATTATAAGGCAAAACAGTAATCCAAATATTCCATTTGGAATTGCTGCCATTAGTAAAAGTTAATTGAAATCAAAAATTGTGAATAGCTCGTTCAAGATTTAATTACTTGTTAAGGTGTTGTAACAGTGAACCTGTAGTCCATATTCAGAAAGTGGGGCGAATCTTATTGAAATTATATTTCAATTTCGACCGTTGCCTTAGCGCTTTGTGGAATAGGCCTACTGGTCCTCAGCCAACAACCCTATCCGTAGCCATCAGAATCCGGTCAAAGCCGGTTGGGGTCTCCTTCCACTTGTGTGGTTCGCCGTAGCCGATGTCTTTCTTTAGTGCGTTTTCTATTCGGGTAAAACTCGAAGAATTCGAGTGGTCGTTGGCTCTACAACATGCCATAGCCTAGGCATTTGCCATTTTTATGTAGAGCCCATGCTTAAGGTAGGACTGGGATGGTCATATACAGAGGGTTCTCCTATAGTTCCTTTATATAGGGTCTCACTGCTCAAATACCGTACACCGAAAAAATTTTCTATTTCTTGGTATGTATAAGATTGACTAGAAAGAAATCAACTAACGAGTCGTACAAAATTATCCATTGGCTCCACTAATAAATAATGACAAAAAGCATCTTGGAGCCTGAATTTGAAGTGTGGTTAGCTGCAAATTTGTATTAACATAAGAACGTACATATGTATGTACATATGAACAGTCAAATTCCACTTTACTAAACAAAATAGCAACTTAGTTTCAGTTACCTTGTAAGTTCGGTTAACTCGAAAATCCGCTTAACTGAAGCTAATTTTCTACAATTTCGAATTGAATTCATTTTAAAAATCATTTTAAAAATCTTTGTATTTTTATAGGTGCTGCATAAGTAAATTTATAGATTACCATTTGGTTATTTCTACTGTCACTCTATAAGCTAGACAACTTAGGACAAACGAATATAGTCTCAAGGATTGCTCTTGGAATAAAATATTTGGTTAACTATTTTTTAAAGCAGTTAAATAGATCATCTTAATTTTTAGCTTTGTAGTTTAAAGTTTTTTTTGTCATTTTTAATTTTGATTGTCAAGTCACAAAAGAAACTTATTCAGGGTAAATCACCGTTTGCACAAAACATTAAAAACAATTATGTAGGTAGGAATTAGTTAGCCTACCAATAATTCTAGTTATACAATACAATTTTCATTCCATTCAAATTCCACCAAATAATATAAACAAACAAAAACGATTTACACAAATTACATAAATAAATAGAAAGAAAAAAAAAAATAATTTAAATTTAACGAAACTTAAACTGCCGACGAATATTATTAGAACAAAAATAAATTTAAACAAACAAAATATTGAGACTATTTTACAAGACCAACAACAAAAAAAAACTGAAAAAAGACATGAATGAACAAAAGTGTGATGTTTTTTAATGTAAGAAATATACACTTAAAACATAAAACCCATATTTAAACACAATAAAAATAATAAATAAACTTAAATTACCTTTTTGGACAATTTTTTTTATTTTAATTATATTACCTATAATTGTATAATCCAACTTTTTGAATTTATTTAATTTTAATATACAGCCTAGAATTTTAGATTTTTATACAAAGAAAACAAAACAAAAATTAATACATGAAACAGGAAAACACACATTTTTATAAAGAAGTGATGAAGAAGAAGAAAAAAAAAAATAAAAATTAAACTTATCTTTAAAATAAAACTATATAGCAACAAAATACTTAAATATATATATATATATATATATATATATATTAAAACAGACAAATTTATATATATATAATTAAATTCTAGTAATTAACATTTGTATTCGCTTGAATAAGAAAAAAAAATATCCCTAAGTGTTAGATCGTAAATTAAAATTTAAACAAATTAACAAAATACAAACAAAAAACATTTTGTTACAAAAATTGTAAAAGAGTAACGATAGTGATTAATCAGATACTGTTGCATTTATATCAATATAATGAAAAAAAAAACTCTCTAAAGAAGAGATGAAAAATTTAACATTAAATTGCATTAAATAAATTAGATGGAATTTATTAGGAAAAAAAAATAATAATCATTTTAATATATATTTAACTTTTTAAAAGGATTGAGTATATGAAAGCTTGTTGAATATATCCGCAAACGCAGGCCAGAAGTTGAACAATTCCTTATTTCCTTAGTTGGGTAAAATCGTAGGTTCTGAAAAAAATTGGCTTTTTAATATTCAAAAAGCCCACTGATTCTTTCGAACTTCACTGATTTTTGGATAGCTGCATATATATTTAACCCAATTAGGTACGCTCCTTCTGTATAAAAATTGCTCCGAGGGTTGATCACTTGGAGAACGATTGATTTCTCAATCGCTTTAAAAGTGATGTCTCAACAGATTTGCGCTTCCTGTTTGCGTGTTGGGTCTGTTAGATATCACCAGCATTTAGCTTCGGACAGCATGTGAATTTTATATTAACCATTTCCGTTTTTATATGACCTGAGAATAAAGAAGTGATAAACACATTATAAGTCTTTTTATGCAGTATGGCGAGCTTCTCAGTCATATGAATGAAAATTTCATTGAATTTGCTTAAGAAGAATGTAGGTATAATTGTTGTTTACTCATAAACACCTTAAATATGTCCAACAAAATCTGTAAGATCATCTCTGTCAAGATTGGAAGCATTATGTGCACAATTACGTGGTGGCCAAACTTTGACGAGCGTTTTTCTCCGTAAATCCTCAACGGAACTTATATACCGTTGGAAAGGTTTTCTCCTACAGATGTAAACAAACCAAAATGTATGTCCGTATGTAACCGTAGAGGGTACAAATGGTTAAAGGTCGAAATTCTGGCGATTATTGTTCCAGCTAAATTTTTCTCACTTGTGCGCTGAGAAGGATTCAATGGTGGGAGGCACTTGTTCGTAAATGAAATTAAATAAAAAAAACTTAAGTAGGTACCTACCTACAAATAGTTAGATTTAGATACAAAAGAGATCTAATTATGTGTTTTTCTTTCTCCTACTTAGTATAGAAAACCAATTAAACACTTACATACCTCCACTTTGACAGTATTCCTACAGGATAAGTTTACAATTTATTTTAAATTAAAACTTTTCTTCATTCTATTCTCCTTACTAGTGCCGTGCAATTGCAGTTGCATTTAAAGGACCTTGGGTCTCACAGGCATATAGTTAAAATTTATGCAAGTGTTTTTCAGCTAAAGGTACATGATTTTTACTTAATTACGAGTAGGTACCGTAAAAGGAACAGGGCTTTGCTTTTAATACTGTCAAACTGTTAATTTTTACCTTCAATAAGATGTGTATACGGAAACCTTAAACAAAGAAAAAAAAACTTAAAAAAGAAAGTAACTTCCCAACAGCAACGAAAAATAATTTTTAAAAAAATGTATGTGTGTAGAGAAGTACCTAGATAGATGTTACTTTTTTTCAACATAAAAAACAAAAGCAAGTAATTTTCTCAAAGAAATTTAAATCTGAGTGGACAAAAACAATGTTTTTTTATTTGTTTTAATGTAAAAAAGTTTATGACGTCGAGTTAAAAACTCAATATAACAAAAAAAAAACAGTTTACTTATATAAGTAGATCTATACTGTATACTGCTAATTAGATGTGAATTAAAAAAAAAAAAAAACACAATAGATATTCATTCTTATTTTTCGATTTAATTTTAATTTGTTTTCAATCCATAAACATAGGTAGGTATACATATAAACATAGCTCATCTATATTAATTACAAACTTAATATATTGTTAAATGAACTAATCAAAACAGATAAACCCAGAGCTTGACAAACTAATAGAGAGGATTTTAAAAGAAAATCTATCTTTTGAATTGAATACCGTCAAAGCATATTTATATATATAAAAATATTATTACTTATATAATTTATATAATTTTAAAATTAAAATAAATACAAATATTTATTCATCTTAATTGATGAAATTACATTGTATAACAATATTAAATTAAAGAAAAAAAAACTATAAGTTAATAATATAGGTACCTATAATACAAACATGCAAGAACTAATTCCATTATTATTAATAAACAAAAATAATTAATTAATACAAAACATTGTTTTTAAATCACTACATCTTCATCAATTATTATTATATTATTATTATAATAAAATTAATAACTTTTTATTATTATGTATTTATTAAAATGATGAGAAATAAAAAAATATATATTATGTATATTTGAGGTATATATTAATTAAAAAATTACATTGTAATGAATATTTTTTAAAAAGTGATTTTGAAAAATCAAATAAAGAGTAAATTCATCTAATGATGAAAGACGCATCGTGTTTTTATTTAAAAAGGAACATAAATTGGACAGAGATAGACAGAGTCTAGTTTTTGATATATTTTCATTCCAAGTGGTTTTATTGAGTTTCGAAACTTTGGATATATTTACATGTCTACTCTACAGTTCTGCAACCAAGCCCCGAAAGATATTGTAGTTTTTAAAATCCTTAATCAGGTTTTTGAGAGCTATCTATAGCTGAAAACTAGAACTTTGTATGGGGTCTGGTTGCGAAGATATCTTAGCTCAAAGTAAATCCATTATTTTAGATTTTTTTGAGTTTTGAAAGTTTGGATGAATTTGGATGCCTACAGTTCCACAAATAAGGCTCGGAAGGCCTTGGGGTTTTTAAAACGCTGAATCAGTTTTTTGAGAGTTATCAATAGCTGAAAACTAGAACATTGTATGGGGTCTGGTTGCAAAGATATTTTGATTCAAAGTAAATCTTTGTTTTTTCAACCCAAAAACTAAAAATCTTTATATGGCCATAACTATAAGGCTTGTACGAGGTTTCGGTTGATGATGTTGAATAGAGAACGGAACGGCCTTTGCATTGTCGTTCAAAACTAAACTTTTTTTAAATCGACTTTCGAAAAAAAGCATGGACTAACCCCTTATCACTAAAAAAGCATTTATTTTACGAGTCTCTGGAACCTATTGAAACGTACACATATAGGAGGTATTGTCAAATGCAATCAGCACATCCAAAGCAAACCCTTTTATAAGGTCTGGTTTTTGAGATATTTGCATGCAAAGTTATTTTTTTGAGTTTTGATACCTTGGTTATCTTTGAATGCCAACACTTCCGCAAATATCTTCGGAGGACATTGCGGTTCTCTAAACGCTTGATCAGTTTTTCAAGAGCTATCCATAACTGAAAACTTGAACATTCTACGAGCTCTGGTTGCGAAGATATTTGAATTCAAGATAATTCTTTTATTTTCGACTTAAAACTAAAAGTCTTTATATGGCTATAATTTTCCAAAAAAATTTCGTAGGAGGTTGCGGTTGACGTTGTTGAATAGAGAACGGACAGACCTTTGCGTTGCCGTTCAAATTTGAGGAAATTTTTTTGTCAATCGATTTTTGAAAAAAGCCAAAGTCTCTGGAACCCATTGATATGTACATAAATAGAAAGGTATTGTCAAATGCAATCAGCACATCCAAAGGAAACCCAAGGTCTAGTTTTCGGTATATTTGCATTGAAAATAATTCTTTTTAGTTTTGAAGGCTTGTATGACTTTGGATGCCTACAGCTCCGCAAATAAGGCTCGACGGTCATTCCGGTTCTTAAAACGCTTCAATAGTTTTTCAAGAGCTGTCCATAGCTGAAAACAAGAACATTCTATGAGGTCTGGTTGCGAAGATATCTTAGTTCAAATTAAAACCATTATTTTCGATTTTTTTGAGTTTTGAAAGTTTGGATTATTTTGGATTCCTGCAGTTCCACAAATAAGGCTCGGAAGGCCTTGTGGTTTTTAAAAGAGCTATCCATAGCTATACATAGGTGTCGAAGATATTTGAATTGAAAATACCTAATTCCATTATTTTCGACCCAAATATAAAAGTCTTCAGAATCTCTAAAACTCTAATAATTGGAAGTTCAACATTAATATGTATGCAAAAGTTTTATTTGATTGTCAAGATCAAGATCAACCAAACTAAATGGTATGTAGTCTATCTTTAACTTCATCTTTTAATTAAAACATATCGTAGTTCATAATTCTTGAAAAGTAAGAATTATTATTTTTGTATTCTTATGAAAAAAGTACATAAATGTACTTTATTTACCTTAAACAATCAATAATCAATTGTCCCAGTTTGAGCCTCAGCTCTTTTGAATAACACAACACTTTTTTTTACAGTTAATTGTTTGCAGGGGGAAAGTGAGGCATTTAAATCAATTTTATGTCTATAATTTGTATAGATCTTGAAAGCTAAATGCTAAGGGTTTCCACTTGTAAATGACAGTTGGCAGTTTGACAAGACGTAGAGTGAGTTATTCCCACAGTACACATATCTAAGGTATTATCAGGCGCAACTTGTCAAATTTCAACATGGCTGCCCCTTGTGTAAGTACACAGTAAACAAAATCAAATTTCTGGTGATTGTTTGAATTTCAAGTTTTTTACTATTGATTTTGATATTACCTGTAATATATGTATGCATCTTAAGTTATTCCTACTCTCGACTTATATTGTTTGTTTTTAACCAATATTACAAAAATACAAAATGTTACCCAAATCTTAAAAGCCATTTTCGAGCGAAATAAGCTTTTATGTGATATATAGGGCTGATATAACTTTTTGCACCAACACACGCACATATTTTTCCATTTTCCATTGGAATCTAGAAAGAGCGAATTTCTTAGAAAATAAAACATGTTCAGTGACATTAAAATAAATGTATTGAATTCATTTACCCTATCGCATAATAAAGTCTCTCGCTAACCCCCTACTGTTTGTGCTGCTTTAATTTAAATATTCAATTCTAATTAATTTATTTATCACTTGTCAGTTGATATTAGGTTTACATTCGGTGGTTCGGTCCATCGCCATGATTCTAATTACAAATGTCAACATGTGAAAAATAACAATTTTCAAGCTCATTGGCTCCGGAAGTTTAATAATAAACGTTATTTTAGAAGAAGCCATACATATATCATGTGATTTAGGTTGCAAATCCAAAGCACGTGAGATTGTTAGAACAATAAATAGTTAAAGCAAATAAAAATAAATTCCAAAATATTTGAATAGATTAAGATGTCATTATACGTCATGCGTTATGATGGAACTATCTTATTGGCCATTGTAATTGTTGAAGTCTTTCGAGTCGGTATAATAAAGTGACACCTTATTTAACAAAAAAAAAATGCAGTTCCTTATGATTCTCTATCTTCTTGCATTGCAAGTGACTTTAACGGTATATGCATTTCGTGATTATCCTGCCAACTATTCAAATCCTAATAATAACTGTGATAATTTTGATTCCATTTCAAAAAGTCGTAGTACATTTTATGAAAAATCATTAACTAATATTTTGGCTCGTAAAAAAAGAGGATTTGTGTTTTTTAAAGGCGCTGTTGTAGTTTTGACGCAAGTTCTCTCAAAAGCTATTTTAGCCACATCACCTCGGGGTATTCTTCAGTCAACTGAAGTTGATATGTTTTATGATGTGCCTATATTAATTGATGGATGGAAAAAGCCTTTGGAAGCTTTTGCCAATCGAACAAAAGGAGCAAAAAAGAAAACTGATCAAATTTATATTGATTCCATTGAAGATGAAAAGTTTAAAAATGTTGTTGGTGTAATAAACGCAAGTGCAATTCCTTGGGACAAATATTATAAGACTTCATCGAATGGATTAAATATGAATCGATTTCATTGGTATAATAATAATAGTTGGAATAGAAATATGCATCCCAGTCGAAAATATATGTACAGGTGAGACATTGTTAATGTTTAAATAGGAAGTCACTGCTGCTGATGAAAACGATTTGTTGCTTACGTAATTTTAAGTCCAATAAATAAATATGAAAAAGGAATTTTTCGTTGTTGCTTCCTTTTCGACTTATAACGGTTATTATGATTTTTGGTGTACTTTCTTTTAACTATCTCTTACTTTGCCAGAATGTCTCTAAAATTTTTATCTACACAAGTGCATAATTCAGCAGTTTTAACCCGCCCTGCAAGTTTTTTCCATTTTCTTTTGCATTTTTAGGTTGTTGTTTTTTTAATTTGGTATCATTTTTTCACAAAAAAATTTCAGAAGCGTAATGTATAATGGCATAGCTTCAGAAGAGTTCTTTTTTATTTCGAAACCTTCCGGTAATATGAAAAACACCATAACAATCAAAAGCTTACAATGTTTTTTATTCGTTCTAATTCAAATATTTAAATTTTCTTGAATTTATTTTATTAAATAATTTTAAATTAATTTAATAATAATAAATTACTGTTATTTATATAATTAATTTTTGTTAACAAAACAATTTCAAGTAGGTATTTTTTATCGTTTTATATATATCTTTTGGTACCAGATCTAAAAATGTTACAAACAAAAAGTTCATAAAAAAAAATAAAAATCACATACCTATTCTCATACCTACGAAAAAGGCATCAAAAAAAATCATAGAAATCGGCCGAGCCGTTTCGGTGGAGTTCGACCACAAACACCGCGTCACGAGGTTTTCGTATATTAAAAGATTATTCAAGCAACTAAAACTACCATTTTAAATAGAAAGACCTCGAAAAGTGATTTGTTTGATAAATATAAATTTATGAAAAAAAAAAAAAATCAAAGACCGTTAGAACGGGTTTCTTAAAAATTAATTTTGTATGCATGCAATGTTTTCATTATTGAAAATAAAATTTTAAATTCCAACTTTTAGTATTCATTAAAATACAATTTTACACATAACAAAAAAAACATTGACCCGTTTTCAAGACATTGAATTTTAAAACAAAACATTTCAATATTTTTTAAAAATCCTCTTCTAAAAGACCGATTGTATAAAAATGCACTGAAATCGGTTTCGTCGTTAACGAGAAATTTGAAAATCTATAAATTGGTTCTATGACAGGTACCGTTGATAGCCGTTTAAGTATTATGGCCCATACCTTTAATAGTAAATAAAATAATTACTAATTTTTTATTAAAATCGTTAGAGCCGGTACATTTTTGAATATTGGTTGTATGGCAGGTACCGTTATTTCTTGAGCTAAAAAAAATCAATTTCGCCTCTAGGGAATCTAGGGAAAGGTGGGGTCCTTTCACCACTTCTATGGAACTTGGTCATAAATGACTTACTGACTGTCCTGGAGGGTGAAGGATTCAAAGTGATTGCGTATGCCGATGATGTTGCATTAGCTATATCAGGGAAACACCCCCAGGTTCTTACAGAACTTCTTCAAACCGCTCTTAACAAGCTAATAAAATGGGCAGAACGTTGTGAGCTAGGTGTAAACCCCCGCAAAACAGAACTTGTCCTCTTCACAAGGAAATATAAAATTCCACAGATAAATCCTCCAACAATTAATGGTGTTCCACTTTCCTTTTCAGATGAAGCCAAATATTTAGGTCTCATACTGGATAAAAAACTAAGTTGGAAACCTAATATTCAAGAGAGAATTAAAAAAGCCACTGTTGCTTTATTCTCCTGTAAAAAAGCTAAAGGTACTAAATGGGGTATATCCCCTGCTATTACACACTGGCTCTACACTGCGGTCGTAAGACCGATTCTCAATTATGGGGTAACAGCTGAGCAAGGTCCAGAGATCAGCAAGTATGTGCATATGTGGAGCTCTCCGCTCGACACCATCAGCTGCACTAGACATACTCCTCAGCCTCACACCCCTCGATATATATGGCAAGCAAATGGCTGCGAACACAGCCGTCCGCCTTAAAGCCATTTGTCAATGGACCAACAACTCTATCGGTCATACTAAAATTCTAGACTTATATGAATCTATTCCTTGTCATTCCGACTACACCACATCCAAACTAAATTTCGACAAAAGTTTCCAGGTCACTATACCCTCAAGAGAATCTTGGGACGTTGGGGACCCTCTCAAAGGTGATTCAGTTCATTTTTATACTGATGGGTCGAAAACTGAGGAAGGAGTGGGTGGCGGAGTGTACTCAGACAGACTTCCGGCTCCCTAACCACTGTAGCGTATTCCAAGCGGAAATCCTGGCACTTAAAGAAGCTCTGTCTTGGCTGAGAGAAAACGTGATAAACGCATCTTCTCAGATAGTCAAGCAGCACTTAAATCTCTCAACTCTGTCTCTACCAACTCCGTTACGGCCCAAAACTGTCGATCATCTCTTGAAGAGATAGCGGAACAGTTTAATATTCACCTTCTTTGGGTGCCGGGCCATAGAGATATTCCGGGAAATTGTAAAGCCGATGAACTTGCCAAAAATGGAACTCTAATGCCCGTTTTGCCTAACAGGTGGAACACAGGTACACCGATCGCTACGTGTAAACTTTTGCTAAAACAAAACTCTGCAAGGAAAGCAAACTCTAGATGGACAAACCTTACTACATGTCTGGCCACAAAAGAAATCTGGCCATCGCTAAACCCTAGGCGCTCTAAAAGTTTGCTATCACTAAGCAGATCACAAATTAGCTCCGTAATAGGTGTCATAACAGGATACTGCCTTATAGGAAAACACGCCACAAGACTTAGCGTTTTCTCAAATGACTTCTGTAGAAGTTGCATGGACGAAGAGGAGGAGGAAACAATTCCTCACCTCCTCTGCACATGTCCTGTTCTTTCACAGAGGCGCAGACTCCATCTGGGGGACTACTTTTTGAATGATCCAAGCGATCTGGCTAATACAGACATACACTGTCTCTCTCGCTTCATAAAAAGCTGCGAATGGTTTTCGTAATGAGGATAATCTCCTCATTCCTATCATGTGGTATCACAACGGACCTAATTATGGTCTAAGTGTGTCAGCCGTTTTCCTGACAGCCACTTTAACCTAACCTATATAACGTTTACGACCGAATTTTGAAAAAAAAAAAATCATTTCAGTGGCTTAAGCCAGAACCGCACTGGTCTCGTGTGTTGTGTTGTGGAGCCGCCTGTCGCTGTCATTCCATATATTTTATGCGACACAACACCCCGAGAGAAATGAAGCTCTACCGATATAAATTACATTGCAGTAATAGCGACACACGACAACCAGTGTTCCCATAACGGCATTATTAATGCTAGATCTAGCATTATAGAGAAGAAAAAAGCATTATGAAATTTTAAAATTATGCTAGATGCTTTTCTGGCATTCTTGATTTTATTTTTTGCATTCTTGAATGCCAAAAATGATTTCGAATCATTGATTTGATGATATCATATTTGGGAAAAATATTTAAAAAACAACAAAGCATTGTGATTTAACCTTAATAACGTCAACATACGCTCACAAAAGTCATGACTTTTTTTAATAGAAATGAATTATTTAAAGCATCTGTTTCATATTGGAATCTGAAAAGTCAATCATTTTGGCCTATTCAGCGAGGAATTTTGTTTTGTTATTCTGCCATTCTGTTATCAATTTAAATACAAAAGTTTGAGCTTATAAAATGGTATTCGGCTGCTAAAACTGTTAATGAAATGTCAAAAGTTCGAAATTCACAAAACACAAATGCGTTTTGGATCTAGGTACAAACTTTTAACGATGCAGCTGGGGAAAATAAGTTTATTGAATTAGCTCGATTTGTGATTGGACTGCTATCACTTTCCATTTCAAACGCTGAGGTTGAGAGCCTGTTCAGCCAAACGAATATAGTTAAAATAAAAATTCGTAATTAAATTAGAAAAGAATTATTAAACATCATTTTCCAAATACGCGAGAGGGTGAAGATAGAAGATAAATGCTGCTTTTCGTATAAGGTTTCAAGAAGTATTAGAGAGAGTTGGATTCTCGGCGAAGTATGAAAAACCTAAGGGTGAAGAAGATTATTTGTATGAAGAACTTTGGGCTAACTCATTATTTAATTAAAATCATAAAATCGATAAGATATTCATTTCTAAAAATTAATGTCAAAATAAGAATGTGATAAGTCTGACTGATTTAAAATTAAATAATTAACTACTAAAACATATTCCTACTTAAAAATAGTTTGGTGTAAAAGTTCCTAACACCTAACCTATATTCATATGTATGTTAGGTATTTATGAGAAAATAAATATTTATTTAGCATTTTTTAAAATGTTTGTTTTTTAATAATCGATATGAACGTTTTTATATGGATTTTGAAATCTAGCCTTTTGGTTTTTGAGCTCACATACGATTAAGCATTATAAAATTTGAAATCTAGTATTATGAAATTTGGGATTATGGCAACACTGACGACAACTCACGTTGTCTTAAGGCTTAAGGCTGCAGGTCGAGGTACCTACAGACAGACAGAATTGCAGGACCCACTTTTTTCGCATTCTCTATACTCTTAATGTTAGGAAAAATTATTATCTCGAGTTCGATTCTTTTTACGAATTACGAACGATCCAAAATTTGCCATATAAAACGTGTATCGCAAAAGTTTATGAGCTTGATGAATTGACCAATTTTTATTTCACTGCTTCCATTTAATATACAGAAGTCGTGTTTTTTGAGAGAGTGATTAGCAACTCAGTAAAAGTTTTACACAAAAAACACAAACAAAATTCTGTAAAATTATCTTGTGTGTTATTGTTTTGCGTAAACATTTTGCTGAGTCGCTATTCACTCACTCAAAAAACACAGCTTTAATTTTGAAATGAATTTTTTCATATTTTTAAAAAAACAGTTTAAGTGACTGAAAATTTGTATGAAATTTATTTTAACAAAATGTAATAAACAAAACTTCAATTCTACCAAAATAAAAACTGAAAGATAGCAAATCCATGGAAGTTTTGTTATGAGCTTTTGACATGATATAACAATTTTGCTCCAAGAAATTTATCTTGCCGGAATTGCTAGTACGTAATTAGTAGAGTTGTGTAGTTTCGGACTAGTACGAGAACGGGTATGCGGAAAACGGATTTTCCATAATTAATTTTCGAACCCATTTTGTTGACATTTTTCTGTAGTTTTTTTTTTTACTTTGCTGCCATTTTATTCACAAACCAACGTATTAATGGTGATTTCCCTTGCTATAATAAATCAATTAATTTATGATTTGGATCTTTCGATTTAAAATAAATTTGGAGTTCTAAATTTTTCGGTTTATACCCCTTCCTACACTAAGTCCCCTTTCACACAATGAGTTGCCAGCAACGAGAAAGGCGTAGGGGGAGGGAAAAACACCAATACAATTTCAAGTTGTCTAACATTTTTTTTTTTGATTGGGTGAATTTATTTCGATTGTGGAAATTATAGAGTAAGAGCCCAGGGCCGCCAGACATACGTCATTTTATCAAAGCTGAGATTTTGTGTGTAAATTTATACCATGGGAGGTAACAACGAATGGGTGTTACAAATCTTGGATCCGGGTGCAATTCAGAGATAATGAGTGTTAAAGGTGCATACAAAAAATTTCCAAATTACGTAATTTTATCAAAGCTGATTTTTGTATATGTTCAAAAGGAAGGTGTCACAAACTTTGTTTGACACTTGCCAGACACCTACATGGGTGCCTAACGGCAGCCAGACACCTTAAAAGTGTAAAAAAATGGTGCCATTTACGTTATAGTATCAAATCTAATTTTTATATATGTTGTTAAGACAACTATTTAATAATGTTTTCCAAGCAGCCAGACACCTACATGGGTGTTTAACGGCAGCCAGACACCTTAAAGTTCAAAATATTAGTGCCATTTACGTTAGAGTATCAAAGCTAATTTGTATGTTTATCGTTAAGACAGCTATTTAATAATGTTTCCAAAGCAGCCAGACACCTACATGGATGCCTAACGGCAGCCAGACACCTTAGTGCTCAAAATATAAGTGCCATTTACGTTATAGTAACAAAGGTGTATTTTATATGTTGTAAAGAGAACTATTTAACAATGTTTCCCAATCAGCTAGGCAACAACAATGGGGCGTTACCGCAGCCAGACATCTTTAAGTTCAGAATAGTTGTGACCATTTTCATTTTATTATCAAAGGTAACTTTCATAATTTTTTGTTTTATTCATTTTATAAAAAAAGAAAATTAATTTAGGTTAACATTAATGAAATATTTCAATTTTATCGTGTTCTTCATAATCTGTATTTCCTTCATCTAACACTCCAATCATTTCCATCATCTTCACCTTCTTCATCATCATCTGAAAGTTTTGTTTTATCTGTGAAAATAAATTGCAATTATTAACCTGCCTAGAATAATATTATAAGATAGAAGAACTACCAAATGTACCTAAGGAACCCAACCTTGTATCTCATTGGCACAAGTAATGTTATAAAGCTTGCGTATTTTGTTAAAATACCGCATAAATGATTAACAAAATTTATTATCTTTGATAATAAAACGAAAATGGTCACGACTATTTTGAACTTAAAGGTGTCTGGCTTCGGTAACGCCCCTCTGTAGTTTTCTGGCTGATTGGGAAACATTGTTAAATAGTTCTCTTTACAACATATAAAATACAGCTTTGATACTATATAGTAAATGGCACTAATATTTTGAGCTTAAAGGTGTCTGGCTGCGGTTTGGCACCCATGTAGGTGTCTGGCAAGTGTCAAACAAAGTTTGTGACACCTAACTTTTGAACATATCAAAAAATCAGCTTTGATAAAATGATGTAATTTGGACACATTTTTATGCACGTTTAACACTCATTATCTTTGAATTGCACCGGATCCAAGATTTGTAATACCCATTCGTTGTTACCTACCATGGTATACATTCACACACAAAATCTCAGCTTTAATAAAATGACGTATGTCTGGCGGCCCTGGGCTCTAAGTCTATAATATTAACGAGAAAATTATTTAAAACTATGTATTTTGTGGTGGTAACACTATAGTAAAATGAAATTTTCCGTACATTATGTACGATTTCGAGTATTCTCAGGACATTTCGAGTGTGTTTCTTAACGACTACATGAAGTATTGAAGTAAGGTTTAAGGTTTGACTTGGTGACATATCAAAAAAGAAGTTAGTTATCTTAAGTTAAATATGAGTTTAATATTGAAATTCCTTATGTCTCCTGAACGTAGCCCATAGGTATTAGATTGCTTTTCGAAGAAATATATTGAAGTTTCATAATAAAATGAAAAAAAAATGAACGAAAGAAATTTTGTTAAGTTAATTTAAAATATAAAGTACCAGTAGACGTTCTAATATTTTGGCTTTTTAATTATTATGTTTCCTATGAAGTCTCCTTTGTTTATTTTCGGTTGACATTTAAAAAATGGAAGAAATGTTTGGTCAAAGAACAAGCGCATTCATGTAGACTCTCTGGGCATTACCAATAGTTAAGTGGACTCTAAATAAGGAACCATACCAATAATCGATTTAATATTCAACTTAACGCTTAACGTCACTTTAAATTTTAGAGTAAAGAAACGCATGCTTAAACTCGTGATTAAGTGTAAACGCCACGTTTGTACTGTCATTCTGAAAAGCAAAGGAGACAAATAATTACCCGTATCCTCTATGTTTGTCGCTTACAATTCAATTAAATTGCTTGTTCGTAAATTTTGTTGCAAAGTTATAAAACTAATAAGGTAATGAAAATAAACAAATTGATTTAAGGCTCTCCCGAACCAATGCGGAACATTCGTTGCGGCGAAGAAACATTCGTCAAAATTTATTTACATGGTTATATATGAGAGTGCCCAAACCAACGCGCCGGAGAAACACATGAAATAATTTTGACTGACGAATGTTTCTTCGCCGCAACGAATGTTTCGCATTGGTTTGGGAGAGCCTTTATTCCTTTTTATTGTAGTAGCCCGTAGCGTTTGGGATCGCTTCCCAGCCTCGTCCACCTAAAAACTAAAAAGTTTTTTTTCAGGGCTACTGCCTCTTGCGAGGAATTGACAAATCCTCCAAGAGTATCACTTGTCACGAATGAGTGCTTCTCGTCTAGCCGTTCGGATTCGGCATAAAATTGTAGGTCCCTTCCATTCCTTTCAAAAAAAGGCGCACACAGGAATGGTTGCGAGTTGTTAGTCACTATGCCCTGGTTCTTCATGAGCCGTTGTGCCACCCGATTTATTTTTGTATTCCTTTTTATTTGATATTTGTAAATTTCAATTTTAAAGTGAATGGCGGAAAACTAACACTAAAAATCGCACGCAGCATAAAATTAGGTTGGTGACTTTTTTTATGATAACTAAGATGTCATTGGCCGCGATCAAAAACCTATATAGAGCTATCCAGATAGGTTTTTGTTGTTGTAATCCCATGTAAAAAAAACCTCTTATTACAAAATAGCTTTTGGTGTTTGTATCCCAAGCGAAATTGTTAAAAAAGCCGACTACAAAATGCAAAGTCGAGATTTGTTTGCTGTCATCGAGTTATATTTTTGAAAAATATTTGGTTTTGGTTGATCAGAAACCTATATGAATAGGAATCTATCTTAGATAGGCTATCGCAACAATCTTTGATCGCGGCCATTTCCATTCACAGAAGCTTTCTGTTTGGCAACAAATGTAGTAGATAATGTAAAAGAGCACTGAATAGTTAAAGACGTGTTTAAATTGGTTATTGGCTTACACACAAATTAACTCGTCTCTAAAGTTTAACGTGGCATTTATCTAAACGCTTGTTCAGTCATTAATTATTGGTAAGGCCCTCTCTGACAAAAATTTCATCCCGCTCCTTAAAACTTGAAGGATTGCAATTTTAACAAAAACACCAATGACCCTGATGATGTAGAGCACGTAAGAACGGCTTCCTTCAACAATCTGTTACAGCAAAAATAAAGCCAGTTAAAGGGACACCAACAATCATAAAAACCGTATATTTAAGTCGAACAGAAAGCGAAAACGAAAAAATTACCTCTTAATTT
Source organism: Melangyna quadrimaculata (assembly GCA_949320155.1). Lineage (NCBI taxonomy): Eukaryota > Metazoa > Arthropoda > Insecta > Diptera > Syrphidae > Melangyna > Melangyna quadrimaculata. The sequence goes on along the minus strand of OX439485.1, from coordinate 149,275,267 downwards.
TTGGACTTAAAATTATCTCAAGATCCTAAAGTTTGTCGTTTGCGACGGCCGGCGGCGTTTACTGTGTGACACGCTGTAAATGTACATATGTACGAGTATGTATTTATGTACGAACTTTGTAAACTCTGAATCATGTTTGAACCTTCGTTAATGCGCCGAATTCGCTGAGGTAAAATATTTGATCCGAGGTTCAAATATCTTGTACAATTAGTCCTAAGTTGATCTTATATAACATACTTACTGTAGGTAATAAATAAATAAATAATAATATAGTCTTTTTTCCAGGAAACCTAACCGTAAAGGTTCTTTTTATAATTATTACTATCCAAACAATCAAAGAAGAAATTACAATCAAATTCGTTATCAGAATAAAAACAATATACAGAAGAAGAATCAATATCCTGCAAAACAATACAACCACATCCACACCAAACCACAAAAACCAAGGCCACAACATTTAAAAAATGTTAATCCAGTATGGCATGAACACCGAGAGTACCGAGAACGAAGAGGAATATTTGAGCATGTTGAAGGATTTGGTAAAAAGTAATAACTCTGCATTTATAATTACATATATCTTTTTTCTTATAAAACTTGTCGCAATCAATATTATTCTACTTTTTATAGACTTGGAATAAGCTTGAGAAGTTGCATCTTGCGCGCCATATGCGAAATAAAAACAGAACTTCTGCCAGAAGGCGAATCGTTTATCAATGATGTCACCCGAATACTTTTCACGTATGTACATATGCCATATTATTTAAAAGGGCTAAGATTTTGTATGAATGGACTATCCTAAATATTTAATATTTTTATAGAATTCCAACAAACCATGACAACAAAGATGATGATTTCGTACAAATGGCTCTTGACGATGGTATTGACTGTGTAAGACGGTTTATGGTTTCCTGTCCACACAGCCCTTTGAAGTATATTTTTAATAATTTTAGAGCAGCAAGTCTTCCACCGATGAGTGAAGAAGATATAATGAATAATGTTAAGTATGCTTGAATAGGAATTTTTAGACTGAATAAATTGTATAAGCTCGAAAAGTAGTATTTATTTATAAAGTATAATCCGCAACGATAAGAAAAAAAACAAATACACGAACAATGGTAAATAATAACAAAAACTGTCGTCACCGAATGTTTGCCGTTGGTTTCTATTTGCTAGTTGTTGTTGGATTCGCAATATATTCTACTTGCCACCGCACATTTTATCTATTATGTATTCGTATCTGATTTATATTTTTATTTCAATTTTTCTTCGTTAATTGAATTTATTAATGGAGTCGGAGTGTAACCATTAAAAATTCAAAATATAACCGTCATTTGTTTAATACATAGATAATTTATGTTCGAGTACCTAGATGTCGCCCCAAATACAATCCACCCACTTTCCACACAAATGTCATCCACACATCATATGATTTGCTGCTGTCAATTTTTTTGTTGATAATTTTGAGCTGCCAAGCAGAAATAATTGCATTTTGCTATCGCTATTATTTTGTTTACACACATTCCATCTAGAAAATTTAAAAAAAAAATGCACGAATTTCTTTTGAACATTGATAACAAGGAAATCCTTATCGAAGTGAGTACAAATTCGGCTGCCAAAAAACACTTTCTACAATATCATCTAAAACAATTTTACACAGATTCTTCATTTGTCCATCGATTATCTCATCGGAAACTGCGATGACATATCCACCATAAACAAATCCTCCCACAAGTATGGTTTCTCCGATCCCGATGACTTCCATTCGGCCTTACAGACAATCGCTTACGCCTACAAATGTTACTGCCTCAAAGCAATAACTGAGACTGAATTGCTTACGAATTTCGCCCACATGAATCCCGATCTGCAGCAGTCGATTGTCGAAGTCTTCAAAACCAGACAACCAGAAATAGTAGAATTCCTCCTGCGACAGCACAATTCGAAGCAGGACAAGCTTGTCGAATCGTTCGATTGGGATATGCGGTTTGTAATGGGTGATAGTAGTTTGCTTACGAGACGACGTCAATTGACGACGGTCACAATGAATTGTCTAGAGCCAGGCGGGGACAGAAGTTCGGTGCACTTTCAAATGAACACTGACAAGTTGGATGAGTTAATAAAAGTTCTAGAAAAATGTGAAGCTTCCATAGCGTCATCTCCAGGTGCGGCAGAGCTGCAAAGTAGAAAATTAGAATAGTAGAAAGGATGCAGACGCGCGCCTCCGCGCCGCCATATAAACCTGTAGGAATTAAATTTAGACAAGTGTGTGATGTGTGCTTCTCGTGGAAAGGAGCGATAGAAATGACTTCGATTAGAAATGAAGCAAACAAGGGACAATTAAAAAATAGAAAAATAAAATTAATGACAAACCTCAATTGAAAATGTTAACAATGTTAAATTTAAATTAATTAAAATGCGCTTGGAATAGAAAACTAAATGTTTTAATCATTTTTGGTAGTACCTGTATTTTTTGAATATTGCAACTCAACAGGAAATGTCTTTGAAGATACTTGCTATTAGAAAGCTATTTAAGGAAATAAATTAAATATTGGAGCGAAATCTGATTTCCAGAATGCAGTTGTAATTCTCAAAATTTAAATGAATCAAAATAGAGGAAAAATATTTAATTCTTACAAGGGATCATTTTTGTTAAAATATTTACTAAAATGGTTTTTTATATTATGATTTTTGTATTGTTGAATTAATTATAATTATATTTTACCTTTTTGTTTTTCTTCATTTCAATTGAATAAAACGCATTTTTATTATTTTATTTTTTTAATCTATGTATATATTTCGAGGACCTATTTCTAATATAAATATGTTGATTGTAGTACAAGTGACCTCAACTCCAGAAATTAAATGTGATTCGCCCAGGTATAACAGTGGGCTCTTCTGTCAGTCCGTTATAGGACCCTACGTAGACACAAATTTTGGTGGATGTTAATCGACTCTTATTAAAATCACAGCAAGAAGATACTGTGAATTTTATTATTCTAGGGGAATTTGTTTAAATTGAAATTATATTCATTCACTTCCCTTAAAACCAAAATAATTTTAATATTCAAATTTCTTCATCTTCATTATTAAATATGTTGACTTCCCTACATATTTACATAAAACCAAAGTGGTGCGTTCCTTTATTAACCATAGTTAACTATGGTTAACTATAGTTAACAATGGTCGTTCCTTTATTACAAAATAGTTACGATTTGTAACTATATGACGTCATCACATCGTTCCTAAGTTCAGTTTATTAGTGTCAAATAGTTACAATTCGTAACTATTTCCAACTCATCTCCATGATATGAGTTGAAAGTGTTGATCTGTCAAGTCACCTAATGTCAGAAGGTTTGTTTACAAAAAAAAAAAATTAAAGAATCAAAACAAACCTTTTTGTGAAGTGAAATAGACTGAAAAAAAAATAAAATTAAAAAATTAAAATGGAATTTACTGCAATTGTGAACCAAAAAGGAGAGTATACTCTTAAAGACTTTAAAACTTACTTCTTCAATTTCCTTTTCGAATTTGTGCAGTAAATTAAGAGCAACTACAATATTTGCTTGGTTATTCATTTTGATAATAAAATATAAAAAAATGTCCAGTGTTCGCTTGACAGATCAACAATATCTAACAACAAATCGTTCCTAAATGAAATGTAACAATTTCCAACTAAATCTAACAATGACACTTCAACAATTTTGTTTGACATAACAACCATAGTTAACTATGGTTAATAAAGGAACGCACCAAAGGACTTTCAGACTCTTTTTTAGTTTGGACTTGTGGCCAGTGGCGGATCCAGGGGGGTGGCTTTAGGGGCTAAAGCCCCCCCACAGCTGATTCCTAAAATAATTTGAGATATAGAAAGCAATACATTACAAAGTGTAGAGTTTTATATTCGTCTAAAATATTGATAAGATGTGAAATTTGTTGGACAAAAAACCTGGTTGGGGCTGAACAATTTTTATGCTATGTAACTTTTTTTCTAAGCCCTAAGGTTGGAACTAAAGCATGTAACGAATTGGACAAAAAAACAAGTGGGGGCTATGAATAGTTGACATGTTTCATGCAACGACAATTTTCTGTAAAAACAATCCAGAAAATTGGAAAAAAAACAGCTTGGGACTAATAATGTCTGAGAAATTTGACAAAATCGTAATCAGGGTTAATCAACTAGCTCCTTAAAAACTAACCTTTTTCCAGAGAGCTTTTATGGCTTAAGTCTAAGGACTGTCAAAGTCCAAATTTGTGGATAATGCTTGAAGATATAATTAATCGGGGCTTAACATTAACATGTCAAAAGCAACAACGGATTAGACTAAAAAAAATAGCTAATTTAAGGAAATAAATGCAATTGGGGCTAAAACAATTGGAAAACAACGGAGTGTTAAGCTTAGTGTAAATGTTTAATACAACAAGAATTGTTTCTTACGGCCTTGTCTGGGCTTAGTTTTCAAACTTTGCAAAGGTCAAAGGCAATTGTACATACAAAACATTTTTGGGCTAAGCAATTAAATACAAATTCTCTAGTCAAGGAGCCAAATTCCTAAAGCGTGAGAAACTCTGTGAACTCAGAAAAATCTTGCAGGTTTGAATATTTACAATCCCTATTAGACATATTTTGAACAGGAATAGAAAGTGAAATTCATTCAAACTTGAAGAAATGGACCGTCTTGGTTATTTTTTAGATCAACAGTTTCTTTCTTATTCAAGAAAATGAGATCTCAGAGGACTGATACTCTCAAAGCACAAATGAGCTTTTGCCAGCAAGCCAACTACAAACAGTTTTTAATTTTTTTCAAAAAGGCGAAGTTGAAAGCATACCTTCATCTAATTTAAACAAATAGTTATCTACATAATGTAGGTAGGTACCTGGTACCTAATCAATTATTAAGCAATATAAATAAACTAACTTGCTCGTGTGGTTTGAGGCTGTAACGTGGCTGAAAATGTAAGTCATAAAATTAGTTATACTACTATGTTTTGCTGAGCAATTATATTGGCTTCTAGCTCCGCTCAAAAATAATTCCCATGTTTAACACAATATCAATTCCAAATTCTTGTTATTGAACTTTATTAAAAGCGCGATTTATTTTAAAGCGCGATAGGAGCGGATATAAGGCAAAAAAAACACGGCTTTTATTAAAGGAAAAGTTTTAATGTCAAAATTCGTTTTCTGTTTCATATGATTTCATATGAACCAATTGGATCTCCAAACTCCAAGCCCCCCCCACAGCCAAATCCTAGATCCGCTACTGCTTGTGGCCAGCTTTTTCTGAGAACTATTGGAGAAGGTACTCCCGAAAACAGCATTCACTTTGAGCAGCGCTTATAGTGACTTTGTCCTACCAATGGAATGTAAAAGTGGTTTATTCCATCAATAATAACACTAACACTACCTACGCTCCACAAAATAAAAACAAATCCGACGGACACCTCCTAAACAATAAAGATAATTCGAGTATGCTGATTTCAATGGTGATGTAGTTTTCTGGATTGGCTCAGATAACAAAGATTTTCGCCTTTAAAGTTGACAAAGGCTATGCTTTCGCGAATAAATTTTTCTCCAAGATAATTCGTTCGCCTAATCTTACAAATTTCCAAATAATTCACCGGTGGTAATGTAGGGTCAGGCGTTGACTAAAAATAATAAACTAAGATTACTCGAAAATTAATATATGGATTTTAACGATTTAGTACAAGGAAATTTTTTTTTTTTTTAGTTTTTAAACTTTAAACATAATCTGCATATTTACATCTCGGTGTGACTTTTTTTAAACTTTTTTTCCGATCTCAATTTCGATCTTATTGCAAAAACTAAAGTAAACCTTTTTTACCACTTTTTAAAAAAGCGCTTCGCGCATATAGAAAGTCAACTTTGATGGGCTGTCTAACCTTGACTAAAAGACATAAACAAAAAAAAAATCACACTTTTCATATCAGATTTTCTGTTAACTTTAAGAGAGAAAGCTTTATCATCTCGTTGCTTTAATTTTGAAAGGTGACCTTTTTATCATCATCGTGTATGGAGCTGCCCCACTGTGCGTCGCACACTGGGGCAGAATCGACTAAAAGTTGGAATTAAATCACAAATAAAGCATGGAACTTGAAATCTGGCAAGATAACCCGTGGCTCCAATATTAACAAATTTTTATAGTTTCTCATGGACACGCCTACCATAACGCCCACTTTTTCGAAAAGAAATCATATTGAGGCATAAGGTTTGACAAAAAGCTAGATCGTATAAGCTGATAGGGCAATACAAAAAAAAATCGTATTGGAGGGCGGGGGTTCTATTTCCCCCCATTAAGGGGGAGGACCAGTTTTCTAATATAAATTACAATGATCTAAAATCTTTAAATTTTAAAAAGTATTCTTGATAGTAACTTTTCATATCAATTTGTACATGCTGAACACGAAAAAATATTTGTTTTTCAAAATTAGTTTCAACTTTCGAGAAATGTCAAATCAAACAAATTTTTTTTTCGAAAAATAATTGTGGAACCGGCCCAAACGCGCGCCGGCCGATCGTTTTCGTTAATTGACAGATGGAAATGTAAACAAAAGGTATCTATCTCACTTCCACTTCATATCAAAAAAATGAAACACCATTTAAATGTTTTGCCATAATCGTGTTTTTGATCTTTTTGTGCAGTGGAAATACCAAACAAATCTCATTACCCAAATCTCGGTTTAGTGATTGGTGGAAACGTAGTATAAAAAATATTTTTACACTTATGTATATTTTATTCTGAGTGCAAACAAAAGCTACATTTTGTATCGCAACTCGCAACAGCCGACCCGACAGTTTTTCGTCCTAATTATTTTAAAAAAGCACTGTATTAATAGGTGCTTCATGGTGAATTTACATGTATCTTCGTCTGACTGCAAAAAAAAGGGGATGCAAAATTAAAATTTACATTTGTTGGGTAGAGAGAGAACACCAAAATGCAGAAGATCTTCGTACATGCAGATTATAGGAAGTGCCATAATGCAGACATGAAGACGAACATGTTCATCTTCTTGATGGTTCTCTTTCACACGCTCGGAGTTTCGCCATACATCTGTCCTGCTCTACTTTTCTTCATATTTGCAGACGAATATACATGTAAATCCAGCATCATAGTCCCTGTTTAGATTGGGAAGTTTGTGAACGGACTCACGCCAGTTTGTAGGAAAGAGAAGTGCGAGGTAAGAGGTCTCGTGAGGCATGTAGAAAATATAAACACCGGACTCATGAGTCTGCTTTGTTGTTCTTTTAATGTGGAAGTTGTTGTTGTTTCAATGTTTATTTGAGGCGCCTCACAGTTTGTAATGTTAACACGATGGTACTCACCAGTCCGTACCCTATCTTCCCAATCTAAACAGGGTCATACTCCATCACTGGCGGACTAGGGCAGGCGCAGAGGGGGCGGTTCACTTCAGGCCTCCAGTGTCCGGGGGCCTCCAAATCCGCTACACGAAATTTGTCCCAAATGAAATATGGCCCCAAACATAAAATGAAAAAATGGCCCCAAAAATGTATATGGGAGACAACAAAAACAAAAAAAGTTTGAAATTTGTAAATTGGGGACATTTTTCATAGTTTTGAGGACTTTTTTCATTTTCAATTTTGGGGTGAAATTTCATTATGAAAAATGGCCCAAACTTTTATTCTTAAACCAAAATACTTTTATAACTTTTTTTTTTGATAGCAGACCATCCAACAACATAGGCGCCTGCCAGAGGTGACTCTCTTTTAAGGCGATTGTAATTTTTCTGTTGCTGTATTGCTTTTCATATAAATTTTGGGGACTATTTTTCGTTTTTTGTTTGGGGCCATTTTTCATAAGTTTGGGCCATTTTTCTAATTTGAAAAAAAATTGTTTGTCATTTTTGTTTGGGGCCAAATTTCATGTAGACCAAATTTATAATGGATGCTTTTTTCAAATTGCATATTTCCAAAGTTATAAAAGAAAATATAAAAATAAAATTTTGTTTCAAAAAGAGTTTCAAATTTTTTTTATAAGAGTTTAATGTTCAACCTTGGGTGGAATCGTATTAGGTAATATGTGACAGCCACAATATACAAATTCGATCTGCGTAATGCTAGGTTTCCACTTGTCATTGAAAAGACGCAAATTGACAAACTTTCCAAGACAGGGTGAGTTATGGGTGCTCGCTACTACTTCTTTCTTTGCTTTTTGTGTGGGTAAAAGCCACCCTGTCCTGGAAAGTTTGTCAATTTGCGTCTTTTCAATGACAAGTGGAAACCTAGCATAAGGTGATTATCATATGTGACTATCATATTTTAATGACTTTAGAATAAAAGTTCAATAAAAACAATTATCTCTACTCAAGTAATTTTGTTCGTTTATTCGTTTTATTTTTTTTTCTTGCCTTTTTTTAATTTTTAACATTAATAAAAATATTTATTTATTTAAATAAACTAAAAGTAGATATTCTATAAAATGACAAAATAATGAATATCCCTTTTTAAAAAGTAGTTTTTTTTTGTCACAGTTTCCGTATAGAGTAAAATAAATTTGATCATTAAATTTTGTTTAATCTCTTAAATTTAAAGCATCAAGCTTTCATAACATACATATGAGTGATGAGTCATATTAAAATTCTGTCCTTATTGAGCCGGTATATTAACTATGCCATAAAATAGTGGTAATTTCGTTAGATCTTGTCGAACAAGTATAAGGAACGGTGTATCACATCGGAAGGCCACATCCGTTCCTGATCTCCTCAGGTAAGCCAAGGTAACTGCAGCCGCCTCCGTGCCCTGTTCATTAACATTGAAATCAATCTTATGAAGGATATCATCTACATACAGCTGGGGTTTCTTCAAACCTGAAGTCGAACGCATTTCGTCTAATCTCTGTAGACTCTGAGAAGGCGGTGGAATAACTTCACGACGATTGCGTGCGAGTTTCTTGCCTGGATTGGTTTTGGTTATGCGTTTGTTGAGAATCAGATGTTTGAGGCGCAATGGAAGGCTGCCTCGTGTAAATTCACTTTCAACTTTATAGGTGACGGCACGCTTGGCGCGTCCACAAGGCTGCACCACTGTACCTACCATTAAATCATCTTCTTGGGTCCATTGTATATCATCCTTTGATCGACTTAATGGTCGATCTGCAACTGATGTGTTGTTCCTAATCGTATTTTCATCAGGATGAAAACGTGTGAATATCAAAGGGGTATCATTGTATCTATCCACTGGCCATTGTGCTGATATATCATTAGGCTGACCTCTTTGAACTCCATGGTGGAGGGGTGTGATGGGTAAGATTTGATTAGGCTGACCCCTTTGAACTCCATGGTGGAGGGGTATGATGGGTAAGATTTCTGCAGTGTTTAGCACCATCTCTGCCTGCTGCGGCACCGGAACAGGTATTCTAGCCGAAAAAGGCGGTGACCACACCGCCGACGAAGCCGCTGCCACTTTATCATTTGTGTTTTGCTCAGGATCGGCAACCAAAGAAAAGTCAGCCACGTTATTTTTGAAGATGTCGTCGATGCCCATGCGGGCAAGGGGAGCCTTCAAATGCATCGTATTGGCAACGTGGAACTTGGGAAATGCAACAACTCCAGTTCTGTGTTCCATTTTTGAGATCATCTCGTTGATTCTTTCGCCGGTGAGAGTTTTTTGCAATTGCTGGAGTTTCAAACGTGTCGAGCCATTCGGTTGGATGATGTACATGGTAGATTGGTTTCCCTTGTATGGCAGGCCAATGATGCGACAATCTTAAATAAGAAAACAAAAGTAAGGAAATCACACAGGCGATTGGGGTAACTAAGTTGGACTTACCATATTCCTGAGAGTCGTAGAAGGGGAAAACACCACCAAGTCCCATCATTAAAATTTTAACTGGCATACTCTGCGGTCCATCCGGGAAGAAATTGGCTCTAGATATATAAAAAAAAAAAATGAAATCGTTCCCCTTAACCCTAATAGCGTAGGCTTACTCACTTTGCAGTTCCCGAGCCTAAAAATGGTTGTTCCCAAAAGCCCTTAAAGTACAATGTACTTGCTAAAATCATATTCGTTTCGCTGCTTAGTTCGTCGTCAATGATCACAGGAATTTTGCCCAATGTATTCTGATTCACCCAGCTGTTGATGTAGTCTTTGGATTCTCGTTGATTCCGCCTAAAATCCAATGGTGTAACTTCACTCTTATAAACCGATTGAGCGGCATACGCATAATCAGGTTTAAGACTAAAACCGTTCTGCACAAAAAGTGCATTGGCTACGCGAACTGTATGCTCATTGGGGGTACTCTCTCCACCTTTTCCCAAAGCAACCGGGTTAAATGGAGTCGAACGCCAAGAAGGTTGCATGCGTGGTCTCTTTTGGCTGTTCCGATTTGACATAACATCTTCCAATAGCCAGCCGAATTCTTCATGTATTTTCGCTGAACTTAGTCCATTATTATTCAACGAGGAAAATAGTTGATTTAGTTGGCTGTAGGTTTTGCCATAGGAACCCATTTGGAGAATAGACATAGCTGACATAACACTCAAAGGTGAGAAGATTTGAGTATTTGGATATTGATTTGTATCTAAAGCAACGGCAAGATCGTGAGCGAAATTCATAACACTTTGCGAAACACGATCGGATGTGGATTGGTCGTAACGGATGTCTCGAGATATTTGGGGAATTTTTAAATCTCCGGGATTGTCTCTGAAAGGGGAAAATCGAATAGGAATAAGTTAGGGGATTTTGTTGTTTTCAATATGGCTACATACTCGTCAGCTGCTGTGACAGACAAAATTGTGACTCCAAGGAGAGATCCAATAAGAAAACGTTTCGCCCACATTTTAGTTAAACTGAAAATGAAATTGAAATTTTATACAAATATTTTTAATAGAAAAAAAAAAAAAAAAAAACAGGAAGTACTCGCATATTAAAGTGTGTAATTCATGTGTATGTAATTATTTAAAGGGTAAAATATTACAAAAACAAAAATTCAAAATTCGTTCATTACTAAGACCACTTATGCCAAAGCGTATAATTTATCATGAAAGCTAAAAAATCGATATTAAATCATATAAATTAGTTAAGAAATAGATACCTTAGTTGGAAGGCTGTTATTTTTTAAGGTGCGTGAGGGAGCGCACGGATATAGCTCCACAGTCCAAGAGTTCAAACAACGAACTTTTAACCCAATTCAGAGGGTTTTAAGTCCATTAATAAATAGTAAACCTTTAAGTCACCCTACTTACTTTACTTTACTTTTGATGGCGCTCACAGCCCAGGATGGGCTTCGGCCTCAACTAACAAGCCCCTCTAGCCAGCTCTGTCCCTAGCTAGCCGCTTCCAGTTGCGCACACCGAGTGCTTTGATGTCGTCATTCACTTGATTGCGCCACCTGTTACGGGTTCTTCCTCTGCTGCGTACCCTATCGGGGTTGGATTCGAAGACTCGTCGGGCAGGTGCGTTGCTGTCCATACGCTCCACGTGCCCCAGCCATCTCTGCCGCTGTATTTTCAGCTTTTTGACCAGGTCAACGTCGCTGTATAGCCCGTATAGCTCGTCGTTGAATCTTCTCCTTCATACTCCTTCGATACACACCGGACCGAAAATCACACGAAGAATCTTCCTCTCAAAGCACCCTAGCAGATTTTTATCCGAATCTTTCAGTGTCCATGCTTCTGACCCATAAAGCAGGACCGGGATGATTAGGGTTTTGTATAAAGTCTCCTTGGTTCTCTAAGAGAAGGCCTTACTACTTAAATGCCTTCTTAGACCGAAGAAACAGCGGTTGGCAAGAGTAATTCTTCGCTTGATCTCTGCACTGATGTCATTCTGCGATGTAATAGTGGAGCCCAGGTAGACAAAGTCCTTGACAACTTCGAAGTTATATCTGTCCATCGTGATATTTTGCCCGAGTCGACGATGTTGAGATTCCTCTCTCGATGACAGCATATACTTCGTCTTGTCCTCATTAACCGCCAATCCCATTCTAGTCGCCTCCGATTCAATGCTCGCAAATGCCCCTGCCACAGCTCGCTTCGTTCTGCCGACAATGTCTATGTCATCCGCATATGCAAGCAATTGAACGGACTTTTGATAGATTATACCGCTGGTGTTGACATGTGCGTTGCGTACAATGGCTTCAAGAACGATGTTGAATAGGTTGCATGATAACGCGTCGCCTTGCCTCAGTCCTTTCTCAACATCAAAGGAATCGGTGGTGTTCTTACCAATTTTGACGGAGCAGCGAGATTTCTCCATCGTCATCCTGCACAGGCGGACGAGTTTGGCAGGGATGCCGAGACTCGACATGGCTCTGTATAATTCGTCCCTTTTCACGCTATCATACGCGACTTTAAAATCGATAAAAAGGTGGTGTGTATCGATATGGAATTCCCGGGATTTTTCTAAAATCTGTCGGAGTGTGAACATTTGATCGACGGTTGACTTGCCTGGCCTAAAACCGCACTGATAAGGGCCGATCAGATCGTTGACAAAAGATTTTAAACGGTCACACAGGATGGCCGTCAAGATTTTATAAGCGACGTTTAGGAGACTAATTCCTCTGTAGTTGGTACATTTCAGAACATCTCCCTTTTTATGGATGGGGCACACTATACCGAGGTTCCATTCATCGGGCATACTTTCCTCCGACCAAATTTTGCAGATGAGCTGGTGTATGCTCCTAGCCAATTCATCTCCCGCTGATTTAAATAGTTCGGCTTGTAAGCCATCCGCACCAGCAGCCTTGTACGACTTAAGTTTGGATATCGCCAGCCGCACTTCGGTTAGGTCGGGTGGACGGATCTCTTGGCCATCATCGTCCAAGTTGAATGGAGCGTTCTGCCTATTAGCGGCATCTTGGCTGTCTTCGCCATTAAGCAGTCTAGAGAAGTGTTCTTTCCAGATCCTCAGCACTGACTGTGTGTCTACTACCATATTCCCACTCTCATCTCGGCAGGCTTCCGTTCTAGCCGTTTACACTTAACTTACTTACATTTTTGTAAGGCCAGTAATCCCTGATATTAAATTTTCTCTTTAAATAAAGTTACTTTTAAAAAATTATTTTTAAACACAAATTTCGAAAAAAAAAAATAAAATGAAAAATAAATTCAATCTAATTTTATTCAAAATTTTACGTCAATAAGTATTTTGTTTGTTTTCAAAATTCAATGATCTTATAAATTCTTAGTCTAATAATGAAAACCAGATGGTTCTAGGACTTTTACTTTTCAAAATATAAAAAAAAAATTAATCAACTTTCTCATAACTCTAACAAGAATACGGCTCAATGATCATTACATAAACCGCTTTATTATCAGTATCTTCGGTTTTGATTTGTTTTTAACTAAAAAGTTGGTTTCTTTATTTTGTAATATTTTCAACGTTAAAAGTCCTAGAATCATCCAATTTCCAGTGTTAGGATTAAACTATGCAGAATTTTGAAAAAAAAAAAATAGTTTGAACATTTTTTATCCAAACTTTGAGTTTGAAAATTAATATTTCAAAAACTGTTAACGAAAACAAGTTTATTTAATGAAAACACTAAGGAAAGGATTTCTGGATTACAAAAAAATATCACATGACAAGTCCTACTGTTGTGGGTGGATAGACCTCATCCTGTCTTACAATTTTGTTCTCTCAACCTAACGTTCAGGCTTAAGGTCCTTGTAACACAAAATATAAAGATAACACAAAAATATTTACATCTGTAGAAAATGGATTCATGGTTGAATATTTAAATTATTATTATAATCATAATTACAGAGTAATGAAATAAGAATAATAAACAAACAATTTGTAATAAAAGTGCAATTGAAATTCCGTTTTAAATATTTTAGAAAGTCCATAATTTAAAAAAAAAACTCACGAATTTTGAAAAACTTTAAACACAGAAACACACGGTTTATATCTAAATTTTATGAAAGATCCATTATGAAATTTAAAAATTTAATAAAGTTATACAATGGTTTAAAAAAAAAATTATAAAATTTCAAAATTTTGAATTATAGCCGTGTTTTTTGAGAGAGTGATTTGCAACTCAGCAAAATGTTTACAAGCAAAACAATAACAAAACAAATTATTATAGAGAATTTTGTTTGTGTTTTCCGTGCAAGACTTTAACTGAGTGGCTAGTCACTCTCTCAAAAAACACGGCTTATATAAATTTTTAAATTTAATTTGAATTTTTAAATATAATCTTTTCAACAATAATAAAATAATAAAATGAGTCTGGGCCCACACTAGTAACTTCCCATTGGTGCACTTGAAAACGATATACATAATGTTCATATTTACCTAAGTGGTGGGTGGTAGAGTATATGTATATTATATATTTTATAGTGTTATAACTTTGCGTTTTTGGATAATCAGGTATAGCTCTATATCTATACAGGGTTAAATTACCTATATTTTGTACTTTTTTTTCCTAACTTCTCGGTATAGAGGTATTATTTATTTAAGCCAATTATTTTAAAACAGGCTATTGGCTAAAAAAATACCAACAATCAGGGGAGTGTACATAAAAAAAACATGGTTTCAAAGAATATAAAAAGACAAATTTTGAATGTTAGAATGTACGAATTTTTCGAATTAAAATATTTTTGAAAAGTTTTTCCTTGCAACATTTTGATTTTTAGCTTTTTAAAGGGTGGTTTAAGAATCTCAAAATTACACAACATTTAGATCGTTTAGGTATATATTTTTGCTAAAAAATTTAAATCGATATCATTGTTTTCTTTTCAAAATATTTGATTTAAAAAGCATTTGTTAAGAATTTTAAATAGTTTTTTTTTCCAGTTTTCCTGCTCTAAAAAAAAACTCTTTATTGAATTTAAAAAAAAAAATTACCAGATATTGACTACGTCATTATATGTCAAAAAAAATATACTGGGTTCGGAATCATTTTTATTTTTGAAATATTTAAGACAAAAATTATTTCTCAACTGTGTTTCTTAGTTTAAAAAAAAGTGTCCGTTGATTTTTTTTTTTAATATCTACCAATTTGGTGTTGTGTTATTATGTGTAAAATAAAATTAGTCTGAAGTGAATATCTAATTCCGTTCTCGAGATATTCCAGATAAATAACATTTTACAGGTCCTTTTTAAATTGCTGTAGTAAAAAACCGGTTTATTGAATTTGTTAGAAAACCTTTTCAGCACGTTATCTGTAAAATAAAATTTGTCCGAGGTCGATATCTTTATGCGTTCTCGAGATTTGGTGGACGAAAAAAGTACCCCGAATATACGTTCATGCACACATACAGGCATCTTGCTAAAAACGACGGATTCTGATTCTAGAGACCGCAAAACGTGAATATATATGTCAAAATTTTCAATTCAACAAATCGCACCAATTACAATAACTTCCAATGGGAAGTTAATAAATAATATTATTTAAATGCTTAATACAAATTATTAGGCAACAAAAATTATAAAAAAAATTGTTTGATGTTTGCAAGTTTCGACTTTACATAAATTGCATGTCAATTCGTTCAGTTATGTAAAAGAAGCGTGGATTTTGTAATTTAATTATAATTGGGTTTCCGTTATTTCTTAAATAATTTTGTATCGAATTGGACAACTCATTAATCAAAATGATTTCCGGTGTTATTAACCCGTGCCTATAAAGCTTGCTTTTCACATAAACATTTGTATTGACATTATGCTCGTCTTACCTTTTTCTTTTATTTTCTCTGGAACTATTATGCAGTTATTCTTTGTTATTTCTTGTTTTATATTTATTTTGTTTAAAACCCACATCAAAGAATTTATGTTAAAACAAGAATTTATAATTTGTTTCGATTTTTGATATTTTCAAAAATCTTACATTTGCCTTTTTTTACCTTTTATTTTTTTTCTTGAACTACGCGGTTTATTCGATTTATTTGTAAGGAATTGTGTTTAGTTTTAAAATTTTTAAATAATTAAATTCAAAAAAATTTATGGGAAATTAGAACTTATAATTTATTTCAATTTTTAAAATTATTACTTATAGAGTAAGAGCCCAGGGCCGCCAGACATACGTCATTTTATCAAAGCTGAGATTTTGTGTGTGAATTTATACCATGGTAGGTAACAACGAATGGGTATTACAAATCTTGGATCCGGGTGCATATAATGAGTGTTGAAGGTGCATACAAAAATGTCCAAATTACGTCATTTTATCAATGCTGATTTTTTGATATGTTCAAAAGGAAGGTGTCACAAACTTTGTTTGACACTTGCCAGACACCTACATGGGTGCCTTACGGCAACCCAGACACCTTAAAAGTGTCAAAAAAGAAATGGTGCCATTTACGTTATAGTATTAAAGCTAGTTTTTATATATGTTGTTAAGACATCTCTTTAATAATGTTTCCCGAGCAGCACCTTTAACACTCATTATCCCTGAATTGCACCCGGATCTAAGATTTGTAATACCCATTCGGTGTTACCTACCATGGTATAAATTCACAAACAAAATCTCAGCTTTGATAAAATGACGTTTGTCTGGCGGCCCTGGGCTCTAAGTCTATTATGTTTTACTTTATAACTTTTTAAGAACTAAATACACATGTATGTACATTTTGTTGACGTGTTCACATGAAACGAATTAACGTGTTATTGAGAATTAAATACACGTCTGAATTCTGAAATCAAAAGCTCGAATCTAAACCAGATCAGATCATGATAATAAAACAAAAGGACCACCATGACAACATGTAGTGCTATTTCATCGACTTAGAGTCAAAATCAACAATTTTTTTTTTTGATTGTATACAAACAAAAACAAGAGTGTTCGTAATACTTTTATTAGTTTAATGAATCCAAAAATATAAGCAGTTATTTTTACTAACTCCGTTTATTTAATAAAATACTTAATTTAGGATGAGTCAATTTAACTGTTTCTTATCTTAATAAGAAACGCAATTAAGTTGATTCAAAGCAAAAAATTACGTTGAAGTGGAGTCAATAGTAACGAAAGGTAACCTTGCAATATTAAGATAAGAAGTCAGTAAGAAGGTACTCCAAAAAATTAAGATAAAACCACAGGAGGCCATCGATATTATTGTGACTGATTAACTATTAAAAAGCCTGCCTATTTTTAGGAATGCCCTTCAGTGGCTTACTTATATTTTTGCGATAGAGGAGGGGGGATCAGGGGTTGGCTATGACTAAGTATTGAATTCCATAATAAATGCGTACTTGGTCATAAACTCATAAGTAAATGTCTATTGGTCTCGTGTCAAACAAAAACCAAGGTTTAAAGCTAATTTTACATAACGATTATGAAAATTATAAAAATACATAGTGATGCTCGTCATGACGTCCATCTGTCTGTACGTCCTCTGTACCAAAGAGAAAGACTGATTTAACAAAAAAATAAGACTACCAATAAATCAGTTTTAAATAAAATTAATTAGAACTTTTTCGTTTGGATTATTAATTTTTTTTTTTTATTTATTAGACTATGGTATATGTAACTGTATTAAGCAAGTTTTATTAGAAAATGTTTAGCTAGCTCATCGATTGCAGACCCACTATTTTCTCAAATCATACAGATTTCCTCATTTTAATTTTTCTTTTAACCTTTCGTACAAACCTGATGACTGTCTCTCGAAAATCTTAAAAATACAATGACATTTTTATTCATCTATCTGGCAAGGTTAATTAGCTAGTATAGGTTCCGGATATCTGAAAAATATCAGAAATCTCAGAAATCGTCACAGTTTATTTATTTATTTACAAGTTAACTAATTACTAGCTATAATAGTTTTATGTACAATTTATGTGTTTGAAAAAAGTGGATTTAAATTTTTTAGACAAATTTACATTTTGATTAAACAAATTTATATAAATATTATTTAAATCATTTAATAAATAAAACATTTTGTTTAAAGAAGAAAAACGTGTATACATTCGGACAAATTCCTTAAGTTTCTTTGAGGAATATTAAAGTGGACACGGGAAAGAATGTGCAAAGAGTCTATTTTCCCGTTTATTAATTTTACAATAAAAGCAAAACACAAATAAGAACGTCTGCTCTCAGGACTAGGCATGTCAATAAGTTTCAGTCTATTATGGTAAGGTGGGAGATCGTAAGGATTTACCCAACTTAAGCCTCTGAGCGCGAACCTAAGGAATCTTTTTTGCACCTGTTCTATTCTAGCTTTATGACAGTTGTAGTGGGGTGACCAAACTTGACAAGCATATTCAAGAATGGGACGAACAAATGTTATAAAAAGCTGCTTTGTAACAAAAGGATCGGAAAATTGTTTCGACTCTCTTTTTATCCAACCAAGAATTGAATTGGCTTTATTAGTTATTGAATTGATGTGTGATATAAATTCAAGTTCTTGATCACACAAGACACCAAGGACAGACATATCGCTTACGCGAAATAAAAGAACACCATTTAACATATAGTTAAAAGAAGTAACTGACTGCTTTCTTGTAAAAATAATAGTTTTACATTTATCAATGTTAAGGTTTAAACAGTTACGGTCACACCAGTCAAAAAACGAATTAAGATCACACTGTAACTCTTCACAATCACGATTATTTGAAATCGTTTTGAAAATTGTAACATCGTCTGCATAAATAAGGCAGTTTGAAAATTTCAACAAAGACGGTAAATCATTTATAAATAAGATGAAAAGAACTGGACCTAAATGGCTACCCTGTGGTATTCCAGAATTAACAGTGAACTTATTTGATTCGAAGCCGTTGAAAATTACAGAGTAAGATCTATCCAGTAAATACGATTGAAGCCACATAACAAAATGTTCGCTAAATCCTAACTTCTTTAATTTTAATAACAAAACTCGATGTGAGAGTCTATCGAACGCCTTGCTAAAGTCGGTGAAGATACAATCTATTTGCCTTTTGCTTTTAAATTAGTCAATACAACTTTCCACCAACTCCATTAAAAAAGTTACTGTAGAGCGGCGCCTTGTAAACCCATGTTGATTTGAAACAATAATAGACTTAACATAAAAACACAGTGATTTACAAATAATTGCCTCGAAAAGTTTAGGAATGGCCGATAATCTAGCTATAGGTCTATACTTTTTGATTTCGTCTTTTTTACCTCTCTTGTGAAGAGGAATTATAAAAAATTTTTTCCAAATTGATGGACATATACAAGAAGACAATGAATAGTTAATTAGTTGATTTATTTAAAAACAGAAATATTTTATTTCGAAAATTTAAGACCTTATATGCCAGGAAATTGCCTTTCACTCTAAAAAAGCTAAATTTGGGTGAAGTACTTTTCAGGAAATGCTTAAGACGTGATAATTAAGGGATCTATTTTCACCTTTGTCGGAATTTTTTTCGGAGTTTCGACATTTTTTGTATTTGAATTGTAAAGCCATCCAAAAGCCTCCAAGCACAAAAGATCTTGCGGTCCAGCCTAGAATTGTATTGCTTATACAATTAAAAATATATTCATTTTTAACTGAAAAAAAAAAAAACAATTACACAAATTACGTACATTTTTCACTTAGTATGTTGTGTGTGATGTCACGCTAAGTGATTGCAGAAATTATACTCGTGAGCGGATTTTGGAGTTGATTCAATAATTTCAATGTTAAAATCAAAAATAAAATCATCTGCTTCGAACTGAGACAGAAAAAATTTAATAAAATAAAAAAGTGCGTATACGCCCGAGTGTACTGTTTTAATAAAATCACCAGATTTTGTACGGAATAATTATATCATTTGACTTAACATGAAACTAGTATGAACTTCATTAATTTTTGAAAATTTTGAATGAGACAACAACAACTAAAATGTTCTACCACCAAGTTATTTGGCTGAAGTTATAGCTATTTCACGAGGGCCAACCCGATCATCAGACTTCTTTGTGTGGTGCTGAGTCTTTATATGTTCATTTTTATTTGAAAAGCTTTTGCCCGTCATGCGGATTGAACTTAAGACATCAACTGTGACTGCAATTCGGAAGCCGACGGCCTACCCATCGCGCTACCGAAGCCACATCACAGCTCCGTCTCAGTGCAGGTTTTGTTGCTTATCAAATGCATTTGAACGACTAGCATTTTTATAAAAGCACACAAGCTTGCTGTTGTCACATTCTGTTTTTTTCTTTTTTTTTTGAAAAAGGTTAATTTGCTGCACATATTTTCTAAGGGATGAAAACTTGCTTTTACTTATGTTGACACTTTAAGGACAACTGTACAAACGTAGTTTAGCTTCGGTTCAAGATTTTATCTGATCGGTTTTGATAGTTTAACTGAGGTTCAACCAGGGTTCAATTAAAAAATTGGTAAATATCACATACTCATTGATCCCTGAACCATGGTGCATATGTAACTTGACTAATTTTAATGAAAACCTCAGGCTGATAATCTGTTAAGTAGTACAAAAAATATGAACTACTGGATCGCACGAGTTTGCTAGACATTGACGGTGAAGTTATAGTCCTGGTTTGATAATATTTGTAAACGAAGAAAATAATAAAAATATGTTGCAAAAGAAATTTTAAAGTTGTTTGATTAAATATAAAAAAAAAAATTGGAAACAAGTTAAAAATAAAAAAAAACTTATTTTTTTGTTTGATTTTATTTTTTTGTAAACAAAAGTTCTTCATACATTTTTAAATGCAATATATTGTAGCTTACTTGGAAGTACCGAAATGCAAAATTATGACAAAATCAGCTAAGCCAACAACGAGATTATTTCCCATTTTCGATTTTCTTGGCAAAAACTTGGTATGCAGTATTATTCAAGCTGTTTAAGAAATTGTATGTACAAAGTTTAATTGAAGTTTTTGGGATGGTGCCATGTAATAAAATCCAATGAAATAAAGTTCAAAACTAAATTTTGGAATTTATTGCACTCCTAGGTGTGAAATAAAGTCCAAAATGGCTTTCGATGGCACGCCTATGTTGTCAGTCGTTCTGTTATTAAAGCTTTTTGTACTATAAACAGTACTTTGGGTGGCCCGCGGGTTCAAGGATTTTAACTCCCTTTTCGGGTCCTCTGTCCCACTCACGCCACTCCCTCGCTCCGCTTAGGGTATGCTCAGTCGTCTGGCAGGCGCCTATGTTGCCAGTCGGTCGCTGTTATCAAAGTTTTTTGTACTAAACTCAAAAATTTCGCCAGAAATGTATTAAACTACCTTCTTATTAAATTTTCAAAAAATTAATTTTTAATTTTCATTTGGATATTATTTTATTTTATATTTGGACTTTATTGCACTCGTAGGGGTGAAATAAAATCCAAAATGGCTTTGGACATTGTTCCACACCCAGGAGTGCAATAAATTCCAAAATTTGGTTTTGGACTTTATTTCATTGGACTTTATTGTATGGCACCATCGAGATCGTTGTATGGCAGCTACTAAAATCACAAAATCAAATTTCTCCTCTGACGAGTCACATAAAAATGCTTCATACGAAATTTGAAGCAAATCGGTTCAACCGTATATGGGCTGTAACTTGATGTACATCAGGACGCACATACAATCAGACCGACGCGACGGACGGACGCCTTGACGAAAATCAATTTTTTTTGACTTCTCCACTATCGTAATGGTAGTTTTGATTTTTTGACACGAAGCCAATATACTGGCCCTATAAAGCAAGTACAAAAGTTGTCCCCACCTAAAATAAAAAAAAATAACGATGTTTTATTAAAATCCTTTTTTTGTTTATCAAAATGCATTGGAGCAATAAACATACATAGGTATGCACATTATGTACCTATTTATTTCATAATTAATATTGCTAAACAAAGGCCGTTAAGGAAGCCTCTGCCTTTTCTCTGATGGGGTTGAAAGTCGGTATATATATGGGAAATAAGAACTATCGATTGGTGCTCGTTTTTACGATCAGAGAAAAAGCGTGATTTACAATGGATGCAAGGACCATTGCCTGTGCGTTAGACAGATTTATGCATGACTTGATCCAAAGTAACTCGATGGACAAGGCTATGATGGCTGTTCAACAATGTCGGGCAAAGAAAATGGTGTGCAGGCAATTTTGAAAAAAAAAAAAAAAAAAAAAAAAATACCCTAATGCTCTGTGCTTCCATTATGCAAGCCATAAGCTAATTTTGGTGGTTAATGACCTGAATGATGTTCCAGAAATTCGAAACACCATAGCAACGATCAAAGATGTCATTACCTTCTACCGCAATTCCGTTACGAGGAGAAAGTTTGTCCCAAACATTCCTGAATTTTGTGAAACTCGCTGGTCTGAGAAATATAAGAGCATTGTGATTTTTGAGGAACATTTTGGCAGCATCTTCAATGGATTGAGGGAGCTTTCTATTGAAGGTAACTCTACAACGAAAACAACAGCTTTTCAGCTGCATTGTGCTATTTCACAAACAACTTTTATAATATGTCTTGTCCTTATAGCAAAATACTCAGCTTATCTTCAGCCAAATATTGTAAATATTCTCCAGTCAAGAAAGTTAGACCTCCTTGCATGCACAAAACATGTGCAACACAGGGCCGTAGAGTCCATTGGGGCAGCCGGGGCACTGCCCCTGGGCCCCCGGCCAGGGAGGGCCCCAACGGATATCTCCTTTTGTATCGCTCGAATCGATATTAACTTTGTTTAGTTAGCTTCGTTTAGCTCAATCCCACTTTTTGAGTCATTGCATCTAAAATACAATTGACGAACAAAATCTAACCCTAATCAACTCTAACTGTAGATCCTACGCATAAGCTCACTATGTAGTGAATTCAATTGACCGATGTATAACACCAATTCTAAGTTTATCCAGTAATATTCAAGTACATATTTGTTGCTTCGTTTTGTGGATAAGTGACCCTTGAAATATTTGTATTCATGTTCATGGTTAGCGAAAGCTCATGCTAGCCAGATGGTGGAATTAGTACGGTGCATTTAGATTTCATTATATGGTGCTTTGAATTTCGGTATCAGTACCTACAGAACCAAAAACTACACTTTACACAATTGTACCGAGTGTCGTTGTGCTGCCATTTTGTTTGTAATGGTTAACTCTTTTTCACACGTTACACACGTAGTCTTAATCGAAGTTATATGGCATACGCATATTTGTAGCAAATTAAATTTTCTTCAAATTATGTTTCTGTTACCACAGCAAAAGCGGAAGGATATTTTTCAAAGCTAAAATTAATAAAAATTTCTTGCAAAACAACTTGGAACAAGAAAGGCTTAGCAATTTATCGATGATATCGATCAAAAATCTAAGAGCACGACAAATAGATTTGAGAAAAGTTAATGCTTCTGCAAAATCCAGAACAAAAATTATTTTAGTACCTTTTATTTCTGTAGAACACATTTAGAATTCTTTGTTGAAATTAATTTAACCATTATTTAGGTTTTAGGCAATCATTGAGAAATAGGGCGCTAGATTTGGTTTTGCCCCGTGGCCCCACAAGCTGTAGCTACGGCCCTCTGCAACAAATTATATCACTTGCAAAATATCAAAGAGCAAACGTGGACTCAGGAATAGATGGATTTATGCTAGGTTTCCACTTGTCATTCAAAAGACGCAAATTGACAAACTTTCCAGGACAGGGTGGCTTTTACCAACACAAAAAGCAAAGAAATTAGTAGCAGAGAGCAACTATAACTCACCCTGTCTTGGAAAGTTTGTCAATTTGCGTCTATTCAATGAAAACGGAAACCTAGCATTATGGCTGATGTCTCCTAATTTATTTCACAAGAAATTTTAGTAGAACTTCTTAAACCTCGGACAGTAAACCGCCAGACTCATCGCTCCAATCATCCTTCGGCAAATACAGATGAATTTTGTAAGAGATCGGTCTAATTCCTTACTTAGATTCTTGAATTGCAGCACTTGAACGTAGATTCCCAGACGCAAACTTACCAGCATATTCCTTATTACTGTTACATCCAGCGAATATGTTAAAAATGTGTATAGATGATTTTAAACAAAAATCAAAGAGTTTTTCCGAGTTCTACAATTTCCAAAACTTATTGAAGAGGCCGAATTGTGGTATAATCTTTGCAATAACAAAAAATATCCACAGTAGAACTCCAATAACTAGACATGTTAGATGTCCTACAAGAAGCAGACTTTTACCCCACAACAAAACTTGCCCTGCATACTGCCCTGGCGCTACCTTGCACCACAAGCTCCGTCGAAACAACGTAAAGTACATTAAGTAGAGTCAAAACTTGGCTTCGTTCAACCATTGGTCGAAAATCGTTTAAATGGTAATTGAATCATCTAAAAACTAACAAAACATGTCTTATTGAATTTACAGGGTTATGTATGCTGAGTGTTCACAGGAAAGCGGTAAAGGAAAATGAGATGGAAATTGTAAAAAAAGTCATTGACATATTTTCTGAAGACCTACTCGCGGCGCTTAGCATTAAATTAATTAAACAGATATCTCACATACGTACATCAATGTCCCCTTTCTTTAAAATGGGTACACAAAATTCACATATAGGAGTTCCCCCCCCCCCCCTGGTCAAAATCCTGCGTACACCCTTGCTTTTTCATAATCACTTACTTCTTAAGTAAAAAACACTTTGACTTCCTTGCACCACTTTATTAATCAACTATATCAATCAATCCGAATATATAATAATTACCTTCTTGTAATAACCAACTATTTATCTTTTCACTCTTTAAATCAAACTGAGCTGTTAAGAGTCCCAGCTGCTATATTTATCAGAATAAAGAATACAAAATTGTCAATTAGTTATCTCGGTATCAGTTATCTGGAAAATTCTACTTCCAATTATTCCAGTTGGCAGCTGGAAAAAGTAGCCTGTTAAAGTTTATAAAAAATTCGACCTGTTGAAAATGTTTGAATCAGCGCAGGCATTTACGCACATGATTTAAGAAAAGAGCTGAAATTAGCGAGCGAAGAAGGATTAACATACCTAATACCTACATTATGTTTAGTGAGTATAGAAATGTCGCACTACTAAAAATATTTTAGCTAGGAAATTTATTTGCTGGCTTAGGCCGTGTGTCAATTGCGTTAAATTTGATCCCATGGATAAATTTTGGCATTTCTGAGGTGAATACAGGTCAAAATTTAACCTGCTCAAGAGCTCGTTTAAATTTAAACAAGTGGATAAATTTTGACGTTTGTATTAAGCTTCTTGCACATTACTTACGTCATCGACCTATTATACCTGGACTGCTAGGAGCCAACATCACGATGGTTCCCTTTATTAAAAAAAATCTATATACCAGCGGCAATTTGAAAACTACTGAGGCCTAATTTATTCACTCAAAGTTAAACATAACTTTGTGATTTTTACAGTCAACTTGAGAAATAGTTTTTTTCACTCGAAGTTTACGTTTTCAACTCTAGAGTTGATCAACGAAATAGTAGAAGTTAGTGAGTAAACTTGGGAGTTTTCATCATTTCTGTTTATTA
Source organism: Melangyna quadrimaculata (assembly GCA_949320155.1). NCBI lineage: Eukaryota > Metazoa > Arthropoda > Insecta > Diptera > Syrphidae > Melangyna > Melangyna quadrimaculata. Next base: position 149,249,936 of record OX439485.1, on the reverse strand, counting down.
ATTCATGATATTTAGTTGTGTAAACTTTTCGCTTTTGACTTCGAAAGGAAAAAATCTTAAAATAAATAATAATCAAATAAAAATAGAGCACTGTTTTAATTGAAATAATAAAATAAAAAATGTTTCGTGCAAATTACCTACTTCTGAGAGAATTGGGCGTCATGTTTTTGGAGCAGCGAAGATGATGCAGAGGAAGAAAATGTATCCCTTGAAAGGCGGCAATATAAAATGCTAGAACGACCATGACTTCATTTATCGTTCTCGCCTCTCAAAAGCAACGACAATTATTTTTTTTTATTTAATAAAAGGATTCGTTGCCTTTTGTCGAAAGACATTACGGAAAATATCGGTTTAAAAAAACGAAAACAGGTTAGCGTTCGATCACCGAAATCAAGCATCTTCGGGCGCGGTTAGTACTTAGATGGGGGACCACATGAGCATTGAGTTTTTTGTTTTGGTATTCTTTTGACTCCGCACTTCAGATGGAATGAAAAATCCATTCCAATTATTCGGAATAAATAAAAAATCGACAATAATGGTTTATCCCGAGTATTTTATTGAATAAGGAAACACAAAATTCTTATTCCAAATATTTTTAATTTATAAAACGAATAAAGAAACATATTCACACTCAAATGCAAAATTATTCGAATGCAAACCAAAAGTTGAAAATGACGTCTTGTGTGTCATGCTTAACAAAGAATGACGATCGACTAGCAGTCCAGGTATATTAGGTTCATCATGACTGCCCCTACAAAATGCAATTTCCGCGTTCAAGATCGTATCCAAAGCGATTTGGATAGGTTTGGGTTGTAATTCCTTCTGAAAAAAGCTATTGCAACAACAAATCAAGGTATCCACCGTCTCGGATAGGTTTCTTAACGCAAGGAACGTCGATGGGAAATGTATGTTTTAAAAAATTCCATTTAATGCAATTGACACAGCAAAACCCTTCAATTTTATTCACCCCTATAAAAACGGATCAAATTCAACTGGGATCAAATTTAACCAAAATGTTAACGCAATTGACACACGTCCTTAGAGGCGATCTCATCTTCAAAGAGGATCTTCGAGTTACATGCTCGGGTGTGACATTACAGTAGGAAGCTTTCTAAACTTTTTGCTTTTGGAAGTATGAGGTTGGATTAAAATAATATAATAATTATATATTAGATAAGTTATTGACTAATCCAACCCCATTCTGTCCCTTCTTCACCAAAATTTTAATTGGTATGGTTCTTTTCAAGATCTCTAAATCAATTGATCAAGATTAAATTCGAAACACATTAGACAATCACTTTAGGCTTTTTAAAATCCAAGCTTGAAAAAATCTATTAAGCTCGATATGGCGTGCCGTAATACCATAGTTAAGCCATTTAAATGACTTTACTGCACATGCACCGCAGTAGCATATCACACAAATTAAAAGGGATCCAACAAATTCAGTCAACTGAATAACGATAAAATAATTGCTTTTGTGTGATGAATTTGTATCTATATGCAATTTACTCATCATCCATGAAGGTGTCGGCCAGCGTCTCGTCGGTGTCGGGAGTGTGTCACAAAATGCATTTCAGTCACGACGAGCTAATCGTGTGTATAGTTACAACACCTTCCTGCTTAAACTATTAATGCAGCTACCTATATTTATTGACCAATTTTAACAATTGTATAATGAACCTGCTATAAGCCAAAACCATCAGAAACGGAAAATGAGCAAATTGATGTTTCCATTTCATCCGAATCATCAGCAATTACATCGCTTTACCTTATCTCTCTCTCGATTTTAACCAAAGTACATGGGCTTATTGTTCCGAAAGAACGATTCTAAAGCAAACGTGCCATGCCATGCCGAGCCATTTGGTCGGGAATATTGGGTTGATATTAGGAAGGAGTATATATCCTGCCATATAGTCTGTCTATTGCAATTCATTACCAATTTAAAGGGGGGAAACCTCTCTCCGGCATCGGCACGATAAACCCACAATCTCGCAGTCTGATTTAATGGCTGCACTCACGACTCAACTACTTGACTGTTGACTGCCTGATGCCATTGTTGCCGAGGCTGACTTGCTGTTTCGTTTGCCGATTCAGATGTCAATGGTTTAGGTCGATTAGTAGTACAGAGAGACTAATTATTCAGGGAGTAGCTATCCCTCTCGGTACACCTTTTGTTCACTTAAGGCCGTGACTAGACTTGTTAACAGCGCAAATGACACGTCTGCCGGTGGAGCTAATGCAAATGCAACATCGATCAGAATCAGACCTCATTTGCACTTTAACCACTTATAGAGGCCAGGCCGATGCAGAGGCAGAGGCACCACATCAGGCAAGCGTAGGCAGGCAGTCTCTCTATGTTTCTGTTAACTTCGTATTATAGCACCAACATAGCACTTTGTAGCTATATGATGGTTGAAGTGTGGTAAGTTGTGCCAGACAATGGCATTAAGTCGAAACTATAGATATGGAACAATATGCAATTGTTTTATTGTTTACTCTCACTTGGTTATTAAAGGGTTAAATCTCTGAATGACTCAGGAGTCAGGACAGACATTCAAATAAATGCAAAAATATATTTTCAAAATAAAGTTAAGTGACTTCCGGGGTCTTGAATTTGAATATGTAGATAGGTACGCTTGTATATCTACGGGATTTCGTGTGGCTAGCCAACAATACTGTGAGGGTCATCAATTCATCATGCATTGTAATTGTATCCAGAAGCCACTTGGAAATGAACTTTACACAGTGACAATTACAACTCAAAAGTATAAAATAGCTTCAAGAAGGATCTTTGACAAAAACTGTTACTTTGAGTACCTATAGATGTTTTGAACACATCCTTTGTATGCTATTTCTTTAAGTGATAATTAGGGCAACCCAAAATATCCTGGCCATATTTTTTGTATCAACATTTTTAAGGCGAGACCTTGGTAGAAATCTGTTTATGAAAAACCCATTCCTTTGAACCACATATTCCTATAGCCATATTCTTGCATATTTAATAGAAAATGCATGTTAGCATATTTTCTTTAAAATAGCATATTTTTGCATATTTTTGTTCATTTTTGCATATTTTTTAAAAATGTTTGAAACGTTTTCTTTAGAAGAAATAAGAATAGAAAAACCTTGTTTTCCAAAGATTTCGAGAGTTCAAATAGCAAGTATTGCAAATGAGGCAATAAAAATCATTAAAAAACAAGGCGGTTAAACCAGTAAAGAAAAACAGTGTTGCTTTTTTTTTTTTAAATTAAAATCGATTTGAATGGCTTGGAAAAACTCCAAGTTTCTGTCTAGTTTGGACAAGGCCCTAGTAAGTTTACAGAAAGGAAAATCTAGAAGAGGAAAAATTGTCAGATACTTAGCAAGCCCCTGCTAGATTTCAGTACCAATAATTTAGACGAGGGGAACTTTTCACACACTCGAATGGCCCTCCCTAGTAAAAAACTATCAACTTCATTTTTGCATGAAAATGAATCGTAATATAAAACATTTGTAATTTGTTATTGCTTTTTTGTTAATTTTTTATGAGCCACACATTTCTTTATTGAAAAATTGAACCAATCGGAAGAATACAATTTCGATGAAAAGTGAATTATTCAGAAAACAATTCCAAATATCAAACTCAATAATAAAACAATTAAATTTATGATAAAATTACTACAAAATTGAAAACAATTCCAAAACGGCAGACGAAAAGCAAACACAATCTAACCCCAAAATGAAAACTCAAAGTAACTTTTTCTTATTAAAAGAACGACGAACCCAAAATTTTAGCTGTCAGTTTTGAGTTTGACAATTTGGTAAAAATCCCCATTTGAGTATCATACGACACTTTTGTCTCTCTTTCCTTTTTCTTCTTTTTCATATCACACTTCTTACAATGGCTGCGTCTGTTAGACATGGAAAAAGACTGATAAGAACAGAACAGCACAGATTTGTGAACAAATTTTAGAAAACCTGTTCAAAGGGTAGTTATGTGCATTCAAGAGGACACAAGCGTCCACAGGTTTTTCTCAAAATCCACCTCTGTCTACCAACTCCTACTCTCACCTCCACGTGGTGAACATCGGGTGTCTAGTACCTCAGCTGGAGACGGGGTTTAAATCCCCGTGGAAAGCTGTTGGGGACAGCCAACGAGAGAGGGGGGGGAGGAGTGTTCCCACTAAGGCACTTCTCCTTTCATCGAGGCGGCAGCGGACGAATTCTCTAGATGGAATCAACGGTGGCGTCTACAGTTCCAGTTAGGTTGAACTACTTAGTGAACACCTTATATGGGCTACTACGACATATTTGTAGCTCAGACCTATAAGGAGCGGTTTATCCGGCTCCCTACCCTTGGAGTTATACGAAGGGTCTGGTCCTCCGGGTCGGGGGTTGTGCGTCGGGGTAACTTCCCTACCACGTAAAAAAAAGTTGTTCGGAAACAACAACAAGCCTCGGATATGGATGATTTTAAAGTTGACGACCCCAGCAAACGAAACAAGGACAATGAATTTCGGATCTGCACGTGGAACGTCCTGTCCTTATACAGAACACGTGCAGCCGAACAATTAGTGGAGAACCTGGACAGGCTAAAGGCTGACGTAACAGCCATCCAGGAAGTGCGATGGGATGGAGAGGGCGTACGGAGACTGAAAACGTGTGACATCTACTACGGCGGGTGCTTGAAGGAACCGGGTCAGCGGCTCTTGGGTTGTGGTTTTGTGATAAGGGGAAGACTTAGGCAAGAAGTCTTGGGCTTCCGAAGTGTAAGCGAGCGCCTGGTCACAATCCGCATCAAAGGCAAATTTAAGAACATTTCGCTGATTTGTGTTCACGCCCCCCATGAAAGGAGAGAAGACTCAACCAAAGAAGCATTCTACGATCTCTTGGAGACAACGTATGATATGTGCCCGAAGTACGACGTGAAGATCATTCTTGGTGACTTCAACGCAAGATTCGGAAAGGAGGGCATCTTTGGTTCGATAGTCGGAGGACACAGCCAGCGACGAAACTTCCGGCAACGGACACAGGCTGGCAGACTTTGCGGCGGGGCGAAATGTCATCATCTCAAGCACCTACTTCCCACACCTCAATATACACAAGGGGACTTGGCGGTCGCGTGATCAAGTAACCGTCAACCAAATCGACCACGTTGCGATAGACGCGAGACATGCTTCCAGTATCTTGGACGTCCGAACGTTCCGAGGGGCCAACATTGACTCGGATCACTACCTGGTGGTAGCTAGACTACGTATGCGGATATCCATGACGCGACAACGCAGAGCAGATGCTGTGAAAAGATTCGATGTCGAGAAGCTTAAATCGCAAGAGACTGCCAGAACTTTTGCAGACCACGTAACTCTTAATCTCTCAGGAGGTCCGCTACCAGCATCAAGTGCAGAGGACCAGTGGGAACACTGTCAACAAGCCATTAGAAGTGCCGCCTCTGATGTGCTGGGTTTCACTAGGCGAATACAACGAAACCCCTGGTTCGATGAGGAGTGCCGGCTAGCGCATGCAGCTAAGGACGAGGCCTACCAGGCAATGCTGCAGACTCGAACAAGAGCTGCTGAGAGAGTGGCCCGGGAGCTATACGGGCTGAAACGAAAAGAGGAACGCCGACTTCTCAGGAGGAAAAAGAGAGAGCACGAGAAGCGGGCGGTAGAGTCTATTGAGGGTTGTAGCGGTAGGGGAGATGTTCGAAAATTTTATCAGAGGGTGAAGCGATCCACCCAAGGATTCAAGGCTAGAACGGAAGCCTGCCGAGATGAGAGTGGGAATATGGTAGTAGACACACAGTCAGTGCTGAGGATCTGGAAAGAACACTTCTCTAGACTGCTTAATGGCGAAGACAGCCAAGATGCCGCTAATAGGCAGAACGCTCCATTCAACTTGGACGATGATGGCCAAGAGTTCCGTCCACCCGACCTAACCGAAGTTCGGCTGGCGATATCCAAACTTAAGTCGTACAAGGCTGCAGGTGCGGATGGCTTACAAGCCGAACTATTTAAATCAGCGGGAGATGAATTGGCTAGGAGCATACACCAGCTCATCTGCAAAATTTGGTCGGAGGAAAGTATGCCCGATGAATGGAACCTCGGTATAGTGTGCCCCATCCATAAAAAGGGAGATGTTCTGAAATGTACCAACTACAGAGGAATTAGTCTCCTAAACGTCGCTTATAAAATCTTGTCGGCCATCCTGTGTGACCGCTTAAAACCTTTTGTCAACGATCTGATCGGCCCTTATCAGTGCGGTTTTAGGCCAGGCAAGTCAACCGTCGATCAAATGTTCACACTCCGACAGATTTTAGAAAAATCCCGGGAATTCCAGATCGATACACACCACCTTTTTATCGATTTTAAAGTCGCGTATGATAGCGTGAAAAGGGACGAATTATACAGAGCCATGTCGAGTCTCGGCATCCCTGCCAAACTCGTCCGCTTGTGCAGGATGACGATGGAGAAATCTCGCTGCTCCGTCAAAATTGGTAAGAACACCACCGATTCCTTTGATGTTGAGAAAGGATTGAGGCAAGGCGACGCGTTATCATGCAACCTATTCAACATCGTTCTTGAAGCCATTGTACGCAACGCACATGTCAACACCAGCGGTACAATCTATCAAAAGTCCGTTCAATTGCTTGCATATGCGGATGACATAGACATTGTCGGCAGAACGAAGCGAGCTGTGGCAGGGGCATTTGCGAGCATTGAATCGGAGGCGGCTAGAATGGGATTGGCGGTTAATGAGGACAAGACGAAGTATATGCTGTCATCGAGAGAGGAATCTCAACATCGTCGACTCGGGCAAAATATCACGATGGACAGATATAACTTCGAAGTTGTCAAGGACTTTGTCTACCTGGGCTCCACTATTACATCGCAGAATGACATCAGTGCAGAGATCAAGCGAAGAATTACTCTTGCCAACCGCTGTTTCTTCGGTCTAAGAAGGCATTTAAGTAGTAAGGCCCTCTCTCAGAGAACCAAGGAGACTTTATACAAAACCCTAATCATCCCGGTCCTGCTTTATGGGTCAGAAGCATGGACACTGAAAGATTCGGATAAAAATCTGCTAGGGTGCTTTGAGAGGAAGATTCTTCGTGTGATTTTCGGTCCGGTGTGTATCGAAGGAGTATGGAGGAGAAGATTCAACGACGAGCTATACGGGCTATACAGCGACGTTGACCTGGTCAAAAAGCTGAAAATACAGCGGCTTAGATGGCTGGGGCACGTGGAGCGTATGGACAGCAACGCACCTGCCCGACGAGTCTTCGAATCCAACCCCGATGGGGTACGCAGCAGAGGAAGAACCCGTAACAGGTGGCGCAATCAAGTGAATGACGACATCAAAGCACTCGGTGTGCGCAACTGGAAGCGGCTAGCTAGGGACAGAGCTGGCTGGAGGGGCTTGTTAGTTGAGGCCGAAGCTCATCCTGGGCTGTGAGCGCCATCAAAAGTAAAGTAAGTAAGTAAGTTCAAAGTTGTTCTACCTAAAAAGCAAGTACATAAAATACTGTTCTATTCTGATTGTATTTGTTATGCAATATTGTGTGAAAAATTAGAGTATGAAACTGTAGCAAGTTAGCCTAGTGGGTAGTGCATTGGACTGACAAGCGAAGCATTTTTTTTTTAACGCGGCAGTTTTTTTGCCCCGTGGCATTTTATTTTGCCCCGCGGCATTTTTGTTTTTGCCCCGCGGCATTTGTTTTTGCACCGAGGCATTTTTTTTATCGCGTGACATTTTTTTCCGCGTTGAATTTTTTTTGCCCCGTGGCATTTTTTTTCCCCGAGGCATGTTCTTTGCCCTGCGGCATTTTTTTGTCGCGCGGCATTTTTTTCCCTCGTGGCATTTTTTTCTTTGCCCCGCAGCATTTTTTTTTGCCCCGAGGCATTTTTTTGCCCCCCCCCCTGCATTTTTTTTTTGTCCCACGACATTTTTATTTTTGCCCCGCTGCTTTTTTTTTTGCCGCTAGATATTGAAGTGTGTGTGTGAGTAAATTGTCTGATATTTATGCATATATTTTGAACGTTCACTCGAGTAGAATTAAATTGACAAATAATTCGATAAAAGGGGGTTTATATTTATATTATTTACATATACCCAAACGCAAAATAGTTGACCTACTCATCAATTTACACATTAATCCTCTTTATATACCTTCATTTTCTGTCCCAAGAATTTGTTGATTAATTTTTTTTTTGTCAATTTAATAAATTACATTTAATGAGTAAATAAGACCAAACAGAACTTAATTTGAGAAAACACACATGGCTTCAGGTTGCATTCTCTTAAACTATGACGATTTAAATAGATGTTCAATTAACCGTTATTAAAAAAATTACATGCACTTGTTTTGTTGTTTATTCATCTCTTGTTTTAAATAAGCCAGTAACAGTTTAGTGTCAATAATGGTGCGTGGTGTTGCATTATCACGAGACCTTAGGGAATCTATAGTTAAAGCCTTCGAAACGGGACTTTCCAGCTACAAAATAGCAAACCAATTTAATTTACCTCGCCCATCAATTCGAAACATTATCATAAAGTTCAAAAATAGTGGAAATGTGCAGGTTGGTAAAAAACGGGACGCCCACCAATTGCAAAACCTCGAGATTGCCGAGTCTTGAAAAAAATAATAAAGGAAAATTGACGTCAAACTGCCGCTGCAATAACTGTTCAATGGAGAGAAAGAATTCAAAAAAGTGTTTCAGTCGACACTTGTAAGCGGACAATGAAAAAAATTGGATATAAATTTTATAAGGTTTGTTTTAGATTTATTTAAATTAGAGCTATTTTAATTCGTTAAAACATAGGCCCAAGAAAAACCACTTTTAACACCTAAACAAAAGAAAAGGCGCCTAGAGTGGGCCAAGCAACGTAAGAACTGGACTTTAAGTCAATGGCGGTCCGTTATTTGGAGTGATGAGTCGAGGTTTGAAGTTTGCGTGGGCGACGAACGAAAACGTGTCATAAGAAACTGCAAAAAGGCCTTTCACAAAGATTACCTTAAAAAAACAGTCAGGTTTCCAGCATCTCTAATGATATCGGGATGCATGTCTGGGCGAGGTTTGGGCAATTTACATTTTGAAAATAGAACTGTCAATGCTACCAAGTACCGGGATATTCTGGAAAATGAGCTACTCCCATCAAACTAGTGATGGAGATTTCATTTTCCAACGGGATGGTTCTTCCTGCCATACAGCAAGGTCTACAATGGCGTGGTTATCTGATCTTTCCCTGATCTTTCGCCAATTGAAACTGTCTGGCATAAAATGAAGCAAAACCTCCGAAAAGAACCATGTCGGACTATTCAGGGCCTTAAAGGTAAAATCATAAATATTTGGGAATCTTTTGGTACCGAAGAATGTCAAAAATTAGATGACGCAATGCCACGATGCATATATGCAGTTATCAAGGCCAGAGGCGACGTAACTCCATGGTAAAATAAAAATTAAGACGCGTAGGCCAACTATTTTGCGTTTAAAAAAATGCATCAATCGTTATTTTATTTTTTAAGACTGCTCTATATGGTTTTTTGATTGAAGTCATTTTGTTTTTGTTACTTATTTCTATCTAAAATAAATATATCTAAAGAAAAATACCAAAATATTGAGTTTATTGCCGATGGAATTTAAGAACTAGCAGATTTTTGTTTTTTTTTATCATAGGTAGTCCAACTATTTTGCGTTTGGGCTCGTACCTGTGTTCCAGTTAAACGACTTTATAAAATCCGAACAGTAAAAAACTCCGAAAATATAACTCGGAACAACCAATCGAATTATTTTGGAGTGAGGAGAGGCAAAATGGAGTAACTCTGAACCTCCAACCGAAAACAACATTTTCATACAGCCAGATCAGAAGGGAAGACAAATTACTTGCATTACTGAATCAAATCTAATCACTAAGCAGCATTTTTGGCGACGCGATGTCGAATTCGAAATTGTGATCGTTCTATAGAATGTGGTTTTTGATGCAATTACCGAGGCGGCTTGGTGTCCTAAATGCAAGTGTCAGCCATGGCAAGCGGCATAATGGGGTGGGATTTGTTTTAGTTAAAATTTGATTGAAAACTCGATTTTTTGACGGACGCGAAACCAATTCTTAGCGTTTAGACCAAATTAAAATATAGAATTCCAATTATGTACCGTATATTTTCTTTAACCTTTTTTTTTATAAATATAAATTGAAATTTTATATTGACAGTTTGGCAAATTTATGACCTATTTTGTGTATGAATTGAATGAAATATAAATGCTACGCAGATTTTCTCTGCATCGCTATATCTCTCTGTCACTTAATCATTCAAATATTTTCAATTACTTAAAAACTATAAAACTTCTCATTCAGGTGTCAATTAATTATTATTCATATTTTGTTTATCTTCTGTCGCGTCAGGCAATGAAGAATAATACATTATTTATTTATGTTTAATGTGTATATACGTATAGAGTCATACCTGGACACAAAAACATGTTTTTTCAGGTCATATGATTCTATACAGATGTCCATCACTCTTCAGTGCTTCATATTAAAGTTTTTTTTTGTTTGTTTTTTGTTAATATGCCAGTACCGGATTATTTAAAATGATATTTATAGGCTCTGGGTCTTCTAGGAAACCCCTTGTGAATGTTTTATTACCCTCCTGCTAAAAAATAAAAAAAGAAAAAACTTTGTAACGGGGCTAAACTTTATATTATGTAAAAATCAAAATGGTATACAATAACAGTTGGCGCATTCCAAAAATTCTCTGATTGATACTGCATTTTATTCGGACAAATCAAGCCCTGATGGTTTTTTACGTTTGTAGTTAACTGTGTGCAGCATATGTACATAAAAACAAAATTCCAGGAACACAATAAACACACTATATTGAATGGATCAAAAATAACTTGCATGATGCAGTTTTAATAAATTAATAATTTTTGTATTGCCTACACTTTTAATTAAATTGTTATAAGGTGCGAGTTGAGGTTTAAAGTTGTTTTAATTTTTTTGTTTATCTGGAAATATTATAGTATAGGTAATTAAATTGATTGGCTGGGTATATTTTGTTACTTTCAATCTCTCATTTTTTTTTTTACAAATTATTTGTTTTTAATATAGTATAAGTATTTCTTATAGGTATGTCTTAATTTTTAATTTTAAACAGTAAATAGCAAGGTGAATGTTAGGTATGGGAAAATTTGAATCCGAATTTTTGACCATTAAACACTTACATGGTTGCCACTATATATTGAATTGAAGTTGAGTTCGTTTTTCACAAATAAAAGCCGTATTTTTTGAATTTATCGAATTTTTCGCGGTTTTACTATTTTGCATATTAAATGGGTTGTAGATTGAAATTTATGTAAACATAGGTACCTACCTACTATAAGGCGAGTTGTGGATTCGTAAAAGAAATCGAACTCGAGATAATAACTTTCCTTAACATAACGACGATAGAGAACGCGAAAAAAGTAGGTCCCACAATGCTGTCTATCTGTCTGTCTGTACCTCGAACTGCAGCCTATACCCTCGGTTCCCAAAATGTGCCACGCGTTTCACTTATCTCTTTTTTTTTTGTTTTTGGAACGATATTAGGAGGACAATCTTTCTCTGCTCTTTAGCAGCCTTATTAGGAGCTTCGTATTTGTAAGCTTCGTACGTCTTTTTATGAAAGTTTTCTTATAATTTTGATGCATTTTTTCACAATTTGTCGTGGCCAATTCAATCAAAATGCAGGCCATGTCAACCCACCATAATGCCATTTTTGTTTCATTGTTGCATTAATAAAATAAAGCAAATTCGATTTGCGTAATATTCCACATAACTGAGTAAAAATTATTTTGGTGTATTGTTTCCACAACCTTTCAACATTTTTTAATAAAAATTATTTAGTTTATAACTTTTTTGCTCAATTTATCATAATGAAACTATAACAATCATTTTTAACTTATTAAATTATACATTTTTAGAAAGAAAGCCGAAAAGATTATAGTATAAGAGCCGACAGCAAATTTTGGGAGTCTGAGTATGAGAGTTTAGAGGTGTATATTTTGTTATATTAAAATCAAAAGTCTAGTAGATTTTTTTCCTAGACTTTGGCGGGGGTTTGAAAAAAGAGATTTCCTAAATTTCTTATTAGGAATTTATGTAAAAAAAAAACATAACATAATGCTCTGTCAATTTTCCTTAGTCTAAACAACTAAATCTTGATGATCCAGATCCTAAGTAGAACTCAAGATACAAGCTTTTTAAGTAAACCTTAATCGACTTTTTTTGGAGACTTTGTTTTGTTTATTTTCTTCTTCATTATATAAATCTTCAAAAAGAAGCTGATAAGGTTCGATAAGAAAGCTTATATCTTGAGTTCTTTTAGTCGGATCACCAAGATTATATTCATTCGCATTTTAAAGACCTCAGGTCTTTTAAATGCAATGCACGGCATTTGTTATAAGGATTGGAAAGAAAGGAACGATTTTGTTTGGCACAGTGGATTGAGAAATAGATGTTAATTATCGCATGCCACGCCAATTTTGTTTGTGTACTCAGAGACAATCGTAACATTTGAGCGATGTGTTTTTGCAATAAAATTTGTTGAGGTTATAGCCTTCAAAAAATATATTTTTTAATTAAACCATAATAAGTATATTAACGTGTGATGCATGCAAATAATTGTTGTTTAGTCGACTTGATATCTGTTGAAATTGTAAATAACTCATATGTACGAACTTGAGGCTGATAAGTTATTTTCCTTGAAAGCAGTATATATAGTATAAGCAAATATGGATTTTCTAAATTAGTTGTCTTCATCATTCCTTTAAATTTTTGAATTTTATTTATATCCTTTAAAAGATTTAAATCAGAAAATACCAAAAATTCATCTCGAAAATTGTGTTTTTCAAAAAATATCCTTTGCCAATAAAAACATAAAACAAACTAACAACTGGAGAACCGGGATAAGCGGAAGAAACCGTTCTTGAGCTTTTACTACATCTTCTTAATTTGTAGGATGAATGCAGGAAGACTCCAAAAAACAGTGCACATTTTCATCTAACTTAGTCGATCACCCCTATTGCGATTGTCATTTATTAATATTTATAGTTGATAAATGTTGAAACTCGATATTAAACCACCCAACCGCCAAAAGTTTTGGACATTTAGAATGATGCATGCAGTTGTGAATTACAAGGAAATTGACAAATATCAATGATTAGTTGTGTTTTAAAATGCAAAATTTTATGATTTATGTATGTATAGATTTAATTCTAAAAGAACTAGCGCAATTTTAAGTCACTTTTTAAGTTTTTTTATTTTAAAACAAATATTTACCATCTCGACCACACATCCATTGAGCTGTATCTACTGTCCATATTGACAGAAAAAAAATCATTAACAACTGTTTAACAATTACGAGTCGTTGCATTTTGTTTTTGATGATAATATCATCAAATTCAAATCAAACGAGGTTTCTGTATCATTTCAAGACTTAATTTATATTTATGAACTGCTTCACTTTTCTAAAGAGCAGGGGCCCATTTCACCTTTCACTTTTCACTTTGCAAATTTGCAAAAAGTAAAAGTAAAAGTGCAAAGTGTTTCACAATATTTTGCGAAGTGAAAAGACTTTTTACTTATCAGTCTTAAGACTATTTTTGAAAAGTGAAAAAAGAAAAAGTAAACGTGTTTAACTAACTTAAAATAGAACTTTGCATTTGAAATCGTTTTCTGCAAAGTTGCAACGTAAACTTAAATTATATCAAATTGGTCAATTATGCATTGGGCAAAAATCTTTGCCATCAATATCATTGGCAAAGCAAATAAAAGAATTTACAAATGAATTAAACCAATCAGAAGACGGAAAAGGTGTAGTAGCCCGTAGCGTAATGGCTAGTGCGTTCGACTGTCACGCTGGAGGTCTGGGATCGCTTCCCAGCCTCGTCCACCTAAAAAAACTAAAAAGTTTTTTTTCAAGGCTACTGCCTCTTGCGAGGAATTAACAAATCCTCCAAGAGTATCACTTGTCACGAATAAGTGCTTCTCGTCTAGCCGTTCGGATTCGGCATAAAATTGTAGGTCCCTTCCATTCCTTTCAACAGGCACACACAGGAATGGTTGCGAGTTGTTAGTCACTAGGCCCTGGTTCTTCATGAGCCGTTGTGCCACCCGATTTATTTATTTTTTTGAAGATGGAAAAGATAATTCTATGGTTCAAGTGTGGCACGAATTTGAATTTATTTGATTGTTAAAATAAAGAACTTTTATACGATTTTACCCGCTGCATGGGAGACGGTTCAAACAAAGCAACTCTTCCTTCAATATTCTTAAAGAATTAAATGTTTCCATTGCAAACAACAAGTATATATACCTTCCTATGTACATCTCATACCAAAACTGTTTTCAATGATTAACCTAATTGTATTATGAATAAATAAATAAATCGGGTGGCACAACGGCTCATGAAGAACCAGGGCCTAGTGACTAACAACTCGCAACCATTCCTGTGTGCCTTTCGACAGGAACGGAAGGGACCTACAATTTTATGCCGAATCCGAACGGCTAGACGAGAAGCACTTATTCGTCACTAGTGATACTCTTGGAGGATTTGTCAATTCCTCGCAAGAGGCAGTAGTTCTGAAAAAAAAACTTTTTAGTTTTTAGGTGGACGAGGCTGGGAAGCGATCTTAGACTTCCAGCGTGACAGTCGAACGCACTAACCATTTCGCTACGGGCTACTACTTTGTATTATGAGCCCTTTTAAATCTCTGTTCCAAAAGATATTTATATTATATCTAACCATTTACTGAAAGTATAAACACCTCTTTTTAAATTACTGCATTAGGATAAAGCTACTTCTGAAGAATTTTGTGGCCAACAAATGGTGTTTGGTAGAAATTCATCAATGATTAAATGATTACATTTGACACTCCATGAACTATTCTACAGACGGTTGCTTTGTTTGTTCCGTGCATTGCATAGGTACAGCACCGTGATATTGGGCTCCATTCCCAACCCGATGTGCTATAAACAAAAGTTGTTGCAAAGGACTTAAACACATATTCCTTTGACTGTTGAATTGTAGTTTATTCCCAATGTTGGACAAAATAAATTTGATGGTTGCTTTTGTTAATCGAAAACTCTCTTTTGTCAAAAAATTGTTTCCGATATCAAAGTTAATTCTTAACTTCACTACTCGGTCACTATTATAAACTTCCTCGATTTCAAAAAATTCTTCAAAACTATTCATTTGTATCTATTAGGTATTATAGACTAAGAGCCCAGGGCCATCCAGGGGACGGTGGCATTTAATTTATTTGACACTTTCCAGACTTTCTACAGTGGGACCTAACGTGAGCCAGACATAACAGAATCAAATTTTATGTTTTCTGTGGGAAAATATTCTACAATATTTTCTAATCAGCAAGACACCTACAACGGGGCCTTACATCACCTTAAAACTGTCAAAATAATAATTCTTTGTTACTAAAACGTGATTTTTTCGCTTATTTTAGCTGTTTTTAAATGTCTGGCTGATGAATACGCCCCACTGTAGATGTATAGCTGATGGGGAATTATTTTTAAACAGTTGCCTTTAAGACATATAAATATTAGCTTTAAAACTACAACGTAAATGGCACGATTAGTTTGACATATTTTAAGTGTCTGGCTCACGTTAGGCCCCACTGTAGATGTTGTTTTTTCACAAAAAACGCTTATTTACAAGTGAAAATTTCACTTTGCATATTACTGAAAAGGCTTTTCAAAATTCTAAATATAATTTGCAAAGTTTATTTGTTTGGTGAAACAAAAACAACAAATAATTTGCAAACTAACAAAAATTTTTACTTTGCAGAAAAGAACTTTTCACTTCGCAAATGTACGTTTGGTGAAACATATAATTTCCAAAGAAGAAAACTTTTCATTTCAATAATTTTCTCTTTGCGTATTTGTGTTTGGTGAAACGAAATTTACAAAGTAAAAGTGAAAAGTTGCAAAGTGAAAAGCGAAAAGTTTTTAGTGAAACAGGTCCAAGGTAATAATTCTTTCAACTGATACAAGAAGTCTATTACTAAGAAAAAAAAAATTAAAACAATCGATGGTACACTTGGGCGTATACGTAACGTACCTTTCTTATATTATTTTATATACTTTTTATGGACACGTAGCAACAATTCTAAATTTCTAATTTCTGTTTTTAAATTGCTCGTTTAAATTTGGATGTCTTTTAATCTAAACTAACATTACCATGATGGAGAAAAAAGTGTATTCGAGACGTGTATTTATCTGACTGAGCTAAAGCTTAAACGAATGGACGGATTTCCTTCAAATTTGGTGTGATGCGTTTTTATGTGATTCCCTAAAGGAGAAATTCGAACTTTTGTTTTAGCTCGTCTAGAACGGGTATCTGCCATACAACGATTTTGTTTTTTTTTTTCAAGTTTTCTCGAAAACGGCTATAAAGATTTTGATTAAACTACGCACATGAAATTTCTGGAGCAGTTTAAATACTATGCAAACCATCTTCTTATCAAAAAAATACGATTAATAGAAATAAAATTATGTTTTTTTTTTTAAATTCTTTATACTTCTTTAGGTATATTACCGCATATCTCCTCATTAGCTCGGTTGATTTTATCATTATTTTGCAATTCTGTACTCTTAATCTCTTAATTTATTCATCAGAAGATAGGGGGCATTTAAAATTTGTATGAATTATTTTTTTTACGAATAAATAAAATCAAAGTAAAAATTATTTTTTATTTTTTTCCAAATTTGTTTTCTATTGAATCAAAAAATTACAATATTGCTATTTCTACATGTTTTTATTATTTTCTCGTATAAGCGATATAAAAATATTAGACAACCATTAATATATCTACAGCGTTAATGTAGCAACATTATAGTTGTTAGCTACGAGAGCAAGTTCGTGCGATCAAAAGTAACTCATTATATCCTTTTATTACTTTAAAGTTAAGAAAGCACAACACACACTTTTTAAACTTAATGGAGAGAATATAAAATGTAACCCAAATGTAAAATCTCTTTGACGCCTCTGTAAATTTGTTTGTATGAACTTACTTGGCAGATATAATTACTTATAGGAATACAAAAACTCGATGTGGTAAACAAAAGAACTAATAATCAACAGCAAAACTTTTTTAAACATATCTAGGTATGGTACCTACTAATCTCTACTCTGAACAAATTTTAATTAATTGTTTAGATAAAAATAAGTTTATAACAAAATTATATTGAAAACCTACAAACTTTCATGTAAAGAGTCATAACTCATATTATATTTATACCAAACCAAGTTAAATTCAAACACAGAGAGGGAGAGCGAGTGTACCTACCTGACCTCGAACCCATAAAGTCGAATTAAATATACAACAATATAAGGCTTTGTTACACTACTTCCAGAACCCGATACTATACTATGGTGATATTGGCTGTAATAATAACACAATGCAAATGTAAATACAACGTGAACATTTCAACTTCCCAGAATCGACTCGACTGTGCGACTACGTATACGGAGCGGAGTAATAGTCATCATAGTCATTCATTATAAATATATTTCGTATCCTATACTCGTATTATAACTTATAGAAGGTATCCTGTCATGTCCGTTAAATAAATATTTGTCTACACCTCACACATTCACTTGCTGAATTCATATAATTATATGTAGGTAGGTATTTGCTTGACATTTATAATGCGTAGCAGTCATTTAAACAGGTACATCGTACACCATAGACAAAATTACACTCATTACCAAAATTATTCAGACTTATTTTGGTTTTTTTAAAAATTAAAAATTAAATAATTCAAAATAGGTGAAACTTTTAAAAAAAGAGGTGCTTGAATTAGCAACTCTGTTTTAGTGACAGAAAATTTGACAGCTGACAGATGATCTGTGTTCGTTATTTTTGACATTTAAGAATTAAAGCTACATGACCATTAGATCGTTATGTTTACTATAGACCGTCCCAGTAATAAACAACAATGTCCACTGCTACTTGGAATGTGGAGAAATTGATGTTTTGACATTTCTCGTTGGTACGCACGTGTAAATGGTTTGTAAACGTTTGACGTTTGAAATCTAAATGGTTCAAATGTCTAGCACAAAAACAAAGCTCCCCAAACATACTGCCGTACATTTTGCTGGGGAATTGGTTCACCGCTTGTGAAAGAAAACTCTTCACCTTGGTCTCCACACGGCTTCAGGAGCACATTCACGGGTGAAAAAAAAATAGCGAGTGAAGCTTAAAACTCCAGCGAGATATTCCAATACACTTATCATAACGCTTAAGGGTACTACTTGTGACTCTGTCCCTTAAGAAAATTATTAAGTTTCCACTGAAGAAAGATACTACATAAGTAACTCAAAGAACTGCCAAAGCTTCCCAAACATACTGCCGTACATTTTGCTGGGAAATTGGTTCACCGGTCGTGCAAACTCGTGAAAGAAAACTCTCCACTTTGGTCTCCACACGGCTTCAGGGTGAAAAAAAAAATAAAGAGTTAAGCTTCAATCTTCAGCGAGATATTCCAACACACTTATCATAACGCTTAATGGTACTACTTGTGACTCCGTCATTTAAGAAAATTACTAAGTCAACACTGAAGAAATAAAGAAGATACTACATAGAAGCTCCTCTAAGAACTGACTGGGATAATATCTCAAACTTTGTTCTAATAGAATGGCAAGTACTTCTTCCCCAAAAGATGGGAAGGTTCCAAAATCTTGGCTAGTCCAAACAAGTTCAAAAAAAGAGATTTATCTGCTTCTGAGAAGGTACATCGTGACGCGAGCTAATACAATGACAACTACGTGATTGCAGATATGCAGTATAGATTCCGGGAAAACTTGTCAATGATAGGAAAAAAAGGGAGGTTGAAGTTTTTAAGACTTTTAATAATTATCCAAATAATTGTGACATCGATGACAACTGTAGGTAGTGTTTAGTTGTTTAAGTATGGGTGTTGGGAGGTTAGTGTCTCCATTTTACTCGCGCAAAGCACACTCTGTTTGCAACCCATCACCATCATAGGAAATTCAACGCGCGAACAATTGAAAACCTTGGTCAGATAATATTCGATAACTTTGAACAATAAAACACAGCCAGTGTGATGAAGGTCTAGCGGGTGGAGTAGATATTATTTACATAGCTGCAAATAGATTCATCAAATATGCAAACAAAACTCAGTTCAGTGATTTGCTTTATTTTCGTGCAACACCCCAGCACATGTTGATATATTTATTTTGTATGTGACATATTGGATATGAAATAAATCATGGTTTTGTTTCTTCTTTTTTATTCGGAGGTTATTTTATAATTAAAAATAAAAGTAAATGCTATTGTTATTTTTAATATTTACCTTACAAAAATGTGCAAAAAATAAACAAGGTCAGTTTTGAAATAAGCGGATGGATCATTTAAGAAAACTAAAATTGTAGGAAAAAATGCTCTGAGCTCACTGAGCTCAAACTCTAAGGCCCTACTTTTTTCTATACAAAGGATGATGGGCTGTTCATAACTTTTTATTTAAAGGATGTAGGAAAATGATTTTGGTGCCAAATAAAAGGTTGTTTTCTCATCTTTCAAATATTATCCGGTTTGGTAGATATTTTTTATATTTTTAAATAAATAATGACTTAATTGACCGACCCAGACTGTATTTGTATTTAATTAATTTAAATTAATTAGTTTGATTAAAATGTATGTAGAGTGAAATTAGACCTATAAGCATAATAAGGTGTCTTTTGAACAATTTTTTTTTAATTAAAGGCTGTAAAAATAGCTTTTCGATGGTGCTAAAAAAATTATGCGCCACCACCTAATTTTTTAAGGTAGGTATTGGTGTGCAAGGGCAGGGCAAACAAAGTTTTTTTTTTTCAAACTTTTAAGAATTAATATCTCAAAGTGTATTGAATGTAGCATAATAACTTTGCTCTTATTTGAAAGATGAAAGAATTACATTTAATTTCATGTCAAAGTCATGTTCTTACGTTCTTTATATGAAAAGTTGTTAACAGTTATTTCTATGGTTAAAAAAAAAATTAAAGTCTTTTCAACACTTTTGTTTCACAATGGACTTGTTTTCCAGAACAAAAGGCCGACAATGGATTGAACTGTTTTGACATTGACCACAAAATTATCAAAAAATTAAAGAATCAATAAACAAGAAGAAATAAAGCAAAAAACGTTATTTATCTTTAAATTTAATTTTTTATTTATGTAAATTGGATGCATTTCGAGTCCAATGTGACTCATCTTCAGCAACACACTAATTACAACTAAGAACAAGAGAACAACAACATACGTCAAACGTCAGTCTTATCCCGTGACCACGAAGAATGCAATTTCTTCGAAACGTCGGGAAGTAGAAATAAATAAATATTTCTTATTAAATACGCGGCAAGTTCCGAAAAAACATAAAAAAGTTATAATGTTTAACCGTGAAAAGAAAGTTTAAAATTGCAAACTACATTCTACATTAATGTATATGTATACTTACTTACTTTACTTACTTTTGATGGCGCTCACAGCCCAGGATGGGCTTCGGCCTCAACTAACAAGCCTTTCCAGCCAGCTCTGTCCCTAGCTAGCCGCTTCCAGTTGCGCACACCGAGTGCTTTGATGTCGTCATTCACTTGATTGCGCCACCTGTTACGGGTTCTTCCTCTGCTGCGTACCCCATCGGGGTTGGATTCGAAGACTCGTCGGGCAGGTGCGTTGCTGTCCATACGCTCCACGTGCCCCAGCCATCTCAGCCGCTGTATTTTCAGCTTTTTGACCAGGTCAACCTCGCTGTATAGCCCGTATAGCTCGTCGTTGAATCTTCTCCTCCATACTCCTTCGATACACACCGGACCGAAAATCACACGAAGAATCTTCCTCTCAAAGCACCCTAGCAGATTTTTATCCGAATCTTTCAGTGTCCATGCTTCTGACCCATAAAGCAGGACCGGGATGGTTAGGGGCTTGTATAAAGTCTCTTTGGTTCTCTGAGAGAGGGCCTTACTACTTAAATGCCTTCTTAGACCGAAGAAACAGCGGTTGGCAAGAGTAATTCTTCGCTTGATCTCTGCACTGATGTCATTCTGCGATGTAATAGTGGAGCCCAGGTAGACAAAGTGCTTGACAACTTCGAAGATATATCTGTCCATCGTGATATTTTGCCCGAGTCGACGATGTTGAGATTCCTCTCTCGATGACAGCATATACTTCGTCTTGTCCTCATTAACCGCCAATCCCATTCTAGCCGCCTCCGATTCAATGCTCGCAAATGCCCCTGCCACAGCTCGCTTCGTTCTGCCGACAATGTCTATGTCATCCGCATATGCAAGCAATTGAACGGACTTTTGATAGATTGTACCGCTGGTGTTGACATGTGCGTTGCGTACAATGGCTTCAAGAACGATGTTGAATAGGTTGCATGATAACGCGTCGCCTTGCCTCAATCCTTTCTCAACATCAAAGGAATCGGTGGTGTTCTTACCAATTTTGACGGAGCAGCGAGATTTCTCCATCGTCATCCTGCACAAGCGGACGAGTTTGGCAGGGATGCCGAGACTCGACATGGCTCTGTATAATTCGTCCCTTTTCACGCTATCATACGCGACTTTAAAATCGATAAAAAGGTGGTGTGTATCGATCTGGAATTCCCGGTATTTTTCTAAAATCTGTCGGAGTGTGAACATTTGATCGACGGTTGACTTGCCTGGCCTAAAACCGCACTGATAAGGGCCGATCAGATCGTTGACAAAAGATTTTAAACGGTCACACAGGATGGCCGTCAAGATTTTATAAGCGACGTTTAGGAGACTAATTCCTCTGTAGTTGGTACATTTCAGAACATCTCCCTTTTTATGGATGGGGCACACTATACCGAGGTTCCATTCATCGGGCATACTTTCCTCCGACCAAATTTTGCAGATGAGCTGGTGTATGCTCCTAGCCAATTCATCTCCCGCTAATTTAAATAGTTCGGCTTGTAAGCCATCCGCACCAGCAGCCTTGTACGACTTAAGTTTGGATATCGCCAGCCGCACTTCGGTTAGGTCGGGTGGACGGATCTCTTGGCCATCATCGTCCAAGTTGAATGGAGCGTTCTGCCTATTAGCGGCATCTTGGCTGTCTTAGCCATTAAGCAGTCTAGAGAAGTGTTCTTTCCAGATCCTCAGCACTGACTGTGTGTCTACTACCATATTCCATATTCCTATCACATACATGTATATGTATGTAAATGTATATTTTTACACAAATTTTATAATTTGTTCTTTTACCCTTTCTTAAAATTACTTGAGGGCAAGTTTTGGATTCGTAAAAAAAATAGAACTCGACATAATAATCTTCCCTTGGGTCCCGCAATTCTACCTGTATGTACCTGGACTTGCAGTCTAAGCCACTGCAGCGATTTTCTTCAAACTTCAGACTTAAGGTTTGTAGAGGTTTCCCTAGAGGGGAAATGGGTGTTTTTTTAACGATTTTTGCAACAAAAAAAAACTACGAGTTAGTATTAAGGGTGTGGTCATTATATTGGTAAACTTGCCAGTAACGGTTATGAACGCGAACATGTCATATAACCAATTTTTTGATTTTCAAATTTCTCGTTAACCGCTGCACCAATTTCAACCAAATTTTTAATTTAGGTATTCATTTTACGGCATTCGTTAAAGAGTTGGTCTTATTCTTCTCTGCAATTTTATCCAGGCCAAAGCACCCAAATCAACCAATATATCGCCAAATAAGAGAAATAAGAAATGAAATTATGTGGAAATAGGACATTGATCAAATGCCTACCTCAGCTTCTTACGATCGTTGGCACGGATCCGAGCGGTCCAATTTTCAATGACTCTTCGTCATGGATCGTGAATTTGAGGAATGGCTTGAGTTTCGTTCACCTTAAAGGCATTGGGCGATTGTGGTTTATTCGCATGTGACTTATGGAAATTCCGCAAGAAAAAGTCTAACCGGGTCAAATCGCATGACCTTTGTGTTCAATAAACGTCACCTCTGCGAAAGATAACCTTATGTGCTAAAAAGATGTGCAGCGTTTTCCATCCAGCGAAATTAATTTACACATGTTCTTATGGGAGCAGATTCACTCAAAGTCTGCATGCAGCGCATCGCTGCACGATATCTCTATTTCTAAATATGCTGCGCAGCATCATTGCAGCCACAACAGCAAAGAAAAAAATCTTAAGTAAGTATAGGTATTTGGCACGTGTGCACGTGTGCAGCGCTGGATGCATAGATGCGTGCAGATTTGCTGCACATCTGTTTTAGCCATTACTGGAGATCAGTGGCCGCGCCGCACTCGTGCCCACGCTCGCGTCGCAGCACGCCCCCCCCCCCCCCGCGGGTGGATGTCAGGGGCTGTTGTTTTCGGTTGTGCTTAAACTGTCTTGTTTGTTAATTAAAACAATTTTTGGCCTTTTTTCCAAATTGATATAAGGAAATCCAGGCCAGAATATATTAACTGATTTTCTGGCCTGGTTTCCACTTTGCTTTCTGGCTTTTTTCCATTTCTGTCATGCACAATTTCCACAAAAAATTCTGTAAAGGGTGGAATTTGGCGTCAGCCTTTGTACCATCTTGAAATTGTATAAATTATTTTTTTTTGCTCGGTTAATTTTCTATTTGCCTAAATTAATCGTTAAACCACTCTTCCAAATAAACATCACTTTAAATCTAATCCAATGAATCAGTCGCGGTCCATTTATACTGAAAATTTTTGATCTACTCCAATTATTTTATGAGTGTAAAAAATACCACATAGCTTAAGTTTTACCACATTCGATTGTTATTTTACTGACTAATATTTACTTGACATTCATATGACTATGCTTGGATGTCATCATCTGCTTCATCAAATTTCTCTTAATTTTTATGAATTTCTGTGAACTGATTACAGTAAACGATTTAATATACGAACATTTATTTTAGCAAACTTGTTGTCTTTAAATAATATATGGTAGGTATAGGTACATATGTGGGTTTTACGGTATTACTCACTTTAACACTGAGATGGGGGTATATTGTTGAACTGACATTGATAAGTCGGTGACAATGACGAAGATGCGAATCATGTTAATTATTAAATTGTTTTTTTTTTTTTTTTGTTTTTGTTTAATGGCAAAGTACATGCAATCATTATCATCATCAGGAATGAGCACATAATATTTGTGTGCCATTATCAATGGTGTTTAGGAGCATGTTTGCGGGAAAACCCATATAGACTGTCACAAGCTTACTAAAAATAGTTGCAGTAACATGAAGAAACGAAGGTGTAAGAAATACGGGTGCTTATAATAAACATTTTTTTTTAATAACCCTCAGTGTAGCATCTACTTAGGAATTCATATAAAATAATAACCATTTATCTTATATTCATTCGCCATTATTTGCTTATCGATGGTTTTTCCGCTAAACTTGCTATCATAAAGTTCAAGTCAAATTTAATGAACTTATGACCTTTCAGCAATTGCAAAAAACTTCAATTAAGAAAATTGCTTTTTTGACGTTTAAACAGCGGCTTGCAAACTTAATAAGCTGCGGAAGCGGAACCCATAACAGGAACCAAATATATTTCAGAACCCTAATAATGCTCAATTTATTGCTCAACCATAGCAAAAAATGAAAAACAACAGATTTCAAAATCAATTTTGTCCGCAAAAATGTTTGTTACCTATAACACACCCTGAAACTATGTGAAATCGGCCTGCTGGGCAGGGTCGATTTTTTATGGCGCCCCCTGGTGACAAACGTATAAAATAAAACCGCAATACTAAATACTAATACTAATAATTATACTAATACTTATAATTATTTATTACTAATAATAAGTCTTAAAAGAAATATCATATAACTGATTTAAAAAATTAAAACAGCTTAAATTAATTTTTTTTTATTTGCTTCCAAACATTTTTCCATAGGCACCCTCAAGGGGGGGGGGGAGTAAGGTGGGGCACTTGTCTCCCTGGCTTTGGGACTTTTCAACTATCAAATAAGACTGTTTACATGTTTTTGTTTTATCTCGGAGTCCATATCGTTTGCCCCCTCCTGACTCTGTGCCAGGTGAAATTATATACGTGAATTTCCTACTAATAAATGAAATCTAAATCTGAAAAATCTAGGAAAATATTATTGAAGAAACAAAAAAATTATTTTGACCTTATTCATAACTTCTAACATTTTATATGAATTTGATGGAATAAAATAAATAAATAAATTGGGTGGCACAACGGCTCATGAAGAACCAGGGCCTAGTGACTAACAACTCGCAACCATTCCTGTGTGCGCCTGTCGACAGGAATGGAAGGGACCTACAATTTTATGCCGAATCCGGATGGCTAGACGAGAAGCACTTATTCGTGACAAGCGATACTCTTGGAGGATTTGTCAATTCCTCGCAAGAGGCACTAGCCCTGAAAAAAAAACTTTTTAGTTTGCAGGTGGACGAGGCTGGGAAGCGAACCAAGACCTCCAGCGTGATAGTCGAACGCACTAACCATTACGCTACAGGCTACTTCCTGAATTTGATGGAATAAAAATTGATTATAATCAGTATTAACAGAACTATGAATCAACAGATTAAACAGGATATATCAACCTGTTGCTAAAAACAGCCTTTGAACGATAAAAGATGTGTGTAAAGTTTAGATTTCCTCTGCAAAATCGAAACTCGAAACGAACAAACCAATTTAAATTTTTAGAAAAGACTTACATCCCGGCTGACAAAAATGCTTAGTTTCTGTCCTGTTTGGCAAGGCCCTATTAAGTTTTCAGTAGAGAAAATCTAAATGAGGAAAACTTGTCAGATACTTGGCAAGCCCTTGCTGGATGTTAGTAATAGTACAAACATGTTGGACATGTTTCGGTACCCCAACAGGAATGTCTCTTGTAAGAGATTTGAATAATGTATTCAATATGGATTGCACTTAGGGAACGAGAAGTTCCGGAAGTCTACGTGCAGAGATGGTCATGGACATGTACGAGCAAGTTAAAACGAAGGTAAGATGCCCCGCAGGAATCACCGAAGAGTTCCCAAATAGAGTAGGTTATTACTGTCCTTGAATTTCTGCTTGAGAATAAGGTGACGTACCCCAAAGTTAATCAGTTATTCTTTGATGACGATGGAACCATCATAAGTGAAGATCCTGTGTCCTTGCAACGAGCACTTGTTGTATGGGTGGATGTTCTGGAGGGAAATGGATACCGTATTGGCGCGTAAAAGACAGAATACCTATGCTGTCCATTTTCTGATCCACACGGGCCTATTCCGGACTTCTATTTGAATGGAACAGTGCTTCCTAAGTGCGAAAAGTTAAATATCTTGGATCAATAATCAATAGCGAAGGATCTTGTGATGACGACATCAAACATCGCGTAAGCGTAGGGTGGTTGAAGTGGCGGGAAAAACTATGACATCTTCTGTGATAGAAAAATGCCCCCTAATAGCCCTTCCACACAAGCCCACTGTGTATTAATACATGCCAAGTTGAAAGTGGGAAACAATTCCACGCGACTGCCAAATTTGTGGGAAAGAAATAACTTTTCATATTTTGCTTCCATACTTGCTTGTATTAATACCTAATAAAAGTGTGACAGAATGTGGGATAGAATTAGAACCATTCCTAAAATTATTCATGTATTAACACATGTCAAATCGTGTGAGATAGAATGTCGGGATGTGTTGGCTGGGATTTCATATTTCACACTATTCTACTTGATTCGTTTCCCACTTTTTTGACATGTATTAATACACAGTGGGCTAGTGTGGAAGGCCTTTAAGCTGAAACGAAAGCTCAACACGGCAGTTATTCGTCCAGCGCTTACATACGGTTCACAGTGTTGGACAATGTACAAGAAGTATGAGAGTTAATTGACGGCAACTGAAATGAAGATGCTTCGCATGGCAGCAGGAGTGACAAAGCATGATCGAATAAGAAGCAAAAGAATCCGAGGAAGCCTTCACGTCAAAAATACTATCTTGGACAAAATACAACATGACCAACTTAGCTGGTACTGTCATGTACAAAAAAGATGCTATGAGAACCCAGTTCAAAAGGCAATAGCACAAGACGTTCCATCACTATCGCGGAAGAAAGGCAAGCGCAAAAACTCCTTGATGAAATAAATGCAACGACACCTGCATTTAGCTGGCATCAGACATGAAACAATCCAAAACCGAGAGGCCGGTCGACGTTTTCTGAGGTCAACCCGGCGAACCCCACAAGTGGAACCCTAGGTGAAGCAGTTGAGTGGGAGAGTTGTGGTTCCCCTCGAGATCATGACAATCGCCGGTTAAAATGAAGAAGAAGAAAACTTGTTCAGTATCCACCTTTTTGCTAAAAATGGCCTTCGAAGTTAAGATTTCCTCTGCAAAATCTAAACTCTTTTTAAGCGCGAGCAAACTAATTTAAATGTTTGGAAGAGAATTACATCCTGGCTGGAAAACTGCCAAGTTTCTGTCTAGTTTTAGCAAGGCCCTAGTAAGTTTTCAGTAGGAAAAATCTAGACGGGTAAAACTTGTCCAATACTTGGCAAGCCCTTGCTGAATTTCAATACTACAAATTTTAACGAGGGAAATTCTGAAACATTCGTGAAGCCCTCCCTAGTAAAAACTTGTTGAACATGTTTCGGTTCCTCATCAGGAATGTGTCTTGTACACCAAAAAACAAACATTTTATACGCACCATACAATTTCACTATAATACGGTACTTTTTTGTCTCTTTCCTTTGTCTTCTTTGTGGGTGTGAGACATCTGTAAGTTATAAGTATTTTTCATGCAATATGATATAAAACATTGTAGTATGGAACTTATTTATTTTCAACATTGAATTTTTGTATGGCACGTATGCCCAGTGATTAGCGCATAGGACTGACAACAGAAGATCGCGGAATTAAGTCCCACATAAGCCAATTTTTTTGCCTGACGAGTCATAAAGGTTCATAATTGCCAAGGCCATTGTTCTAGCCTTTTCTTACCCTTTATAGCCCCTTGCCAGAATCTGTGTAAAACTCTCTAGTGCCTTGCCGAAAATTAGATTATTTTTCTGCGCGGGATACTCCTTTTTTTAACCATGAACATTCTAAAAATTGGTCCAAAAATGTCTGAATTTAAAATCTTTGAATATTTAAATATTTAGAAAAATCAATAGTTTTGATGTTTAAAAATAAACACAAACAAAATTGTCTTATTTGTAGTGTTGGCACCTTCGGTATAATTTTGAAATTTAGTAATTGAAACTGCGCAATTTAAGGTGGAATGTGAAGATTCTATAAGAATATTCTCCTATTTTTCGTTTAATGGCTTGACCGATTATGTTATAGTTTTTCAAAAAATACCTTTGTAGTATTAATTATGCTGATTTTAAAATTAACGTCAAAAAAAAGCATTCTTTTCTCTTTTCTTTTTTCGTTAACAATATTTTTCCTTTTTTGAATTTGGGGTGTTTTTAGCCACGATATGCCGCATATGTTCACACTGCAAAAAAACAGGCCACCTGATTGGAAACTGATTGAAAATCATATAGGTGAAATTTCTGATAATTCAGAATTTAATTTATTTGGCTATAACTTATTGCCATTATTCTTTCTCCATCATGGTCTTGCCGTTATAGGAAATGATAGGAATTGTTGCGTACGAACTTCAACAAAAATATGGTTTTGTGTTCTAAAACAAGCTTTAATTTCATGTGGATAAAATTGACGTTAAATAAGCACATCATATACATCACATATTTGATTTATCGAAGCCTCAATTTGGATAGAAATTGAACTTTAAACGAGTTTGATGCTAGGTCCGACTCCATTCAAAGAGTTTTTGCCCATTACCATCACACTGAAATCGTCATTGCGGGTGATATCAATCTACACAATTCTAGTAGTTGGCTTCGCTTTCGGGCCAGACAAAACCCGAAGAAAGTTATGTTGATGTCTTTGCCGAGTTTAACCACCTGCCTCAGCTTGTTGACGAGCCAACTCGAATACCGGACGTTGCAGGTCAATCCGCCAACACTCTTGACTTGTTTCTTACCTCTGACCTTGATAAAAACACTTTTAGTGTATTATCGCCTTTAGGCACATCAGACCATTGTGTCATATCTGCAAATTTCTCATGCCAACAAAATCCAGTTAGAGAAAAAACTCCCAAAAAAAAGCGTTTGGCAATATGAGAAAGCCAACTGGGACGGGCTCAACGATTTTCAACTATTATTCAGATATGATCACAAATTTAATTCTTTGTGAAATGAGAAATTTTATCCCGAATAGGGTAAAACCTATCAATTCCAAAGAAAACTAATGGTTGGATTCGAGTAAGGAGGTTAATAGTTTCAGAGAAGTAAGCTTCCGTTTTTATAAAGCCAACCATACTGAGGAAACCTGAAAAAGTTTCACCAAGCTAGAAAGACCTGTAACGTTCATATTCGACGAACCAAATTTTTACATGATTACAAATTACGGCAAAAAATAGTACAATGTCCTAAAGGTAGTAAAATTGTTTGGTCATTTGTAAAAAACATACGAAATACCACCTCGTCCTCGGTTCCTACGCTCGTCTTCAATGATACTCCTTTTGTCAGCTCGAAAGATAAAGCCAATTTGCTTGCAGCACAGTTTGCTGTTAATTCGACGCTGCAAGAAAGTGTTATGACTCCTCCTGTACTTGAGAGCGTAAGTGATTTTATGGGTCGAATCTTCTTTCGCACTCGTGCAGTTTCCAGAGTCCTGAAAGATCTTGATATACACAAATCCGCTGGCCCGGATAGTATCCCTCCCATTGTTCTGAAGAGGTGTTCTTCAACGCTGGCAAAACCACTGCGTAAGCTTTTTCATCTGTGCTACTCTACTGGTCTCTTTCCGAGTGGATGGAAAACAGATTTTGTCCAGACAGTCCCTAAAAAAGGCGTATCTTCTTCACCCTCAAACTATCGTCGAATTGCACTTACGTCCCTTCTTTCCAAGGTCATAGAAACGCTGATTAATTTGTAGCTCAAAAAATATCAAGAAGAACAAAAGCTGCTTAACGACCGGCAGTACGGCTTTCGTAGCAATAGGTCCACTGGTGTTCTGATGGTATATCTCACCGAACAGTGGCACAAATCATTACATCGTTTTGGAGAAAGTAAGATTTTGCACTTGATATTTCAAAAGCATTTGATAGAGTTTGGCATCAAGCTCTCTTATCGAAAATGCGTGCATTTGGTATCGACGAATCTCTTCTTCGCTGGATTAGAAACTACCTTTCGGACCGTTCAATACAAGTTGTATTGGACGGTTTCAAATCTGAAATCCATAAAATAAATGCTGGTGCGCCCCAGGGCTCCGTCTGAAACTTCTAATCCATTAAACTGTTTCGCTGACGACAAAACCCGCAACTTCTCATATTCGTTTTCAGATTCACATCCATGTCCATCGGAGGCGGAACTTGAACGGCAGCGTATGATAAGCCCATTAAATTCTGATCTCAACAGCACTGCCCAATGGGGAATAAAGAAACGCGTAGAATTTAATGTTTCGAAAAATCAATGCTTTCTACAGTCGTTTAAGCAAAAAACCAACCCCTATGCTCTTTTATCCATGAGCGGAACCCAGCTTCGCACGTACTGTTAAGTATAGATATTCTTTCCCTAGTCGCACTACAATAATGTGGAATGCCTTACCGGGCTCTATTTTTCCCTCCCACTTCGATATTCAAAGGTTCCACACAAATGTGCACCGGTATCTTCTCTTTAATCCCTCCATATTTCCCTAACGCTTGCACTGTGTTGAATCTAACATTTAAAGGGTATTCAAAACCCCTTGAGTGTGCGTACAGTAAAAAAGTGAAACAGTTATAACTGTTTCATATTTCTTTAATTAAAATTATATTAATTATATTAATTATATTTTAAAGGTACAAATAAATTTAACAATAATATGAAAGTTTGCATTGTATATTATTAATTATATTTTTTTTTCAAAAGCATTAAGGTAGAAATAGTACTAACTTCAGTGTAGATATTTATATGAAACAATCATCATCGAATAGAAAATAGGAAATTTAACTTTTAATATTTAAAACAATATTATTATCATTCATTAACAAACAATGAAAATTAATTAATTAAAATGCCATGAAAATAATTATGCAAAAAATCTAAATAAAAAACAAAAAAAAAAAAAAAACAATTCTCTATTAAATATTTATTTTATGTATTAATGTTGAACTCTAGCCAGTCAATCAACTATTTTGCACAAAAGTTCATTAATTTGTAAAATTCCAAATCATTGCAAGTGTCAAATGATGATGATATTTCTTTATTAATATTTATGTTAATTCAATGTTTCAATGTTATGTTAATTAAATAAATTAAATAATAGGTAGTAATCATAAAGAAAAGAAAAAAAAAAAACAAATTGCTGTGCGGTTAACAACGTAATCGCATAATTAATTCAATGCATATCGATTAAAACTGTCACAGCGCAGGTTTATTAATTGTGTTTTCTCACTTCTCTATGGACTTGTAATTTTGTATATGGATATGAAGATAGTATAAATTATAGATGAAAATATCATGCCTCTTACCCAAAAGGATATCGAACTGAAACAACGAAAAAAATACAACGGTATGACGAGCTCTTTCGCCGCCGCCGCAGCCGTTAAAGCTCTCGGTTCTGTCATTTTACACTACACGAATAATATTGTGTGTTTGCGTTTAAGTTATTCTTCATTTGTTAATTGATTAAAAATTTCTGTATACACATCTCCACTTTTAATTTACTAATTAAATCTGTCAATGTTTAATTATCACACAGAAAGAACATATTTTAATCGGTATTTGTGTTTAAATTCATAATTCAATGGATGCTCTGCGGAGTGATTGTCTTAATTATGAGAAACTACAGTGTGGAAGTATAGAATTATTATTCGTTTACAAATATTTGAATTAAAAATAAAAAAAAAAACAGCTCCGGAAGTTAATAAATTAATTTATGCACTGAATTTAATCTAGATATTTTTAAGTTAAACAGATTGGTATTTTTTTGTTGTTGTTGTTTTTATGTCAACAGTAAAATTTAAATACAGTTGAGATTAAAATAAAAAAATAAATGCAAATTTATATAAGGGGTAGGGGGGCGTATGAGTACTTTTTTTTCTATTTTAATTATTACTTTAGAAAAGGGGAATTAATGTAAATGTTAAAACCAGAAGCTTTTATATCAATGAGTTTTATTGTGATTTTATGTAAGTTTGTTTATATTTATTGTATGTACAGTAGTGTGTGTACATTGTACAAACTAATGTAAATATTATTATACTTAATTGAGTTTTTTTTTTATCGCGCCTCGGGCCAATTATTGAATTAAACAAATTGGTATAACTAAAGTTTAATTAAATGTATGATAATGATGGTTTAATAACTTCTCACAGCTCTCACATGGTTGTACATTCCACAGTAGACTGATTTAATTTATTTAATGGCTGAAAGCCTGTAGTTTTTTTTGCCAGGATCCTTTAGTCAAAAAATTATTTGATTTAGAAAAATGAATTTGTAAACTACAAGAAATACATAAATATGTATGTATCTAAAAATTTTGTATTCTATGTTTGAAAAATATAAAATTTTTAGAAAAGAACGAGTTGTAGGTTCAAATATTTCAAAATTATTCAAAAGCATTCTCCGCGGAAGTAGATTTTTTTTTCACTTTAACTATAGATAGATAGACAAATTCTTTTTTATCCAAAAAATATTTTACAATATTGTTTTACTTAAGAATAAAAACATGGCCTTTCCACCATCTTCCAGATAAGACAGGTTTTAACTATATCTTCACATTCACTATTTTAAGAAATAAGGAAGTAAAGCCAAGCGATTTTTCTTAAAAGTCACTTTTGAATTGAAAGTTTAACATTGTTTATTTTTTTTTCATTCCTCAAAAATAACGTCTTACATTTAAAAAGGAACCATGTTCTATATATTTATAATTAATATTTAAGTAAATATTTAAAAAAATTGTCTTCTTATCCCCATAATGTCCAATAAAATTCCATATTTCTATGTTGTTATCCCCCTGCTCACGCTATTTTAAAGGGAAGTATTGGGAGTGATCATAATTCACATTGATCATAAACTTATAATAATGTATGTAGAACAAAAAGTTAATTGGTTTGACCGAGGATATACAGAAATGTTTTGGATAATTGGTATATTTCCCCTCTTTTATGAAGCTGAAGATCGCTGCATTTTTGTTTTTCTTTTAAAGTTGAAGACCTCGAAAAGTATCAATGATATTGGAAAATTTAAAATAACAAAAAATGTTGTGCAAATAATTTTCCAGGGGCGATGTCCGTTATTTTTTCAAATTTGCATCCCGTTATATTTTTATTTAATTAGTTTTTTAACATTTTGAAATTAAATTTTTACTTAAACGGGCAGATAGACCAAACTAACGGTTAAAAAAAGAAAACAAAAATGACACTGTGTAGAACAGACCTTTTTCTAGAGGCCATGTTCCTTAGTTTTTTTTATTATTTTATTAAGCGTTTTTAACAATGAAACGTACAAAAATAACAAAAAAACTTTAAGCCCTTATAACTTTGGATCAACGAACGCTACATAAAAAAAGTACACAGAAAAATTAAGTTTTCCAAGCTCTACACTGAGGGAAAAAATGCAATCTAAAAGTAAATACGACCGTATTTCATCTAAAGTATTTTAAATGAAGAGGCGCATTTTTATTGTTACGTTGAAACAATGTTAATTTGAATATGCGACGTAATTTTAAGAGATTTAACCGAGTTTCAAAGTAAAACATGTTTATTTATTCATTGAAATCAACTTTTGTTCATTTACATTCCGTTCAACATTGTTTTAAAGTGAAAGGTTATCGTTTTTACATTGGGATCCACATTTAAAGTGCGCTCAACCTTGTTTCTAAGTGAAACGTATTCATTTTTACAATTAAATCCACATTTTACATTGCGATCCACTTTTGTGGCATTTAAAGTGTCATCAACGTAGTTCCAAAGTGTTGCATAGTTAAGTAAACATCAATTTTGTTTGTATTTGTAAGCTTAATATAAAGAATTTCGAGAGCGCGTTGTTGTTTTTCGAGGTAGCTCCCTTACATTTATGAACAAATTAAACTCGCACTTAAAATTCACTGTCATATAATCGAAAAACAATATTTAACTTCTTTTCCTATATTTATTACTATGAAATACTCATAGCATTAAACGATTCACTTTAAGGCGTCACAAATAAATGATTCACCACAAAAATGAAATGCATCGAGCATGAATATACATTTGTCTTACATAAATTTAAACAAAGAAGCGTGGCGTGGGTAGCCATTTTGAATCAATACCTAACCAAGCGAAGTTCAATCTACGTTGATTCGAAGTAGATAAATGTTGTTTTAAAAGATGGATGAATTTGATTTAACTATGATTCCACTTTAAATCAACATATGAACGTAGTAAAATCTAGTTCGGTTTTAAGTTTGGAATCACTTTGAAATAAAGTCGCTCCACTTTGATTTTTGAATTTTCGGCGTTGGCGCCAAATCTTTCCGAAAAATATTAGAATCAAAGTTTTTTGCTATGATTTTACGTTGTTTTTTCTCTGTGTAGAGGCGGTTTTTTTAAATTTTTATTCATATTTTTAAGCCATTTATTTTTGATTATCAACTAATTAGGTATAACAAAACGAAAAAATAACAAAAAGGCCAGTTTTTTGCAAAAACAACTGCTCGAATTTTATGATTGAAATTGGTAAATGGGTTGTGTCTGAGTATAGAAAAAAAAAATCGGCGCGGCTTTAATTGTTGTGCGTCAGCCACAATTTTGAAAAACGCGATTTAGCTTATATCTCGAGAATGACTTATCGTACATTTTTTTTATATACATATATATAAATAAAAAACTAAATTATCTTAATTATTTCCATATAAAGTTTTTTTGTGTGACGTATACATTGAGATCTGAAGCGTGAAGAAGTA
Organism: Melangyna quadrimaculata; assembly: GCA_949320155.1. NCBI lineage: Eukaryota > Metazoa > Arthropoda > Insecta > Diptera > Syrphidae > Melangyna > Melangyna quadrimaculata. The sequence continues at coordinate 149,214,971 of OX439485.1, read as the reverse complement.
TGTTTTTCAGTTTACAAGCAAAATTTGTATGAAGAAAAGTAAGATAATTTCGTTTTCTATATTTACATATTTATATTAACCAATAATTTTCTGATGAATTTTTCTTCATGGCATTTTTCAAAATGGCGACTTAAGCATAAAACTAACACCTACGCCGATTTCTTTATATAATCTTAAATAACTTATCTACCAATTTCAATCATAAAATTCGAGCGGTTTTTTTTTGCAAAAAACTGGCCTTTTTGTTATTTTTTCGTTTTGTTATACCTAATTAGTTGCTTATCAAAAATAAATGGCTTAAAAACATGAATAAAAATAAAAATAAAAAAACCGCCTCTAGAGCTTGGAAAACTAAATTTTTCTGCGTACTTTTTTTTACGTAGCATTCGTTGATCCGAAGTTACTCGTATAAGGGCTTAAAGTTTTTTTGTTAGTTTTGTATGTTTATGTTTAAAACGCTTAATAAAATAATAAAAAAAAAACTAAGGAACATCGCCTCTAGAAAAAGGTCTGTTCTACGCAGCGCCATTTTTGTTTTCTTTTTTTAACCGTTAGTTTGATCTATCTGCCCGTTTAAACAAAAAGTTAATGTTAAAAAACTAATTAAAAAAAATATAACGGGATGCAAATTTAAAAAAGATTTTTTTCTTCTCAATGGTTGTTAATTCATTGCATTTATGTCATCTGTGACCAAGTACTTAAATAATTGACCTAACTTAAAATTACAAACAATAAAATCAAACATGCGAGCGCAAAAGTGGCCTAAGTGGCAAATAGGCCAATCTTGCACTCAAGCTTTTAATTTGTTTGTGTTTGGCCATGAAGCCAAAAATTGAAAAAAAAAAAAAAAAATGCAGAAATGTTGGTTAGAAGATACAGATTCAATTTTCGTAATAAACTCAATTCCTATAAAATTGCAGTTAGACCACTATTGCCCTCACGGCCTGATATGTAGCTACAGTTAGATACAAAATCAATTTTTTTAGCTTGAGCTGCCTCTTAGCTGGAGCTACCTCTCGGCTTAAAATGCTTGTTTTAGCGTGGCTAAATTTTGCAGATAATTTTGTAGAAGAACGAAAATTTAGACCGAGCTGCGTAATAGACTTATTAAGACGAACAATTTTTTGTTTGGTTTTCGCAACTTTAACACTCGGTACCTCCTAGTTATCCCCGGATTGAATTCATTTGCTCTTAGCTACCATATTATCTGTTGACGACAAAATATAAGCTTTGATAAAATAACGTAGGTATAGTCTGGCGGCCCTGGACTCTTACTCTAGCTCTTCGAACAATTTAAGTTTCAAAATCAAAATATTTACGAATACACAAATTCCCACGCACAAAAACAATCTAGTTTTTGACAAGGTACAAGAGAGTTTTACATAGATTCTGGCTATGAAGGGTTAGCAAAGGCTAGAACAAAGGCCTTGATGATTATGAACCCTTTTACCTCGTCAGATAAAATAACGAATAATCTTTAACTTGGAAGTCCAATGTGGTACCCACTGGACTAACTCGCTATAACAAAATTCAATCTCAAAAGTGAATAAGTTTCATACTTTAAATGTTTCATACCATATTGCATATTGCGCCCATAACTCGAGAACCGATCGTTCGATTTTCACGATTTTGGGTTTGATGAATACGTATTGGCCCAAGGAAGAACATAGGATACTGGAGGAATATCCCGGAAAATTTCCAGCAAATCTAGAACTGGAACGGGGATCCTGATTTTCACAATTTTGGGATTGATGGGTTCGTGTTGCCCCAAGAAAGGAGTATTGGGTCTCCTGTTCGTTTCGTCATTCAAATTTGAATTGGACTTGCTATTGCGTTCTGTCAGATAAAATAAAATGTAATAATTTTTTTTTTTTTATTTTCATTGTGTTCAAAGTACGTATTTGGAATAGCGGCGTGGTTTTGGAAGGCGGTCGAACGCTCATTCTGCATTGCAAATGAAGAACCTACAAACATGCAACATTTTAAAGTACTCTGCTTTGGCGAAACTATTGCAGTGCTGTAAGATTGTCACCTGGAACGAGTGTACAATGGCTCACAAACGTGCATTGGGAGCCCTGAATCGCACGTTGAAAGATTTACGAAGTGACAACCGACGTTTCGGTGGTGCAATGATTTAGCTGTCAGGCGATTTCCTTCAAACGCTACCTGTCATTCCAAGATCAACTTCAGCAGGTGAATTGAACGCTTGACTGATGGCATAGCTTTTTGGCATTACGTGAGAATTGCAATTGAAAACAAACATGTGAGTTGCTTTACGAAATTATCAGTTCGCTGCAGAGTTCTCTAGGTAAGTTTTTTGCGATGGGTGATTCCAGTGGATTAAGTCGCCAGACGTATTGTTTTTCCACCGAATTTTTTCCACTTTACAACAACACCGGAAGAGCTCATCACGAATGTTTTGTAGACAAATTGCATGTATTTTTCGTTGTCAAACTTCTTAAGTTTGGATGCTGTCATTGCAAAGTATTGGTCTCTATGGCGATTTATATAATGTACAAAATAACAATAAAAACATCTAAATAAATAATGTTGATGTGTTTTCAAAATGATGTGGCGTTTCGGCCAACCTTCCGCTATTTTACTGAAGTGGTTTAAATTACACAACTTTTTTCGTTTTATTCTCGGGTACGTACACGTACAAAGTGGTAGGTTTTCCGACAAATGAAACGCCACATACAATGAAACTTGTGAGAAATATGGGACTTCAATATTGGTGCCATAAACATCTAGCACAACTCAATGGATATTCGGAACCCTTCTTAATGTTCAACTAACTGCTGGATGCAAAACAAAAATTCTTCAAATTGAATTCACTGATCCGGTATTCTCTTAGTCGAAAATGACTGTATACTGAGAAATTGTCTCATTACAATTGAAGGAAATCAGGTTATGATCAGCATCTTAAAACCGTCCTTAATAAGCTTTGGGAACATATCCTCAATTGCCAAACGCAAGAATCCTCACGTACATAGCTCTGGAATCGCTTCCAATATTCAGCAACAGTCATCTAGAACGATTAAACCATCTCCAGATTCAACTCTCTGGCCTTACACCATCAAGGTCTCTCCAAGCTGAACGCGACATTCTTTCTCCAAAAACATTTATTACCACTTCGTGATTAACCTTCGGAAGGGAGTCACGTCAGAAATTTATTTTATTTTCAATAAATTTAAAAGAGGCATAAGGGCCAACAATAAAATTTATTTAAATTACAATCGTTTTGACTATTAATTCGATCGCTACATTTAATTCAGGTTTCAAGTGCCTGTGTTTTGTATATCATCTATTTCTTTTATTCAAGACAGAAATTCAGGTTCAAGTGTCTGAAATGCACATACTTTCATATTTATTGTGAATCACAGTCCAATACTTTTGAATTTTCATTGTTATTCAAGACCGAATTACATGAAACAACATTGTGCATGCTCGGAATTATTAATTTCATTACATTAACGAAATTTAGGTGGAACAAAGTTCGCCGGGTCAGCTAGTACCTATAATATACAAATGTCTCACACCCATACAAAAAAGTATGATATGAAAAAGAAGACAAAGGAAAGAGAGAGAAAAGTGTCGTATGATACTGACATTGCATGGTGCTTATAACTTTTTGGTTTTTGCTGTAAAAGAGACATTCGTGATGGGGTGCTGAAACATGTCCAACAAGTTTTTACTAGGGAGGGCCTTACGAGTGCTTGAAAAGTAAACCTCGTCTATATTTTTGGTACCTATACTGAAATCCAGCAAGGGCTTGCCAAGTTTTCCTCGTCTAGATTTTCCCTACTGAAAACATACTAGGGCCCAAACTAGAAAGAAACTTGGCATTTTTCCAGCCGGTTTGTGAAGTGCAATTGACATTTTTGCGAAGCTAAAAAAATAAGAAATACTCAAAATGGGAATCGTAAAATAGCAAGACAAGAACAATTGCCTTTTTTTTATCGAGATTGCCCCTAACTGGTTAATACCATTTAAATTCGTTCCAATAATTTGAAATACAAAATTTGCTCGTTTACCCTACATTACATTGCATGCGCAAATACAAAAAACCACACAACACAATAAAAATAAATATAAATCAAAATCCATCACAAACACAATTTTTATTCAAATTCTAATCTACATATTCATCTCCCTGTGTCAGTTGAGTTCAGTATGAACCTTATGAGAGACTTACGACAAAGCTTTTTGACTTTTTGTACATTCATTTTGATTCTTATAATTCTCTGGATCAAGGCACACCTACGGTGTGGCGATGGCGTTATCCAATTCAATGTTAATTCCGATTAATCAATCTCAATGATTTTTTAAGCGAGCTTTTTGCAAATCATCAACAAAACAATAAACAAGTTCTTTGTATACAACGAAATAAACGGTACTTACTGCATTAAAGTTGTATTTATAAACATTGCATAGCTAAGTAATTGAAAATAATTTAACTTACGAAAACGATGACAGTTTGTGTCAAAAATACCAAATTAAGCTTAAAATAAAAACACACCAAGGGTCGAAAGCCGCTTATATATTAAGCTGGCGATAACCAGTTAAGGTCACACTCTAAGCCAGCTTTTGGTTCGACAGCAATAAATTACACTACACACGGGGGCGCTATCGCGCTTTTATTTATTTTTTTTCGTTTCTTAATCAATGGGTAATTCCAAACTTACATGCACTTTAGCGGCTATTCAGGTTTTAACTTTGTTTATATTGTTATGTATGTTGTACACTTATATGTCAGAGAGGTGTCAAAATAATTATACTGACCAAATTATCGAGACAGCCAGGTTTATTTTTCCGTTTTTTTTTAATTTATTTAGTTTTGTATTTCTCTGTGTAACGCTCTGATTAATAAACTGGAATTATTTAAACCGGCGCGGTGGCGGCAAATAACCCAAAATGTTCGAAATGTTCGTTTTGCGGAGGCGCTTTTGTTATTGGCGACGAGTGACGACGCAAAAAATTAAAATACTGCGCTTCCGTTTTGACACCGATTGAGGTTCAAGTCAGACTGAAGTGTGGAAATTTGCGTTGAACACAATTAACTTGTTGTGGTTTGTAAAGTAGAAGCGGCTTTTTTTTGTTTTTTGTTTAGCTGAGTTTTAGTTTGGCTTACTGCGAAGCCCCCGTCTCTTTCAAAAATATATTAAGCTTGCTTGCTTACCTATACCTACCTAAAACTTCAACCTACATGAATATAATGCTACATGTTGTTGATAGTCTGGCAGCGCAGAAGTGGCTGGACTGTGTCGTCATTAGTCATAGTTGCAGTATTATCAGTGAACATTTTTTTTTTCTTTTTTTGCAAGGGGACTTTTAGTTGAATCTTTGGTGAGGTTTATGAGATTTAACTGTGGGAGCGATCAGTGGTAAAGAAAAATTATTTAATATATTAAAAGATAATAAGACAAATAAAATACAGTATCCGGATCAAATCCCGTACTTGCGCACTTATGGTTCAAGGTGGTTAAGCTTGGACGATGTTACATAAGCATTGTTCACCTTAGATTTTCTTTCCCAAAAATTAACACTTTTCTTTCGACTTCTTTGGATTTTCAAAATTTTAACTCAATTTATACTAAACCCACCCCCCAGATGCGACAATTTTGGTAACATTGCAGGCTCGCGGTGGGTGTTTCATTTCGACCAAAAAACTCACTATTTGGACTTTGGAAATAAGTTTTCAATATATCTCAACGTTGTTGCAGCGTAAAGCAATTAATTTCGTTTCGCGGACGTACGAATTGACTTTCTGTCGAGATTTTGAGCGGAAACAAGCCGTTAGTGTCAAAATAACTTATGATTTCAAAAGAAATCACTAGATGACAGGCACGCAGCCAGAGGGGGGGGGGGCTTGAGGGGATGAATTCTTCTGTAATCGCAACGCAATTTAAACACAACTCCAAATCGAAATCTCAACTTGCGAAAATCAGTCGAAAATCCGATCCTTCTTTGAGTAAAGTGGATTAGAAAATCGATTATTTTTTTTTCTTATCCTGAAGCCACACGATTAGGGCTGGCCACGAGACGAGAAAAGTCTCGGTCTCGATCTAAGGTCTCGCATGACGAGACCGAGACTAGACGAGACGAGACTGTCTTTCAAGCAACCGAGACGAGATGAAGACGAGACTGTATATTTGGACCGAAATTTACAGAGAGTCTAATAAATTAAAAAATCCCATTTCAGTTAAATATTTATTTTCTTCTGCACATATTCAAACGATAGTCGAAAATATTTCGTTTCAATAATCAACAGTTTGTTCGGAATTTGTATTTTTTGGAGACGAGACCGAGACGAGACTTAATTATACGAGACCGGCACGAGACCGAGACGATACTGAAAATTTTCGATTTTAACGAGACCGAGACGAGACTTACAAAAGTCTCGCAGAGTCTCGTCTCGTGGCCAGCCCTACACACGATACAATTACACTTACAGCCATATTATTGAGTTTTTCAAAACTAGTTTAAAAGTAAAACTAGTTTTATGGAGATTTTAAATTGCAAGTTTTATACATATTGGTATTATTTATGAAAGTTTTGGTATCCCAGTTTCAATATTTTGAGTTTAAAATACCAAAACTTAAGTTAATAATACCGATTTGTCCAAATATTGGGACTTGAAACTTCTATTGAACTAGTTTTGCTGTAAAACTAGTTTTGAATCAAGTCAATAATATGGCTGTTACATTTTCTTACCAACACACTCAAACTTGAGCAACTTGCTCGCCAACTGGCTTGCCTTTTTCAAAGCCAGTAGAGAAGCTTTTAAGTCGGAACCAATCCTTTCTCGTGTGTTTTGTTGTAGAGTCGTGTGTCTCTGTCATTCCATAGGTATATTTCCTACGCCACACAACACACGAGACAAATATGGTTCTATAATAATTCTAGAGGTTTTTTAATCCATCATCATGGTAGCCATCCTTCAATGGAATTTGACAGTTCATACCTTGACAGATAGGTAACAAATCAAATTTTAGCGTACATAGAATATTTCGTTCCAAAAAATAAAATAAATAAATCGGGTGGCACAACGGCTCATGAAGAACCAGGGCCTAGTGACTAACAACTCGCAACCATTCCTGTGTGCGCCTTTCGACAGGAATGGAAGGGACCTACAATTTTATGCCGAATCCGAACGGCTAGACGAGAAGCACTTATTCGTGACAAGTGATACTCTTGGAGGATTTGTCAATTCCTCGCAAGAGGCAGTAGCCCTGAAAAAAAACTTTTGTTTTTAGGTGGACGAGGCTGGGAAGCGATCCCAGACCTCCAGCGTGACAGTCGAACGCACTAACTATTACGCTACGGGCTACTACATTTCGTTCCAAATGTCACCCAAAAAGCAAACAATTTAACTTAAGAAAATATCAGATTTCTTAAAGGTTTTCCATACATCAACTTTGCCACAATTCTGCAATTTAAATTGAATTTATTTTTTACTTTTGTTTGATAGAGAGTGAGAAGACAAAAATGCGGGAGATCTTCAGACATGCAGATTATAGTAAGTGCTATAATGCAGATATATGAACACAAAAATGTTCATCTTCATGATGGTTCTCTTTCACGAGCTCGGATTTTTGGCATACTTCTGTCTCGATCTACTTTTCTTTATATTTTCAGATACATGTAAGTCCAGCATATGGGCTTAACAAATCGATAACAGAATATTTTGTTCCAGCTTCTAAATAATGTCACCGAAAGCCCCAAAATCGCATATTTCCCCGAGTCCAAAAAATTTAGGTTTTTAAAATATTTTTTTTAATCCATCAAATTCATAGCCGGCATTCAATCATATTTTAAAGTTGTTGTCTATTTTGGAAATGTTTAAATTTCTTGGTCGCGCTTCCCTTAAAAGTTGTAGGAGTATTTAATTGCAAAATTTTCACCAACGGCTATCAAGATCACTTTAAATACAAGTCTGAACGAGTCCACTTACTGGCTTCACATTTCACAACTAATACTGGCTTCGAAAAAGACAAGCCAGTCATGCCGGATTTATCTACGCATGAGTTAAAAAATGTCATTATTTAATTAATTAATAAGAAAATTAAAATTATTATGTTCACAGTGTTATATTTTTTGTTTATAGAACTGCACGTTAGATTTAGAGCAAGCCCCCCCCCCTGAAACAAAATCCTGGCTACGGACCTGCTAGATGGTCCATCACCATTTACAGACCGACTCCACTGGCCATACAGATGTCCAACATCACAACCACAATCCAATCAACAAACAGTGCATTTTTACTCACTGGGCAAATCATGTCATGCCTTTCACAACTACTTCTATCAAAACAACAAAATTCACTTACACATTCAAGAAAAACCAGAAAAAAAACTTACACGCACATCAAACGTCATCGCATGGCCAAGCTTTGAACAGCCCTCCATGTCTTGTTCAAAACGTAATTTTTTTCGACATGTTGCTGCATGGGCATGGATATTTTGGACTCCATATGGAATTTTTTTTAGACATGTTGATAGTCTGGCTATCGTTCATGGCCTGTGGAGGCGGCCCGTTATAGTTGAAAAAAGATACTTCATTGACTTTCTATAAAAATTCTTATTTTTTAAAACTAACAAATCGGTATGAGACTATAAGTGAATATTTGGATACACCTCTAAGAAAGATAGGATCGGTCAAGAGACAAATTAATTCATGACATTTTATTGCTGGTATAGACGCAGAATTCCCAAATTGGCATTTTGTATAGACGCATTTTAAGATGTGGAGAGGGGAGGAAGGCGGGAGTTTGTCAAGATGAAAATTTTTTTGTAATACAATCTAATCATATGACACATGTTTTAAGGGTGCTTTTCAACGCTGATTGTAAAGAGAATAGAACTGAAAAAAGATACATGTATCCTGTGGAAAGTTAATGTCATTTTGATGGAATGATCACTTTTTTTAAAGTACAACAAGTAATACACTACCCAAAACCATTTTAAAATAATGGGATTTTAATTAAATTTGGTATAAATGTTTTATTTGGCATGTTTACCAAGAATCAAAAGAGTCCCCAAAAATATCTGTGGTAAAAGGGTGTTTTTTTTAGGGCGAGGTGTTAGTGCGTCATTATTACCATAACATCTATGAATAAGTTTTGACACTGAAGAAAATTGCTTAAAATATTAAATATGTCATGTTTTTCAAGTATCAAAAGGGTCCATTAAAATAACTTGATCCAAAGAGTTATTTTAGAGAGTTTATGTTTGCTCCATACGGAGCAAAATGTTAGGTCTTACGAAAAATTGTATTTTCGTGTAATCGAGATGATAAAAGAAAAACCAATTTTCAAGCAAAAATTACTGTTTTTTCCGTTAAGAAGGTCAAACATTACACGCTCAAAAACACCCTTGGACCTTAGATATTTGAATGGATTCTTTTGATCCTTGAGTGCACAAATAAATTTAATATTTTTAGCAAATTTATTTAAGTATCAGAATTTATTGGATGATATGGTAATAATCACTCAGTTGCATCTCTCCGTCAAAAAAACAACCTTTAACCACAGATTTTTTTTTTGGGACTCTTCTGATTCTTGGTAAACATGCCAAATGAAACATTTATACCAAATTTCATTAAAATCCCATTATTTTAAAATGGTTTTGGGTAATGTATTACGGGTTGTACTTTAAAAAAAAGTGATCATTCCATAAAAATGACAATAACTTTCCAAAGGATACATGTATCTTTTCAGTTTTGGTTTCTTTAGAATCAGCGTTGAAAAGCACCCTAAAACATTTGTCATATGATAAGATTGCATTACAACAAATTTTTCAGCTTGACAAGCTCCCGGCTTCCTCCCCTCTCCACATCTTAAAATGCGTCTATACAAAAAGTCAATTCGGGGACTTTGGGGGACTTTGGATATGTTGTTGAGGATAAAATTCTGCGTCGATACCAGCAATAAAATTTAATGAATTAGTTTGTCCCCGGTTGGCCATATTAAATTTCCTATCTTTCTTAGACTATAAGAAAATAGGTGAAAAGAAATTAAAAAAAAATCAATAATATTCTGAAAAATTAAACAAATTAAGAAATAAAAAATAGCCTAAGACATTCTCATGGGCATAAAGAATATTAGGGGTATTCATGCAACGATGTAAAACAGCAGATAAGTGGTAAATGAACTTTCAAATTTCGTATGAGAAATGATTTACTCAAATTGGATAACGTTCCCCAACGAATTAGCTTGGGGAAATGATTTGGTAAAATTATCCAAACGTCATTGTGACTTTTATAAATTAGGCGTGTTCAGAAATATGATAAATATATCTCAGAGAACTAAACAAAACTCTGAATGTGTTCTGTAACTATCAAAACGCATTAAGTTGGCGATAAAAGTTGTGAATAATACAAGAAAGAATAATTCGGACGTCTACATTTACTCAACGATTGGGAAAGCTTCTTTTTGTAAACTATTAAGGTTGAATTATAAAGGTTCTCCCAACCAATGTGAACCATTCGTTGACGGCGACGAAACTACATAAAAAATCGTGTTTTTATTGTTGTTTTTTTCTTCGTTTAACGAATGATTGGCAATGATTTGGGTGATCCTTAATAGTCGGAAGCTGTGAGAAGCAGATGTCATAAACCAATGAAGAATGAAAATCAGAATTGAGCCATAATTCACTGTATCTCTTTTTTCTTTCATGCCTCAACAAAGGGCAGTTTCACTTCAATGAGGTGCACTCGGGGGCGCTCTTCACTAGCGAAATCAATAGTTGACGTAAATCAAGAAACCGACGTTATGGGCGATTTTGGTATTCGCTCATTTTCGTCCAACCACTACCGTGAGTATACGACTATTGTAGTTTCATCGTGTATCGTACATTTTTTTATCGTTCCGAGACATTCAGCTCCGATTTCGCGTTGGTTCGGGAGAGGTTCTTTATTGAAAAATAACTTCGAAATCTAAACACGTCTAATGTTTCACACACCAAATCTATCAAATAAACGAACAGGAACAGCTGATTCAAATTACACAGCATTTAACTAAACGAACAAAAAGGTCGTTCATGCAAACTTTTGTGTAAACTTATCATTTTACACAATTTGTAAACTTACAACGTTGCATGAATACCATTATTATAAAAGTTGTTTAACGTTCATAAATCAGTTAATTTCTTTATGAGTTATGCGGTCCAACCATAATGCACGATGTTAATTGTGAGTCACACCTTAACGTCAGGTTTTTTCCAAACTTAATTTGTCATTTCATTGTTTCAGTGTTTGACAAATTCAACCATGGAGAGGTATACAAAATTGAGCAGCGCGATAAGATTGTTGAAGCCTTTTACGAAATGGGGCGTTCAAATCAAAATGCATTTCGTGACTAAAAGGTCAGCATAATCGACCAAATGTGTCTATAATCGGTAGAATTGTGCGCAAATGTGAAAACACCTGTGCATGGTCGTCCAGTTTGTTCTGCGGAAAACATTTGCGATAGTGTGGCACAAGAGCCGTCCACGTCGACTCGTCGTCGTGCCCAACAATCGAACATCTCACGAACATCGCTGATGCGAATTTTGAATAAAGATTTGAATTAACATGTTTACAAGGTTCAATTGACACAAGACCTGAATGCTGAAGCCTACAACTGACCATTTTAAGCGCCGTCAATACGCCGAATGGTGGGTTGAACAGACAGAAGTGAATAGTGGCCTTACAAAGAAAATCATCATCAACGACGAGGCACACTTTCACCTCAGTGGATTCGTTAACAAGCAGATATGCCGCATTTGGAAAAATGAGAATCCAAGAGTGATTGCCGATGCATCCACAAAGAGTGACTGTTTGGTGCGGTTTATGGACTGGCGGCATGCCAAGCAGTTACCGTGAATGGTGTTGGCAAGATGATAACGAACTTCTTGTTGCCAGAAATTGAGGATATGGATCTGGTGTCACTTGCCACACAGCCAACGAAACAATGGCCATCTCACGTGTCACGTCGCGTCATCGTGGCGATGTTAATTGGCCGCCACGATCATATTATTTGACACCGTTGGACTTCTTTCTTTGTCGAAATTTAAAAGAAAAAGTGTACGTCAGTAAGCCAAGAACAATTCAAGAGCTAAAGGATGAGATAATTCGGCACATTAACGACATTGAACCTCAATTATGTCTCAGAGTCATTGAAAATATGGACTATCGGATACAGGTATGCTACCGAAGCCGTGGCGAGCATTTGGCCGATATTTTGTTTCACAAATAATTGTCATAATAAAAAAATATTAAGATAATTCTCTGAAAACGTTCTGTTTTATTTACAATTAACATCGTGCGTTTTCGTTGGAGCTCCCTTTATAATAGTTTAGATTTAGATTTACTTTTTTTTTTAACGAAATGCTGGAAGAGTGTTTGTTCACCCAAAAAGAGTTCTTGTAGAAAAAACATAACTCCACATTTCGCGGGAGGTTATGCCATGACCTTTGAAATCTGCCATTTGGAAACAACGAACTCATATTCATTTATTATGTTATGTATACACTATCCGAAAGCATTGCTTTCATCAAACCCATTTTTGTTTAATGATCAATAACATTTGGAATTAAAGGTTTATTTTACTTCTACGTTTTTAATAATACATCATAATAATTAATATTTTAATATTTAATATTTTATTTAATATTTGCATAATATAAATATATTCCTCGTATAAAATAATCTTAATTTATATCTAGATAATGATACCGCAAAAATTATTGTTTGGTTCGAAATATCAACAGTTGTCCCATTTTGCACCTTTTGACTGAACAAAGCTTTTAGAATATATATAATATATATATAATATTGATAATTTTCCTAGTTTTTATTTTGAGTTTTCCATTCTTTGTTTGAACCTTAAAACTTATGAAGCTGGTATATTCACTTTTCCATAAAACAATGGCAATTTTGTCGGATCGTGTCGAATAAGTATCAGGTAAGGTGTATCACATCGCATAATCACACTAGGTCCTGTTCTGAGCGTTGTTCCAGCGGTGGCTGCTGCCGCCTCTGTACCCTGTTCGTTAATATTGAAATTAACTTTATGAACGATATCATCAACATACAAGTTAGGTTTCGGCAGGCCTGGAGTCGAACGCATCTCCTCTAATCTCTGGAGGCTTTTGAATGAGGCTGGAGTTTCACGGCGTTTACGTGATGGTGACTTTTCTTCGAGATTTGGTGCATTTGTGGTTTCACTGGGAATTATTGTAGTGTTCTCTTGAGAAATTTCACTCTTCTCAATTTTGGCCTTTTCGTCATCGAGTTTTTCAACTAAGGTTGTCGTCTCCACTTCCTGAATTAGTTTTGGTCGATCTGTTCCAGTAGTTTGGTTGGTCGTTTCTTCACCGAAACGCGAAAATATCAAAGGAGCACCACCATAACGATCGGAGACTTCAGGCAATGATGACGGTACAGTTTTAGTATCAGATGGTGTATAGTATATGGTATCTTCGAAAGTAAAAGACATTTGAGGAACTGGAACAGGTTTAGCACCCCACGACGAAACAGAAGATGAAGAAGAAGCAATGGCTTCTTCTGCATTTTGTTGGGGATCTGCAATCAAAGCGAAATCAGCCCGACCATTTTCAAATATATCTTCGATGCCCATTCGCTTGAGTGCGTCTTTCAAATTCATTTTACTCTCAACATGGAATTTGGGAAAAACTAGAATTGCAGTGCTGTATTCCATTTTTGAGATTAACTCATTTATTATTTCGCCAGTCAGAGTCTTTTGCAATTGTTGAAGATTTAATCGTGTGGAGTCAAGTGGCTGAATAACGTACATTGTGGCTTGTTTTCCTCTGTATGGCAAGCCGATGATACGACAATCTGGAAGAATAACACAAGATGAAGTCAGAATCATGATCAACTTGGTTGAACGACAAACTTACTATATTCCTTGGAAAGGTAGAAAGGGTAAGTGCCACCATTCTTCATAAACGTAACTCCAACTGGTAAGCTCTCTGGCCCATCAGGATAGAAAGCTTCTCTAGAAGTTGAAAAAATTCTTTGTGAATGTTTTGAAAGTAGGTTCATAAATTCATAGTCAAACTTACTTTGTGTCATCAGTATCGTAAAATACCTGTTCCCAGAAGCCTTGGAAATAAAGTGTACTTGCCACAATAAAATTCGTTTCACTGCTCAGTTTATTGTCAAATAGTATGGGAATCTTCCCCAAGGTATTCTGATTCACCCAACTGTTTATGTAGTCCGTGGATTGTCCTGCTTTGTGTCTAAAATCCAAGGGAGTCACTTCGCTCTTATACACTGATTGTGCAGCATAGGCATAATCTGGTCTTAGACTAAAACCATTCTGGATAAAAAGGGCATTCGATACACGGATTGTGTGATCTCCGAGGTTGTTATGTCCTCCACGACTAAAAAGTTGACCAGTAAAAGGTTTTGATCTCCATTCTGTAGAAATGCGTGACCTTTGCGGGCTTTTATCGCTTATTCTATGCATAACATCTTCCAATAACCAACCAAACTCTTCGTGAATCTTTGACGAATTCAGTCCATTCATTCCATTTCCATTTAACAAGGCAAACAATTGATTAAGTTGGTTGTAGCTATTTCCGTAAGAACCCATCTGGAGAATGGACAAAGCTGACATAACACTCAGGGGTGAGAATATTTGAGTATTTGGATAATCATTGGTGTCAAGTGCAATAGCTAGATTATGGGCGAAATTCATCACACTTTGGGCAACAAGCTGCGATGTCACTTGATCGTAAGGAATATCTGGAATTTTGTCAGGAAGTTTAATTTCTGCGGAATTATCTCTGCGGAGGAATGGCATTGAGTTAGAGAAATTAGTTTTAATAAATTATTTGTATTTGGTTTTGAATAACTTACTCTTCAGTTGCAGTTGTTGTATTACAAAGAACTATGAGTCCAATCCAACAGGCAATTAGAGTCGTCTTCGCCCCCATTGTAATTAAGCTGAAAACAAAACAAATAAATTCTTTTAAAAATAGAATATGATATTTGAGAAAATGTAAGGCTCTTTAAAACGAACGCAAAATCGGATCGAAACAACGATAGAAAAATTGACAAATAAACAATGTTAAATAATGCAACAGATTGGGAGAGACTTTATGTCCCATATGAAACAAAATAAGGCACTGACAAACTAAAATGAAAAAACTACAAAAAATATTTACAGGGACTATTTTATGCGGTTCTAAATATTGAAATGATTCCAAAAGTAAGATTTATTGCCCTTTTATATTTCACAAGTCACAAGCAATTCGATATAATTCAGGTAGTCCAGCAGATATCTTAATTTTTGGAAAAGAGATTACCTACTATATGAGTATGATTGCTTTCGATTTCGAGTAGTTTTGGACAAGCACGTAGCCAGGAACAAATTTGGGGAGGGGGAGGGGTTTATACAAAAGTAATTTTTAGCGTGTTTTGTGCATTTCTATCTGTGTATGGTTCCTAAGAACCCTATACGTTCCGTTTTATGTACCGTTGAAATAATTTCGAATAAAACAACAAATTACACAACAGTGTTGTTAACTTAAGTAAGGTCTCGTTTTTTAATTTGTTTATTTCTTTTGCTGTCATCAGGGCCAAGTGAATCAGAATTCTAAAAGAGGTTGCCCATTAAACATAAATTTAAAAGCACTTTTGGCTACACACGTCTGTGTTTATTTGGTTCCCACGCAGAAAAACAATCTAGTTTTCAACAAGGCACTAGAGAGTCTAATATAGATTCTGGTAAGGGCTAGCAAGAGTTAACAAAGGCTAGAAAAAGGTCTTGGCGATTATGAACCCTTTTGCCTTGGCAGACAAAAAAAAAAAAAAAAAAACAAACGTGGCTCATGTCGGACTTGAGCCCGTGAACAGTCCAATGCGCTACCAACTGGGCTAACTCGCTATACAAATATTCAATGTCGAAAGTGAATAAGTTTCATGTAAAGGATTTATTCTATACGTGCTTTTTAGGTAGAACAACTTAGAACATGTTTTTACAGATGTCGCACACCCATAGTGAAACGTGTGAGAAAAATAAGACTAAGGAAAGAGATTCAAAAATGTTGTTTTATACTGAAATTGCATGGTGCTTATAATTTTTTTGTTTTCGGTGTACTAGACACATTCATGATGGGGTACCGAAAAGTGTTCAACAAGTTTTTACTAGGGAAGCCCTCAAGAGTATTTGAAAAGTTTCCCTCGTCTACATTTTTGTTACTGAAATCCAGCAAGGCCTTACCAAGTACCTGACAAGTTTTCCTCTTCTAGATTTTACCTACTGAAAACTTACTAGGGAAACTGAGAATTTTGCCAGCCGGGTTCAAGTTTTTCTTCTTTCCTTGGTCATTTATATCTTTAATAATGCCTTATATAGTTTTGGAATAAAAAAAAAATAATACAAACTAATATTTATAAAAGTCAAGTGCCTAATATTTGTTTTGTTTTCATATTTTACTGTGGGTATATAAAAGAAAAGGGAAAAAGTTGTAATTAACTATTAATTAAAATACATTACCTATGTTTAAAATAAGTTAAAATAAATTAAAATCGTTCATATTCTTGAAAAAGATACCCGCGCAGAAAAACATTCTAGTTTTCGACATGGCACTAGAGAGTTTTAAATAGATTCTGGCAAGGCCCTAGCATGGCTGAGTAATGGCCAAAACTAGGGCCTTGTCGATTATGAACTCTTTTGCCTCGTCAGAAGAACCACTCTAGGCTCCGGACCAGCAAAACTAAAAAAGGGTATTTTAGTATCGGTTGTGATCCGATAGTAAAATAATAGCCCGGGAGCCCGTGACATATTTTAGTCAGTTACTCCACCATAGATAATTTTGCTGGGATATGGTTAATTTGGTGTCATACTGAAGCCTAGTGAAAGTCAGCTGGCTAAGCACGAGTGGGTGTGTATGCAGATGCACGCATAGAACCACGGTAAGAAGCTATGCTCACAATTCACTACGTCAGCTGACGGTCTTTCCACCCTCATACAGCCAGCTGACTTTTGTTTTTGGATAATATAAGGTGTTAACTATCATGTAACCAAATTTCAGCTTCGGTGGTATTACCTTTCTAAAGTTATTCTGCAAAACGTGTATATAGCGTGCAGTTTAAATCGTAATCTATAGATTTTGTGTATGACTCATTTTATTTATTGGAATTTCTCAGATTTAAACTTTATTTTATTGACTGCACTCAAAGGGTTTTATAGAAAACATACAAATTAAATGAATACAAAATAAAAAAACCCATTTTATTCATTGAAATTTAAAACAAGACAAAATGGTAAAACTAAAAATCAATTATTAGTGGAGGCTAGATAGCATTTTAATCAAGAACCCGGGGAACCTGCTCCGATTTGTATGATTTTTTTTTTAATTTAGGAAATAAAATTTTAAAAAAGTTTACAATTCAAAAATTGACGCTCTCAGCTCAAAAATTTTTAAAATTTCAAAAAACCAATATTTTTAAAAAAAAAAAAGTTATTTTGTAATATTATTTGTAAAAATATATAAATAAAGTACAAAACAATTGAAATGTTTATGAAATACTTTTTTATTTTGTATTTAATATACATTTAAAAACTTAGCAAAGTAAAACCAGCTTATGTTCACGGGGAGATGTTAGATTTTGTTTTTATTTGCAATTAAAATAACAAATAGTAATAATAATATTAATAGTAATATTAAATAATATATATCTTTTTAATAGCAATATTTAATATAAAAGTTCAAAACTATTTATAGTAAAACCCGCTTATATGCACAGTTTCTTTTAATCAATTCAAAATAATTAATAATACATACATACATACCTATTAATTTAATTTAAAAAATAATGTTATGTATAATATAAGAATATCGGACAATTTTTTTTTTTGTCAGGTATTTAAAATTGGTATGGTGGATCTTGTAGAGGATATAAAATAAAGTGACTTTTGTTTTGGGACATTGTTTTGTCTCTATAAAGATGCTTATAATAAAGTAGCACAGGTAACTGTTTTTTAAAATGTCATAAAATAGAACAATTACTGAAAATACTCGAACAATCGTTTAATTTTCAAGCTGTCTTCGACTACACAGCTCTATAAGGGTTTGAAAACGAGCAAGTAATAGTCGTTTTTGGGGCATTATTACTAAATCAGTCATCTGTTTGTTCTATCAGCTCCAGTTTTTGGGATATTCCAATCTGAAATTGGAGTTAAACCGTTTTTCCCTTTTTTGCGGTTATATAAAAAATCCAAATGCTTGGTTTTCAAAAAAATTTCATCGATTTCTGAAAGTACCTACTTTTCCTGAAATTCACTTTTAATATTTCAAATATACCTTTAAGTTTTCGATTTATCTAACAAAATAGTTCCAAAAATAGTGAAAAACCTTTTTTTTTTCAAATTTTCTAACAAGAATATTTTAAAAATCGGAGCAAATGGCAAAAACGGATGATGGGTTTGAGTTCAGCATAAAATAATGCCCCTTAAATGACTCTTATTGGCTCGTTTTCAAACCCTTGTAGAGCAGTGTAGTCGAAGACAGCTTGAAAATTAAACGATTGTTCGAGTATTTTCAGTAATTGTTCTATTTTATGACATTTTAAAGAACAGTTACCTATGCTACTTTATTATAAGCATCCTTATAGAGACGTATATTTGAGTGAATGAATACGATTCAATTAAAAAGTACAAGTGACCTCAACTCCATTTAATTTCAAACGCACTCAATTGGAATCTATTTTAAAAGCTTTGAAAATCTTTAGTATGAATAAGAAAGAGAAAACAAGTATTTAACTGTCAAAACCAATTCATGAAATGAGCTATACAAAAAAATTAACAAATTTGAGACGAAAACACTTTTTTAGTATTTGCGGGTTACCTCATTTTTGGTTCCAAGGAAAAGTAAAATAAACAACTGAGTCGGACGAACCTTTATTAGCCAAACCAGTGAAAGCGCTCTTCGTTTCTATTTCTGAATATTACATTTTTTGTTTTGGAGGGCCTTAGCAACAGCATACAGCAATCTCCAGCTGCATGAACAAAAAATCTCAGTTCAACTGTCAAAATACTGGGGAAACAAATTTTTGAATTCGCTTGATCATTTGTTTTGAATTCAAACGGTTCACCGCAAGCAGTTCTAAAAAATCGCGTTTACCATAGCTATTGACTTTTGCATTATGAGATTCATAGGTTAATTTGTAAAAGTAATCCACATCCCAAAATCCTTTAATAATAGGTTTTTTTTTATCACAGTTTTATGTATTTATGTCTTGTGTTTCCGTTGACGTTAGCATTGTTGGTTAGAATAACTATAAATCGAAAGTTGTCACATATGTACTGTATGTAGATGTAGATATTTGTTTTTTTATAGTTGTATATTTAGCGTGCGCTTAAGGGGTTGTGATGTGACTACCCTTAAAATGATAAACATAGCAAGAGCGATTAGGTATGTTGTAGGGGATTTAAAAGGAGAAACCTTTTGAATGTCTGTAGATCATAATGGGAGGGGAAAATAGAGCTGGGTAGAGCATTCCACATTCGTGTAGTGCGACTACAGAAAGAATCTCTGTACTTAACAGTACGTCTGAAGTTGCGCTCAAGGGTAAATTGATGGGCATTCCTAGAAGCTCGGGTATTACGGTTGAATTGTTTAAGGGAGGAATGCAACTGGCTATTTCACTAGAGCAATGTTTGTTGAAATAACGGAAAATTATAATTATATATAATTACATATAAACGTTTCCATTATAGTTCTTTCATTTATCATTTTAAGAGTTCTCTTTTGAATTCTATCCAATAGACTCAAGTGGGTTATTGGTTTGCTTTTAAAAATAATCTACTCTGTCATACAGAAATCAAACAAAACAATTTATATATGTGTTCTATAGTGTGTTTAAAGATTTTATTTTCACAAATATAAAATGTTCTTTTTTTTCAAAATCCTATTCGTTTTTTTCTATTTTTCAAAATCCTATTCGTTTTTACTTTACTGAGTGAAAATTTGGAATTAACTCCGGCTTTGATTTCGGTTTGGTTTAAAAGGTTTTGGCTGTCATCTCAAAACGGAACCTACGAGTGTTTATGCATAATATTTTATGTTTTGAATGTATTATCATATGAGAAGTTTGTTGTTCTGTTAAATTTGAGTTACGAGGAAGAAAATCTAAGTATAATCGATTCAATACAAAATATCGTAGGTATTCCATTGCCATTCAAATTCTTTATTTAATTCTGAATTAACCAATCGGAAATCCAAATCCTACAAGCTTTCTAGGTAACCAACTTGTTTTTTTTTTTTTTCTATGTATTTACTAATTAATTATTTCAGATTAACAAAATTATCTTGACTTCTAGGGGCGGAGCACATGACCCCGTGACCCCCCCTGTATACGCCGTTGGATGTAGCTATGGCGGAACTAGAATTCGCAAAATAAATTATCGTCATAAAACCATCATAAAGTTGTTTTAATCATTTCACAAACAATGAATTTTCTTTGGAACGTGTTAGTTATTTTTTTGTGATCTTGGTGATATTTTGCATAATAAGTTAACCTTCAAAACCTGCTGCGGTTACTTAATAAATAATGCACATCGTAATCTTGGCAGCACACGCGGGTATAAAAAACATGGATTTAAACGACCCCCATGTACTAAACCCAATAAGGGTATTCATGCAGCGGTGTAATACCCAGATAAACTTGAGAAACCACATAATTTTATCTTCGCAGAATGAACTGTCAAAATTTGAATGCGAAAAATATTCTGCAGAACAGATAATTTTATTTCCCGAAAGCGCAGAAATAAACCTGATACACTGTGGTAAGTCAGTTTAAGCAAGTATTTTTAATTACATATTATTATCTTTCTGCAAAACGGAAAATTATCTGTTTGCATGAACACCTTTAGTGGAAATAACTGAAGTATGTACATATAACAATGCCAGTGTGTTTCAAACTAAACCGCAATGATTGACGTGTCGGTCAACCCACTTAGGGGCCGGTTATAGCGATTAGAAAAACGAATCACAAAAAACTTTCAAATCGATTTTTTTCACTATTTTCATTCGATTTGAAACACAAATGCTATACTTATCGATGACAAATAACTTGTAGAATTTTAAATCAAATAAGATTTTCAATTAAACCATTCTTTTTTCTAAAATGTATTTATTTATTTTCCTGATGCAAATTTATTTTTCGTGCCAGCTGATCGTAATTTCTCACACAATGGAACGAAAAATTCCAATGATTTGAGTTCCAATTTCACTAAATTCACTTACAGAGTTGCGGACGAAAAAGTTTTTCATGCGAATTTCAATCAGGAAAACTTGTTGGTAGGCAAGCCAACTGGAATATTTTTTCCTGTTCGCTATAAACGACCATCAGGAAAAAATATTCAATTTAATACTGTTTCAACTTTTCCTTATGCGTTTTCCTGATCGCTTTAACCGGCCCTTAAAGAAAGCCAGACGTATGGAAAACTGAAGACGCTTAAAAGCGAATGGCAAATCGATCGGAGTACGCGGAATCTGTGGAAACAGCGGAGAACATCTTCGCCTTTGAATGTTCGCCTCAAAATCGTCTCTTCAATGAAATTTGTTTTCACATTTTTCACAATAAAACGCGACCCGTTACAGATTTTCGGTGCATCCGTTTCAAATTGTGTGGCGGCAAGCTAGGAACATAGAAGAAATTCAACAATTCCGTGCGATAATTTGTGGCTTCGTTTTTATATATTAGGAGGTTTTCATCCAAAGAGTCGCCTACTAACAGTGTAGCCGCAATCCCAAAAAAGACGAGTACCAAAGCAACTTCAGATCTCGTACGAATCGTAGCTAAAATCAGTGAAATGAGGAACTTTTTTCTAGATCCAATGGGCGCATCAAGGAAGAAGATGCCGCCATTTCCATTACCGACTGCTTGCATCAATTCGTCGTACACTTGCTTTTATTCTGGATTCAACATTGCCACGTTTGTTCGAATATATTGACTCAAGCGACTCGGTCCAATTCGCGATTAAATCCGATGAAATGTACATACTCATAAAATCAAATCTTCCCAGATTTCAAATTTTTCAGCAAATTTCCGGAATATCTTTTCCTCCATAGTATCCTTTCTTAGTAAAATACCATCAAAGGCAAAATCAAGAAAATCAAATGAACCGTTCTAGAGTTATGCATGCTGAAAAAACGAAATGCACCAACTGTTAATAATTTTCCGAATTTTCTCTTTTCCTAAACCTTTGCGTAGCAATAACGAACTAACCCGCAGAAGGAAGTATACAATTTGGTCCAGTCGTTTTAAAGTTTAAAGCAACCGAACAAACCACGATCCATTGAGATGTGTTAACTTCATAATAAAGATTTATTATCCAAGGTCATAGGGTGTTCATTTTGTTGTGAAATCAAAAATGAAAACACCGTTATAATTTTGCGCGTGTAAAATAAGTGGGAGACACGTCAGGACACTGATGAAAATTAGCCGCTTTTGAAGAATTTTTAGAGTAATGAAAATGTATCAGATCTTGAAGATTTTGTCTGGCCATGCGTGTATCGACTAAGAATCACTGTTGTACAAAAAAAAAAAAAAAAAAAAAACAGATTGATTGGTTGAACGGTTTTAAAAAAAAATATCAGCGTGGCTATCAAAAGTTCCATCATTTGTAGAATCACCCATTTATATGTTAATGAGTAAAATTATCAGTAACCTTAGCTTTTCGTTAAAGTTCACACAACACGATATTTCAGATGCAAACTATAAATCAATTTAATGTTATTGTATTTAATTTGTTGTGATTGATTTCTACGATGCTAAACTTATCGAACAACTTTGAAAACGAAGATCAATTTTATTTACTTACTCGGGTCGCGCGAATTTAAATTTATCCAATACGAGCTTATGTTGAGTCAGAGAGAAATTTTATGGAAATTAACTAATTTGTTATCTTTAAAACTAAACCGCCAACAGATCTACATAAAAATAGTTCCGAACTGTTCCATAAAAATATGTTTACTTGTGATTTCGGTATATGAGCGCGAACGTATAGTTAAAGTACAGCGCTTCCGTTTCGACACCGCATCGATTGAAGTTAAAGCCAGACTGAAGTCTTGACATCGACACCACTAAATATATACATTACTATGTTATAATAAATAAATAAAACCTACCAATCTGCTAAAATATTCAACGATGATAGAGATGAATAATATTTCATATTGAGTTAAAAATAAAACGAAAGGCCAAAGATGTGTGATGTGATTTTGATAATCTGTTTAGTTTCTTGTTGTCATTTTTGGTGACTTTTTTTTTGTTGTTGTATATGTTTATGTTCTTACTTGCGATAGGTACCAATACTATATCCCGGATCCCGGGGTTAAGACAAGTGAGTAGAGTTAGTTGCGTTTACGTGCCTTAGTTGTATCAGAACACGAGAGAGCCGACACGAGAGTAGCACAAATAGTATAATATTTTTGCCTGCGAGTTACCTGCCAGTTATCCTGCTAGTGTAGTGTATTAATTTTAATTTTTTGTGTTTTCATAGTTTCCATAATATAATACTCGTGTTTTATTGGAAAAGCTATCCATAGTAGTATTCCATAGTAGATTTCCATAGTAGGATTTTACATGAATAACAAATACAACATAGGCAGTATGAATACTGCCGATAAAAGTTAAAGTAGAATCATACTGCGGATGCGCTTTCCGAGTCACAAATGTTGGTTATTATTAGTTTTTTTCAAAAAGTTAATTTTGACTGCTTCTCACAAATACATTTTCTTTTAATATTCTGAAAGGTGTTCTGTCAGTTAAACCAATTTTAAAATATAAAAACCAGTCTACTGCGGATGTTTATTTTTGGTAATTTTTTACTGTACTATTTATAGAATGCCAAAAAAACGGGTATTATTATTGAATTTGCTTTGGCATCGGACTACGATTTTTTCTTACTTTACAAAAAATTACGTCGAATTCTGCATCAAGTCTTGTGATATGGTCAACGCATAATACTGCCAAAGCGTTGACAGATGCATTTACAGACTTTTCCTTCGCGTCAAAGTAACATTGATTGATTCTCATCTAATTCAAAAATTTCGATTTTTTTAAATAATTTTTTAAAACAATATGATTTTTTGGGGTTTTTTTAATCCATCATCATCGCAGCCATGCTTTAATGGAATTTGACAGTTCATACATTGACAGATTTTCCCGCGCGCAAAAATTTTCAATTTTGTAAATGTTAAAATATCTTGGTACCTCCTCTCATAAAAAGTTGTGGTAGAAAGATGCCCGGGCGTCATTTTATTTTTGACGCCCGGGCGTCGTTTTATTTTTGACGCCCAGGCGTCATTTTTTTTTGTGACACCGGGGCGTCGATTAATTTTTGACGCCCGGGCGTCAATTTATTTTTGAAGCCCGGGTGTCAATTAATTTTTGGAGCCCGGGTGTCAATTTATTTTTGACGCCCGGGCGTCATTTTATTTTTGACACCCGGGTGTCGATTTATTTTTGACGCCCGGGTGTCAATTTATTTTTGACGCCGGGGCGTCAATTAATTTTCCACGCCCGAGCGTCATTTTTTTTGACGCCAGGGCGTCAATTTATTTTTGAAGCCCGGGTGTCAATTAATTTTTGGAGCCCGGGTGTCAATTTATTTTTGACGCCCGGGTGTCATTTTATTTTTGACGCCCGGGCGTCATTTTATTTTTGACACCCGGGCGTCGTTTTATTTTTGACGCCCGGGCGTCAATTAATTTTTGACGCCCGGGTGTCATTTTATTTTTGACGCCCGGGCGTCATTTCTTTTTTGTGACATCGGTGCGTCGTTTTATTTTTGACATTTATTTTTGACGCCGAGGCGTCAATTTGTTTTTGACGGCCGGGCATCAATTAATTTTTCACGCCTGAGCGTCATTTTATTTTTGAAGCCCGGGTGTCAATTAATTTTTGGAGCCCGGTTGTCAATTTATTTTTGACGCCCGGGCATCATTTTATTTTGGTCGCCCGGGCGTCAATTAATTTTTGGCGCCCGGGTGCAATTTATTTTTGACGCCCTGGCGTCATTTTTCTTGTGACACCAGGGCGTCGTTTTAATTTTGACACCCGGGCGTCGTTTTATTTTTGATGCCCGGGAGTCAATTTATTTTTGACGCCCGGGTGTCATTGTTTTTTTTACGCTTGGGTATCAAAAATAAAATGACGCCCAGGCGAAAAAAAAATGACACCCGGATTTTACTTTTGACGCCCGGGCGTCATTTTATTATGGCGTATTTATTTATTACGTTTTTAACGAAAAGCTATCTATATCGCCTTATATACAAATCTGAACGAGGCCACTGTCTTGTCTACTGGCTTCAAAAATGGCAAGTCTGTTGACGAGCAAGTTGCTCAGGTTTGTATGTGTTAGTAAAAAAATTAGAATGTAATGTAACTTGTAAGCCAGTACTGGCTCGTGTAGCCTCAGGGTAAGCAAAATCAATAATAAGCAAAAACTTTTTATTGAATTTACACGATGACTCTGGAATCATATGCTTCAAAAACTCAATGCTGTCTAGTGTCGTCAAAACGAAAACCACCCCCATGCCACTCTCCATGAGTGGCTCTTGCATTGAGGAAACCGAAAAGCTTTCAGTCCTTGGTATGTGTATCACAGACCACCCTCGTGGAACGATCACACATTTGCTGTTGCCAAAAATGCTGCTAGGTGCTTGGTGACTCGGCGATGCAAGACATTTTTCATACCTTCTGATCTGGTTGTTAACTATAAAGCCTTTATTCGTCCAAGACAATTCTCATGTTTGGGCAGGTGCTCCCATAACTCACTTGAGTCTATTGGATAGAATTCAGAGAAGAGCTATGAAAATGATAGGTGATAGGAATATAACGGAAGCATTTGCACCTCGAACACCGCCGCGCCGAAATGTTTCATGTCATTCGTTATTTTACCGCTATTTTCATAAACAGTGCTCTAACGAAATAGCCAGTTGCATTCCTCCCCTAAGACAATTCAACCGTAATACTCGTATTTCTAGGAATGCACATCAGTTTACCCTTGACCCCAACTTCAGACGTACTGTTAAGTAAAGAGATTCTTTCTTTAGTCGCACTACAAGAATGTGGAATGTTTTGCCCGGCACTACTTTTCCTTGCCATTTCAAAGGCTCAAAACCAATGTGCACCGTCATCTCCTCTTAAATCCTTCCCTATTTTCCTAACGCTCGCACTGTGTTTGAACATGTTAAGGGTAGTAAGAACCCCTTTAGTGCTCGCCTAATTTAAAAAAAAGTAAACGGTAAATTTACCGTGACAAAACCTCTAAAATAATTATATCTTAAGAATGGTTGTTTTTAAGAAATAATAAAATAATGTGCAAATTTTGTATTCAGATATTTTTAAAAATATGAACTGATTTTGAGTTCTTTGAAATAATGTCGATATCTTCTTAACGGTGAGTCGTAGGATAGTTTTTTGTGGTGGATGGCATGATCTACAAGTTTTGCTTTTAATACTTCTCGCCAGCATTTACTGTTTGGGAGTTATATGCAAAAACTGACATTTTCGTCATTTAACCTTGAAAAACTATTGAGGTGTACACGATTTGGCAATGAAATTTCGCGAATGTATTGCTTATGGCAAACTATAAAGATCATTTCATTTTTAAATCTTCACATGGATTTTTTTAATTACAGAAAAGGACGTTATATGTGCAAAACCATAATTTTTGACACTTAATCTTTTTGAAATTTCGATATATTTTTAACGGTGAGTCGTAGGAATAAAACTAGCGAACATTTTGTGTGGCGAATGGCATCTTCTACAAGTTTCTTTCCAAATAATTATCGATAGCTTTTACTGTTTTAATTGACATCGTACTTTAAAGATTTAAAAAATGAAAACCCCTGATTGCGTCCACTGAACGAAACTGAATGTCTTCCAATTCCCTTCGTTCTACTGTGACAACGATCGTGTGGTGTCGTCATTATTCATCTGACCATGGGAATCTGCGAAACAAATAAAAAAAATTAGCACTTCTCCGCGATATGTTTGGCAAATATAGGTATACCTACTCATGATGTATAAAAAGATACATTGGTTGTTCCAAGTGGCAGGGGGTTACAAGTCGTCGTTAGATGATTTAGTAATTATTATTATGAGTCTTTGCCAGTCGGCAAAGCCTACGACCGATACAAGGAATACAAATGATCTAGTTATTCCAGTACGATAATTTTATTTATTTTTGCATCAAACCTATATGTCCGACTCATAACATAAGTAAAATATAATGAGATCGTTGATAAGTGGATGTACTGGTGGTATTGCTCGCATCAGAGTTTAGCCCTGGATGTCGGCGAATGTGCTTTGTCGTGGAAAACCCCAGTATGAGTTACTCACCTGTAAATTCCGAAATGACGCAGTTTGTCGTTTTTTTTCTTCTACCTTTTTTTCTATATCAACTTTAGTGTTGACAGCTTCAGTGCTAAGAAGGGAAAAAAAGGGGGGGGGGTGGCTGTCAACTTCAAAGATACAAAACAATCTAAAAACGTACTTATGAAAACAGAACACTACACCGACCGGTGCCAATACATCCATTGCATTGGAGCGACCAATGCAGTAGTTGGTCAATATTGATGGAGCTAAAAATAGAGGTTTTTGTTGAAAAAAATTGCTTTGTGTCGTTGTCGTTGATGTTTACAAACGCGATATGTTGAAAATGTTGTTTCTGTCTGCTGAACTCCTGGACGTGTCCACTGTGTCGGTGGTTGTTTACTTGTACACCGCGTGATGCTTTTTTAAACGCGCTCTGGTGCATATTAATTAAGATGAGTCCCGCAACACAGAGAAATATATCGATATCTATACCTTAAATATAGGTAGGTACTTTGGTCTTTAACTATTGAATGCTTTCAAATTCAGTTTTAAAATTGATTTTCAGGTTTTAAACACGAGTTTCATATATAATGATGTTTACCTGTGTACTTGTACTCACGTTAGTTGTGCAAATTCTTTTTGTTGTTGCTTTTTTTTAACTTTAGCTGGACATTTAAGTCAACTGTTTTCTTGTGAAACATTTTATCAGAATATTAGGTGATTGAGGGATAATGCTACCCGAATTAATTTGTAATAATAAATATCGTATTTTTTTTTGGAAGATAACAATTTGCTGACATTGATGGAAGTAATGATATGTAAGTCCCAAAATCCTTAATTTATGTAGTTACCTATACAAGAGAAAATAATTATGGAAAAAGAGGCTGGGTGCGACCCACACTTCCCGGCTGGAAAAATTTCAAGTTTCTGTCTAGTTTGGGCAAGGCCCTAGTAAGTTTTCAGTTGACAAAATCTAGAAATGGAAAACTTGTCAAAAACTTGGCAAGCCCTTGCTGGATTCCAGTCCCACATAAGACAATTTTTGTATGTTTGCCTGACGAGGCAAAATGGTTCATAATGGCCAAGGCCCTTGTTCTAGCCTTTGCTAACCCTTGCTAGCCCCTTGCCAGAATCTATGTTAAACTCTCTGGTGCCTTGTCAAAAATTAAATTGTTTTTCTGTGCGGGTAGTAACTTTCCATTGGTGCCCTTAAAAACCATATACCTACAATCTACATAATGTATTTACATTAAGAAACCGCTATGTGCTCTTTAGGTATTTATAATAGTAGATACAGTTTTAATTTTTTGTTTTGGAAAAGCTTATCAAAATCTCAGAATTTTACGTACCTACATATGTATATTACTTTTTTTCTTACTACTTTCGGTATCGAGGTTTTAATTATTTAGCCAACTATTACAAAATAGACTATTGGAAAAAAAATGTGTACCATAAGTCAGGGAAGTGTAGTTATAAAAAAAATTGCATGGTTGCAAGGAATATTTTAAATTTGGAAACGATTTTGAGTGCAAATTTTTCCAATTAATAGGCGCATTCAGGAAAGAGAGATATTGGAGATTTTGCAGTTTGCTCCGCCAAAAGCTGAGTAAGCGAATCCAAACATTTTATTCCCCAGTATTTTGACAGCCAAACTGGGATTTTTTGCTGAGGAATCATGTGTGTTGGCAACTAAGATTGGCTGAGGCCCTCTGAAATCTCCCTTTCCTTAACTCGCCTAATACTTTTTTGAAAAGTTGTTTTTGGTAGGATTTTTTTTTAATCTTTTCAAAGGGTGGTTTAAAAAAGCCTCTCAGAAAAACTGTAGCAGGCTCTTCAATAGAGCAAAAAACACACAAGAGCAGTCTCGGACTGGGAATCCTATAAAGAATCCCCTAAAACTATACAAAAAAGAATTGAGGAAATCTAATTACTTTTCTAATGGTTATTTCCAATACATTTTGAAAAGAATCATCACAGCGTAAATAAACTAAACAAATCAGAAACCACATTCAAAAAAAAATGTGTTACTGTTTGTACAGGGAGTGTAAAGCCGGAACCAAACATGTCTCGTGTGCAGAGTTGTGGAGTCGTGTGTCGCTGTTTGACCATATATTTTGTACACCATACAGCAGCACAAAAAAAATGAGGTTCTAGGGCTCTACGAAAGTGAAATATTAGCCGACCCGTGTTCGCGTTGCTTCGCAAACTTAAAACAAAAATATATTTTTGTTGCTATAAGTACATACATTAGAGGGAAAGAGCATACCTTTTCTACCTTTTTTTTTTTTGTTTTAAAACCTTCTGATACACAATGTTTTGACAGTGAAGTCATTTTGTGATATTTGAAGTGTTTTTTTTGAAGGGCGAATTCATCATTAAACTTATTCATAACATTTTCCCTCTTAAAATGTCCACCGAACACCATTTAACTGCTTTAATTTTAGTTTAACCCTTTTCTTTTAATACACACCACTGTAGCCTATTTTTGCCGTCATTTAAAGATCTCAATCTTGAAGATCCGACCATTAGAATTCAAGTTATCACAGACACACAAACATTTCTTTACGTTTGCACTGAATCTAGATAAGGCATATTTCATATTTGTTGTGCAGCTTTTAGACTTCCAAATACATCGTACAACACTTAATTTCGTCCACTCATAAAATAACCTTAAACGCAATGCGTGTAGGTGTAGCGTGCATCAAAAGTTGGAATGAGTTCAACTATACCATACGATTCTAGCTTCAATCGCAACTTCACATTGGCCGTTTTTCTTTTTTAGTTCAGAGTAGAGCTCTGAACAGAGTCTGAACACACTCTGAGCGATCCCTGAACTGAGGGTCCTCTGCTCTGAGAGTTTAGATTTATTCTCGTCGACTATTCTCGTCTGCCATATTTACTTTTTTGATTTGTTTCCACTTGTCAAATTTGTGTTCAGCAATTCAACTCCGCCTGCTCTATCAATTTATTCTGAGCTCATAGAGCGCGCTCTGAACATGTTCAGAGCGAAAAAAGAAACACAAAGTTGGAGCTCTGAATGCTCTGAGCTAAAAAAGAAACACGGATTTTTTTTGGACAGTGCAGGCTCCGCTCTGAACTAAAAAAGAAAAACGCCCATTGTGTGTGCTGTATATTAATTTTGTTGTTTTTCTTTTTTAGTTCAGAGCAGTTTCTTTTTTACCTCTGAACGTTCAGAGCTTCGAATTTGTGTTACTTTTTTCGTTCTGAACGTGTTCTGAGCTTGTTCACAGCGCACTTTATGAGCTCAGAATAAAATAACCGAGCAGACTGTAGACCGAGTTGAACGCTGAACACAACCATTTGACAGGTGAAATTGAAAAAAAAAATCTCAAACAATTCAAGTGGTTTAGTAGTCGGTCTAGTGCAGAAGGTAAGTTTCCATAAGAAATAACTGATTAAATATTTTTTTTAAGGCTTGATGTATTTCAGGAGGCTTGAAATGGACGAAAAACATGAATGTCCTTTTAATTTCTTTATTAAAATAAAATAGTGACAACTAAGTGTTCCGGTATGTTTCAAAAATAATTCCGAGCGCTCAGAACACGCTTTGTTCAGAGGATGTTCAGAGCATGCTCGATATGCTCGGACTCTGTTCATAACTCTTTTCTGAGCTAAAAAAGAAAAACGCCTTTTGTGTTCAGCTAGTACGGTAGGCATGAATTCAGTTTTCGGAAGAAGCGAACAAATCAAAATTAAAAAAAAAAAAAAAAAAACCTGTAGCTATAGGCTAGTAAATAAACATATCAACCGGAATATGAGAGCAAGAAAGGAACAATTGAATTCACAGGGTTTATTGAAGTGAAACTTCTTTGCGCGCGTTGAGAGTGAAATTTCAAGGTTGAATTTTTGTGAAACAACAAAATGTAACGCTCATGCGCAACGCAGAAATCATTGATTAGCTAAGTGGTGGGATTTAGAGTAAAAGTCAAAATTTGTATTGATAGGCTATAGTTTTTGATAATCTATATTATTGTAGCAAATAAAAGGGAAAATGTCCTTTTATGTCTATTTTCTAATTTTCTTAATTAGAATGCCAGAGTTTAAAATTTTTTGTTGAATAGATTATGAAATTCTAAGAATCTTACTAGTTTATGTTTTTTTTATATATCTCCTATTGGTATGAAGATATAAATTATTTTAAACATATTATCTCAAAAAAGGCTAATTTAAAAAAATTTCCGAATTTTTTACTTTAAATTTTCACCATTATTATTTAATTTTAAAGTTTACAACCCCAACCCATCGATCATTTTGAAATAGAACACTTATGCCTATACGCTTAATATCCCTATATCCAGTTATAGCTATCATTAGAAACTATCATTGAAAATATTAATTGTCAATTTTGAGAGATTTTGAAGAAAAAATATACATGCATATGATTATTTTGATGCCAAAGTAAAGCTAATTGACTTAATATTTATTTCTATGTAGGTAAAACAAAATTCAATTTTGCACAACTTTTCTCATAAAATGACTTTTAATTTTTCAATAATGAACTACCTTATCAATGACAATGATCATTGAAAAAATTAAAAGTTACGTTATGGAAAAGATGTGGGTCAAAATGATTTTTTTGGAGCAGAAATCATTTTGAAGTCGAAAGCTATATTTCTGCATGAAAAAATATTTAATGATTAAACCTTCCAAAGGTCTCAAAATAAACAGCTAACTTTTTCAATGATGGTTTCCAATGATAGCTATAACTGGGCCCTAACACGCGCTCTTTTTTTTAAATATGTTTGTCTGGAACTTAAGCTTGCTCAAACACACAAAATTCTCCCAAATTTGAGTTCCGAGCAAAAAAAAGCAAGAATAACAAAAAAACGGTTATATTTTAATGGGTATATTTTCGCCAATTTTTGTCAAACAAAAATTTTCTAGTTTGAGCCCCTCCTTTTTTACATTTGTACATGTCTCCACACTATCTTTAGCTAAACAAAAGTTATGAGCATTTTAGTAAACAATTGGAAGTTGCTTGTCTGTCCATCGACACCCAACTAACTTTGTGGCACGTGTTATGCTCGAACATGGTCCCTCCAATAACAAGGCCGTTGGCGTTGCAGAAATCGACAAATCGTTCGCCATTGTCATTTCGGTTACCAACACCATGTTTTCCCATGACATGTCTTAGCCCAGTGTTGTCATTGCCAACTTTGGCATTTAAGTCTCCCATCACCATAATTATATCACCTCGTGGAACGTTATCATAAGCAGCACTCAGTCGGTTATAAAAGGCCTTCTTCTCCTGGTCAGAAGAGAGCAAAGTTGGGGCGTAACACTGTATGATGATGACGCGACGTACTCTAGTCCGGAACCTGGCTTTCAGGCTCCTGTCACCTTAAGGCTCCCAGGAAATTAAGCTTTTGAGAGCTGTTTTGGAAAGCAGCAATCCAACACCAGATTCCCGAGGACTTCCAGGTGTTTTTCCGGAATAGAATAGTACAGTGTTACGGATTGGTGACTTAAACTTCCCCGAGCCCAGCCATCTAACTTCACTTATCCCTAAGATGTCCATCCTATACCGCATGAATTCCTTCTCTACTTGCAGGAATCTGGCATTCTGAGGACCTTCTTTTCCATCGTCAAGAAGCGTCTTCACATTCCAGAAACCAATCTTTGTCCGGGTACAATAGCCAAAAGTCGTCAACAAGTTATCATTAATTATCCGAGGCGTAGTGTTGGTTTCGGTAGTGGGTTGATTTCAGTTACGGAGAATGCTAACCTCCGTAACCT
Source organism: Melangyna quadrimaculata (assembly GCA_949320155.1). Classification (NCBI taxonomy): domain Eukaryota; kingdom Metazoa; phylum Arthropoda; class Insecta; order Diptera; family Syrphidae; genus Melangyna; species Melangyna quadrimaculata. The sequence continues at coordinate 149,181,869 of OX439485.1, read as the reverse complement.
ATTCCAGAAAGCTAAGCCTTTTCGCACTTGTAATTTTGGCCTATTTATGTATATTGGGATACACAAATAGTTGCCCGGGGACCACCACGAGGAGGTAAAACAAGCACTTCATCGTGACTGATTGTTGCGCTACTGGCCCAGACCAAGTTCTGGGCAATCAATAGTTTCCCGATCAGGCACGATGCAGGACTCTTAAAACATGGTTCTTTAATAAAAAATATTTTTCCGAACATAACCCCAACAAAAATTTCTCAATCCAAAAATATAATAAATATTCTCCCATGTTACACATTTTTTTTACTAAATGTACCGCACTTAAATGTTTTCGGTCGTTTTTCTCCATATCTATATCAATTTAAAAAAAAATGGAATATTTTTTGTGTAGAATTACATGAGCTACAATGTGCACCTTGTACCTTTTTCAAAAGAGCCTATAGTTTTCGAGTAATTTGGAAGAAAAAAACTTAATTTTACCCCCTACCCCTTACACTTTTTGATCCACTTCAAATTAAGGGTACTTTTTAAGGAATATTAAGGACGTAAAACTGAAGCTCCCTACTAAAACTCAGCTTTGTTGGAATTTTTTAGAAGTGAATATATTATTTTCCTAGACTATAATACTTCTCGGGTAATTGAAAAAAGACTGAACTTTGTGCATTTCACCCACTTAAATTTTACTAGCTCCGAGCCTGACGAAATCTCAAAACAGATTTTAAAATTTAAACAAAATAAATATACTAACATACTTGTACTCGTACATCATCAGAGCTTATCATGATATTATGGGGTTTCCGCTAAGCTTTCTATATCAAGCTTCAAAAGTATCTTACTAGTATATTGTATTTAGGCTTTAATTTTGCTTCTGGGAATGTATAGATAAATTCAAAAGCTACATACTACGTGTTTCCACATCTTCATGTTGGTTGCTTGCTTTAGCAGAAAATTATCAATTTAAACTTAATGATGAAAAAAAAACTGAAATTGATTGAATGACTGTTTTTAAAAGGTTGCGACATCACGTATTTCATCTCAACTAATGCAGTTCATTACTTTCCATAATCTCATTCTGAATTTTATATTATTGTTGCTGTTGTTGTAGTTGTTGTGTTTTTTTTCTTTTTTTAATCGATTGTTCGTTTCAAAACAAAATATTATCATGCGCTGGTACTCAGAATAACTTTGCCTTCAATCATGAACAGTTCATCGATAATCTTTGGTGTTTGGTTTCTTTTTTTTATTGCGATCGGCAATGTTAGTCACGGTAACTGTGACACGGTAGCTTGTGAGTTCCTTAAATTTTGAATAAATTCAAATTTTCATTATGCTTCCATACAAATTTTAGTTCAACCGGGAACATCATACTCCTGGATTATACCACCCAAAAATCAACCAAATGAGGATAGACCCGCTCTTAGTTTTGATCCCCGAAACGAGGTTCCGATTAAACAAATTGGGGGATATGGCCATCCACAATTTTATCTACGTCATTCCCTTGAACAACTAAATCTTCCCAATGAATTCCTCGTTACATCAATTGATCCCCAGAGGGAGGTTGATGGTAGAGGTCCTCCCCCACACTTCCAACAACTTAATCCGGTAAGCTAATTTCGACAGAAAGAAAATTGTTTATATACGTACAGATTGATTATATTTGTCAAATGCAAGAACAAGCTTTTAATGAATCAGGTTGATTGCGATGGTGACCCGACCTGTCCAAATATTGACATCACCGAACAGCAGCCGCGTCCCACAACAATACACCAAAGCAATATTGCTTCTGTCCCAGCCATTACGTCGTCCTCACCACCATTAGACTATCAGCAACCTAGCAGTCCTCCTGCCTCAGTAAGGCATCCTATCAGTTGGCCAAGCAGCCATGGTGGTGGTATTGGTCTTCTATTCTTCGTGCCGGAATCAGGTATGGTTGGGAATCATAATCGACAGAATATTTAAGAAAAAAATTGATTTCCACTTAAAATTCAATATTAGCATCTCATTTGCCGGTGGAGCAATTGATTCGCCAGCAACTGGCCCTGCATCGGACGCAGTTTCCATTTGACATCTCAATAAATTGCGAGGATGCTGCTGGCTCTGGCTGCCGTCCTGATGGTGGTATTGGTGGTGGTGGATTTTCTCTGCCTCTACTTCTACCTGCAACCACATCATTGAATGGAAGGAATGCTGAAAATGGTAATTATGCAAGTCTACCTCTTGTTGAAATTGACACTGGCAATAGCAGACGAGGAGTTAGCCATCAGCAACGAAAATGGAGGACTATCGGTGAAAGGCTTGTTCGTAACAACCATCGGTATGAAAATCAACTGCAACAACAACAATTACAACTACAGCAAAATCAGCGAGAGTTGTCAATATATCCGTAATAGTTGCAATGCGCCAAATTCCCTTCAATATGAATATATTCGTATCTATCCTATAGTCATCCTAGACCTAAACCAATTCAGCACCCAACTAACTGGGTCTTACGCAATTTAATTGGCCAACAATTACAAAACATCCCGTGAGGTAAACATCGTCATCATCAACGTTCATCGTACATTGTCTATCGTCATCCTATCGTTAGGATGTCCAAATGTTAACAACATTATCCTGAGTATACGAATAGGAATAGGTTGACATCATCATCATCAGATGCACGGCATAAGGGCTTATTGTACAGACTCGTACATTGTCCTTGTTTAGTTTCATGATTATTTTTAGGTAATAAAACAGTGTGCCTCTAAAGTATAGACTTTGCAATTTAAATAACAAAATAATAATTAAAAATCCTGTTGTTGTTTTTTTTAACTTCATTATCATTTCATTTTCATATATATATGTATGCATATGTATAAACTTACAACAGTTCAATACATACATTTATGAAAGCATATTAAAAAAGAGGGTGTGTATCGATCTGCAGTTCCGGGGTTTTTTTCTAAAATCTGTGGGAGGGTAAACATTTGATCGACGAAGACGGTTGACTTGCCTGCCCTAAGACCACACTGATAGGGGCCGATCAGATCGTTGACAAAAGATTTTAAACGGTCACACATGATTGCCGACAAGGTTTTATAACCGACGTTTAGGAGACTAATTCCTCTGTAGTTGGCGCATTTCAGAGCATCTCCTTTTTTTATAGATGGGGCACAATGTACTGAGCTTCCATTCATCGGGCATACTTTCATCCGACCAAATTATGCAGATGAGTTGGTGTATGCTCCTAACCAATTCGTCTCCCGTTGTTTGAATAGCTCGGCTGGTAGGCCATCCGCACCAGCAGCCTTGCACGACTTAAGTTTGAATATTGCCAGCCGCACTTCGGTAAGGTCGGGTGGACGGAACTGCCTTCATCGTCCAAGTTGATTGGAGCGTTCTGCCTACTAGCGGAATCTTGGCTGTCTTCGCCGTTAAGCAATCTAGAAAAGTGTTCTTTCCAGATCCTCAGCACTGACTGTGTATCTACTTCTACAACCATATTCCCACTCTCATCTCGACAGGCTTCCGTTCTAGCTTTGTATCCTTGGGTGGATTGTTTCACCCTCTGATACAATTTTCGATAATCTCCCGCTACAATCCTCAATAGACTCGACCACCCGCTTCTCGTGCTCTCTCTTTTTCCTCCTGAGAAGTCGGCATTCCTCTTTTCGTTTCAGTCCGTAGAGCTCCCGGGTTACTCTCTCAGCACCTCTTGTTCGAGTCTGCAGCATTGCTTGGTAAGCCTCGTCCTTAGCTGCATACGCCAGCCGACACTCTTCATCGAACCAGGGGTTTTGCTGTGGTCGCCTAGTGAAACCCAGCACTTCAGAGGCGGCAATTCTGATGGCTTTTTGACAGTGTTTCAACTGGTCCTCTGCAATTGATGCTGGTGGCGGACCTCCTGAGAGATTAAGAGTTACGTGGTCTGCAAAAGTTCTGGCAATCTCTTGCGATTTAAGCTTCTCGATGTACCTTTTCACAGCATCTGCTCTGCGTTGTTGTTGCGTCTTAGATATCGGCATACGCAGTCCAGCTACCACCAAGTAGTGAACCGAGTCAAGGTTGGCCCTAGAACGTTCAGATATCCAAAATACTGGAAGCTTGTCTCGCGTCTACGCAACGTGGTCGATTTGGTTGACGCTTCGTTGATCTCGCGACCGCCAAGTCCCCTTGTGTATACTGAGGTGTGGGATACAGGTGCTTAAGATGATGACATTTCGCCTTGCCGGAAAATCTGCCAGCCTGTTTCCGTTGCCGAAAGTTTCGTCGTGAAGGCTGTGTCCTCCGACTATCGAAACAAAGATGCCCTCCTTTCCGAATCTAGCGTTAAAGTCACCAAGAATGATCTTCACGTCTCCAGGAGATCGTAGAATGCTTTTTTGGTTGAGATCTATCTCCCTCTTCATGGGGGGCGTGAAAACACTAAACAGATCAGCGTGATCTTCTTAAATTTGCCTTTGATGCGAATTGTGACCAGGCGCTCGCTTTAGCTTTGAAAGCCCAAGACTTCTTGCCTAAGTCTTCCCCTTATCACAGAACCACAACCAAAAAGCCGCTGACCCTGCTCCTTGAAGCACCCGCAGTAGTAGATGTCATACGATTTCAGTCTCCGTATGCCCTCTCCATCCTATCGCACTTCCTGGATGGCTGTTACGTCAGACTTAAGCCTGTCCAGGTTCTCCACTGATTGTTCGGCTGCACGTATTTTGTATAAGTACAGGACGTTGCACGTGCAGATCCGAAATTTACTGTCCTTGTTTGCTGCGGTCGTCAACTTTTAAATCATCCATATTCGAGGCTTGTTGTTGTTTCGGAACAAAGTTGTTTTCCGTCGCAGGGAATTTACCCCGACGCACAACCCCCGATCTGGAGGGCCAGACCCTTAGTATAACTCCAAAGGTAGGGAGCCGGGTAAACCGCTCCTTATAGGCCTGAGCTACGAATATGTCGTAGTAGCTCATATAAGGAGTTCACTTAGTAATTCAATCTAACTGGAACTGTAGACGCCACTTTTGATTCCATTCGTCCGCTGCAATTTGGCAATACGCTTTCTGGAATTCTAAAAACTAAGTAGGTATACGCAGTTAATTCAACCTTATTAATAGTAAATTCGTTGTGGAGAGAAAAAAATCCTAAGAAAAGGTTGCCCCACTTTTTTCGTTTTATGTACTTATTGCATGCAATGACTTTAAACTGTCACGGTCACCTCTTTTTACCACCTGCAGTTCTTTTAAATGATAAAATCTAACCCATAAGCCTGTTTAATGCCCATTTAGGAGGTTTGGATCTTAAAAAACAAAAATCCAAATGACCTCATCTATTTAGCTCTCATTATTCCGCTGAAATGAAAATCCCTTATCGATTTGTAAAATAATATTTTCCTATATTCCCGCACTTACGAATGAGCTCAAAAAACATGTCGATAGAGCTAAAATCATTATCCTGGAATTCCTATACCCCCAGCATTGTTTGTATTTGTGTATACGATATACGATATACCCCATTGACATATCAGTAGATATACATCATCCATCAGCGATTTACCCCCATGGGGGCACTTTGAAAAGTGGACATATAAAAACCATCAGAGGAAGAGAGAGACAGAGTGAGAAACAAAAAGGATGCTTATGCTTACATTGAACGAGTACTAGTTTGTAGAATCATTTGTATCCGAGGATAAGGACATTGGATTTATCAAATTGGCAGTACCAACCAGCATCAGCACCACATAAAACCTACTGGTGCTCCTCCACACAGTCGACATGCCCAGCACAAATAGGTTTGATCTTCTTTGCGACAATCCCGCTATACAAATGAAATGCTAAATGTTAGCAACGTAGGTAGGAACCATATGTGTGGAATGGTCGAATTATTCGTGTGTCCATTTTCGGAGGAACTCTCTGCTGCTGCTCTTCCAACCCGGAAATCCACCACATGAGCACACGTATGTAGGTCCTACTTGTACAGCTCAGTGCTGGCGGAAAACAGAGGTCCAATTGCATGTGGCTATAGCTGCCTGGCTGGATACACTATCGCAGTAGTTTACATTTGATGATGGCAAATTATTGTAGGCCTCTTGCTCCAATCCCAATATTGGCCTAAAAGTCTGGTTGGCAATAATGACGATGGGCTATTCGGTTTGGCGTTGCAATTTGCTTTTAATGTGTGGGGCGGAGGGGGGGGGTGAATTATACCTACATATGTCCTTGTTTTTCCTTTTATTTTATTTAGGGCAGATGATGCAATTGTTGTAAATGTTTTGCGATTCTTGTTTCCTGTGATGAGCTTGTACCAAGTACCGACCGACAGACACACTCTTCTCTGGCTGTCGATATCTTTGTTGTTGCAAGTTGTGACTGTTCACATTTACATACATATACCGATGTCGATGAGAATTTCACAACACACTGGATTAAATACCCTTACGCCTTACCCTTAAACATGGCAAAGAGGGTGTATTCGTGTATTTGGTCTTTTCGACGCTAATGGATTCGTAAATTGAAATTCGATTTAATGAAATTCACTGTCATTCCCATCAGAGGTAAAATAATGTTTAATTAAATGCAAGTAGGTAGGTAAACAATATGTTTGGTGCGTTTTTCAAAAGGACAATTAAACTTTCTGCAAAATGAATCAAGGCCGGTAATAAGTTTTAAAGATCAAGAGCTTTAAATAGACTTTAAGCTTCACCTAATTTTAATTATAGATAAGAAAATTATAAAAGAAGTTTGAAGTATTTTATTGGACAAGGTTTAAAAATGTAAGTTTATATGAACACCCCCTTAATGGTTTTGGTGAACGTCAATAAATAAGTAGGTGTTTTTGATGTTAAACATCTTAGCCTTGAGTTTATACACATAGGGCCTTACCAATAATCAGATTTAGAGATCACTTAAATCTTTTAAGTGGACTATTAATAATGAACCATACGAATAACCAATTTAATAGGCAGTTAATAGTCAGAACCATACGAATAATCAAATTAATAGTCAGCTTAACGCTAAACGTCACTTTATATTTTAAAGTAAAGAAACGCATTTTTAAACTCGTGATTAAGTGTAATCGCCACGTTTGTGCTGTCATTCTAAAAAGCAAAGGAGAAAATTAATTACCCTTACCCTCTATCTGTGTCGCTTACAATTGAATTAAATTGCTAGTTCTTGAATTTTGTTGCAAGGTAATCAAAATAAACTAATAAATTTATTCCCTCTTATTTTTTTGTTTGTAAATTTCAATTTGAGAGTGAATGGCGGAAAACTAACACTAAAAATCGCACGCAGCCTAAAATTTGTGTGGTGACTTTTTTTATGATATCCGGCCTGCTGTCCTTAGGCTACACAAGGATCCGGACCTCTGGGTCTGGGGGTTGTGTGACGGGATGGCAACCTACCACATGTAAGGAAATCAACCGCTTCGAATCGGCAACTATAGCCCAGTGGCGATTCCTGCTCCTTAGTATTGGCTTAGCTACGTGGTCTAGGGAAGGTTAAAAAAAACAAAATCATTTTTTTTTTAATTTTATTGATAACGACAATTCAAAAACAACATTAATAAATAATATAAAATTAAAGTTTAAAAATGTATCGATTCATAAATTCGCTTCGTCGTTCGACGGAAACAAAATTATCGATGACCTTATCATTAAAATCGTCACTTTCTATAACAATTATATAAATATAAATATCTACATCCTTTTTATATGATTTTGTGTTGCAAAAAATCTTTAATTTAACCTTACCTACCCACATTAATGTATGAAGGCATGTATGTAAGTACCTATCTATTAAACAATTTAGTTCACGTTCAAAGCTATGTAATCAAAGTTCATGTTAACGGTCCGCCAATAAAAGATACTTCTGGCGACTTTATGCCAAAAGAAATTTATGATTATTTAACTATGATCTATTTTATTATAATAATATTATTTCTCGGTTTTAGCATAGTTACATATATGAATTCACTTCCATCTCACTTCTCAAAAAAAAAAAAAAAAAAAAAAAAACAATGTCGCACTCTCATATTTCAAAGCACCACAATCCACAATATATTTACTCACTTTTAAAAACTACGCAAATACAAAATAATTAATTAATTTCGCACTTATGTTGTTCGGATATGTTAGAGTAGTGTGTATATAAGTTTACAGCTTGGAAAACCTGTGTTCGCTGCAGGAAAAATGCAACAGTGAAAAAAAACGCTAAAATCAGCCCATTTTTTCCGACATTTTCTTTTAAAACTTTGGAAATATGCAACTGACTATCATAAAATATAGTTATAATATTTATATCTTTTTTTAAGCAACTTTGGTAGCGAATTTAAAAGTTTCGAAAATGTTCACGAAGAATGTGCGAGCACAGGTTTTTCGAAGTTGCAAACTTAGATACAGACTACTCTAACATGCCCCAACAACATTTCAAAAATACAGAACTAAATCGCGCCAATTGAGCACTTTTTTTGGAATTATTGACTGTGCTAAAAGAACTTTTTGGATGTTTACTCAATCAAGGAACACAAAGAACAATAAGCGCACGCATTCATCCTTCCTACATAATACGAAAGTAAAAAAAGAGATGACAAAAAACGAACCCAAAATGTAAGTAGGTACCTGGAGCTGCTTGCTTGCATACCTGATGTATCGTGCTTTATCGCATCATACTTATACTACGTTTCCACCAGACACTAAACCGAGATTTAGCAAGATTATCACAAATCTCCTTGAAATCTACAAGATTTACCATACAAATTTTAATTTCCTCAAATGAAGATTTCAAATAAAACTCAATCAAATCTACTTGGAAACATTTGTTTGTCAAATCAAACAAAATTTTTTTTCGAAGAATAATTGTGGAACCGACCTATTTTCGTTTATTGACAGATGGAAATGTAAAAAAAACTATCTATCTCACTTCCACTTCATATCAAAAAAATGAAACATCATTTGAATGTTTTGCCATAATCCTCTTTGAGCCTGATTATACGGTTCGTTTTCCCGTTCGTTTCGTCTTTCGTCTTTTTGACAGGCAAGAACGTTCATGATTACATGGTTGCGAAAATACGTACGTACTTCCATTCGTTATTTTGACGTTCATGGAATTGGGGGATATTTTGTAAGAAAATAATAAATAGTAATAAATAAAAATATTTTTTAATCACTTATTTCGCAAATACAAGCGCATATTAGGTGTATCCAATTACAAAAAAACTATTTTTCAATTCAATAATTTTTGTTCAAATCCTTTTTTGCTAACATCGAGGAGAATTGTGGTTGCCAAATCAGAAACGTCAAAGTTCAACCAGAAAAAGTCTTGAAATTTTCATTCCTGCTTTCGTTACTTCCTTCCCTCTACATTTCTACTCCCCTCACCCAAGCTGACAAAAAGACGAAAGACGAAACAACCGAAAAAACGAATCGTGTAATCGGGCACTTTATGTGCAGTGGAAACACCAAACAAGTCTCATTACCTAAATTTCGGTTTAGTGGTTGGTGGAAACGAAGTATTACGCTTACGCTTTCATTTATTTATCTGGGCTTTGCTTAGGACATGTGTAGTAAAACGCTCTTGTATTATAGATTGTATTGTATTTGTGTTTGTATTTGTATATTGAATAGATATTATTAAAAATTGTATGCAATTTGGTAGCGCGGATGTTGGTAGCTTTCAAGGAAATTTGTTGTATGAGAGTTTTGTGTTGTGTACTGTGTTAGAACAATGTGGATAGGTAAGGTAGGTATCTATTTTTTCTATTATTATATCAATGCTCTTTGTAGGGAATTTGGTTTTGGTATCGCATATTGTAACGCTGCTGAGGCAGATAGGAAGATGGGAGTTTTGTGTTGTGTGAAGGAAAATATGATTTGAAAATAGGTAGGTAGGTGGGTAGTTTTTTTGTATTTATGGTATTGATTATTGCAATTAATTATTATCATTATTTCAACATTACATTATATAATTTATTCATTCAAACTCTTGGTTTAGCGGCGATAAACCTGCTAACTGAGAGGAATCGCCACTGCTATAGCCTCGGATAAGGAATGATCTAACGATGACGACTTTTGGCTATCGAACGAGGACAAAGATTGGATTATGGAATGTTAAAACTCTTCTCGACAACCGCGAAGAAGACCCTAAAAACGCCAGATTCCTCCAACTTTAGAAAGAATTCCTACGGTACAATCATGCCATGAGTCTGTAAACTGTAACACAAACGCTAAAAACTCGTGTTCGAAGGCAACATGTAAGATAGCATCGTGCGCAAAAAAAAGTAGTACGCAGAGCCAAGTGTTGGAAATACAAATGTATTACACAACCGATGTAGGAAACTACACAACACGAACATTTCGGGCACGAAGACCATTAGCACGAAAATTCTGACACTACTATTATTGCTTAGACTTCAAAGCTGATACTACTATTTTTGCATGGCTTTTGAGCTGGCATGTGAACAGCAAATATAAGAGTAGAGGTTGAATACTAATTGGTCAGAGAAGAATATAAATAATATATTGCACCATTGAAACAAATTGTTGATGGGGTTCTCAAACGTTGATGAGTGCCTACAAAAGGCGTTAGTGGGGCAGAGTGCGTGTATGCGTATGACTTGTTTACATACAACAATGGAGGATGATGATTCTTATTGGTTGCAGGTCGGGATTGTATTGGGCTCTCAAAGAAATATGGCTGCCTACAAAAAGCGTTAGTTGATGGGGTCTAGAGGGGCGGATACATTTATAAACAAAAAAGACGTATTAAGACATAATTTTGAATACATAGAGATATCGCCGGTGATTTGTTATTGGTCAAGTGCCTATAACGTAATTAAGGAAGTAAATACATTTTGTTGATGGGGTCGCAGATATGGGGACGAACACGAGGTTGGAGTGGGACATAATATGGAATAAGTACCAGGTGGATAATGCTTCCTTTAGAAGAATGCAAATGTAAAAATCCACAATTCTTAGACTTTTAAAATAGTTTTCTTGACAGCCATTTAAGGCAATGATTTCGAAAAAAAACTGGGGGAAAGATTAATTTTAATTTTTGCTTCCTCTTGATGGTTACAGAAGCTTTCAAAATTGGATACTAATGTGATCAGTGTTTTACCAGTTAAACGTGAAAATAGCTGAAATTTCGTGTACCTGTAGGTATTCTTCCTGTTACTGTTCTTAAGAAACGTTAAAAATTGTCCTTCGATAAAATCTGTTTTTTTTGTAAATCTCATTTACAAGTGCGATACATTTATTGAAAAGTGTCACTCCCAAGAATTAGCCTCAAATTAAGTTTGAAGGTGCCCACTTTGGGGGACTACGACGTTTAGTTTGCTAGCAAATTGAGTTTAAAGATAAGTAATTTTTCATATCATGCGATACATCGATTGAAAGGTACCACTTGCTAGATTACAAATATCCATTTTGTCAGTCGCTGCGGCGCTCAGTGTAGCCGCAAATCAAGATTGAATGTGCAGACTTTGATGGGTCGACTACGAATAGTTTGGCCGCAAGTGGGGTTTAAAGATAAAAGTCAGATTTTCATATAATGCGATACATTGATTGAAAGGTACCACTTCCTAGATTACAAATATCCATTTTGTACGTCGCTACGACGCACAGTGGACCGACCCCATATAGCTAGACGTAAAAAACCGATGACGTAGATAACATGTTTTGTTTTTTCTTATCTATAATGGATTGTTGTTGACTCCCAAAATGCATTTGTTCCTTGTCTAGCCCAATTTATTAAAGAGCAAACGCCTTTCAAAGACAATTGTTAAAAAAATTGCGATAAATTTTCGAATTTTAAGTTTTTGAGTAGTTCACATTATTATTAATAAAAGTGTTAATTATTGATCAATTTTGATTACAAAAATGGCAGCGATTTGTTAAGGTATTATCTTTTATATGGCTTAAGTTTTAAACATGTGTCTTTAATAGTTTGCTATATAAAAAATGTTGAAAAATTGTGAAATTAATTTTGAAAAAATCTATGTTCTGAAGATATTTTGGGCAATCTAAATTAGTGCTTAATGCTGCTTTGAATCCAAATTGTGATTTTTGAGTAGCTGTGAGTGTCTTCTATTTGGAAATGGTATACCTCGCAAAACATTGCAAAGTATTGTTTCTTTTTTTAGAATCACACATTTGTGTTCCCCGTATGGACTTTTTTGAAGTTTGGAATACACATACACAATACACATTTTTTCATTGAAAAAAGTGTTGATTTAAATAATTTATTCTATTTAGCTTCAAATAAAGTTTTTTCGCGCAGAGTTGGATGGGTCAGCAGTCAGCTAATAATATAAATATTTTAAACATTTTTTCTATTTATTTTGAATTTTTTCGATGGCGACGGCGACCGCGTTCGCGACCGCGATCGCAATGGCAACGGCGACCACGACGGCGACTGCGATGGCGACCGCGATGGCGACTGCGACCACAATGGCAACCGCGACCGCGATGGCGACCGCGATGGTGACGGCGATTGCGACGCTGACCACGATGGCAACTGCGACGGCGACCGCGATGGCGACTGCGACCACGACGGCAAGCGCCACCGCGATGGCAACCGCGACGGCGACCCTGACGGTGATGGCGACCGCGTTCGCGACCGCGATGGCGACTGCGACCACGATGGCAACCGCGACCGCGATGGCGACCGCGATGGTGACGGCGACTGCGACGCTGACCACGATGGCAACTGCGACGGCGACCGCGACAGCGACCGCGATGGCGACTGCGACCACGACGGCAAGCGCCACCGCGATGGCAACCGCGACGGCGACCGTGACGGTGACGGCGACTGCGATGGCAACGGCGACTACGATGGCGACCGCGATGGCGACCGCGACGGCGACCGCGTTCGCGACCGCGATGGCGACTGCGACCACGACGGCGACCGCAACGGCAACGGCGACCGCGATGGCGACGATGACTGCGATGCTGACCAAGACCGCATCGGCGACCGCGACTGCGACCGCGACGGAAAACGACCGCGGAAAGCGACCGCGATGGCGACCTCGACGGCGACCGCGTTCACGACCGCGATGGCGACTGCGACCACGACGGCGACCGCGATGGCGACCGCGATGGTGACCGCGATGGCGACCGCGACGGCGATGGCGACCGCGACGGCGACCGCGACCGCGATGTAAAAGGGAAACCACTTGAAATGTATCACAAACGAACGATCTTGACCTCCTGAGTGCGAATATGTACATGACAGACGTCGGATTTTTTCTTTTATTTTTTTAGTAAGAGGATTTGGAGGGAAAGCACTTGAAATGTATCTTAATCAAAAGGTCTTGACCCCAAAAAAATTAAAATGTAAGTAACAGACGTTTGAGTGGCCCTAAACAACTGACAGCCGCGATATAATTCGCGGATGTTATTATTTATTTTTTAATTGTATATTAGTGGAAGCTTCTCCAAATGTTAAACAATGAAAAGGTTCTGACTCAAGAAAGTGATTTTATAAGTTACAGGCGTTTGAGTTTCGCCAAACTGCTGAAAAGCGCGATAAAATTCGCGGATTTAATTACTAGTTTACCAAAAAGATTATAGATACAAATATCTTGAAATGTATCTCAATTTAAAGGGCTTGACTCCCTGAGTTGAAAAATTTAACTGACAGACGTTTTGAGTTACGCCATACTGCTGAAAAGCGCGATAAAAGTCGCGGATGTAATTACTAGTTTATCAAAAAAAAAAACAAAATAGAAAACATTATAGATTAAAAGGTTTTGACTAGCTGAAAAAAAAAAATTGAAGGAAACACGTTTTTTACATAACTAACCATTCAAATAAGCGATATTAAGTGGCTTATACATATTCTATTCTTTATGAAGTGTGAAATTGCACTCATACTCAGTTCACGTTTTCATAATTGTAGTAAGCTCGCTACGACATAGCTTTATATTAGAGGAGACGTATGATTTTTTTGACATCTTCTACAATGTTAAAGCTGTAATTTAATTATAAATTTTTAAAAAAATAAATTGGTTTTGAATAAGTTAAAATTAAATTTGAGCATAATCTAACCTTGAGATTCCACTGTTAAATATAAGCGGCCGGCGTTGACTGTACACCCAGAACTATGATATTATGGGATCAATTTGATGGGATGAATTAACGAAGGTATGCTTTCATAAAATCGAGTTAAATTAACGGTTAATTAGGTTGTAGCTTGCTCAATTATGCAGCTATGAAAGGAATTGCATGAACCTTTTTTTTAAGAACTTTTCTATTTGTTAGATATTTAGATTTAAAAAAAAGCCTTTCTCATTGAATTTGTTTTTCAATTTTTAATTGAATGGAAAATTCCCTTTAAGACTAAATGAGTTAACCTGCATAGATTCTATTATAAGCGCACTTTTTATGCTCATATAATTTTTAATGTTCAATGCTAAACGGTTGTGAATAAAAACTAAATATGTAGCGTAGCTAGGTACCTAACCAAGTAGCAAAATTGGATGTAATCCTTTAAATCAGAAAATCACATCAGAATTTTCTACCACCATAGGACAGGATTACTCAAATAAAACTAAAAACAAAAATAGATCAACTCAATTAATTGCCCTAATTTAGTATTTTCCGCGAAATTAATTTCTGGAGTGTTTATTTTTTTGTTGATTAGTTTTTTTTTATAGGGAGAGATAGAGAATCTATATCTGAAGAGCTTGAACTGGGGTGTCGGTAATCACCAATACTTATTAATTGTGGTATAAATTACTACAAACCACAATTTTGTTTTTGGAAATTCAAATGAATATGAACGGTGACGCAGGGTTGCCACTGAAAAGTTTCAATAGGAACTTGGGTACAGGTAACAGAATTAACAAAAAACGAAACATTAGCACGCTAGAACAAAACTGTATTAAATTTACTATACCCACTTTTAGGCCAAGTGAATATACAAATATTGGAAAGTAATTTAAAAAAATCTAAAAATCGGGATTATGACGTTATCTAGAATGACAAAAATCTCGAATGGCAAAAATCTCAAAAAAAAATCTCGAATGCAAAAATATCGAATGTATAAAAATCTAGAACGTACAAAAATCCCGAAAACTATATCTAGAAAAAAATCTCGAAAAAAAAAAATCATTCGAAATTTTTTTTTACCTTTTTCAATAGTTTAAACAAAAATAAAACGCATAATATGTTCAATTTAACAAACAATTTATTTTGCTGGTCAAAAAAGAACAACAATCGAAAACGTTTTTGATTTGCGAATCATGAGCGAATTGAGTGCGAATCATGTCTAAAAAATGATTAAAAAATCCCCTATTTTTTTCAGATTTTTATCTCTTACCCTTCCTGGCCCTATTTTGATAAGAATATTTTGTTTTTTTTTGTTTTTGGATTTACACTATATAATCACTGTACCAGGTGTCATTTTTGAACTAATCAATGAAAAGACTTCGAATTAGGCTCAAACGAAGCGCTTCTGAAAACTCTTCACCAGTGTTGGGCCATGTAGACTATAAATGTAGACAACATGATTGTCTACATGTAGACAATTCAATGTAGACAATTCACTATTGTCGACATAAATTTGTCGACAATGTAGACAATTCGTTAGGGCATTATAATTCATAATTTTTCCTACTAAAATTTATAAAACCAAAAACAAAAATCTTAAAAAAAAAAGAACCAAGTTTTTCTATAATACAAAACCTTAATTGTAACAACAAGAAAGTCGTGAAAAATCATTTCATCTAAATCTAAACGCATACCTATGTAGTTCTATGTTTATAAAGGCTTTAGGCCCAGTTTTACAGTAACAGTAGTAGCACTTTAGTGCGAAATATAGGACACAAAATCCCAAAATTCGCAGTGCACACTTGCCTGCATAAATTGCACTTAAGTGTCACTAACTCAGACTGCGAAAATTACCAAAAAGTACCAATATACGAAACTTAAGTGCAACTTATTCTAGTAAGTGCTCACTGTGAAACTGGCCAGTTTCAAATACATATATTTTTAATTAGAGTAAGTTCACTGAATCACTTAACTATGGTTTACTGGACAATTTTTAAAAATCTTTCAAAGTTTGAGGAATTTAGTAATAAAATGATAAAATTCCACTTGCCAGTAAACCTTGAAATTTTGGTTCAGTAATCAAATCATTAACTAATAAATTAATCACATAATTTGGAGTTGTTTACTTTTTTTTTATCCGATTTCATTTCTTTTTTGCTAAGATATTGGGGCATATGAATATGCCCCAGATAGACTACAGTTTAAGGCAATTTTGGCTGAATGATAGAGACCGATTTTAATTACAAACTGTGGTTTTATATTTAAATAATATAATTAACTTGGCATACTACACAAACAGCTTCAAATATTTTGAAATGATAAACTTAAAAAATAGAATTAACGTCTGAAAATTTAGGTTAGGTGCCACTCCCCCTGAATGGAAAATCTGCAGTTTTCATTTCTTACCTTTATATACTATATGAACTTCAAATCATATGACTCTACCGATCTTCATTTTTCTACAGAAATCGGAAGTGCTTCATAATTGATAACAATTCTAAGAGAGTTGGTGGATAGGATACCACACCCATAAACGAAAGACCTCAAATTTTCAATTTTTCTTTTGTGTTAATGCACTTCAAGACCTACCGGTCTACCGTGTTTTATAATCCTACAGCAGTCCGAAGAGCTCTTTTAATTGAAGAATGGAATAACTTCCAAATTTTCATAGAAACAAAACATTTTGATAACAAAAAAAGCTATGAGTGATTTTAAAAAGCATTAGTTGGAAGAAAAAAACAACTCCCGGTTTTATTTCCACCCACGTGTTTCAAACTTTTAAAAACCCAGATAAACTTGGTAAACCAGATAATTTATCTCGGTAGAAATTAACTGTCAACATTTGGATGGGAACAATATTCTGTAAAAAAGATAATTTTATCTCACGAATTTGATGCAGAAAGTGTAAAAATAAAACTGGTACGCTGGGATAAGTCATTTGTGATGTTTAATTTAATTATTTCCCGCGTTCACGCAAGTATTTATAAAAAGGTGTTCATGTAAGCATCTTCCGGAAAAGTTTATTTTTCTGCAAAGTGGAAAATTATCTCGTTGCATGAATACCCTTATTTTAAAAATATCGTACCGGGCGTAAAACCAGATATACCTGGTAAATGAGATAATTTTATCTCCTTAGAAATGAACTGTCAAAATTTGTATGGCAAAAATATTCTGCAAAACAGATAATTTTATCTCACAAATTTGTTGCGAAAAGTGCAGAAATAAACCTAAAATCTGGGATAAGTCATTTGTGACGTTAAATTGGATTATTTCCCACGTTTACACAAGTACTTTTAAGGGGGTGTTCATGTAAACATCTTGCGGAAAGTTATATTTTTCTGGCAAGGCGGAAAATTATCTCGTTGCATGAATACCCTTATTGTTACTATAAATTATTCAACCACTTGTCTATCGGTTGTAGCAGGAATTTTTGGAATGATTTTATTTGTGACATTTAAGTTATTGTTTACATTGTCGACACATTCTCGACACATTGTCGACACATTGTCGACACATTGTCTACATTTTCGACCGATTGTCTACGTTGAAATGTAGACAACTAAAGTCGACACGTAGAGGAACAACACTGCTCTTCAGCTGCGTGCATGTTTAAAAAAATTTCGATCATTTGTTTAAACTCTATTGTTAATAAACAAAAAGCAACATTTTGACATAAATTATTTTTTTTTATGATCTCTCCATCGTTTTCATTAATCTGAATTAAATGAGATTTTTCCTTATATATTCGACACTATCAACGTTTCGATGTGTTATGTTAATATGATAATAAGTCATTGTACTGAAAACGGCTATAGCGGCGGCGCGCTGTAGTTTTGAAAATGTAATTTTCAATAGGTAATACCGTTATCTGCATTTTTTTCTTTTCTATGCACTTTCTACTTAAATAAAATTAAACAATAACACAGTCAATACAATTTAATTTAGTCTGAGCAAACGATATTATTTTCCCAACAAAATTCCAATAAAAAACAAATGACAGAAAATTAAAAAATTGCTAATGAAATAGGGTCAGGAAGGGTTAGGAATAAAAATCTGAAAAAATTAGGCAATTTTTTTTTCATGAATTCGAACCAATCTAGGGGGCGTCGTAATTTTTTTCCCCCCTAATGTATATATATGTTTACTCGTACCACAACATAACAAATATAAAAAAAGTACAATAATTATTCAATACAAAGGAAAATTGTCAAAATAAAACAAAATTAAACAAACAACTCTAGCTATAATAACTAAATAACTTCTCTAAATTGGAGTTATATCCAAGACTCTTAAGGTAGCTTACATAAGTTTTTTCTTCATTTTCGTCCAGTATTTTTAGGATTTGCTTTTCTTTTCTTAAATACTCCTTTTTAACCTTAGTTTCTTGACCAATCTGAATTTTTTGAACCACACAACTAACCTGAATTCATTCACTATGTGCTGGGATACACGAGCGCAAAAAAGAATTAATTCACGAAAGAGAACGGATTCGGATGATTTTAAGAAAATCATCCCTTCTCTTTCGTGAATTAATTCTTTTTTGCGCTCGTGTATCCCAGTACTATGGTTATCATTATCATTATGCTTGACTGTAGTTACCCTGGCACTACAAAAATAAGATTTGTTCAGTTCACACAGCCAGTAAAACTTATCACAACAAAAACAGAAATGTTAAAAAAGGAGCCAAGTTCTTCTATATACAAAAACCTTTGCGTAACAAGTCAGCTGTAAAAAGGAGTGAGATCTGAAAGTACACCAAGTTCTAAGTTTATTAATGTTAAATATCAAATATTTTAACTAGAGTTATATGGAAGAACCTTAAAATATATCAGAGAAATCTGTTATTTAAAATAATAATTATTATTACCTAATTTACTCAATTTTGAAAAGAAAACTTGCCAAGTAAACTAACTCAATTTAAGTCAGTAATCATTAAATAACAGATTTCTCTGATATATTTTAAGATTCTTCCATATAACTCTACTTAAAATATTTGATATTTAACATTAATAAACTTAGAACTTGGTGTACTTTTAGATCTCACTACTTTTTACGGCTGACTTGTTACGCAAAGGTTTTTGTATATAGAAGAACTTGGCTCCTTTTTAAACATTTATGTTTTTGTTGTGATTTCACTACTTTTTGCAAAGATTCTTTTTAGCAGGAAAAGTGGGTGGATGAAACGCCCCTGCATAAAAAAGTTCATGATTTCAACTTTTTCTTTGCATACACATGCCTGAAAACTAACCACTTTACCAAATTTCATAATCCTGCACAAATCGGAAGTGCTCTCAATATGTTTAATATTAATTCTGTGAAAATGGGTGGTTGCCACGCCCACTGAATGTAAAATCTCAAAGTTTTAATTTCCCCTTTGCCTTCATGTCAAGTCCTATTGCCTTACCAAATTTAATCACTCTACGACAATCAGAAGTGCTCTACATAGTTGATATCAATTCCGAGAATATGGGTGGGTGCCACGCCCCTGAATGGATAATTTAAAATTTTCCAATATTTCCTTTGTACTGACCACATGATCTACCAGTTTACCAAATGTTATTATTCTGCAACATTCAAAAGTGATCGATATAATTAATAACAAATCTGAGAAAATGGGCAGTTACCATGCCCCATGAATGTTAAATGTCAAATTTAAAAGTTTAGCCTATGTTTGCAGTTCATGTTCTACCGCTCTACCAAATTTCATCATTCTACGACAAACAGAAGTGCTCAATCTAATTGATATAAATTCTGCGAAAATAGGCGGATGCCACGCCCTCTGAATGTAAAATCTCAAATTTTAAAATGTTTACTTTGCCAGCACTTTAAGCCTTATCGTTGTACCAAATTTCATTGTTCCACAATAGTCAAAGTGCTCCAAATAGTTTATATCAATTATATGAAAATGGGCGGATACCACGCCCCTGAATGAAAAATCTCAATCCATTTTAAGCCCTATCACTTTACCGAATTTTATCAATCTACGACAATAAGTGCTCTAAGTAATTTATATCAATTCTATAAAAATGGGCGGGTACCACGCCCCCTGAATGGAAAATCTTAAATTTTTGATTTTTTCCTTTGTATACACCACAAGGCCTACCGTTTAGCAAAATTGCAAGATTCTATGATGTCGGGAAGTGCTCCATAATTTTGATGATCTGTCAGTGATTCAGTGAGTCAGTCAGTTACGGGTTTTGCAAATTTTGCAGTCTTATATATTGGGAACCACTGATGCTAAAGAATTGAAATTTGGTGAGTTGACTAAACCTGGTGAGCTTAGCAAATGCTGTGAGTTTGAAGTTTCTGGCTTTATTGGCACTGAAGTTAGAGGGGGGTCGAAAATCGCCTGAGTTTGATCATGTTAAAAGGGTGTAGTGCCAGAATATTAATTGTTGAGACAATGAATGGTTATTCGCGCGCGAGCTACAAATGTACCATCCAAACACTTCACAGCTAGTAACCATAGAAATGCAGATGTCGTCAATATAATACAACATCCGATTGTCAATATAAACAAATCCACACATCCATCGAAATCATCATTTTAAAGACACCACAAAGAAGACGAAGAATCTTGCGACGCCAAAAAAAAGACAAAGCATATTGCAACTCAGCATATTTGATGATCGTATGATCGTCCAATATTATATATCTATGTATATTTATATTCGGCACCCTAGTTGTAATTAATAATTGTATCTTAGCTTTAAGTCAGTTCCACTTTGCATCTAAATAAAAGAGGACCATCTTGGTCTGTATTAAAATCTTTCATTTTTGCCTCCGCGTAGGAAAAGATATATATTTTTGACAATCCCAGAGGATTTGTACATAACTCGCGCGAATTGTAACCATTCATTGTCTCAACAATTAATATTTATTCTAGATTTTTGCAGTTCGAGATTATGCTATCTAAATATTTTCAATTCCAGATATTTTTTTTTCGAGATTTTTACTTTCCGGATTTTGCTTTCTGGATTATTGGTTTCTAGACAAGCTCACCAGGTTTAGTCAACTCACCAAATTTCAATTCTTTAGCATCGTGGTAAACCCTTAAAAATCTTGTCTAAAATGACAATTTGGCAATCATTTTTTGTTTTTGAGATTGGTAGTTCTTAGAATACAAATGTTAACATAAAAAAGGATGAAACTGGTCTGATTTGTCCTCTTAAGAAATTATTATTTTTTAGGAACGATTGTTTATGTGAAAGGGTCACTGTCCCAACGACAACCCTGGTAAAATGGTATGCAGGGGAACAAAGACGAAACGTGTACCTATAGAAAAGACGAAGAATAGATAAGGATTTCCACCACATTGCATGCCTTTAAGTGTTGAATGAATTCGCAGATTCACATTTCCTGCACAATAGAAGTGGGCGATGGGGTGGTGTGAGACTGAGGGAGGATTTAGTTGTGAAGTATCTACCTATCTTTTAAGTCTAAAAGATTATACTAGTTGATGAGTTCATCCTTGGATACTATTTTTTTTTTTTTTTTTGTTGGGTTAGAAATAATTTCCGTAATCCTTTTTAAATTGAAAATTTCCATTTATTTTACTATTAAAAGATAGTAGAATGGGGTGTTAAGCGAGTAGCCTTGAATATTTAAGACTTTTCGTTCAAATTCTTTCTCTTATATTTTTGTTAACGATTCATTATATGTAGAATGAAAGATGATAGAAAATGGATGAAAATTTTATTATTTCAACAAAACAATTACATTTTCTTGTTCATATTTTCCATCAAAAAGAGATCGAATTCATAGAAATGGAAGTTCCCTTTTTAAAAGGAATTAAGTTTTAATTTGGCTTTAAGTTAAGTTTTAGTTTATAATAAAAGAAGGACTTGGATTGTCTTTTTAAACTAAATCGCTTAGTTTAAAATTATTTTTGAATGAAGTTATGCAGAATTGTTTTCGAAAAGGCTCTAGAGAGTTTTATATAGATTCTGGCAAGGGACTAGCAAGGGTTTGCAAAAGCTAGAATTAATACCTTGCCGATAATGAACCATTTTGGCTCGTGAGGCAAAAACAAAAGCTGGCTTGTGCGGGACTTGATCCCGCGATCTTCAGCTTGTCACTCCAATGACCTAACCACAGGGCTCACTTGCTATACAAAAATCTTATGTCAAAAGTGAATACGTCTAAGACCATCCCAGCGGGAAATATCGTCCCCAATGAATTTTATAGCTGAATTCTTCAATCAATTCACTAGCCAAATAATAAAAGGAAACGTCATGCAATGATTAAGCCAGTGAAGAGTCATGCGAGGTTTCCTCAGTTTTGAACCCACTTTTGGCTTTGTGTGTATAAAACAACAAGACAACAGCAATCAATTCACTAGCCAGATAATAAAAGGAAACGACATGTAATGATTTAGTAAGTGAAGAGTCATGCAATGTTTCCTCAGTTCATAGATTTAAACCCACTTTCTGCTTTGTGTGAAAACAACCCTTTCTTTCGTTGAATTAAAAATTGCTTTTGATAGGGAAAATTATGCGATGAAAAAACTGTTGAAAAGTCATGTAGAATGTTCATCAGTTCATCGTCTATGTCCACTCATATGCTTTGTAAAGTGTGCACCGCCATTGTGTGTTTTGATAGAAGTTGATTTTTTTTTGTGTTCTCTGTGTTGACATTGTCTGCTGACAGTAAATATTATAAGAGGACTTGTGAATTTCTATTAAAATGAGGAAATCTCAGATTGTCTCAAAGTATTTCACGTTGTTGGTTAATCACCACTTCGCATATGAAGTGGTGATTAACCAACAACCCCTGACCTAGTGATTTCACTTTAATTAAATTTAAAGTTTTAATTCTATATTTTATTTTAATTAACCAATCACAAATTCACAACACATACACAACAGAGTAATGAATTCACTATTTATTTAATTTTCTTCACATTTTTCATATTGAATTAACTATAATTGCTGAATAAGCAACTACCACTAATCTTGTGATTTGATAATTGAATTTTCATTACCATTTTCATCGAAAACATTGAACTGATGAATAAACCACATACATTTATGTAGTGAATTCACAGACTATGCAACCATCATGTTTTTCATCATCTGGGTCGGTGAATAAACAACTTCCAACGAAGTAGTGATTTCGTTGGGGAATTTTCACCAGATTTTCAGCATGTGCTTCCCGCCTAGGACATGCCCATGTTAATTTCATCAAAGGAATCAGCTGAAAAGTGGACGGTGCAGCTGCCATTCCTCAAGGAAAAAGCTGATCTTTCCTCAATGAATTTTTCAATTTTTTCCCGCTGGGATATTGCATAACAAATACATACATACAGAATAGAAGAGGATTTTAGGTACCTAGCTATTTGCTTTTTAGGTTGAAGATCATAGAACAGGTTTTCTGTTCTAACTTGTCTGTCGTTTCTCACTAATGTGTGCTGTTCTGATATGCACAAGAACACAAGGAAAAGACAGTAAAAAGTGTAGATTGATATTGGTGTACAAAAGACTTTCCTGATGGGGAACTGAAACATATCCGACAAGTTTTTACTAGGGAGGGCCTCACGAGTGTTTGAAAAGTATCCTTCGTCTATATTTTTGGTACTGAAATCCAGCAAGGGCTCGCCAAGTATCTGATAAGTTTTTCTCGTCAAGATTTTCCATACTGAAAGCTTACTAGGGCCTTGTCCAAACTAGACAGAAACTTGGAGATTTTTTCACTCGGGCATGTCGGTATTTTATAACGTGTACTCAAATGCGAGAATTTACTGTCCAAAACAGCATCAAGTGTTTATTTAGTTTAATTTCGGGTCGGTGCAGAACTGAACTAAATTTAAAGATATTCAGAGATTCCTCAAGACAGTCAGTTATTGATAACACCGAATTATGAAGGAAGTCAAAGGAACAATTGCGTTTAAGGTTCTTATTATTGAATATGTTTTTGTGGAATATAAATTTCCTTAAGACACAAAATCCACACATGCATTTCTGGAAGAATGGTCACACTGGTAACTTTTTAAAAATGTTTGTATAAATCCAAAAATAATCCAAAATTGAGTTTTTTGTTTGTTGAAAATTGTTTTATTTTGTATTCATTTTTAAGTTTGTTTGTATCAAAAACCAGTATTTAAAAAAAAATCATGGAACTATTTTAAAAAATATTTTTGCTACGGCCAAAGCTGTATAAAATTATAGTTGTTCTTGGAAGGGTAGTTAAATTCTCAAATTTGTCTTAGTTTTCGATAAGTGATCAGCGTGACCATTTTCGCAAAAATACATAGGGAAGCTTAAACGAATTTTGTGTGTATAAGAAAGCTCGGGTTCTTCAAAAATATATCTAATAATAAAATCCCTTGAACAGTTGCTTACAAAAGGTTTATTCACTAGCCTAATAAATTTCAAAATTATTAAATAAATTTTTGTATATTCCTTAAATTCCTCCAAATTATTTTTTACTTTGAGCTAAACAAAAAAGATGTCTTGAAAAAATATGAATTCTTTGAAAATAAATTGGAAAAATATTTCTAGGGCTGGCCACGAGAAAAGGATCGGCGATACTTTTGTGTCTCGTCTTGATCTCGTTTAAATCGAAAATCTTCAGTCTGGTCTCGGTCTCATGTCTCATGGTCATGGTCTCGTATAATTAATAGCCCAATTCTCTGCTGTTCCTGCGGACCGAAGATCCGATTCACCATTTCTATTCCCTTTCGCCCTGTATTTCCATTCTGCTATCCATTGGATAAATTGAAGCGGAATTGTATAGAATGAGTCCGTCAGTGTTGTCACTTTACCACAATTGTGGTAAATCTACCACTTTTTTTGAGCAATTTTAAAATCTACCACTTCCACCACGGTAATGGAAAATTCTACCACTTTTTATCAGCCATATAAAAATCAATGAATTCCTTTAAAAGCGAAAAATCATAGCAAAATTTTCCAGCGAAAACGGTTAAACAAAACTTGAAATTCAAACTTTATTTAGTAAACTAAACTAACCATTGGTAACCGTTATAAAAAAAAAAACATTTTTGTTACAATAATTCTGAGGAAATTTTCAAATAAAATATTTGTTGTCCGAAAAATTTTAAAACACCCTTATATTTAAGCCAAGTACGCAGATTTAGCTAGCACTATTCTCCCAAACATCGGCTAAAATCCTAGCTAAATTTTTGTGGAGAATGTCACAGAAATCAGCTGAACTGAAAAAAAAAAACAGCTATACCAAAGAAATTGTTTATAAAATGCAAATCTTATTTTTTACTGTCGAAATAATTTATAGATTATTCACTGGGTTTTTATGTCACCTTACTTGTGCACCTTAAAACTATATTTGTTTCGTAGGTTGCATAAATTCATAGTTTGTTCTACTTGCACTTCTTTTCTCCACCCGTCCCAGCAGTCCACTTATAGATTTTTCATTCTACAATCGTTCAGAACAACACATCAAAACAACATTAGCGTTCTGAAATTTATAATGACGATTTGCACAAAAGAATCACATTTTGTTTCAACACGTACGTCCTCGTACTTACAAGATAAAAGGAAAGATTAACAAAAACCATAGCTCAAGAATAATGTGCTCAGCTAAATTCCAGCTTTGCTAAATTTTGGAGAGAGTTATATTATGTATGGGAGGGAAAATTTAGTGCGTGCTACGCATTAGGCTTTAAAGTTTAAATCTTATAAATGAATACAAATAAATTGGGTGGCGCAACGACTCGTGAAGACCCAGGGCCTAGCGACTATCAACTCGCAACCATTCCTGTGTGCGCGTGTCGACAGGAATGGAAATGGAAGGGACCTACCATTTTATGCCGAATCCGAACGGCTAGACGAGAAGCACTTATGCATGAAAAAAGATACTCTTGGAGGATTTGTAGGTCTACCCCGAAATCTAGAAAACCAAAATCTCGAAAGACAAAATCTCGAAAGTCATAATCTAGAATGTCAAAATCTCGAATTACAAAAATCTAGAAAACCAAAATATAGAATGCATATAATTGAGAATAACAAAAATCTAGAAAGACAAAATCTAGAACGATAAAAATCTCGAAAAACCATTTACTTTTGAGACAATGCATAAGATTTGCGCGCGCAAATCTTAAGCATTGTCTCAAAAGTGAATGGTTTTTCGATATCTTTAACGATTAGGTAATTTTTAAAATATAATAAGGGTACTTTTATTAAATTAGTTTCACAGAAGACAGTTTAGATAAATTAAAACATTACCTACTTTCAACTATTCTTTCTCCAATCTTCACACACATACATACATACGTGTGGGGAAGAGCATTTTCATCACGCCTAGGTAATATAATTTAAACTTGAAACATACAGTAAACAAACATTAGCCGTATTTTTTGAAAGAGTGACTAGCAACTCAGTAAAAGTTTTACACGGAAAACACAAACAAAAATCTCTATAATAATTTGTTTTCTTATTGTTTTGCGTGTAAAAATTTTGCTGAGTTGCTAGTCACTCTTTCAAAAAAACACGGCTATTATCAATTTTGCATCGCCAGTGAAATTTGTGTAAACGTAGTAAACGCTTTACCTAGAATGTTAAAGTCAGTTAGCAACAACATCTTGCATTGTTATTTCTATTTTTTTGTACAGTTACTTGCCATTATACTTTTATTATTACTATAACTTTTGGCACAGTCCATGTAAGTACGCTGTTATTTATGTCTACGTTTGGTTTTTTTCGTCTGAAGTGTTGTTTACTTATTTTTTTTTAATTGATTTATTTATCATTTTTTTTTGAATAAATGTAAAAAAACTCGTACATATGTATGAACATTCAACATTCGTTTCTGTATATTCAACAGTATTTTAAAATATTCCCAACAGTTAAGAGAGCATGTTTGAGTTCATAATTGTAAAATATTTTCGGTAGTTCAACCGTTACGTTACTTAAAAACTTTTATGAACACAAAATGTACAGTATCATTGCAGTATACAAACTTCGGTATAAATGCCGTTCATGAAAGTATTCATTAATTACACAAATGGAATGAACAGAGAATTGAGACTTTTTCGGCTTTTTAGCTTCGTAAGTTTTAAATTTCCTGAGGAAGAAAACCTTCGTCCTGAAGCAGGATCTTCCTCCATTTCAAGTATGCCGGAACCGAAGCTTGGTGTCTTACTATTCCATTGTTATTTATTCCATTATTTTAATTTAAAGGTATCTTTTTAAGTGTTATTATTAAATAAAGATGTCTTCGGAACATAAACATAAACATGTACAAAACATAAACATTACTCACATTCTTGTTTGTATACTTTTGTGTTTCGTGCAACCAAAAATAGAATGATACAAGTTTGCTTTACTTTTACTGTATTATTGCAGTATAAGTACAATAATGAACACAAGTGATACCGAATTTCTATGGAAATAATACTGGTTGTATACAATAATGAATGCGATACTGGTAGTGTTACTGTATCTTTACGATTATGAACTCAGCCCATACTTTTTTTTTCTAGATTTTATTTTGACTTTTCTAGATTTTGTGTTTCGAGATTTTTGTACATTCGAGATTTTTGTCATTCTAGATTTTTGCATCCGGGATTTTTGTTTTTGTTTTTCTAGATTTTGTCCATTCGAGGTTTTTGTCATTCTAGATGACGTCATGATCCCAGGATTTGTCAATGGACAATATCTAGAAAAAAACAAAACAAAAAATCTCGAATGCAAAAATTTAAAATGACAAAAATCTCGAATGTACAAAAATCTCGAAACAGAAAATCTAGAAAAGTCAAAATAAAATCTAGAAAAAATCTAGAATTTTGTTTTTAGGTTGGTATGCTCTCTTAAATGTTGGAAATATTTTAAAATACAGTTGATTATACAGAAAGGTAAAATAAACGACTTTTTTCCATTTTGAATGTCCATCCATTTGTACGAGTTTTTTATATTTATTCAAAAAATGATAATTAAATCAATTAAAAAAAATAAATAAACAACTCTTCAGAAGAAAAAAAAAAACAAACGTAGACCGAAATAACAGCGCACTTACATGGACTGTGCCAAGTGTTAATAATAACAGTATATCGTAATGGCAAGTAAATGTACAAAATCATAGAAATAACAATGCAAAATATTGTTGCTAACTGACTTTAAAATTCAAGGTAAAGCGTTCGCAACGTTTACACAAATTTGCAAAATTGATAATGCTTGTTTACTGTATGTTTCAAGTTTAAATTATATTACCTAGGCGTAATATCTTTTCATAATGCAGACAATAATCTTCCACATACATATGTATGTATGTGAAGATTGGAGAAAGAATAGTTGAAAGTAATGTTTTAATTTATCTAAACTGTCCTCTGTGAAACTAATTTAATAAAAGTACAGTTATTATATTTTAAAAATTATCTAATCGTGAAAGATCTCGAAAAAACATTCATTTTTGAGTCAATGCTAAAGATTTGCGCGCGCAAATCTTTAGCATTGTCTCAAAAGTGAATGGTTTTTCGAGATTTTTGTCGTTCTAGATATTGTCTTTCTAGATTTTTGTTATTCTAGATTATATGCATTCTATATTTTGGTTTTCTAGATTTTTGTAATTCGAGATTTTGACATTCTAGATTATGACTTTCGAGATTTTGTCTTTCGAGATTTTGGTTTTCTAGATTTCGTGGTAGACCCTTTGTCAATTCCTCGCAAGAGGCAGTAGCCCTAAAAAAAAAAACTTTTTAGCTTTTAGTTGGACGAGGTTGGGTGAGGGAACCCAAACCTCCAGCAGCGTGACAAAGTATAAATCTTGATGAATAGAAATGTTATTCAATCTTTAAGACCGCACTCGACGGAACTTAACTTCAGCAGAACTATACTTCACAACGTATTCGTATAAAATTGTATATAGTTCAGTTGCCGTTAATTTAGTTTTTTTTTTTAAATACATTTGTTTATAACAGCAACTAAATAAAAGCTGCAAAAATTTAAATTTAAAAATCTACCCCGAAAAATATGAATCTACCACTTTTTCTTAGCTCAATCTACCAAGTTTTTTTAAATTTTGAAGTGACAACACTTCCGTCCACGTGATAAGAGAATTTCACACTGTATTACCGACATTGCCAACGTAATGAATAGCAGAATAGTAACAATTGAAAATTCAAGCAAAATTCCCCCCGATGAATAGCAGAATATGGCTGTAAGTCTCATATCGGTCTCAGTCTCGCTTTTTTTCGCGAGAAAATTTGAATTTGCAGTCTTGTCCCGGTGTCGTCTCCGAAAAATACGATTATCGGACAACTTATTGATTATTGGAACGAAATATTTTTGATACGTCAAAATATAATATGTCCCCATATACATATGTAGTTCGAATATCTGCAGAAGAAAATAAATATTTAACTGAAATTGGATTTTTCAATTTATCAGACTGTCTGTAAATTTCGGTCCAAATATACAGTCTGCTTAAAAGGCAGTCTCGGTCTCGTCTCGGATGCTTAAAAGGCAGTCTCGTCTCGTCTAACGACTGCCTGACGAGACAGAGATTTTTCTCGTCGCGTGTCCAGCCCTATTTAAAATTGAATCTCTAAATTGAACTGAATATCTGTATTAAAATAATATTCACATCACTCCGGATTCAACAAGCGAGGTTTCATTATATACTTTTATTTTTATTCATGTCGATTACCGAATCCGCAAAATTGTATTCCCAGGGTGCTTGCTTGTTCCGCAACGACTTTGGTGCGGATTTGAAATGTCAAGTTATATGCAATGCGGATGAGCTTTTCAAACTACGTTACCGACATTTGATAATCTGTATAACTGTATATATATACCATGCTTTGTGCACCCTCAGTTGACCTTTAAAAATTGTCTACTTTTTCAAGACAATTCATTCATTCATTCACTTTCATAAATTTTACCTTCTAGTTCAATAATTTTCAGTATCTCTCAACGCTGCCGTTAACATTTTCTGCTTCATAAAATCACCGTCAAAAGTTGAATATAGGAACTATAACTACCAAGTCACGCATAAAACACTTTCTTTTGTTCGCTTTCACTTTACTTCGCACTGATAGGAAATGACATCAAATACCTTTAAACTCAATTTTCGACAGGTGTCAGGCTTCTCTATTTATGCGACTTATGAAAGTGTACCTTTACCTTTTCCGAAAACAAAAGCCCACTAAAACTTATCGTCCGGATAATATTTAATAAAATACCAAAAGTATAACAAAAAAAGAAAAGTCTAAAGTGTAAATTTATCTTTCCGCTACTTATTGCTGAGAGCATCATACTGAGTATATCTGCTACGTGTTGGTTCCATCGCCTGCCGCCGGCCGCCCGCCAACGCTGCTGCCGTAATCAACACAACAAGGTCCTTTTTGTCAAAGAAAGGCAAATCATCATCTCTACCACCTTTCCTTACATATTTAATATATGTATGTAGGTAGAGGTACCTCTAGCTTATGAAAACTTCAAGTGAAAGTTGGTAGAAAAGTTTTTTCTTTTTTGGTAAGAAGGCAAGTATATTGAGGCAGAGGCAAACAAGCCAAGAAAGACAACGAAGAACAAAAAAAAAAAATATCAGAAATAAATAAGGTGGCCAAAAAGGATCCTCTTTATTGTGTTCATCGTCTTCGTAGCCATCGTATATCCTTTCCAATTCCCTATCGAAAAGGTTTAGTGCTGCTTTGAATGACTGAAAAGACGACGAGAAGAACCTATGAGGGACTGGGGGGGGTGGCTGAATCTCCTTTCCATATTATATAGGTAGATATTTGTATAGCATGTACTTTAACTCTTATGGAAGCATGCCGCGTCATGAAATTACGTTCTTCAATTTCAATTCATTCACGTGACATGAATAACTTTTGAATTTATATCCTAGGCCAGGATTCTTAATTCAAACTCGAATAATAGTCTAACACAATTCACACTGCAAGTCAATTGATGTGTCAACTTTTGTATAAAAGTCATTTAACGCGCGGAACACATTCTAGTTTTCGACAAGGCACTAGAGAGTTTTACATTATGTAGATTCTTGCAGGGGCTAGCAAGAGTAAGCAAAGGCTTGAACAAGGGCATTTTCGATTATGAAGCGCATTACCTCGTCAGGCCAAGCAAAAATAGTTGGCTTATGTGGGACTTGATCCCGCGATCTTCTGCTTGTCAGTCCAATGCGCTACCCACAAGGCTAACTCGCCATACAAAAGTTCGATGTTGAAAGTGAATAATTTTTCATGTTTGAAAAGTTTCCCTCGTCTAAATTTTTGGTACCTACTGAAATCCAGCAAGGCCTTGGCAAGTACCTGGCATGTTTACCTCGTCCAGGTTTTCCCTACTGAAAACTTATTGGCTCTGTTGATTTTATCATAACTTTATAATTTGGTCAGTTAGCATTTAAAATTTGATGTTTTGGGCCGACTTGGACTGAGAAAATAAAACGAGAACGAAGTGAAATGAACGATTTCCCTATAAGGTGCGAACGCATTGTCTTTTTTATTTGCGATTCCTACCATGTAATCCTCCAGCAGTATTTTATCATTTTTTTGTGCTTTTATCTCCGATCCCATATCTGCTTCAAAATAAATTTGTGTTTTATGTGGAAATTATTTTAAATCTAACATATAAGGCACAAAATGCAAACTTTAAAGATCTCTCTTAAACCGACGCGAAAAATTGGACATGGGAACGAACATTTCACCATTCAAAATTAGTTCACATGGCGATAAATGAGGGCACCCACATTGAAGGGGAGCGCTTTCACATATGAACC
Source organism: Melangyna quadrimaculata (assembly GCA_949320155.1). Classification (NCBI taxonomy): domain Eukaryota; kingdom Metazoa; phylum Arthropoda; class Insecta; order Diptera; family Syrphidae; genus Melangyna; species Melangyna quadrimaculata. Next base: position 149,150,149 of record OX439485.1, on the reverse strand, counting down.
CGACACGTCAAAAACGTTGTCAACAGCAAATGTTTTGCGTTGGTTGTTGGAAAACCCTTAAAGCTATCCCAAGCCAACGCGAAACTTTCTGCGCATCGGAGAAACATTCGCCAGTCAAAATTTATTTACACGGTGATAAATGAGGGTGCCCACACCAACGGCGTATGCTTATCCGCTGCCACGCCGAATGTTTCGCATTTGTTTGGAAGATCCTTTATATGCTATACCAACGCGAAACATTCGATGCAACAAAGCAATTAACATCGGTGGTCGGGTTCAACATGGCTAGTCGCATCAAGTCAGTCTGGGTGCTCGTTTATTGACAGGCACATTTATTTTGACAAGCGAAGGTTTCGTTGTCGTGGCGAATGTATCGCGTTGGTTTGGGACAGAGTCTAACGCTGAGTGAGGAGTATTCACCTTTTGCCCGTGAAAATTATTTTACATGGCGATGGCGATAAACAAAAGCACCCACATCGATGCGATTCGCACTTTAATAAGCCCGACAGTCGACGAAAGTTTCGTTTATCGTCATGTTAATTATTTTCGACAGATGTAAGTCGCTGTTGCCGTCGCGGTCGCCATCGCGGTCGCCGTCGCGGTCACCGTCGTGGTCGCGGTCGCCGTCGTGGTCGCCATCGCGGTCGCCGTCGCGGTCTTCGTCGCGGTCGCCGTCGCGATCGCCGTTGCGGTCGCCGTCGCCGTCGCCATCGCGGTCGCCGTCGCCATCGCGGTCGCCGTCGCGGTCGCCATCGCGGTCACCGTTGCCATCGCAGTCACCGTCGCGGTCGCCGTCGCCATCGCGGTCGCCGTCGCCATCGCGGTCGCCGTCGCCATCGCGGTCACCGTCGCCATCGCGGTCACCGTCGCCATCGCGGTCGCCATCGCGGTCGCCATCGCGGTCGCCATCGCGGTCGCCATCGCGGTCGCCATCGCGGTCGCCATCGCGGTCGCCGTCGCAGTCGTCGTCGAAGTCGCCGTCGCGGTCGCCTTCGCGGTCGCGGTCGCCATCGCGGTCACCGTTGCCATCGCAGTCACCGTCGCGGTCGCCGTCGCCATCGCGGTCGCCGTCGCCATCGCGGTCGCCGTCGCCATCGCGGTCACCGTCGCCATCGCGGTCGCCATCGCGGTCGCCATCGCGGTCGCCGTCGCAGTCGTCGTCGCGGTCGCGGTCGCCGTCGCGGTCGCCGTCGCGGTCGCCGTCGCGGTCGCCGTCGCGGTCGCCATCGCGGTCGCCGTCGCAGTCGTCGTCGCGGTCGCCATCGCGGTCGCCGTCGCAGTCGCCATCGCGGTCACCGTCGCGGTCACCGTCGTGGTCGCCGTCGCGGTCGCCATCACGGTCTTCGTCGTGGTCGCCATCGCGATCGCCGTTGCGGTCACCGTCGTGGTCGCGGTCGCCATCGCGGTCGCCGTCGCGGTCGCCGTCGCGGTCGCCGTCGCGGTCACCGTCGCGGTCGTCGTCGCGGTCGCCGTCGCGGTCGCCATCGCGGTCACCGTCGCGGTCGCCGTCGCGGTCGCCATCGTGAGCGCCGTCGCGGTCGCCATCGCGGTCGCGGTCGCGGTCGCCATCGCGGTCGCCGTCGCGGTCGCTATCGCGGTCACCGTCGCAGTCGCGTTCGCACTTTAATAAGCCCGACAGTCGACGAAAGTTTCGTTTATCGTCATGTTAATTATTTTCGACAGATGTAAGTCGCTGTTGCCGTCGCGGTCGCCATCGCGGTCGCCGTCGCGGTCACCGTCGTGGTCGCGGTCGCCGTCATGGTCGCCATCGCGGTCGCCGTCGCGGTCTTCGTCGTGGTCGCCGTCGCGGTCGCCGTCGCCATCGCGGTCGCCGTCGCGGTCGCCGTCGCGGTCGCCATCGCGGTCGCCGTCGCGGTCGCCATCGCGGTCGCCATCGCGGTCGTCGTCGCCATCGCGGTCGCCATCGCGGTCACCATCGCGGTCGCCATCGCGGTCGCCGTCGCCATCGCGGTCGCCGTCGCCATCGCGGTCGCCATCGCGGTCGCCGTCGCAGTCGTCGTCGCGGTCGCCGTCGCGGTCGCGGTCGCCATCGCGGTCGCCGTCGCCATCGCGGTCGCCGTCGCGGTCGCCATCGCCGTCGCGGTCGCCATCGCGGTCGCCATCGCGGTCGCCGTCGCGGTCGCCGTCGCGGTCGCCGTCGCAGTCGCCGTCGCGGTCGCGGTCGCCGTCGCGGTCGCCGTCGCGGTCGCCATCGCGGTCGCCATCGCAGTCGCCGTCGCGGTCGCGGTCGCCGTCGCGGTCGCGGTCGCGGTCGCCGTCGCCATCGCGGTCGCCGTCGCGGTCGCCGTCGCGGTCGCCATCGCGGTCGCCATCGCGGTCGTCGTCGCCATCGCGGTCGCCATCGCGGTCACCATCGCGGTCGCCATCGCGGTCGCCGTCGCAGTCGTCGTCGCGGTCGCCGTCGCGGTCGCGGTCGCCATCGCGGTCGCCGTCGCCATCGCGGTCGCCGTCGCCATCGCGGTCGCCGTCGCGGTCGCCGTCGCGGTCGCCATCGTCGTCGCCATCGCGGTCGCCATCGCGGTCGCCATCGCGGTCGCCATCGCGGTCGCCATCGCGGTCGCCATCGCGGTCGCCGTCGCGGTCGCCGTCGCCGTCGCGGTCGCCGTCGCGGTCGCCATCGCGGTCGCTGTCGCGGTCGCCATCGCGGTCGCCATCGCGGTCGCCGTCGCAGTCGCCATCGCCGTCGCCATCGCGGTCGCCGTCGCGGTCGCCGTCGCGGTCGCCATCGCGGTCGCCGTCGCGGTCGCCATCGCGGTCGCCATCGCGGTCGCCGTCGCGGTCGCCGTCGCGGTCGCCGTCGCAGTCGCCGTCGCGGTCGCGGTCGCCGTCGCGGTCGCCATCGCGGTCGCGGTCGCGGTCGCCATCGCGGTCGCCATCGCGGTCGCCATCGCGGTCGCCGTCGCGGTCGCCATCGCGGTCGCCATCGCGGTCGCCGTCGCAGTCGCCGTCGCCATCGCGGTCGCCGTCGCGGTCGCCGTCACGGTCGCCATCGCGGTCGCGGTCGCCGTCGCGGTCGCCGTCGTGGTCGCCGTCGCGGTCGCCGTCGCGGTCGCCGTCGTGGTCGCCGTCGCGGTCGCCGTCGCGATCGCCATCGCGGTCGCCGTCGCCATCGCGGTCGCCATCGCGGTCGCCATCGCGGTCGCCATCGCGGTCGTCGTCGCCATCGCGGTCACCATCGCGGTCGCCATCGCGGTCGCCGTCGCCATCGCGGTCGCCGTCGCGGTCGTCATCGCGGTCGCCGTAGCGGTCGCCGTCGCGGTCGCCGTCGCAGTCGCCGTCGCCGTCGCAGTCGCCGTCGCGGTCGCGGTCGCCGTCGCGGTCGCCGTCGCGGTCGCCATCGTGGTCGCCGTCGCGGTCGCCATCGCGGTCGCCATCGCCGTCGCCGTCGCGGTCGCCGTCGCGGTCGCCGTCGCCGTCGCAGTCGCCGTCGCGGTCGCGGTCGCCGTCGCGGTCGCCATCGCGGTCGCCGTCGCGGTCGCCGTCGCGGTCGCCATCGCGGTCGCCATCGCGGTCGCCATCGCAGTCGCCATCGCCGTCGCCATCGCGGTCGCCGTCGCGGTCGCCGTCGCGGTCGCCATCGCGGTCGCCGTCGCGGTCGCCATCGCGGTCGCCATCGCGGTCGCCGTCGCGGTCGCCGTCGCGGTCGCCGTCGCAGTCGCCGTCGCGGTCGCGGTCGCCGTCGCGGTCGCCATCGCGGTCGCCGTCGCGGTCGCCATCGCGGTCACCATCGCGGTCGCCATCGCGGTCGCCGTCGCAGTCGTCGTCGCGGTCGCCGTCGCGGTCGCCATCGTCGTCGCCATCGCGGTCGCCATCGCGGTCGCCATCGCGGTCGCCATCGCGGTCGCCATCGCGGTCGCCGTCGCCGTCGCGGTCGCCGTCGCAGTCGCCATCGCCGTCGCCATCGCGGTCGCCGTCGCGGTCACCGTCGCGGTCGCCATCGCGGTCGCCGTCGCGGTCGCCATCGCGGTCGCCATCGCGGTCGCCGTCGCGGTCGCCGTCGCAGTCGCCATCGCCGTCGCCATCGCGGTCGCCGTCGCGGTCGCCATCGCGGTCGCCGTCGCGGTCGCCGTCGCGGTCGCCGTCGCATTCGCCGTCGCGGTCGCGGTCGCCGTCGCGGTCGCCATCGCGGTCGCCGTCGCAGTCGCCGTCGCCATCGCCGTCGCCGTCGCCGTCGCGGTCGCCGTCACGGTCGCCATCGCCATCGCGGTCGCCATCGCGGTCGCCGTCGCCATCGTGGTCGCAGTCGGCATCGCGGTCGCCGTCACGGTCGCCGTCGCGGTCGCCGTCGCGGTCGCCATTGCGGTTGCCGTCGGGGTCGCCATCGCGGTCGCCGTCGCCATCGCGGTCGCCGTCGCGGTCGCCGTCGCCGTCCCCATCGCCGTCGCCATCGCGGTCGCCGTCGCCATCGCGGTCGTCGTCGTGGTCGCCATCGCGGTCGCCGTCGCCATCGCGGTCGCCATCGCAGTCGCCATCGCGGTCGCCGTCGCGGTCGCCGTCGTGGTAACCATCGCGGTCGCAATCGCCGTCGCCATCGCGGTCGCCGTTGCTGTCGCCGTCGCCATCGCCATCGCGGTCGCCATCGCGGTCGCCGTCGCGGTCGCCGTCGCCATCGCAGTCGCCGTCGCTGTCGCCGTCGCTGTCGCCGTCGCCATCGCCGTCGACATCGCGGTCGCCGTCGCTGTTGCCGTCGCGGTCGCCATCGCGATCGCCGTCGCCATCGCCATCGCGGTTGCCATCGCGGTCGCCGTCGCTGTCGCCGTCGCGGTCGCCATTGCGGTCGCCGTCGCTGTCGCCGTCGCCATCGTGGTCGCCATCGTGGTCGCCATCGCCGTCGTGGTCGCCGTCGCGGTCGCTGTCGCAGTCACCGTCGCCGTCGCCGTCGCCATCGCGGTCGCCGTCAAGGTCGCCGTCGCTGTCGCCATCGTGGTCGCCATCATGGTCGCCGTCGTGGTCGCCGTCGCGGTCACCGTCGCTGTCGCCATCGCGGTCGCCGTCGCGGTTGCCGTCGCTGTCGCCATATACTCTATCACCCACCACTTAGGTAAATATGTATATGGTTTTCAAGTGCACCAATGGGAAGTTACTAATTTGGGTCGACCCCAGACTCATTTTATTAATAATATTGGGGCTAAATTTTAAACAACCTATTGTTAAGGGCTTAACATTTTATTAGTTAACAATTTCCTAAGTATTTAGCAATTTACTATCTATTCCAAAATTGTAAACCTTTTGCTAACTAGTGAATTGCATTTGTAGGGTTTGAATTTGATGAACACAATTTTTGTTTTTATGCGTTGTAAATTAATTATATGTTAACGGAAACCCATCATGTGCTTAAAATAACTATTCGATATTAATATTTTATCATTTTGACTTCATTATTTACAAAAAAAAAAAACGAAAAAAAAGAAAAAAAAGTTGGGCACCAACAGAACCCGAACCTGGAACATTTGGGTCTTCTCATATGGATTTAGTACGATACTAAAAAGATAAAATAGCCAGTTGGTGATTTTAACTTTAGTAAAATGTTAGGGGATAGTACGATGCTAAACTCGTTTAAAATTAGCAAAACACAATTTTGAACCTAGTATAATACTAAAAATGATTTTACATCGTACTAAATCGTCTAAAATTTTGCGCCATTGTGTTTTGTTTACAGCGTCAGGATTAGCGTGCGGATTTAAGTTCTACCTTTAAATTAAATATAGTAATAAAAAGTTTGTCGAAAAAGAGAACGAAGTGTGTTTTCACCTAAGAGCGTTAAAATGTTCTTTGTATTTCGTTCTCGTTTCATTCCACCATAGTCCACTTGAAATTTCCAAAGAACAAAATGGTGCGGAACGGAACCTATGTGACTGTATCTGGAACAATCCTATTTTTAATTTTAACTTCCCATGCCGAGAGCTAATAATAATAAAATGTTTATAGTTTACACATCAAAAACCTTATTCTTGAAGATCGTACAATTGTTATTGGAATTACGATTATTTATGTCAACCAAGTCGATTTAAAACGGTGCAGGGAAATAATTCCACGGGAATCTGCTCCACATGAGCATTTATTTCACTCTTAGTGGGAATCTGCTTCACTTTTCAAAGTGGAGTTGATTCCCACAGAGAGAGAGAATTTATTACACCTTTTCCTGAGAATGAATTTCACTTTGAATGGTGGAGTTTCTGCCCACTTAGTGTGAGAAATAATTACACTTCTTCTGCTATTACTTTTGAATAGTGTTTTTGTTCTCAAAAACTAGTGTGTAACTTTTTAAATCAGTTGTATTAAATCAGTCGCCAGGCAGGCGTCAATTGGTGTACTTTAAGTTAATGTGTCATAGAGTACCTTGGGTATTTGCTGGGAAGTAAGTGTCAAGTATCGAAGTATGGTTTGGTATGAAACAATTAATTAAGTGGTCACTAATGTGCTCCCTTCACACAACTGAAGGACACCAACTGACAACATAGGCGCCTGCCAGGCGACTGAGCATACCCTAAGCGGAGCGACGGTGTCGCGTGAGCGGGACAGAGGACTCGAAAAGGGAGTTAAAATCCTTGAACCCGCGAAGCGGGCCACCCAAGGTACTCTTTATGACACATAAACTTAAAGTACACCAACTGACAACATAAGCGCCTGCCTGGAACTGACCATACCCTAAGTGGAGCAAAGGAGTATTATTCAAAAAATATTAAAAATTCGCGCGGTTTTAGGTCAGAAACGATTCCACAAAATTTAAGGTGAAATATACATTCTTGCCCTCGGTGGGAATCAATTCCACTTTGAAAAGTGGAGCAGATTCCCATTAAAAGTGAAATAAATTCCCATGTGGAGCAGATTCCCGTGGAATAATTTCCATGCACCATTTAAAACTAATATTTAAATTTGAAGGAGGTTCAGGTTTGTTAAGTATTGCCCCAAAAACTGGCGGGGAGGGGCGAATGATGGTGAATGATGTTTGACAATTGACCAGGCAAGTTTTATGTATTATTTTCGATTAATTTAGAAATATTATGATTGTGACGCCAGCATCGACGTCCTAAAGGGTTTTCCAATAAGAGGTGTTATTTTGAATAGCCCGCTATTTCGGTAGTTGTCACTTTTGAAACTGAAATTATTTGACAAGTAGAATATACGCCATTTATAAAAATGGAACGACACACGCTTCAACAACGCATTGAAATTATTAAAATTCACTATAAAAATGGTGAAAATTTGACAGAGTGGTTCGTAAAAAATTACCTTGACTGATGAGGCCCATTTCCACCTCGGTGGCTATACAAGTAAAATTATCACATCTGGGGCTCGGAAAACCCAGGATTTATTGTTGAAAAGCCTCTCCATCTTCCACAAGTAATTATTTGATGCGGTTTATGGTCCTGCGCGGCGGGGTCATTGGACCTTACTTTTTCGAAAATGAGGCTGGAGCAACAGCAACATTGAATCGGTTGCGCTATCGAGAGATGATTAATAAATTTGTGTGGCCGGAATTGGATCGTACTGACCTGGACAATGTTTACTTTCAATAAGACGGCGCTACGTCCCACACAATATTCGAAACCATCGATCTTTTACGGGAAAAGTTTTCGGACCGTGTTATGACTCGAACAATTGGCACCCGAGAACTTGTGATTTAACGCCTTGCGACTCCTTCCTTTGGGGCCACGTAAATGATAAGGTTTACGCCAATAGCCCAGCGTCGATACAAGACCTCAAAGATGGAAATCGTTAAGCTATTGAGGGCCTATAGCAGCCACTTTGCGATTTGGTGATGGAAATTTCATGAAAATGATATTGTTGTGTAAGCGTAGCCGTGGCGGCCATTTGGCTGATATTGGTTTCCATTATTAATGGTATACTTTCCTCTTTACATTAAAATAAACATCCGATCATTTATCTCAAAAAATGCCATTTTTTTTAATATCAAAATAACACCTCTTATTGGAAAATCCCCGGCGAAGCGGAGTGGTGGTTCAGTTCGCGACTAATTGTTTTTGTTCTTTTTTTTATCTGATAGATAAGATGTATAATACCAAAACACTCCTCTATTTCCCTGCAGAAAAAAAAATATCTTAACTGTTTCCCAGGAGTAGTCCGTAGCGTGCGTTCGACTGTCACGCTGGAGGTCTGGGATCGCTTCCCAGCCTCGTCCACCTAAAAACTAAAAAGTTTTTATTTCAGGGCTACTGCCTCTTGCGAGGAATTGACAAATCCTCCAAGAGTATCACTTGTCACGAATAAGTGCTTCCCGTCCAGTCGTTAGGATTCGGCATAAAATTGTAGGTCCCTTCCATTCCTGTCGATAGGCGCAGGGCGCACACAGGAATGATTGCGAGTTGTTAGTCACTAGGCCCTGGTTCTTCATGAGCCGTTGTGCCACCCGATTTATTTTTATTTAGGTATTTATTTTCTAACTGTTTGCCAGCACAATCAAATGGCTTCAAGTGTATAAAGGCATTACATAGACTATAACAAAGAGCGGTACATTTTCATTGTTGGTCGGGCTAAGAAAACAAAAACCATAAGAAAAAGTAAAAATAAATAAACCAAAAAAGAAAAACAACACAACGAGTTGAACTGGAAAATTTATGAACCCCTTAACGTTGATGGAATATCCTTTAAATCCGCATGACATTACACATAGAGAAAAGCTCTGGGTGAGCTGAGAGCTTCTGCTGCGTGAGATTCATCTTTTATTATGTCGTTTCCATTTTAAATTTTCGTAACAAAAAAAAAAAAAAATTAAGAAATGTATCTTATTGTTGGGTTGCAGGTCAATGGTCGGCACAATTTGTGTTGATGAATTACATGCATTAGCAGCCCAGGGTTTTCTGTCGCCAGAGGGTGTCAAGGAAAATGTGTGTGTGTCGGTGTCGTAAGCTCGTAAGTGCTTGGAAGAAAAGCATATATGAATGGATGTGGATGCTAACAGTAGGGTGCTCATTGTCATTGTATAGATAGAAGAGTCTTGTACGTTTATTTTCTATCATTTTGATGAATTTGTGTGTCGAAAATACCTTCCTATTTTGAAGCGGTCTCTTTGGTTTTAAATACATTAAGATTTTCACTTGTCAAACTATGGAAACGAAACTGAATAATTATGAAGAAATTGAAGCAGAACTTAATCCTTCATTATTTCTCCATAATTTGGACAACATTCCGAACGCAGCCCTTGATTTCCCCAGATTCGGCTGATTATATTTAGTTTACGATTCTGCCACCAGTAGAGACAATACTAGCACGTCATTGGAAATTCTATATTATCTTAACTTGTTTTCCAGAAATATCTGCTTGGATGTATGAGAATGTTCCTAGGCTGATCGTTTTTGTTTGTGGCGTATTGATCTTTAGTCCAACGATTTCAGCATCTCTCCAGTCTTGTTGTCATTTAATGAAGATCCATGATCCTTTGAGAGAGCAAGCATACTTCATCGGTGAAGTCCAGATGTTTTAGGTTCGGTTGCAAAGTCCACTGAATTCCTACATTTTCAGTCGACAAAGCTTCGTGCTTCACTTATCAACAATAGAAAAAGTATTGTCGGCAACCTTTTGACATAAATAAGTAAAATAAATTAATTGGGTGGCGCAACGGCTCATGAAGAACCAGGGCCTAGTGACTAACAACTCGTAATCATTCCTGTGTGCGCGTTTCGACAGGAATGGAAGGGACCTACAATTGTATGCCAAATCCGAACGGCGGAAAAAAGATACTCTTGGAGCATTTGTCAATTCCTCGCAAGAGGCAATAGCCCTGAGGTGGACGAGGCTGGGAAGTGAACCTGGACCTCGAGCGTGAAAGTCCAACGCACTAACCATTACGCTACGGGCTACTTTCCACCTTTTGACCTCACATTTGCATCCATCAATTTATCTAGCATGCCCTATTGGCAAAGCAAACTCTATTGACACTGTCGAACGCCCTTTCCAATTCGATGAACAGCAGGTGAAGTGGCGATCGATATTTAACGAACTGTTCTATGATGATATGCAAGGTGTTGATGGGTCCAAACAGCAGATTTCCAATTGTTCCTTTTGCCCAGTCTCCTGAAACTAATTCCCGTATTCGCACCTGCCCTCCCAACTTATCGGAGATAACATCAGCAATCAAATCCCTCAAAAAACAACAAAGCGGTAGGTTTGGACGGCATTACCGCTGAAGTCTACCAAGAAGAGCCACAAACATCAGCGAAGTTGCTACATCCCTTAAAAGCACAGGCATGGGAGAACGGAAGTTTTCCCATTGAATGGAAAAAAGGGATGATCGTCAAACTACCAAAAAAGGGAAATCTTACGGATTGCGGAAACTGGAGAGGGATCTGTGTCCTCCCCCCGGTGGCAAAGATAATGGCGTAAATAATCTTGGAACGAATCGAAAAACATCTGAACTCTGCTCTCGACAAATAGCAAGCGGGAATTCGTGCAGGCTTATCCTGCATTGATCACATCAACACCTTCAGGATCATAATAGAACAATGCGTGGAGTTCCGCTCCCCTCTTCATTTGCTCTTCATCGACTTCGAAAAGGCATTCGATAGTTTGAATCGAGATTTCATTGGTCAGCTTTACGCAGGAGAGGAGTACCCGAGAAGATTATCGCCATTATAAAGGCTACCTACGAGGGTGCATCGTGTCAAGTCTTACACAACGGAAAGGTATCAGAGGACTTCGATATCCATATAGCGGAGTTCGTCAAGGATGGTTGCTATCTCCACTACTTTTCCTGGTGGTTATAGGGGATGTCCTTCACGCAGCTCTAGCCGAGCAAGCGTGTGGAACTCGATGGATGATGTTTTCGTTCCTGCAACATCTTGATTACGCTGACGATATTTGTTTGCTCTCGCACAACATTATGGATCTTCGTCATATGGTGAGTAATCTGGAATGCGAGGCAAACAAAGTCGGTTTGAGGATCAACGCCAGGAAAACAAAAATCCTCAACATTTCTGAATCTTCTTCTCAAGTTGTCGTTGCGGGACAGCAGGTTGAAGCGGTGGACAACTTCCTGTACCTCAGTAGTGTTGCCTCAAAAGACGGCGGCGGTGGTACGAATGAAGATGTTAACTGCTGAATCGGCAAAGCCAAAGCTGCTTTCGGCATGCTGTCTGAAGTTTGGAAGAGCAACGTCAACTGTACGAAGACCAAGCTGCAACTGTTCCGCTCGATCGTAGATTCAGTACTACTATATGGGTGAAGTACATGGAAAGTGACCGCCTGTCACAAGGAAGCTAGAAACTTTCGAAAATAGGTGTCTCCGAAACATCCTAAGGATTTTTTGGCCGAACACCATCTCCAACCAAGAACTCCTTCGGAGAACGGGCGAAAGTCCTATTGACATCGTTATTAGGAAAAGAAAGTCACACCCTACATCGTGGTGCAGACTCTATTGCAAGACATGTAATGGAGTGGGATCCACTCATCTAAGATGGCAGAAGACCTGGAGGACAGAGAAAATCTTGGCGTAGAACAGTCGACAAGGAATCACAAAAGCTCGGTAAAAGTTGGGGAGAGCTAAAATACATTTCCAGAAACCGAACGCGATGGCGTGTAGCGGTCGTTGATGTCCTGTGCCCCTTGGAGGGGTCAAGGATCTAAGTAATTAAGTAAGTCTTCAGCAAAAACTCTCTGTTTCTCAAGCTCTCGCAATGAGTGGGTGCAGGAGCTCACTCGATGTTGTTGGCGCTGCTCGTTTTAGCTCGTTTCGCGGGAATACCATAAAGTCTAGTAGTTTTCTTATTTTTCTGTGCTTTGATTGCGGTAAGTTTTTCTTCCCAATAACTGTTGTTGGCGCTGCTCTGTGGGAATACCATCAACTCCAACAGCTTTGTTGATTTTTAGTGTTTTGATTACGGTAAAGATGTCTTCTCTACTAGGGAGTACAGTACAGTGCGTATTCGGGAATTTTTTACTACGGACGGGTCATTGGGCGTTCGGTTTACTTCACTAGCAAAAATGCAGAAAAGTACGCCTTCCAACTTTTTAGCTGGTCCTCATAAAAATTTAGCAGAAATCTGCCTGTGTCTTTTACCAGGTGTAAGGTCTTTGGTAAATCTGTAGACGGTATTATATTGTCCCATCACCTACTTGCGGCCTCTTCTGCTTTTATAGCCAACGCGTTGATGTAGTTACGCTTGTTGCTTCACTTACTCTGAACTTCTCTCATATTCATGCGATTCATGTATGCTCAAGCTCGTTTCTCCCTTCTGCTGTAGTAGCTGCTAGTCGAGATGTTTTCTTTCTTCAATCCTTGCCCAAGTCTCTTCAGAAATCCAAGCACTATTTTACCCTTGCAACCGACCGACTAGACTTTCAGCACAGGATATGAATGTTGGTGGACTGAGGGATCCTAAAGTCTATTGGAATTAAACTTAGGCATTCCGGAGTTTTCTTGGGATCTTCGAACTTCAGCTGTACGTAATATTACGGTAGCAAACATCAGATGATGGTCCCAAGACGTTGCCATGTCTGCTCATTTGCTCCTTCTGTTTCGGACGTCCTGGAAACATTGCTTCTAACTGATCTCGATCAATTTGGTTGCCTGTCTGTCCGTCGACACCCAAATGACTTTGTGGGACGTCTTGCGCTCAAGCAGGATCCAACCTATTATTTTGGCTTCCAAAAGTCGAAAAAACGATCGCCTTTGTCGTTTCGGTCCCCAACACCATGCTTTTCCATAACATGCTTGATCCCATCTTTGCCACTGCCAGCCTTGGCATTCAAGTCTCCCATTACGATAATATGATGTCTCCGCATAGTGTACTACCCTAAGCAGCACTCAGCCGGTTATAAAGACCTCCTTCTCCTCGACAGAAGAGAGCTTCGTTGGAGCAAAACACTGTTATATGGTGACGTGACGTACTCTAGTCTGAAACCTGGCTTCCAGGATCCAGTCATTTGAAGCCTCCCAGGTAATTAAGCTTTTGAGAGATTTTTCGGACAGATACTCTCTGGATTCCTGACAGCTTCCAGGTGCCTTTCTGGAAAAGAGTAATTAAGTGCTTCGAGTTGCAGACCTTAATTTCCCCGAGCCCAAACATCTAACTTTACTAACCCTAACAAAAAAAGATGCAGAATATACCTATAAAACGGCTCCTAACTTTAGCATTTTATGGGATATTCTAAAAGGTCAGTAAGTGGTCAACAAAGGTCAACTAGTTTCAGAAATTGGTCAGCCATAGAAAACTTTTAATCAAGGGTTACATTTTTTCAAGGTCACCAACTATTTTTGGCACCTCATTTATGGGATATTCGCCGTATACCGTTCGAAAGGGCACCGGCTCGTTATAGAATGTCAGCTAGTTTCAGCTGCTAGTCGCATAGGTTTTTTTTAATAAATTTTTAAAGTTTGGTTCAAGGTCACAGTATAAGACTTTTAGCACCTCATTTATAGAATTTATAAAAAATGAGTATGCCATCTAAAAGGTCAGTAATTGGTCAAAAAAAGTCAGCTAGTTTCAGTAATTGGTCAGCCATAGATTTTTTTTAATAATTTTTCGAAAAATTTTCAAGGTCAAAACTATTTTAAGCACCTCATTTATGGGATATTCGAAAAAAATATACACCATCTGAAAGGTTACCTACACCTTATAAAAGGTCAACTAATTTCAGTAATTGATTATTTTATATGATTTTTTGAAATTTTCCAAAAAAAAGAAACCATTTGAAAGGTTATTAAATCCTCATAAAAGGTCAACATGTTTCAGAAATTGGTCAGCCATAGGTTTTTTTAATGAATTTTTAAAGATTGTTTCAAGGTTACAGTATAAGAGTCTTCATTAAAAAAAAAACTGTGCCTGACCAATTACTGAAACGAGTCGTTGGCCTTTTTAACGGTATAATTTTTTTGCGAATATCCCACAAATGAGGTGCTAAAAGTCTTATACAACCTTGAAAAACAAAAAATTTCAAAAATTTATATAAAATAACCTATGGCTGACCAATTACTGAAATAAGCTGACCTTTTATCACGGGTTGTTGACCTTTCAAATGGTATACTTCTTTTGCGAATATCCCACAAACGAGGTGCTAAAAGTCTTATACGACCTAGAAAAAATAAATTTTAAAAATTCAATTAAACAAATTAATTAAAAAAAAAAAAAATTTAATTAAAAAAAAATAATTGCGTGTTAACGAGGCCCTCAGCGCTCATCAACTGATGAGTCTTAGTGAGATCGCCCTGACGAAACACCCATTTTGTGAACGAAAATGCAAGCGTTTACTGCGTTTAAATTTTTTTACAATTTTATTTCGAGAAGTAAAGTTTACTATTTCACAAAAAAATTACCAATTTTTAAGCTACGCCTACATATTCAGCTTAATGAAAATCATCATATTCGGCACCGATCCATAAATTCCCGGATAACCTTTTTTGGCACAACCTTCTCCCCACGAACTGATACCAATTATTTGTCGCCTCCTCCTATCCATCAATCCTCCACCCGAATCACCTTGGCAATTGTCCTTTCCTTCGGCAGCGGCACACATCAGCTTATCAGCAATACGCGCAGTGTTATAGGCTTTTTGGCAGATTAGCTGGTTAACAGTTTTAAGGCTCACACATTGCAATCTTCTTCGCCCTAAGCCCTTAGTATCTTCAAACTCATAATGAACACCCCATCCACAGATAACAACAACCGAATTATCCGCTGATCGGTGCTCTGCCAATCTAGCTGGTTGACTAGATTTCGTGAATCTAATTGGTGGACTGATCTTGAGTAAGGAAGAATCATTGTTATTGTAGTCGGAATTGAAGTCAGGATTTTGGATGACTCTTGTGACCTTATGTTTCTTTCCATAATCAGCAATGGCAGATCCATGACGGATGGAAAATAATGTTGTGTTCTTTCCATCGGTGCAGTGTGCAGCAGTTAAGATGGTATCTCTAGATATGATTGTACCACCGCAAATGTGATTATCGTTATATCGAACCGATACTTGATATGGGCACTTTCGGATATTTGTATCGTTTCCCCCAACAATTCTACTTTCAAGAGTAACATTAGTACAACTGATGATCGTGAAGATGGCGAAATATACCATCACTACAAAATACTGCATTCTGAATAATTGTAAGATAAATGACTAAACATTAGACGAAAATTATTAACAATCTTTGAATTTTATATAAAAATTTTGATAAGAATTTTCGGGGCTTTATCAGTTAACCTTTATCTATCTTATCTTTGAGATAAAAAATTTGAATAATCTTCAATCAGCACAAGTCGCTTGTTTGCTTTTTTGTTATGATAAGCTTTAGCGAAATGATTTAGCATACAAAATATTTGACAAGATGACATTAGAAATAGAATCTTTCAAAGTTAAAATAATAAAAATTCCAAGCAGAATCTCTCAAGTGATAGTAAAAGTTGCGCAAAACTTTATGCCTAGTAGTTCAAGATCCCGTCAGGTCCACCCGCCAGACCTTACTTATTTTCTAATGGACAAAATGTGTACGATAGAGAAGTGTTAGTACGAACGGTTAAAGAAGCAACCAGAAAAGTCAAGTAAACTGCAAAAACGAAATTTCCATGCAACAAGTGCAAATAACTGGGATTGAGCTGCTGAATGCCCCCAAAATAAATCTGCTCAGAACGACACCAAGAAATTTCAAAAAAATAATGCTTTGATAGAATTTTCGTTGAATGCAACAATGGGAAATTTACTAAGACGGTGTCATATGGTATTGTGACATTGGAGCTTCAAGACATTACACCGAACAAATCGCACTTCGAAGAATATACGCGATTTGATGTACCTGAAGCAATTTGTCAAGGAAAACAGGATGTCACAATGAATGCGTATGGTCAAGGCAACATAAAAATTCAGGTGAGCATTGAAGGTACGTGGAAAGAAGCAATTTTGAAGGAAGTATGGTACGTCCCTGATGCAAGTTCACAACTGTTTTCTGAGAAGACCGCAGCTCGAAATGGTTTCACGACAACGATGGATAATCGAACTGTCACAACACAAGTTAGTCGTAACGGTGGAGTAGCAGTTGAACGTTATCTCCAAAATGAGCTGTATGTCTTAAAAATGCAAGTAAGGAAACCATCAGAGCCCGTGCAAGTATAGATGTCAAATGTTCCAGAAAGTCTTCAAGTATACCACTAAAGATTTGCTCACCAGAATAAGCATCATGTGAAGAAAGTTCTTGCTAAGATGAATATCAGAGTTCCTGAAAGCGGAGAAGAGTTCTGTGATGGATGAGCTGCTGGTAAAATGCACAGACTTCCTTTTAAGCCAAGAAGTGATCGACCAGGTATGGTTGGCGAGCTTGTCCGCGCAGATGTTCTTGGACCGGTTGAAACAACATCAGTAGGAGGATTCCGAAATTATGTCTTTTCTTTCTGAAGCACAAAAGTGAGGTATGTCAAAAGTTTCAATATGTCGCTTGAAACTTTTTTGAATGAAGCTCGCACCAATGGCCACATTGTAAAAAAGTTGATATGTGATGGCGGCAAAGAATTTGTCAATAAAGAAGTTGCCAATCTGTTGTCAAAATTAGGGATAGAGCAATGCATTGGACCTCCTTACACACCTCAACAGAATGGAGCCGAAGAGCGAGAAAACCGAACAATTGTGGAAGCAGCTAGAAGTATGAGAGTTTCCAGTAAATTGCCGAAATGTCTGTGGGCTGAGGCATGTAATACAGCAGCATATGCCTTGAACCGCACAGAACCAACAACTATCGGAGACAAGGTTCCGTATGAATTATGGCATGGGAAAGAGCTGGAAACTCTTAGGGCCAGTTTGTTCACAGCTGATTATTTTTAATCCATGATAAGTGGTGCTGGGAAATCCTCAAATGTTTTTGTTGATCAAATTTTGTTTACAAAATTCAAAGTATGAGTTGGTAATCATGGATTTCACTATTCAGCCAATTATGGTTGATTAGCGTTAGTTAATTAGAGCCTATGAAAGTCACATACTAAATTTAACCCACTGTGAACAAACTGGCCCTTAGACATTTACGCATCTTTGGTATTAGTTGTAATGTCCACATACCAAAAGAACTTCGGAAAAAGTTTGACAAAAAAAAGCTATTTACGGAAGGATGGTCGGCTACGTCAATGAAAAAGACGGATATCGTGTCTGGATTCCAAAGCTGAAGAAAATTGTTTGCAGCCATGATGTGATTTAAAACCAGAAGTAGTCTGCAACACGAATTCTGAAGGAATGCTAGAAGAAGTCATGCAAAAAGAAGAAACGCAGAAAGAAAGGAACAAAGTTGATATTTTGATCACATGTGAAGGCAATGCTAAAGAAACTGTTGATACTGAGGGAGCTGAAGAAAATTTAGCACCAGGTGTTCAGTTGGGCATCCAGAATGAAGAAAGTGAAGCTGACGAAAGTCCTAGCTCAGAAGAAAATTTTAGGTCAAGTGGTGAGTTTGATAGTCAAAATGTAGAAAGTGAACCCGATGCTGAAGATTATGTAGTAAACACCAACACAAGAATAAGAAAAAAGCCAAGTTGGATGACAGGATGAGAATATTTGATGTTAGCTGAAGAAAGTGGAACAAATCAAGAACCTAGGACATACTCTGAAGCCCTGAAGTCAGTAGATAGTGCGCACTGGCTCTCAGCGATGAAAGATGAGATATCATCTTTTGACGAAAATCAAACTTAAGAGCTTGTAAAGTGAACCCAATGCTGAAGATTCTATAGTAAACACCCACACAAGAATAAAAAAGTCAAGTTGGATGGTAGGAGGAGAGTATTTGAGTACCTTTTTGATGAAGAAAGTGAAACAAATCAAAAACCTAGGACATATTCTGAGGCCATGAAGTCAGTAAATAGTGCGCCTTACCAATAATTAATGACTAAACAAGCGTTTAGATAAACGCCACTTTAAACTTTAGAGACGAGTTAATTTGTGTGTTTACCAATAACCAAATTTAACACGTCTTTAACTAATCAGTGCTCTTTTACATTATCTACTACATTTCTTGCCAAACAGATAGCTTCTGTGAATTGAAATGGACGCGTTCAAGAATCGATGCGATTGCCTTTCTAAGATACCTTCCTATCCATATAGGTTACTGATCAAGCAAAACCGGATAGGTTAATTAAAAGTGCAAAATACTTGAGAGTTACAAATAAGCAAATAAGAAGGAATAAATCTATTTGTTTATTTTGATTACCTTATTAGTTTTATAGCTTTGCAACAAAATTCACGAACAAGCAATTTAATTGAATTGTAAGCGACAAACATAGAGGATAAGGGTAATTTTTTTTCTCCTTTGGTTTTCAGAATGACAGCACAAACGTGGCGTTTACATCTAATCACGAGTTTAAACATGCGTTTCTTCACTCTTAAATTTAAAGTGACGATTAGCGTTAAGCTGACTATTAAATTGATTATTGGTATGGTTCATTATTTATAGTCCACTTAAATAATTAACTGATCCCTAAATTTGATTATTGGTAAGGCCCAGTGCGTTTTGGCTCTCAGCGATTAAAGATGAGATCTCTTGACGAAAATCAAACTTGAGAGCTTGTAAGAAAATGTAAAAGTCGCCCAAAATAGATGGATCCTTCGAATCAAGGATGCAGGGAAAGATGGGAATCGGCGGCGGCGGTACAAAGCAAGACTTGTTGCAAAAGGATATGTTCATCGAAAAGGTATCGATTACGATGAGACCGATGAATGAGACGGCATTTTTAGACGGTACTCTTGAGGAGGAAGTATACTTCGAGCAGTCTGAAGGTTTTCAACATGGAACCGGACGAGTATGTCGATTAAAAGGGAGTTTGTATGGACTTAAACAAGCTCCACGTTGTTGGCAAAAACGCTTTCTGGGCTTCATGAAGAAAGCAGGATTGAAGATGGAAATGTCCTTTATGTAGCGATTTATGTCAACGATGGATTAGTTCTTGCTAACAACGAAGTCGAAATTCAAAATTTTATACATGCACTCAAAAATGAATTCAAAATTACCATTGGATCTCTTGACAATTTTCTCGGCATCAAGATACAAATTGAAAACGAAGGCTCAATTAAGGTAAGCCAACAAAATTATACCAAAAGAATTTTAGAATGTTTCAAATTAGATAAATGTACTCCAGTAATGACTCCAGTAAGTCGAGAGGAAGAGAAGTCAAAATTCGAAGATGTTAAAGATCAAGTTCCATATTGTGAAGCTGTTGGGAGCTTGATGTATTTGGCAACAGCAACTTGACCTGACATTCCATTTGCAGTTTGTTCTAGAGCAAGAAGGATGGAGAATCCCACTAAGGATATCTCCGTGGTACTACACAATCCGCCATTAGTTACAAAGAAAAGAGCAAAGAACAAAAAATAGCTATTTAAAGTGATGCTGATTATGCAGGTGATGTTAAAATCAGACGTTCAACTACCCTACGGGAAAAATTCAAAAATTCATTGAGGAAAAATCAGCTTTTTCCTTGAGGAATGGCAGCTGCACCGTCCACTTTTCAGCTGATTCCTTTGATGAAATTAACATGGGCATGTCCTAGGCGGGAAGCACATGCTGAAAATCTGGTGAAAATTCCCCAACGAAATCACTACTTCATTGGAAGTTGTTTATTCACCAACCCAAGTGATGAAAAACATGGTGGTTGCATAATCTGTGAATTCACTACATAAATGTTTGTGGTTTATTCATCGGTTCAATATTTTCGATGAAAAAGGTAATGAAAATTCAATTGTCAATTCACAAGATAAGTGGTAGTTGTTTATTCAGCAATTAATTAATTCAATATGAAAAATGTGAAGAAAATTAAATAAATAGTGAATTCATTAATTCTGTTGTGTTGTGAATTTGTGATTGGTTAATTAAAATATAGAATTAAAACTTTACATTAATGTGAAATCACTAGGTGAGTGGTTGTTGGTTAATCACCACTTCACTTATGCAAAGTGGTGATTAACCAACAACCCGAAGTGCTTTCAGACAATCTGAGATTTCCTAATTTTAATGGAAATTCACAAGTCCTCTTATAATATTTACTGTCAGTAGACAATGTCAACACAGAGAACACAAAACAAAATCAACTTCTATCAAAACACACAATGGCGGTGCACACTTTACAAAGCAAATGAGTGGACATAGACGATGAACTGATGAACTTGTGCATGACTTTTCAACAGTTTTTTCATCGCATAATTTTCCCTATCAAAAGCAATTTTTAATTCAACGAAAGAAAGGGTTGTTTTTACACAAAGCAGAAAGTGGGTTCAAATCTATGAACTGAGGAAAATGTGCATGACTCTTCACTGACTAAATCATTGCATGACGTTTCCTTTTATTATTTGGCTAGTGAATTGATTGAAGAATTCAGCTATAAAATTCATTGGGGACGATATTTCCCGCTGGGGAATTGATTGAAGAATTTAGCTATAAAATTCATTGGGGACGATATTTCCCGCTGGGTACGGGAGTAGTCTTATTGTTTGCTAGTGGGCCTGTATCATGGACAAGTCAACTTCAACGCACCGTGGCCTTATCAACTACTGAAGCTGAAATTATGGCTGCAAGTGAAGGTGCAAAGGAAGATATGTGGCTAAAACGTCTTTTAAAAGAGCTAAGGACAGATAGAAGTTTTACCTACTTTATATGTGGACAGTGCAAGTTCTGTAAAACTAGCAAAGAACCCAGAATTTCATAAAAGAACGAAGCATATTGAAGTTCGTGACTTTTATGTTTGAGAGCGGTTTCCTGAAGGTGACTTAAGATTAGAGCATATCCCAGGCACTGAATAGTTAGCCGATTTGCTGACAAAAACACTCGAACAAATCCAATTTCAGATGCTACGAAAGAAAATAGGTATAGCTTTATTTATTGTAACCATTACAATTCATTTTGTTTGCTGTTTATGGAGGAAGTGTTGAAACAAGATAAATCACCGAACAATATGAAATACTTAATTACTTTGTTATCATGTTAGTAGTTTACGTTTTCAATCAAATGATGAGAAAATTTATTATTATAAATGGTGGTAAAATTTTAAGGGCCGATGTTGATTTTGAATAAAACACAAATTATTAAGAAAATTTATAAAATATATGCTGTGATGCTCTGCACAGAGCGAAAAAAGGCTACATAAAATCAATAAGATTGCCTTATTGAGCTACTTTGCTTAGAAATCTTATTAAAAGTAATGAAAAGAAAACTTATTGGATCTTATGAAGAAAATCTTTTTGAAGTTCAGAGAAGTTTTTAGTATACTCTTTTTATATGGAAATTCTTATTTAATAATAAAAGTATATAAAAACCTTATTACTTGTCAGTTTTAAGAAGTCAATCTTATTAACATGTTTCTTTTGTATAAAGGCTAATAAGGAAATCTTCTTAAATCGAAAAGTATTTTTATATAAAAATGTTAAAATCCCGTTGTTTTTCCATGGTGCGTCTGCAAGAGTGATAAGCAATAAGAAAACCTTGTCTCTTTTCGGTTCTAAAAAGATAAACTTATTAAAAATGTCTGTCCATTTACGCTAATAAGAAAATCTTCTTAAATCAAAAAGAATTCCTTTTTAAATCTTAAAGAGAAATTATTACATACATGAGAGGTAATAAGAAAATCTTATTAGTTTTGTGTCTTAAAAAGAAAAACTTATTAAAGGGGTTGTCCATTCCAAATCAAAAAGAATTCCTTTTTAATAGCATAAGTTATCTCATATTTTATATGTCAACGTGAAACGCTGCCTTGCTTTGCATCTTCTAGTCTAGAGACGTCTGTGTGCCGCAATTTAAAGAAAAAAAAATTAAAGCTAGTGTATAAAATTATTTAAAATGTAGGAAAATATTGAAAATATAGTCGCGAGTGCCAGTGAAAGTGATAGTTAGTGAAGCAATAAATGTTTCATATTTAATATGGATCACTGAACAAATTGAGGAGACCCAGCAAATTTGCCTCTCCTGGGGGCTTAGTAGATCGGTGTCCGCGTTACTCAAAGTGTATGGAGTAAACTCCACTGACGTCCTTGAAAAAATGGAGTTAGAGGACGTCGAAAAATTCTTTAGCAGGATCGATAGTTCCGGCTACTTACATAAATACTGGAAATAAAGGGTTGAGAAATATTTATGGGCCAAGAGCCTATCAACTTTTGGGTGGGATTTATATATTTTTGTTCATACATAGTTATATTCTAAGAGCCAGCAGCAGATTTTGGTCGTGAAAAGAAACCCAGTTAAATTTTTCGACTCAGGGAGCCAAGCCCTATAAACTGACATGCATTTCAAGAGATTTGTATTGATAATCTAATTGATAAACTAGTAATAACATCCGCGACTTTTATCGCGCTTTTCAGAAGTTTGGCGTAACTCAAACGCCTGTAACTTATATTTTCACTTTCTTGAGTCAAAACCTTTTAATAGGTAAACATTTGAAGAAGCTACCACTAATATACAATTCAAAAAAAAAATAATAACATCCGCGAATTATAACGCGGCTGTCAGTTCTTTGGGGCCACTCAAACGTCTGTCACTTACATTTTATTTTTTTTTTTGGGTCAAGATCTTTTGATTGGAATACATTTCAAGTGGTTTCCCTTAAAATCCTCTTACTAAAAAAATAAAAGAAAAAATCCGCGATTTATTTCGCGACTTTCCAGCTGTTGGGTGACACTATAAACTCCTTTTTTTTTATACATTAATACTCTGGTAGTCAAGACCTTCCGATTGCGATACATTTTGGTAGAATACATCAATTATTCAAAAATTTCAATAAAAAATCCGCGACTTTAATCGCGTCTGTCGGGGGTTTTGGGGCCACTTAGACGTCTGTCATGTACATATTCGCACTCAGGAGGTCAAGTGGTTTCCTTTTTGACAAAAAAAAAACGCCAAAACAACGCGTTCCCAGGGTTGTCTGTCGGTGGTTTCGGTGCCACTTAGACGTCTGTCACGTACATCTTCACACTCAGGGAGTCCATGGTGGTTGCCCAAAGACCTAAAAACGCGGAAAAACGCGTTTTCGGGGACGTCTGTCTGGGTTTTGGGGCCGCCTAGACGTCTGTCGAAATCAGTTTTGTAATCAGGGAGTTCATGGTGTCAAGTTGTGTTACATTTGAAATGGTTTCCCACCCGATTTCAATTTTCAGAAAAGTTGTACTTTTGATGCACTTTTACGTGGTAACGGGGCCAATACATGCTGGCAGACGAACGTATTCGTTATCACCTTCACCAGGACTACCTATACTATTAAAATCTTTTGGTTCCCTTTCACGACCAAAATCTGTTGTCAGCTCTCGGTCTATTATGTTTATTATTACTTTTTTATTTATTTACTTGAAAACGTGTTTCTTTTTTTAAAAACGGATCTTGAATATATTTACCAAATATTAAAAAAAAAAAAACAATGAATTGTTTGAAAAAATATGTATTTCGTCTTTTCTTTAAATGAATTTAGCAAAAATTTTGTATAAAATTAATAAATATAATAAATATTTTGTTCGTTCTTCTCATTGTTTCTAAGAGAATTTCACACTTTTTCAATAACACCTTCTCATTGTTTCAAAAAGATTTGTACATGCTTTTAATAAGTTTTTCTCTTTTATTCAAAGCGTATTCCGCATTATTTCAATAAGATCATCTTATTGTTTCTAAGAGATTTTCACATATTATCAATATGGCTTCTTATTGTTTCTAAAAGATTGGCTCATGCTTTTCAATAAGTTTTCTTATTATTTTAAGAAGCACTCATATTGAAATACAATAAGATATCTTCTTAAAAATATGTGGATATCCTATAAAATGGGCATCAAGATTTTAATAAGATTTTCTCTATGGTTTTAATAAGACTTTCTTCTTGGCTGAAAACCATAAGTAGAGAAATCTTATTGTTTTTTTTCTATTTTAGGTGGTACTTTTTTCTCTGTGTGTCATTTTCTTTAAGTCAAAACGTCATAATCTGGGCAATCGGACCAATAGGACTCAAGATATAAGCTTTTTAAGAGGACATTATCGTCTTTTGCTTGGAGAATTATAAAACACAAACAATCAACAAAACAAGGTCTCCAAAAAAAAAATAATATGAACATAATATGAAAAATAAATATATATATATAATATCTTGAGTTCTATTGGTCAGATTGCAAAGATTATGACGTTTTGACTTGAAAAAAATGACAGATCATCACGGCATATATTTTTTAAATTTATTGAAGTGGTAATACCTCTGAAAAATTAAATTAGAAAATCGCTGTTTCCAAACCCCCACCCCCGCCAAAGGCTGAAAAAGAAACCTGTCAGACGGTTGTTTTCGATACCATGATATATGCACCTCCAAACCCTCATACTCAGATTTTGGTTATCAGTCCACTCCCAAAATTTGCTGTCTATAATGTGAGGTAAGGTTAATATCTCGAGTTCGATTTTTTTTACGAGTCCATAATTTGTCATAAATGTACATATGTACGTACTGTATATTTGCACCGAAATTTACAGAGAGTCTATAATAAATTGAAAAATCCAATTTCATTTAAATATTTATTTTCTTCTGCACATAATATTCAAACTATGTATATGGGGGACAAATTATATTTTCACGTATCGAAAATATTTCGTTGCAATAATCAACAGGTTGTCCGGAAATCGTTTTTTTTTCAGAGACGAGACCGGGACGAGACTGCAAATTTAAATTTTCTCGCGAGACTAACACCGAGATGAGACTTAATTATACGAGACCGAGACGAGACTTACAAAGGTATCGCCGTGTCTCGTTTCATGGCCAGCCCTAGTTGTGAGGAGCTTTCGAGAAAAATAGGTCTTATAAGGATTGAACCGTCCTTAAGAAAACGCCCTTATTTTCTTATTTTTATTAAAAAGTTTACCACAAAACTGAAAATAAACTATCACAAAATCAATTTATAAACATAAATAAAAGTTTTGTCTTGCTGTTATATTTGAACGTTTTTTTTTTCCTAACTTCTTTAAGGATTTATTTTTTCACAAAATGACAATTCCAGTTTTTTTTTTAAATAAATTTACGAAACAATGTTTCCACCGCTTATTATTTAAGGTATCATCAAAGAAGACCTTTTTTTAAATTTATTAATCTAAATCCTCGTCAAAAACATGGCAAAATTAATAAGATGTCATAACAATCGCATCGGTGACGGTACGGTATAAATTACTCACTAACTTGAAAAAAAAAAAAAAAACAGACAAAGACATCAAAAATGTTCAGTAAAATAGAACACACCAACAATGGCGAGAATAAAAATAAAACAAAAAAAAAATACAGGAAATAAAAATTTTATATAAAATAAAATGAAAACAACAAAAGAAAAACCACACACAAAAGAAAAACGACCATCATCTTCTTAGCTATATTGCATTATTTGAATAAATTCAATTGTGTGAATGTTTCATTTTCTAAAGAGGCTAATAAAAAATCTTATATAGAACATAAAAGGACAAGCACACACAAACACAAAATGTAATAAAAAGAAAGAAAAAAAAAAAACAAACTGTTATGACAATAATCTAAGGGACATATCCGATTTCATTTATTTTGACAAATAAATTGACATATTGACATATGTGAAATTTTAAACACATACATAATATAAAATTACATATGCTTATGCCATTTGAATAAATGTCCCTTTCATAACCCAACTAATATTTTACAAAATGAGGTGTCGCATCAAAAGATAGGGAATTATATAAAGACTTGATGAATTACACTTTCGTTTTATAAATAGAAAAGGATGAAAGGAATAATTTTTGTTTTGGTAGTCTTATCAATTACCCATAAGTCAACAGACTTATTTTTTTAATAATAATAGACAATTTACTATGACATATTTTGAAACATGTGTGGACCTTTCAAGCGCGAACCCCGGGGAGAGTTTGGGGGTTCATTATCCCCTCCAAATGTCAGTAAGAAAAAATTTAAAAAAATAAATAACTACCAGTATAAAGTTATATAATGTTTTTCTTAAAAATGAAATACTTTTTTTTTTTTGTTTATTCTGTATTCAGATATAATTCACGATATAATGAGGCATCCAGAAAATCATTAAATTAAATTGGTGGTTATAAAATAAATTTTATTCTGGTGTTATTTCCTATTTAAATCTAAAGCCTAGTACTCAGCTCGAGTGTAAATTCAATTTCTATATGAAAGTGACACTTATTTCACTGCGATGGAATCCAAAACGAGAGGTGAGTACCCAAATTTGAAAACGAAATGTGAACCGGTTCAAAACTAATTTCATTTCATAATTTTCATTTCCCAATGTACGAACACTAGGAAAAACAAATGATAGTGTGGAAAAGCGTGATATTTGTCTATTAATTTATTTTGCTTATAATAAAATTTTAAATACATGAATACAAATCGGAAGGAATTATTTTGGATCTGACAAAATCTTATTTTTGAATCGCTAGTGCTATAAGCCTAGTACTCACCTCTGAGTGAAATGAAAAATAAAAGCGGTTTGAGATTCACGTGAATAAGCATTGTGAAACCATAATTAATTATCCACGTGAAATTTCAGTCCTCAGTTTGAAACTTTTTAGTACTTTGAATAAAAACAATTATTTGATTTGTCTGACAGCTTAACAGAATATTGAAATGCTTGAGAAGACTATTTTAAATCCATAGTTTGATTTTTAACTTGTCGGTAACACTTAATATTGAAAAATAAACGATCATAGGATCCAAAATAATTCTTAATGATTTTTTATTCAATTATTATAACTTTTATTTTAATTTATTGACAAATGTCACACTTTTCCACACTTCAATTATTTTTTCCTAGTGGTCGAACGTAAGGAAATGAAAATTATGAAATGAAATTATTTTCGAACCGATTCATATTTCGCTCTCACATTTTGGGTACTCGTTATGAATTTCATCGTTGTGAAATAAATGTCACTTTTATATAGAAATTTTATTTTCACTTGAACTGAGTACTAGGCTATACCGACAATTCAAGATCAACAAACTTTGGAAATAATACAGTTTGCGTTATTTTTTTTTATAAAAAATTCTTTAGATTCAAAAAAATCAATATATTTTTCATTCAAAATGAGTATCAAATATTAGAAAACTTAGGTTTGAAAACTGAGGACAAAAGCAATTATGGTTTTATAATGAATATTCACGTGAATTTGAACCGCATTTATTTTTCATTTCACTAAGAGGTGAGTACTAGGCTTAACGGAGAGATTCGAATTTTTCATGAGTGTCAAGTAAGAAAAAACAACATTCACGAATCGAAAAATGGTTAGTTGGATAATTTGCCGTTAATTTGCCGTTAATTTGTTGTTAATTAGTTGTGACAATTTCGAATTTGTCGTTCAATGTTTTCAATATTTGTGTTGCTTTACTAACTTGATATCAAGTTAAAAACTTCTTATATTGAATAATTTATTGCTTGATAATCTATTGTTGATTAGTCCTTAATTATTTGTGACATTTTCAATTTTATCATGCTATGTTTTCTATGTTTATTTTGCTAAGTTCCTATTTCGATGTCAAGTCAGCAAAGCAACACCTCAAAACGGTGTTAAGACTTCTTATATTGAATAATTTATTTCTTAATAATTTATGGTTGATTAGTCTTTAATTAGTTGTGACATTTTCAATTTTGTCGTGCTATGTTTCTATGTTTTTTTTTTGCTAATTTCCTAATTCGATGTCAACTTAGCAAAGCAACACCTCGAAACGGGGCTAAGACTTCTTATATTGAATAATTTATTGCTTAATAATTTGTCGTTGATTTGTCCGTAATAAGTTGTGACATTTTCAATTTTGTCGTGCTATGTTTTCTATGTTTTTTGTTGTGTTGTTTTGCTAATTGACAAAACAAAACCAAGCATTCCCACATAATTATACCAAAGCAATTTAAAAACTGCTTCTTCAAAGTATAGCATCCATAAAACAGCAAAAAAACATAGAAATCATAGCACGATGAAATCGAAAATGTCACAACTAATTAACTACTAATCAAGGAAAAATTATTGACCAATAAATTATTCAATATAAGAAGTTTTAACCCGGTTTTGAGGTGCTGCTTTGCTAACTTGACATCGAATTAGGAAATTAGAAAAACAAAAAAAATAAACATATAAAACATAGCACGACAAAATTGAAAATGTCAACTAATTAACGTCAAATTATTAACCTATAAATCATCAGTTTTTAGTACTTTTCTGAGGGGGTGCTTTGCTAACTTGATATCAAGTTAGCAAAGCAACACAAAAAACATAGAAAACATTGAACGAAAAATTCAAAATTGTCACAACTAATTAACATTAAATTAACGGCAAATTATCCAATTAACCATTTTTTGATTCGGGAATGTTGTTTTGCTAAGTTGACACTCATGAATTTTTCGTTTATCTTATACTGAGCTCCCATACAAATGAACTTTTTCGAAAACGGATCTACAGATTAGTACGATGGACATCCTGGACGACAACATCATCACGGACAACGAGCAAACAGTTTCGTTCTACGCTGACACAGGGTCAGCATATCACCGAGGGCTAAATGCCCTGTTCACTTCCCAGCCTCTTCCACCTTAAAACTTTTTTTAGGAATTAACAAATCACTTGTCATGAATAAGTGCTTCTCGTCTAGCCATTCGGATTCGGCATACAATTGTAGGTCCCTTCCATTCCTGTCGACACGCGCACACAGGAATGATTGCGAGTTGTTAGTCACTAGACCCTGGGGCCTGGTTCTTCACGAGCTGTTGCGCCACCCAATTTACATTTATTTATAACGTCACTGAACGTTTCTAGGACGTTTTTCATACCTATTTCTAACTTCATAGGTTTTTTTTTTTTACAAACCAGTAATTATTGTTGAAAATTTTCTCATAAAAGGACCACAACACATAGAAAATATGAAAACAAAATTTAATTTTCAAAAAACACCTGCCTAATTATTGGCAGGAAACAATTTAACTGAAGGCAACTACTGAGCTACTAACAGAGATAGAATGCTAATTAGGATTTGTATGAAAATGATTATGAAATTATTAGTCTGATTATGCAAAAATTGTTCTCAGTCTAGCAAGTAATGTTTTAATTACAAGAAAATGGTTGTTTTTTACAATTATTTTCAATTATTTTGTAATTTTAAAAATCGTTTTGTTCCATTTTGGAGTTGAAAGAAACATTATTGTCCTTCAAGTGAGATTTCCACTTTTCATGATAAAGTATTACATTTTTGATTATCTTAAATTTTTCAACCCCCCCCCCCCCCCCAAATTTTGTCCTGCGTTCGCGCCCGGGTACTTTCATTGACGAAACTGAATGTTCTCCCATTCTTCGTACCTATGTGGGTTACGGTTCGGTATACGGACCACCCTCTGTGGAATGATTACATATTTGACGTGGCGAATAAGAACGCTGCAAATTGTTCAGGCTTTCTTCGTCGATGTGAAAAAAAAATTCCAAAAAAGCTGAATTTTGGTGGAGAGCTTCATTTTTGTGTCCTTCACATTTCCTGAAAAGTACCCTAAATTTGGGGTGGAGCTAAAAGTCTTAGGTGGGAGGGGTAAAGGGGGTAAAATGAACTTTTTTCTAAATTACTTGAGAAATATACGCTATTTTGAACAAAATTATAGGTACACATTGTATGTAGCTTATGTAATTCAACACGAAAAAGATTATAACACTTTTTTTTCGAACAATTGATAGATTTGGAGAAAACTGATCGAAAACATTTGGGTGTACTACATTTAGTCAAAAAAAAAAAATGTAATAAGGGAGGATATTATTTATATTTTTGGATGGGGAATTTTGTTTTGGGAGTTATTTTTGGAAAAATGTTTTCTATTACAGAACCAAGTTTTTACTTGATACCAGAAGTGAAATGCCGGCATCTTGAAAAATTTGATTTCTTCTATTTTGCTTAATAGCTCCCGAGATGTTTATTTTTTCACAAAATGATCTACTTGTAGACAGTAAAATTATCTAAAAAATTACATTTTGAAGGCAATTAGTTCTTAAGTTATCAAATTTTTAAAAGCAGGGAAATATAGTTGCATATTCAATTGACATCTGGTTTCTCAAAAATAATTGTGGAACTTGATGGTTTTCATTTGATCATGTTATTCCTTGGATCCATTGGCGTTTATATATGCACCGAATCCTATACACAAAATGTTCAATGGATAGGATTAAAAATTGAACTTTGGACCGCTATAAACTAAGAACGGCTTAATGTATAGAAGCCGTTAATATGTCATTTTGTAGATTATTGTTCTGCCTATAAGTTTTTCGAGATAATTTTGTGAACAAATAATCTTCTCGGGAGTTAAAATAAGAAAAATAAAATTTTTCAAGATGGTGCCAATTCCGTTACGGTACCACTCTTAAAACTTGGTTCTTTAATAGAAAATATTTTTCCAAACATTGCCCCAACAAAAAAAAATTCCCAATCTAAAAATACAATAAATATTCTCCCATATAACATTTGTTTGACTAAATGTAGGTACTGCACGCAAATGTTTTCGACCGTTTTTCTCTAATATCAATTTTCCAAAAAAAAAAAATTCTTTTACCCACCTAGAACTTTTAGCTGCACATCAAATTTAGGGTACTTTTAATGAAATATTTATAGGACGTAAAAATGAATCTCTCCACCAAAATTCAGCTTTGTCAGAATTTTTCGGAAGTATAAGGGCATTTTTTATCTAATTTTCCAGGACTATTAGGATATTTGTTATAACTAATTAAACAAGAGATAAATACAATTTCTTTTTCATCGTTCTCAGAGGTCGCTTAAACCTCAGTTGTTATCTCCAAAATTAAAAAAAAAATATTTATCTAGTTCTTGCACAAGGTAACGATATATTGAACACTAAAAACATAAACGCTTAAAAAGTAACCAAGTTCTTCTATATACAAAAACTTTTGCGTAACAAGTCAGCCGTAAAAATCAGTGAGATCTTAAAATCAGATAAATCTGTTGTTTAATGAAAACTGACTTAAATTGAGTTGGCTTACTTGGCAAATTTTCTTTTATAACCTAATTACTGAATTTTGTAATGAAAACTTGACAATTTAACTAACTCAATTTAAGTCAGTAATCATTAAACACCAGATTTGTCTGGTAATTTTGAGGTTCTTCCATATTCTCAACTCAAATATTTGATATTAAACCTTAATTAACTTAGAACTTGGCGTAGTGAGATCTCACTACTTTTTACGGCTGACTTGTTACGCAAGGATTTTTGTATATAGAAGAACTTGGCTTCTTTTTTAACATTTATGTTTTTGGTGTGATTTCAATACTTTGTGCAAAGATTCTTTTGGTCAGTGGCTGGAATAAACGCCCAATGAGAGCCTCATAATGAAAAGTAAGTTTTCAATGTATACCTTTTGCTTTGTATGTAAGCCCTACCACTCTACCGATTTTCATATGTAAGAAGTGCTCCATTGAAATGATAATAGTTGATAAGAAGTGGATGGATGAAAAAAATTTCATGATTTCAACTTTTTCTTTGTATACACCTGAAAACTAACGGCTTTACCAAATTTCATCCTGCACCAATCGGAATTGATCTCAGTATATTTTATAGTAATTCTGTGAAAATGGGTGGCTGCCACGTCCGTTGAATGCAAAATCTCAGATTTTTAATTTTCCCTTTGCTTTTTATGTCAAGTCCTATCGCTCTACCAAATTTTATCATTATACGACAATCCGAAGTTATCTACATAGTTGATATCAATTCTGAAAAAATGGCCTCCCGAATGTTAAATATCAAATTTTAAAATTTAGCCTATGTTTGCAGTTCAAATCCTACCGCTCTACCAAATTTCATCATTCTACGACAACCAGAAGTGCTCCATATAATTGATAACAATCCTGCGAAAATGGGCGGATATGCCACGCCCTCTAAATGTAGAACATTAAATTTTAAATTTTTGCATTTGCTTGCACCTTTAGCCCTACCGTCCTACCAATTTTCATCATTCCACAACAATCAGAAGTGCTCCAAATAATGTATATCAATTCTATGAAAATGGGCGGGTACCACGCCCCCTGAGTGGAAAATCTTTAATTTTCGATTTTTTTGTATGCACAATAAGGCCTACCGTTGTGCGAAATTACAAGATCCTACGATGTCGGTAAGTGCTCCATAATTTTGATCATCTGTCAGTGAGTCAGTCAGTCAGTTACGGTTTTTGCTATTTTTGCAGTCTTATAGCTCGCGAAGCACTAATGCTTAAGAATTTAAATTTGGTGAGTTGCCTAAACCTGGTGAGCTTAGAAATTGCTGTTAGTTTGAAGCTTTTGAATTTATTGGTACTGAAGTACTCAAGTTAGATGGGGGTCGAAAATAGCCTGAGTTTGATCCTATAAAAAGTGTGTAGTGCCACAACTTTGCTGGGCACTACCGTGCCCTTTGATAAATCGTTATCCACTCATAATACAAAATTTCTTCAATAAATATGCTTAATGCCTATTGTCTTATTGTTATTATTCTAAAAAAAAGTCATAACACGGTGTTACTTTTAATGTTCACATTGAAGAAAATACCGTAAATTAAATTTAATATTTTAATATAATTTTTTGCATATTTTATCCAGTAATTATAATTAATAAAATAAAATGCAAGACTAATTATAAATAAATAATAAACGTAGCCAACATTCCAATAAACGCAACAAAAAAAAAAAAAAAAAAACACCATTCGTGATTGCAATAACTTAATCCAAATTTGTATTCTGTCTCAATTTGATTGTGTCCTATAGCTATGGGCATTTTGGAACACCCTCTGCTTTCTGCAATGATGATTTTAACATTAAACGCCCATATATTTTTTCCCCAAAAAGCCAACCACTAATTTAACCAGGCACGTTTGATTGGTGAAGTAATTTTATTAACAAGACTCCCTTTGATCTGATGGATTAAGTAGGTATTTAAACAAAAAAATAAAACATAAAAATTGCAATAAACTCAACGATGACGAAACAAAATTAATGGATTCGTCGAATTGTATTTATAATTATAAAGGCGCATAATTTTATTATTCTACCGGAAACCGGAATTATGTCAATTCGGTTCATCATCATCATCCATGTTGTGCTTCCATAATTCCGTAATTAAAATCATTTTCTGTGATTGCATTTGGGTTTAATTTTTGGGTAATTTTGTTGTTTTTAATAAAGTTTCCCTTAATCTCGAAAACTGCGGTCACAGATGGTCGCAGATTTAAATGAAATTATAGACATATCCTACTCTGTGAAGTGTGATATGCTGATGTTCAGAAATATGTACATATGTATATAATGTAGTTGTATTTTTAGTACACATTGGAAAAGACAAAGACCGCTTTCACACAAGGAAACTGAGTTGCCAGCAACTATTAGTTTGTAGGTGAGAAGGGCGTAAGGGGAATAAAACAAATTTCCCCACACACCCTTCTCGCCTACAAACTAGCTACTTTCTGGCAACACAGTTTCCTTGTGTGAAGGCGGTCAAACTGTGGGATGGGAGTTATTTCTTCGTTTATGTTATCTCTAGAACAGTTTGAATAATACTCCGGTTGAATGCGACCATAATTTCACCGATGAGACAAATGACACATCTGCAGCCTGCATTATTTAACAAACGTCAACGTCAAATTGATCATTGATTTAAAACGTCAAACAAAAAATGTCATTACATCATTCAAAAATTGAACCAGCCAACAACAAAAAATAAAGCGTCTTTTCCTTTTCACGTTGAGAATTGGACTTGGACTCATTTCAAATGAACTCATGTTTAAAAACAAAATGAAGAAAAAAGTTGTGTTTTTTTAATTAAATTTTATAGAAGAGTTTTTAAACTTGATTTTACAAAAATAATAAAAAGGCTATATAGGTACAGCCAAAATCTGGTCCTTCGACATTTTGTATAAATAATAAAATAACCCGCGAAGAAGCCAATCTAGTTTTCGGCAAGGTACTGGACAGTTTAATATAGATTCTGGCAAGGGGTTAGCAAGGGTAAGCACATGCTAGAACAAGGGTCTTGGCAATTATGAACCCTTTTGCCTCATCAGGCAAAACAAAAAAGGTGGCTTACGGGGACTTGATCCCCCGATCTTCTACTTGTCAGTCAAATGCGCTACCCACTGGGCTACATCGCCATACAAAAATTCAGTGTCAAAGTGAATAAGTTTCATTCTCTTATGTATACCATTTTTTTTATATACAGGGTGTCCAGTAAATAATGGATAACCTTGGAATGCCTCATAGTAGACTTTATGACCGTCCTGAAAACTAATAAAAAAAAAGTCTTTCCCAACCACAAGAAAAGATATGTGCATTTTTTTGTTCAGTGCATTATTTTTTGCGTTGCTTTACGTTTTTGCATACCACGACTACGAGTGAATGAATTCTACCGTATTTTTTTCGTAGTAATATTTAACATTGTTTGTGCTAAAACATAAGAAGACAAAAATTATAATAACTGTTGGAATTCTTAGAGAAAAAAATTATTGGACTTTGATTTCCCATGCAAAATTTGAAAGAAAATAATTTTTGAAAAAGTTAAATCATCTGTGGTATGAAAAAATGCATGAATACCTAAGTGGCCAAGTATTTTTAAAATATGCGTGTCGAATGCGGATTTCAAAATTGTATAGTTTATTATTGTATCTAGAACCAATAGCAAGTTATTTGTACAAAACTGCAATACTAGAGCCAATTTAGCAAAAACAAAAGTTTTCAAAATTAGCACATTAAACGTGAAAATAATGCTATGCGTTGAACATGGTAGGTTTTTGATTGATTGCCTGTCTTTATAATGTTGTTTTAATGATAAATCCAAGCTTTTACCTTCTAAGGCCGAATGCAACATTAGCAAAAACGTTAACAAAGTGCAAAAAAACGGCTACATTTTCGAGCTTGTTTTGAATTATACCTCTTCAATTGGCTTTTTAAAAAACCATCAAATATTTTGGTAGTGGTTATTACCAAATTAATTTTCTTATAAGAGGTGCATAAAATTAACAAGATTATAATAAGATTTTCATTTATTCGGAGGTGCAGAACCTGTTTTAGAATGGGTGGAAAACAGTTTGAACATTTGCTTTAAATTAAAAAAAAAATATAATTTGTTTTTGTTTTCTAACTAAGTGATCAAGTGATTGAAAGTTGGCTCAAAACTCAAAAGACTATTTGTTTGAAGAAAATAAGAAAGGGTTGGAAAGGTTAGGGCCCAATAGACCAGGTATAATTCAAAACAAGCTTGAAAATGTAGCCGTTTTTTGCACTTTGTTGACATTTTTGGTAATGTTGCAATCGGCCTTAATAGTTAAAAGCTTGGATTTATCACAAGGATAATATCATAAAAACAGGCAATCAATTAAAAATCTACCATGTTGGACGCATGATATTATTTTCACGTTTAATTTGATAATTTTTAAAACATTTGTTTTTGCTAAACTGACTCTCTTGTTGCTGATTTTAACCAATAACTTCCTATTGGTTCAAGATGCAATAATAAATTATACCATTTTGAAATCCGCATTTAACGCGCATATTTTTAAAATAGTTGGCCACTTAGATATTCATCCATTTTTTCATACCAGAGATGATTTAACTATTGCAAAAATTATTTTCTTTCGAATTTTGCATCGAAAATCAAAGTTAAATAATTTTTTTCTCTAAGAAGTCCAACAGTTATTATAATTTTCATCGATTAATAATTTGGCACAAACAATGTTAAATATTGCTACAAAAAAAATAACGGTAAAATTCATTCACTTGTAGTCGTGGTATTCAAAAACGTAAAGTAACGCAAAAAATAATGCACTGAACAAAAAATGCACATATCTTTTCTTGTGGTTGGGATAGACTTTTTTTTTATTAGTTTTCAGGACGGTCATAAAGTCTACTATGAGGCATTCCAAGGTTATCCATTATTTACTGGACACCCTGTATAATGTATCTATATATATTTATTGAACAAAATATTATTTACAATTTGACTTATATAACTAGTTAGATACGATGATATTATACATTTTTATTGGCACATAGTGGCCTATTCTTATACTTTGTCTTAATTTTAAAGGATTATAAAATATAAAATACGTGTCAAAAAATTAATTCTAAAAGTCGGTTGACTTTATTGTCCTCGGGGTGTTCCATTCCGGTTGTCAAGTTAAGGTTTAGGAGGGGAATTGGTTGGCATTTAGCCTCGGTGATATGCTGACCCTGTGTCAGCGTAGAACGAAACTGTTTGCTCGTTGTCCGTGATGATGTTGTCGTCCAGGATGTCCATCGTACTGAGATTTCTCGGCTCGGGATGTAGTTGCTGAGTGTCCATTCTTCTCATCAGTTGATTTGGGTGACTGTTTGTGAGTCCTACTAGCTTCTTTGCTTGAAGCAGTTGGTAATTGTCCAGGCCAGGGGGATGATGTTCGCCTCTGTGTAAAGACGCTCGTTGCTGTGATGTCTCATTCCCTGCCGGTCGAAATGTAGTCCGGTACAAATCCTTAGTAGCTTTCTTTCGAACATTTGAAGTTCCTTCATGGCCGTCTTCGAGATGGAGAACCAGACTAGGAAGGAATAGCTGATTACGGGCCGCAGGAGCTGTTTGTACATAAGAAGCTTCTTCTTCTGGCTTAGTCCGTTTCTTCGTCTCATCAAAGGGTGGAGCCGCTGTGTTTAATACCATATTACATAACAGATACTTAAAGAATAGAACAGAATTGTATGTAAACTTTCTTTTTAGGTAGAAAAACTTAGAGTAGGTTTTCTGTTTTAACAGTTTCTCACAAATCTGTTCTGTTCTGAGAGAAAAAAAGTGACGTATGATACTGAAATTGCTTGACTTATAAAATGTTTGTTTTTGATATACAGATATATTTCTAATGGGGTACCGAAAGATGTCCAAAAAGTTTTAACTAGGGAAGGCCTTACGAGTGTTTCTCTCGTCTAAATTTTTGGTACTGAAATCCAGCAAGGGCTTGCCAAGTGTCTGACAGGTTTGAAAACTTACTAGGGCCTTGCCCAAACTAGACAGAAACTTGGCATTTTTCAGCCGGGAAAACCAAAAATTGCAACAAAATTATATTCAAGAAAAGAAAATAAACTACAAAAACTTGCCAATTTTTAGTATATAATAGATAATATACAATTTTACCCAAAATTAAAACAAAATCATTAATCGATTAAGAGCCGATTTTTCAATCATCAGTTTAGCTATCAGAGGAACAAATTCTATAGCAACCGGAACAAATGTTTGTTTTATTCGAAGAATAAGTACTACCTGAGGTTTAACTGGCTATTGAAAAATTGGCCATAATTGATTTTTCAAAAAAAAAAACAAAGGTGTTTTCTCGTGATAACACTTGCAGTTGGGCTGCATAGCTTTCGCTCCGTCATATCTAACATTGACGGTTTTGAATGAACAACAACCACTTGTGTTGGCTACCACCGAGTATTACATTTGGCTGGAATTATTGCAATTTCATGGCTGCCACACCAATCATTGAATGAAATTTAATTCTTGACCAGTGTCAAATCTTTTATACAACTTTCCTCCTTACACATATGCAACGAATTGTTGCGGTGATAACGGAGAGGAGAAAAAGAAAGAACCCGAATGAATAACATCTAACTTGTGTGTGGCTTGTAAAAATGCTAGTTGTCCAAATGCAATTGTAAATTAGAAAAAACCTTTATTTGGATGGGCACGATCAGGTGACCTCGGTGGTAATGCGTAGTGCAACGGCCTCTGAGGTAGCTTGGTCTAGGTTCGAATCCAGTTGACGGCAAAACAATTTATAAATTAAAATTGGAACTATAGACTAAGTACCACCAAAAAGGAATCTGATGATTGGTGTGGCAGCCATGAAATTGCAATAATTCCAGCCAAATGTAATACTCGGTGGTAGCCAACACAAGTGGTTGTTGTTCATTCAAAACCTTCAAAAAAAAAATATTTTTTAAAAACCCAGCAATTATTTTTTTTTTTTTGAAAATTTGTAGGTATATACAAAATTGTAAACATTTTGAAGGACCTCCTGAATAAAAGACTTGGTGTATCGAGAAAATTGAAAATAAAAAATCGGTTCTATGACAGGTAGCGTTAATAACCTTTATTGTTTTTTTTTTTACCAAAATATTAATCATACTTTAAATAGTAACTTATAATTTTTTTGTCAAAATCGTTTGAGCCATTTTTGAGATAAATTACTTTTTTCATAATGGTTGTATGGCAGGTACCGTTTTTTTTAGTTAAAAAAATTCAATATCCCTTCTAGGGAATCACATACGAACTAAGAACCTTAGTCTGCAGGTCGAGGTACAGCCAGACAGAAGGACAGATGGTCAAATGAACAGACGGGCAGACGGAAAGGCGGACAGACGGACAGACGGACAAGCGGATAGATGGACAGACGGGCAGATGGCTTGACGGACAGACGGGTAGAAGGATTGACGGACAGATGGACAGACGGGCAGACGGGCAGACGGACAAACGAATAGATGGACAGACGGACATATGGATTGACGGACAAATTAACAGAGGGGTAGATGGATTGACGGACAAACGGACAGACGGGCAGACAAACAGAATTCGCGTTCTCTACCACCGTACCTATGTCATAAGTAAAAAATAATAACAGTTACAGCTTTGATTTAAATTTCAAAAAAGTGAACATTTTCGAGTAAATGAAATGTATGTATGTGTCGTAGAGAACATTGAAATTCGAGTATTTAAGTGTCAGCTTGGTTTACCTGGCTACGGAGTCAAGGTGAACCAAGTTTACTTGCACCATGAACTATAGCGTTGTGTGGGTCCTTAAGGGGAATTTTATTTGAAGAAGTGTAAGATTTCTAGATATTTAAAAAAACTGAGTTCCAAAAATAAACCGAGAATTACTAGTTCGAGTTTTTAATTGATATCAGAACTTTGTCAAGAAATATGAGTTAACAACTTAGTGATTCAAAATAGCTTTTAATGGCCTTTAGTCCTTAAAAATTGGCGTTTCGTCCCGGGGTTCTCACTGGACTAAAGGCCGTTAAAAGTTGTTTTGAATCAATAATTCAACAAGTCCAATTAAATAATGCTAAACACTCATATGTTAACAACTAAGTACAGGAAAATAAGCAAAAAAACAATCGTTTTATGGAACGAAATATAGGACGGCTGAGTTTTGTATACCTGAAAGAGGGCTATTAGAAAAGCTTATGTTCAGTTTTTCGGGATGCTATCTACCTGGAGAAATCCGCCATTTTGGAAAACGCGAATCGATCTATTTCTCCGAAACTGTCGCTTTGAAGTCAAAAGTTGTTGTAATCAAATTTGTTGGAAATAAAATTATCTTTTATTTTTCATTAAAAATATTTTCTGTGTGGACATTTTTTTGGGGTTATGTCGTTTTATTTTATTTTACTTTTTCACATTTTTCTCATTTCGTAAGAAGCTCACGTAAATTGTTCTCATGATATAAACTCTAGACCACAAAGTTTAACAAATTTTCGTATATTTTTGAAGATGATGCGATGTCCCAGTCCAAAGTTAGAGCTTTTGGAAAATTAGCTACTAAATCAATTGAGTCGATAAAGTACAATAGAGATAGACTTTTTCGTGAAATGAAATATTGGTAAGTATGATTTCTTCATAAATGAAAGAGGGATATTACAAAAGTTTATGTTCGGGTGTTCGGGACGCCATGACCCTGGTGAAATCCACCATTTTGGAAAATGCGCATGGACATCTATCTCCGAAACTATTGATCTTAGAGGAAACAAGCAATATTTTCAAGGTTATGGCGTTTTATTTTTAATTTATTATTCTATTTACTCCGGAGTTTTTATTTTAGCGCAACAAAAATGGCTGTAACTTTTTACTGCGGTATCGCAACATCTTCAAAAATATATCAAAGTGTTGGAAATAAGTTGGAAAGTAGTTTTCTTTAATTTCTTATTTGGAAAGTAATTAACGTTAGTTTTCTCGGAACGACAAAAATGTGTTAATGTACAAAAACAAAAACTAAATAAACATAACGTTGCAATATTGCCCGCACCGAAAAAAAAAGTATAAGTGAACGAAAGACCGTTTAATTACCTATAAGCTTGGCCTTAAAATTTTTCCTCTAAGATAAATAGTTTCAGAGATATAGATCAATTCGCGTTTTTGAAAATGGCGGATTTACGTAGGGCGATGGCATCCCGAAAAACTGGAAATAAGCTTTTCTAATAGCCCTCTTTCAGGTCTACAAAATTCAGCCGTCCTATATTTCGTTCCACAAGAAAATCTGTCTTTCCTGTGCTAACTGTAATCTCTCTAAAAAAAATGATGCTCTATCAAAATGCAATTCAATGATAATCACAAGCACAAGCTCTTTCCATATTTACTCTTGGGTGATTTGTTACTTCGTGGCAAGAGACAGTAGGTACTCCTGAAAAAAATACTGAGTAGAAAAAGATGGTGTGAATAAAATTCTGGTGACATCTTTTAGTAACAATATCAAGGCAACCTATCCTATACTATATTAAACATATTATTATATACATAAAAGAAACGATCAAAAAATCCATTCCTATATCACATGTCCAAATGGCAAACCGGACAATCTTCGATTTGAGAAACTAAATTTGTAATTTTTTTTTCTCTCTATGCTATTTATTTTATTTTTTTTCTTCTTTTTCTCATATGTATAATACTTTTCATCCGATAGGTGAACCTTCAACCCACCTATACCATTTCAAAAAATGCTAAGTCAATTTAAAATTTACGAAGAATTGCACCATCAAATTGTAAGCTAGCAATAATCTTCTATTACTCCGTTGTCAATCCTTAAATTAAATGACTGCACACAAGTAATAATCTTGTATAAGTAAACTAGATGACACCATCAAATAACCGTATCTCTCCAAAATACGTACTCAGCACCACCTTCGTTTCATATGCTTATGTTATCGTCACGATGATGGTCTGGGGGGATATTTATGTGATGTGGCCCTTACAACATCCCATTATACAATATGAAAGCCAACGACTGTCAGTATATGGAAAATCTCCAAACCTATAACCCTTAACATACCGAAACCACCCCGCAAATAGGAAAATGATAAGGGGTACGGGTAGCGAATCCCAATCTTGCTTCAAATCTACGATTTTCTTTCCACTGATATGCTATTTCGTCTATATAGAAGAAGGTACCTATAACCGACCCAAATATTCAAAAGACATCGTCAGGAGCTACATGATGGTTACAGGAGGGTAAAGGGTATATTGGCAGAAGCAAAATATATAGTCTTCTTAGTCCGACAGAACTAAGACCGAAATGAGGTTGAGGTTCCGACCGCTTCAAAAGATGCCTTGCGATATGCCATTTCTGTTGGTGAGTGTGATTGTGTGGTGTGGAAGTTATAATGCCAAACCGCATCCCTAACAGACGATTCCAAACATCGTTTTGATAGTCCCCAATCGACAAGTCAACTGGACACAAATATTTAGGAACTAACTACTCTCTTGTTCTCATAATCATCACATCATCCAGAGAGCATCAGCCCGTTATTCCATCCCTTTGGACTTCATATGAGTTTGATTTCCTTTTTTCTTCAGGTAGGGGTGGCGGGGGGGGGGGGGTTGTGATGATGTTTGGGGGGGAAACCGAAATGGCCGGATTCTCTGTTGGCTACCTGGTTAATGTAATACAAAACAGATTGCAAATGGTCTTCTATACCTGCTACATACCTTACCTATGTGGAAAGAGATATATCCCTATTATCCTTGCTGGGTACCCCTGGGATCATCAGCATTAAACGTCGGGGGGTTAATTTTCATCTTTTGTTTTGATATTATGAAAAATATACTTTTGAGGATACATACCTTGCTGGTACTCTTGGAATTTTGATGTCCATATAGTCTAAGTCCTGGGATAAACTAGGATATGTTGTGTTTTTTGATTTGTTGAGAATAAAAGGACTTGATGGTTTTACTTTACGAAAACAACCATTCATACACCACATAACTTGCAGGTAAATCATCCGAAGAAGAATGAAGGAAGGTAATGAATTTTGGAAACTATACACAGCAACAGGATGTTAATATTTTCGATGGTGATGATGGATAAATCTTTTTATGTTATAAAACCATATGATGGGGTTAAGCTATATGTAGGTTATAGGTACCTACCTTTCTTTACCTTTCTTTAAATTTATGTAGTTCCAAAAGATTTAGAGATTCTCATTTGCCTTGTTTCTTGGTTTTTGAATGATGTAGGTAGGTACTATGATCGATATATTAGAGAGTTTTAGGATGTTTCGAAAGCTAAAATTTTGAATAACAAGCAAAAGTTTACAGAATGAAATATTAAAAAAAAGGTAAAGATAAGATACGGATTTGTGAATGAAATTGCGTAATTTAAACAAAAAAATATGAACTTAGGCTTGATTTATGCAAAACAAAGTTCGATCTGTGAATCAAGAAAAATTTGCATAAAACAAAACCAATTTCAAAGGAAATAACTTCAAACAGTTAAAAAAAAAAACATGTTTAGAAATATATGAGATAATTAAAGTTCCGACAATTTAAGTCTTATCTCTTGAGAGTTTCAGAGATATAAGACTATGCCGCTGTAACCACTTCCGCTGCCAACGCCATCTTACAATAAGTTGGTCTTCCTCTATAGTTCAATTAATTTAATTTTTGATATAGTAGTTGAGGCGACCGTAGATTTAATATTAACAAAACCGTTGCTGGTTGGAAAATTGTTTTTCAGGAGGCAAAGGGTAGAAATCGCACTTTTTCGG
The DNA here is from genome assembly GCA_949320155.1 of Melangyna quadrimaculata. Lineage (NCBI taxonomy): Eukaryota > Metazoa > Arthropoda > Insecta > Diptera > Syrphidae > Melangyna > Melangyna quadrimaculata. The sequence goes on along the minus strand of OX439485.1, from coordinate 149,107,440 downwards.
TTGCATTTTTGGCTTACGATACCTGATGGATTTTTATAAATGGGGTAATAAAAGCTTAGACTGATGCCCTCTTCAAAACTAGTAGTCGGACTGACTTTTGTGGGTTGTTGCGGCCAGTCCGAGCACTTTTGTAAAAACAGCTACTAATTATTATTAATAATAATAATAATATATTTTATTGAACTGATCTCTTGAACACTTGGGTCTTAATTCTAATTTACAGTATATTACATTGATGTTTTAAATTGTTTTGGCACATAAGGGGCCTAATTTTATAAATTGTTTTTTATTTTGTATAAAAATTATTTAAAAAATTTTCTTTGATTAGCTACTAATTATTGTATCCTTTGCGTTTAACACTTTTTTGTTTGTTTTTTTTTTTTATATTAAGTGCGCGGTAAAGGGGGTGTGACTACCCTTTAAGTGTTGTACACAGCACGAGCGATTAGGTAGGTTGGACGTAATTTAAAAGGAGATACCGATGCACATTGGTTTTGAATGTCTGTAGATCACAATGGGAGGGGAAAATTGAGCTGGGTAGAGCATTCCACATTCGTGTAGTGCAACTGAAAAAAGAATTTCTGTACGTCCGAAGTTGGGCTCAAGGGTAAACTGATGGGCATTCCTAGAGGCGTGAGTATAACGGTTGAATTGTTTAAGGGGAGGAATGCAACTGGCTATTTCACTAGAGCACTGTTTGTTAAAATAACGTTAAAATAACGAAAGGCATGAAACATTTCGACAGTGTTCCAGAGATGTAAACGTTTCCGTTATTAGTTCTTTCACCAATCATTTTAAGAGCTCTCTTTTGAATTCTATCCAATGGACTCAAGTAGTTTGTTGGAGCACCTGCCCAAATATGGGAGTTGTACTCAAGTTTTGACGAATAAAGGCTTTGAAGATCACAGCCAGATCAGAAGGGGCGAAAAATTTCTTGCATCGACAGAGGAAACCTAAACACGTAGCAGCATTTTTGGCGATGTCAAATATGTGGTCGTTCCACAAAAGGCCCCAAGTAACATTGTTGGAGCTAGTTGAAGCACAACTGCTCTTCAACACCTGTAATATAGTAAAATCTAAGGCTATAGCTCTGTAAGAGCTTATAATACAGCTCTCTGTATTTCTTTTAAAAATTGTGCTCTATAACAGAGGTTCTGGAATGATTTCAGCTCTAACAACTAATAACGTCTTAATATTCAAAAACATGCTCCTTACTGGAGTTTATAACATTCAAAATAGAGCATTGTCTAAATATCAGCCCTCAACGAGTTATTATAGAGCTTTCAACAACCACACAAAAAGTGCGTATAGAGCTGAATACTAAATACTTTCACACAAATGGTAAATAATAAAAATATTACTCATGCGCATTGTAAAGTGTCAAAAAAAAGCATTTACAGAGCTATTGTAAAACCACCACTGATTTTGTAGGGTGTTACAAACTTATATAAATTCAACAAAATTAATTCAACAAAAAAAAAAAATAATCATGAGTCGAAAATAAATAAAGCCGTGTTTTTTGAGAGAGTGACTAGCAACTCAGTAAAAGTTTTACACGGAAAACACAAACAAAATTCTCTATAATAATTTGTTTTGTTATTGTTTTGCGTGTAAACATTTTGCTGAGTTGCTAATCACTCTCTCAAAAAACACGGCTTTAATTAATTATATTTATTTATTATTTTTTTCTATACTCTAAGAAAGCTTTAAAACTTTATCGAAATTTAACTAAAGCTGAATCACAAAAAAAAAACTTGCTCGTTAAGTTCAAAGTGCATCTCAGGGACACCTACTCTTTAAATAAAAATATACTAGGTACCTATTTGCTGTGCAGAATATTCACTCTTTCTTTTATTTTCTAAAACATCCTATTTTATATAAAGCACTGAAAGCAAATCTGTCACCTTGTGGCTACTAGCTCTGAAATTGGGCTATAACAGCTCTGAAGCGCTATTACAGCTCTGAAGCGCTATTGCAGCTTTATGGAAAAGAAACTTTTACCCTAATAAAAATATGGCGATGAAAGCAAAAATGATTCGAATACCCATTTTGTTCAAATTTGAAAAAGAAAAGGTCTCCTTTTTCGAATAAAAAACACAACACATTTTGTAATTTTTAAACAAAATTACATAAAAAGAATAAAATTAAATTAATTATAAAATTTATAAAATAAATAATTGACAATAGTCTTAAGATTTTTTTGTTTTGTTTATATTAAATTTTTTCAAAATCTCAGCGTAATATTTATAATTCTGGAGGCGCGTTGTAATTTCGCGAAGTACCTTCAATACGTTTGTGATAAAACAAAACGCGCACTCAAAATTCACAATTATTCTACCGAAAAATATAATAATTCCCTTTTTCTGTTCGAATATAAAAAATAACTTATCTTGTTGACATTACGCACTTAATGAAGTTTTACAATACTTATAAATACTTCAAATAAAATAATCCATCACACAAACATAAAATATGTTCTGCAACTATTATATACTATTCTTCGATTGTATTATGCACACTTATACCAACAAATAGCTGTCAAAGGTGCTCCTAGTGGATAAAAAATGCATAATTAAAGAGCTTAAAATCTATTAAGTCCCTGATAACGAGCTGATTACAAACAGAAATTGGCTCTAAATGTCAAAGAATTCCCTGTATGAGAGCTCTAAGATTACTGTAGATGCGCAAATAGAGCTAATTCTCGAAGTGGCGAGCTTTAAGACTTGCTCTGGAAGTGCTGTTAGAGCATTTGAACAGCTAAATTTTTTTCTTGGGGTGGTCTGTGACTCACATACCGAGGACTGAAAACTGTTCAGTTTCCTCAATGCAAGTGCCGCTCATAAATAGCAGCATGGGGGGTGGGTTCCGCTTTAACGACAGGAGACAGCATTGAGTTTTGGAAGCATTAAATTCGATTGGGTTTTTGATTCCCCACTGGATAATTCTGTCGAGATCTGATTTATTGAGCTTATCATACGCTGCCGTTGCAGTTCCACATCTGAAGGACATGGATGTGAATCTAGAAACGAATATGAAAAGCTGAGGGTACTGTCGTCAGCAAAACAGTTTAAAGGATTAGAAGTTTCAGATAAAAGATCGTTTATGAATATAAGAAAAAGGGTCGGAGACAAAACGGAGCCCTGGAGCACAACAACAACACAACAACACAACTTGTATTGAGCGGTCTGAAAGGTAATTTCTAATTCATCGAAGAAGAGATAAGAGAGCTTGTAAAATCGTAGATAAATAAAAATAAATAAATAAATAAAATAAATGATGCCAAACTCTATCAAATGCTTGGACACCTATGCAAAACTATTTCATGTAGCCTACAAAAAAGCATTTGCCACTTAAGTTTCCCGCATATCTAGCTACTACCAAATAATTACTATATCTTCTCCGTCAATATAATATAAGATGATTTTTCGCCCAAAATCGTTGTCCACAAGCTGCTCTAAGGCCCATTGTTACCGCCACTGGCAATGCCCTCAAATTCTCCAATTATGAACACATATAAGTCTACTACATTCTTTAAACCCTTCTAATACTTTCACTGAATTATATAATTTAATCTAGGACATAATTGTCACTTCCGTCCAGGGCTGCCGAAGTGAGTACTAAGGGAGTATTCGTACTCCCCAACCATTCACTGTACTCCCGTACTCCCCTCACTGTGATTGTACTCCCCTCACTATGATTGTATTCCCCTTGAAAAGTCTCAAAATGTTTACAAAAATTCGTTATAATTGTGCTTATTCTAGCGCATTGAAAACTGTCAATTTTCAATTTTAAAAAAAAGACGAACAAAAAAATCTCAATTTAGTATATTTATAGAAGAAAACAAATATTTCCTTAGTTCCTTCATGGTCGTCTTCAAGATGGAGAAAAATAAAACCTGCCACAGGAAGTTCCAATTTATAAGCAAAATCGCTTCATGTTTGAAAAAATGTGTTAGTTCCGAAAGTCTGAATTAAATTTTTTTTTTTCTATTGTAAGTTGAGTCCCTAATGCCAATACCTTCGTTGTGTTTTAATCTACTATGTAAAAGTTATGTTAAGTTTTTTAACAATTTATCAGTTCTGTTCTTCTTGTCACCCTTAAAATAATAGTATGAATGAAGTATAAATTATTAAAAATGGTTTAATAAAGTTATATTTCTAGCTCGTTTGTGAATTGAAAATCGTGCTAAATGTTATCCGATGATAATTTCGGCACTAACAAGGTGAAAATTTGTTCGTAATTTAAACCAAATTTGCACAAGGCCATATTATTAAAAAATAATGTTTTTTTCTTGCGTACTCCCCACAAGCCTAAAATACTCCCCTCCAATCCTCTAGAATACTCCCCTCCAATCCTCTAGAATACTCCCCTTCGAAATTTTATAACGGCAGCCCTGCTTCCGTCAAGATAAATGCTTTTCTTTTCGTAAATATATCTTCAAGGCGTATTGACGCTGCTTTGTTCCTTAAGAATTTGATCTTAAACTTTATTTGTAATCTCTTGGTTTCTACACCATAAAGTAAGTTTTCCTCGTTGAATTGATTGAATTAATTGAAAATATAATAGTATTGTTTTCGGAATTTTAATCTACTTTATCATATTATATGAATTAATAAAGAATACTTGTCAAGATAAAATCTGGTAGTCTTTTATGATAAAGAGGTTCAACATCTTCAAGAGACCAGGGGCCTCCACAACAAGTGGACTAAGTCAACACCCATATTTTCTATCGTTGTTCAAGTGTAAGGTGGCTCATTTCGTTCTGCGGAGGTATGATACTGAACTTCTGTCAAGATTAAGAAAACTGATTTCAGAACAGACCACTTTTAAATTTCAAATAAGAATCTGAAAATACATGTCGATACATCCAGTAAATGGTCTGCGAAAATTATGAAAACAATGCCATCTACAATGCGACTCGAACCCAAACTTTAAAGAAAGTCGTCAATTGAATCATTAACTTCTTGTCGACAGAACCCCATTGCTATATTCGTTTTTCTTTAGTTCCATACAAAAATATGAAAATTAAAGCTTTTGCTGAAAACACTTTTTTTTTCGTTAAAGAGAAGGAAATGAAAGTTCCTCCTCCGTCCCCCATTTTCCCATTTTATTGTTCCTAATTTAACTTCCTCTTCAAACATTCAACAGCTCTATAGGTACTGCCACAAATTAATTCATAGGTATAAAGAACAAAAAAACAAAAGAAAAGAAAAGAAAAAAAATATCCAACCATAAGTATTTGATAATCACCATGCCATTAAAATATTTGTCTGGATGAATTTTCAACTCTGCAATCCACAAATCATTCTAATGTACCCTATTAACGACTTTTCACATGCAATAAACAATCCCACTGTACATACATACTACAATGTGTATCCTTAAAATTACCCTTAAAAAAATAAAACTAAAAAGTTCTTCTCCACAGGATGGGTGGAGTGAAGGATTGGAGGCAAGACGATCCCCTTTCTTGTATACCACCTCCTTATGCCATTCGAAAATAATAAAATGATAGAGAGCGTGTGAAGGAAAAACTTTTCGCATTTTAACGTTGCCGTTGTAGTAACTTGGATTTTTTTTTTGTTCGTATATTTCCGTTGACGTTGATCTAGTTGATGAATAGTCCTGGCTCCTGGCTTGGTGTTGTAGAATGTAGACAATGCCAGTTCCGGATTTATAAGTGCTCGCTCCTCCTAAAACCTGAAAACTAACATTTGTTTGAATATGGAGCGACTGATGAGCCCACTGTCATATCTGGGCGAAAAGCTTTTCTGAAGTTGAGGTTATTTGAACTGTTGAATTGAATTATTTTATATTAGAGCTATAATATTGCCATACAAATTTGTTTTATGGGAAAATGGATGAAAATTGGTGGAAAAAATGTGTTGATTTGTCAGCCGTTAAACAAAATTCAATCAAATCATCGACTCAAAACGGGTTGCTTAGAACTCTCTTAATGAATGACATTTTACTTCGTGGAAATTTAAGATTTGATGGAGTTAAGGGTCAGAAGAAACCCAATCAGAAAAACAATCTAGTTTTCGACAAGGCACTAGACAGTTTCACATAGATTCTGGCAAGGGGCTAGCAAGGGTTAGCAAAGGCTAGAACAAGGGCCTTGGTCCTTGAAATCCAGCAAGGCCTTGCCAAGTATTTGACAAGTTTTCCTAGTCTAGATTTTCCCTACTGAAAACTTACTGCCCAAACTAGACATAAACATGGCATTTTTCCAGCAGCCGGGAAGAATCATTAAAATGGACATACACTCTATAAACACTTTCAAGCTGTGTTGCAAGTTTTTCTTGACTTTCAAATAGATTTCGAATTCTTGGAAATAATTTATACTGCTTTTGTTCTGTACTCCTGTTTTTACGCAGATGTGTAGATGTGAACAAGATGAGATGTCCTCCATTCAATAAAATCCCTAATCTGACGGAATGGCAAATGTATGCAAAATTATGAGTCGGACCAACCTCAGGCCTTCAACACAGTCATTAATCCAGCCCTGGCATAGTGGCATATTTTTTTTTAGTGCCACTTAAAATTTCTCCCAATATCAAGTTGCGTTTGGCAACACTCAATAAAAGCTTTTGCTTTCATGCTTTATGGTAGAAGAAAGAGACAACTTTTCTCGGCTTTCTAACAACAACAACAACAACGACAACAAATATGAATGACTCATTGATAAGCATCCATGAGTATGGTGCTCGTAAGTTACTCTTCCGTCTTCTGATGCCAAATTACTTCCCGAAGGATGGACAAAAAAAAACTTTAAGACTTACATACATTATAGTATAACTGTACGGAGGTTTTGATGTAGGTATGTAATAAAAGCATTACTTATATGCTTTTAAAGAATGAAAAATAATGTAAAATTACTATACAATGTCATCCGCGAAATTAAAAGGCATTTTCCCTCATACCTTCTTAAGTTAAAAATCGACAAACAAAAAGGAGGAAAACGGAAACTTTTATCATATTTTCTTCGTTCTTATTTCGTTTGACAGTGAAAAACTTTTCACATTCTAAGGATCGTCATATCCTTATAATATGCATTAGCATTTTATTTTACCATCATCCAGCCAGCACTACTTTCAAATTTCAATCTTTTATACGATTCTTATTCGTGTCTATAGTCTGAACGTATGTGCGTTAGTTTTATTGGAATAATAAAAAGGAGAGAAACTTGTACCTTTCACGCAAAGTTATTCTTTATTAATCCAAAACTATTTATACTTGTCAGTCAGCGAAACCGCCAAAGGTATTTCACTCTCCCAAGCCAAATGGGGGAAGGAATACAAATATGTAATTTCATGAAGTTGTAATATTTCAAAAAAAAAAAATTAAGTGTATCAGATGCCATAATTATACATTTTCCAGCCACTACCTAAAAAAATACGATGAAAAAAAAAATAAAAACCTTTTTGAAGAATTTTTACTTCGTGGTTTTGGAAGAACCATTTTTTGGTTTGGGTTTGATTCAGTTGTTTTTTTTTATGAAGGTTATTTTTGAAAACTATTTTTTTGAAACAATTATTAAAAATGTTTTTAGTTTGAGAACTTAATATTTCGAACACAATATGTGTTTTTTTTTTTTGTAAGGTCGTATAAAATAATCTTTTCAATTCCTAGAATAAGTATGAAAATATCAATACACATGATGAAAACCCATTCAGAAAAAAATTATTTTCAAAAAGTGATGCTGTAAGATAAAACACAAATTTTTGATTTGCATTGTTATGTAAATATTTAGTTTTTTTTTTATTTTTTCAAATTAGATTTAGTCTTTATCGTTTGAATGGAAGGGTACCTTGCGTCAAATCTGAAACCTGGAAGTTTTGATTTTTTGCTGAGTTGTTAAGATATTGGCCAGATAAATAACCAAAGTTTCGACCTCGAACTTCGACCCAAACATGGTCAGAAATAAAAAAAATTGATGGACGATTTTAATCCTAAGGAACTTATCTTAAATTTAAACATCTAAATTATCTTTAAAAAAAACTAAAGTCGGAATGTGCATTTGAAACGCAAACAATTAGAAAGGGATATTTCAATTGTTAGAGGGGCTCATAAGGAATCTATAATGGTCCGATTTTCGACTGCTAAGTACCTTAGCCGTGGCCACCATCTTGAATTTAAGGTAAATTTCTTACTAGCGATATAGGTACTATAAAGAAGTCTTGGGCTTCCGAAGTGTAAGCGAGCGCCTGGTCACAATCCGCATCAAAGGCAAATTTAAGAACATTTCGCTGATCTGTGTTCACGCCCCCCATGAAAGGATAGAGGACTCAACCAAAGAAGCATTCTACGATCTCCTGGAGACAACGTATGATATGTGCCCGAAGTACGACGTGAAGATCATTCTTGGTGACTTCAACGCAAGATTCGGAAAGGAGGGCATCTTTGGTTCGATAGTCGGAGGACACAGCCTACACGACGAAACTTCCGGCAACGGACACAGGCTGGCAGACTTTGCGGCGGGGTGAAATGTCATCATCTCAAGCAGCTACTTCCCACACCTCAATATACACAAGGGGACTTGGTGGTTGCGTGATCAACTAACCGTCAACCAAATCGACCACGTTGCGATAGACGCGAGACATGCTTCCAGTATCTTGGACGTCCGAACGTTCCGAGGGGCCAACATTGACTCGGATCACTACCTGGTGGTAGCTAGACTACGTATGCGGATATCCATGACGCGACAACGCAGAGCAGATGCTGTGAAAAGATTCGATGTCGAGAAGCTTAAATCGCAAGAGACCGCCAGAACTTTTGCAGACCACGTAACTCTTAATCTCTCAGGAGGTCCGCCACCAGCATCAAGTGCAGAGGACCAGTGGGAACATTGTCAACAAGCCATCAGAAGTGACGCCTCTGATGTGCTGGGTTTCACTAGGTGAATACAACGAAAGCCCTGGTTCGATGAAGAGTGCCGGCTAGTGCATGCAGCCAAGGACGAGGCCTACCAGGCAATGCTGCAGACTCGAACAAGAGCTGCTGAGAGAGTGGCCCGGGAGCTCTACGGGCTGAAACGAAAAGAGGAACGCCGACTTCTCAGGAGGAAAAAGAGAGAGCACGAGAAGCGGACGGTAGAGTCTATTGAGGATTATAGCGGTAGGGGAGATGTTCGAAAATTTTATCAGAGGGTGAAGCGATCCACCCAAGGATTCAAGGCTAGAACGGAAGCCTGCCGAGATGAGAGTGGGAATATGGTAGTAGACACACAGTCAGTGCTGAGGATCTGGAAAGAACACTTCTCTAGACTGCTTAATGGCGAAGACAGCCAAGATGCCGCTAATAGGCAGAACGCTCCATTCAACTTGGACGATGATGGCCAAGAGTTCCGTCCACCCGACCTAACCGAAGTTCGGCTGGCGATATCCAAACTTAAGTCGTACAAGGCTGCAGGTGCGGATGGCTTACAAGCCGAACTATTTAAATCAGCGGGAGATGAATTGGCTAGGAGCATACACCAGCTCATCTGCAAAATTTGGTCGGAGGAAAGTATGCCCGATGAATGGAACCTCGGTATAGTTTGCCCCATCCATAAAAAGGGAGATGTTCTGAAATGTACCAACTACAGAGGAATTAGTCTCCTAAACGTCGCTTATAAAATCTTGTCGGCCATCATGTGTGACCGCTTAAAACCTTTTGTCAACGATCTGATTGGCAGACAGATTTTAGAAAAATCCCGGGAATTCCAGATCGATACACACCACCTTTTTATCGATTTTAAAGTCGCGTATGATAGCGTGAAAAGGGACGAATTATACAGAGCCATATCGAGTCTCGGCATCCCTGCCAAACTCGTCCGCCTGTGCAGGATGACGATGGAGAAATCTCGCTGCTCCGTCAAAATTGGTAAGAACACCAACGATTCCTTTGATGTTGAGAAAGGATTGAGGCAAGGCGACGCGTTATCATGCAACCTATTCAACATCGTTCTTGAAGCCATTGTACGCAACGCACATTACAACACCAGCTTGCATATGCGGATGACATAGACATTGTCGGCAGAACGAAGCGAGCTGTGGCAGAGGCGGCTAAAATGGGATTGGCGGTTAATGATGACAAGACGAAGTATATGCTGTCATCGAGAGAGGAATCTCAACATCTTAGACTCGGGCAAAATATCACGATGGACAGATATAACTTCGAAGTTGTCAAGGACTTTGTCTACCTGGGCTCCACTATTACATCGCAGAATGACATCAGTGCGGAGATCAAGCGAAGAATTACTATTGCCAACCGCTGTTTCTTCGGTCTAAGAAGGCATTTAAGTAGTAAGGCCCTCTCTCAGAGAACCAAGGAGACTTTATACAAGACCCTAATCATCCCGGTCCTGCTTTATGGGTCAGAAGCATGGACACTGAAAGATTCGGATAAAAATCTGCTAGGGTGCTTTGAGAGGATGATTCTTCGTGTGATTTTCGGTCCGGTGTGTATCGAAGGAGTATGGAGGAGAAGATTCAACGACGAGCTATACGGGCTATACAGCGACGTTGACCTGGTCAAAAAGCTGAAAATACAGCGGCTGAGATGGCTGGGGCACGTGGAGCGTATGGACAGCAACGCACCTGCCCGACGAGTCTTCGAATCCAACCCCAATGGGGTACGCAGCAGAGAAGAACCCGTAACAGGTGGCGCAAACAAGTGAATGACGACATCAAAGCACTCGGTGTGCGCAACTGGGAGCGGCTAGCTAGGGACAGAGCTGGCTGGAGAGGCTTGTTAGTTGAGGGCGCCATCAAAAGTAAAGTAAGTAAGTTATGGATTCGTAAAAAGAATCGAACCCGAGATATTAATTTTCCTTAACATTACAATAATTAGAGATAACGCGAAAAAAGTGTGTCTCCCAATTATGTCTATTTCGCCCCTACAGCCTAAACAGCTGGAAGGATTTTCTTCAAACTTGGTGCATAGTATTTTTTGACTAAAAATATGTCAACACGTTTTTTAAATTTCTTTTAAGGGCCAAAAATAACGGTACCTGCCAAAAAAAAACCGTACCTGAAACATACAATTTTTTTTCGCCAAAATGGAAAATGATGTTTATTTCAAAAACGAGTCCGAGGATTTTGTTGAAAAAAAATTCAAATAATTGAAATAAGGAAATGCTACTTAAAAAAAAAATAAAAATTATTTTCAAAATTTGGTTATTTTGGTACCTCCAGTGCAGCCATTTTTTTGAATTTTATTTTATCGTAAACAGTTAAGTTTAAATTTTTCATTTTTTTTTATGGTAAAACTTCTAAAAAGTATAAACATTATTGTGAACCAAAATTAAAAAAAAAAAAAATTGAAAATAAAAAAAAAAAAATAATTTTTTTTTTGTTTTTGAAAACTAAATATTTTGAAAACGACTTGGTCAATATTTTCAAAACTAGGTTTAAAATAATTTTGTATTATTTTGTAGAATACTTGAAAAAATTATGTTTCTAATTTCAAAAATAACGACACCTTCAATACAATTGTTGAAAACCCGTTAAGAAGAAACTTATTTTTCTCGAAAACGGCTAGAAGAATTTTTATAAAAAGATGTGCGTTTACTATTTAATTTATGGTCAGTATTTTCATGAAACAAATTTTACCAATAACGGTTAATAACGGTACCTGTCATTGAACCGTATTTTTGTTTTGAGATTTATCGTTGACGGCTGCACCGATTTCAACCAAAATTTGTATACAAGAGCTCCTTCACGATCTAAATAATTTTGCATATACAAATTTTCAAACAAAATTAGTTTTGGATTTTAAAAAAAATATTGAATTTTTTTTTTTTTTTGAAAATTCAGTATCTTGAAAACGGGCTAGTGAATATTTTTTTTATTTTGTGTAAAGTTGTATTTTATTAAATAATAAATTTTGGCAATTCAGATTTTATTTCAAAGAATGAGCGAAAAATTTTATATATAAAAAATTAATTTTTTATAAAACCGCTAACGATTTTTATGTTTTTTTTTTCTTCATAAATTAATATTCATCAAACAAATTAAATAGCACACTTGATTTTGAGCTCATACTTTAGATTAAAATAATAAATTTATTTAAATTTTTTTTAATGATATCATAATATTTTGGAACCAATACATACATATTATGTACTTGCACATCGTGAATTTCTGGCGACACACGTTAAAGAAGCAAGTTTGTGCGATCAAGTCGTGTCCATTTTTTAAAATTTAATTTAAGTCAAGTTATAATGTAATAAATAGTTGGAAAACTCAGTTTGTTGTATTCTGATGGAGGGCACGGAGGAGGTCTGGAATATTTAAGTACAAATGATTTAAAGTATATTCAATATCTGTTGCAATGTAAATTAATGCATAATAATTTATAATTTCCCGTAGTTTTATCTCAAATTCAAAAGAGTTATCCAATAAAAGAAGAAAACATTATAAAAATGTGTAACAAATTCACATTGGAAAACGATAGAATTAGGAAATTCAAGCAATCATTTCCGCAAAAAATTTAAAGCTATTGCTAATTTCAATCAGGTAGACAATCATGATACCACCGACATGAAACAACAAAGGCAATTGAACTGAGATATTCCCTCTTTACTTTTAGAATAATTATGGTTTAAAATGAGAATCCACTTGAGAAAAAGAATGCCATATTGTTTGTACACAATTTAAACAAAATGGGTTTCTCCTTTTTCCGGGAAAACCTCTTGAAATGTTTGTTGTCTGAATGAAGAGCATCAGTATAAAGTATGGACAATCAGTACTGCATCCGCATAATAAAAACTCTGGGGTTTCTTTTTCGCGAGCATATTCGATTTCGATCGAGTGTGTTGCGTAGATATCTTCTAGGTAGAAAAGAATTTTACTGTTGGGTTTTTGTTAAATGGCTTAATTATAAGGCTGGCGCTAGCGCCTAAACGACAACATGTGCTCTCCCAATAAACAATGCCAATTTTATCTAAGTACCAACAGCTATTTATGGGAATATTAACGATTTAGGTTTTTTGAATTGTTTCGGATGGGAATCGAGAATATGGTAAACATACGTTGATAACATTGTTGTTTTTAATAGGCAGACAATGTGCTTAAGTTGATGGTGTTACGGGAACAGACATCTAGTGAGGATACGAGGAAACTATAGGAAGGTTTGGTTCTTGTATGTACTAAATATGAAAGATTAGTATAGAGATAAGAGAAAAGAATAATTTTTGTAATTCCTATTAGAACATCAGCAGTATATTGAATAACATTTTTTTTTTTACTGTGAGAGTACACAACATGAAAGAGTTTTGAAAATTTCGAGGATTCAAAAACTAATTTAATTATTGTATTTTTAGAATAAATGATTTTTTGGCTAATTTTTTAAATGATACGTTAAATTGGACTCTTTTGGTCACTTTTCTTGTTTATGCAAATAAAAAGATATACCTATCATATTTTTTACCTACATTTCTTCGGATTATCCAGACTTCTTCAGCAGGTGCAGGAGTAGTTTTTAAAAAGTATATTTAATACATTAGGATCTATTTAAACAAAATTATTTTGTATTTGAATAATACTTGCTTACTTACTTTTGATGGCGCTTACAGCCCAGGATGGGCTTCGGCCGCAACTAACAAGCCCCTCCAGCCAGCTCTGTCCCTAGCTAGCCGCTTCCAGTTGCGCACACCGAGTGCTTTGATGTCGTCATTCACTTGATTGCGCCACCTGTTACAGGTTCTTCCTCTGCTGCGTACCCCATCGGGGTTGGATTCGAAGACTCGTCGGGCAGGTGCGTTGCTGTCCATACGCTCCAGGTGCCCCAGCCATCTCAGCCGCTGTATTTTCAGCTTTTTGACCAGGTCAACATCGCTGTATAGCCCGTATAGCTCGTCATTGAATCTTCTCCTCCATACTCCTTCGATACACACCGGACCGAAAATCACACGAAAAATCTTCCTCTCAAAGCACCCTAGCAGATTTTTATCCGAATCTTTCAGTGTCCATGATTCTGACCCATAAAGCAGGACCGGGATGATTAGGGTCTTGTATAAAGTCTCCTTGGTTCTCTGAGAGAGGGCCTTACTACTTAAATGCCTTCTTAGACCGAAGAAACAGCGGTTGGCAAGAGTAATTCTTCGCTTGATCTCTGCACTGATGTCATTCTGCGATGTAATAGTGGACCCCAGGTAGACAAAGTCCTTGACAACTTCGGAGTTATATCTGTCCATCGGGATATTTTACCCGAGTCGACGATGTTGAGATTCCTCTCTCGATGACAGCATATACTTCGTCTTGTCCTCATTAACCGCCAATCCCATTTTAGCCGCCTCCGATTCAATGCTCGCAAATGCCCCTGCCACAGCTCGCTTCGTTCTGCCGACAATGTCTATGTCATCCGCATACGCAAGCAATTGAACGGACTTTTGATAGATTGTACCGTTGGTGTTGACATGTGCGTTGCGTACAATGGCTTCAAGAACGATGTTGAATAGGTTGCATGATAACGCGTCGCCTTGCCGCAATCCTTTCTCAACATCAAAGGAATCGGTGGTATTCTTACCAATTTTGACGGAGCAGCGAGATTTCGCCATCGTCATCCTGCACAGGCGGACGAGTTTGGCAGGGATGCCGAGACTCGACATGGCTCTGTATAATTCGTCCCTTTTCACGCTATCATACGCGACTTTAAAATCGATAAAAAGGTGGTGTGTATCGATCTGGAATTCCCGGGATTTTTCTAAAATCTGTCGGAGTGTGAACATTTTATCGACGGTTGACTTGCCTGGCCTAAAACCGCACTGATAAGGGCCGATCAGATCGTTGACAAAAGGTTTTAAGCGGTCACACAGGATGGCCGACAAGATCTTATAGGCGACGGTTAGGAGACTAATTCCTCTGTAGTTGGTACATTTCAGAACATCTCCCTTTTTATGGATGGATAATACCAGTGTTAATTATTTTGTTTTAATTGATAGGCCACATTATTTCAACATTTTAAAATCTTGAGCATACAAATCAAATCGGTTCAGAAAATCCAAAAACAAAAAATGTATCTATGGAATGTAGAGTAAAGTATTCCGCTCCACTTGAATAGAAAGAAACTTTTTTTTTTACTATTAGAGCGTGTAGCGCTTATTGTAAATGTATAAATTCACCTTTTGGTTTTAGTTCCTATATAAGGAATCTTTTGCCAATAAAACTGTAGGGACAGAATAATTCAGGAAAATATTAAAAGATTTTTTTTTTCACTTATCTAATTGCTTCATTAAATACACTGTTTTTTTTTTGCATGATTCGTTTGAGACAAACAATTCATACTTATAGCAAAGTTCTATTGTTTGTTTCAAACGAATAGAGTGTTTGACACAAACAAATATAATGTTTCCGTCAGACGAATAAATGTGTTTTGTAAACAGTCGATGCTAAGAATATGGAAAGATCACTTCTTTAGACTGTATAACGGCGATGACGAATCTAATTCCGCTGTCAGGCAGATTACACCATTCAACCTAGACAATGAAGGCCAACAATTCCGTCTACCCGACCTCGACGAAGTGAAGATAGCATTATCTAAGCTTAAGTCCAACAAAGCTGCTGGAGCCGACGCGCTCGCTGCCGAGCTATTCAAAGCAGCAGGAGATGATTTGGTAAGGAGTATGCACCAGCTCATCTGTAAAATATGGTCGGAGGAAAGCATGCCCGATGAGTGGAATCTCAGCATTGTTTGCCCGATCCACAAGAAAGGAGGCCCTCTAAACTGCGCCAACTATAGAGGAATCAGTCTCCTTAACATCGCCTACAAGATCTTCTCTGCCGTATTATGAGAACGCCTGAAGCCGTTCGTCAACAACCTGATATGTCCATATCAGTGTGGCTTTAGGCCAGGAAAGTCCACCATCAACCAAATATTCACACTACGGCAGATCTTGGAAAAAACCCAGGAACTTCAAATCGAACCCGTTCATCGATTTTAAGGACACGTATGACAGTATTTATAGAGACGAGCTATATAAAGCAATGTCTAATTTTGGCATCCCTGGCAAACTCGTCCGTTTGTGCAGTATGACGATGGAGAACGCACGCTGCTCCATTAAGGTTGGCAAAGACCCCACCGACACCTTCGATGTCAAAAATGGATTAAGGCAAGGCGACGCGCTGTCATGCGACTTCTTCAACATCATACTTGAAAGAATAGTGCAAAACTCTCACGTCAACACTAGAGGCACAATCTTTCAAAAGTCCATCCAATTACTTGCATACGCCGACGATATTGACATAATTGGAAAAACAAAGCGTGATGTCACTGGAGCTTTTGCAACCATTGAGAAGGAAGCGGCAAAGATGGGTTTAGCGGTGAATGAGGGCAAAACAAAGTATATGCTGTCATCTAGAAAGGACGCTCAACACGAACGTCTTGGACAGAACGTCACCATATACAGCTATAACTTTGAGGTAGTTAAGGACTTTGTCTACCTTGGCTTCGCTATATATTCAGACAACGACACCAGCGCTGATATCAAACGAAGGATAATTCTTGCCAATCGCTCTTTCTTCGGGCTAAGAAGGCAATTGAAAAGTAAAGTCCTCTCTTGAATGACTAAAGTGTGCCTGTACAAGAAACTTATCATACCGGTACTGTTGTATGGTGCAGAAGCATGGTCCTTATAAGCGGCAGATGAGTAGATACGCTTAAGGAATATTCGAGAGAAAAATTCTTCGGGTGATCTTCGGACCCGTATGCATAGACGGAGAATGGAGGATAAGATACAACAACGAACTGTACGGGCTGTACAGCGACATCGACCTAGTCACAAAAGTGAAAAGGCAAATACTCTGGTGGCTGGGTCACGTAGAGCGGATGGAACCATTGCTCCGGTCCGAAAAGCCTTTGAATCTCTCCCCGAAGGACGGCGCAGTGGAGGAAGTCCGCGAAACCGGTGGCGCATGCAGGTGGAAGACGACCTCAACCAACTTGGCGTGCGAAACTGGACAGAGCTGGCTGAAGAAGGCTTGTTGGTTGAGGGCCTGGTCCACACCGGACTGTAGCGCCAGCATAAGTAAGTAAACATATTTAGTGTTTGTGGCAAACGAATCGTACGTTAAGAGTAAACATGAACACTTTTACTGCGAGCAAATAGTCAATTGCTATAATCGATCAAAGTGGTTGTGACAAATGAATAACACATTTGTTGCTAATGACTTGTACTTTTGGCACAAACAATGCTTGTGCCTATTGCAAACGAATCAAGCGCTTTCAATTGAATTATACTGAGCCTTACGTTTGTGACAAACAAGTATAGCGTTTGAGGCGCATGGTTCGTTTGAGGAACAAAATGATTGGTTTCACACAAACGAATAATGTGTTTGTGGTTGCCATGAACAAACAAATACAGCTTGTACATACGATTGCTGAAAATTTTTGTTTTCTAATGAAGAGCATAATATCTAGTGGAATTTAAAATTATAAATTTCTGAGTAAGGAAGGAAACTGGAAACAATTTTCCATAACTGTCAAGTATTTCACCGTGTAGCTATAGATAGGTACTCTTGAGCAAGTTTATCAATGAGTAAGTCAGTGCCTAATGAAATTTAAGTTAAATTAAGCCCTTTTGATTAATGGACAAAAGTGTTAGAGTAAAAAAAAGGATTTAAGACAATTAAGCTTCAAAATGTTTACATATCCGATGATAATTAGGGCGGCTAGCCACGAGACGAGACTCTGCGAGACTTTTCAGTCTCGTCTCGATCTCGAGTCGGTCTCGTATAATTTAATCTCGTCTCCGAAAAATATGATTTCCGGGCAACTTGTTGATTATTGGAACGAAATATTTTCGATTATAGTTTGAATACGTGCAGAAGAAAAAAAATATTTAACTGAAATTGGGTTTTTTACTTTATTAAACTCTCTGTAAAGGAGAATGGGCAAAAATGTATGGGAGCTGGTCTACCTACTCAACACCAATGTTTCATACCTCTTTGAAAAAGTAATGACGTGTACATCAATTAATTATATGGACGTAAGGCTCTTAACCTTGGGGTTCAAAAAGACATTGACATTGGTGTTGAGTAGGTAGTCTACTTTGCCCATTCTCCTTTCGGTCCAAATATATACAGTCTCATGTTGTTTCGTCGCGGTTGCTTAAAAGCCAGTCTCGTCTCCGTCTCGTCATGCGAGACCGAGATCGAGACCGAGACTTTTCTCGTCTCGTGGCCAGCCCTAAGCATTTTGGAAAATTAATATTCAAATATTCTCGGTAGTGCCCAGCCAAGTTCTGGCACTACACCCTTTTTACAGGATCAAACTCAGGCGATTTTCGAACCCCCTCTAACTTCAGTACCAATAAGGTCAGAAACTTCAAACTCGCAGCATTTGCTAAGCTCACCAGGTTTAGACAACTCAGCAACTCACCAAATTTCAATTCCTTAGCACTAGGAGTTCCCGAGATATAAGGCAGCAAAAATCGCAAAAACCGTAACTGACTGACTCACTCACTCACTGACAGATCATCAAAATTATGGAGCACTTCCCGAGATCGTAGAATCTTGTAATTTGGCACAACGGTAGGCCCTGTAGTGTATACAAAGGAAAAAATCAAAAAATTTATGATTTTCCATTCAGCGGGCGTGGTACCCGCCCATTTTCATAGAATAATTGATGTACATTATTTGGAGCACTTTTGATTGTTGTAGAATGATGAAATTTAATACAGCGCAGCGGTAGGGCTTAAGGTGCAGGCAAAGGAAAATTTTTAAAACTTGAGATTTTTCATTCAGGGGGCGTGGTTTCCGCCCATTTTCATAGAATTGATATAAATTCTTTGGAGCATTTTGATTGTCGTGGAATGGTGAAATTTAGTACAGCGGATATTTTACATTCAGGGGCGTGGCACCCGCCCATATTAATAGAATTGATATCAATTATGAGGAGCATTTCTGATTGTCGTAGAATGATTAAATTTGGTAGAACGGTAGGGCTAGTGAATACAAAATTTAAAAATTTGAGAATTGAAATTCAGAGGGCGTGGCAACCGCCCATTTTCGCAGAATTGATATCAATTATATGGAGCACTTCTGGTTGTCCTAGAATGATGAAATTTGGTAAAGCGATAGGATTTGACATGCAAGCAAAGGGAAAATTAAAAATTTTAGATCTAACATTCAGTGGGCGTGGAAACCACCCATTTTCGAAGAATTAATATTAAATATATTGAGAGCACTTCCGTTTGGTGCATGATTATGAAATTTGGTAAAGCGGTTCGTATTCAGGTGTGTGCAAAGAAAAAGTTGTAATCATGAAATTTTTTATGCAGTGGTGATTCATCCACCCACTTTTTATCAGTTACCTATTATCATTTCAATGGAGCAATTTTAACTTATGAAAATTGATAGATGGGTAGGCATAAATTAAAAACATACTGTACTTATGATATGAGGCTCTCATTGGGAGTTTATTCTACGCACTTTTCCTGATGAAAAGAACCTTTGCAAAAAGTAGTGAAATCACAACAAAAACATAAATGTTAAAAAAGTAGCCAAGTTCTTTTATATACAAAAACCTTTGCGTAACAAGTCAGCCATAAAAAGTAATGAGATCTAAAAGTACACCAACTTCTAAGTTTATTAATGTTAAATACCAAATATTTTAAGTAGAGTAATATCGAAGAATTTTTACATAAGCTTCTAAAAAGACCAATATTATTGCATATCAAAAATTAAAGAAAACAATGTTTTTAGATTTTTTAAAAACGTAAATTTTTTGAAATATAATTTTTCTCTGCATTTAATTACTTGAAATTGTGTAAGTTTCGGTCCTTAACATGTTTTAAAAAATTTATGAATAAATTATTTTGTTTACATAACTGCTTCAACGATCTTTAAATTTTTGTTTGCATGAATTCATATTCGTTCAAGAAATCATATCGTGTCATTTTTTGGGATAGCTCAAACTACTATATAGTTAAGGAATTTAAGCGATCAAACAAATTAAACACCCTGTATTGCGTTTGACTTTCAAAATAACTCAGAATAAAAAAAAAACAATATTATTCTAGCCATTTCTTTAGAAAAGAATGCTTAAAAAAAATAATAATCTTCTTATAGATATATATAAATAAAAATGAATCGCCGAAATGTATGTGCGCGCATAACTTCCGAACAGCTACACTAAATTAGATACAAGGTTTGTATAAAGAAAATTAAAAAAAATCGAACAGACATTTGTTTTTAAATTTACTAATATGAAAATGAAAATTGAATATGAATTGATATGAGAGAATGAGTCATAGATCTTGACACTGCTAAACTTTTCCACCAAATTTGTGTCAATTCAAAACGTTAAAGGCAGAAAGAATATCGAAAGTGTTCCCAAATATTGGTGTGAATTACAAAAACGGTGCTTAACTGAACGAGCCATTTTTGATGATTTAAATATTAAAATGTGGAGTCAAAATGCAAATGCAATTATTGATAATCCAACTCATCTGAATTTACGAATCCTCAGGCAGCGACTGTACACCATCACACGTGTGAAGCCGAGGCGCACATAAATATTAAAAGCAAGTCATTCGGGAATTTCTAAAATATTCTCGAAAAAAAAAAAAAAAAATATCGGCGTAAAAAGTTTTCCGGGTCGGCTAGTAAATAATGATAATAGCCTAAGGTGGTTAGTAACTAATCGTTAAGAACTCTCTTTTTAAATGTATTAGAGCTAGTTTTACAGTTACAGGATTGCCACATAACTGCAGAATATAGAATTCAAAACCTCTCATTTTCGCAGTGCAGATATACTTACGTGAATAAGTTGTCCTAAGGGTCAGTTTTAGAGTGCACACTTACCGGAATAAGTGGCACTTCAATTTTTTCAAATTTATACCTTATGGGAATTTTCGCCGTCTGATGCGTTAGTGACTCTTAAGTGTCCAACGTTATGGACTTAAGTCAAACTTATTAAAGCAAGTTAGCATTTCGAAAATGGGTCTTTTGTATCTTTAATTGTGCACTTAAGTTTTAATCCTTTTACTATTAAATTGGCCCCTAATTTTGGCCACTTAAGTATCACTATCTCAGACAACAAAAATGTCCAGAAGGTATTTATTATTGAAACAAGTTATTTGCAACCTATGCCAGTAAGTGTGCACTACTGTGAACTAATACGAACAAAACTATCTGGTTTTCCAAAATGCTTTACGTTTACTTCCACTTGTTATTTCATCAGCAATATATTTCAATGAAAGCCGAACTGATTCATGGTTTTACCAACCTTCGTCGCCGTAACATAGGAAGTTTAGCAGGCCAATTTGGTTTTTAAATATTTTGTATATAATCTACCTAGTATTTGTCGCTTAATACAAATAGTAGTGGTAAAGCAACAATATGACTTTTTTAAACCTGCTCCGCACTAACACCATCAACAGCCTCCCTCGAATACAAATTAAAATGACCAATAGCCAAAAAAAAGGACCCACATTATAATATATGTATGTAGCTTCATTGACATTTAATAATCTTTATTATCAAAAAAAAAACCCTATACTTAAAAAATGTATCATTTTGAGTTTGGCATTTCCTGTTCTGGTGGCTTAAGCTCTTCTCTATTTGCCCGGAATTACCGTGTGGGTTTTTTTCATTGACTTGAATTCCCAAAGGATTTTACATGCATATTGCATATATACCTTCCTAAATAGACTTACAAATTTAGAAGGGGAATTTCCTCTACTTATCTGCATACCTACGATGCAAAAAGAGATTTCCGTAGTTTTTTATGATACCTATCGACTTCCGCAACAAATGTGGTTTGCAATTTTTTTTTGTTTCAATTCTTAACAATCTTCAATCTATAACAAAAAAAAAACGTCACATACAATAAACGTCATATAAATAACACAATGATGAACAAAAATAACTATACAGGTAGTTTTTCCAATTAAGGATACACAGGTACAAATTGACAGGTAGGTAAACTTAACATGCCAAAGCATTGTTCACTCTTATAATAACCATTTCCTATAGGAATAATTTCGGTGGGATTAAGTTTAATTCAAAAATAAGGGGTTAAATAATTCCCTTACTCCTCTTAATCCTTCGGATGTGGAAAAATTGATTGCGTAATCCAAAATCCTTACTTATTTGTAGAATTTCATTTGATTAAACAAGAAAATCCAAAACACTAAGTGAGACTTCAACAACTATCCCTAAAATCTGCAATCTTGCACCACGAACCAACCCCTTCTCCTCCAATAAAATAAGTACCTATGTGCTTGTAAAAATGCAATCAAAAACAAACCCAACAAACAAAAAAATTCCCAACATCGCACAACCAATCTGGATTAATAATTAGGTTAAGGGAAACACTGGAAAAGTCTAATCATCGATTGTGGTATCTCCAAACAATCACACATATGTATATCACACACAGGAAATCTCCAAAAATTGTAAATAATAATTCCCGCATGATGACACCAAATGATAAAAATCCAGATCCAGCGAGAAATTGGCTGGCACTGAGTCGCATCGTCAGCGGCGGCGCCTACTTAGAAACTTTTTTTTTTTTTTTTTCCTAAAAACCCAAATAGACACACGATTTGCTTGAGAAACCGGCCCATCGTAGATAATCCAGGTAGTTTAGTTATACCTTATGCTAACCATGGTAAACATATATTGTATGGATGGGAATCCCATGGAATACATATTTTTGGTTTTCTAGATGACTTGACTCGGCTGCTTATCTATAAAAGCGAGCTCATATGAAAATTCGACATCATTACACAACTTCATATCACAAGCAACGAACGTCATTTTCATTTAAACAACATTTTTTTTCTTTATAAATATTTAATAATTTATTTAAACAATTTACACAACAAAATCTACTATAACAATGGAAACAATTACAAATTTACTTATTGTGTGCATTTTGGCGCTTACACAAGCCAGGCCCTATCATCATCCAACATCAAATTTTGTCCTATGGTAAGTTTGATAAAAAATTGTAAAATTTTTACAATTTCTATAAAAAAAAGAGTTGTAAGCAAATTTACAACTTTTTCAAATTTAAATTCAATTTATTAACTATTTATTTTTTTTTTCTAGGAATTATTTTCCATTCTTACAACACCAACAACTACAGATGATGCAACAGAACAACATTCCGGTCATGCACCCCATCAGCCTGCCCCAATCACAACAAGGCCAATACCCTACCATCGAGATGTATTTCAGCAGACCGGTTGCAGGTGACATCCAGTACCAGGAACCCCAAGCACCACCACCGCCGAAAATAACAAGGATACCTAAACCAACAAAAACAACAACAACCATCACAACCACTACCACAACGACAAAAAGGCCAACAAAACGTCGAAGGATATCGGTTAAGAGCTCCACACCACCCGTAACCGAATCCCTAAAGGCGCAATTGTCGAGGGGAATATTTGAGATGGCACGCAACATCCAGAGGAACATCCTTTCCGAAAAGAACATGTTCAAACAGAGCGGCAAATTCAATGTTATCTCTCCGATCAATGTGGCTGCTGTCCTGTCGCTCCTTGAACTCGGAGCAAAGGGCCAGACCAATCAGGAATTGCAAAACATTTTGGGCTTTGATAAGTTGCAAACAACATCAGCATCACATCCTTTGGCCCAGCACTATGCTCTTGGACAAATGCTCGAGTCCATTCTATTCCCCGAATCCAGTTTGTCGTCGTTATCGTCATCGTCATCATCAACAGAACCAGAAATCAATATGGCAAAAGGAATTTTTATGCAAACAGGATACAGCATGAGGCAAGATTATCGAACATCGGTCGAGACCATTTATCAAAGTCAAGTCACAGCTTTGAATTTCCAACAACGTCCGGCAGTGGCTACAAAATTCATTAACGACTGGGTGCAGAAGCAGACAAATGGAAAAATCGGGAATATCCTTGCGAATGGCATTGACACATCCACCCGCATGATGGTCGCCGGAGCTGTCTACTTCAAGGCATTGTGGGTGTCCGCCTTCATCCCCGCCGCTACCTCCAAACGTCCATTTTATCCCCAAGGCAAGCATCAGCAGGGACAAAAGATTATGGTCGATACCATGGGCAATGGCGGTGATTTCAATTACTACGAATCCAAGGATTATGACTGTGGCATTGTGGCTCTTCCATTCAAAGCCCAAGCAGCATCATCGGCCACAACAATGTATATTATCCTGCCGAATAATTCGAATGCCGGCAAGTTGAGGAGGCTGCAAGCAACTCTAACGTCCGATATTATTGATGAGATGATTTCGAAGATGACAAAACGAAGGACCTTCATTAGCCTGCCGAAGATGCATTTAAGTGACACGGTCGATCTGAAGGATGTCCTAGGACAGTTGAATGTTAAAAACTTGTTCGATGGTGGCAAGAGTGATTTGAGTGGCATCACCGAACACAATCAGATATCTTTGGATGGATTCCTGCACAAAATCGACCTGACCATCACGGAGGCAGGCACTGAGGCAGCTGCAGCGACAGCTTCGCATTTATCAAGACAGGAATACGATGTGGAGTTCCGGGTGGATGGACCGTTTATGTTCTTTGTGCGACATGAACAAACCAAGCTGCCAATATTCTATGGTTCTGTCATTGAACCTGTGAATTGTGTTTAAAGTGCATGTGGCAATCTTTGGGTGTCGCCGTCCACACCCTTCCTCCTCCTCCTCTCAGGGTGATCTAAGATGTCACTGGTTGACAGTTTTGTTTTTAAGGATTTAAGTTTATATTTTTTGTTGAGTTTTGTTAAAAAATGTTTAATTTATTTATTAATTTATTTTAAATTATTGTTAAAATAGTAAAAATATGTACCTATACCTACTGCTGAGGCCAATTCGATGTTAAGTTGCAATATAGAAACCAAATACACACATAACCTATGTAAATGATACTAAACAAAAATTTTTTCTTAAATTATTTATTGTGGTCCATCATCCTGAGTAAAATATGGTGGGGATACTTTGTATATCATTTCTGACATAATTTTTAGGTACCTAGTCCTAAACATGAATTAACACATGTTGGGCATAACGCATATAGTTTTTGAAAAAAATCGGGGATTTCAGTTTTCTAAAAAAACAGGATTAAAATGATTTTGGGTTTTTGGTAACTTCGAAATTTAAGAACTTCAGAATTTTAGATTTCGGGATTTTTTCCATCCCTTATCCTATAAAGCAACTGACATTAATGGGATTTTCACAGTGTTTTGGGATTTTTCACTAATAGACTGTTAAACTGCAGCACAGCGAAGTATTTTTCATTTAATCGGCCAATAGAAACTTGTGTTGACACCGGTGTATTTTGACACAAGAAATCCATTCTGTCAAACACGTGACACTTAAGTCAATCAAAATTATATTTAAACAAAATTATATTTTCTTCACACCGTATTCAACACAGAAGTGACAGACAGCACACGTACCACGATTAAGTACAACAAAAGTGTCAACACATGTGTTGTGTCTATGGGCTGCTTTATAATATGTCAAACAATTGCACCAGTATATGAATCTGAACTTGAACATCAATCCACGCGCTAGTTGACATAACCGAATCGATAGTAAGAGGGGAGGGGGCAAAAGAGTGGCCAGAGCTTTGGAAGGCTAATTAAAATAACAGGTATTGCATTTTTGAAGTTATTGATGTGTAATATCTCAGTCTCAGCTCTTGCTTTGGATAATTTTATGAGGGTAATTTCGTGAAAATGGGGCTTTTGCAACGTACTCCTCCCGTTAAGCATGGAAAAGCGTTAAAATTTGAAAATTATTTAATTTTTATTTTAATACTATCTGACCCGGCGAACTTCGTTCCGCTTTAATTAATTTATGTAAAGAAAGTCATAATTCCGAGCTTGATATACAAAGATGTTTCATGTAATTCGGTTAATTGAAATTCTTTATTCTAAAGTTTTATTAAATAAAATAAAATAACTACTTAACAATGTCGATGTGTTTCAATGAAACCAAAATGATTGGCGTGTCGGCCAACCTTGCGCTTCTTTACTGAAGAGCTTTAATGGTAAAAAACATCCTTCATTTTATATTCAGGCGCGTACACGTACAAAGCTGTAGGTTTGCCGATACGTGAGCACGCCACATACAACTGACCATGTAAGAAACATCAGAATTGATGCCACAAACATCCAGCGATTGTCCTTATGACTTATTGATTGTCAATTGTCATAGCAAAAGCGAGACGCACTGCAAATTGAAGACGCTATAATACGAATGGCAAATCGTTCGGAATAAGCCGAATCTGTGGAATGAACCTTTGAGTTTTCCCCTCAAAATGGTGGCTTGAATATAAGATTTGATTTGATGCACTTCACAATCAAACGCGTTCGGTTCCAAAGTTTTGGTGCATTGAGGTTGTGCAGCAAAATTATAACTGAGCCGACTTTCAATTTTAAATTGTGTCGTGAAAAGCCCGGAACATCCAAAGAATTCAAAAATTCCGTGGGATAGTTGGTGGCTTCGTTTTCATCCATCACGGAGTCCACGGATTTGAATAAACTCACCGAAGATTTGATTTTAAATGATGAAATTCAAATGATCTCTTCAGGCGTTGTTGTAAAGTAGCCTTAAAATTCGGTAAAAATTCAATAAGGCCGTTGACTTAGTCCACTGGTATTACGCCATTGCTCATCGCCAATAAATTGACTGGAGAAATCTGCAGCGAACTGGTCATTTCGTAAGGCGACTCCCATGTTTGTTTTCAATTGCAATTTCTCCACGTATTGCAATAAAGCCGATGCTCTCAGGCCCTTCCTGGGGCCAATACGAATTTATCAAGCCCTAAATCGCCAAAATCAAAGTAACCGTTCTCGAGAAAAACCGGATGTTCCCGGATTTTCCAATTTTCCTGGCAATTTTCCGGGATTTTCCTCCAGTGTCCTATGCCCTTCCTTGAACTATTACGAATTTATCAAGCCCTAAATCGTAAAAATCTAAGTAACCGTTCTCGAGTTATGCATTAAATACTGGATGTTCCCTGTTTTCCAATAATTTTCCGGGATTTTTCTCCAGTATCCTATATCCTTTCTTGAGCCAATACGAATCCATCAAACCCTTAATGATGAAAATCGAAGACACCATTCTCGAGATATACATTAAAAAGAGGATTATCCCTGATTTCTAATTTACCGGAAAACTTTTCGGGATTTTTCTACAGTGTCCTATGTCCTTCCTTGGGTCAATACGAATTCATCAAGCCTAAAATCGTGAAAATCGAACAATCCGTTCTTATGCGAGTTATGCGCGCACACACTGACGACATTTCTCTTTTATATATATAGATTTATAATTAATGAATTCAATACCAATAGTCTAAGAGCTGGCTACAAAAAAGATGTTATCAACGGTTATTACGGAAATATCTTCCTCTATCGTTAATAACCCTAAAAAAAAGTTGGAAGACGGTTGGCAAGAGGACAAGCTACATTTGTGTATACATTAGGATGTCCATTATTTCCCAAGCTAATTTTTTTGGATAGCACAC
Source organism: Melangyna quadrimaculata (assembly GCA_949320155.1). Classification (NCBI taxonomy): domain Eukaryota; kingdom Metazoa; phylum Arthropoda; class Insecta; order Diptera; family Syrphidae; genus Melangyna; species Melangyna quadrimaculata. The sequence goes on along the minus strand of OX439485.1, from coordinate 149,079,974 downwards.
CCCGTCAATCGAAAGTTTATGTCGAAAAAAAAAAATATTGATCAAAAAAATTTTTTTTCCGAGGTCATTAATCCCTGCCTCTAAGGCCATACTCTCCCCATTGCTTTCATTATTTTTTTAATGCAGGTTTTTAAAAAACTTATTAATCAGTTAAAAAAAACTGCTGAAAATCGAGAGAGAAAAAATAAGAGAGAAGAATATAATACTAAATTATTTATTTACTTAAACAATTGAAATAAATTATAATTTAAGTTTATGAATACATTTTTAAATGCAGTTTATTAAAGGACAAAATAATCAATCAGGATTCCAAAAAATAAAACTAAATTAGAATAATTGTAAAATAAAATGTGAAGAGTGTAAAATTCCCATACAAAGGAGAATGGGCAAATATGTATGGGAGCTGGTCTACCTACTCAACACCAATGTGTCATACATAGTTGAAATGGTAATGACGTGTACATCAATTAATTATATGGACGTTGGGCTCTCAACCGTGTGGTTCAAAAGATATTGCTCTTCAAAGCACCGAAAAAGAGAGTAATGCAACTCTTCATTTGGAGCTTGTCTTACCACCCACAGTCAAGTGTAAGACATCGTTGAAAAGAAAAAGATTATTACGTTTACTTCATTTTGTTATAAAGCCGTTAAGATGTACATCATGGTGTTAAGAAGTTATTAAGCCATCAAAAATGGCAAAAACAAAATAATGCAATTCTTCATTGGCAACTGGTCAACCAACTCAAAAGTAATATGGGCTCCTAACCTTTAGCACCTCATATATGGGATATTCGCAAAAAAAGTATGCCATCTAAAAGGTCAGTAAGTGGTCAAAAAAGGTCAACTAGTTTCAGAAATTGGTCAGCCATAGAAAATTTTTAATCAAGGGTTACATTTTTTCAAGGTCGCCAACTATTTTTGGCACCTCATTTATGGGATATTTGCAAAAACAGTATACCATTCGAAAGCCCACCGGCTCATGATAAAAGGTCAGCTAGGTTCAGTAATTGGTCAGCCATAGGTTTTTTGTAATGAAGTCTTTTATACTTTATTTGAAACAATCTTTAAAAATTCATTAAAAAAAAACCTATGGCTGACCAATTTCTGTAACATGTTGACGTTTTATGAGGATTTAATAACCTTTCAAACGGTATCTTTTTTCTTTGTAAATTCGATAAATGAGGTGCTAAAAGTCTTATACGACCTTGGAAAACAAAATACTTCAAAAACTCGTATAAAATAACCTATAACTGACCAATTACTGAAACTAGCTGACCTTTTATCACGAGCCGGTGGCCTTTCGAATGGTATACTTTTTTTGCGAATATCCCATAAATGAGGTGCTAAAAGTCTTATACGACCTTGAAAAAATAAATTTTGAAAATTCATAAAACAATAACTATGGCTGACCAATTACTGAAATCAGTTGACCTTTTATGAGGTCTAGGTAACCTTTCAGATGGTGTATATTTTTTTCGAATATCCCATAAATGAGGTGCTAAAAACAGTTTTGACCTTGATTATTTTTTTAAATTATTGAAAAAAATTTATGGCTGACCAATAACTGAAAGTAGCTGACCTTTTTTGACCAATTACTGACCTTTTAGATAGCATATTAATTTTTTTTTAAATTCTATAAATGACTGTGCGTAAAAATCTGTGCTCCTGTCGGATCGACGGTGACTTTCTGCCATTGCTTCGTTATGGTAAGTGGAAGGTCCCCACCAAGTTTAAGCGTTAACAGAATTTCGTTTATGTTTTGAGATTTGTATGTCTTGACTGGGGTAATAATCTTGGAATGCAAAAACAAATACTGCAAATTTGAGCCTTACTGAAAATTCCTTGCATACTTGGTGCACCTATAATATCGTTTTATGATTCACATACTTTTGTTTTTACTGATTTTTTTAATATACGATAAACTATTATGGTGCCCTGACATGTGGCCATGCGTCATATGGTCATATTTCAAAATATGTCCACATTGCGCAAGTGTCAAATGGCCATATTCGAAAACATGGCCATTTTACGCTTTTTCAAAGTGTCATATGGCCATATTTGCTTATGACTTTTGGGCATATGGTTTAATGCTCGAATACCCACTTATGTGAATCAAAACTCAAACTGCCAAATGGAAATTTTATGTAAATTATTTTTTAAAATGTTCTTTTAAAAACAAAATAAAAAAATTTCAAAATAACTTTTTGAAATCGTTTACAAATATATTTTTAAACAATTCGCGCGAATTCTTAAAAAATACTTGTAAAAGTTTTCAAAAAATTGTTTTGAAAAAATACTATCTTTAAAAACAAAAACCAAAAACAAAAATTTTTTAAAACATGTTTTTGAATACCCTCCTCTCATTTTAAAAATAGACGATATAATTTCATTCATGTTTTCGTTGTGAAAATAATTCCTTTCAAGCTAATTATGGTTTAAAATGCTATATGTTAATCTGTGGACTGACGCAGTAGCTAATCTTATATAGTCAGCCCTGTATTTTTCATCGACTTTTGAGATAAGGTTTTGAAAAACATCTTTGCAGTACCTTCCATTTGCATTCACGAGATTGAATTCTATTCCGCAATACGTTGCAAGCTCTTCTAATTTTTTAAACCAAAGAGTTCTACTTCCTATTATCTTCTTAGCAATTATTTTTGGAAGTCTATCATCTGGCATTTCCAGCACTTTCGTTACATAATCAACATGCTGTTTTAAGGTTTTAATAAAAAGCGGTGATAATCCTGTTTCTATATTTATCATGTAGTTGGGCGTTGTATTTGGCAGATTGAAACATCTTTCGACGTAGTTCCTTAGCAGTTTCTCTACGGTTTCATACTGATAGTACCCCCAAGATTATGCTGCATACAACATCACAGACTCAGATACAGCTTGAAATACTTTATATTTTACACTGTGATCAACTATGTTATTTAAAAAACATCTTTTCCAGGTTGCCGATATGGCACTTTTCGCTTTAACTAATTTTTCTTTTAAGTGAGGTTCCATACTAAAATTGCTCGTAAATGTGACTCCAAGATACCTGTATGTTTTAACAATTTCAATGGGAAGTCCATTAAGATACTATTTTTCGTTTCTGCAAGCTCTGCCAGATCCCTCTTTAAAAATCATTATTTTTGACTTCCTTAGATTCACTGTAAGATTCCATAGTTTACGAATCAAGCCGGTTAATCATAAGTTGCAGAGAATCTGGTGAATATGAAAATAAAACTACATCATCTGCAAATAAAAGTGCCTTTATAAGAACTCCGTCTATCTCTATACCACCTGGTAAAAGTTCGGTAAGGTCATCGATGTACATGGCAAAGAGATATGGGCTTAGAGTGCAACCTTGCCGAACCCCCATTGTTGACTCAAACCATTCTGAAATCTCAATTCCACTCCACACAGCCGATTGATTATCCTGATAGATGTTTTCGAGAACCCTTCCAAACTTTTGGCTCATTCCAGCATTTTATAGCTTATATATTAAAGCTTTTCCACCGATATTGTCGAAGGCTGCCTTGAAATCAACAAAAAAGGCGAATAATTTTTTGTTTTGTTCGATAAATGTACCCGCAATATTTTGCAGTATGAAGATATTGTCTACGGTTGAATAACCATTACGAAATCCAGCTTGACATTCTTTAATCAATTTATGTTTTTCGATCCAATTTGTCATTCGAAAATTTAGAACTTTGGTGAATATCTTATATGAAGAGTTCAGAAGCGATATTCCTCGATAATTGGCTGGATCGGATAAATTACTTTTTTTTGTGTATGGGATATATGATCGCTTTTTTAAACTGTGTAGGTATATTTCCCGTTTCCATTATTTCATTAAAAGTCTTCGAAATTTAATTGATGAAGTTTGACGTCACATCCTTGATAAATTCTATGGGGATCCTATCAGCTCGTGGTGCCTTTCCGTCTTTCAGTTTCCTTAAAGCCTCAACAACTTCTTCCTCTGTAATAGGTGCATCTAAAATTTCATTTGTATGGCAGGGTGCTGCATATTGAATTTGTGGCATATTATTTGTTGGGATCAGTAGCCTTTGGAAATGGTTCATCAGTGTCCTTGCATCTAATTGTACGCCAATTTGAGGTTTTTTACCATTAAATTTATTTATTGCAACCCAGAACTGTTTAGTATCCTTACAGCATGTAAGTTTGAGAGCATCGTTTTCTAAATATTTTTGTCTTTTTTTCCTTGCAGATTTGTTTAAAGATTGTGTTTGTTTGAATATATAATCCTTTAAAATATTGCCCACCAAACTTCCGAAAAACCTTGAGCCATCCAAATGATTTTTGCCTCGCCTTTTCACACTCCGTGTCAAACCATTTTCTTTATACTGGAACTTTTTTTTATCTCCCGGTCTGCAGGTCGGATAAGATATTTTAACAAGATTTTCAATATCCATTATATAGTACTCTGCATCAGTTTGTAAGTTGAGTTCGATGTTGCGTCAATATTCAGTTGCATTGGTTTCTTTCCATATCAACTTAGGGGGTAGTTGCATCGTTCGCTTGTCTTCTCTTTCAATCGGAGCTGTACCAAACTGAGCTGAAATGGGCATATGGTCTGAGTACTGTTCAGTTAAAACTTCAAAATCGTTAACCAAAGACATTCGCCTCGTACTAAACAGTAATCTATAACTGAGCAGCCTTGTTGTCCTATAAACGTGTATTTCCCACTTGTATCCGATCTACTCGTGCCATTAAGAATACGAAATCAAAATGCATCACATAATTCCAATAGTCTAACTCCCTTTACATTTGTAGTTTCATCTTCAGAATTTCTGATTATACCTGCGAATCTATTTTCTCTTCCCTCTTCTTTTCCTATTCTAGCGTTGAGATCACCGATTATCATTATATTGTCGTATTGACTGTGTTCAATTAAATTATATAATGCAGCAAAATCTCTTTCCCAGTGGTTGCAATTAATATATGCTGGCAGTATAATAAGCTTGGTTGATCCCATGGTTATTTTTAAAAGTTTTAATTCATCTACTGTTTCAAATTCACAAAAAATATAATTTAAATTTTGTTTCTTATATCCGAAGAAGCATCCGCCACTACCTATATTTATATATTACCTTAAGAAAGTTGTACATTTATTTCCAGTTTAACCCGTTCAAAATCATGATTGTTTCCTGCATCGTTAAAGTTTTCTTCCCAAAGTAATTAAGTCGCTGTGGAGAAAATACCGGACATATATCAACAAAGTGGAAGCAGTCTTCTTTAGATTTAAGATTACACAACGAACACAATTGGTTGCAACTTCCATTGTAAGGGCTTCCGTTAAGAGCGATCACTTCACATCTTGCTTTAAATATAAGTGATATTTCTCTATAGCTAAGCAGGTCATTAAAGTAGTTATTTGACATTAAGTTGGAATTGAGCTGTGCGTATAGTATTCTATTCTCCGATTCGCGAGCTTTCACTATGAAGGTATTACGCACAGAACTTTCATGTTTTTGAATAATATTATCAAGTTGTTCTTTAAATAAGTTTAAGTTTTCTGCGTTCGCCGGATCAACCTCTCCACAAGCATCTCCTATACTCTTCAACTTTGCCATCCACCGATCCTTATTCCTCAATTCGTACAACGCCATTTTTTTCGATAAGTGATCATCTTGGTAAGATAGCACCTTCACGATGTAATCAGCTTGCAATTTCAGAGTATAAGTAAATAACTAAGGAAGTCCTGTTTCGAGATAAAGTGCATAATTTGGCGATCTGAGCGGTAAATTAAAAAGTTTTTTTAAGAAGTTCCTTTGGAATCGTTCGATGGCCTCATATTCCCCACACCTGGGCAGCATAACACAATGTAGACTTTATCACAGCATCAAATATTTTTTACTTCACTGAAATTTTGATGATACTATTATACCGCACGAAATTTTTTTTGAAACTACGATAAAACTGCCTAGCTTGGCACATTATTGCCAATTACTGGAGAGATACAATTATCATGGCCAGATAATCTGAATGTTAATCCGTCTCTAAGCAATCTTACCTTCACCACAATGATGAAATTAATTAAAAAATGAGTCTGGAGTCGACCCACACTAGTAACTTCCCATTGGTGCACTTGAAAACCATATACATAATGTACATAGTTACTTAAGTGGTGGGTGGTAGAGTTTATATTATATAATTATATATTTTAAAGAGTAAAAACTGACTTTTTGCATAATCAGTATATATTTAAAACCTAAGTGGGCCTGAGGTCTGTGTTGAAAATTGTTATTTTTAAAAATAAGACGACGTTTCGAACGTGGTTACGTTCTTCTTCAGGTCTCTAAAAATTTGTTTGTTAATATTTAACAGCTACACATTAAGATATTATAGAATACTTATGTTTTCTATTCTTATACAAAATCTTAGGCAATGGTTATCTTCTTTTATTTCTCCATTGCTTTTCAAAATACTAATCAAATTATGAGCCAACCAAGAAGAATCCGAATAAAAAAATCATTTCTGCTTCGTTTTTTTTCTTGTTTTACTAAGAAGCTATAAAGCTTAAGTTGAAGAAATAAGTTTATTTTGAAAAGTAAAAGTCCTAGAGCCATCCGGTTTCCAGCGGTTGACTGAGAATCAATTGGAGCATTGAATTTTACCAAGAAAACTTTTGAAAAAAAAATTAGTTTGACATTTTTATGTTATTTTTTTTTTTTTTTTTTCAAAATTTTAAGTTTGAAAATTAATTTTTCGAAAACAGTTCACTACAACAATTTTATTTTAAAATAGTATAAAAGAAAGGATTTCTGGGTTTGCAAAAAAGTAAAACACGTTGTTGAACGTGTTACCGCTGTTTTTTAATCATTTTTTTCTGTCTTATGTCAATGTTTTTTGATAAGTGCCCCTCCTGCGTCTACGGGGGGATAATAGACTCCTCCCTTTCTTATACGAGTTTTTGAGTGTTTCGACCCCAACCTACGCGCTCTAACTTTGTGTTAGACCTTTAGGTGCATCGCCCTGTAGGTAAATTATATTGATGTACGGACACTTTTTTGTTCAGGAATTTTAAAGGGGTTGGATTCAATGAATTTTGGCTTTATTTTTTCGAAATAAAAATGTGAGTTTTTATTTTTTTTTTTTTGTTTAATTAAAAGTATTTCTTTCATTTATAGTCATATTCTCTCAAATGTAAGTAGTACTTTAAATAATATTTTAGCAAACAAAAAAAAAAGTTGAAGCTGTACGGAGACTTTTTTGATACAGTGTAGGTCAGTGGCGTGGCGTCCATATAACATGATTCCTACCGTCTTCCCTTTTAAAAATTGTACGAAAAATACTATCAAATAAACATAAACACCCTTATTAATAAAGAATAAATAAAGGGTCCGCCATCTAACGTTTTTTTTTTCAACTAGTACTTATTTTGTGATTGGTAACACTTAGCTCATGTTTTATCCTTCCGCTGAACGAATATGGTTGTGTATACGCTTGAACAGATGAAGCTCATTTTGATCTTGGCGGGTATGTAAACAAGCAAAATTGTCGCATTTGGGGCACAGAAAACACGCACGCATACATTGAAAAGCCGATACACCCAAAACGAGTCACTGTTTGGTGCGGATTTTGGTCCAGAGGCATAATTGTGCCATTTTTCTTCAACTGAGCAAGGAGTGGCCGTTACAGGCAATGGCGATTGTTATCGGGGCCATTTTGAACGAATTTTTGTTCACAAAAATTGAAGAGGAGGATATTGGCAACATTTGGTTTCAACAGGACGGCGCTTCGTGCCACACAGTCGAAGCTACACTCGATGTTGATGATGCATTTTCAAAAAGTTATTTGGCAGACCCTTTAGTTATTTAAGCTCCCGAGTTTAGGAAAACTACACCATGGAATAAGAATGTTCCGGACTCAAATGGAGCAGTAAGCAATTACTTTTAGTTTGAGTCCAGAAAATTTTGTATTCCATGGTGTAGTTTTCCAAAACACGGGAGCTAAAATAACTATTTTGGAAACTAAGAAACCCTACCAATTGAATTATAAAATTCGCACAATTACACAAACATATGCTATCGAATAGACACCGTCAATTCATTCTTCTCTTCGCTCTTTGCTCAACTGCTGAACATACGCTCTCTTTGAAAGAATTTCACCGTCTTATAAAATTTGTTTTGTATCCCTTGCTTCCCTGAGCATTTTTGATTCCAGGTCCTCTTTGTCCAACACACAAGAACATAGGAAAAAATAAGACGCTGTTCCTCGTGTTATACTGGCACTTGGTAAAGAATGGAATGTTTTTTATTCCTTTGCTTGACTCCGTTTCTCTTAATATTCGTTCTGTTGGGTGAAAAATAACACGCTATTCTTGGACTTATTTGCTATGAAAGTTGGTAAATACATTTTTTTACATTATTTTTGTTTGCTTGTTTTTTGGTTAAGCTTAGTTATAGTCCAGGAAAGATTTAAATGCGGTAATTTAATATGGGTAAGCGGTGAAAAATGAGTTCATAAAATATTATTTTAGGTATAATTGCAGAATTTCATCTTCTACAGCATATCAAAAGTCTCGCAAAATCACAGCAGTGGCTTTTGGTATAAAGGCATTTAAAGAGGGGCAAAGGGAAGAACGTATGGTTTATCAATCTGAAACATTTGGTATGGTTAAATGTAAGAATATGACACATGGTACTTTTTAACGGTGGATCTAAACAAAAAACTATTCTTTTTTATGGGACTTTCTTAGAACAACAAGTTAAATATTAAGAAAAAATGGTAGATTTGGAAAGTATCATTGGGGTGTTGTTAAACAAGAATCAAAAGAGTTCTTAAAAGAATCTGTAATGAAATTATGTTTATTTAGTTAGTTGTGAAGTTGAAGGTTTTGTTCTTTATTTTTGATAGCTTTGTAAATACTTTAGAGCTAGGGTTTTAGTCTTGATTTTTGATTGGATTTATTGTTTTTTTTAAAGCATAGATTGTTGCTTAACAGATATTCTCTTGGAGGAATCAAATGAATTAAGCAAACTATGTATCTTTTATTAATAAAAAATCGTTTTAATGAAAGGCCACTCTATGCGTCCTATGAAAATAGACTGCAAACGGAAGAGTTGTTTTTTAACTAATTTTAATGTATCTGCTTGTTTTTTTTTTTGTTCAAGATACAAAGAGGTAAGTTTTGTTTACTTTCGCAGATCAATCATTTCCGTTACGTCTTCCCATTTCAAATTATTAACGCTACGCCACTGGTGTAGGTAGGTATAGATATAGAGATACAGCATACAGGGCAAAATGTGACATTACCTATATTTTGTACTTTAGCTATTTATAAAAGTAAAATTTTTATATATTTTTTGTAAATAGCTTACAAAATTCTAAGAATCTTACATATAAAACTTTTTTTCCTAACTCTTCTCGGTATGGAGGTATTAATTATTTAAGCCAATTATTTCAAAACAAACTATTGACTAAAAAAAATACCAAAAATCAGGGGAGTATACTTAAAAAAAAAAAGAATATATAAAGGCAAATTAAGTGTCATATGCAAAATTTCGATTTTGTAGCGATTTTGAGTGTTAGAATTTTTCGAATTAAAACATTTCTGAAAAGGGTTTTCTTAGCTTTTTAAAGGGTGGTTTTAAAAATCTTAAAATTACACAATTTGAAATCGATATCATTGTTTGTTTTTCAAAATATTTGAGTTGACAAAACATTTGTTAAGAATTTTTAATAATTTTTGTTCCAGTTTTTTTGCTCTAAAAAAACAACTGTTTATGGAAGTTTTTAAAAAAAAAATTATCAGTTGCTGACTACGCCATTATATGTTAAACAAAAATAGATTGGGTTGGGAATCATTTTATGTTCTTGAAATATTTGAGATGAAAATTATTTTTCAAATGTTTTTCTTAGTTTAAAAAAAGTGTCTGTTGAATTTTTTTTTAATATTGTGTAATTATGTGTAAATTAAAATTAGTCTGAAGTGAATATCTTATCCCGTTCTCGTGATATTCCAGATAAATGACATTTTACAGCTACTTTTTAAATTACTGTAGTAAAAAAACGGTTTATTGAATTTGTTAGAAAACCTTTTCAGCATATTATGACAATATAATCTATAAAATAAAATGTATCCGAGGTTGATATCTCTATGCGTTTTCGAGATTTGGTGGACGAAAAAAGTACCCCGAACGTACGTACATATACACATACAGAGATCTTGCTAAATTACAATAACTTCCAATGGGAAGTTAATAAAAATAAGTAAGTAACTCAAGTAACATTTTGTCTCTTATAAGATGCTCCAAGAGCTTAACTAGACTAATTTAAGGGATCTAAAAGTAATCTTGAAGAATACTTCTAGTTTTCTATAAGACAGTTAGAAGCGTTAAATGGCCTAGTTATGGGAGGCTCGTGCCTACTCATAACAATAACATATGTTTCTTTTCAGTACTTGTGATCTAATTATCTGAGTTGCATTCTTCTTATGAGATGACATTTGCATTATCGATTGCCTCTCGAAAAAATCTTGTAAAGCTCGGCTAAAACTTGCTTTGATAATGCGTCTCTTCCAATGGGAGGTGCTCTTATCTCGTCTTTCTCATTAAGCATTTTTAAAAAGAATTTTTAGTTTTTGTGTGTATACATAATTTTTTATAAAAAATAATGGGCTTGTGTTGTATTTATTTCGTAAGTCAATTAATTATACTCATAAAGGCGATACATTATATTGTTTTTCACAGGTTTGGGAACGTAAAAATATATGCGGTTGAAATAGTATCTACTAATTTGAACATTTTACCTCGAAAAAAAAACCAAGCGCCTTCAAAATAATGCATATTTAAATTATTTAATTTATAATTTTAATAAGAAAAAGGGTTACCATGGAAATATTTTGGAACAAAATAAAATTCAAATTCAGGCAATGAGCCTTTGGTTATAAATCGCGATGAATTTGATCTGAATTTTATTTTTTAAAATAAAGTGGAATTTAATATGAAACCGGGAATGTGAACAAATTTTTTTATAAAGTCATTTCTAATCTTAAATGTAAATTTCCATTAACATCGTATCCATCTATTGCGCAAATTCTCATTTAGTTGAGAAATGGAAACGCTATTTTGATGTTTGGAAAATAGATTTCTATTTTGCGCCTTGAAAAATTGAATTTTGATCAGTTTTGAAATTATAATTTTTTAAATTATGGTAACCCACAAAACATTCGGAAAACTCTGTTTGTATATTTGAATATGGCTGCTGCTGATGAGACACTAACTCTTCTATTAACATCTTTATGAAAATTTAATTATATTAACGCTTTGAATAAGATTGCTAAAAGAATAGATTTAAGAAGCGAAGAATTGCAGTTTATTTATGAAACTAAAAAACTCCTTGAGATCTCAAATGTTTTTTTAGGACTTAGATTTGACAGAATTGTAAGCAAACCATAAACGGTGCACTGTGGTCCAAAAAGGCAAATTTCGTGGCAAAAATACTAATTTCGATGTTTTAATTTAAAATTTTTTTGTTGTTTTTTATTATAACAGGAATATAAACGCAGCTTCAAAAACAGCAATCAAAATCAACCCTATTGTGAGTTTCACCCCGTAAACATTTCGCCAGAAAACGTTTTGTTCGCCCGGATTTTTAAAAGCTATTCTGAGTTTCACCCTCTATATTTCAACAAGTGTGTCCTCTTTCGCCACCAAAAAATTAATGGAAATCTTTTCGCCAAATCTTTTTCGCCTGAAACTCACAATAAGGGAAGAGTGAAATGTAATTTTTCCGGGCGGATTTTCTTTCACGCGGAACTCACAATAAGGCTGAATAATTTTCCGCTAACAAGTTTGACTTATAAAGCTTTTCAAAGTTGGTTTAAGGAGCTTTTTTTGAGTTGAATGTTCGGAGAGATTGTAATTTGTTTAAAAAAAAGTCGTGTTCCCAGTGCTGAAATGTTGGTGTAAAAAGCAAATTTCCTTATGGAATATATAAATTATTTTATTAATTGCAATAGTTAACGCGTGTAATTTTCTTCTTATATTAATTAAAAATTGTTCTGTTATTATCTTGATTCTTAAAAAAATCCGCCGACTTCCACGCGACTTTTTATGCGAATGCCAATTTTTACAAAAAAAAAAAAATTATAAAAAATTATAAACAAACTATTGATTATTATATTTAACATTCAATTTTTGTGATCCGCCCACTTGAACCACCCATTTTGAATAAATTCCTCTTAAACCAAATGTTTTTTGAGGTTTGCTGTAACTGAGTTTCTTCGAATTACTTAAATTATTGTAAATCATTATTTTTCTTACTCTTAAAGTACGTAAACACGTTAAAAAAATATGATTTTTGCAACGAAAAAAGTAATTTTGGACCATAATAAAGAACAAGTCCTCTAACATGATTTCAAACATTAGGGATCTTATTAGCATCCTATTTCAAAACTTATCTTATTTAAAATCCAGATAGTTTCTTGGTATAGGAGGTATTCAACTTAGATCTCGTAAGAGTTTTTATAGAAGTATAAAATGCTTAAAACTCTTTAATATGTTAAATATGTGTTGTTATGAGATTAGAAAGACTACAAAACTACGTTTAGAGTAAAATTTTCACCAAAGGATTCTAACAAGACTACAAGTTTATATAATCTTATTCCAAGAAGGAAAATTGATTTAGCTTTAAGATTTTAGTATTTTTCTGCTGCAAAAGTGTTCAACTCTTAAAACAAAGAGGTTATGAGACCAATTTAATTTCCTAACAAGATGTTAATTCTTAAGTATAGATATGGGATAAAGCAGAGTCTTATGGGAGCTTTTTTTTCAAATTACAAGAGTTTAGCCCTGGAGAGTTTGTTAGTTGGGAAGTAAGCCTCCGAACAAGACTGGTGGTTTTCTATTTGATAGCCATACATTTATTTGAAACCAAATTTGCATCCATCATTTAGGTACCCATGATAAACAAAAACCTTTCACATTATTTGGCAAATTATGAATACGACAAAATTTTTAAAATAATTGGCAAGTCTTCAATTTACAAATGGTCACCTATCGAACAGTTTTCAATCTGTATGAAACAGGGCCCTTCGCGCATTCCAGTAAAGGAAAAATTTTGCTCAAATCAACTCCTGTAATCAACCGGCAACCCCTCTTAAGGGAACAATGTCTCCATCGAAATCTTATACAAAAATAAGCCGCAATAATTGTAGTATCTTTTATTGCTTACACTTGACATAGATAATGATTAAGCGCGTATCTTATTATCAAGTGGAAATTTATGTACTAGACCTAAGCCAACACATATTCAACAAATAATATGCTCAACACTTCGTCATAGCAAGCGAGTACAATCTTTTCTGTGAAATTTTCAGAATTAATTCTTGTCCAGTATCTATACAACGATGATTATCTCCTTATCCGCCTCACTGCGCTGCACTGCCCTTATCTTGCATTGCCGCTGATAATATGTTCTTTTTCGGTTTTATTCAAAAATATTCCACATCAATCGGAGTATCAGCAGAATTGTGCATCTGTATGAGTTTTTTGTTTTTGTTATAGTAGTCGTATTTCGTAGGTCGTACATCTAAGTAGCATTCTGGACGCTAAAATGATCTTTTGTTGACAAATAAAAATAACATAGACTCATATAAATCGAGCGGGCAATTTCAATTTCAGTCGTTGTGACGATTTAATGTGAGGTTCTTCTTCTTATTTCTTTGTGGCAATGAAATTTGATTTCAAGCTTAATCTTATAATAGTTTAAACTAATAATATATTTTAATAAAAACAAATACTCATAAATACAAACAATATAATGTGGAAGGCGTTGTGGCTCTTGGGGGCATGGCTTTGTTTTGATATGACGTTAAGTCATCAGATTCGTAAGATATAAGAAAAAATAATAAAATAACTACAGTGAGGTGATTCTATTTGTTTTTTTTTTTTTTTGTATTTTTTTAGAATTTGAAAAATTAGTGCGAAATAGTCTTCCAGACACATCAGCTGATACTCAGAAAAATGCAGCCGAAGACGTCATAATGAGATTAATTCCACAACATGCTCATTTGTTTGAAATTGAAGTTGATAAAAAATTGCCACTGCGAAGTTTTCAAGTAAGTGAACCTACACTCAAAAGTCAGTATCTACCTATAGCAATGTTTTTTGGTAATAATTTCAACAGTTCCTTTGTAATGGTTTGATATTTTAGCCGTGTTTTTTGTTGCTTTATCTTAGGTGCCGTATGAATATCCGCTTAAAAATAATAAGGGTATTCATGCAACGTCGTACATTTACAAATTGTGTAAAATGATAAGTTTAGACAAATGTTTGCATGAACAACCTTTTCATTCGTTTCGTTAAATGCTGTGTAATTGAATCAGCTGTTTGTTTATTTGACAGATTTGGTGTCTGACAGATTCGACGTGTTCAGATTTCGAATTTATTTTTAAATGGGAAACCTCTCTCGAACCAACGCAAAATCAGAACCAAAATTATCTCGGAACAATCTTGAAAATGTTGGATACACGTTGGAACTACAATAGTCGTAGGCTCACGGTAGGGGTCGGACGAAAATTAGCGAATACAAACAAATTATATGGTGCGCGGTGCGCCCATAATGTCGGTTTCTTGATTTGCGTAAACTATTGCTTTCGGTAGTAAAGAACGCCCCCAAATGCACCTCACGCAAGTGAAACTCAATTCTGATTTTGATTGTTCAGAAAGCTATGTACTTTTCATTGATTTATGACATCTGCTTCTGCCAGCTTCCAACTATTAAGGATCACTTAAACCAATGCGATTCATGGTGCCGTAAAATAAAGCCGACAATTTTATTTACATTTAATTAGACTCCGAAACAATTCATACAATTTTCCGAGTTTAAATATTAAAAAAAAAAAAATAATACATACAAGTTCATCATGTGCAAAATGAATTATAAGCAATTGCTTAAATCCGCAAGTAGGTACAACATTAAATGTGGCATCTATTAGAAATTAATGTAACTTAAGGTTTTCCAATTGCTGTCCATGTTTTGACGGGCAAATTTAAATCTTTTTTGTTTATGGCAATATATAAGGTAGATATATGAAAAACCGTGGAAACTGAAACGCCTTACCCCAATTCGTCACGAATTTCCCTATTTAGTTGTAGCGTTGATTGTTCGGCTCTTATCGCGGACCTCCGAGTCTCATTTTCGTTCTATAAGGTTCTGGATTAGTCTCCTAAACGTCGCTTATAAAATTTTGTCGGCTACTCTGTGTGACCGCTTAAAACCTTTTGTCAACGATCTGATCGGCCCCTATCAGTGTGGTTTTAGGCCATGCAAGTCAACCGTCGATCAAATTTCACACTCCGACAGATTTTAGAAAAATTCCGGGAATTCCAGATCGATAGACACCACCTTTTTATCGATTTTAAAGTCGCGTATGATAGCGTGAATAGGGACGAATTATACAGAGCCATGTCGAGTCTCGGCATCCCTGCCAAACTCGTCCGCCTGTGCAGATGACGATGGAGAAATCTCGCTGCTCCGTCAAAATTGGTAAGAACACCACCGATTCCTTTGATGTTGAGAAAGGATTGAGGCAAGGCGACGCGTTATCATGCAACCTATTCAACATCGTTCTTGAAGCCATTGTACGCAACGCACATGTCAACACCAACGGTACAATCTATCAAAAGTCCGTTCAATTGCTTGCGTATGCGGATGACATAGACATTGTCGGCAGAACGAAGCGAGCTGTGGCAGGGGCATTTGCGAGCATTGAATCGGAGGCGGCTAAAATGGGATTGGCGGTTAATGAGGACAAGACGAAGTATATGCTGTCATCGAGAGAGGAATCTCAACATCGTCGACTCGGGCAAAATATCACGATGGACAGATATAACTTCGAAGTTGTCAAGGACTTTGTCTACCTGGGCTCCACTATTACATCGTAGAATGACATCAGTGCAGAGATCAAGTGAAGAATTACTCTTGCCAACCGCTGTTTCTTCGGTCTAAGAAGGCATTAAAGTAGTAAGGCCCTCTCTCAGAGAACCAAGGAGACTTTATACAAGACCCTAATCATCCCGGTCCTGCTTTATGGGTCAGAAGCATGGACACTGAAAGATTCGGATAAAAATCTGCTAGGGTGCTTTGAGAGGAAGATTCTTCGTGTGATTTTCGGTCCGGTGTGTATCGAAGGAGTATGGAGGAGAAGATTCAACGACGAGCTATACGGGCTATACAGCGACGTTGACCTGGTCAAAAAGCTGAAAATACAGCGGCTGAGATGGCTAGGGCACGTGGAGCGTAAAGACAGCAACGCACCTGCCCGACGAGTCTTCGAATCCAATCCCGATGGGGTACGCAGCAGAGGAAGAACCCGTTACAGGTGGCGCAAACAAGTGGATGACGACATTAAAGCACTCGGTGTGCGCAACTGGAAGCAGCTAGCTAGGGAGGGGCTTGTTAGTTGAGGCCGAAGCCCATCTTGGGCTGTGAGCACCATCAAAAGTAAAGTAAGTAAGTAAGATTCTGCATCTTGTATGAAGTTACAAAAAAACGACCCGATCTTGAAACTTTCCTACCAATAGCTCTTAAGCTAAGGCCACTTGACCGAAAGGCTTGAATTTTCCCCTTTTCCATACCGCTTAAATGTGTTCCACGCGGAATCGTTGTTTGACATTTTGAAAACAATAATTGAAAGAAGCTTAAACGAGATTTGCATAGTGCATATATATACTTCTGCAGTATGAACAAAATTGTTTTTAATTTCTAAACAACGCAAGAGAAAATAGCAGTATTTTTAAATTCTGAATCTAATGACATCAAAATTAAGGCGACACAATAATCCGAAGAAAAGTTATTGTTCATTTTATCCAGCGATGACTGTACAATAATCCGAAGAAAAGTTATTGTTCATTTTATCCAGAGATGACTGTATTTTCAGTAAAACATGTAAAACTATTAAAAAATACCTTGAAAATAATGGTACAGTGATGAAAATTTGTATAAACATTCAATTCGGCATTAGATAAATGAAACATTTTAAATTAATTTCTTCCCATTTTTGGGACAGGTGTTATGATCATAATTCCATTCCTTTGTCTTCCCTTAAGAAAAACACCCTGTCAACATAGATATTTTTATGGACTCTTTTGATCATTGATTTTCATGTCAAATTGAATATTTTTACAAATTTTTATCAATGTACCATTCTTTTTAAGGTTTTTTTTAAAAGTGTTTCGAAAAAGAAGCAAGAGAATCCGAGGAAGCCTACACGTCAAAAATACCATCTTGGACAAAATACAGCATGACCAACTTAGCTGGTACTGTCATGTACAAAGAAGATGCCATGAGAACCCAGTTCAAAAGGCAATAGCACAAGACGTTCCAACACTATCGCGGAAGAAAGGCAGGCACAAAAACTCCTGGATGAAACAAATGCAACGACACCTGCATTTAGTTGGCCTCAGACATGGAACAATCCAAAACCGGGAGGCCTGTCGACGTTTTCTGAGGTCAACCCGGCGAACCCCACAAGTGGAACCGTAGGCGAAGCAGTTAGGTGGGAGAGTTGTGGTCCCCCTCGAGATCATGACAATCACCGGTCAAGTGGAGAAGAAGAAGAACACACCTTTTGACTCATATAATTTTTTCTGCTTCGATTTCGCACCCCAAAATTTGCTGTGGGCTCATTTCGGGCTAACTTTTTAGTGTTGGTAAAAATTGATGAAACATATTTGATATTTCGTATGAAAGGGGATGGACATGGAGTGTACTTTATTTAACTATTTGGCAGCTTAGTTCAAATCGAGTGCAAAAATGGAGTTTTTGTTGTATTTTATAAAATGGGAAAAAAATAATAAAACAAAATAATAATTAGAAAACATGGCAACACTCACAGAAAATTATTTGATTATTTTTCCTTTAACCTTAAAATAGTTCTTTTATTTTCTTTCGGAATCAAGTTTTTAATACTTAACTCTAAAATGATTTAAAAACAAAATAAAAGAAGAGACTTGTGGCTTTCAAAAAAGATAAAACATTTTTCTGTAAGTGCACCCATTTCGTCTGAATATTTTTTTTTATTTTAAGACTTATTTTATAAAATGCACCAAAATGGCATTTTTTCGGTAGATTTTAACCCATTTGCTATAATAATGAAATATAAAACAACCCTTGATGATATATGACACAATATTTTGGCCTTGGTCATAATGATGTTTCGCTTACCTTTTACGACGTTGTTGTGGCTTTTTGTGAGCTATCAACGAGGTTTACCAGATTAGGAATGTTTATTGACTTTTCTTCTAAAAGCAGCGACCACTCTAGAAATATTTTCTGAAAACTTTTCTTAATTTCTCCTGGCGTAGAAAAATTTGCATAATTTAATTTTGAATAAAATTACTCTAGTTCAAGTTCAAGTTTATATTTACACTCGCTGTCACTTGTTTGAGGCCACTATTTTCATAAAAGTTTTTCCTCGATAAATACCTGTAAGCAATATTTTTCCTAGAAATTTTTGATACGCGTGAGTAGGTATATATATTTTGCAATAAAAAAGGATAAAGTTAAAGAGTTTGGAAAATTCATAAAAATTTCCCAAATAATGTTAATGGACGGAGTGCTATAATTGGATATAAAACGTTGCGTCACTTGATTGAGGCCATTCCAAAAATTGCTTGGCAAAAGTTAACGACGACAATTTTTTGCAAACAAAAGTTTAAAATATTTAAGAAACGATAGAAAGCTATATTTTATATTAAATTTCAAGTTAAAATGGGTTCTGGAAACACCTCGACAGTAGCAGAAAGAGGATCAATAGATGCTTTAAAGGAATTGGAATTCTCAGGCCGAGAAATAGCTAAGAGACCGAACAGAAGCAAGACCATTGTCAACAACTATCTAGCAGACACTGAACACTATGGAAAAAACCGAAAAGGACGCACAACTCAAGCACCAACTAACCTAGAAAAGCGTCTCATTCAGCTGCTAGCTTCAAATTCCACACTATCAGCGCCTAAAATAAGGTCAAAAAGTGGGGTATCAGCTAGTATTTCGACGGTTTTAAGGATAATTAAAACCAGTGGTAACATGAAGAGTATGCAAATTAAAAAGAAACCGGTTCTCGACAGCTACACAAGAAACTACGGATGAATTTCGCCAGGGAGTATGTTGCCTGTAGGAACACATGGAAAAAGGTTGTCTTTTCAGATGAAAAAAAGTTTAATCTTGACGGACCCGATGGTTACAACTTTTATTTTCACGATTAAATAAAAGAAGAAATTATTTTGTCAAGACATCACAGTCATACATCGCGTGTTATGGTGTGGGCAGCTATCACCTATTATGGAACAATTGAATTGGAATTTCTAACTACAACAATGAACGGAAATAGTTACAAATGCCTGCTGTAATGGGTGTTTCAAAAGCTAAAGAATATTCTTGAACCTCTACCTTGGATATTCCAACAAGACAACGCCCCTATCCATACTTCCTCTACTCTATTCGCCGGACTCAAACATCATCGAAAAACGTTTGGGCCTGGCTATTTTGAAAAGTTTCTGATGCTGGTAGACAGGTTGGAGATAAGGACGTCTTGGTCGAACCTAACTGCGATGCCTGGAGCCAGATTTCAGCGGATTATTCCAAAAAAAACTGTATGATTTAATTCCAAACCGTCTAATAGAGCTAATTTCAAAAAATGGCGGTCATACTCATTAATTAATTGACAAAAACATAATAAATTAATGTTTGAAAACAAAAACAAAGTACACATTTTTATAGTTTTGTTCTTTATTTATAAGATTTTTCAAGTGGCCTCAATCAAGTGGCGCATTTTTAAAACCATTCTCCATTCTTATAATTTTTGAAGTTCTTATGGAATTTCCAAGTTTTATAAATTTAAATTTATACTTTTTAACGCAAAATATATTTACCTACTCAAAGGTATCAAACATTTTCAGGAAAAATATTTCAAAATATTTATCGAAAAAAAAACTTTGGTGAAAATAGTGGCCTCAAACAAGTGACAGGGAGTGTTTGCAGTTTAAGGCTTAGACTATTTCATAATGAATTAAATAATTTTTACATCTACAATACAGACAATATTTTAATTTGACTATGATTGTAATAAATTATTAAGGGAATAAACTTAAAAACTAAAATTGCACAAAAACACAAATTTTACTCAGGCAGTGTAAGTCAAAGATTAAGTATGAGTTCATTATCTGAGTAAGAACACCGTTTAAAAAATTTTTTTTTTGTAGTTTGTATAGGACAAATTTAATTGGGTTGACATTTTTGCTCTATTGTGGAGACGAGTAGTTGAATAAAACCATGGCAAATTTAGCATAAGTTTAAGGATTTTATTTTGGCTTATTTAAACTTTTCTATGTGGGTCTTTCCTGAGTCAAACCATACTGGAGCAGCGTACGTTAGAACCGATTGGAAAATAGTTTTAAAAATTAATATTTTATTATGTATGCTGAGTCTAGATTTTCTATTTATAAACGGATTTAATATTTTAATTAAAAGATTGATTTCGTGGATTGTGATTGATATGTGTTTTTCAAAAGTCAATTTTTTATTGAGTGTGACTCCTATGTATTTACAATGTTCAGACCATTGTATATCAGTGGAGTTTACTTTAAGCATAGTTTGAGGAATGAAACTTTGTCTTCTGCGTCGAGTGAACCACATAGCTTGACATTTTTCAGCATTAACTTTTATTTTCCACTTAGTAAATAAGTTAAGAAGAGTATCTAGTGAACTCTGTAAACTAGAAAGTGCTTCTTGAGAACACTTGACGCAAAAAGCGCAGTATCATCTGCAAACATGGCTACTTCAGTAATGATTCCAAAATGTGCTAAGTCTGACATAAAAATGTTAAAAAGGGTGGGCCCAAGTACAGATCCTTGTGGAACTCTAAATCAAATATCATACATGGTAGTCTTAGCAATTCGAGTGGATACAAAAAAATGTCTATGTTTGAAAAAGTTCGATATAATTTAATGAGGTAATCAGGGAAATTAAATATTGTTAGTTTATAGGTAAGTCATTCATGTTATACTGTGTCGAAGGCTTTATCAAACCAAAATTACTCTAGTTTCTGAGTCCGTTCAACATTAAAACCATTCGGAAATTATTGAACCCTTGCACTTCACTGCTTTTAGCACTTAAAAAGCACATACCACCTTAATTAACTTTTCCTCAATAACTCAAAAATAAAAAAAAAAATATTTTTAACACGGATCAGTGTTAAGTGCCCGTCTTTTGCTCAATAGCTTGATTTGATTTCGCTCTGAAATATTATTAATTACTCTCAAATATACCACTACACTCGGTTCAATTATTTGGTATCGACCATTTTATCTTCTTCTTTCTTTATAAATATGCTCCATTATGAATGTACAGTACATCAGTGCAAACTCAATTTCATTTCAATCAATGCAACTCCGTAAGTCCTTTCCAACCTTCATAATCCTCCTCCTCGAACAACTTGCAAGCAATAAAAGATTATGTATCACCAAACATAAACTTTACTTACAGCTGCACCAATCTTCAGTGAACAGCAACATCCGCATCCTCGCTTCAGATGGTATTTCCGCTACAAAAGGATTCCATCATTACCTGAAGTACTACCTCCATTCGGATGTATCATGGTCGGGTAATCAATTAGAGCACATTCCAACCGAATTGCCAGCCCCGATTGATGATGGAAATGGCAATGGAACAACCTCCTCCCAATCGCAAAGCTTATTCATCTACTATCAAAATGTTTGCACATGGAGCTACAGCTTTGCCTGGTGGTCATGGATAGATTGGAGACGTCATATCGACTGGATGGCTCTAATGGGTATATCGCTTACAATTGCCCCCGTCCAGGAGCAAATTTGGACGGACCTCTACAAAGAGTACGGTCTGACCGATGACGAAATCTACGAGCATTTTGCTGGTCCGGCATTCCTGGCTTGGTAAGTAATATGTTGATAATTGATTTCACCCCGTTAAACTACTCCTACTCGTATGTATCTTTATAATTTTACCTCTTTTTGTTTAACTGGATGTATGTATATAGGCAGCGAATGGGAAACATACGTGGATGGGCCGGTCCACTCACCCCCACCTATCGACGAATGCAATTACTTTTGCAAAAGGAAATCATCAGAGCTCAGCGGAACCTTGGAATTACGGTGGCTCTGCCTGCGTTCGCGGGTCACCTGCCCAAGGCCATGGCACGAATCTATCCGAATACGACGTTTGAGCAGGTCGAACGATGGAATCGCTTTCCGGACAACTTGTGCTGCCCTCTGTTTGCCGACCCCAATCGGCCGCTCTTCCGCGAAATTGGCCAGCGATTTTTGCGAGCCATCATCGGTGCATATGGCTCCGATCACATCTACTTCAGTGACCCGTTTAATGAAATTCAACCGGCCAAGTCCGAGGCAGGATATCTCAAGCAAACCGCTGCGAATATTTACGCAGCAATGTCTGCAATTGATGCGTCAGCAGTGTGGCTTCTCCAAGGCTGGATGTTTGTGAAGAATCCATTTTGGAAGAGCGCGTTGATGGAGGCATTTTTGACAGCAGTTCCACGAGGCAATATGCTTGTGCTGGATCTTCAGAGTGAACAGTTCCCACAGTATGAGCGAACACACTCGTATTACGGCCAGCCGTTTATCTGGTGCATGCTGCATAATTTCGGTGGAACTTTGGGAATGCACGGCTCTGCAGGCATTGTAAATACCAGGATTCGGCTGGCCCGTACCATGGCTAATTCTACAATGGTGGGAGTTGGAATAGCTCCGGAGGGAATCGATCAAAACTATGTGATGTACTCACTGGCACTGGAACGGGCTTGGGTGAAGGATGATTTTGAGTTAGACCATTGGTTCGGGACGTTTGTCACCGTCCGCTATGGATGCGACTCGGAACATTTACATACTGCCTGGAATCACCTTCGTAGGTCAGTGTACTCCTATCGGGGCGTGCTGAAAATTCGCGGCAAGTACGTGGTGGCCCGCAGGCCGGCCACTAACCTCGCACCCTGGGTATGGTACAACACCACCTGGGTGCAGCTGGCATTCGGGGAAATGCTTTTAGCTAACTTGTCGTCAGCGGACTCGGGATGCGCATTGTGGCGCCACGACTTGGTGGACATAACACGACAGTTCCTCCAGCTGACGGGTGACAGGACCTACGTGAACCTGATGGAGGCATACCGGGAGGGCGACTCGAGGCGGTTCCGCTGGCTGACTACTTGCATGATTGACATACTGTACGACATGGACAAAGTGTTGGCAACACATGAAAAATTCCTGCTCGGCAGGTGGCTGGCAAGTGCCAAACGATTGGCATGGAGCCCTCTCGAGGAGATTCTTTTGGAGATAAATGCTCGCAATCAAATAACCACATGGGGACCGAATGCCAGAATCCTAGACTATGCAACGAAGCAGTGGGCTGGCATGATGGCCGATTTCCACATGCCCAGATGGAAGTTATTTTTGGACACAATGCAGCAGGCAATGGACGAGGGTTGGCGATTTAGTGAGACTGCCTTTAGGCACAAAGTATTTAAGGATATCGAAAGTCCATTCGGGGTGGATAGAAAGGTATACCCGACCAAGGCGATTGGTGATACATTCTCTGTGGCCCAAATTATCCATGACAAATGGAAGGTGCAATTGAGGAATGAGCATCTGAGGAAGGAAATTCCATGGAAACGTGGCATGAGTGATGTGGGGGAACATCACGAACAACTTGAAGCAGTTATTGGGGATGATGAAATTCAAATGGTGATGACAACATCCTCATCATCGCCACCTGAAGTAGTTGCTGTGTGAAAAGATATTGTTGTTTCGAACACATGAATAAAGTTAGATGTACCCATTAAAACATTATTGTTATATAAATGTGTTTGTTGTTTTTGTATATTCATTTAGCAATATAATAATTCTCAGGAGATATTGATTTATTATTAAGGAATATGGACTTTGTTAAATAATATGGAATGTTGACAAAGCAAATTTGGTAAGGACTCAAGGAAATTGAATTTGCATTTGTTGTATTGTTTGGAATGGCAAACAGATGACAAATGAAGTCAAATTAAATGGAAATTCATATGGAATAGGTCAAAACGTTTATATTTTCAGATCTGGATGTAGCTCAATTTATTTTTAAAGCAAAAGGGAATTTAATTTATTCAAATTTCAAGATTCCAACTCCGGTGGGAAATTTTTGAGGAAAATAATAAAACAAATAAGAAAAACGGCTCCAACTATGCATTTTTTGCTGTGTACTAATTTTTGCAGTCGATATGGAATTATCTGACATAACGCAAATGCTTTCAAGTGTTCCAAATTTTTGGAAAAAATGTATACTTTCCCTAAACCAAATCCTTCCGTAAGTAAAGGGTTTTCCAATAGGGTTGATTTTGACAGCTCGTAGCAACCATATTGTTTCTTTTACTTTCTGTCAAAATATCGTCTTTTAATCAGTTACTGACAAATCATCATGGTAAATTACAGCGTCGAGCAACACGTGCAAATTATAAAACTTTATTATCAAAATGGGTGTTCTGTTGATCTCAATTGTGGTGGAAAAATCATCTTTAGCGATGAGACCTTTTTTTTGTGGATGAATGGGTACGTGAATGCCGGATTTGGACGATACTAATTCAGAAAGTGCCAATGCATCCAAATAAAGTTACTGTTTGGGGTGTGGATTTTGAGCTGGAAGCGTCATCGGTCCGTATTTCTCCGAAAATTATGCTGGCCAGGCCATCACCGTCAACGGCGATCGCTATAGGTGTGGCCTGAATTAGATGATATGGACACCGAAGACATATGGTTTCAACAGGATGGCGCTACGTGCCACACAGCTCAATACACAATCGATATTCTGCACGAGCGGTTTCATGACATGGTAATCTCGCGCCGAGGCGACGTGAATTGGCCACCAAGATCGTGTGATTTGACATTTTACCCCTTTTGACTTTTTCTTGTGGGGCTTGCTTTAGTCGCAGGTCTATGCGAATAAGCTAGCAAACCACCGCGGTCCTCAAAGGCATAATCGATGCCATCGGTCAAATTCAGCCTGATTTATGCCCCAAAGTCATCGAAAACTGGGCCTTTCGAATCCGCGCCACCCGGCGAAACCGCGGCGGCCATTTAAACGATGTTATATTTCACACATAATGTCATTGATAAGGGTCTCAAATAAAGATAGACCCTTGTTGATATCTCATACACAACTTGTTTTTTTCAATTTTATAATCGACCCGCCCTTAATGAAAATCCCTTTACCTACTACGAAGAAGTTTACTTATCGATTAATTACTTAAAATTCGCTCGATGCTGGATTCCGTTGACTCAATTGTTAGTCATGTGTTCCTTTATTAAACTGTTTACTAAACAACGATATTTTCATTACTCAACGTAAAAGACTGTCAACGAAATTTTTCGTTGAGTTGATGAATTTATTATTTGTTCAAAATATTGTTCATTGATTTTATTCCATTCAAATTAACAACATTTTTGGTTTAAGCATTGAATTTGTCAAGCTTCAAATGTCAAACTGTGAGTAGCACGCGCTTTTTTCGCTCTCCAGTTTTCTCGTGCATAAAGAACATTAAAGTAGCACATTAAAAATAATTAAATTGTTCACATAAAATTCGCAACATGTTGTTTTATTATTTAAAGCCAATCATTTACCACTTAATTAATTTGAAACACAAGCTTTGCACCTTTTAAATAAAAAATGAGTTTGAACTAGAAGCCAATCGTGCAGCGAAGACTCGGAAATGTCACTTGCAGATTTGGCAAATCTCATCAGGTGCACCGAAAAAAATATATAGCCCAGGAATTTTGGGCAAAAATCCTAAATTTTGGTAATAGGTTTAGGATTTTGATGGGTTGTAGAGCTATTTAAAAGGAGTATTTGAGGAATTATCCTGGCCTCTAGCTGTTGAGCAATCCGCGTAATCAGCGTTTGAAAAAAAGAAAAATGGTGATGACAAAAAAAAAAAAAAAAAAAAGAGAATAAGGGTACATTCCACAAACTTCTAAAATATCTCAAAAAATACAGAATTAAATTTTTTATCATGGTAGATTTTTTTCTTTTATATCTAAAATCCAAAACTTAGTAAACATTTTATTCAAATTTGAAAAATTGAAATTTTCTAAACTTTTTTTGGCTTTTTTTCCGTTAAAATGCAATTTTTAACAAATATAAATAAAAACTAAAAATACAATTTTGTTAACCAATTAATTTTGCGTCGTTTGATATATCTTACAAACTTGTGTTATGTACTTTTCTGTAAAAAAAAACATTTTATTTGAAGACAAATCACGAAAATAAAAAATAAGGAATAAATTAAAAGAAAAATATAGCGGTACATTTAGGAAAATGTTTATATACCTCAAACGATGCAGAATTGAATTAAGAACAAGATAGTATACATTTTATTTTATTATATACCGTAAAGTCTGTCAATTTTTTATAAAAACTTAAAAAAGTGAACATTTTAAACAATTTTTTACAGTATTTACTTTTAAAACGGAATTGCACACAAAATATAACAAAATAAAAAACACTTTTATTCACAGTTAAATTCAACATTGTTTGAGATATATTTGAGATTTTTCTTGTAGATATATCTTGAATAATTTTAATAAAATGGATAAAGAACCATGAATAAAAACTTAAAAGTTTCTAATGATAAAAAAAAAAAATATAACGGTACATTTCAGAAAGCTGAAAAAAATTCAAATGATGCAAAATTTACTTAAGCATAAAACTGTGTACATTTTTTTGTATATTACGACCTTGAAAAAAATTGAAAAATTTTAGTAAACGTTGAAAAGTGGAAATGTAAACTGAATTTTTGCAGTACTTACAAAAAAAAAAAAAATATAACGGCCCATCCAAAAAAATTGAAAAATACATCAAACTACGCAAAATTATATTTAACACAAGATAAAAGAATTGTTTTTTTTTTAAGTGTCTTAAACTTGGTAAAAATTTTATTAAACGTTGAAGAAGTAAACATTTTGCAATTTTTTCTTACAGTTCTTATCGTTCCAATATAACAGTCAAAGGATTTTTATAAGAAAAAAAAGTAATTTAGTTTGTTTATTATTCGATTTTGCATTGTTTAAAATATGTGGTTATGGATAAAATATTTACCGTTCTCAAAATATTTTGAAATTATTCAAGAGACAACCATGAAAAGAAATGATTTTTTTTTTTCAAAAAAAAAAAAAAAAAAAATGTATAATGGTACATTTTTTGAACTTTCAAACTATTTTAAATTATGCAGCAATAAATGGTTCTTAAGATTGTTTGTTAACTTGTTTTAGAAAGTAGCACTATATTTGTCAAATTTGTATAGAAATTGAAGAAAATGATTTTTTTTTCATTTTGTTAAGTGTTTTTTTTGGTAAAATAGAGTATTTAATCGGACCCAATTAAATTAAATGCAGTATTAATTTGTTCTTTATTATATTTTCCGCCATATGTGGTATTACAAAAGTTTGTATTACGCACTATTTGGAAATTTTTTAATTTAATCCATCAAGAAACGTGGTACAAAATATTTGAGTTCTAACTAAACAAAAAAAAAAAAAAAAAACAACGGTATATTTCACAAAGATTCAAAATATCTCAAATGATGACCAATTCAACTCAGTTTAAGAAAATGTAATACTTCTTTTTATAAAGAACAGTCAAGTTGGAAAAATTGTCTTTGAAAGTTGAAAAAAAGAAAATGTTCATTTTTCTTACAATATTTACTATCGAAATTGAATAGCTAACGGTACTGAATAGCACTAAAAAAAAAAATATTTTATTTTGTTAATAATTTTATTTTGCGTCTTTTATGATATTTTGCAGGTTCCTTCTGCGGATGTTACTGAAAAAATAAAATCGAAGAAAACAATGAAAAAGAACATACTTCAGTTATACCTAGATTTGTATCAATATTTTACTTGCTTAAATATTATTTTTTTGTTTCTAGGTACATTATAGTTTATATATTAACAGCCTTATGCATAAACGAATTATAGCGAGTGCATAGCGCTATGCACTCTTTATAATGCCTCTGAAAGCAAAAACCTTATTCATAAACTTATGCAACGTTGAATAGAAGCAATTTCTCGTGCCACCAAAACACAGTTAAAGAAAAAATTCCCAAGAGAACCGTTTGGCAGTATGAGAAAGCCAACTGGGACGGTCTCAATGTTTTCTTCAGGAACTTTAACTGGTCACTATGCTTCCTCGATAGTGACGTAGATTCCAGTGCAGATATGATTACAAACTTAATTCTTTGTGGAATGAGAAATTTTATCCCGAATAGGGTGAAACCTATCAAACCCAAAGAAAACTCATGGTTTGATTCGAGCTGTAAAGAGGTTATTAGGGTTAGAGAAGTAAGCTTCCGAAGTTATAAAGCCAACCCTACAGAGGAAAACCGGAAAAAGTTTCAACAAGCTAGAAAGACCTGTAACGTTCATATTCGACGAACCAAATTTTTACATGATCAAAAATTACGGCAAAAAATTCTACAATGTCCCAAAGGTAGTAAAAATGTTTGGTCATTTGTAAAAAACATACGAAACACCACCTCGTCCTCGGTTCCAACGCTCGTCTTCAACGATACTCGTTTTGTCAGCTCAATCGATAAAGCCAATTTGCTTGCAGCACAGTTTGCTGTTAATTTGTCGCTGCCTGAAAGTGTTATGACTCCTCCTGTACTTGAGAGCGCAAATGATTCTATGGGACAAATCTTCTTCCGCACTCGTGCAGTTGCCAGAGTTCTGAAAGATCTCGATATACACAAATCCGCTGGCCCGGATAGTATCCCTCCCATTGTTCTGAAGAGGTGTTCTTCAACGCTGGCAAAACCACTGCGTAAGCTTTTCCATCTGTCCTACTCTACTGGTCTCTTTCCGAGTCGATGGAAAACAGCATTTGTCCAGCCTGTCCCTAAAAAAGGCTTGTCTTCTTCCCCCTCCAACTATCGGCCAATTGCGCTTACGTCCCTTCTTTCCAAGGTCATGGAAACGCTGATTAATTTTCAGCTAAAGAAATATCTCGAAGAACGAAAGCTTCTTAATGACCGGTAGTACGGCTTTCGTAGCAATAGGTCCACTGGTGATCTGATGGTATATCTCACCGAACAGTGGCACAAATCTTTACATCGTTTTGGAGAAAGTAAGATTATTGCGCTTGATATTTCTAAAGCATTTGATAGAGTTTGGCATCAAGCTCTCTTATCGAAAATGCGTGCATTTGGTATCGATGAATCTCTTCTTCGTTGGATTAGAAATTACTCAATGCTGTCTACTGTCGTTAAAACGAAACCCACCCCCCATGCCACTATCCATGAGTGGCACTTGCATTGAGGAAACCGAAAAGCTTTCAGTCCTCGGTATGTGTGTCACAGACCACCTTTTATAGAACGACCACATATTCGACATCGCCAAAAATGCTGCTAAGTGTTTAGGTTTTCTCCGTCGATGCAAGAAATGTTTTTCCCCTTCTGATCTGGCTGTGATCTACAAAGCCTTTATTCGTCCAAAACTTGAGTATAACTCTCACATTTGGGCAGGTGCTCCAATAACCCAGCTGAGTTTATTGGATAGAATTGAAAAGAGAGCTCTTAAAATGATAGGTGAAAGAACTATAACGGAAACATTCTCATCTCTTGAGCACCGTCGAAATGTTTCATGTCTTTCGTTATTTTACCGTTATTTCCATAAACAATGCTCTAGTGAAATAGCCAGTTGCATTCCTCCCCTTAAACAATTCAACCGTAATACTCGCGCTTCTAGGAATGCCCATCAGTTTACCATTGAGCCCAATTTCGGACGTGCTGTTAAGTACAGAGATTCTTTCTTTAGTCGCACTACTCGAATGTGGAATGCTCTACCCAGCTCAATTTTCCCCTCCCGTTGTGATCTACAGACGGTCAAAACCAATGTGCATCGGTATCTCCTTTTAAATCCCCTCCAATCTACCTAATCGCTCGTGCTGTGTATATCATCTTAAGGGTAGTCACAGTCACAACCCCTTTTGCACGCGCTCAATATAAAAAAAAAAAAAAAAAAAAAAAAAAACATAAGCTTAACGCGTTTGGAGGTTGTATACAGCCAACATAAGGGTTGTTTAGTATCGAAATGTCACTTTGACTCACACATAGCAATAATGTAGACAGATGTTAGGGGGGGCGCATATTTTTGCAATCTTTGAGGTGTTGAAATCTCACTTTCAAAATATTTTATAAAATTTAATACTGCAATTAGTAATGCTGTTTTTGTTAATTTTTGTTAATTTGTTGGGATATTGTTTAAAAAAATAAAGAATATTTTTTTGTACACTTTATTTTATAGGAGCTGCTTAATAAATGTGCAAAATTTAAAGATTTTCCATCAAATCTTACAACTTTTGCAAATGCTCGACGGCATGCGTGATTTAAATAAAATTATACAAAGATTCACCTTCATCACTTTCATGGGAAAACACAAATGAATTTTAAGCATTACAAAATAAGCACCACCCTTTTATTTTTTCTCCTCAACAAAAACATCACGATGTGTGTGAATGGAACAATTCATGGAATAAATCAAAAACGACGTATTTTTTGTTTCAAATATTTTAAATTTTATTGGCGAACACAAAAAAACAACAAAGTAACTGGATAATTATAATAATATTAAAAGAAATGAATAAGAAACCAGAAAGAATCCAATCGCCAGCAGAATTACTTCTATTGATTTTTCACACAGCATACACACAGCTGGGTCTCCTTTGTCAGTTTTGAAAGTAAAACGTACTAGATTCCCCCTTTATAGTACTAATTTTGACACAAGCTCATTATAACTATAATGGGTTGAAAAATATTTTATGCATAACAATTTATGTAACGTTGTATAGTGGCTACATAAATCCTTATGCAGTGTATAACTGTTCATCTGTTCAGCGGATTCTAATGAATACGGCTGTAAGTTATTAGTATTACAAAAATTTGAATTAAAGCTCATTGGCCTCTACTTCGGTCAGATGGTCTTCTACGCCAATGATATTATTGCAGGATGTCCCACACATCACTAAACATAACATTCCTGATCGCCTACATTCGCATCTTGATGTACATTGTGTCCAACAGTTACAAGATATTAATTTAAGTAGATGTTCTGGAACTGTTGGCAGATCTGTTTCAACAGGAATTAATCCGCTTTTGACGGATTTCCACCCTCAATCGGTTGTGTCCAAAGCATTTCTCAGCCAAGCTTGTTCTTGATGATATACGCGATATGAATGCTGATCTGCAGCAGCTTTAGTTGGAGGACGACAAGCTAAATCAAATTTAGAATGTAACTGCAATTTAGCAATCACCCTGTTGTAACCACGGTACCGTACTTCTTTTGTGTCTTTCGTGGAATATTGTACAGTCCACGGTTCCTTAAAAAGGGTGTAGGTTATTGTTTTTTTTTTTTTTTATTAGTCTACGTTTAAACCAAATTAAACCTGGATGTGTATTTTTTTATTTTTAAAAAGTTTTACGCATTCATTTATTTTGTTTTATATTTTATAATTCAATAACTAAACATTTCGCGTATCAAACTTATTCCTGCATCAATAATACCCAAAGATATATAGCCATTTTAATTAATCGAAAAATTCCCAAAAATTAAAAAAAAAATCACAATTAAATACCCTTATTAATTCTACACCCGCAGGTGGGTGTATGTCTGAAGTCATATAATGGTAAAAGCTACAATATAAGTAAGTATCAAACCTATTACCGAAATTTAGAATTTTGTATGGAGTCATGTCTCTATAGGAATTTTGTTAAAAAAGGGCGCGACTAAAATCTTCTCAAACACAGTTAAACAAATTTTTTATGTAATTCTAAAATTGAGGTTTTCTGCACAATTGAATGCTTAAGAAATTTTTTTTTTTTTTTTAGTTATAAGTATGGCCAATCCACTGCCACTTTCTTCTTCGTATAATGGAGTCTATGGGCTCCTTATCCGTTCTCGCATGAAGTTCGGCATTGGAGATACGGTTGGGTCAGAAAATCCTCAAGATGTTTCGTAGACATCTATTAACGAAGGTTTGCGGCTTTCTAGTGACAGTGTCAGTGACTTTCCAAGTGCTGCAGCCGTAAAGCAGGACGGATTCAACATTGGAGCTGAACAGTCGTAGCTTGGTCTTTAAGCTAAAAGAGTTGTTTCTCCATATTTTGGACAGCATTCCGAACGCAGCCTTTGCTTTTCTGATTCGGCTGTTTACGTCCAGTTCAGTTCCGCCACCTGTAGAGACAATACTCCCAAGATATTGGAAATCCTCTACCATCTCTACCGGTTGTCCAGAAATATTTACTTGGATTGATGAGGAAGTTCCAGGGCTGATCCTTTTAGTTTTTGCCGAGTTGATCTTAAGCCCTACGATTTCTGCTTCTCTCTCCACCTTTGTTGTCATTTGATGGAGATCCATGATCCTATGAGAGAGTAAGCATACGTCGTCCGCGTAGTCCAGATGTTTGAGGTGAGATTGCAGAGTCCACTGAATTCCTCCATTTCCATTTGACAAAGCTGCGTGCAGTACGTCACTTATCACCAACAGGAACAGTATTGGTCACAGTACACAGCCTTGCCTAACTCCACTTTGGATTTCAAACTCCTCTGACAGCCTACCTTTGTGCAAAACGTGACACTTGGATCCATCATATGTAGCCTTGAAAATAGCAATCAATTTATCTGCGATGCCACTCCTGCGCAAAGCAAGCCAAATAAATTCTCTATTGACACTGTCGAACGCCTTTTCAAAATCGATGAACAGCAGGTGAAGTGGTGATCGATATTCAACGCACTGTTCGATGATGATCCGCAAGGTGTTGATGTGATCCACACAGGATCCAAAGTGATCCACTGAAGTGGGTCAGAAATCCACAATCAATGGGCTAGAAGTCCAAAAGATTTTTGTATGGACTTTTGGCCCATCGGAGTGGGTCAAAAGTTCACAATTGATTTATGGACTTTTGACCGACAGAAGTGGGATGCTTTTTTTGCCGTGAGGGAAGTTAAACGCTCTTCTATATCTATGGGTACGGATGGAATTCCTCTGAAATTCTTTAAATATATGCTTCCTTTTGCAGTCAAATCCCTTACGCATATAATAAACGACATCCTTACCACTTCGATTTTCCCTAGTGCATGGAAGTCGGCAGTAGTCCATCCTATACCCACAAAATTCGAGCTGATATGAAGTGCGAAGATTTTCGTCCTATTAGCATCCTTACATGCCTTTCAAAGATAGCTGAAATAGTCATTAAAAATCAAATCGTATCTCATGTTGATCAGTATAATCTTCTCACGACTTTCCAATCAGGATTTCGTAAACATCATAGCTGCAACTCCGCCTTGTTAAAAGTTACAGACGACATTCGAGAACGTTTTGATAAGAATGAGTTTACTTAATCGATTTTAATATCCTTCATAACAAACTTGTCATTCAATTTGGATTTAGTTCAACGGCAGCATTACTAATGTTAAATTATTTATCTGGTCAGACACAAAAAGTCAAAACCAAAGTTGGTGTCTCAGGATTCCTCCATTTATCTTCCGGCATTCCCCAAGGCTCCATTCTAGGACCTTTGCTCTTTTCGCTCTTTATCAATGACATCGTCTCAAATTGTAAATTTGTTAATATTCATATGTATGCGGACGATGTTTAAATCAAATTTATATTTCGTGTAAAGTTGGACTTCTGGCGGAAGCGGTTTGTAGGCTGAATGATGACCTTGTAAACATCTCGAGATGGGCTAGTCAAAACTTATTAAAACTAAACCCAGATAAATCTCATTGTTTGGTAGTCTCTAAGTCGTCATTTGATGTTCCATCACTCTAACCACTCAGCCATAATTATAATTTGGAAGCTGCAAAAACTTTATCAGCCTTTTTCTTTTTTAGAAATTTAAAATGTTTCCTTAAAAAAACCTAAGCTTCTATAAAAATGTTCACACATGAAAAAGATTTCCCTTAGTCTCTGGTACTTTTCACGGGAGGAAATAAATGTAAAAGATTTGTTACGCAGTCCCCTTGCTTCATTTTTAATTCAATCATCTTAAACTAATGCAACTCGAAAATTAAATTTAAATAAAATTGCAACGAGTATAAAAATAACAGATAGACAATGCTAAGAGTTAGACCCCACTCGACAGAAGCGCACTTCAGCTGAACTACATACTTTACACGTATGGTATGAAGTTCAGTTCCTTTTGCTGCTTAATGCGATAAAGTCCATACAATTTAATACAAATAATATTTTGCAACGTGCGTGTGGTGAAAATGTAGTTCCGCTTAAGTCGAGTGCGGTTTTCCTTAAATAACAACAACAAAATGTCTAACGGCCCAACTATAATAGAATTTATATCACTTATGTAAGCATAAGCAACTAGCGAATACACACAATCCCTGTTCATAAACCATAATGCAATTCAGGTGCGATTCGTTAAGTTTCGTTAAAATTTTGCAAGAGCGATTCCAGTCGCTCGGCACTTAACTGAATTTGGCAGCTCAAAGAAAAAAAAAACAAAACGTTTTAAAAAGCAAAATGGAGAGAGACAGGTAGATACGCGAGCAAAATTGCATTATGGTTATGCGGATTAATTTCGCAAACATAAGCAAATTTTCGTTGGATTTTTGACATAAGCTTATGTTGGCTTAAGCCATTATAGTTGGGCCTTTAAGCGAACATTTCTCATCGGTTTGGGAGAATATCTAAAGGCTGGACAAAACTCGACGGAACTACATTCCATCGAAACTACACTGCACAACGTATTCGTATGAAATTGTATGCATGCATAGTTCAGTTCAGTTGCCGCTTAGTGCGATATATACTATGCATATAGTTCATACAGTTTAATACAAACAATTTTGTTCCGCGTCGTGGAGTGTAGTTCTGCTGAATTCGCGTCCGGTCTTACCTTAACTAACAGGTATCAGTGGTAAGGGCTCTCCCAAACCAACGCGAAACATTCAGCACAGCAACGAAACGTTCACTTGTCAACATAAATTACCATGTCGTTAAACGAGAGCACCCACACTGATGCTATGCGACTTTGTCATATTAAAGGCTCTCCCAAACCAACTCAAAATCGGAGCGACATTTTGCAACGATAGAAAAAATGACAGATATAAAATCTTTCGTCATGTTTCGAGTCTTTTGCGAGAGCCGTAAAATATTTAACATCAACTCTTGCATTTTTGTTTCTTTTTAATTAAGGTTACTTTGAAATAAAATATTGTGTTGGTTTGGGAAAGTCCAACGCGAAATATTCAGAATTATAACGAAACATTCGTCATAGCCGTCGTCGCTTATAGAGTCATAATGATGATTTGCATATCGCGTTATAAAGTGTCATTTCTGGCTCAATTTCAAACACAGCAAACGTTAGAAAAATGACAGATACACAAAAGCTAATAGGCATGTTCAAGAAAGGGAGATATCGGGGGCCTCAGCACTGTCAGTTGCCTGAACAGGATTCCTCAGCAAAAATCTCAGTTTGGCTGTCAAAATACTGAGGAAACATTTTTTTGACGGTGCAAATCTCCGATATCTCTGTTTCGTGAACGCTCCTAATAATAACAAAAACTGTCGTCAGCTAATGTTTCTCGTCGGTTTGGGAAACATTAAAGGCAAAACATTCGATGCGACACCAAAAATTTTACCTGTCAAACTTCGTT
Organism: Melangyna quadrimaculata; assembly: GCA_949320155.1. NCBI lineage: Eukaryota > Metazoa > Arthropoda > Insecta > Diptera > Syrphidae > Melangyna > Melangyna quadrimaculata. The sequence continues at coordinate 149,044,272 of OX439485.1, read as the reverse complement.
ACCTGGTGATAAAACGAGAGCACGCGCCACACGATAAAAACGTTGTCAGCAGCGAAATTAGCGCTATGGTTTTGGAGGTTTTGAATACGATTCCTTACTCTAATATCTTGCCTCACTAAGTTATGCCTTATTTGCCAAGTTGATTAACACACGGCCAGTGAGTCACGCTAAACAGGAACAAGGTATGTTCATTCGGCGTGTGACGTCACAATCATCTGCTTATGTCCGGAGAAGAGAAAAATAATTTAACTTTATTGGATTATTTTTATAATTTTTTCTATTTTTAAAATTCTTATCCCTTAAAAACATTATGGCCCTTAGTAATAAACTTGAGTCGAATTTATCATAAAGTCGAGTTTATTCCATACTAAACTATCGAATCTACGAATCTACGAATCGAATCTATGCGTCAAAAATAACATGACGCCCGGGCGTCAAAAATAAAATGACGCCCGGGCGTCAAAAAAATGACGCCCGGGCGTCAAAAAAAAATGACGCCCGGGCGTCAAAAATAAAATGACGCCCGGGCGTCAAAAATAAATTGACGCCCGGGCGTCAAAAAAAAATGACGCCCGGGCGTCAAAAAAAATGACGCCCGGGCGTCAAAAATAAATTGACGCCCGGGCGTCAAAAATAAAATGACGCCCGGGCGTCAAAAAAAATGACGCCCGGGCGTCAAAAAAAATGACGCCCGGGCGTCAAAAAAAAAATGACGCCTGGGCGTCAAAAATAAAATGACACCCAGGCGTCAAAAATAAATTGATGCCCGGGCGTCAAAAAAAAATGACGCCCGGGCGTCAAAAATAAATGACGCCCGGGCGTCAAAAAAAACATGACGCCCGGGCGTCAAAAAAAAAATGACGCCCGGGCGTCAAAAAAAAATGACGCCCGGGCGTCAAAAGTAAATTGACGCCCGGGCGTCAAAAATAAAATGACGCCCGGGCGTCAAAAATAAAATGACGCCCGGGCGTCAAAAAAAAATTGACGCCAGGGCGTCAAAAAAAAATGACGCCCGGGCGTCAAAAATAAATTGACGCCCGGGCGTCAAAAATAAAATGACGCCCCGGCGTCAAAAAAAAAATGACGCCCGGGCGTCAAAAAAAAATGACGCCCGGGCGTCAAAAATAAAATGACGCCCGGGCGTCAAAAAAAATGACGCCCGGGCGTCAAAAAAAAATTGACGCCCGGGCGTCAAAAATAAAATGACGCCCGGGCGTCAAAAATAAATTGACGCCCGGGCGTCAAAAAAAAATGACGCCCGGGCGTCAAAAAAAATGACGCCCGGGCGTCAAAAATAAATTGACGCCCGGGCGTCAAAAATAAAATGACGCCCGGGCGTCAAAAAAAATGACGCCCGGGCGTCCAAAAAAATGACGCCCGGGCGTCAAAAAAAAATTGACGCCCGGGCGTCAAAAATAAATTGACGCCCGGGCGTCAAAAAAAAAATGACGCCTGGGCGTCAAAAAAAAAATGACGCCCGGGCGTCAAAAATAAAATGACACCCAGGCGTCAAAAATAAATTGATGCCCGGGCGTCAAAAAAAAAATTACGCCCGGGCGTCAAAAAAAAATGACGCCCAGGCGTCAAAAATAAATGACGCCCGGGCGTCAAAAAAAACATGACGCCCGGGCGTCAAAAAAAAAATGACGCCCGGGCGTCAAAAAAAAATGACGCCCGGGCGTCAAAAAAAAAAATGACGCCCGGGCGTCAAAAGTAAATTGACGCCCGGGCGTCAAAAATAAAATGACGCCCGGGCGTCAAAAATAAAATGACGCCCGGGCGTCAAAAAAAAATTGACGCCAGGGCGTCAAAAATAAAATGACGCCCCGGCGTCAAAAAAAAATGACGCCCGGGCGTCAAAAAAAAAATGACGCCTGGGCGTCAAAAAAAAAATGACGCCCGGGCGTCAAAAATAAAATGACACCCAGGCGTCAAAAATAAATTGATGCCCGGGCGTCAAAAAAAAATGACGCCCGGGCGTCAAAAATAAATGACGCCCGGGCGTCAAAAAAAACATGACGCCCGGGCGTCAAAAAAAAAATGACGCCCGGGCGTCAAAAGTAAATTGACGCCCGGGCGTCAAAAATAAAATGACGCCCGGGCGTCAAAAATAAAATGACGCCCGGGCGTCAAAAAAAAATTGACGCCAGGGCGTCAAAAAAAAATGACGCCCGGGCGTCAAAAATAAATTGACGCCCGGGCGTCAAAAATAAAATGACGCCCCGGCGTCAAAAAAAAAATGACGCCCGGGCGTCAAAAAAAAATGACGCCCGGGCGTCAAAAAAAAAATGACGCCCGGGCGTCAAAAATAAAATGACGCCCGGGCGTCAAAAAAAAAAAAATGACGCCCGTGCGTCAAAAAAAAATGACGCCCGGGCGTCAAAAATAAAATGACGCCCGGGCGTCAAAAAAAAAATGACGCCCGGGCGTCAAAAATAAAATGACGCCCGGGCGTCAAAAAAAAATGACGCCCGGGCGTCAAAAATAAATTGACGCCCGGGCGTCAAAAATAACATGACGCCCGGGCGTCAAAAAAAATGACGCCCGGGCGTCAAAAATAAATTAACGCCCGTGCGTCAAAAATAAAATGACGCCCGGGCGTCAAAAAAAAATGACGCCCGGGCGTCAAAAATAAATTGACGCCCGGGCGTCAAAAATAAAATGACGGCCGGGCGTCAAAAATAAATTAACGCCCGGGCGTCAAAAATAAATTGACGCCCGGGCGTCAAAAAAAAATGACGCCCGGGCGTCAAAAATATTATGACGCCCGGGCGTCAAAAAAAATGACGCCCGGGCGTCAAAAAAAAAATGACGCCCGGGCGTCAAAAATAAAATGACGCCCAGGCGTCAAAAATAAATTGACGCCCGGGCGTCAAAAATAACATGACGCCCGGGCGTCAAAAATAAATTAACGCCCGGGCGTCAAAAATAAATTGACGCCCGGGCGTCAAAAAAAAATGACGCCCGGGCGTCAAAAATAAAATGACGCCCGGGCGTCAAAAAAAAATGACGCCCGGGCGTCAAAAAAAATGACGCCCGGGCGTCAAAAAAAAAATGACGCCCGGGCGTCAAAAATAAAATGACGCCCAGGCGTCAAAAATAAATTGACGCCCGGGCGTCAAAAAAAAAATGACGCCCGGGCGTCAAAAAAAAATGACGCCCGGGCGTCAAAAAAAAATGACGCCCGGGCGTCAAAAAAAAAATGACGCCCGGGCGTCAAAAATAAAATGACGCCCGGGCGTCAAAAAAAAATTGACGCCCGGGCGTCAAAAATAACATGACGCCCGGGCGTCAAAAAAAATGACGCCCGGGCGTCAAAAATAAATTAACGCCCGGGCGTCAAAAATAAATTGACGCCCGGGCGTCAAAAAAAAAAATGACGCCCGGGCGTCAAAAAAAAATGACGCCCGGGCGTCAAAAAAAAAATGACGCCCGGGCGTCAAAAGTAAATTGACGCCCGGGCGTCAAAAATAAAATGACGCCCGGGCGTCAAAAAAAAATTGACGCCCGGGCGTCAAAAAAAAATGACGCCTGGGCGTCAAAAATAACATGACGCCCGGGCGTCAAAAAAAATGACGCCCCGGCGTCAAAAATAAATTAACGCCCGGGCGTCAAAAATAAAATGAGGCCCGGGCGTCAAAAAAAAAATGACGCCCGGGCGTCAAAAATAAATTGACGCCCGGGCGTCTTATATATATAATATTCTTTATCCCACAACTTTTTATGAGAGGAGGGACCAAGTTATTTTAACATTTCCAAAATAGGAAACTGTCAAATATGATTAAAGAATGGCTATGATTAAGATTAATTATACAAAATCTCTTAAAAATATTAATTTTTGAGAGTATATTTTTTGCTTGGGAAAAATGATAAATTTAGGGATTTCGGGTGACATTTGGAACATTCTGTTACCGATTTCTCAAGCCATAGACTGTCAAATTAAATTGAAAGATTGCTAAGGAGATGATGCATTGAAAAACTTAAAGATAGGTATCTGAATTCTTTGAGATTAAATTTTTTGCGCGCGGGAGAATCTGTGAACGTATGAACTGTCAAAAAAAAGGATAGCTACGATGATGAGGGATTAAAAAACCTCAAAAAAATCAATTTTTTTTTTAATTAAAAATTAAAATTAAAATCGAAATTCTTGAATTAGATCAAAATCAATCCATGTTACTTTGACGCAAATGAAGTCTGTAAATGCATCTGTCAACGCTTTGGCAGTATTATGCGTTGACCATATCACAAGACTTGATGCAGAATTCAAAGTCATTTTTTGTAAAAAAAGAAAATATCGAAGTCCGATGCCAAAGCAAATTCAATAATAATGTGTATTTAGAATCCTAGATAGGCTATTCTAATAAAAGCTGAATGTGACCGCAGATACTTGAAAGCAACTTGCTTACAGGTTGCTTGCCGCCTACGTCACAGCATATTCATGTATACGAAGTTGACAGTCAATCTATGTAGCCAACTGGCTTGCCAGTACTGGCTCGTGTAGCCTCAGGGTTAGCTGCGATTATGCTAAGTAGCGAGTTATTTTGTGAATTCAACAAAAATTTTAATACTGATTTTGCTTAACAGTGATTTCCCTTATTAGTGATTTCAGAGTCAACGTGCAAATTCAACAAAAAGTTGTTGTTAATAAATGAATTTGCTTTACTGTGATTTTGCTTATTAGTTATTGCCGAGTTTGCGCGTAAATTCACCAAAAATTTCAATACTGATTTTGCTTAGCAGTGATTTCGCTTATAAGTGATTTTAGATTCATCGTGTAAATTCAACAAAAAGTTGTTGTTTATAACTGATTTAGCTTAACTGCGACTATGCTTATTAGTTATTGCCGAGTTATCTCGTAAATTCACCAAAAATTTCAAAAATAAACAACAATTTTTTGTTCAATTTACACAATGACTCTGGAATCACTGATTTACTCTGAAATCACTTATAAGCGAAATCACTACTAAGCTAAATCAGTATTGACATTTTTGGTGAATTAACGCGATAACTCTGCAATAACTGATAAGCATAGTCGCAGTTAAGCTAAATCAGTAATAAAAAACAACTTTTTGTTGAATTTACAGGATGAATCTGGAATAACTAATAATTACAAGCAAAACCTCTGTTAAGTTTCTTGAATTGTCACAATAACCCTTAAATCACTTACAAGCAGAATAACAGTTTGGCAATATCAGTTTTAGTTTAATTAACGCAATTTGTCTGAAATCAGTTATAAGCAGATAATTCCAAAAAAGCTAAACCATTAACCATTATAAATTTTCAGAAGTCAGAACTGAGCAATGTCTTAGGAATTTACACAATACCTATAAAATCACTTTTAAGCATAATCACAGTTTAGCAGTAATATCAGTACCGGAGAAAATGTTTGTTTTGAATTTTTTCAGTAGGGAAAATCTAGGCGAGGAAAACTTGTCACATACTTGACAAACCCTTACTGGTTTTGAGTTACAAAAATTTAGATGAGGGAAACTTTTCAAACATTAGTCAGGTCCTCCCTAGTTAAAACTTGTTGGATATGTTTTGGTACCCCATATGGAATGTCTCTTGTACACCAAAAACAAAAAATTTATGAGCACCATGCAATTTCAGTATTGATGTTTTGTATAGCCAGTTAGTCCAGTGAGTAGCGCATTGGACTGACAAGCAGAATTTCGCGGGATAAAGTCCCAGATAACACAACTTTTGTTTTTTTTTTTTTTTTTCGCCTGAAAAGGAAATGGGTTCTTAATTGCCAAGTCCCTTGTTCTAGCCTTTGCTATCCCTTGCTAGCACCTTGCTAGCTCTCTAGTGGCTTGTCGAAAACTAGATTGTTTTTCTTTGCGGGATGATATGCAATAATAATTAAACAAAATTTATCAACGGCAATACTGCTTTAGATGAAAGGATTGCAAGAAAAATAATAATAACTAAGGAAAGTTTTATATCGAAATACCTTCTAACCTTTTAACACCATGAGCATGAGCTAACATTTTGGTTAAGATTTTCAAAATAAAAAAAAAAAACTACGAATTAAATGAATTCATTTTGAATTTCAAAGCCACAAAATTATATAAAAGCAGAATCAACCAAGGGAAAGTTTTATAGATCTGGGTGCGTACACGTGTAACCCACCTTTAGATTATAGGATATTCCTAGAATCATCTCCTGCTTAAAACCAACAAAACCAAAATAATATACACCAAAGTATATCCTACGAAAATAAACATGAACAAAGTCAAATTTGTTGGATTGAAATTTTGTCCACAAAAATTTACTAGTTTACCTCTACTTGTCCACACAGAATAAATCTGGAACTGAATTCTTGGTTAGACGGCTTTCACACAAGGAAGCTGAGTTGCCAGAAACTGGATAGTTTGTAGGCGAGAAGGGTGTGAGGGGCAATTTTTTGTCTTTCTTTTACGCCCTTCTCGCCTAGAATCTAAAACTCGCCGACAACTCAGTTTTCTTGTGTGAAAGGGGTCTTTGATGATGGTGTGAAGCAATTTCCCGACCAGAAATAACCACAGCCTTAAAGTATACTACGCTTTACGTGTCAAGAACTTTGTGTTCAATGCATTTACATACCCAGATTCAGATAAACTTTTCTGCATCAGTCAGTCAGCTGTCAAATTGGTAATTAAACTCACTTCCATGTCTCACTCACATTTTGTGTACGAGTTGCAACCCGCAAACTTTAATTAGACACAGGATAAGGACCGCACAAACCACATTAGAATTTTCCACCGCCCGCCATCACTTCTCGAAAATGTTACGTAACGATCACAGTATTCCGTGTTGTTAACCAATATTTTGTTTATTTTTTCCGATGATGACGACGACCAAAGGACGTCTTACAGGGACAATTTTAACCACAGTAATTCATCAATGGAGAAATGTTTTGTTTAGTCTTATCTTTGAGATTATTTCGACGAATTCAGACAAAGGCAGACATTTTCAGGAGACGATTCGAAACTCCTCAAGTCCTGCTAAAAAGCTAAAGATATTCCCCAAAACAGTGTCGCCATCCGGAGGTTTATGGCTTCTGGATGATGTGGTGTTGTTTGGGTGCTTTTGTTTGGTGGGTATCCGGAATTCCTTTGAAGCAACCGGAAAGTTTCAAATGAAAATATTATTTCGAAATGCAAAAACGGTTTTGCGGTGCTTCTGTGGGGGCAAATACACGTTTCAGTAATTTTATAGGATGGCTTTTGCGGAGGCACGACCAAACGCTATACATATTTCCAGATGGAAAGGAGAGATTTGATTAATGTTTGCACTAAGTCATCGTTGGAGATGATGATGTTGGGATTCGGATGTATAACCGCAGCAGCCATATCTGATAATGAAGACGGGAGGCTTGCTGGTTGGCTATAGGGGCGCGACGGGCGGTAGTTGATTTCCTTGAAGTAAGACTCAACCTGACGACCCAAATTAATTCTGACAGATTACGATTGTAATTGAATGAAACATCTTGACTTAATGATTTCAGTATTACTTTACGTTTACGTCGTCATCGCTCGTCGGCCATATGATATGGTGGTGTACCTCGATGTGGGCCGTCCGAACGATGGCACGCACGCACGCACACACGTACCGAGGCACGAATTCACTTGTGCCATCAGTATAAAGGGAATAATAATTCCGTTACAAGCCGCATAGTATAGTGATGCAGCTGTGTTCTCCAAACACGCAACATACACGCTGGACAGTAATTTGATTTTAATTGTTGCGGACTTAGTTGTGGTAAGCAAGCTCTTCGCTGATGGTGTAAACGTACGATGAATGTAGATTGGCGCCCAACGTGGGATATTTCCTGATGGCGGTGGTTTGCCGTAAGAGGCTCAAGAAATGGGGGTTTGTATATGAACTGTGTGAACTGGAACGTGTTTGGAATGTGAATGCAAGGATTTATTTGTGTTATAGGGGGTTATAGCTTTGTAAAGGGCAAGAAAGGTCTTAGCAATTTAGAAGAAGGGTTAGTTTAGATGGAGGTGTATTTAGTACATCTATGAATTTCTTCTTATTATTTTATAAAGAGACTCGTAGTTAAAATTTTTTTGATTTTTGTATACGCAATAGGATTATCTATCTATATTTAAAAAGTTAAGCCTTCCATCAAAGGAGAATGAGCAAAAATGTATGCGAGCATGTCTACCTTTTGGACACCCAATTGTCATACATTGTTAAAAAGGTAATGACGTGTACATCAATTAATTATATGGTCGTAAAGCTCTTAACGATGGGGTTTCAAAGATATTGCCCTTCAAAGCACCAGAAGAGACAGTAATGCAACTTTTCATTTGGAGCTTGTCTTACCACCCACAGTAAAGTGTCATGCATCGTGGAAAATATTATTATGTGCACTTCATTGCGTTAAAGAGCCGTAAAGATGTAGATCATGGGGTTCAAAAGATATTAAGCCATCAAAAACGGCAAAAAAATAATGCAATTCTACACTGGCAACTGCTCTACCAACTCAACATTAATCTGTCATACATCGTTGTAAAGGTTATTACATGTGCTTCATTTCATTTTATAGCCATTTAGCTCTAAACCATGGGCTTCCTGTGGTATTTGGCTTCAAAGCATCAAAAACAACAATAATGCAATTCCGTATTGGTAAATGGTCTACCAACTCAACAGTGATGTGTAATACGACAGTGAAAAGGCTATTCCGTGTACTTAATTTTTGTGTTAAAACCGATAAAATGTAGGTAGTGGGGTTCGAGAGGTATTTGACAAACATGCATAAAAAAGCAATAATGCAATTCCGCATTGGAGCTGCTGCACCTACTCAACAGAAATGTGACATATATATATATATATATTTACGTATCGTTAAAAAGTATAAAGCATGTATTTTATTTTTTTGAAACCCGTTAAGATGTAGACCATGGGGTTCAGAAGATATTTGGAAAAAAACACGGAAAATACGTTATTCTGCTTTTTTTTCAAACACCTATCTTTTGAACCCAATGGCGTTCAGCTTATTGACTACAAAAAAAAGACAGAACGCAATTTTCGGTGCTTTGAAGGGCAACATCTTTCAAACCCAATAGTAATGAGCTTTACGTCCGCATAATTAATTGATGTTTACGTCATCATCTTTTCAACGACGTATGACACATTACTGTTGAGTAGGTAGGCCCATTCTTCTTTAGTAAGTGAAATTGAAAGTTTTACGTGATAAAAATCTTTTCAAGAATTTTTAAAATTAATCGCACTCCAGAAATTAATCAACATCATTTATTGATAAAATGAACAATATTGGACAAAGGTAACTGACATGTGGTATACCGGAAAATGACTTGGTTTTTATACTAACATTGAAGACTAATATTTCGACGCTTTTTTATTTTGCTTTTTTTTATGAAAACAACGAAACAGGTTGATATATTCATGACTGAGAGAGAAAAAAAAATTTAATAAAATAACAAGATGATTCAGTTATCGCTTCTTTTTTTACTACATAAATAATTTTTTTGGCTCTTAAACTCAACAAAAAAAAACAAACACATTATTGTTTTAGTTTAAGTTTATTGAAAAGCAAATGTTATGTCAATTTCTCTACTTATGCTTATCTTTCAAAATAAATGTTATAAAAAAAACTTATTTATTTATGTAGAAACCTAAAATAAAAATAAAGGCAAGGTTTACGGTGTACGCACAACAAAAACAAAATATTAGAAATGTTCTTTGATGTCGACATAATAACTAGAAACTATTTATAAAATGTCTCTTCTTTTATGAACTTTTCAAATAAGGTTGTTTTAGAGAATAGTTTTTGAAGGCTTAATTTTCAAATTCAAAATTTTGAAAAAAAAGACGACAAGATTTTATGAGCGACGTTTAGGAGTCTATTAAGCTTCTCGTGCTCTCTCTTTTTCCTCCTGACAAGTTGGCGTTACTTTTTTCTTTTCAGCCCGTAGAACTCCCAGGCCACTCTCTCAACAACTATTTTTCGAGTCTGCAGCTTTACCTGGTAGTCCTCGTCCTTAGCTGCATGCGCCAGCGGGCACTCTTCATCGAATAAGGAGTTTCCTTGTGGTCGCCTAGTGAAACCCAGCACATCAGAGGTGGCACTTCTGATGGCTTGTTGACAGTGTTTCCACTGGTCCTCTGCACTTATTGCTGGTGGCGGATTTACTGAGAGATTAAGAGTTACGTGTTCAGCTAAAGTTCTGGCGGTATCATACGATTTAATATTCTCGACATCGAATCTTTCACAGCATCTGCCTTGCGTTGTGGCGTCATGGATATCCGCATACGCAGTCTAGCTACCAAGCAAGGTAGTGATCTGAGTCAATGTTGGCCCCTCGGAACGTTCGGACATCCGAGATACTGGAAGCATGTCTCGTGCCTATCGCAACGTGGTCGATTTGGTTAACATTTCGTTGATCACCTGTGTCCGTTGCCGAAAGTTTCGTCGTGCAGGCTGTGTCCTCTAACCATCAAACCAAAGATGACCTCATTTCCGAATCTTGCGTTGCAGTCAGCAAGAATGAACTTCACGTCGTACTTCGGGCACATATCGTACGTTATCTCCAGGAGATCGTAGAATGCTTCTTTGGTTGAGTCATCTCTCTCACTCTTCATAGGGGGCGTGGGCACAGATTAGCGCAATATTCTTGATTTGCCTTTGATGCAGATTGTGAGCAGGCACTCGCTTATACTTCGGAAGCCCAAGACGTTTTGCCTAAGTCTTCGCCTTATCACAAAACCACAACCAAAAAGCCGCTGACCCTGCTCCTTGAAGCACACGCCGTAGTAAATATCACACGATTGCAGTCTCAGTATGCCCTCTCCATCCCATCGCTCTTCCTGGATGGCTGTTACGTCAGCCTTTAGCAAGTTCAGGTTCTCCACTAATTGTTCGGCTGCACCGTGTGCTGTATAAAGACAGGACGTTCCACATGCAGATCCGAAGTTCATTGTTCTTGTCTCGTTTGCTGGGGTCGTCAAATTTAAAATCATCCATATCCGAGGCTTGATGTTGTTTCGGAAGCAGTTATTTTGTCCGTAGTAGGGAAGTAACCCCAACGCAAAACCCCCGAGGCCCAGACCTTTAGTATAACTCCAAGGGTAGAGACCCGGAAAACCTCTCCTTAAAGGCCTGAGCTATGAATATGTCGTAGTAGCCCATATAAGGTGTTCACTAAGTAGTTCAAACTTACTGGAACTGTAGACGCCACCGTTGATTCCATCTGGAGAATTCGTCCGACGCCGCCTCGATGAAAGGAGAAGTGCCTTAGTAGGAACACTCCCACCCCCCTCTCTCGTTGAAAAGTAAATATACATTTTTAATTCACGAGTTATCTCTTAATCCATGTCTACACGAGAGCTCGTAAGATACAGATGAGTTAAGCGCTGTTTTTATTAATATGGCTGTTATAGTTTTAGGAACGACAAAACTAAAAATCCATTCCAATTATCAGTATTATTATTCTCAGCCGTGTGAACTTACCATCAGCATTGGCTTTAACTAGCAACTTCATGCGACGCAACCAGGTTCTATATTTTAACTTTATTATAGAATCAACATCTCAAGGCAAACTGATAAAAAAGACTAAGATTAGATATGTGTTTGTCAAAATTATTATAATAGCTGCACTATTTCCAAGCTTTCTATCAATTCACATCTCACTCATCGAGATGAAGTGTTTTTTTTTAATTTTGTTGGTTGTCGTCTTTAACTTGGCAAATTCCGGTTCTGTGACACTTAAAGGACGAATAATTGGTGGAAAGTCAGTAAATATTGATGATTACCCCTACCTAGTATCTCTGCAACGAAATGGCAAACATATGTGCGGAGGTTCAATTATTTCCAAAGATACCATTTTAACTGCCGGCCATTGCACCTCTGCATTCAAGGTCGATTCCCTAACAATAACTCATGGATCAACTAGGGCCAATACGGGAATAAGACATAAAGTTGTGAAAATTATTCAACATAAGCCGAGCTTCGATAATGTTACTTTGGAAAATGATGTTTCCATCCTAAAGATCACTCCATCGATCACTTACACGAAATCAAGTCAACCCATCAAGCTTTCTATGCAGCATATAGAAGATGGTTCGGAAGTTATAGCCAGCGGATGGGGTAAATGGAATGATAGTGAACCGCAAACTCTTAATTTTGGTAATCGACCTCTACAAGCTGTTACTCTCATTGTTACCAATATTGATTTATGCATTGAGGCCTATGAGAAGATTGGAGTGAGTGTTGATGAGAGGAGGATCTGTGCTGCTGCCGTGGGTAAGGATAGTTGTCAAGGTGATTCCGGGGGACCATTGGTGGTTAAAAAGGAAAACTCACCACACTATGGGCTAGTTGCTGTTCTTTCATTTGGTAATGAGTGTGCCAATTACAAATATCCCGGTGTTTATACACTTGTTTCTAGTTATCTTGAATTCATTGAGGAAAATATGTAAAATTTATATTTCAAAAGCTAATAGTTATGTTTTTATTTTAATTTGTAAATAAATGAACCAGCAAAGCAGAGACTTTTTTGTTCGACTAATTTCCAAGTACCTACTTGAGTTCAGCATCATTGACATAGTCTTATCTTGTTTTTGTTATAACAACACTTAATATTAGGTAGGTAAATAAAATTTTTCTAATGATAAGCTTAATATGAATAGGAACAGCAATTGTCAAAATTTTTCTAGTAGAACATTCATAGATAATATAAATCAAAAGATAAATGAAGAGCTCATTCCATACGAACTTGAAGCGCAAAGTCTTAACTATGTTTTTTATCGGTGGTCGATCCAATATTTGACTAAGCGAACGCAGGGGGGGTTTGGGGCGATTTTCGCGCGTCAGGTCATGTCATGTCGCTCTTTAAATATGCGTTGTTCGGTTGATTTATATTTCTTACAAAAACTCGTGCTGTGCTGTGTAGCGTCACTCGTGTCGAACGCGTCTCAATATGCGCCTAGCCTTAAAGTGATGTACACAGCACGAGTGATTAGGTAGGTCGGAGGGGATTTAAAAGGAGATACCCATGCAGATTGGTTTGGAATGTCTGTAGATCACAATGGGAGGGGAAAATTGAGCTGGGTAAGGAATTCACATTCGACCAGTGCAGCTAAAGAAGGATTCTCTGTGCTCTATGGTGAGCTGATGTGCATTCCTGGAAGCACGAGTATTACGGATGAATCGTTTTAGGGAAAGAACGCAACTAGCTATTTCTATTGAGCACTGTTTATAAAAGAAGCAAGAGATGTAAACGTTTCAGTGACTGCTCTCGCACCTATTATATTTAAAACTCTTTTCTGAATTATATACAGAAGGTTGAAACAAGTTGAGGGAGTACCTGCTCAGATATGCAAATTGTACTCAAGCTTTGGACGAATGTACCTATTCCCTATATATTTTTTTAAAGTACGCGCACTTAATGGATTTTTGGTACCCTTAAAATGTTAAATTAAACACAGTGCGAGCGTTAGGAAAACAGGGAAGGATTAAAGAGGAGATGCCGATGCACATTGGTTTTGAACCTTTGATTATCGAAATGGAAGGGAAAAATAGAGCCGGGTAAAGCATTCCACATTTGGGTAGTTCGGCTAAAAATTGAATCTCTATACTTGACGGTACGTCCGAAGTTGGGCTCAAGGTAAACTGATGTGCATTCCTGGAAGTACAATTATAACGGGAAGAGTGTAAAGGAATAACACCATGAGTTTTCTTTGGGTTTTATGGATTTTACCCTATTCGGTATAAAATGTCTCATTCCACAAAGATCGTATCTGCACTGGCGTCAATGTCACTATCGAGGAATCATGTTGACCAGTTTAAGCTCCTGAAAAAATTATTGAGATCGTCCCAGTTAGCTTTCTCATATTGCCAAATGGTTCCCTTGGGAGTTTTTTCTCCAACTGGATTTTGTTGGCATGAGAAATCAACAGAAATTGCGACAGCTACCGTTCGATCAAGCTGATGTCACGCACCTTGAAAATCGTTGAGTGGATATTGGATGGCCGCCTACGAAAAACAATACGGCTGTCAGACGACCAGCGCGGGTTTGTTTAGGGTAAATCAACCACAGATGCTATTCAGAGTATAAGAATCAGAATGGAAAAATATCGGGATTCCTCAAGAGATTTGCATATTGCATTGGTTGATTTTGAAAAAGCATTGACAGACAACCACGAGATTTGATATGGCTTGCACTTAGGCAACGAGGAGTTCCGGAAGTCTACGTGCGGATGATCATGAACATGTACGAGCAAGTTAAAACAAAGGTGAGTTGCCCCGCAGGAATCAACGAAGAGTTCCCAATAAGAGTAGGTGTGCACCAGGGAAGCGTCTTGAGTCCTTTGCTTTTTATTACTGTCCTTGACTTTCTGCTTGAGGATAATTTGACGGACCCCAAAGTAAATCATTTATGCTTTGCTGACTGTGGAGCCATCATAAGTGAAGATCCTGTGTCATTGCAACGAGCACTTGATGTATGGGTGGATGTTCTGGTGGGAAATTAATACCGCATCAGCACGAAAAAGATCGAATAGCTATGATGTCCATTTTTTGATCCACACAGGCCTATTCCGGACATCTATTTGAATGGAACAGTGCTTCCCAAGTGAGTAAAGTTTATATATCATGGATCAATAGCGAAGGATCTTGTGATGACGTTATCTAACATAGCCTAAGCGTAGTTTGGATGAAGTGGTGGGAAAACTCTGCCATCTTTTGTGATCGGAAAATGCCTCCTAAGCTGAAAGGAAAGCTCTGCACGGCAGTTGTTCGTCCAGCGCTTACATACAGTTTACAGTGTTGTACAAGAAGTATGAAGTACAAGAAGTATGGGAGTAAATTGCCGGCACTTGAAAAGAAGATGCACAAAAACTCCTGGTTGAAAGAAATTCAACGACACCAGCATTGTGTTGGCTTCAGACATGGAACAATCCAAAACCGGGAGGCCTGTCGACGTTTTTCTGAGGTCAACCCGGCGAACCCCACAAGTGGAACCTTAGGCGAAGCTGTTGAGTGTGCGAGTTGTGGTCCCCCTCGAAATCATGACAATCGTCGGTAAAATGAAGAAGAAGAAGAAGAAGAAGAGAAATTAGCAGATATGACACAATGGCCCGATGAGCCTAGAGGCGATACTACAGAATACACTTATATTGTGTTTATTTGGGCTTGATAGATTCGTATTAGCCCAAGAGTGGACTATTGTCCACTCCAGGAAAATTGGAAATTCAGGAAGATGATGTTTTTAGTAAGTACTACCCTTCGCATTTAATCTAGAAACAATAAATGAATTTCGATCGAGTCGCATTGAGTCCCAGCAGTACGAACAAATATGCTAATTGCCAATTTTGAATCCAGAACAAAAGCAGGTGTATATATGATGAATTTATGCAAGCAGTCAATAGCGAAAATGGTGGTATTTTCATACTTATTGCACTTGATGGATTTAGATAAATATTCCTGATTTCACTTATTTTGGCAACAATTCCTTCGAGATCTGAGATTGTTTTGGCACTTACGTATTATGGGATTGCAGCCACGTTGTTGGAAGGTGGTCAAACTATTCTGCATTTAAATCTCGATTGAATCAGCAAGTAGATGAAGAACCTCCATGCAATATTTCAAAGAATTCTCTAATGGCGTAAGTATTGGAGTAATTTAAGATAATCGTCTGGGGCAAGAGCACAATATGGCACACCGGAAGACTTAAATCGAACGTTGAAAAATTTACAAAATGATGAACGACGTTTTGGTGGCGCAATTAATTTACTGTTAGGCTTCTAGCCATGGCGGTAGCTTGACGGTCCGTCCTAGCAGATTGGATTGCCTCGTCCTCATTTATAGAAAAAAATCCTTCGTCCAGTAGTGCCGTCACATACAGATATTGAAGCTCGGTGTATTTCTACTCGCTGATGATGGGTTTGACTAGCGATTTCGTATAATTGCTAACGTTTGTTGTGAGTCATTTGGCAGCACTGATCATGTATTCCTCCAGGGGTGTTCTTCCGGATGCTTCTTAGAGTCGCTTGTTGATTCGTCGCCATTTTTCTGTTGATCCACATGAGTTTCCTTTCAAACACTCGAAGCTTTCTCATGCAAGTTTTGGACATCATAAACCATGAAGGAAATCCGTATGTGATGATCGCTCTGAAAAGTTCCTCATAGGGAAGCCACTTTGTCCTCTGGCCCAGTCCATTCCCTCTCCGCATTAGAAGGTGGATTCAATTGAAAGCGAAATTAGTTTTTTTTTTCACAGCAGCTTTTACTTTCGGGATTAATCATAATCTCTCCAGGAAGTTCTCCTGGCAGTCGTTGGCGATAAAGAATGGCTTAATTCCAGTTTACTTAGTCACCGCCCTGATTGAATTTTACCGAACTTGATTGAATTTTCACTTTCCAATGACGCCGGAATAGCTCGTCATAAATGTTGTCCATAATATCGCTCAGAATCATTTGTTGTCAATGATTGGATGTGTGAATGATCATCGTCAAATGAACGATCATTGAAAGCATGCCAGAAGGCAACGAACTTATGGCAATACATGAAGAAATTGCAATTGAAAACGAGCATGCAAGTTGCAAAATGACCAGTCCGCTGCAGAGTTCTCCAGGTAGTTGTTGGCAATAGGCAATGTTGTGATTACAATCGACTTAGTCACCGGCCCGATATAGAATTTTCACCGAACCTCATTGAATTTCCGCTTTACGAAGCCGAAAAGAACAAAACAAGGATGTCGATCATTTAAATTTCGTTATTCAAAATAAAATCGCCAATGAGTTATATGTATACAAATCCTTCGACTTCGTGATGGATGAAACCGGAGCGAATTCTTTGTATGTTCTGGGCTTGCCGTCAAAAAATTTGAAATTGATGGACCGAAATTGTAAAGGAATGCATTTGATTGTGAAGAATTTCAAATCAAATGTCTTTTAAGTGACGATTTAGAAAAGTTATTTTCACTAATTTTCATAACGCGGATTCCGCTTACTACGAGCGATTTGCCATTCGTATTTAAGCATCTTCACTTTCTCGTGGGGGAAAAAAATGCTGCGGGCAAAAAAAAAATGCCACCGGGCAAAAATAAAAACCGCCGGGGCAAAAAAACTGCCGTGGGGCAAAAAAAATACCATGGGAAAAAAACAATGCCATGGGAGGGCAAAGAAAATGTAATGAGACAAAATACGATTTTCATTAAATTTTCCATGTGGAGACTTGAGGAGCCTTTCTGAGACATGGGTAGCACAGAAGTCCCTTCCACAGTAAAGGAGCCAAATGATACTACAGTAACCATTCCGACAGAACTGGGGTTGTTAGACCTGCTTATCTTTCTACCTTGAAAATCTATACTCCTTATTCTATCACATTTTCACAATATCTTGTTAATCCGCCTCCTGCTCAAATCTTTTTTATCCCGACAGCACCACCAGCAACAAAAAAAAAAAAACAAACACAAAATTTAAATGAAATAACAACCCGGCTTAGATTATCCTGTCATCAACAAACATCATAATCATCTCCTTATCTACCCTACCTCTCCCTCTTTCCCTTTATTTCACTATCGCTTAGATCGCCACGTTGTAGGCTCACAAAGGACTAATCGGCCGCCACACCACTTCATGTGTCAACACATTCGGGTGTTATTCTGGCACACATTCGTCTTTCTCGTGCTCTCTCCACCATCACCATAGCTCCATCACCATCGCCGTACGCCGACTCCACTTTACCGCACCGTCAGGAAATTGCATTTCATATTCATGACGAGGACTTTATTATGATACCAAGTCATGGCATACATTTCACACACGCGATCTCTTTGCTGCCGCGCGCCACCGACCATGTCGCACCATTGCTGTTCACAAAGTGAAAACGCCTAAGCTGTGAAACCTTTTGAGTTGGAATTCGAGCCTGTTCCTCTCCCCCCCGCGTTCCCGTGGCGGATTTTCAAAGGAGCAACACTCGGCTCCTCTTTGTCTTTATGCTTGTTCATTCATTTTGCTTTTTTTTTTTGCTTTAAACTTACAAATGCAAGTGCACTCGTCAGCGAGCTTTGCGATGGATTTGGTGTTGGTAGTGAATGTTAATCCCAAAAACGGATTCTTGGTGGCGATGATGGTAATGGTGGTTATCCAAGCCATAGTCCACACCCAACGAGGAAATCTTTTCATGTGAATCTATACATTTTCTATACTATGAACGAGTCTTTTGCTTCATCATGCCTTCATGAAACCTCCTTGGGCGTGGAGCACCACACCAACACATCACCGTATTACCGAAGAGAACAGGAAATGATTGTTTCGTGCAGAATTAACTTGATTGACATGCTCTCAGATATTAGAAAACTTTATTAGCTGATTCTCCACCATGTTGATGGTAACATACAAAGTAATGTGGCATGAGTAGCAATAGCCATATGGGGTTGCAATCCTCCAGAAGCTCTTCCAGACGTATACAGCGAGTCCTTACACTCCGACTACACATCACTTCGTACTCCATAACTCACATCGATATGCAAATTAAGTTGTTCGGAATAGTTGTTGTCGTATGTGGACGACACGGTGGTGGTGCCGAGGAACCCCTTTCTTCACTCCACAAAAAACATAAAAGCTGCTCGAAGTATGCTTTTCAAATTGAGACGATATTATTCTTGCTGGTTACTGGGTGGTTTGGTTGGTTGGTGTGTGCAGTGTAGAGTGTGCTTGCGAATGTGCAATTTCCTTTGGCACAAAATTATTGCGGCAATTGGCTGAGTGATTGACACGTTTATTGCTTGAAATTTTATTGTGCAACACCACCAACTAGGAGTACGGCCAACAACTACCATTGAAGTTATATAGTGGATTGTTACAATTGCAACACCAGCAACAGCAACCAACAAAACGGCACAGCGGAAAGCGAGGGATTTAGCAGAAAAGAATGAGCCAAGATGGATATACGAGCTGGGTTCTTAACAAAGTGTTGGAGGTTTCTGTTTTTTATTTTTTTTTTTTTTGAGTTTGCAATTTATTCATCCATTTGAGCGGCACTTAACTTCCGGTTTCACGACATAAAAGTGAACTGAAGCTACTCAGATGGTGTTTTATGGCAGCCTGGGAAATATTCGTAGATGTGAAGGTGGGCTATAAATCAACAATGCAAAGTACTTCTGATCGTAAACCGCTGAAAAAAAGCTTTTTCCCATCAGAGAGGAATGAAACAAAATTTGGTGAGATTTGATTTGATGTGTTAGTACAAATATGTTTTGTTCAATCATAATAACAATCTGCTGATAGTACCTTTACAATTTTTCTACTTTATAATTGAAGGCTATCTTAATCTTCAGACCCAATCATGGAAAAAGTTTTGTCTCAGAACAATTTGTTTACAATATTAAGCGACTAACCCCTTGAACACAATGCAAGTCGCTGGTCGCGTCAAAAATCGCTGTAGCACAAGCTGTCATTAAAATCGCTCACTAGGTCGCAAAGGTCATCCACAATGGTGTAGCGCAGAAAGAACGTTTTTTTGACATTTAGATTTGTTTGGGTTCGTTCAGATGTTTGGAATTCTAATTTTTACAAGGCGTGTTTCATATGTTGCTTTCATTTCTATTACAAATGCGAGACTATCATGTTTCTCTTCTAATAAATAAAACACAAAGTATGCTGGTATTTGACACAACAGAAAACAAACAAACAAAATTCAACATGGCAGAGCACAACGCAGAATATTTTATTGAACTTTTAAAAAGAAATAATATTTTGTGCAGCTGCATTGTTTGCACATGAAAAATAGAACGCACGATACTATTTGATAGCTATTTCAGCTATGGCTTCAGTTCCAGTTGCGGCACTCTTTTGTGTTCATTTTGCAAAAAGTGCAAACGTGGAAAAAAATATCTATTATAAGACACTTGCTTGGCAAAAAAAATTGAAAATCGTGTATGGTGACTAAAATTATCTGTCAGCAATTTTCGCATGTTTTTTTGCAAACAGGTGTCTTTAGCATAAATGTTTATATCTCACTTTGGCACTTTTTTGAAAAAGTAGGTCTATGTAGTTAAACCTTGCCCTTGACAGATACCAAATAGGAAGGAGAAAAGGACAACAGTATCTAGAAAAATTCCATCAGTTTTATAAATGTGAAGAATTTGTTTATTTGTTTCTTTTTTTCATCCAAGCCCATTGGAGCTTTCATACAAAATGGTCTCACTTGTAGCGTAAACACTGCGCAATTTTAAAATTGAGTTCTCAAAGTTGAGCAATTTTGAGCTCAGTGACAACATACTCAAATTATTAATAATAAGACATTATTCAAATGCTTTTTTTCTACAATCATTGCAATCGAAACCAATTTTTTCCCAAATTTCAGTTCATAATAAACATGACATAATAATTCAATGTGTTGAACGAACCCAATGTCTAGTTTACATACAATGTTTTGAACAGACCCACAGATATGTCAAAAAGTAGCGCGACTAAAAGCAGAAAGTTGAAAATTATTCAACTTTGGCGACAGCGATCGCTGCAGCTACAGCTTCTCATTGTGGCGCTGTGTACTGTTTTCGTATATTTTAACTTTGACAGTGCGACAAGCGGCCGCTACAGCGACTCCGTTCTGCTCGGGCAGTAAGACACAAGGCACTGAAGTTCAGGGGTGCACAAAAATCATTACATCCAATGTTAAATATTTATTATGAGGTAATAGTTGAACCATAAGGATCTGGGTTTTTCTTTATCTTAATATACAATTATGTAGGTATAGACTCCTAAGTAGAAAGACAAATACTAGGTGATTTTGAAGCAAACAAAAATAAGCAACTTAAAAATACATTTATCTAACTTTATGAATTGTTTACAATGTGCGCGCACTAATGGAATTTTAACTACCCATCAAATGAATAAACACAGTGCGAGCGTCAGGAGAATAGGGAAGAGTTAAAGAGGACGTACCAGTTCACATTGGTTTTGAAGTTCTGAATATCGAAATGGGAGGGAAAGAGAGAGCTGCATAAAGGCATTCCACATTCGTGTGGTGCGGCTAAAGAAAGTGTCCATGTACCTCACAGTACGTCTGAAATTGGGCTCGAGGGCAAATTGACATACATTTCTCGAAGAAAGCGATTGTGGTGGCGGCATCGTAAGCGATGGCAGTAGCCGTGTGGGTGGCGCCAAAATCCAAAGAGAACCGTTTGGCAATACGAGAAAGCGAACTGGGACGGTCTTAATGTTAGGGCTGACAACGAGCCGAGAAAAGTCGACGAGACCAAAAATGTTCGATTTTAACGAGAGCGAGACGAGGCTTACAAAAGTCTCGTAGAGTCTCGTCTCGTCGCCAGCCCTACTTAATATTTTCATCAGGAACTTTAACTTGTAACAATGCTTCTTCGATAGTGACGTAGATTTCAGTGCAGATATGATTACAGACATAATTCGTTGTGGAATGAGAAATTTTATACCGAATTGGGAGAAATCTATCAAACCCAAAGAAAACTCATGGTTTGATTCGAGCTGTAAGGAGATTATTAGGTTCAGAGAAATTACTTAAATTAAATTAAATTAGAATTTTAAATGGTTTCCTCGCTGGACACTGCAAACTAAAAAGACAACTTAGTAAACTTGGCCTAGTTACTAGTGTAACATGCAGGTTCTGTGACACAGATGAGAAAACGCCGGACCATATCCTAGGCAGATGTAACACACTCATACATCAAAGAAAAAAATATCCGGGTAGAAGATAGCGACTTACCATCTCTTAAAATACTCCAAATACTCCAATTCATGAGAGGAATACATCTGGAGGAAGAGCTGTAAGATGAGCAGACCTCATCCAGTTATAGGTGGGAGGCACAATTATAGATCTCAAGGTCGCAGTGCAATATCCCTCAAATTTTCTATTCATTCATTCATTCTATCATTTCGTAAATATTAACCGTTTAGGAGATTTACGTGAAAAACGAGCATTTCCTACATCTTATGTTTTTTTACTTGCGATATACGTAGTATAGGGCAAGTTAAGGATTCGTGCAATGGTACTTTTGGGCCTCTACCGCCCGCTGAAATTATTAAAAAAAGATATTTTTTCTTATTTTTTAACATTTTTATTATTTTTTTTTTAAGAACTAATTATATTCTTTGAAGATTTTAACTTTACTTATTTTTATATAGTTTTGTATCTATTGATCGCTGATATTAAAAAAATATACTTAGATATTTTATCAAAAATTTCGGTAAGTACATACTTGACTAGGTATCTTATCATTTAAGTTTCTTAAAAACCGTTGAAAAACTGTTTTATTTTTTAAATTGCGTACCTTCCTTAGCATAAAGGAGTAAAAGAGCGAATAGTCCAATGACGCAAAGTTTTTTAAAAGTATAAAAGATGAATTCGGTTCGCAAGAACATGATTTTTCTATGTGTTTTTCTATTAAGTATTTTCGAAAGATTCAAATATATGAGGCCGTACTGTTCTATTTAACACATGACATCTGTACGAAAATGCGCATTCTATGACACCAGCAGGAAATCCGCCACCAGTCTGACAGCTACTACTGAAACAGTCAAATATCGCCAAAGACTATTTTTGCTACCAAACCAAATGTAAATTCAATATACGATTACTGTTGTTGCAACTCTCTAAGGAAACTGATTACGATAAATTTTGTTTTGTGCTAAGCTGTGATGTTTCCCTGAAAAATATTTAAAACTTAAAATCAAAATGAATTCTGGACCTCGTGGACAAGATACAATGTGTCCCTTTTACGTCCCCTATAGTGAACTCTAGAAAAATAAAATAATAACAATAAAAGACGTACTCAAAAGTGTACTTTTTTTACAAAGTGATCTCAAAACTAAGTACAATGGCAGAAATCCATCTAATTCTGAAGTTTTTTCAGAGTACAGAAATCGAAAACATATGTAAGAATGCGTCGATTCCAATTGTGTGTCACAGTCGAATACTACAAATAATGAAAATCCAATTTGATAAAAATATGACATTTAAAAGAAACCCAAATTCGAAAAAAAAAAAATGCAAACTATCGGAACAAATTGCGATGGCGACGGCCACGGCCATGGCGATGGCGATGACGACGGCGACTGCGACGGCGACTGCGACGGCGACTGCGACGGCGATGGCGATAGCGATGGCGATGGCGATGGCGATGGCGATGGCGATGGCGATGGTGACGGTGATGGCGATGGCGATGACGAAGGCGATGGCGATGGCGACGGCGACGGCGATGGTGATGTTGATGGCGACGGCGACTGCGATGGCGATAGCGATGGCGATTGCGATGGCGATGACGACGGCGATGGCGACGGCGTCCTTGAAAGATTAGTTGTTAAGAAAGATCTCGGAGTGATCTAGGATAAACGTTTTTCTTTTTCGAGTCACATTGATTATGTCGTTAATAAGGGAAACAAAATGGTTGGATTCATACGAAGAAACTCAAAGGATTTTACTGATAATTTCACTTTGAAAATATTATACGTTTCTCTGGTTAGGTCAGTTCTTGATTATTGCTGCATCATTTTGAACCCCTATTATGACATCCACTCTTTAAGGCTTGAAAGTGTTCAAAGAAGATTTACAAGATTTTTATTTTTCAAACTGAACTGTAGGGCTGGCCACGAGACGAGAAAAGTCTCGGTCTCCATCTCGGTCTCGCATGACGAGACCAAGACGAGACGAGACTGCCTTTTAAGCATCCGCTCAAAGAAGATTTACAAGATTTTTATTTTTCAAACTGAACTGTAGGGCTGGCCACGAGACGAGAAAAGTCTCGGTCTCCATCTCGGTCTCGCATGACGAGACCAAGACGAGACGAGACTGCCTTTTAAGCATCCGATACGAGACCGAGACGAGACTGTATATTTGGCCCGAATTTTATAGAGAGTCTAATAAATAATATTTATTTTCTTCTGCACGTATTCAAACTATAATCGAACATATTTCGTTCCAATAATCAACAAGTTGACCGGAAATCGTATTTTTCGGAGACGAGACCGAGACGAGACTTAATTATACGAGACCGACACGAGACCCAGACGAGACTGAAAATTTTCGATTTTAACGAGACGAGACTTACAAAAGTCTCGCAGAGTCTCGTCTCGTGGCCAGCCCTACTGAACTGGTCTATTGAAGTTCCCTCTTATGCAACTAGGTGTCTGCTTTTTAATATTCAAACACTTGATCTTAGAAGAAAGTACTTTTGTATATTGCTAATCAAAGACTTAATAAATAATCGTGTAAATTGTCCTCAATTGTTGGAGCTTATTAATTTCTTTTTTCCTTGTCGAATTATACGTGTAAATTCGAATTTCTATAGAAGAAATTATAGTATGAACGAATCGTTTGCACGTTGTATGAGGGAAACAAATTCTGTGATAGGCTTTATAGATATTTTTTCAAATTGTTCAAGAGATGTTTTTAAAAACGACCTAATAATAAATTTATTATTTAATCGTTAAAAATGTTAATGTTTTCTCATATAATTATCTCACTCAACCTAGTTATTTCCTATGTCATCTTGTCACAGCTAATCATTTTAAATCCATGATTAGTGGAGCTGGGAAATCCTCAAATGTGTTCGTTGATCAATTTTTTTTTTTTATAAATTCATTGTGACGTCACACAAGAAACGAGCTAACCTTCTATCTTTTTGTTAGTGTATGTGGTCACTTTTGACGTGAAGTGAGACAATTAAACAACAAAAAAAAAAAACAATACACTTTCTCTGGCTGCCATCGCGAACTGTGTTTTTTATAAAAAAAGATTAATGGTTGCAAATAAGAATTAATTTACCTTCTAGTTATTGTAAACGCTGTTTTCAAATAAGAATCCACAAGCACAAAATGGCAAAAACGTCAACAAAAATGAAAAAATCTTAATTCTTGATCAAGTTTTGACAACCGAACTGACAGAAAGACTGGAAAATGGAACGATTTGTGGAAAAGCCATGATTTGTTTATCAAGCTGAAAAAAAGTGAACAAACAGTCTTTGATTATCACGGATCTGTAATCAGGGATTAGGAAGAATCCGTGATAATCAAATTGCACGTTTAACCCACTGTGAAAAAACTGGTCCTTAAGCTTAGATATTGCTATATGCAATTCGTCGAGGTTGGTTAGACGGAATTGTTGACCTGCATTGTCTAAGTTGGATGGTGTAATCTGCCTGACAGCGGAATTAGATTCGCCATCGCCGGTATACATTCTAGAGAAGTGATCTTTCCATATTCTCAGCATCGACTGCAAATCTACTATACGATGTTCCCTTGCTCGTCCTTGCAGGTTTCGGTTTGGGCCCTGTAGCCTTGAGAGCTTCTTTTTCACCTTTTGGTAAGACTTCCTTTTTCCTCTTTTGCTCGTAGAGCTCGCGAGCAGCTCTGGTCCTTCTGTGCAGCGAAGCTTTGTATGCCTGCTGCTTCGCTGCAATTGCTTGCCGGAACTCGTCGTCAAACCATGAATTTCTTTGTGGTGTTCGAGTGAAACCCAGCATGTCAGATGCAGCATCTTTGATGATGGCTTCCTGGTAATGTTGTCATTGATTGGCAACACTTGATGCTGGTGGCCGGAATAGGATCTCTTAAGAGGTAATTCGAGACGCGATCGGAGAAGGCCAGAGCAATCTCTTACGAGTGTAGCCGTAAGTCGTCAAACTGCTGCGTGCTCGAGGTATCGAAAGCCATACCTTGGCTACAACAAGAGGTAATGGTCCGAGTCAAAGTTGGCTCCTCGGAACGTTCGGACATCCCTGATACTGGAGGAGTACCTTGCGTCGGTCGCAATATGTCAATATAGAGGTGAGAAAACTTCGTACCAGCTACCACCATGTTTCGTCCCGCAGAGTAGTCAGTCAGCCTGAGTCCGTTGTCGGAGGTGGTGTCGTGCAGGCCTGCTCCCCGACAATATCACCAGAAACGTCTTCTCTTCACAGCTGCGCATTAAAATGGCCTAGAATAATTTTAATGTCATAGCTAGGGCCTTGCTTGTACGTCTTCTCCATGAGCCCGTAGAACTCGTCGTTGGTGTCATCTTTCTTCTCATGCGGGGCATGGACGCATATAAGGCTTGTGTTGAACCCTTGATGCGAGTTGTCACGAGGGGCGTGTTCAAATAGTTGAAACTCAAAACTTTTTACCTAGGTCTGCTTCCAACGACGAATTCACATCCAAATAAATGCTGTTTTTGTTCGTTGTAGAAGTCGCCGTAATAGAATTTAATTTGACCTTATTTTGTTTCAGAAATATGGAAATAAGTCAATTTGGTCTCATTTCCACTGCGAACGTGAAATAAAGCCAAATTTGATATTTAATCTTATTTCACGTCACTGGGTCAGTGGACGTCTGTGAAGTTGGCAGGGCAACTTTCACCTAGAGTAACGGGGCCAACGCAGTAATTTTCAGTTTTTTTTTGCATTTCTATTCCCGATTTTGCAGTTCACCAAATAGTGGGTGTAATCGACTGAACTGCTAACTTCACACCTGCACCTCAGCAGGTCACATAGTGTATCTCGAGAACCAAGCATGCTAAAGACTTGAAGTAAGGCTCCAAATTTGCAGTTTATTTTACATTTCAAGAAATTCTAGTTCCAAATTCTAAAATGCAAAATTAACTGCAAATTTAGATCCATACTTCAAGTCTATAGCATTCTTGGTTCTCGAGATGCACTATTTGACCTGCTAGCTTCACTGAGGAGAGAGCAGGTCACTCGATTACACCCTCTACTTGGTGAACAGCAAAGTCGAGAATAGAAATGCAAAAAAACTGCAAATTACTGCGTTAGTCCCGTTACTCCAGGTGAAAGTTGCCTGCCAACTTCACAGACATCGTCACTGGTCAGTGGCGTAATAGAGGAAAACGGGAACTTAGATAGTGCATGTAATTAGAAGAGGACCTCTACCAATGCGACTCAAGCTGACAGCTAGCAAACGACAAGACAGCTAGCAAATGACCAATCTGGCCGGACTGGAAGAAGCTTGTTGCTTTAGGTTGAGATTCTGGTTCACATGCTGGCCCGCACCACACTTTAGCATCACTTTAAGTAGGAAACTTATGCTGTTATAGGTAACCCTTTTATAGTATTAAAATTTTCTATGAACATATCTCACGATATCAGCAATGTCTATGGGAATTTTCATACGAATCCGTCCAGCCGTTTCTGCGTTATTTAAGGATAAACATCTAAACAAACTCATTTTTAAGTTCTAAGCTTGCAGATAACGAATACAAATATTTATAGACTTATCCACCATCACATTAAACAAGTTCATTATAAAGACAAGGTTCTAAGCCCAAGTTGAATGCAAATGAGACCCTCCTTACAATACAGATGCCCCCTATAAACAAATATCACATCTTATTGCTTATACTGCATATATCATACAATGATATGATTCATGTCTTCGTTTTGCTTATACAACCAAAGTGTGCACAATGTGATTTACATTCATTTGAAAAGTTGTTTATTTGTGTTGTTATAACTTTTTAAAGGTTCTTATTTTTTCTTTCGTTTGTGTTCCCCATTCTTCCGCTTCGGATAAAAATAAGTTGACGCAAATAAAAATATATATAAAAAAAGAGAATAAGTATATACTTAAAATGCTACATGAATACAAACTATATGTATATAAACCACATTTCGTTTTCATTACTCTTGATTTCACACACGAATACCTTCCTTCCGACTGCCCCCTCCCCACCATGCAAATAAAAAGTCCTTATCTGTGATTTGGTTCCAAAGATCGAAGGTCATATATATTTTTACGAACAAAATAAAGATTCAAAAATGGTGGGACGTCAGTCCTTGCCAAAGTTATACATTAGAACAAAATCCATCCTTCTTCGCTAGGAAATATGTATATCACAACAGAATTCATTCCGAGATATAAATCCTTGTCGCATAGATTACACCAATGGAATATTATACACACATCACCCGGACCAATGTACCACTGCCACAATGAAACTTCATATTCATTCCGAGATCCAGGGTGTCGTAGTCGTCCTTGTGCTTCTGCTCGTCTATCCTTGCAGCAGAAATCCCCCCTTTTACCCCACCAAAAATAAAAAAAGGATTCCCCAAAAAAGTAAAAACCCAAAGGGCATGATGGTGCGAGAAATGCTTGGCCATTGTATCCTTTCTCAATAACAATCTATCCTTTGCCATATTAGAATGATTGCGTAAACAAAAAATATTTCATTTTTATTATCCATTTCGCTGACACAAAGTACGTGCGACTGGATATTGCGGTATATGCGATGGTAAGGGTTATACCACTCGCTCGTCGACGACGGTCTCTCGTCGCTCCTATCTGAAAGATGAAGAAGAAGAATTTCATTCGCATTCCTCCAAAAAGTATACCCCATATAAATATGACAAAGAGAAAGTGGCTCTGCCACCACAAATGAACCTAGATTCAAGGCAAACCGAAAAACTCGATTCACGAATTGACCCAGTTTTTTTTTAGTTTGTTTTTTTACTAAAAGCTCAGCAAGTAGGTACACAATATCTGTGCTGAAAGTGGGGTTAAGAACCACATAAATTATGATATCCTCTGCGAGAAGGATAAATCGCTGAACATTGCGAATGTATATTAACATAAAGCACACACACGCAGCAACCATATCATAAACACAAAAAATAAAATAAAAAGAAGAAAATTTTGTGTGTTGGGTTTGCGGACTTGTGCAATCTGCAATGGAAAATAGACAACGAGTGGATTTTTGAAATCATTCAAAAGTGAATTGTTGCAGTTTTTTTCCCAAGGAATTGCTATTTTTCATATACGAGTATAAGAAGAGAAGAATGAAATGTATTTTTAGTGCTCATTCAGTTTTGCAAGCGGCTATGAGGAGATAAATAGTAGATCTACTGTGGAAAAATCAACATAAAACCGAGTTTAATAATAAAAAAAATAGGGTAATGGGAAATAAGAATTTATTTTTTGATTTCCTTGTTTTCCATATTTTTACTTATGCGTTATCGTATAAGTTGGTTGGTACTACATAATGGTAAGTTATATGCTGTCGTTAAAATTGTTTCCGATATTTGAATCAAAAATCATTTTATACAATGAAAGATTATATAGCACAAATAGTGGTACAGAAATTCTGTCCTTTCATTCTGTAAGGTGTAGTACAGTGAAACCTTCTATTGCGGACAGCTCCCTTAAGGGACACTTCCATTAAACGCACAAATTATCACGACGGTGGATATAGGATTTAAATCCATAAATTTAATGTTCCTTCCTGCGGACACTCCCTTTCTGGGAGGATATTAGCAACATTTTAGTAAAATTAATTCTCTTAGGCGGACAACAACTTCAAAAGTTGTGATTTTCTTTCCTACTTTTCCAGCAATACTTTTTAATAATTTTTTTTTTTTTTAATTTTAAAACGTACACAATAGTTCACAGAGGACACGTTACACGTTGAAGAAAATTATAAATAAAAGTCCGAGAAAATGAGAAAACTTCCAAAATGTCCAATTTATAAAAAGTTTTATTTCCTTTATCAAAAAATTAACCGAATGATATCGGGTCAAATAAAATCTTTAACTGTTTGAATTCATAATTTACATGTCTTTTTATAATACTCTGATGTACAGCTCACTTTTAATATAATTATATATGTATATAAAGTTTAAGAAAAAAGAGATGAAAAGAATTTGAAAAATGTGTTATGTAACATTAACATCCTCCGCCCGCGCCAGGTCACGGTCACAAATCTCCAGTGGGTACAAATGTTGAACAGCTTGTCTTAATTTCTTACCATCACCAAAGCGCACTTGAGCTGCTCTCATCTTGCCATCTCGACCAGGAAAACATACATCCACGATAGCCAATTTCCAATGTATCCTCGGAGTAGCTGCGTCATAAACCAAAACTACATCTCCCGGTCGAATTTCTTTTGTAAAGGATTTATTTGAATGATGAGCTGAACGCAGCAGGCCCAAATATTCGGTCTTCCATCTTTTCCAAAGAAGTGAGGTGTACATAAGTCTTGTTATCCATTTAGTCCGAAGCTCCGCAGAAGAGATTCGGTCCTCACTTCCAGTCTCGACAGGAACATGACTCGAAATACCAGAGAGGAAGTTGTCGGGTGTTAGGGGTGATAGGTCAAGTGAATCATTACTGATATAGGTAAGTGGTCTCATATTTATTATACGCTCAGCTTCCGTCAAAAGAGTGTGAAGCTCATCAATGTCAACCTTCGCCTTCCAGATAGTAACTTTGAGAATGTCTTTTACGCTTTTCACCATTCGTTCCCAAAAGCCGCCCTACCAAGGCTCTCTTTCAACACTAAAACGCCAGTTAATCCCTTGATTGCTGAGAAATCCATGAAAAACTTCGCTACTAAAGATTTCTCCAATAGTTTTTACTTCTGTTGCTGCTTTTTTAAACGTCTGAGCGTTGTCAGAGTAAATAACGTTCGGGCAACCCCTCCTTGCTATAAATCTCCTTATAGCCAATAAGCAGCTCTCAGTAGTGAGGTCAAACACCAATTCTAAATGCAAGGCTCGAACAACTGCACAAGTGAAAATCATGATATATTCTACTGTTTTCTTCATTGCCGATAGGCGTATACAGTGGGCCAGTGAAATCCACTCCTACTGTTTTAAAAGGCCGAGTTGACACTAAACGTTCCAAAGGCAATGGTGCAAGGGGTTGTGAACCGCTTGCAAATTGGGCACTTAGCAATGACCTTTTTTATGAGTTGACGACCAGCTGGCATCCAAAACCTTTCGCGCATCCCCGCCAATACTGTACTGACACCTCCATGTAAAGTGAGTTCGTGAAAATGTTTAGCAATTAGTCTAGTTAAAGCACCCCCTTTTGGTAGAATAATGGGGTTCACAACTACAAGCGGTTCATCGAGTCCTTGAAGCCTACTCTCTAAGCATATAAAGCCATCATTGTCCAGGAACACATTGAGATTCTGCAGGGTCGAAGAACGAGGGATTGGCTTTCCGACCTGCAAATACAAAATTTCATTGTTAAAATAAGTGTGTTGAATGAATTTTAACCAATAATCTTCAGCTTTCTTTAGTTCGATTGCTCCAAGAAACCTAGTCGCAACCCTATTTTTATTTTTGTAAATAATAATATGAATGGTTCGAAAAATGTAACAAGTTACTCTTAAAAGCTTTTTCCATGTACTTATTCTTTCGAAAGGAAAAATTGGACCCAGGTCATCTTTTGATTTTGCTGGTATTGTTTCTTCGGACATCGCAAGCAGAGTTGTAGACTTCTCAATATCCATCACGTCATTCGATGATGGCCATCCAGATTTATCACCTTTTAACCAATAAGGGCCTTCTTTCCATAATAGCGACGGGGCAAATTGTTGAGTAGATACCCCCCTTGTTACAAGATCCGCAGGGTTTTCAGATCCAGAACAGTGTCGCCAATCCGTTTTTATGGTAAGATCTTGGATCTCTTTCACACGGTTAAAGACAAAAGGTTTCTATCGTCGAACGACTCCATGTATCCAGTGTAAAGTTATTCGCGAATCGGTCCACAAATAATAATGTTGGCACGGGCATGAGCATCATCCCTTTTGGTAACATAGACGCTCCCAGTTTTCAAAAATTAAGGACAACTAAGTTCACAATAAAAAGCCAGTTTAGTGCACACGAAATAGAAATTGTAGCTGTTGTAGTTCCGGAAATTTGTCTTGACACATTGCCTGCTCCTGAGAACTATCGTAGTCCGCAAAGGCAAGGGTTCTATTTAGCTGATTCGAATTTTTGGGGTCATGAACAAACAGAAGGTTTGAGCGTGTTAATCGGAGTGGACTATTTTTGGGAAATCGTCACAGGAAAGTATAAGCGTCTTGCTAAAGGATTGACAGCTGTTGACACCGTTTTCGGCTGGACTCTTCAGGGCCCTTATACCTCTGAAGATTGTAGTAATTCTTTAATTAACGTTTCTTCCCTTTGCAGTTCTTCTCTTTTTCAAAATATGTGGAACATGGAGTTGCTTGGCATACGAGATGATGAATCTGAAATGAAAACGTTTACTACAGAGTTCCAAACGAAATGCATTCGTAAAACTGAAAATGCAATTATATATATATATATTTTTGAAAAGTGGCAAAAAAAAGGTGTCACAAAAGGCTAGGGCGTATAGGTTGGACTTAGACAAGAAAAAAATCGTATGGTAGGCGGGTCTTTTTCCCCCCCGTTTAGGCGGGAGGGGCAATTTAAAAAAAAATCACTTAAAACAGAAAAAAACAAAGTAATGCTGTAGCCAAAAGTCTATTCTTTAATATTATTTTTAAATTAAGTTGTTCAAGTGAATAGTTTTTGAAAAATTAATTTTCAAAGTCAACATTTTGAAAAAAATAAAAAAAAATGTCAAGCTAATTTTTTTTTTCAAAATTGTATGTAATAAAGCATAATTTTTGTTTTCAAAACATAATGCTCCTGTCAATTTTTAGTCAAACACTGAAAACCGCATGGTTCTAGGGCTTTGACTTTTCAAGATATTAAAAAATAAGGAAACCAGCATCTTCTTAGTTTTATGAGAAAGTTGCTTCATTTATTTTTTCATATCTTAAAAAGTAAAAGTCCTAGATCCATACGGTTTTCAGTGTTTGACTAAAAATTGAAAAGAGCAATACTTTAGATTTCGAAAACTGATTTGAAATCTGTGTGGAACGACTTTGTTTCTTGAAATTTATATTGTTCGATAACCTTTTCAGGATTATTGGTAAATAAATAAATAAATCGGGTGGCACAACTGCTCATGAAGAACCAGGGTCTAGTGACTAACAACTCGCAACCATTCCTGTGTGCGCCTTTCGACAGGAATGGAAGGGACCTACAATTTTATGCCGAATCCGAACGGCTAGACGAGAAGTACTTATTCGTGACAAGTGAATTTTCATTTTTGTAATCTATTTCCCAAACATTTTTGCCAAACATAAATTCTTCTAAAATAAAGTTTTGAAACATAATCATTAAAGTGTCTTCAATTGAGGAACTATTAGCTTTGTTCAGTGACGTTGTTCCGAACAGTTTGGAACAGTTTAGAACAGAAAAGTACAAGTTTTTGCTGTTCAATGAGAATTTTCTGTACTAAACTGTTCTGATTTGCTGTTCAGTGAGGCTGTTCCGAACAGTTTGGAACAGAATAGAACAGGATTTTCTGTTCTTACTTTTTAGGTAGAACAACTTGGAACAGGTTTGTGACAACTGTCAAAATCAGCTGCTGTCACTTGAAAGTTCATATTTTTTGCCAAATTTCGTGGCTCTTTGTGCTTTTACTTTGGAAACAAACAAATAAATATTTAAAAAACAACATAAATTAAATTACATTAAATTGTGTAGTTAAATAAATACTATTTCTAACTGTTTTTAATAAAAAGTATTTCTTGCTTATCCACCAAACTCAAATTTTTTTTTTGACAATTACATATGTCACACAGCTGCCTGTTCTATCCTGTCTGACATTTCTGTTCTACTCTGTTCTGTTCTATACTAATCTGAAAAACCTAACTGAACAATCCTATTGCATTCCATTTTTCATTGATTGTCACAGTTTTGTTCAATGTG
This sequence comes from Melangyna quadrimaculata, assembly GCA_949320155.1. NCBI lineage: Eukaryota > Metazoa > Arthropoda > Insecta > Diptera > Syrphidae > Melangyna > Melangyna quadrimaculata. The sequence goes on along the minus strand of OX439485.1, from coordinate 149,010,756 downwards.
TTTGTTATGTTGAACGAAAACGTGAGAACTTTGATGGTATTAGTATATTGTATGCATGTATGGAAATTGATAGGAATAAAAAACATAAAAAGGCATGGAAAGGTGTGGTGCATTTCATGTTTTTGTTTTAATTACATGGAATTCTAAAAAAGTGGCACAGACTAAAAGGTAATGGCTCGGTAGCACAGGCTGGAAAAAGGTGGCATTGGTGCCACTAAAGTGGCACAGCGGTAACGCTGGTGCGTGATCACATCCACCCAGTCTAGTTATAGAAGAAATCATATCCGATGACTGGACTTTCAACTCATTATACCTCATCTACAAGAAGGGCTTGACTTGAAAGATTTATCGGGACATATCCATTATGGTAAACGTGGTATAAATATCCTATCTAAACGTACTGTGTGAGCGTCATAAGCACTTACATGGCTCCCATAAGTCTGGCAGATCGACCATTCGGCTTATCCCAGAAACGTCAGTGGCTAAAAAAAAAACACAACAGACAAAAAAAAAAACTCTAAATCAAGGGTAACAAACAGCGTTGCCACAATATTACAAATGTAAGAAAAGTGTTACACTATTTTTAAATCTTATTTCGTTGTAACAATAGGGGTATTCATGCAACACGCGGAAAACCCGTAGAAAGCTTATAAACCATAGACTTTTATATGGGTAGAAATGAACTGTCAAAATTTGTATGGGAAAAATGATTTGCAAAACATAGCATTTTATCCCACAAATTTGAAGCAAATTTGAAGCGAGAAGCGTAGAAATTAAAACTAGCCGAAATCTTCTAACCCATATCTTGAAGCTCCAACTTGATCGCTCAATTTGGCATAATAAACACTGCAAGAAATGTGTTCATCAGTTAAAAACTAAATTTAAAAAAGTATAGGTAGTGGTAACGCTGGTCCCTTCATTTAGATTTTTTTTCTTTATTTTTTTTTTGTAATGAACTGTCAAAATTAGAAAGAGAAAAGACAGAGATAAATCTGCAAAAAGCCGAATTGACTAAATTTTCACAATGAAGTGAATCCTGGAAAGATTAACGAATTTCAAGCCGATACTCGTCAGTCATAGTATTTTCATCGACTTCAAGGCCTTATAGCGATGCCCGAACTTCGGTTCCCGGAAAAACTGGCCCAGCTGCGTCACATGCAATGGACGTCCGATTTATTTCAAACATGCGTATCGTTTCAGCAAGGAAATGCACTATCATGCTCAGGACAGGTCTAACATGTAAGTTCCTATTTCAACATATCTGCCTAACTAATAATTGGAAAGTATTGAATAAATAAAGTTCCTTGAAGCTTAATAGAAACAACTTATTTCGTGTAAAGTTCTAAACAGAATAAAATATTTTATGAAAAGAAAACATAAGCATACAAATTTTGCAAATTTTGGGAGTGGATTGATGACCAAAATATGAGTATGAGGGTTTGTAGGTGCGTATATTGTGGTATCGAAAACAATAGTTTGGCAGGTTTCTTTTTCAGCCTTTGGCGGGGGTGGGGGTTTGAAAACAGCGATTTTTTAAAATTTATTTTGTCAGAGGTATTGCCCTTTCAATTAATTTATAAAATATATGTATCCCGTGATGCTCATATCATTTTCTTGAAGTGAAAAGGTCATAATCTTGGCAATCCAACCAATAGAACTCAAGATATAAGCTTTTTAAGAGGACATTATCGTCTTTTTCTTGGAGGATTATAAAACACAAAAAATCAACAAAACAAAGTCTCCAAAAAAACTCGATTAAGGCTCGCTTAAAAAGCTAATATCTTGAGTTCTATTGGTCGAATTTCCAAGATTATGACATTGTGACTTAAAGAAAATGACAGAGCATCACGGCATATATTTTTTTAATTTATTGAAGTGGTAGTACCTCTGACAAAGTAATTTAGAAAATCGCTGTTTTCAATATCCTCTATTTCTAGCCACAAGAAGTCGGTTATCATCTCACGATAGCGAACACCATTCACGGTAACTGCTTGACCGACCTCATTTTCGAAGAAGTACGGCCCGATGATGCCATCAGCCCATAAACCGCACTAAACAGTCACTCTTTGTGGATGCATCGTCTTTTCAGCGATCACTAGTGGATTCTCATTTGCCCAAATGCGGCAATTCTACTTGTTAACGAATCCACAGAGGTAAAAGTTTGCCTCGTCGCTGAAGATGATTTTCTTTGTAAAGTCACCATTCACTTCTATCTGTTCAACCAAAATGGTCAGTAGGCTTCAGCTCTTGAGTCAATTGAATCTCGTTAGCGTGTAAATTCCAATCTTTATTCAAAACTCGCATCAGTGATGTTCGTGAGATGTTCAATTGTTATGCACGACGACGAGTCGAGGTTGACGCCTCCTCTGCCACACTATCGCGAAAAACAGCAATATTTTCCACAGAACGAACTGGGCGACCATGCACAGGTGTTTTCACATTTCGTACAGACCCGGTTTGCTGAAATTTGGGCACAACTCTACCGATTGTGGACACATTTGGCCGATTATGCTGACCAAAAAAATCGCGAAGTGCACAATATGCATATGAATTTAGTAGGAGAAACCGATGTTCATTCGTCTTAAATGTCTGGGCATTGAAATGGGGAGGAAAAACAGAGTCGGTTAAGGAATTCCACATTCGTGTCGTTCGGCAAAAGAAAGAATCTCTGTACTTAACTGTACGTCCGAAATTTGGCTCAAGGGTACACCGATGCGCATTCCCAGCGGTGCGAGTATTACGGTGAAACTTTTTTAGTGGGGGAATGCAACTCGCTATTTCACTAGAACATTGTTTAAAGAAGTAGCGATAAGACAGAGATAGGCAAGAAACGATTCGACGATGTCCCAACGAAACAATTGTTTCGGAAATTGCTCTGTCACCTATCAGTCTTAAAGCTCTTCTCTGAATTCTGTCCAGTAGGTGCAAAGATGTTTTTGATGCATCAGACCAGATATGAGAATTATATTCCTGTTTCGGAAGTATGTAGGCCAGTATGTGGCCAGATCAGAGGGGAAAAAAGTTTTTACATTGTCTTAGGAAACCTAAGCATTTGGCCGCATTTTTAGTTATATTCAGTATGTGGTCATTCCCCAAAAGATGGTCAGTAATACACATACCAAGAATTGACAGCTTTTCTGTTTCCACGATGCATGTGCCATCCATGAACAATGGCATTGGGGGAATATTCCGCTTTAAGGATAAACAACAGCTCTGCGTCTTGGAAGCATTAAATTCAACACGATTTTTAATACCCCATCTAACGATGCTATTAAGATCGGAGTTTAATGAGCTCAACATATATTGCTGTTGCAGTTCCACATTCGAAGAACAAGGAATTGAATCAGGAAATGAATATGAAAAGCTGAGGGTGCTGTCATCAGCAAAACAGTTAAGTGAATTAGTAGTTTCGGACAAAAGATCATTAATAAAAATAAGAAAAAGAGTCGGAGACAAAACAGAGCCTTGAGGGACACCAGCATTTATTTTACGAACTTCAGACTAAAAGCCATCCAAAACAACTTGAATTGAACGGTCAGAGAGGTAATTACTAATCCAACGAATAAGAGATACATCAATACCAAATGCACTCATTTTTGATAGAAGAGCAGGATACCAGACTCTATTGAATGCCTTAGAAACATCAAGCGCAATAATCTTACTTTCTCCAAAACGATGTAAGGATTGGTTCCACTTTTCAGTGAGATATGCCATCAGATCACTAGTGGATCTATTACTGCGAAAACCATATTGATGGTCATTAAAAAGATTATGTTCTTTAAGATATATCTTAAGCTGTCGATTGATCAGTGTTTCCATGACCTTGGACAAAAGGGACGTCAGTGCGATTGGCCGATAATTAGAGGGTGAAGAGGATGTGCCTTTTTTGGGGACTGGTTGGACGAACGCTGTTTTCCAACTTTTCGGGAAGTATCCTGTTGAATAGGAAAGACAGAAAAGTTTGCGCAGTGGTTTTGCCAATGTGGATGAATATCTCTTCAGAACAATGGGTGATATACCATCCGGGCCAGCAGATTTGTGAATATCGAGATCTTTTAATATTCTTGCAACTGCTCGGGTGCGAAAATAAATTGTTCCCATTGAAAAGTTTACATTTTCAAGAACCGGTGGATTCATGTCGCTATCGGGAAGAGAAGAATTTGCTGCAAATAGCTCTACAAACAAATTAGCCTTATCTATGGAACTAACAACAGGGTTATCGTTGTAGATGAGCGTGGGAACCAACGAAGAGGTGGAATTCTTAATATTCCTTACGAATGACCAAAAGTTTTTAATGCCTTTAGGGCACTGGATTATTTTTTGCCTTATTTTTTGTTCGTGAAAGAATTTGGTTCTTTGGATCCAAGCGTTACAAGCATTCCTTGCTTGCTTAAACTTGATGTGGTTTTCCTCAGAACGGTTGGCTTTGTATGTTCGAAAGCACAACTCTCTTAACCTAATCACTTCTTTGCAGCTACCATCAAACCAAGAGTTTTCTTTTGGCTTCAAACTCTTTGATCTGTGAGGAACAAACATTTTCATACCGTTTATGATTATGTTTGTTATCATGTCAGCACATGCATCCACGTCCCTATCAAGAAAGCTTATCGACCAGTTAAAGTTTCGGAAAAAGTTATTGAGACCGTCCCAATCGGCTTTTTCATATTGCCATACGACTCTTTTGGGAATTTAATCTTTAAGTGGAGCTTTGGAACATTGAAAAACAGTTGACACAACAGAATGGTGTGACGTACCTTAGGGCGTTAATACACTTACTGTATATTTTTTAGGGTGGGAAGTGAGGAATAAGTCAAGGGTATTAGGAGATTGGTCAGCAACATCTGGAATTCGCGTTGGCTCATTTACAAGTTGAGTGAGATGGTTAAACTCAGAAAAGATTTCTGCATAAACACCTTCTGGTGTTGATTAGCCCGAATATCGAAGCCAATTGGGATTATGCACGTTAAAATCGCCCGTAATAACGATTTCGGTGCTTGAATTGTGGGAAATAATGGCTTGTATGGAATCCGACAGCGCATCAAATTGATTCATAGTTGAGTTACTGTCTAAATTTGGACTTCGATACAAGAAACGGTAATGGATGACTTGCTTATTGACATTTACCTTTAGCCACAAAACGTTAAAATCCGTGCGGGAACAATGGCTGAATTGAGGAAGTGTTTGATAAGCAACGTAATTCCGAATAAAAATGGCAATACCGTAGTGAGGAATAAAAAGTGGTACTAAGCTATATCCAGGAAGGTTAAACTCAGACGGATCGGAGTTTTCACCCACCTGTGTTTCGTTAAGTGTCTGAATAGCTGGTTTGAATTTATCGGCGTGAACGTACACAGCAAAGAGATTTTTCCTGAGCCCACGAATATTGGACACTTCGACTCTAAAATTACTCACCATGACAATAAACAAAAGACAAAACACAAAGATCCGACGTGTAACTAAACAAAACTTTGAATTTCAATTCGGTATGTTGACATTCAGAAGACACATAACCAAAGGTGTTATTCCCCTATGGCATGTGCTCCTTATTGACAACAACAAAAAAAATCAAAACATGTTATGCGCCTGATAACCGCATAAATCCAGCCGTTGCGCCCTGTGCGAATAATGGCAGGTGTAAAAGGAAACAACCGCTCGTCACCGATAACTTGCACTTGTACTTGCACTGATGAGTGATAGATGATGTGGTTATTGTATGTAGTATCGTATGTAGGCCAAACAATCAAATCACACGTCGAGCATAAACAAAACGCTCCATTCAAGAGATGTTTCGTATTCCAGTTTCAGCCTTTAGTCGGCAAGAAAGAGTGAACATCGGTCTTAGCGACCAAACTAACATTAATCCCAAGTTGCTTAGTCTGGATATGACTGGAAGCAGCATGCTCGAGGACGTAGAGGATAGAAATCAGCTGTGCTCTGGAACCTTTGTCGAAACGTCTGGAAAATCAAATGTAACTTGATTTTGTCTTTGCCATATCCATTGTGACCAAATAATCCAAAGGAAAAATTAAAATTCTTATCTAATCCACTTTTTAATTATATAGTCCTACCTTATATCCCCTCTAACTGTTTTGTCGCGCAATCCAGCTTCCATTTAACAGAACTTATACATCTTACACAATCCCTTATTGGAAATATTATTAATTAAAACTTAATATCCCAAAATTCACACACGCTAGAATGGACCGGCTTTGAAAAACTTAATATAATCCGTTCAGCCAAACTCAAATGTGACAATTTAATAAAGTTGCAACCTTGACATTGTCTCAAAGCTGTGTAACCTCAGCAAAAGTTCCTCTACTCGCATTTGTTTTTACCTCCTGCTTTTTAAACAATATTTTCCCATTATCCTTCCAAAAATAATAACAATCTCGTGGTCCTTGTGAAAGTTTTTGAAATTTTCTCAAAATCATTTTTCGCTAGAGGTAGAGATTCAGCAAGAAGTTTCCCATTTGCATCACCACCCACATCACCCAACGAGGTGCGAGCTACCTAGTGTTTTTTTTTTTAATTTTCTTTGTAGTCCTTGCGAGTTGCATCTTTTGGCTAAACGAAAAACTTTTCAATGAGTTTATCACTGAGGAGCGAGGTGGTGTGACGGTGAATGAGGGTAGAGGTAGTGTTGGTGCTAACAAGGATGCACCTTGCAGCACACACACCAGCATCGTCACCTACCTATGGTGGTTTGTATTAATATTATAACGAAACCAAAAGCAAGTCTCATTTCTAAGGAGATTTAAAGGATTCATAAATTGGAAAACAATATCTATCCATTTGTTATATAAGGTGATTTATTTTGATGAGTTTTTCCGCGCTAGTCAACAAGATTGTCAGTTTGGGTAAAGCAAATTATGCTTTGTCACGAAAGTGCAATAAATCTAAAGTGGAACATCCCGTCCGTCGTTGTCGTTCGTCTCCGTCTCGTCGTCGATGTTGGCGCGGCGAAGCTATGAACGCATTTGACAAGGATATGTTTTTTTTTCATTCACATCCACACATATTTATATTTCATTTTCTTGCAAGAAAAACTCACAATAAAAAGGAAATACCATTTCTTTTATAAAAGGACACTCTAACTCGAATGCAAACCGCATTGCAATTTTTTATTTTTGTTGTGATTCGTCTGTGCTGGTTTGATGGAAGTTTCTATAAATATCCCTGCTATTCTGGCTTTAGTGTTATTTTTTGTGTGCTCGCTTTCATCACTCGCAATAGGAATAGGAATAGGAATAGAATATTGTCGCGCGGAGTTAAATTCCTTTATTGCACCAGGTGTAATAAATTTTTAATGTCCTGGAATAAATATGTCCAATTGATAAGGATCTTTGAGAAATTTTCTGCACACTGGAACTGAGGTGAAGTCATTGCCGTAGATATACCTAGTTGGTATGTTGTCGTTGTTGGGTTGGTAGGTAGGTAGGTAGGTATACCTACATAATGCATATTTGGTGCTGATAGCGACAAAATTTTTATTCTAAATAGAGTGGCAAATCAATTCGAGCAGTGCACTACTGCACAGTCTGTGTGGCAAGTTTGCTGTCATATTTAATTGTATAGAATTAAGAAAATTGATACCATGACCCGGGTACACGTTTATTTGGGTATAACCTGGGTAATCTGATACCCGTTTGCCCGTTTATTTGGGTATAACCTGGGTAATCTGATACCCGTTTAACCGTTTATTCGAGTATAACTCGGGTACTTGGATACCCCGTACCCTTTAGTTTGGGTATTCTGGATTTAACTCAAGTAATCAGATACCCGTGTATAATTTTATTCGGGTACTATCTGATTATTCGGATAACCGTTTACACGTTTATTGGGGTACTATGCAGGCATTCTGATACCCGAGTACCTGTTTATTCCGGTATTATCGGGCTACTGTGATACCCGGCTACCCATGTATTCGGGTAATATCTGGATTGTTGGGTACATGGGTACCTATTTATTTGGGTGGTACCCGAGTAGTCTGATTCGGGTAATACCCAACTGTGCCATTATCCAGGTATCCGTTAGTTTAATTAAAACCCGGGTAGTCTTATACCCATTTATTCCGGTACTGCCGGGTAGCCGGTTAGCCGATACCCATTTATTTGAGTTTTAGTTGTGTCGTCAGATACCCGGGAAGGCACTTATTTAGGTATAACCTGGTAAGTCGTTTACCTGGGTTCCTGTTTATTTGCATATAACTTCGGTCATCAGATACCTGGAAAGTCAGATCCCATTAAGGCAGTTAGATTTTCGGGTAGTCTGAATCCCGGGTAATCAGAGAACCGGATAACCATTTTTTGCTGTAACTCACCAGGGGTAGAATCGGCTATGCCAGATTTGATTATCAATTTTTGCTGATTTGCGTTCTTAAGAAAGCTGTCTCTATCAATCGTCAAAATGACGATAACAAATTTGATAATCAACTATCAGCTTCACCGTTTCCACCCCAGGTAGCCGAGCTATTAACAGATACCAGGTGTACAATGCTTCAGGTACGGGTATTTGGGGGATAACTGGGTACCCGTTTATTCTATTATTATTCGAGTAGCCAGCTCAATGGGAAATACTCGGAATGTCAGATACCAGCATAGTCAGATACCCGGGTACCTCTTTTTATGTTTTTGTTAATAACTAGGTATCCGAAATATAAAAGGATACCCATACCGGAGAGTGCTTCGGGTAGCAAGTATATGTCGGATACCCGACTACTAAATCACTGGGGTATTTGGGTGTTAAGAGAAGGGATACGGAGTGCCAAAGTACCCGTTGACTAGTATATTACCTAGGTAAGAAGCTAGTCGTTTATTCGGGTATTTAGTACCCGGTTATTCGTTTATTCTAGTATCACCCGGATGGTTTGACGATCGCTTAGCTGGTTATTCGGGTATAACCAGTCACTTCAGATACCCTGGAACTCGGTTTTTGCTGTTACTAACCCGAAATATGAACGGATACCAGGTAATGATTCGGGTACCGGGTACTTGTCGGATACGCGGCTTCCCCTTTATTCGGGTATTCGGAATGTAAGTAAAAGTGATAACGAATACCAAGGTACCCGTTTACCAGGGTATTAAAAGGGTAGTTTGATAGCCATTTATAAGATATTACCCCCGTAGTCAGATACCCGGCTACCCGTTTGTTTAGTATTTTCTGGGTAGTCGGATATGCAGGTATCTATATATTTGGGTATACAGTCGGGTAGTCTTATAACCGGATACTCAATAATTCGGGTGCTCATACTGGGTATCCATTTATTTGGTTATTACCAAGTCCTAGGTAGTAAAATACCCGGGTACTGTTTATTCAGGTTTTACCCACCTGTCAGGAACTCATTTTTTGCTGTTAATAGCCAGGTACCAGAAAAATGAACAGATACGGGGTAGTGTTTTGGGTAACAGCTATTTGTTTGTCTAACGATTTTGTTTTTTTTTATTTAAAGTGAAGAATGGGAAGAATTAATTTCTCATGGTTTAAGAATACCCACAATCGCCAAAATAACAGGTTACCCGTAAACTGCGTTGAATACCCGGGTACTCGAAAACTATCGAGTACTTTGACTTGATACCCAAGTACCCGTATTATGTTGGGCAAATACCCAAAAAACTCGGGTACCCGGTTTGTTATCCGGGTATCAAGAGGTCTAGAAAAACTGGTTTTAAGAGTTTAAATGGGGAAAACTTGTGAAACATAATGTAAACACCAGTCTCTTTCATATCCGCATATATGCAATCGGATGATATGCACAAAATGCTGACGCCCCCCCCCCCCCCGTCTCCCTCTTCCACCCCCCACCTTTTTGAGAGTATGTTGGACTTTTGAATAATGTTTAACCTGTGTGTACTTCGGGGCCACATATAGGTGTGCACTAAATAATTTAACTGTCCCAAGGCAATAAATTAATGCGATTTATTGCGACGATAAGTAGCACAACTCGTCAGACGTGCACAATTTATAGCCAAGCCTTCGTCCTAACAAGCGTTGTTACCCGACAAAGAACAGCCTATATATCTATACCTATAAACATTCCATTTACTCCATACAAGTCCTTGCCTTTACCTCCATCTACAAAGCCATATAGTCCTGACATCGTACTATATACGGGTTACCTGTAATAGTAACACAAAACCAAACTCCCAAATATGTACAAGAGAGTAACGAGCACGTTTATTAATTGACATTTTCAATTGGTCTCATGGCTTTTGGGATGTTGGAACATGTGTTTTGTCAAGGCGGAAGTCCAGGACATACCCATAAATGGCGCCCAAAATATATGAACCGGAAGCTCAGCATCATATTCAGCCCCTAAAAACAGAAGCATTATATATGCATACATCTTAAAACTACGAGCATAGCTACAATGCGAACATAAACTGGAGTTTAGGATGGGTGATGGTAATTGTTACAATATTCAAACGATATATGGATTCTCATTCATTCATATCCTTTTTGACGGAGACATGCTGGTGCTAGTTCTTGTTCTGGTTCTGGACTCTGGTATACTCTCAGGCAGTGGTATGCCGATGGTGATGAGGACAACTATAAAGCCGAGCCTAGTAGGCTTGAGTGATATTGGTGCCTCTGGAGTGAAGCAAGAAATTACCAGGTGCATATATGTATTTATACTCCTACGTAGCAGGCCAGAAGTGTTAATCGAAACAAGAAAATTGAAAATTTAACTACCAAACTCACCTCTTAGAAGAGAGAAGTCAAGTAGGAGGTGTTGGATCTTGGACACAGACATTGCAGCATACTTTTCTTATAGCTTGAATTCAAGACTGATTTCATCTGTTTAAAGAATTAATTATTAAGACAGAAAAACATTCTAGTTTTCAACAAGGCACTAGAGAGTTTAACATAGATTCTGGCAAGGGGCTAGCAAGGGTTAGCAAAGGCTAGAACAAGGGCCTTGGCAATTATTTTATGAACCCTTTTATCTCGTCAGGCAAAACAAAAAAAAAAAAAACAAAAGTTGGCTAATGTGGGACTTGATCCCGAGATCTTCTGCTTGTCAGTCCAATGCTATACCCACTGGGCTAACTCGCTAATCGCTATACAAAAATTCAATGTCAAAAGTGAATAAGTTTCATACTCTTATGTTTCATACCCTTTTGCATAGCAAATTCATACAGAATAGAACAGGATTGTATGTACTTGCTTTTTAGATGGAACAACTTAGAACAGGTTTATACAGATGTCTCACACCCATAGTAAAAAGTGCGATATCAAAATTAACCTGAAAGAAATTAAGGAAAAAGCGGCGTATTATATTGAAATTGAATGGTGCTTAAATAAAAAAATTGTGTTTTTGGTGTACAAGAGAGATGGAGAGTACCGAAACATAACCACAATGTTTTTACTAGGGAGGGCCTCACGAGCTACTACTACTACCTTGAAAAGTTTCCCTCGTCTAAATTTATGGTACTGAAATCCAGCGAGGGCTTGCAAGTATCTGACAAGTTGACCTCCGATATATCTTCTCTACTGATAACTTACTAGGGCCTCGCCCAAACTAAACAGAAACTTGGCATTTTCCCAGCCTAGAATGGCAACATTGCCAGAAAGCCATCAGAGATGCCAAGTCATACTTTCTGGGTTTTGACTCGACCACCACAATGAAACCCATGTATGGTTTGGCGACGAGTGCTGGTAGGCACATGCAGCTTAGCTCCAATACTGAATAAATATTGGAATACAAAAATCCTTATTTCTTTTGAAATTAATTGTTGTTTGAATTATAACAGTTAATTATTAATTTTTAGTCAATATTTTAGAAAATTGTGCCTTCCACCTAAACTAAAGGAAATAACTCTACTTTATCAAATGTTAACTATTGGTCGCTTAAACAGAAACAGTTTTCTATTGTGCAGCTGACTTCTTCAATATCAAGTACTGTGTTTTAGCCTTGTTTCACGACATACGGGTGCAAAGCTGTGACTATAAAATTTCAAAACCCATTTCGCAGGTAATGCTGTGTTTAAGCACGGTGCCGTGACATTTGGCCATGCGTCATATGGTCATATTCCAAAATATGGCCATATGACACATTGTGCATGTGTCAAATGGTCATTTTCGAAAACATGGCCATTTGACGCTTTTTCAAAGTGTCATATGGCCATATTTCATTGTGACTTTTGGGCATATGGTTTAATGCTCGAATAGCCACTTATGTGGGTCAAAACTCAATAAATAAATTTTAGAGCTTTGGCCCAGCCTGATGTGCCAAATGGAAATTGTATGTATATTATTTTATAAAACATTCTTTAAGAACAAAATTAAAATTTTTCAAAACAACTTTTTGAAAACGTATACAAGTATTTTTTAAAAATTCGCGCGAATTTTGTATACGTATACAAATGTATACGTTTTCAAAAATTTGTTTTGAAAAATGACACATAAAACATAAAAACAATTTGCGTGAATTTTTTAAAAATACTCGTATACGTTTTCAAAAAGTTGTTTTGAAAAATTTTAATTTTGTTTTTGAAATTTTATGTTAAGTAATTTTTAAAATGTTAAGGAGACTATCTTTAAAAACAAAATTAAAATCTTTCAAAATAAATTTCACCCCAGCGGGAAAAATTAAAAAATTCATTGAGGAAAAATCAGCTTTTTCCTTGAGGAATGGCAGCCGCACCGTCCACTTTTCAGCTGATTCCTTTGAAGAAATTAACATGGGCATGTCCTAGGCGGGAATCACCTGCTGAAAATCCGATGCAAACTCGCCAGCGAAATTACTACTTCGTTTTAAGTTGTTTATTCACCGACCCAGATGATGAAAAACATGGTGGTCGCATAATCTATGAATTCACTGCATAAATGTATGTGGTTTATTTATCAGTTTAATATTTTCGATGAAAATGGTAATGAAAATTCAATTATCAAATCACAAGATATAGAAGTAGGTAGTTGTTTATTCAGCAATTAGTTAATTCAATATGAAAAATGTGAAGAAAATTAAATAAATAGTAAATTCATTAACTCTGTTGTGTTGTGAATTATTTGTGATTGGTTAATAAAAATATAGAATTAAAACTTTAAATTAAAGTTGAATCACTAGGTCAGTGTTTGTTGAAGTGGTGATTAACCAAAAAACTGAAATACTTTGAGAAAATCTGAGATTGCCTCTTTTTAATGGAAATTCATAAGTCTTCTTATAATATTTACTGTCAGTAGACAATGTCAACACAGAGAACACAAAAAAAAATCAACTTCTATTAAAACACACAATGGCGGTGCACACTTTACAAAGCAGATGAGTGGACATAGACGATGAACTGATGAACTTCTACATGACTTTTCAACAATTTTTTCATCTTATAATTTTCCATATCAAAAGCAATTTTGAATTCAACGACAGAAAGGGTTGTTTTCTAAACACAAAGAAGAAAGTGGGTTCAAATATATGAACTGAGGAAACCTTGCATGACTCTTCACTTATTAAATCATTACATATCGTTTCCTTGTATTATCTGGCTAGTGGATTGATTGCTGTTGTCTTGTTGTTTTCTACACACAAGGCAAAAAGTGGGTTCAAATCTATGAACTGAGGAAACCTCGCATGACTCTTCACTCACTAAATACTCACTAAATCATTGCATGACGTTTCCTTTTATTATTTGGCTAGTGAATTGATTGAAGAATTCAGCTATAAAATTCATTGGGGACGATATTTCCCGCTGGGACCCTAAGCACAGTAAACAACAAACAATATACCGCTCTGTAGTACATTTTCTATAACTGGTCCTTATAATCAAACCAAAGCAATTCGTGCTCTTACGAACCATTTCAACGCTTTTAGTTTTAAAATTCAAAAAAAAGAAGAAAAAGATGTTTGGAGATTTATAGTAAAGGTGTATGCTGTGCAGGTAAATATAAAACTAAAATTAAAAACCACACTCCACAAACACAGTTTTCACTTCACGATACAGAACTTTACAAAAAAACACACACAAATGTCAGTATGGTTTTATTGGATTCACGAGTAGTATTTGAAACTTTATGTGGTCCAACAATCTCTGTCCTGTCTCATGCATGCATGCTCCATTAATTGAACAAAACGGACATGATGGTGGTTGATGCGAAATGTTTAAACTAATGTAAATGTAGGTGGTAATGTACCTAAGCTCAAAAGCAGTTAAATAACTTTTAATATACGAGTACATCTACATAATGTCTGTGTAAGTATAGATATATTTTGACGATATGGTTAAAGTTTTTTATTATTTTCTATCAAAAGGAACTAACTTGAAGGAACACCTATAACCTGTATAAAGTTTTCAGATGCAGTAGGTATTTGAAGATTTTACAAGAAGTATAAACTGAAAGGAGACTACAATGTTTATATTGCCAATGACAGACATCAAAATCAGACACATTTGAAACTTTCGAGTGATTTCTTTCAATTAGTTTTGGAGACCAGAAAGAAAACAGTGTTATTTAGGGGTAAATTTATAGTTTTTTTTTTTGTTTTTTTTTTTTGAAGGGAATGTGGAAAAAAAATATTCAAAGAGTTACTATAACCATACTACATACCTCTTTTCTGCACACACCACAGACGTTTGTAAACAACAGACAGACGTAGAGCAAATTCGGCTATTTGTAAAAAATACCTTCTACAAAATGGTTCCAGTTTTGCAGTTTGCTCTGTCTATTTAGGACGTGTGTCAATTGCGTTAAAATGTTGGTTAAATTTGATCCGTTTTTATAGGGGTTATATTGAAGGGTTTTGCTGTGTCAATTGCATTAAATGGGATTTTTCATTTCCCGTTGACATTCCTTGCGTTAAGGAACCTATCCGAGACGGTGTCAATCTATCCAAAAATGTTCAGTTACCTTGATTTGTTGTTGCAATAACATTTTGCGGAAGAAATTACAACACAAATATATCCAAATCGCTTTAGTTGCATGTTGCATTGAAGATGGTTTCACCGATTAAAAGCGACAACAGTGCCCATTGTGCCGCTTCGAATGTTTCGCATTGGTTTGGGAGAGCCTTTAAGGCAAAACATTCGCTAGTCAACAATTTATTTGCATGGCGCCTTACCAATAATCAAATTTAGTGACGACTTAAATATTCAAGTAAAATGGACCATAATATATATATAAAAAAAAAAAAATAAATGAAGACCCAGGGCCTAGTGACTAACAACTCGCAACCATTCCTGTGTGCGCCTTTCGACAGGAATGGAAGGGACCTACAATTTTATACCGAATCCGAATGGCTAGACGAGAAGCACTTATTCGTGACAAGTGATACTCTTGGAGGATTCGTCAATTCCTCGCAAGAGGCAGTAGCCCTGAAAAAAACTTTTAAGTTTTTAGGTGGACGAGGCTGGGAAGCGATCCCAGACCTCCAGCGTGACAGTCGAACGTAATAACCATTACGCTACGGTCTACTACGGACCATAATATAATGGACTGTCAATAATAAACTATACATGATATGTTTCATAATTTAGATTCCATACAATATAATGTTCATTATTAAAGTCTCCACTTAAATATTTAAGAAATACCACGAATGGTTTATTATTTCGAGACCATATCATTATGGCCCATTTTACATAAATATTTAAGTCGTCGCTAAATTTGATTATTGGTAAGGCCCACGGAGATATATGAGAGTGCCCAAGCCAACGGCGAATGTTTCTCCGCCGCCACGAATGTTTGGCGTTAGTTCGGAAGAGCCTTAAGCGGGGTACACATGATTATCAAACCTGTTTGACAAATCTGTTCACGTTTGATAGTGTGTACTCTCTGTTTGACAAACACGTTCTTTGTTCACAAATATTTTTGATATTGTGTTTGACATCAAATTGGTTTGTCAATAAGGTTTTATAATGTGTACCCCGCTTTAATCCATGATTACTGAGACTGGGAAATCGTCGAATATGTTTATTGTGGATCAAATTGTTTTCAAAAAACCCAAAGTATGAGTTCCTAATCACGGATATCTCTATTAAGCCAATTTGAGTTGATGAACAATAGTTAGTGAGAGCGTGTGAAAGTCACATACTTAATTTAACCCACTGTGATAAAACTAGCGCTAAGCCGTTTTCAAATTGCCGCTAATGGATGTTGTAGTAGCCGTAGCGTAATGGTTAGTGCGTTCGACTGTCACGCTGGAGGTCTGGGTACGCTTCCCAGCCTCGTCCACCTAAAAACTAAAAAGGTTTTTTTCAGGGCTACTGTCTCTTGCGAGGAATTGACAAATCCTCCAAGAGTATCACTTGTCACGAATAAGTGCTTCTCGTCTAACCGGCGCACACAGGAATGGTTGCGAGTTGTTAGTCACTAGGCCCTGGTTCTTCACGAGCTGTTGTGCCACCCGATTTATTTTTTTTTTTTAACCCAACCTACTCTCTACAGACTTTTGGTGCACCTTATACCAATAACCTTGTATATAAAAATCCAAAAATTATTTTTTTGAAAGTTTGTATATATGCAAAATTATTTGAATTGTGAAGGAGCTCTTTTATAAAAGTTATTAACCGTTATTGGCAAAATTTGTTTTCATCAAAATATTGACCATACCATAGTAAACGCACATCTTTTTATCAAAATTCTTGGAGCCGTTTTCGAGAAAAATAAGTGTTTTATTAACGGTTTTTCAACATTTGTATTCAAGGTACCGTTATTTTTGAATTTAGAAATATGATTTTTTCAAGTATTCTACAAAACAATAAAAAATTATTTTACACCTTCTTTTAAAACCATTGACCAAGTCGTTTTCAAAATATTTACTTTTCAAAAAAAAAAAGATTTGATTTTTTTTTTTAAATAAAAAAAATATTTTTTTTTAATTTTGATTCACATTAATGTTTAGACTTTTTAGAAGTTTTACCATAAAAAAAATGAAAATTTTCAACTTAACATTTAGAATCAAAAACCAAAAAAATGGTTATACTGGAGGTACCCAAATTATTCAATTTATGTAAATAAAAAAATTATTAAAACGTAGCATTTCCTTACCTTATTTATTTGAATTTTTTTTAACAAAATCATCGGACCCGTTTTTGAGAAAAATATTATTTTCGATTTTGGCGAAAAACAATTGTATGGCATGGCAGGTTACCGTTAATTTTGCTCCTAAAAAAAATAAAAAAAAAGTCTGGGCATATTAGTCAAAAAACACTAAACAGGGTATCCCTTGATTCGTCAATAGTATTTTAGGGCATGATACTTGGGTGTAAGAAAAAAATTGTTCTACAGTAAGGGCCTCTCCAAATTTGATATCATTTATCGGGGATTCAAAAAAAGTCTTTCTTTGGTGTATCCTCACCCATGTTAACGGTCATTGCGCTATTAATACTAATGATAGGAACTTTGTTTAGATCTTCATTTTTAGAAGAAATACCAGCCTTTATAACTGAATTTAAAAAAAATTTAAATCTTTTGTCAGTCTTAAAGATATTCAGTTTTAAGCCTGTTCCATTTTTCCTGCCCATACTTAATTTTTAACTTTGGGGTCAATTTACTTCATGTTTTAATAATTTTTTTGAATGTTTGTAACAATACCTTAAATAAAAGTCAATTTCAAGTTTGCCGAAAAACCCTAAGATATTATGATAATTTGGAAAAACAGCGGCAGGTCAAATTTTAAAAGAAAATGTTTTTTTAGATTAAAGCACGAAAAGCTATGAATATAAAATATTTGTGTGGTTTTAGATAATTTCTTAAGTATGTTTCTTACAGCGGGTGTACTCTGATATTCTTTGGTTTGAATACATGCTAATTTTAGTAGCCACTTAAGTTGAAATATATAAACTATCTGCAGTTGTTGCAAAATGATTAATCAGAACTACTGGAGGACATTCTATAGGTCAAACTAGCTTCATCTTATTCCTATCTTGATGGTTCTTCAGTCTACTTTGCTCGAGAGGTAACAAATTGACAAAATGAAGAGTAAGCGGTAATCAAAAAAAAAATGGAAAAATGTGGAGCAGTTCAATGAGCTGCAAGATCTCCTGACCGTACAATATTAGATGTTTTTGAATGGGGAAGGATGAAATAAATCTTTTATTCAATCAAAATAGCAACTTAAAGTGATTTAGAAGAGCGCATGCTCAAAGCGTCCTCAGAAGTGAGGCAGTACCTAGGATCATTAATATCAATATCAGTAAAAAGAGTACTCATTTGAACACCTGTTATAACTGGTTTAGTACACACAAAAATAAAAATTATCGGAATCACACACATTATTTTTTATTCATAGCTTTTCGAGCTCAAATAAAAAAAAAAACTTTTTTTTTAATTTCCCCTGCCGCTGGTTTTCCAAATTATCATAAAATCTATTGGCTTTTCGGCAAACTTGTAACTGACTTTTATTTTTAGTATTATTACATACATTCAAAAAAATTATTAAAACATCATGTTGATAACGCATTTTTTGTAGAAAATTGACCCCAAAGGCAAAAAATTAGCATGGGCAGGAAAAACGAAATAGGCTAAAAACTGAATATCTTAAGACTGAGAAAAGATATTCAACGGTTTTTCAACATTTGTGTGGAAGGTACCGTTTGTTTTGGTTTTAAAAAAAGTAGGTATTCTAGAAAGTATTAAAAATAAATCACCCTACCTCAAGTTTAAACAAAATTTACCAAATCGTTTTCGAAATACATAGTGGACAGGGGGGGGGGGGGCAAAACGCATTACGGGGCAAAAAGGACTAAAACATTGGTGGGCTTTGTTTTTAACTTCATCTTATTTTTAATGATGACAACTTATACAGACCCTCCTAACGGACCTGTCTTCTTTATTTTATATGTACAGTGGAGTTCGTTTTATTTTTAACAATTAAACGTTGAAAATAAACGTTTTACTAAAAAAAACATCAACTATTGAAAAGACATTCAATTTCGATTTTAATGAAGTGCTTGATTTGATTTGATTTGATTGAAAGACTAGAGTAGCAGGAGTTCAAATGGACTATGATTTTTGCCCTATAGAAATTTTTTAACGAAATTTTCAGCAGATATCTTTTTTGTTATGATAATATGGTTTGGTCATAGTTTCTCTCCGTCTGTTTATGCATTTTGTTAATTTTTGGCTTAAAATGCATCTATTGTTACTTTTCAGTTGAATAGTAAGTTTATTTTCAATAAATCAAATTTAAAACTTTGTAGAAGAATTTATTCGATCATTACGCTTTCAAGTACAACATACAAAATTTTGTTTCTTGTGTTATATTTCTTTTGTCATTGCTAAAAAAAATATTGGTCTATTTTACCCCATTCAAAATCCATCTTACCCCGGTAGTGGGGAAAAGCGAACTTTTGAGATCGAGTTCTGATTTTGGTTATAACTTAATATACTTTTCTCTTACTATTATGATCTTTTAATATGGTGGCTTTCATATGTTAAGCTATTATTAACCAAAAAAAAATCGTTCGATTTTTAACAATATTAAAAAATTTAGGAATGTCTGAATAGGGATGCAAACATCGTAAAAAAAAACATCGATGGTTCGATGTATCGATGTTTCCAAGAAAAACATCGATGTCAAAAACATCGGCCTCAAAAAACATCGATGTTTTTTAAAAAGCTCAAAAAGAAAAGCTAAGGGCTTCTCATTTCTCTTTTCTTTAATTTTTTAGCGAGTCGTCTAAAAAGTACCTATAAAGTGCATAAGTTATACCCAAAAGAAAAGAGATAAGCAGTCATTTAGAAAAAAGGAAATATGTATTAGTTTGTTTTAGTCAAAACAGAATTTGAAAATAACAAATTGGACTATCTTCCTGAAAAACGGTTTCGTTGTTGGGTAATAGTTGCCACAGCTTTAAAAAAAAGTTGTTCACTTGGAACTGACGTAGCCACAATGGGCAAATATTTGGTAGCCTGTTTTTAAAGTCCCGGAAACACATTTTTTATAACTTTCCACATTTCTACCAGGTTTTGAGTTATAGTTGCTACAGCTGACCCCAGATACATCTGCACTCCGTTGTTGTGAAGATGGAGGAAGAGGACTGTTTGGACTTGATGTTTAGATGCACCAAATGTTTGTGATATGTCCAGATATCAAAAAGCCGTTATTCTTTTTCGGACTCTTCGGAAAAATCTGAAATATTGGCCACATTCCTTTCATCTCTTAT
Source organism: Melangyna quadrimaculata (assembly GCA_949320155.1). Lineage (NCBI taxonomy): Eukaryota > Metazoa > Arthropoda > Insecta > Diptera > Syrphidae > Melangyna > Melangyna quadrimaculata. The sequence continues at coordinate 148,990,657 of OX439485.1, read as the reverse complement.
GAAGTCATTCAAATAAGAAATTATTTTACTTTTAGCCAAAAGATGATCCTTTCAATGGCTAGTGTCAGAAACGAATTGAATTCAATTTTTTGAAATCGGTTGTTCATATTCTTTGGTTCTTTGTTCTTTTATTTCCGCTTTCTTAATGATATTGTCAGCTGTCACTGTCAACTATATTGAGGAACAATGAATGGGCACAAGCCTAGCAGCACAAAATCCGCGTGCCAAAAAAGGAAATTTTAAAAATTCTGTGTGGAAAGAAAACCAAAAAACATCGATGTATCGTTTGCATCCCTATGTCTGAAGCTTTAGTAGTCTTTCTTGCTCCCCTCTCCCCTACTATTGAGTTTTCAAAATGTCATTTAAATTTTTTTTTTTTTAATTTTTGAATTAATATATTTACTATGAAATTTTTTAGAAGTTTCTTAAAAAAAAAACTGCTGAATCGATAACCAAAGTAATGGTTCCGCTTTTTACTATTTTTCGGAAAAAAAAAAAAACATTGATAAAAAGTAGCATTTCTGTACGTCCATTTTCTTCACGGTCTACTGGCAAATGTTTTTGTTTCTTCTTTGGTACTCAGTTGAAAATACTTTGGCAGTCGGGTTAAGAGATATTTTTTTATCACAATCGTAGAAACCGTTTTTGAGAGAAATGTTATTTCTGCTCCTAAGAAACTATAACAAAAAAATGTGAGGCCATATTTCCCAAAATGCACTAGGTACTATTTTTTCTTGTTTTAATTGATTTGCGACAAAAAGCCTTTATCACTAAAAAACATTTTTTTTTTACGAAAGTCTCTGAAACCCCTTGAAATAATGTACATACATGGAAGGTATTGTCAAATCTCAAATGCTCTCAGCTTTCCAAGGTCTTGTTTTTTGTATACATGCATCTAAAGTGATTTTATTGAGTTTTGATACCTTGGATATATTTGTATGTCTACAGTTTCACAACCAAGCCTCGCAAGACATTGTGGTCCTTACAATCCTTAATCAAATGTTTGAGATTTAGTCATAGCTAAACAAAAAATAGAACATTCTTTGAGGTCTGGTTCCGGAGATATCTAAATTCAAAGTGATTCCATTTTTTCGACCCAAAACTAGAAGTAAAAATTCTCGTTCTCGCATGACGAGACGTACACGTGACCGACACTAGACCGAGATGAGACTGAAAATTTTCGATTTTAACGAGATTGAGACGAGACTTACAAAAGTCTCGCCGACTCGCATTCCCTGGCCAGCCCTAACTAGAAGTTTTTATATGGCGATATTTTTCCAAAAAAAGATTAGTAAAAGAGGTTGTTGTTGATGTTGTTGAATAATATTTTGATCTTTATATTCAATTTTTATATTATTTTTTTTTTATTCTTTTTCAGACCAAACATTTCATCTTTTGGGGTAAGTATTACCTATATTTTTCAAATGTAAATAATTACTTGACACGATCCAAAAAAAAAAAAACATAATTAATTTATATCCAAAGCACATACAACAAACGCACTATTAAAAGTTATTATGGGATATTTATTTCCTGTAAAGACTGTAACCCTTATTCATTTAAATATTTCATAAAGATAAACCTACCCTCCTGTTATATACCTACTTCCCTTCCATAAAATTCTGTACAGTTCGGCATTTTATTTTAATAATATTTTCCCCTTTCAATTGCTGCTTTTAAAACGAAAACGAAAAAAAAAAAACATCCAACATCATTGAATTTTTATTTTAATTAAGGCAAACATAGTTAAAATATTGCGAGACAAACAAGCACGTTCCGTCGATTAAGACTTTATTTAACCATACCAACTCAACAAGCCCAGTATACTTGCTACCAGTACCAGCCCTTTATAAGCGTTATTCTTGTTCTTTCTCTGATGACTTCATCGGACATCCTTCAAATGATATTTTTAATGTCATCCTTAACAACAGCAAACAAAAAATCTTCAAAAAATTGTAATAAACTCTCAAAGTTAAATAAAAAAATAGATACCTACCAGTGACCGTGCCCAAAGGACAGGATGACAGCAAGGACATCCCCATTCGCGTGAATTCATGTGAAATAAATTAATTTCATTTTTCTTCTCATCTCATCTCATCATTGCTATGGAAGTGTGGGACGCATCACAATCACAAAGCGGCCTTAGATGAGCTCGTCCTGATGGGGGATCCCTGGATGATGGAAAAAGGCTGACAATGGAAATGTATCATCGCGCTCTGTCAGCAGGATACGCTAAAAAGTATACATGAGGATATATTATGTATATGAATGATTTTTTTTGAAAGAGGACTTGACAATGCAATGACTTATGCAAGTCACGGGCCACCAAAAACTCCCTAATTCATTTTTCGATTCACTTACAAACACGACGACGTTGGCGAATGGCTCTGGGGCTCTGATGACTCGAAAATGTAACGTCAATATGGGGTTGCAAATGGCTGTTGTTCAGCTCAAACGGGTAGCTGATGATGCGCAACCAAGCCAGTCAGCAGTCGCTCAGTTCAGTTGGTGGCACGTGTTTAGTTTTTTTTTTTTTTTTTGTAACGTAAAAGGGAAAATTGTATTTAGAAAAGCATCATCTATGTTGTTGGGTCCTGACTCTATAGAAGGGTGAATATAGAAAAGGCTGTAAGCCCAGTAATACAGGATCAGTATCAGTACAGTAAGTTTGTGCAAATTGAATACAGAGCTACTGTTTACTTTTTGATGTTTTAAAGAAAAGTATTTGATTCAAGAAAGTTTTCAACACCAACTTTCGATAAAGGTTCCGATGGAAAAGGGTTGCATTCATAAAAAAAAATCTTACCCGACACTTTGATAAAATATGACATTTAATAGCATTTTTGGCTTAATCCAGTATTTGAGGAAGGGAATTTTGGGATACGCTATACAACCTCAATAAAAAAAGGTCTACCTTGGAGCAGATGTTGGTGATTTACAAATTAAGACCTTGTTTTACTCCCGTTGCGTTGGCTGGCTACTATGACTCATGAGCCGGCTCACAAATATTCTTTTAAAGGGTTTTCCAATAAGAGGTGTTATTTTGAATAGCCCGCTGTTTCGGTAGTTGTCACTTTTGAAGCTGTAAATGAAGCTGTAAAAATGGAACGATACACGCTTCAACAACGCATTGAAATTATTAAAATTCCCTACCTTGAAATGCATGAAAATGATGCGGAATTTCATTGACCAATCATCTGGACTGATGAGGCCCATTTCCACCTCGGTGGCAATGTCAACAAGCAAAATTGTCGCATCTGGGGCTCGGAAAACCCAAGAATTATTGTTGAAAAACCTCTCCGTCCTCAACGAGTAACTGTTTAGTATGCGCTTTATGGTCCGGCGGAGTCATTAGACCATACCTGTTCAAAAATGAGACGGTGAATGAATTGCGCTATCGAGAGATGATTAATAATTTTTATGGCCGGAATTGGATGGTATTAATCTGGACAAGACGGCGCCACGTGCCACACAAGCAACGTTACCATCGATCTTTTACGGGAAAAGTTTCCGTGCCGTGTTATATCTCGAAGAGGTGATCACAATTGGCCACCAGGATCTTGTGATTTACCACCTTGCGACTTCTTCCTTTGGGGACACGTGAAAGATAATGTCCATGCCAACAGCCAAGCGTCGATTCAAGACCTCAAAGATGGAATAGGTGAAGCTATTGAGGGTACACAGCAGCCACTTTGCGATTTGGTGATGGAAAATTTCATGAAAAGGATATTGTTGTGTAAGATTAGCCGTGGCGGCCATTTGGCTATTGTTTTACATTAGTAATGGCATACTATTCTCTTTACCTTGAAATAAACATCCGATCATCATAATATCAAAATAACACCTCTTATTTGAAAAATAACACCTTATTGGAACACCTCTGAGGGTATAGTCAGTCGCCAGGCAGGCGCTTATGTTGTCAGTTGCAGTACTTTAAGTTTATGTTAACCTTGGGTGGCCCGCTTTCCGGGTTCAAGGATTTTAACTCCCTTTTTAGGTCCTCTATCCCGCTCACGCGGCTCCGTCGCTCCGCTTAGGGTATGCTTAGTCGCCAGGTAGGCGCCTAAGTAGTCAGTTGGTTTGCTTTCAACTGAAGCAGATTAACTGACAACAAAGATCTGAGCATACCCTATAAGCGGAGCGACGGAGTCGCGTGAGCGGGACAGAGGACCCAAGAATGGAGTTAAATCTTTAAACCCGCGAAGCCACCCATAATACTATTGCTAAAGAAAACTATTGACAATACATAAATTCCGTTGAAATTGTATTTGGAAAAATCGACCCAAATTGAATGCAGACCATCCAAATTGTACAGAAACAATTTAAGATGATAAAACCCAAAAAACAGAAATTTTATTGTTTATGTTTTTATTTTATTGGACCGCATTGATGAAACTCAATTGAAAGTGTTTAAGTGACCTTTAGTCAAAATGCAAAATATTTGGGCGACATTTCTATTTTATGATTTGAAGCAAACATAATTTTAGGTCATATTTCCAATGACTTCTTTGTTTTTTGGGCGATAAAAAATATTTGGGTAATAGTTCCAATTCGATTTGGGTGCTTTTTCCTTGGGGTTAGGCAATACCACCATATTTTTAATAAAAATAAAACGAAATAATATCCAAGATGGTGGTCAAATTTCACGAGGGCGGAAAATCAGGGTTATGATCTTTGATTAATTTTTAAAAATGTTGGCTGTAACAAAATATTGGGAAACTAACCGGATGATGGTTCTAAAACGCTTAGCTAGGCAACCGTTTTTTTTTTTTTTGTTGTTCATAATTTCACCAAAAGTAGTTAGGATATTGCCGCCTCCCGCATAAATTGCCAAAACCAATTTCTTTTAATTTTGCACCCAGGTGGTTCTTATGTGTAGGTAGGTAATAATAACATTCAAATCCAAAATTACAAAAAGTCAAATTGGTCTATTGAAAAGTGTCTGCAGTGCTCACGTTGGTGCCTCTGTAGGTCCGGCTGCTTCCCATAAGATTGAAAACTGACAATTTATATCCCCTTCGCTCCGTGTGTATATTATACCTTAACTTCTTCTTCATTAACCGGCGCGGCGATTGTCATGATCTCGAGGGGAACCAAATCTCTCCCACTCCACTGCTTCACCTAAGGTTACACTTGTAGGGTTCGCCGGTTTGACATCAAAAAACGTCGACAGGCCTCCCGGTTTTGGATTGTTTCATGTCTGGGGCCAAATTAATGCAGGTGTCGTTGCATTTGTTTCATCCAGGAGGTTTTGCCTTACTTCCGCGATAGTGTTGGAACGTCTTGTGCTATTGCCTTTTGAACTTGGTTCTCATGGCATCTTATTTGTACATGACAGTACCAGCTAAGTTGGTCATGGTCATGCTGTATTTTGTCCAAGATGGTATTTTTGACGTGTAGGCTTCCTCGGATTCTCTTGCTTCTTATTCGATCGCGCTTTGTCACTCCTGCCGTCATGCGAAGCATCTTCATTTCAGCTGCCGTCAATTTACTCTCAAACATCTTGTACATTGCGTATACAAGGTGGAAGAGAAACAAGCTTTCAGAGTTCTATGATGCTTATCGCACTGTTAGGAACATAGCTAATTCAAAAATAAAAGAAGCAAAACGAGTTTATTATTCTAAGAGGCTTAATATAAACCTTTCTGGAAATGAAATCTGGAAGAATATTCGCAAACTTGATTGTGGACGAACAAAATCACAATTGCCTCAAAATGTTGATCCCAATATATTAAATAGTGAATTTACAAAAACACAATCGATGGCTTTTCCACATGCCTCTGTTCCTTCTCACCATCACGAGGTAAATGAGTATTTCGAGGATCCTTTTGCTTTTAAAGAGTTCATAGTTGTCATGTTGTAAGTGCTATCTTGAAAATTAAATCTAAATCAACTTTCATTAAAATTATTCTACCTTACATCTTGCCATTCATAACCCACCTTTTTAATACTGTTATAACTACGTCTTCTTTCCCTGGGTTATGAAAAGAAGCTAAAGTGCTGCCAATAGTCAAGAAAAAAGCTACTCGTAGTGCATCAGCTGCATAAAGGCCCATTTCAATATTACCATTTTTGTCCAAAGTGATGGAAAAACTATTGCATCAACAAATGGCAACATATCTACAGACAAATAACTTAATAAATAAATAGTATCCAATCAGGTTTTCGGGCAAAACATAGCTGCGTGACTACATTGCTCAAGGTAACAGAGAATATAAGGAATGCCCAAGTAACTTTTCTAGTTTTACTAGATTTTTCGAAAGCATTCGACACAATAATCACAATATTTTACTGCATAACTACTACATAAACTTTTCCTCATTTGCATACAAATTAATTTCTTCATATCTGTGTGAAAGATCTCAAGCTGTTTCTGTAAATAATTTGACTTCGAATCACTTGCCTATACTAAGAGGTGTCCCACAAGGATCAATTTTGGGCCCTCTTTTGTTCACACTTTTCATAAATGATCTCCCTCTTAGCACTTAAAATTCCTCTAAACACTTATATGCTGATGACTACCAGCTTTACTTAAGTTGCAAACTAGGATTGATTGAAGATGGTATATGCAAAATAATCGAAGATCTTGAAAATGTTAACAAATGGTCTATAGAAAATGAACTTAAAATAAACCCCACCAAATCAAACTGCATTATTATCTATAAAAATGAATTGGATCAAAGCTATTTCCCTCAAATTCTTCTTGGAAATAGTCAGATCAATTATGTTGAAAGAAGTTAAAATTTAGGTATTTGTTTCAATAGAACTCTAAGATGGGATGATCATATCCAACAAATTATCAGGAAAATATACGGAGTTATAAGGAATCTTACTATATCGAAATATTTTACACCTCTTAGTACTAAATTAATGATCGTAAAAAAAATATTGGTTCCTATTGCGAATTTTTTTGTAATCAAAGTGCTGAAACTAAACTGAAACTAGCGGTTGCTTATAACAACATTGTAAGATATGTGTACAATCTTAAGAGGCGTGATCATGTTAGCAGATTTTCCAAAACAATACTAGGATGCACTATAGAGACTTTCATCAATTACCGAGCACTTATTTTTTTGTGCAAACTCATAAACATTAAAGAACCCTCATACTAATACGACTTCTTGGTTTTCGCAAGAGCCCCGCGTTCTGTTACATTAATACAACCTCGGTTTACATGCCGAATAACTGAAAAACAATTTTTTGTCCATGCCATTAGATTGTTTAACTCACTACCACAGAGCATTAGGAGACTTATTGACACACGTAACTTTGAGACCGTTTTGTTTAGGTATATGGCTGCAAATGAAAACTAATTTTGGTTCTTATTTTTTTTTGTTTTAATCTTCTTACTCATGTTAATACATAGATACTTATATCTTAAATTAAATCTTAATCATTATTTAAAAATCAATTATAATTAAAATTTAACAAACACTATTAGTCTATGAAAGATAGGATCAGACCAGGGACAAATTAATTCATGAAATTTTATTGCTGGTTTCGACACAGAATGTTATCCTCAACAATAAATCCAAAGTCCCCCAAAATCCCCGCATTTTAAAGGCGCATTTTAAGAGGTGGAGAGGGGAGGGAGGCGGGAGTTTGTCAAGCTGAAAAATTTGTTGGAATACAATGTTATCATATCACACATGTTTTTAGGGTGCTTTTTAACGCTGATTCTAAAGAGACCAAAACTGAAAAGATACGTGTATCCTGTGGAAATTTAAAGTCCTTTTTATGGAATGATGACTTCTTTTTTAGTACAACAAGTAAAATATTACCCAAAACCATTTTAAAATAATGGGATATTAATAAAATTTAGTATAAATGTTCCATTTGGCATGTTTCCCAAGAATCAAGAGAGTCCCCAAAAATATCTTTGGTTAAAGGGTGTTTTTTTTTGAAGGAGAATTGCAAGTGAGTGATTATTACCATAACATCTATGAACAAACTCTGACACTTATGAACTTTGCTAAAAATATTAAATTTATATTGGCATCCAAGAATCAAAAGAGTCCGTACAAATATCTAAGGTAAAGTGTGTTTTTTGGGGGTGTTATGTTTGACCTGCTTAACGGAAAAAACAGTAATTTCTGTTCCAAATTTAGCTAACATTTTGCTCCGTTTAGGGCAGGTCAAACATAAACTCTATAAAAAACTCTTTGGATTAAGTTATTTTAATGGACTCTTTTGTAACGTTTCTGGCCGTGATTCCGTTTGAACGGGAAGAGCAGAAACGGAGAGTTAAATCAAAGTATGTCGTTTTAGGATTGGTAATTTATTTATTATAGAATTTAAGTATAGTATTATTATTTAAAGAGAAAGGCCCGCTGTCTATTGCTGGGCTGCGACCTAACTCTTGGATTTATGATTATTAACTCTGCCCTTCTTCACATTTGGTTCTCTATTTATAAGTTTGTTATTCTTCATCTCTATACTTACCATCACCAATTACCACCACTAAAACCAGGTCACTTACCATCGAGTTCACCAGAATCAGGCCACACACCGTGGTCACAATTATTCACTCATCGCTACGTAGAACTATAACCCTCATGTCGATCGTATGGTGGCCAACTCAAGTACTTCTGGTGTGTCATCAACGATCGCAGTTCTGAGGTTTCATCACAGATAAGCAATACCTAGATAGGAATCTTTCGTTCGTATCACCCCCCCAAAACCCATTTGTTTACATTGTTGTTTTTGTAATTTCATTTCGTGTCGATGAATAGATGTGAACTGCAACAACAATGTAACGCGGTGAATTTGATTTGTTTGACATTTCATTTTTTTTTTCATTTTGCGAAGATATTTATTCCGGTGTTTGTGATTTTCAATAAAAAATAAATTAACAAAAAAATAATTGTTTCACCAAGCACAATGCCCGCATAAGCGGAACTTGAACGACTTGAATTTCAATGAAAAATCTTTTGGTGCTTTCATGTTTCTTTCTTCCAATTCGCCAAAAAGCTACTTGGGCAGACGATGCGCGATGAGAACTTTTTGTAGAACTCTGTCGCCTCCGAAGGGGCCCTGTTTGAGCAGAGTATAGCAAAGGGCAAAAGACCTAATTATGTTTATGAAATTTAAAAACATTATTTCAATTTTTTTCAGCTCTACAGCACAATAATTATAAAAAAAATCTCTCCAACCAATAATAAGGTTCGAGAAATCAACAAAAATTAAATTCACCATGGCAAATTTGACAGCTACTATATTCTTGGTTTTAGGGTACAGACACACTTAATATATGAAATTATTTTAATTTATACGTAAGGGGTTGGATTGCATCATGGTCAAATTCCGACGTAAATTTTTAGAAATTAATTTAAGGTCCCCCAAACCGATGCGTGGACAACATTTTTGTCAGTCATCGGGTTCATATGGAACATCGCACCGCTTTCATTGTGGGTACCTACTCTCAATTATTTTCATGTCACTTATTTTTAAAAAGTGAATGTTTTGTTGTCGTGAGTGTTTCGCTCCGATTTAAGGCTCACCCAAACCAATGCGAAACATTCGTTGCGGCGAAGAAACATTCGTCAGTCAAAATAAATTCATATGTTTGTCCGCCGCGTTGGTGTGGGCACTCTCATTTATCACCTAAATGTAACTTTCATTTCAACAAAAAAATCAAATCTGTGATAGCAAAATTTGATTTGTTTAGAAAAAAAGATCAAAAATCAAATCTTTCATATAGAAAATTAACACCGGCTACACGATTTTTTTTTGCGACTTCCTTACAACAAAAAAAATTAATCTGCAATCGTCGAAAGGAAGTCGGCATACAAGAACCTAGCACATTTAAACAAACCCTTGGATTCTTAAATTATCCGCCATTTTGTTCACGAACCGAGGTGAAACTCGGATTTTTTTTCACGTACACTAGTGCAAAAATCCGATTTTCACCACGGTCGTCTGCACGTACACTAGTGCAAAAATCCGATGTTCACCACGGCCATTTGACGTTTGAGCTTGTAGGCAAACCGAATTGACAGCCGTAGATTCCCATCTAGGTATTGCTTATCTGTGGGTTTCATATTGCACATTGCACTTGACATACTCTATTGCATTGCGGCTGTTTATTTACATTTCTGCATTCGTTGCAAAAGAGGCGCACATATGGCTTTAGTCATAATGACGTGCATAGGCAAAGTGTATTGTTCCATAACAAGAACGAAATGAAAACTGTGCCTAGTCGGTGTTTTGTTTCATGATTCATTAGGTGATTAATCGCTAGGAATTGGGTAGCGTGTAATGGATGATGTTGAAAGATTTATTTGGGGTCTGAGAATGGTTGTGGCTCTCGGGTCACAACACTTTTGATACTTGGAAACCATCAAATATTTAACATTTTAAGCAAATTTCATCAGTGTCAAAACTTATTCATAGATGTTATGGTAATAATGACGCACTAACATCTCGCCCTCAAAAAAATACCCTTTCACCACAAATATTTTTAGGAACTCTTTTGGTTCTTAGTAAACATGAAAAATGAAACATTTATACCAAATTGCATTTAAATCCCATTATTTTATAATGGTTTTGGGTAATATATTACTTGTTGTACTTTAAAAAAAGTGATCATTCCATAAAAATGACATTAACTTTCAACAGGATACATGTATCTTTTCAGTTTTGGTCTCTTTAGAATCAGCGTTGAAAAGCACCCTAAGAACACGTGTCATATGATTAGATTGTATTACAACAAATTTTTCAGCTAGACAAACTCCCGCCTCCCTCCCCTCTCCACCTCTTAAAATGCGTCTACACAAAAAGTCAATTCAGGGATTTTGGAGGACTTTGGATATGTTGTTGAGGATAAAATTCTGCGTTGATACCAGCAATAAAATTTCATGAATTAATTTGTCCCCGATTGCCCATATTAAATTTCCTATCTTTCTTAGACTATAAACTCGAGCAATCAAAAAGATTTAAAAGTCTATTTCTAAGAGATTTGAAATAAAATCCAAAATATAAATACAAATACATTGTCCAACACTGTGAACCGTATGTAAGCGCTGGACCAACAACTGCCGTGTAGAGCTTTCCTTTCAGCTTAGGGGGCATTTTTCTATCACAGAAGATGGCCGAGTTTTCCCGTCACCTCATCCACCCTACGCTTACGCGATGTTTGATGTCATCATGACAAGTTCCTTCGTCAATACATTGATCCAAGATATTTAAACTTTTCGCACTGTTGGGAAGCACTGTACACTGGTCCTTTCAAATAGATGTCCGGAATAGACCTGTGTGGATCCGAAAATGCACAGCATAGGTATTCGGTCGTTTGCGCGCTAATGCGGTATCCATTTCCCTCCAGACCATCAACTCATACATCAAGTGCTCGTTGCAAGGACACAGGGTCTTTACTTAGGTATGATGGCTCCATCGTCAGGAACTGATTCACTTTGGCGTCCGTCATCTTATCCTCAAGTAGAAAGTCAAGGATAGTAATAAAGAGCAAAGGACTCAAGACGCTTCCCTGGTGCAGACCCACTATAATTGGGAACTCTTCGGTAATTCCTGCGGGGCATCTTACCTTTGTTTTAACTTGCGCGTACATGTCCATGACCATCCGCACATAGACTTCCGGAACTCCTCGTTGCCTAAGTGCAACCCATATCAGATCTCGTGGTTGTCTGTCGAAGGCTTTTTCAAAATCAACCAATACAATATGCAAATCTCTTGAGGAATCCCGATATTTTTCCATTCTGATTCCGTGTGTATATTGTGATATCGTTATGAAATACAAAAATCTTTAGTAGCTATCTGTGATTCTACCCATTCCTAAATCAAATTATGAACCCAAGTATATTGGACTGAAAAATAAAATTATTCAATTAACTTTGCTAAGTTAAAACAGAAAACTGCAAGTGTTCATTTCTGAAGCAATTTCTAGCACGCTTTATAAGCCATGTACAACCACCTCAGACTATAGAAAATTTAATTTTCTTTTAATACACATCATATCAATAACATCCTTTGTTTTCATTCTCATGACATTATGGTAGGTTAGGTATATCCTTTTCCCTCGATGAAACAAGTTTTGTCATTGCGCAAGAATGTATCCATTGCGCTTCAATTAGCGCATAGAAAATTAAATAATAAAACCGGATATCTCAGATCCAATTAAAATTATCTATTTTCAATTGTCGTGTGTTTATAGTCACGTAGATAAGTATGTAGGTAGGTATGTAGTTGAACTAGTTTTTGCCTTGTGGCAGATGAGAAATAAATTTACCTCAAGCTTTACCATAGCTGCCACTTTATTGCTATTGCGATGAAGTTTAAAAAATTGATTTAAATATTTTCTTTTGTTGTATTAGAAACTTAGAATGTTAAAGGAGTTGTTAGTTTCTGGTTACAGTTATCAATAACTTGGACATTCAATGTCAGAGGAAAGTTAGACTAAAAACACCTAAAAATCCATCAATAGTTTCGTATTGCCATTTTTTAAGAATATTCAAAATATGAAATCAATGTTTTTACCAGAACAATTCAATTTAAAATAAAGGGATATAGATCAGCTATCAATTATTATTGCAAGTGTTACCGTTCGCTGTTTCTATTTCTAGTATTTTTTTTTTTAGAAAATTGCGAAATTGAGATGAAATAAAAAAAAATATGATACAAGGAAAATATGATAAAATAAAATGACAGTGGCAACACTAATCCTTAAAATAGCCTTTGATTTGAACACATCATTTCAAACGCAATGATATGAAGGCACCTAAATATAATTTTTGACGAATTACAACTTAATATTGGTGTCTGTCGACATTTGCTATTATTTTGTATTTTTATTTGTGTCCGGTCCGTTGGAGACTCGAAGTTGGAACGTGACACGACTCGGACATTATTTGTTTCGTCACGAGCGACGAAGTGACTGCAATAGGCCAACAATGACTATTGCGATCAATGACCCGAATTTTAATTTGATTAGCACTTTCGCAATGATATAGATGTGCTGTGCAAGGATAAATCGCACACACATTTTCAATCATTGAAAATCCGCAATCGTGTGTCAGTGTTTTTATATAAACGCCAACAAAATATCCTTTACCGATGTTTTAATTGAAATTATGGCCGAAAACACGTTGGTTGATGTGGCTCGATAAGGTAGGTATAAGGTTGTAGGTTAAGGTGTTGTATCTTTTGGTAGGTGGAACCGAAATGCTTTAATTTCTAATTAAAAATTCACAATCTGCATCACCATCACCATCATCAGGAGAGGGTTAAGTTATTGGTATATCGTTGTTGGGGACATAAAACAAAGTAAATGGACCATCATCATGTTGACGAGGTCAACATCAAACATACTGCAGAAACTTCAACATTTGCCAAACGTATTTAGAGCCTCAAATATTGACTTTCGTAAAGTTTACCCACATCTCTTTATACCTTACCTATTTGTTGATGTTTTCGTTGTAAAGTATACTTGATGGTAAACTCCTGTACGGGTTTTAATAAATTATATAAATACTTCACCTGATAAAATGCTATACTGTATGATAATGGTCCTATTTGATCAATGGGTCAAAATTATAAATTATTAGCATTTGAAACACTTGAATTGTTATTATAGAATAATATACCTGCATTGTTTGTATTAAACGATTATTATTTTATTAAAGCATTCAGTAGCAGGTTCACCGGAATTCGAGGTTATGATGCATTGATGCTCTAGGCAAAACCAATATCTGCTATGTACCTGTTTTGTAGAGGAATTGTCTAAGTTTGCAATTATTAAATAATCCATAATAGCCCAGGAATTTTGTGCAAAAATCCTAAATGTTGGTAATATGATTGGGATTTTAATTTATAATCAAAGGGTGGTTAAATTTTAAGGGCCGATGTTGAATGTGAACCACACCTAAACGTGAAGTTTTTTTTTTTGCATTTCATTTGACATTTCTCAATTTCAGACTAATTCAATTTGAACCATGGAAAGATACACAATCGAGCAACGCGTCAAAGTTATTCAGGCTCATTATGAAAATATGGGCGTTCAAATCAAAATGCATAACGTGCACTTCGTGATTTTTTCGGTCAATTTAATCGTCCTAACGTGCGTAAGATCGGAAAAATCGTGCAAAAATTTGAGCAAACCGGGTCTGTAGGAAATGTACCTACTGCAGACATTTTTGCTGCTGCTCGCGATAGTGTGGCTGAAGAGCCGTCCACCTCAACTCGTCGTCGTGCCCAACAATTGCACCTCTCACGCTCGTCGTTGATGAACATTATGCATAAAGACTTGCATTTACAGGCTTACAAGGTGCAACTGACTCAAGAACTAAAGCCTCTTGACTATTTCAAGCGTCGTCAATGGTCAGAATGGTGGCAAGAAATAGCAACAGTGGATGATCAATTTTCAAAGAAAATCATCTTCAGTGATGAGGCACATTTTTACCTCAGTGGATTTGGTGGAATAAGCAGAATTGCCGGATTTGCCGAATAAAAATCCAAGAGTGATTTTCAAACCAATGCACCCACAAAGAGTGACTGCTTGGTTCGGTTTATAGGCTGGCGGCATCATCGGGCCGTATTTTTTCCAAAATGAGGCCGGTCAGGCAGTTACTGTGAATGGTGTTTGCTATCGTGAGATGATAACGAACTTTTTATGGCCCGAATTGGAAGATATGGATGTGGACGATATATGTGGTTTCAACAGGACGGTGCCACTTACCACACATCTAACGAAACAATGGCTCTTTTGCGCGACAAGCTCAATGGCCGTGTTATCTCACGTGGTGGTGATGTCAATTGGCCGCCAAGATCATGTGGTTTGACACCGTTGGACTTCTTTCTTTGGGGTTATTTGAAAGAAAAGGTGTACGTCGATAAGCCAGCAACAATTCAAAAGCTTAAGGATGAGGTAATTCGGCACATTAACGGCACAGAACCACAATTATGCCTCAGCGTCATCGAAAATTTGGACCATATCCGATGGAGGTGTGCCGCCGAGGTCGCGGCGCCATTTGGCCGATATTTTATTCCATACATAATTGAACTATACCAATATTATCATATTAAAAGAAGTGACAATAATTTCCTAAATAATTTGTGTATTCTTCAAAATCAACATCGGCCCTTAAAATTTAGCCACCCTTTATATATATTTGATTTTGTGTTATACGAGTAGAGCTATTTAATGAAGTAGTGAAGTAGAAGTATTTGAGGAATTATCCCCGCCTCTAGCTGTTGAGCAATCCGCGTTATCAGCGCGTAATCTGCATATCAGCTCCGTAATTGGTGTCATAACCGGACACTGTCTTATGGGCAAGCACGCAAAGCGGCTTTTGCAAAAGCTGTATGGACGAAGAGGAGGAAGAATATGTTCCTCATCTTCTCTGCACATGCCCTGCCCTATCCCAAAGACGTAGGCTCCATCTCGGAAACTTCTTCTTCAGTGATCCTAGTGACCTGACAAGCACAGACATAAGTAGTCTCGCACGCTTCATTAGGAGCTCCAACTGGTTTTAAACCAGTGGGGAGAAAATCTCTCAAGATATCTGTTCAAAGATATCAAACACTTAGAGCGCCTCACATCTAGAGCTGGCCACGAGACGAAACTCTGCGAGACTTTTGTAAGTCTCGCCTCGGTCTCGTTAAAATCGAAAATTCTCAGTCTCGTCTCGGTCTCGTGTCGGTCTCGTATAAGTAAGTCTTGTCTCGTCCTGGTCTCCGAAAAATACGATTTCCGGACAAACTGTTAATTATTGGAACGAAATATTTTCGATTATCGTTTGAATATGTGCAGAAGAAAATAAATATTTAACTAAAATTGGATTTTTTAATTTATTATACTCTCTGTAAATTTTGGTCCAAATATACAGTCTTGTCTCAGTCTCGTCTCGGTTGCTTTAAAGGCAGTCTCGGCTCGTCTCGGTCTCATCATGCGAGACCGAGACTTTTCTCGTCTCGTGGCCAGCCTTACTCACATCTAGCGTAGGCCAGATCTCTTTTGTCGCCAGGCAAGTGGTTACGTTGTTCCACCTAAGGTTTGTTCTCCTTAAAGCATCTTGCTTCACCAGAAATTTGCATGTAGCTATAGGCATACCGATATTTCCCTTTTCAGGTAAGATAGGTAGTCTTGTTCCACCTTTGGCGAGTTCATCAGCTTTACAATTACCCGGAATGTCCCTATGGCCCGGCACCCGACAAAGGGGAATACTGAGCTGCTGTGCCATCTCTATAAGAGATGATCGACAGTTTAGGGTTGTTCTAGAGTTTGTAGACACAGTCGAGAGATTTTATGGCAGCTTGGCTGTTTGAGAAGATGCGGATATTAGTAGTCGATATCACGTTTTTCCTGAGCCAAGATAAAACTTCCTTTATCGCCAAAAGTTCTGCCTAGAACACGCTACAATGGTCTGGAAGATGAATTGAGAGACTTAAATTTAGTCTTTCCGAGTACACGCCTCCTCCAACCCTATCATCGGTTTTTGAATCGTCCGTATAGAAATGAATCGATTCGTCTTCCAAAAATGTCACGTCCTCCCATGTGGATCTGGAAGGTATGGCAACTTGAAATTTTTTATCAAAACGGAATTGTGGGGTGGTGTAGTCAATTATTATATCTACTAGGAATTGATCTGTATGAGTTCAGAATAGCTGAGTGGCCTATTTCATTATTGGTCCACTGTGAAGAGGCTTTAAGACGGATTGCCATACTTGATGCCGTTTGTTTACTTAATATATCGAGGGGTGTCAGATGAAGAAGAGAAGAGTCCAGTGCCGCGGAGGGAGTAAAACGAAGTGCTCCACTTATACACATGCAGGCTGATCTTTGGACTTTACTAAGTTTATCGCGGTTCACCGCTTTATCTAGAGCTGTCCACCATACTGCCACCCCGTATGTTAAAATCGGTCTAATTAACAAGATGTATAGCCAGTGAGTAATACGAGGTTGGAGTCCCCATTTACTTCCAATGGCTTTCTTCCAAGAGAAGAGTGCTACTCTGGCCTTCTTGACTCTCTCTTCTATATAAGGTTTCCAACTTAACTTCTTATCTAGCATAAGATCCAGATATTTAGCTGTGCCGGAGAATGTTAGTGGAATTCCTTAAATGGTGGGAGGATATATGCGTGGAATTTTATATTTCCTGGAGAAGAGGAAAAGTTCAGTTTTGTGGGGGTTCACACCCAGTCCACACCGTTCTGCCCAGTTTATTAGCTTGTTCAAGGCATTCTGTAAGAGATCTTTTAAGACAATAGGATGCTTACCTGATTCGGCGATAGCAACATCGTTCGCATAGGCAATCACTCTGTAGCTCTCCGCTTCCAGGCTTGTCAGCAGTGCATTTACTACCAAGTTCCAGAGAAGGAGAGATAGAACACCGCCTTGCGGCGTACCTCTACTGACCGTTCTTTTTGCAGAGAAGTACCCAGTTTTGAATTGATAATCCTGCTTGTCAGCATTTGATTGATCAAGTCACGACGCAAACATTGTCGACATTGTTAAAAGCGCCTTCTATATCTAGGAAAGCAACCATTGTATATTCTTTATGGTAGAGGGAATATTCGATGGTGCGTACCAAAGTATGTAGTGCCGTTTCCACCGATTTCCCTTTGCAGTACGCGTGTTGAGCCTGAGACAAGAGTCTCGTATCAATACTAGCACGTAAATGGATATCAATCAGTCGTTCAAAAGTTTTGAGAAGGAATGATGATAGGCTTATAGGTCTGAGATCTTTGGGATTAGCATGGGAGCATTTACCTGCTTGGGTATAAAAACAACTTTTACTTCTCTCCATGAACTAGGAATATGAGTCAAGTTCAAGCAGCCATTGAAGATTATTTCTAAAATAGGCAGTCTGGGCCTGGAGATTCAGAATTTACTAATCAATAAAACTGTACACATTTTTTTTATATATTACGCCCTTAAATTAAAAAAAAAAAATTTGTAAGCGTTGAAAAAGTGAAAATGTTAACTGAATTTTTGCAGTTTTTACAAAAAAAAAAAAATAACGGGAAATCCAAAAAAACTTGAGAAATACATCAAACTACGTAAAATTACATTAAATATAAGATAAAAGAATTTTTTATTAATAAAAAGTGTCTTAAGCTTGGTAAAAATCTTATTAAACATTGAAGGGGTAAACATTTTGCAGTTTTTTTGTTTGAAGTTCTTATCGTTCCAATTTAACAGTCAACGGATTTATATAAAAAAGTAATTTATTTTGTTTATTATTCAATTTCGCATAGTTTAAAATATTTACCCCTCTTTAAATTTTTTGAATTTGTTCAAGAAACAACAATCAAAAAAATTGATTTTGGTTAAAACAAAAAAAAATATAACGGTACATTTTTTCAACTTCCAAACTATTTTAAATTATGCAGCAATAAATGGTTCTTAAGATTGTATGTTAATTTGTTTTATAAAAAAGCATGAAATTTGTCAAATTTGTATACAAATTGAATAAACTATATTTTTTAGTAATTTTTGTTAAAATGCAGTGTTCAACGGAACCAGTGGCGCACGAAGGGGGGCATGAGCCCCCCCCCCCCTCAAGCAATATGTTTTTTTTATTATTTTTATATTTTTATTATTATGTCTATAGTTTTTTCAAATTAAAATTGAAAATACTGCTATAGTTCAAAATTAACAACAATAAAATTTGAACTATAGCAGTATTTTCAATTTTAATTTGAAAAAACTATAGACATGGGATGTCGCATTGAAATCATGAGTTCATACCACACGTAATATTGAAACCCAAACAGAATTCCCTTGCAATCAGTCAAATTTCGCAAAATGATTTCACACATTTAATTTTTTTCTTCTTTTCCCATTAAAGAAAGGCGGAATGAAATAACGAAAACAGTGAACTAATTCACATAATAGATTCCCTTGATATCTTCTCTTTTTTATTGCTTTTTAGTGGTCAAATGCTTTAGTTATACTTTAACCAGTATCTTCGCGCTCAGTGAACGTATCACAAATATTCAAAAATCTTATATATTATTTCTGTTGTCAAACTCCTTTTTTCTCATTTATAAAATAGTCGAATCCACTAAAATAGGTATCACTGAATAGGAATGTACACATACTTATGACATTGCACAAAAACTTAATGTTATACCACACTAATTTCTATAGATTTCGGAAATTTCAAATAATTCAATAAATGCAAAATTTGACATAAAGAATACCTCTCTTTTAACCCATTGAATAAGTGAAAGAGAAGATATGTATTACTTCTGTAATTTAAAATTCTCTTTTTTTTTCGCTCCATCTTGAGTTAGTGGGGGATAAACATTCCTTAGTTACACCATGCAAGAATGAAAGAAACATATTAATCACTTTTGTAATGTATATCCTCTTTTATCGCTTGCACATTGAATGAGTGGTGGAGAAACATATTTGTTACCTACTTCTTTTGTTTGTAATCTTTTTTCTCATTATAAAAAGCCGAATGCATTTATTTAAGGTATCACTATCACTAGATTGCATGAATGAAAGAAACATATTTATTAATTCTTTAATTTAAAACCTTAGAAGAAGAAATAGAGGAACGGGCATATCGAGGAAAAAGTGAGGCTTTTTTGAAAATAGTGCGAGTTACACAAACACAAATGCATTCACAAAGAGTCGGAATGCAGTGAGATAGCTAAATGCAGGGGCCCCCAAAAACTTTTAGCTGTGTTTTTGAGAGATGTATTTTTGAGATTTAAGTTTAATAGTAGATAAAGCTTATTAAACTAAATAAAAAAGTGAAAACAATATACATACATAAATATATGGTCGATAGTCGAATAACCTTTCCTGAATCCAATTTGAAATTCACTGAGAAGGCGATTGCTTTCGATTCATGTTCTATGGCGGCATCTTAGGATTTCCATAAAGATCCTTAGCGATGTATTGAGAAAAGCGATTCCTCTGTAGTTTGATGTGTCCGTCTTATGTCCTTTTTTAAATGTGGGAAATATAATTGATTTTCGGAAAGCCTCTGGAGTTTTCCCTGTTCTGAAAATATCATTGTATAAGTTCGTGAGATACTTTAAAAACTCCTTTGTTGCATATTCAAAAAACTCATTTGGGATCTGATCTACTCCAGGTGCCTTGTTATCTTTTGCTTTCGTAACTACTGCTTCTACTTCTGAGAGCGTTATTTCTCTATCTAAAATTTGATTTTCAAAATTTGGTTTAGCGTACTGTATTGGATGAGAAAAAAGTTCCGCGTTCAATTGCTTTTCAAAATGGTCTTTTAGGGTTGTTGCTGGTAAGGTTGTTTTTGTTGCAAATGTTTTTCCTTTTATACTTTGAATTCCTTTCCAGAAGTCCGAAGAGTTTTTGCAGTGCGTAAGACTTTCGGCTTGCTTTTTGTAGAAGCTTAGTTTTTTTTGACTAACATAAAGCTTTGTAAGCTCGATTTGCTGCTAGGTAGTCGTCTTTTAAATAACAGGCATTAAAGCTTTGATATAAGTTTAAGAGTGCAAACGATCTTTTTCTGGCCGACTCACAATCCTTATCATACCAAGCTGAATTATTTTTACAGGTCCCCTGTTTTGTGTGATGTGACACCGCTGTTGATCTTATAACGTTCTCTACAGTTTCTACCGTTGGTGGGTGTTCATTAAGTCTTTGTTCTGTCATCTTGCGATTTAATTTCGTTTGATATTTTTCTACACGATTTTTCTGCCATTTAAGTTTTGGGAGAAGGCAATTTTCAGTTTCGCGACGTACTTCGTTATCTGATTCTGAAGTGTTCAGAGCAGTGATCAACGGCATATGGTCAGAGTATGTCTGGCTGTCGACTTCAAAATCAAATAAAAGGCTAGCTATATCGCTAGACATAAGGAGATAATCGATAACGGACTGGCCTGCATTCCGGATGAAAGTGAGTTTGCCATCCTCATCACCTTTTTGTGTACCGTTCATTATGGTCAAATCGAAAGAACTTCCTATTTCCAATATAATTTTTCCCCTGGTATTAATTTAGCTGTCTCTAGATTTTCTTGGAACTGGATGGCTTCCAAAAGATACGCATTGTTCTTATCCGGTACGCGCGTTAAAATCTCCAATTAGCATGCAGTGTTTTTCTCCTATTGATTGCATAGCATCGACTAAAGAAGTAAAGTCAGGTTGCCAATATGAACAATTTAAATAAACAGGAACTTTATTTATTGCTTCGTTGCATATCACCATTTCTATATATTTAAATTCTTCTATTTCCTTGAAGATGCACTTTATCGATGTCAAAGATTTTTTAAAGCCATAGAGGGCTCTATCAGATGCTCTTCCTTGAACCGCTCCATTCCTTTTTACTGCGTCAAACCAGCACAGTTCATAGTCGTTGAAGAATTCTTCGAAATATTTTTGGTTTTGTTGCAAGATGTGAGTTCCATAAAGCAAAAACATTTCAAAATTGTTGACGTAATTAAAAAAATCACAATATATTTTTTGTTTGCTAATCCATTGATGTTGTAACTTAAAATTTTTAATTTCTTAAAACTAACTAAATTTTTAATAATCTGACTGACTGCAAAATCCTATTGTGAACGTGGGTTAACATCCACTGCATTGCCGACACCATTTCCAAAATTGTTCCCCATCTGAGAAGTAGATGGCGGTACACAGTTCGCTGATGACGTTTACCATTGACGTTTGTTTATTATTGTTTTGGAGTAAAAAGTTTTCTCGCTGCAAATTAATTTTATATTTTAACGAAAGTCCACTAAATCCATCTAACCTCCCACACATTAATCCATTTTCATCGTTCCAGAAGAAATAATGGTCTTGAATGAGCAATTTATTAAGATATCTCGTGCCAACTGTCCATTTGTTACCTTGACGCGATAGGTTCGCCGGTGGTGGTAAGTTCTTGGCAGTGGTCAAAAGCTATGGTGTTTGAAGCCTTTGTTATGCTTGCCCAAGTGCTTTGCAGGCGCTCCTTCGGGTTGTCATTTTGTGTGATCGGAAGATGAAAAATAATGTTCCGGTCTCGCATCTGCAGATCATTAACTTCAAAACGCCACTCGAGCTGCTCGCATCTCGTTTCCAAAGTTCTAACCTGAGCTTGTAAGTTTTCATTGCTCACTCGCAGTTGAACTAGTTCGGATATTACGGGTTCGAGGTCTAGTTTTGTTGCCAGGTTTCTGAAGCGCTCATCCAGTATCCGATTAAAGTCTTCCAATGACAAATTAACCAAAGAGCTCATGATTGTTCTATTTTTTTTCTTCAGTATAAGATCTTTGTCGTATTCAGGGGATGTTTTGGATAAATTTCGCTTGTTTGTTGACGGTGTTTGGAGGTTAGAATTCATGCGTATGCGCTGGCTTGATAAAATACTTTAGCTTAAGTCTAGCACTTACGCAGTTTCGATGGTAATAACTTAAGGTGTTCTTAATGTTTTAAAATGATTGGCAGATTTTATTATATAAATTTAAAATTTTTGCGCAGCACTCAAAAAATCAACTTGTTTGACAGATCGTCAGCCGTCATCCACCAAACATTCTATTTGAAAATTTAAAGCCTAATTGAATGTGCGAAATTTTCGCACGGGTCTTCTGGTATTTTTAAATATCTGTAAACTGTATACTTTTTTTGACGAATGTTATTTCTAATTCTACGACATAAGGCATTATAAGAAATCTGTAGTCAATTGATGACATTTCGAAAAACTGCCTTTAACTTGTATCAGAGGTAGACAATCTTCTCAAACTCTTTTTTTTTTAAAGTTAATGGACCGTATTCATTGTCGTTTTAAACTATTATGATTAGTTAAAACTTAAAAGATAACCAAAACATTTATTTTAGTTTTCGTTAATGCACTATTTTTGGCGTTCAATAATTTAATAAACTTCTATTTTGATAAGTACAGAAATCGAATTGGAATTAATTTTTATAATTGATCTTATTTAAAATGTACTTAAGTAAAACATGAGTTTAGCGAAACCACTACGAAAACGCCCAAATAATAATTTGTATAATGAGAATTCCCTTGAAAAATGTTACCATTTTGTCATTGTTTTTGTATAGCTACTGCTTCTGCTACTTTAAACTATAATTTTCTGCGCGTTTTGTTCCCAAGTTCTGTCAATTTCATTTCTATTATATGAACTTGACAGGACTTTGGACTAAAAATCACAGAAACTCAAAGGAAAGGAGCAGACTTAATAAATGCATTAAAAATCGTTTAGGACTTGTAAAAGTTACGTTATACGCGGGTGTTTGGTTGTGTATGTTGTCAGTATGTGTACTTTCAGTTTATGTGCAATAAACAGTACCTTGGCTATGAGCTTATTTAAAGAAAAAACGGACATTTTATTTATTAAAATGTAAATACACTTTTCAGCTATACCCCTATTACCGTTAATGTTATTTATATCGAGTCCATATAGTGGATTTTTGTCGAAGTGGATTTTTACAACAAATATTTGTTTACAAAGAAAGAAAGGTAAAATTCATTTCATAACTAAAGGGAGTATTTTGCGTGTTTTTCCTTTTGTTTTTATTTTTTTTTTCTATTGAAATTTAACTTCTGGTGGTTGATAATACGAAAAGCTATAATTTTGTTTGCTATTTTGTGATACCTTATAAAAATTTCACCAAAATTTAGACTGAGCCCTCCCCCCCAAACAAAATCCTGCGTACGCTACTGAACGGAACCCAATTAAACTAAATGCAGTATTAGTTTGTTCCGTTATTTGTGGTATAATAAAAATTGTTCTATATGGAAAATCATCATATATATAATTTCTGTTGCCAAACTCATTTTTTCTTATTTATGTCGGGTGATTTTTTAGCTGGTTTGTTTTGGCAACACTGGTTTTGACAGCTGACGTGTGTTTAGTACCTTGTGTCACTGTCAAACAGCTTCAGTTTGGTTTGCAATTTAACCATGGGTCGTCTTACAAATGAACAACGCTTGCAAATTATTGAATTTTACTATCAAAATTCGTGCTCGGTTCGAAATGTTCATCGCGCGCTGCTTCCATTTTATGGTCGGCATTCTCGACCTTCTGAGCAGTCTATTCGGAAGATTGTGACCAAATTTCGCACCAAATTTACTTTGTTGGACATTAAACCACCAACACGTTTACGTACTGTGCGTAGTGAAGAAAATATTGCGGCCGTATCAGCTAGTGTGACAGAAGACCGCGAAATGTCGATTCGGCGCCGTTCCCAGCAGTTAGGCCTTTGTTACAGCACTACGTGGAAAATTTTGCGGAAGGATTTGGGCGTAAAGCCTTTTAAGATACAGCTGGTGCAAGAACTAAAGCCAGCCGACCTACCACAACGCCGAATTTTTGGTGAATGGGCTCTTGGAAAGCTGGCCGAGGATCCGCTTTTTTATCGAAAAATTGTGTTCAGCGATGAGGCTCATTTTTTGTTGAATGGGTACGTAAATAAGCAAAATTGCCGCATTTGGAGTGAAGATCAGCCAGAAGCATTGCAACAGCTACCAATGCATCCCGAAAAAGCCACTGTTTGGTGCAGTTTATGGGCCGGCGGCATTATTGGGCCATATTTCTTCAAAGATGATGCGAATCGCAGCGTTACTGTCAATGGTGAACGCTACCGAGCGATGATAACAAACTTTTTTTTGCCCGAAATGGAAGTTCTTGACTTGCATGATATGTGGTTTCAACAAGACGGTGCCACATGCCACACAGCACGCGAAACAATGGCGCAATTGCGAGGCGAGTTTGGTGAACAGTAAATTTCACGTTTCGGGCCGGTCAATTGGCCGCCTAGATCGTGCGATTTGACACCATTAGACTATTTTTTGTGGGGGTATGTCAAGGCTAATGTCTATAGGGACAAGCCCGCTTCGATTGACGCACTGGAAGCCAACATCCATGCATTCATTCGTGAGATACCGGCCTATATGTGTGAAAGAGTATGCCAAAATTGGACTCAGCGGATGGGCTACCTGAGACGCAGCCGCGGTCAACATTTGCATGAAATTATCTTTAAACATTAAATTGCAAGATTCAAACTATCGATTCAAATAAATATTTCATTCATTTTTTCGAATTTTTTGTGTTTTTTTTTTTAAAGTTCTAAACCTCTTAAAAAATCACCCATTAAAATCAACAGGAATTTACACATACTCATGACATTGCACAAAAACTTTATGTTATACCACACTATTTTCTATAAATTTCGGAAATTTCAAATAATTCAATAAATGAAAAATTTGACATAAAGAATACCTCACTTTTAACCCATTAAATGAGTGAAAGAGAACAAAATTTATTACGTCTGTAATTTAAAATTCTCTTTTTTTCCGCTGCACCTTGAGTGAGTGGGGGAGAAACATTCTTTAGTTACACCGTGCATGAATGAAAGAGACATTACTTTTGTATTGTATAATCCTCTTTTTTCGCTTGCACATTGAGTGAGTGGTGTAGAAACATATTTGTTACCTACTTCTGTTGTTTGTAAGTCTGCTATTACACCATGCATCTAGACGCGTGCAACTTTTCGAACAAGCTTATTAAACTAGATAAAAAAGTGAAAACAACATATATGTATCTAAAATATAAAGTGTCAGTTGAAAGAAAAAAAAAAAAAAAACGAAATTGTCAAAAATGGCAACACGCTTTTAAAGCCATTCATATTATCACATAGAAAGGTATATCATATCAATCTCATAAAAACAATCATTAAGCTCATAGCGTCAAAGATTAAAACTAATTTATTCATTATCTAGGTACTGCATTTCTGTAAAAGCAAATCTACTTTTGATTTTAAATCAAGCTTTAATTTTCTATAGCTCAATATAGAAACTGGAACTGGCTAATGTCCATTAGTGTCCTTTTTTAAACGTTTACTTCACTTCTATAATTTAAATGCAAACATATCACATGTGCGGTGTCATTTAATGATTTTATTTATATATTTTTTTTTTCTTAACTTCTTTGGCCAGTAAATAAAATTGCATGGCGTGTTTGCATGGGAGAGAGAAGTGCTATAAGCTATAGACTCATATCTACACTTCCATCACATTTCACATGATGAATATCTTTATAAACAAAAATGAAATGAATTTGCCTCCGTAAATTGTTTGCGGTTTGTTTTTGTTGTGTAGGTGCCGTTTCTGTTTTTATTTTTATTATGTCTGTTGACAGTTTGCGATCCTTGACTATGAATAAATTCATATAAATAAATAATATGTGAAATGTCCCTTTTACACTTTGGCTATATTTGTTATGAGTTTTGTACACGCGAAGGTAAACAAAGTGCTATCTTGATATATTATGTCTAGTGAAGTGATGCAAAAGGTAAATAATTTGTATTTTAAAACCAAAGTGCGATTGAGTTGTCAGAGACATGCACTAATTGAAAAAAAACGCAACAGAAAACTAAAAGCGATACCTATGAGGTTTAGTACTTGTGAAATATATAGTTAGGTAATAGAGAGGCTAATCTTCGAGATTTCAAGGAGATTTGTGATAATCTTGCTAAATCCCGGTTAAGTGTCTGGTGGAAACGTAGTATTAAGCTCAAATATAGTTTTGAGCAAGGAACGAACTCGGAAAAATAGTAAATTATATATAGATACAAATTAATTCATGAATTTTTTTTTGTTGGCATTGATGACGCAGAATTTTATCATCGACAACATATCGAAAGTCCCCAAAAATCCCCGCATTGGCTTTTTGTAAGGAAAAAGATGCATTTAAGGAGGGGAGAGGTGGGAGTTTCTCAAGCTGAATTGTTTGCTTTAGTACAATGTAGGCATATGACACATTTTAGAATAATCTGATATTAATCAAAAGAGTCCCTAAAAAAATGTCTGTGTGAAAGGATGGTTTTTTGAGGGGGGAGATGTTAGTGCGTGATTATTACAAAAACATCCATGAAAGATCATCAAAGCCCAAAAAAAACCATAACTTTAGAATTCTAACATTATGTTGAAATAACATAATACATCCATGAATAAACTTTGACACTCAGTATATCCCTAAAAACTTAACTAAGTCAAGAGAATTAGTGCCTATTGCTAGGTTTCCAGTTGTCATTGAAAGACACAGTTTGACAAGACAGGGTGGGTTATACTTTCCCTCTTCGCTCTACCACTACTTTCTTTGCTTTTTGTGTTTGTAATACCCATCACCCTGTCTTGTCAAAGTGTGTCAATTTGCGTCTTTCAATGACAAGTGGAAGCCTAGCATAACTCTCAAGACCATTAAGCGATGCAAAAAGAGTTTGATTCAAAAATGGACGTGACTATAGTAGCTCTCTGCGCATTTTGTCAACTAGTATGATATTTAAAAAATATTTCATACAGAAAAACACACAAAATATGGGAACTATGGAAGCAAATCAAATAAAT
Organism: Melangyna quadrimaculata; assembly: GCA_949320155.1. Taxonomy (NCBI): domain Eukaryota; kingdom Metazoa; phylum Arthropoda; class Insecta; order Diptera; family Syrphidae; genus Melangyna; species Melangyna quadrimaculata. The sequence continues at coordinate 148,963,364 of OX439485.1, read as the reverse complement.
TAATATAAATAAAACACTACACTAACAGGCAGTAGCGGATCTAGGATTTGGATGTGGGGAGGGCTTGCAGTTTGAAGATCCATTTTGAGACCTTAAGTAATAAAATTTGCTTGTCCCAAGATAAATTTTATAATTTATAACAAATAATAGAGATCAGTTTAGGTTTAATGCAAGACCGTACTCAACTTCAGTCGAACTAAACTTCACGACAACGCTGCAAAACATTATTTTTTATGAAATTTAAGGAGCTATATCGCACTAAGCGGCAACTGAACTTCATACAAATTCATACGAATTCGTGTGAAGTGTAGTTCCGAATTCCGATGCAGTGCAGTTTCGGCGAGTGCGGTCTAACCTTTAATGCTCAAGTATTTTTTTTCCTTTTCTTTTAAAGCACCTGCCCGACGAGTCTTCGAATCCAACCCCGATGGGGTACGCAGCAGAGGAAGAACCCGTAACAGGTGGCGCAATCAAGTGAATGACGACATCAAAGCACTCGGTGTGCGCAACTGGAAGCGGCTAGCCAGGGACAGAGCTGGCTGGAGGGGCTTGTTAGTTGAGGCCGAAGCCCATCCTGGGCTGTGAGCGCCATCAAAAGTAAAAGTAAAGTAAGTAAGTTTCTTTTAATGATATCCGTTTTTTGTGTGCCTTTATATCCGCTCCTATTGCGCTTCAAAATGTTTTCAATACAAAGTACAATAACAATTATTCATAATTGCTGTAGCGGAGATAGAAGCAAATTCAAAGGCGCACAATAATTTTTTGCCATATATGCTTGAACCACGCGTACAAATTCATTTATTTATATTATTTAAAAATTGATTAGGTACCTACATTATGTAGACATATTTTTAAATTAGCTGTGGGTATGTTTTGAACTTCTAATTTTTGACAAGATTTGAAAACTTTTTTTAATTGGCTAGTTCAGAAAAATTATATTTAAGTGTTCGTACTGGCAAAAGCTCATATATGACACGGCTTTGACACGGTATTAGTCCTCTAAGATCTCATTTTTCCTGAGTTATCCAAATCCAAGAGAAACAATTTTGTTCAACTGACACCTTACGACATAAGACAAAGCTGCTCTAAGAAATAAGCCGCGGCCCAATTCTGCCAGCGTGAATGAGTTTTCGTGTATACGCTGCATACGCTTTATAGGTATTCATGCTAAAAAAATATGTCGACAAATGCAAATATTCATTTGCTTTTGCATGATTTTCTGAGCGCGCACAGAGAAAACTCACGCTTTTGGAATTTGGCTCCTTGACATGACATCCTGTTGTTCTCAAATGGTTTAAGCCTCAAATGCGTTTCTTTCGTTAAATTAGCTTTGTTTTTAGTATATACAGTTGTGGCATTTGACACGTTAATGTAAAGCCCCGACCATTTTTATCTCTTTTTACTTATCTCTTCAAGCCTTAGCCCCAACTTCGGACTTTGACAGTCCCAAGACTTGAGCCCCCAAAACTCTCTGGAATAAGGTTAGTTTTTAGGAAGTAAGTTGCTTAACCCTGGCTTGGTTTTTTGTCCAATATTCTCAGACCTTATTGCGCCAAAGCTGTTTTTTTTCGTCCCAATTTTCTGGGTTTAATTCTTAGGGAAAGATTGTCGTTGCTTTAAGAATGTCCATATTCATAGCCCCACATTAGTTTTTGATGTCTGTCAAGTTAGCATTACCACTTCAAAATTTCAGGAATCTAATAATTGGATTAATTGTCGTGAATTTGTCGTGAAAGAAAAAAATTTGTCGCGCCTTTTTTTTAAATTAATGCATTTTTAGTGGGTTTAGTCATAAAACGTTGATTTTTTGAGAAAAAAGGGCGCGACAAATTATTTGAGTACTTAACTTATCTAAGGACGTCTTACGAAAATTGTTTGGATACATTTTTTTTTTAATCCTTCTAAGAAAAAAGTTTTGGTATGGTAGTGCTAGATTTATTGAAAAAAATGCGATTTAGAGTGTTAGGGTTTTTTTTATTTTTTCTCAGAAAATACAAGTGATACAAAATTTTTTGTTTCACGACAAATTCACGACAATTATTTGCATCTTTTTTTTATAATTTTTTTTGAGGGTGGGTAATGCTAACTTGACAGTCAATTTTTTAAAAAAAAAGGTCGGACAACATTTTTTCTTTCACGACAAATTTAAGGCAAATAAACGACAATTAATCCAATTATTAGATTCCTGAAATTTTGAAGTGGTAATGCTTACTTGACAGACATTAGTTTTTGTCCAATTCGCTTCAGGCTTTAGTCCCAATCTTAGGGCTTAGAAAAAAAAATTACATAACATGTATGCAAATAGTTCAGCCCAACCACGTTATTTCGTCCATCAAGTTTCATATCTTAACAATATTTTAGACGGAATATAAAATTCTACACGTTGTAATGTATTGCTTTCTATATTTCAAATTAGCCCCTATAGCCACCCCCCTGGATCCGCTACTGCTAGCAGGATAACTGGCAGTGGCAGGCAAAAATATTATACTATTTGCCCTGCTAGCCGGCTCTCTCTAACACACATAAACGCTACTAGTTCTAGTCGCTTGTCTAAACCCCGGGTTAGGTCTTAATGAATTGTTGCCTCGAATTAATTCGCGCTGTTGCATATCCCTAACAAAATTGGAGAAGACTAACACAATTAATTAGAACCAGTGAAAGTTGCATTAGGAATTTAACCGTCTGTTTTTTTTTTTAATATTTCATGTGTTTATTTTCTATATTTTGTAATAAATAAAGTTAAAATTTGTGTAATTTAGCTGAATTTTTTCGGAACAGTTGTAATACGTAGTAGCCCGTAGCGTAATGGTTAGTGCGTTCGACTGTTACGCTGGCGGTCTGGGTTCGCTTCCCAGCCTCGTCCACCTAAAAACTAAAAAGTTTTTTTCAGAGCTACTGCCTCTTGCGAGGAACTGACAAATCCTCCAAGAGTATCACTTGTCACGAATAAGTGCTTCTCGTCTAGCCGTTCGGATTCGGCATAAAATTGTAGGTCCCTTCCATTCCTGTCGACAGGCGCACACAGGAATGGTTGCGAATTGTTAGTCACTAGGCCCTGGTTCTTCACGAGCCGTTGTGCCACCCAATTTATTTATTTTATGTAATACATACGTCTTGAACCAATAACCAAACAAATAAAGTGTATGACTGGATCTATTACTTGATCTATTACATATGTAAAATTTCAAAAATTGTATGAAGATAAACGAGAATAATTTAAAAAAAAATATTCTCAGGCATGAAATTTATTTGTTTAATTTTATGAATTGCAATCATAACCTACAGTGTGGGACAAAACAAGAGCACTCAATTCCACTTGGTTACATTTTGCTTAAGTAAATTTCTAAACCTGAATATATTTAAATGAATTTTATTTGGTGAATGAAAGTATACATTAGCTCTTCAATCACAAAGAAAAAAAATATATTAGCTACACAGTAAGGGAAATACAACAAAAAATTTAAAAAATTATTAAAAGCAATTGCGACTAAACTATAGCACATATTTAAATTCCTTAGTTGTTTTCCAATATTTTGTTATGAAGCCACTATTTTTGATAACTGGTGCTTGACAACTACCAGGTATTGACTCAATCAAGTTCTTTATGGTTTCCTGGGGGATACTTCCAAGCAATTTCTGTTAGAACAACAAGAAAATCCTTGTTTTTCCATCTTTCACGTTGAGTCTGGCGATCTTCAATCTCCAATAGGTTTTTTTTGGGGATGAGCTCAGGTGACTGTGCCGGCCCCTTCAAAACGTTGATTTTATTTTCCAAAAAACAATTTTGCACTAATTTAGCGGTATGTTTTTGATCGATGACATATTGGAATGTCCATTTGAAGGGCATTTCTACTTCTGCGTGTGGCAGCAACATGTTTTGAAGGACGTCATCATACACAAAACGATCCATTATACCATCTATTTAAGAGTTGGGCTAATTCTTTGACTAGAAAAACATCCCCAGGCCAAAACATTTCTCCTCCGTGGTTTATTGTGCATCTGTGAAACGTGGGTTTAGCCTTTTGCGTTATTTTATCAGAACATTGCAGATTAAACTTCTGGATTCGTCCGAAAATAACATTGCTTTCTATTTGGCAACAGTCCAGTCTATGGGGCCGAAGGAATGAAGCAAGTCCGCAGACCGAAAGGCAAAATGCTAAGCCATAACGTTTCACAAAGGCACAATAAACCACGGAGGAGAAATGATTTGGCCTGGGGATGTTTTTCTAGTCAAAGAATCAGCCCAACTCATAAAATAGATAGTATAATGGATCATTTTGTGTATGATGACGTCCTTCAAAACATGTTGCTGCCACACGCAGAAGTAGAAATGCCCTTCAAATGGACATTCCAATATGTCATCGATCAAAAACATACCGCTAAATTAGTGCAAAATTGTTTTTTGGAAAATAAAATCAACGTTTTGAAGGGGCCGGCACAGTCACCTGACATCATCCCCATAAAAAAACCTATTGGAAATTGAATATCGTCAGATTCATCGTGATAGCTGCAAAAACAAGGATTTTCTTGTTGTTCTAACAAAAATTACTTGGAAGTATCCCCCAGGAAATCATAAAGAACTTGATTGAGTCAAGCCCCAGTTATCAAAAATTGTGGCTTCATAATAAAATATTGGAAAACAACTAAAGAATTTAATTATTTGCTTTAGTTTTGTCGCAATTGCTTTTAATACTTTTTTAAATTTTTTGTTGTATTTCCTTTACTGTGTAACTAATATATTTTTTTTCTTTGTGATTGAAGAGCTAATGTATACCTACATTAACCAAATAAAATTCATTTAAATATATTGAAGTTTAGAAATTTACTTAAGCAAAATGTAACCAAGTGAAATTGAGTGCTCTTGTTTTGTCCGACACTGTATATGATATAACTGCATACAGTTTGAGCAAAAAAAGATGCTATGTCAATTCTTGTTAATGATATAGCTAAATGAATGCAAACAAAAAAAATAAGAATCTTAAGATTGGTTCTTAAACAACAAAAAAAAAAATAACAAGGGACCTAATTTTACAAACTAAAAAATATTCATTATTATTCCCGGATGAAAAAATGCCTAGTTTAAGTCTAGCTTGGGCATAAGGCCCTAGTAAGTTTTCAGTATGGAAAATATTGACTACGAAACCTTGTCATATACTTGGTATCCCTTGCTGGATTTCAGTACCAAAAATGTTGACGAGGGAATCTTTTCAAAGACTCGTGCGGCGCTTCCTAGAAAAAACTTGTTGGATATGTTTCGGTACGCCATATCAGGAATGTCACTTGTACACCAAAAGACAAACATTTTACAAGCACCATTCAATTTCAGTATCATACCACAATTTGTTCTCTATTTCCTTTGAGTTTTTCTTCATATGTAATTTTTCTATTGGTGTGAGACATATGTATATTATAGGATTGTTCAATGAGGAAAGAGTCAGATTAGAATAGAACAGAACAGCACATATTTGTGAGCAACGTCAGACAAGTTAGAGCCAAAAACCCGTTCTAAGTTTTTCTACCTAAAAAGCAAATACATAAAATCCTGTTCTATTTTCTGTATGTATTTGTTATGCAAAATGGCCCAGTGGGTAGCGCATTGGACGGAGAAGCAGGAGATCGCGAGTTCAAGTCCCGCACATAAGCCAACTTAAACTTTTGTAGTATGTTTTTGCCTGACGAAGCAAAAGGGTTCATAATCGTCAAGGCCCTTGTTCTAGCCTTTGCTAACCCTTGCTAGCCCCTTGCCAGAATCTATGTTAAACTCTTAAGTGCCTTTGTCGAAAACTTGATTGTTTTTCTGCCCGGGTTCTAACATTAACAAAAGACAGGGCATTTATGACTTCCGAACTTGACTTGGCCCTTTAAGCTATAGCGGTTAAAATGTTTACTTTCGATAAAAAAGTTAACATTACAGGATTAATAATCGATAAGTTCTCAAAGTTTGTACTCTTACGTACATACATATTTAAAACAATTTTAAACTTCCGGTCTCTTCAAAATCGTGATCGATTTAAAGCCAAAATCTAAATCATTTTGAACTTTATTATGCAGTCCTATGCCGAATTGTATAGGTATCGGCTATCGTCGTGCGTCGTCGTGGTATCGTTTCCAAATTCCAATCCGCATCCAATTAAGTAAATCCTATGTTTATTTTTTCGTGAAAGTTACATTCAAACGCAATGAAATGTCAACGTCATTTTGTATCTCATCAATAGAAGTTGGCTGTCCAAATAAATCACATTACAAGCCTGCTAATGGGTTAATGGAATATTTATAATTTCCCAGCCCTGTTTTATGCCACATCAATAGCTTTGTTGTATGAATGTACATACATAGCATATATGTTGCTAATGTACAGTACATACATCTATGCTCTCGTTCCTCCTGTACAAGTACACACAAATCAAAATGCCTAAAAATATATGGAATAGGGAATTTGTCATCGACGATGTCAACAGGACAAGGACAGAAACCATCAAGCACATTACTTTATAACACTGAGATCTATAATAGTCGTTCGTAGGATACCAAAATGAGGCTTCATTGCCTCTGGAATAAAATGCAATCCGCTGCTAATGCTTCTCTCTGGCTCTTGGTTGGTTTTAGATTATATTCACAGAATTTGCGGAAACTTTGTCAATCTAACAAACAATTTGCATTAGAATTGAAATTGGCAAACGGTATGTTTGTGTATCTGCTCGTAATATGTACGTCGTAAGCCATTCGGACCGTCCGTTATCGCTTTTAAATTGAGTTGTTCTAATGCATTTCACATTAATGTCATCCACTATTTTCAAAAAGGATATAAATGTTTAGGTGAATCTATGGGAAAACGACGTCAAACTATAAACATCTACTTTTGACTGGTTTTCAGAATAAGGCCTCCTTCCCCTGCCATCGTTTTCCCAAAGTTTTGACTGCTTATATTTAAAACTCAGTGGATAACATCTATTTGCTGCTGCTGTCACATTAATATAGAGCTTAAGAGTCATAGAAACTCACTAAGCGTATTGTTGTCCTGAATTGATGGCAAACAGGTATACATTAATGCAAATAAGCAGATAAGTTTATATGGATTGCGAATAAAATACATAACATACCTAAGCCTAAAGTAAGCCATTTTAGTTCACGTCAAAATTGCAAATCAGTTTAAATTTACACCGGGTAGATATATAAATTTATTTATCTACTTAATTTGATGCTATAGTTCTTTATCCTTTAAGTAGGTACCTATATACCTATGTATACCTAATACCTTACCTACAGTAAATTGTTCGATTTCTAATGGATTTTTAATTTCAAATCAGCTATTATATCGAATTATTATATTATACCTTATTCACCAGGTCTGGGTTCGCTTCCCAGCCTCGTCCACCTAAAAACTAAAAAGTTTTTTTCAGGGCTACTGCCTCTTGCGAGGAATTGACATATAAGTGTATAAGTGCTTCTCGTCTAGCCGTTCGGATTCGGCATAAAATTGTAGGTCCCTTCCATTCCTGTCGATAGGCGCACACAGGAATGGTTGCGCGCAGATAAACAATATAGTTTTCGACAAGGCACTAGTGATTTTCACACAGATTCTGGCAAGGGGCTAGCAAGGGTTAGCAAAGGCGATAGTTTGCGATATAACGGTCCGCAATTTAAAAGTAAGGAATTAAAGACTTTATGTGATAGTTACGGTTCTACTATAAAGTTTACGGCACATTACCATCCACAGGCTAATCCGGCAGAACGGATTAATCAAATTTTAAAGACGACACTTAGGGCTTACGTTTCAGTAAACCATAGGGCTTGGGATTCGCAGTTGGCGAAAGTAGCGTGCAGTATACGCACGGCCCAGCATGAAGTTATGATGTATCGCCGTATTACGCAAATTTTGGTCGAGGTATGGTGACTTTTGGAGGCGAATCCTTAACCACCATTCCGCATGAAAGGGGCGATAATACGGACGACACTAAGGAACAGTTAAGGAAACTTAGGGAGGAGATAGGGAAAAATTTATAGTCGGCAACCAAGAAGGCAACGAAAGCATATAACCTTCGTCGGAGAGACGTTCAGTATCTTCCGAACGAATTGGTTTGGCGACGTTACTTCACCCTATCTGAAGCCGCGAACTATTATACAGCAAAATTAGCGCCTAAATTTCTAGGCCCGTTTCTAATTAAAAAGCGAGTATCGCCGTGGACTTATGTCCTAGCAGACGAAAAAGGCACGAATCGAGGTACCTGGAACGTTAAGGATTTAAAGCCTTACTGCGACGAACCCGAAGGATCCGAAAATTAGTCGTGTAACGGATGAACTACACTATGAGGTACTGAGAGTTTTCAAACTCAGTGATGTGCTTACTCTCGCCTGGAGCGATCGAGAACTTTTAGAAAAAATACACTGTCACTTAAGTGGATTGACAGCAACGCAACACAACAACCTACATTTAACTTTCCTTTTTTTATGGCTACTAGCCCATCCTTAAATACATAATCTTAAATTTAACCTAATTTACATTGACCGACATTCAAGAATGGAACGCTAAACGCTTATCCCCAATTCCCCCAAATCTGCACAAAGGTCCACCGAATAGTAGATTGCGCGTTAGGCAGTTTAATTTAAGTACCTATTTGCCTTCCCGCTTCGTTTCCTCAAAAATATTTATAAAGTAGTTCAGAAATTGTACAGATCTTTTTCGAAACATATTCAAAAAGTTAGAATTAATAATGTAGAGTAGCTGAGAGAATGCTCAGAATTGTATTTTCAACTTTTTATAGTTTCTTTATTTTTCTCAAAGGTATTATTGTGAATATGTCTAGATACGGCCTTGGATTCGTCAAGTTTTGGGACAACGCCAACAACTTGGAGAATTCAGTGAATGTGTGGGTAAAAGAGAGTTTCGATGGAACTCAACTTCCGAGTGATACCGCAACCGAGTTCCACGATAGCTATTGCATGAGAGTGTGAATGTGTGAGTGAAAGAGGGCGGCCAATAGAGGACAAAGGCTAAGCAAGATCAACCACTTCTTGATTGACTGTCATATCCGTGAGGTTTAATTTTGATTTTGAATTTGAATAAAGAGTCGAAAATAATTTTAAGTTGAAAAAAATTAGAATATAGAAATCGATAGTGTCTTTGGTTTTTGGAAAGTGTTTCAAAAAAAAAAGAATTAAGTGGAAAAAGGAAAAGGAACTCGCTTTGATGAAAGGAGTTGGAAATCGTCAGAACGGGGCGAAGGATAGTTAAAGAGGAAAGAGCAGGAAGAGGAAAAGAAAGGAATTAAGATAAGTAGAGTGTTTATTTTATTCGTTTGCTAAATTGTTTGAATTTTAATTCGGTTGGCTTTTGGTTTAATCGTTGTCTTAAATCCCTAAATTGAGGGACTCGTGACCCATTTCTTAGAGTAGCTTATTTCTTTGTTAATTTTATTTCGGGACCGAGTATTAGCGGTCCATTCTTGCGGTCTTTATTTTGTAATTTTCTTTGTTTTATTTTATCTTACATTTTCTTTGAATTTGTCCTCCGACAATTCAATAACATATAATTTTATACTTTCTTTCTTCCAGGCGAAAGCCAAGGTTTCCTAGACAATATTCAATAAAAATAATTTTTTTTTTTCCTCGGGAATAAACATTTGCGTTTCCTTCATTAATTGAAGACGATAGTTTCAGCATACGGTCAAGGCAAATGACCCTATAAAAAGTTTCCTGGCGCCCACCCTACAGCGTGAGTACGTTCCTGTACTTACGACATAAATTTAATTTAATAATCCTTCATTACCTAAATACCTACATACTTAGGTACTTTTCTTTTTATAACACCCAATTTTGTTCATATTTAATTCGAGTTGTTTACTTTTTTGTGTATCTCTAATTTGGCGAACCCACCCCAGCTGACTAGCCGGTTGGCTGCATCGTTGTTGCAGTGTGGTTGCAATATTTCGTTCTCTCGTTCCCTCTATTTCTTTTAATCGTGTTTCGTCAACTTGTTTGACATTCCGATTTTAACTTTCGTGTGTGCCGGGCACAATTTTATTAATGTAATTCGTTTGCGTTTTAATTATCATCTTAATTGGATTCGTACAATCCTAAGTCGCGGTTTTTAAGTATTAAAATTCGTCTTCCTAACCATCATAAATAATCTACCTGAATTCGGTCGGGAAATATTGCAACAATTGGCGCCCAACGTGGGTCTTGGCGATTATGAACCCTTTTGATTCGTCGGGAAAAAATAAAGTTAGCTTATGTAGGACTTGATCCCGCGATCTTCTGCTTGTCAGTCCAATGCGCTACCTACTGGGATATCCGCTATAGACAAATTCAATATCGAAAGTGAATAAGTTTCATACTCTAATGTTTCATACCATATTGCATAACAAACACATAGGGGCTTATTCATAGTCGCAGATAGACCCAGGTTTAACTAACCTACAGTTTAAGACAATTTTGGCTAAATGAAAACAGTCCGATTTTAATTACGAGTTGTTGGTTTTATATTTTTATAAGATAATTAACTTGGTATACTTCACAAATAGCTTCAAATATTTTGAAATGATAAACTTATAAAAATAGAATCAACGTGCGGAAATTCAACTAAACCTATGTTTAGCATTAGGCCCAGCTCTAAAATGACTATGAATATGCCCCAAAGAGTAGAACAGGATTTTATGTACTTGCTTTTATGGTAGAACAACTAAGAACACGTTTTCGGTTCTAACTTGTCTCACGTTTCTCACAAATCTGTGCTGCTCTGATATGAAAAAGGAGACAAGGGAAAGGTAGAAATAAGTGTCGTATGATACAAAAATTGCATTGTTCAAAAATTGTTGTTTTTGGTGTGCAAGAGACATTCCAGATGGCGAGTACCGAAACATGCCCAATAAGTTTTTAAAGGGAGGGCCTCACGCCGTCTTCTCAGGAGGAACAAGAGGCCAGTCGACTCTTATGAGGGTTGTAGCGGCAGGCGTGATGTGCGAAAACTCTATCAAAACTATTAACCCATGTATTATATACATACAAGGCTAAGCGGCGAAAACAGCCAAGATGCGGCTGCTAGGCAGAAAACTCGATTCAACTTGGACGATAATGGCAAACACTTCCGTCCACCCAACCTAACAAATTGTGTCTGGCGGTACCCGAACTTAAGTCGTACAAGGCTCTCTGTGTGAATGGTCTACCAGCCGAACTATTCAAATCAGCGGAAGATGGATTTGTAAGGAGCATATACCAACTAATCGCAAAATTTGGTCCGATGAAAATATGCGGTATGCCTGGTAAATAGAACCTCGGTATAGTGGGTTCCATCCGTAAAAAGAGATTCTCTAGAATGCGCCAACTGCAGAGGAGTAAGTCATCCAAGCGGCGCCGCTTATAAAATCTTGTCGGTTATCCTGTGTGACCGCTTAAAACCTTTTGTTAACGATTTGATCGTGGTTTTAGAACAGACAAGTCAACCGTCGATCAATTGTTCACACTCCAACAGATTTTAGAAAACAATCAGGAATTCCAGATCGATAGGTACACCTCTTTATCGATTTTAAAGTCCCGTATGATGGCTTAAAAAATGACAAATTATACAGAGCCATGTCATATCTTGGCATCACTGCCAAACTCGTCCGCTTGTGCAGGATGACGATGGAGAAATCTCGCTGGTCCGTCAAAATCAGTACGAAAACTACGAATCCTTTGATGTTGAGAAAGGTCTGAGGCAAGGCGACGCCCTATCACGCAACCTTAATAACATCATTTTTGAAGCAATTGTACGCAACGCACAAGTCAACACCAGCGGTGGTACAATTTATCAAAAGTCCGTTCAATTGCTTGCGTATGTAGACGACATAGACATTGTCGGCAGAACGAAGCGAGCTGTAACAGGCGCGTTTGCGAGCTTTGAATCAGAGGCGGTTAATGAGAACAAGATGAAGTATATGCTGTCATCGAGAGAGGAATCTCAACATCGTCGACTCGGGCAAAATATCACGATGGACTGATATAACTTCGAAGTTGTTAAGGACTTTGTCTACCTGGGCTCCACTATTACCTCGCAAAATGACATCACTGCAGAGATCAAACGAAATATTACTTTTGCCAACCGCTGTTTCTTCGGCCTAAGAAGGCATTTTAGTAGTAAGGCCCTCTCTTAGAGAACCATCCGGGTCCTGCTCTATGGGGCAGAAGCATGGATGTTGAAACAATCGGCTGAAAGTCTGCTAGGGTGCTTTGAGAGGAAGATTCTTCGTGTGATTTTCTGTCCGGTGTGTACCGAAGGAGCGTGGAGGAGAAGATTCAATGACGAGCTATACGGGCGATACAGCGACTTTGACCTGGTCAAGAAGCTGAAAGAAAAGCGGCTGAGATGGCTGGGGCACGTGGAGCAAATGTACAACAACGCACCTGCCCGACGTGTCTTCGAACCCCCGATGGTACACGCAGCAGAGGAAGAACCCATAACTGGTGACGCGACCAAGTGACCTCAACCAACTCGGTGTGCGCAACTGGAAGCAGCTAGTTAGACTGCTTTCACACAAGGAAACTGAGTTGCCGGCAACTGGGAGTTTGTAGGCGAGAAGGGCGCAAGGGAAAGAAAAAAATCTCCCCTCTCACCCTTCTCGCCGACAGACTAGCTAGTTTCTGGCAACTGAGTTTCCTTGTGTGAAAGGGGACATAGCTGGTTGGAAGGGCTTGTTAGTTGAGGCCATCCTGGGATGTGAGCGCCATCTAAAGTAAGTAGGTACCTACCTTCGCACCAAAAAACAACTTTCCTTTTTACTTGGGATTTGAAGTTTTAAAATAAATGTCAAAAATCTACTCGTTAGCATTTTGAATAAAAACAAGCTCTCAAAATATAATTTCGAATCCCCTTAATACAGATTTCCATTGCATTTCTCTGCCATTCGCATGAACCATGATTCTTCCCTTCCTTACTTTTATGTATGTACGTATAGGTAGGTAGCTCCACAAGATGAACGAACCGTTATTGCATTATTAATCCTCCCAAAATGAAACCCTCGCGAAATAAGCCGATTGGCGGTTGTGCTTTGCTGCAGTCTGAATTCTGAAACCTAGTATCAGAATTAACCACACAACCGAAAAAATTCTCCTTCTTCCCATTTCACATCCACAAGTTATATAGGTATAGGTACTCTACATGTTCATGGGGATATTTAATTAAATCTTTTATTCGCGTTAGCTATTTCTGGCAGAAAAGGATTTATTTCCCTTTAGCGCAATGACAATACCCATACAAACAAGAACACACTGCCATCAGAGCTATGGTGTGCCACACGTTTCAAAATGTGTGTCTGTTTGTTTGAATATATTGTTACTTCTTGCCTGAATCAGCACATCGTAATTTCGGGTTGCACTTAATGGCAATTAAATTTCAACCGAACCCTCCTTCCGAAAAGCACATACATCTAGTAGATCCTTTTCAAAGGATCTCTCTGCTGCTGCTATATAATGCGCTCGATGAGCATGATGACGACGACGACGCGACGTCTGTGGCAAGTGTCTGCATAATTACATACTAAGAGCATCGTAAGTGGTACTCATTCCACAGTAGAATATTCACCCTCGAATGCAGCCTCCCACCCTAAGTCTTATACAACTGCGAGTACAATGACGTCTGTCCGATGAGAATGACAACAAGGACAATGCTATAGCGAATGTGACTCAGCCGTGTTTTCAATCGACCGTATATCCTGCGAAGAGTGTCCCTTCCCTCTCTATCTTCGATGAAAATCACAGTGAATGTTAAATTTATCTTTAGACGCGGGGACACACAATTTATTTGTTGCTGAATTTAAGTATCATCAGACATTGATAGAAGTTTGGTCCGTTCGACCGTGACTTGTTCACATATGGGGTGAAGTTCCGTTCCTTTTTCTACCGGATATTGTCTTCCCCTTGTAGGTATGTATAGTGATGATGGCATTCGGTGTGTTTAAGTTTGAGATTTGTCTGCGATTATTTACGCATTTCAAAAATTCTACAGACCAAACAATATAAATTGTAACAATTATTTCGAAACGTCCGTCGGTCGTCCATCGCTCGTTGTCGACTGCCGTCTATGGTTTGGTATTGAATTTGTAATTTAGGGTAAATATAACGGTTCTCTTAAGTTGTATGTTTTGACTCAAGTCTGTCTTATGCGACTGGTCTTTTAATATCGGCAGAGATCACCTTAAAAAAATAAAATAAAATGGGAAATGGGATTGGCGGTTAACGAGGACATGACGAAGTATATACTGTCATCGAGAGAGGAATCTCAACATCTTCGACTCGGGCAAAATGTTACGATGTACACAACTTCGAAGTTGTCAAGGGTCTACCTGGGCTCCACTATTACCTCGCAAAACGACATCAGTGCAGAGATCAAGCGAAGAATTACTCTTGCCAACCGCTGTTTCTTCGGTCTAAGAAGGCATTTAAGTCGTAAGGTTCTCTCGCAGAGAACCAAGGAGACTTTATACAAGCCCCTAACCATCCCGGTCCTGCTTTATGGGTCAGAAGCATGGACACTGAAAGATTCGGATAAAAATCTGCTAGGGTGCCTTGAGAGGAAGATTCTTTGTTTGATTTTCGGTCCGGTGTGTATCAAAGGAGTGTGGAGGAGAAGATTCAACGACAAGCTATACGGGCTATACAGGGCGTTGACCTGGTCAAAGAGCTGAAAATACAACGGCTGAAATGGCTGGGGCACGTGGATCTTATGGACATCAACGCACCTGCCCGACGAATCTTCGAATCAAACCCCGATGATGTACGCAGCAGAGGAAGAACCCATAACTGGTGGCGCGCACAAGTGGAGGATGACATCAACAAACTCGGTGTGCGCAACTGGAAGCGGCTAGCTAGGGACATAGCTGGCTGGAGGGGCTTGTTAGTTGTCAGTGCCATCTAAAGTAAAGTAAGTAAGTAAGAGATCACCTAATGTAAGGATGTTCAAAGGGTAGTTATGTGCATTTAAGAGGACACAAGCGTCCACAGGTTTGTCTCAAAACCCACCTATGCTACGAACTCCTGCTCTCACCTCCTAGTGGTGAACATCGGGTGTCTAGTACCTCAGCTGGAGATGGGGTTTTAATCCCTGCTGTGGAAAGCTGTTGGGGACAACCAACGAGAGGGGTGGGGAGTGTTTCCAATAAGGCAATTCTCCTTTAGTCCAGGCAGCAGTGAAAGAATTTCCCAGATGAAATCAACGGTTGCAGCTACAGTACCAGGTGGGTGAAACTACTTAGTGAACACCTTAGGGGCTACTACGACATATTCGTAGCTCAGGCCTATAAGGACCGGTTTATCCGGCTCCCTACCCTTGGAGATATACTAACGGTCTGGCCCTCCATGCCGGGGGTTGTTGGTGGTAGTAACTTCCTACCACGTAAAAAAACTCAGTTCCAAAACAACGACAAGCCTCGGATATGGATGATTTTAAAGTTGATTACCCCAGCAAACGAAACAAGGACAATGAATTTCGGATCTGTACGTGGGACGTCCTGTTCTTATACAGAGCACTTGCGACTGAACAATTAGTGGAGAACCTGGACATGCTAAAGGCTGACGTAACAGCCATCCAAGAAGTGCGATGGGATGGAGAGGTCATACGGAGACTGAAATCGTATGACATCTACTACGGCAGGTGCTTCAAGGAGCAGGGTCAGCGGCTTTTTCTTTGCGGTTTTGTGATAAGGAGAAGACTTAGGCAAGAAGTCTTGGGATCCAAAGTGTAAGCAAGCGCCTGGTCACAAGCCGCTTCAAAGGCAAATTTAAGAACATTACTCTGATCTTTGTTCACGCCCCCCATGAAAAGTGATATTACTCAACTCAACCAAAGCAGCGTTCTATGATCTCATGGAGATAACGTATGATATGTGCCCGAAATACGCCGTGATGATCATTCTTGGTGACTTCAACGTAAGATTCAGAAAGGAGGGCATCTTTGGTTCAATAGTCGGAGGACACAGCCTTCACGACGAAACTTACCGGCAACGGATACCTTTCCGAAGCATGGACTTTGAAAATATCGGATGAAAGTCTGCTAAGGTTCTTTGAGAGGAAAATTCTTCGTGTGATTTTCGGTCCGGTGTGTATGGAAGGAGTGTGGAGGAGAAGATTCAATAGAAGTTATACGGGCTATACAGCGACGTTGACCTGGTCAAAAAGCTAAAAATGTAGCGGATGAGATGGCTGGAGCACGTGGAGCGTATGGACAGCAACGCACCTGCCTGACGAGTCTTCGAATCCAACTCCGATGGTGTACGCAGCAGGGGGAGAACCCATAACACGTGGCGCGATCAAGTGCAGGAATACCTCAACCAACTCGATGTGCGAAACTGAAAGCGGCTAGCTAGGGACAGAGCTGGCTGGAGAGGCTTGTGAGTTGAGGCCGTAGCCCACCCTGGGCTGTGAGCGCCATCTAAAGTAAAGTAAGTAAAAGATCACCTTTTTAATTTTTAATGCGTCTTTTTTAAGAAACACCGACACAGTGCTCTAAATTCAAATTTGTTTGTTAAGGCCGTGTGTTAATTGCGTTAAAGTTTTGGTTAAATTTGATCCCAGTTAAATTTGATCCGTTTTTATAAGCGTGAATATAATTGAAGGGATGTGATGATTGCATTAAATGGGATTTTATAAAAAAATATATATTTCCCATTGACATTCCTTGCGTTAAGAAACCTATCAGAGACGGTGTCAACCTATCCAAAAATGTTCAGATACCTTGATTTGTTGTTGCAATAGCTTTTTTCAGAAGAATTACAACACAAATCTATCCAAATGACTTCGGATATGATCTTGAGCGCGGAAATTGCAGTTTGGCAGTTGCAGTCATGGACCTATACACCTGGACAGATAGTCGATCGTCATTCCCATACCAAAGTTGCATTAAAGATGGTCTCACCTACTAATGGCTAAAACAGATGTGCAGCGAGTCTGCACGCATCTCTGCATGCAGAGCTGCACACGAAACACATGTGCATAGTTTCTGACATTCATGATGCATAGTTATATCACACAATTACATGAAAGCACAGCGTTGACGATGTGACACAATAGTGTTGGAACGAGATTTTCTTCGTTGGTCGATGGCAGGATGGCAACGCCGGCTTCTTGGATTCTTAAACAAAAATCACCAACACAAACAATTTTTTTGAAAGAATGGCATTTGATGTCAATATGAGTTATGCCAAATACCAATTATTTAAGATTTTTTTCTTTGCTGTTGTGGCTGCAATGATGCTGCGCAGCAAATTTAGAAATAGAGATATCGTGCAGCGCTGCGCTGCATGCAGACTTTGAGTGAATCTGCTCCCATAAGAACCTGTGTAAATTAATTTCGCTGCATGGAAAACGCTGCACATCTGTTTAGCACATAAAAGCGACAACATTTCCCTATTGTGCCACGTCGAATGGTTTGGGAGAGCCTTTAAGGCAAAACATTCGCTAGTCAAAATTTATTTACATGGATATAAATGAGAGTGAGCAATAAGCCAACGGCGAATGTTTCTCCGCCGCACCAAATGAATTATGATTCGCGTTGGTTTGGAAGAGCCTTAAGAGGGGTAAGGTAAGGAAAGGTGGCACTCCCTAGATCACGTATATGCAATTTTTAATTCTCTAAGATGTTTAGTTTAGTCATAAATCAATTTTAAAGACAAAAAAAGGTATCAACTTTGCAGGGTCTATAGGATGTAAGTTTGGCCGCAAATGGGGTTAAAAGATAAAAGTTCGTTTTCCATAACGTGCGATACATCGATCGAAAGGTGGCACTCCCTAGATCACGAATATGCAATTGTTAACTCCCTAAGATGCTTAGTTTAGTCATAAATCAAAAAAGACAAAAAAAAGGTGTCAACTTTGTAGGATCTACTTAACCACTATACTCACTTAACTCACTATATCTAAATAAATTTTCCAAATATACAACAAACCTTAAATAAAATCTTGTATTGACAACTAATAGTCCTGATAGCGGCGGCGGGCGGGAGAAAATCACACATCAAATTCAAAACGTTGGAAAACTATGGAAACCTAAGAGAAATCTCAAGTCATCAATAAATTTCTTAATTCATTTCCCTTGAGGCAAACATTTCCCAATCCCAGCAAGGATTCTCAACTCAAATGCCATGCCATGCACTTGAATTCACAACAACATCAAGAAAATTCTTACATACAAACACACTCAGACCTCGACCTATGCACATGCACGCTACACCGAAAAACAAGTCATTTAATATGCCCTTAAGATAAACAAACAATAAGAAGGATAAGAAAGATTGTTCCATCGAGATGAACTTAAGACGTTTTAGCACTAATGCACCCTGATATCCTCCATCTATGGGCAAAGTCGTACTACACAATCATGAAGACGATGATGATGATAATGATGATGTTTCTTCTTGCTACTGCATTGAAGGTCTTATGTATAGTTGTTGTTTTTGTTGTTATTTCTGTTTAAGCTGCTGCTTCTGCTGGCTGCTGCTGGCTGCTTCTACCGTTTACCAAAAGGATTGTTATGACATACTATATGAGTTTGCTTGGTTAGAATAAAGTGATTTGTCAAGAGGTTCCTTATAATACCCTATACCTATAGAGATACATTAGAAAACACAGAAAGATAGATAAAACTTGACTATACTGAACTCTATAACCAGTTTTCGGATATAAGCTTCTGCACTGAGCTTCCTTTTCTATTTGATGTTGGATGATGCTCCGGACTTCATAGGAATGCACTAACGAACGAAAGAACAAACGAAACGAACGATTGCTTAGTGCTCTATCATCCTCTGTTGATACAGACATAACGTTCTTTCAAGTTTTTTGTTTTTATTTTGTTGTCCTTGATGCGTTTATCGGAAAGAAGAATGTGAGGTTCAATGAATTGAATAGCAAATACATGGGCGAAAGGACGAAAACGAGGAAGTAACTATAAACAACTATGCCAACAAAAATGATAACCGACGAGACCATCAATCGTGTTTGGTAGACAAGAAAGTAAATATAGAATAAATCTTCTAAAGGTCTTCGTTCGCCTAGGATGATAATGTTGTGTAGAATTCATGGTTTTACTCATTTTTTTTCTCTTCCTTTCTTCGGTTATTACAAGATTACCCCTATCAAAAAGTGTTAGTCTTTGTTGTCAATGCATAATGATATCCTTGCAAATGTGCATCCTGTCGCATGCCACTCTATATAATATTCGAGACCTTCCATTTGCTGCTTTAAGCACCACATTGGGTCATCATGTGTGTCAATTTGTAATGAGAATGACATAAAGGATAACGAATGCAAGAAGGACGAGTCTTTGTGTATGGAATAAAATTATTATTATGTATTTGTATCTAAGTAGGTTTATGATGGAATATAGAAACTATCCATTAGACAGAAGGACACATACACGACACATTGAACTATATTATCGGAAAAGCCGGGGTTGACATTGATTGCTATCGGTTTATTGCTTTCGATTGAGTTGGTAGGGAGGTACTTACCAAGAGATGTGGGGCTTATGTTTACATAATAGGTAAGACATTTTATGTGCAATTATTGACCAATTATTGAATTTGTTTTGATGCATGATTATTATGATATTTCTTGAAGGATATCAATATAAATTTAAGTCGATTAAGGGATTTGATTGGAGTGGTAGGGTATATTTAATGCAATTAGCTTCCTTAAATGACAACACAGGCAGTGGCGGATCCAGGGGGTGCCTATAGGGGTTAAATTCCCCCCACAACCGATTCCTAAAATTAATTGAAATCAATAATTCAACAAGTCCAATTAAATAACGCTAAGTCTTCTATAAGTCTAAGAAAGATAGGATCTAACCGGGAACAAATTAGGTAATTCATGAAATTTTATTGCTGGTATCGATGCAGAATTTTATCCTCAACAACATATCCAAAGTCCTCCAAAATCCCCGCATTGGCTTTTTGTATAAACGCATTTAAAGAGGTGGAGAGTAATGGGAGGTGGGAGTTTATCAAGCTCAACATTTTGTTATAATACAATCTTATCACATGACACATGTTTTTAGGGTGCTTTAAAACGCTGATTCTTAATAGATTGAAACTGAAAAGATACGTGTATCCTGTAGAAACTTAAAGTCCTTTTTATGGAATGATAACTTTTTTTAAAGTACAACAAGTAAAATATTACCAAAAACCATTTTGAGATAATGGGATATTAATGAAATTTGGTATAAATGTTCTATTTGTCATGTTTACCAAGAATCAAAGGAGTCGCGAAAAATATCTGGGGTGAAAGGGTGTTTTTTTTAGGGCGAGATGTTAGTGCATCATTATTACCATAACATCTATGAATAAGTTTTGACATTGATGAAATTTTCTAAAAATATTAAATATGTCATGGTTTCCAAGAGTATCAAAAGAGTCCATTAAAAAAACTTGATCCAAAGAGTTTTTTTTAGAGAGTTAATGTTCGACCCGCCCTATACGGAGCAAAATGTTAGGTCCTACGAAAAATTGTATTTTCGTGTAATCGAGATAGTGCATATGACATATGATATATGTTTTAACAGTGCTTTTTAATGTCGAATTTTATTAAATAAAAACTAATATGATACAAGCACCCTAAAAAAAGTTAGATTAATTTTGAAGCAAAAATTACTGTTTTTTTTCGTTAAGCAGGTCAAACATTACGATGTTCAAAAGGGTAGTTATGTGCATTCAAGAGGACACAAGCGTCCACAGGTTTTTCTCAAAATCCACCTCTGTCTACCAACTCCTACTCTCACCTCCACGTGGTGAACATCGGGTGTCTAGTACCTCAGCTGGAGACGGGGTTTAAATCCCCGTGGAAAGCTGTTGGGGACAGCCAACGAGAGAGGGGGGGGAGGAGTGTTCCCACTAAGGCACTTCTCCTTTCATCGAGGCGGCAGCGGACGAATTCTCTAGATGGAATCAACGGTGGCGTCTACAGTTCCAGTTAGGTTGAACTACTTAGTGAACACCTTATATGGGCTACTACGACATATTTGTAGCTCAGGCCTATAAGGAGCGGTTTATCCGGCTCCCTACCCTTGGAGTTATACGAAGGGTCTGGTCCTCCGGGTCGGGGGTTGTGCGTCGGGGTAACTTCCCTACCACGTAAAAAAAGTTGTTCCGAAACAACAACAAGCCTCGGATATGGATGATTTTAAAGTTGACGACCCCAGCAAACGAAACAAGGACAATGAATTTCGGATCTGCACGTGGAACGTCCTGTCCTTATACAGAACACGTGCAGCCGAACAATTAGTGGAGAACCTGGACAGGCTAAAGGCTGACGTAACAGCCATCCAGGAAGTGCGATGGGATGGAGAGGGCGTACGGAGACTGAAAACGTGTGACATCTACTACGGCGGGTGCTTGAAGGAACAGGGTCAGCGGCTCTTGGGTTGTGGTTTTGTGATAAGGGGAAGACTTAGGCAAGAAGTCTTGGGCTTCCGAAGTGTAAGCGAGCGCCTGGTCACAATCCGCATCAAAGGCAAATTTAAGAACATTTCGCTGATTTGTGTTCACGCCCCCCATGAAAGGAGAGAAGACTCAACCAAAGAAGCATTCTACGATCTCTTGGAGACAACGTATGATATGTGCCCGAAGTACGACGTGAAGATCATTCTTGGTGACTTCAACGCAAGATTCGGAAAGGAGGGCATCTTTGGTTCGATAGTCGGAGGACACAGCCTACACGACGAAACTTCCGGCAACGGACACAGGTTGGCAGACTTTGCGGCGGGGCGAAATGTCATCATCTCAAGCACCTACTTCCCACACCTCAATATACACAAGGGGACTTGGCGGTCCCGTGATCAAGTAACCGTCAACCAAATCGACCACGTTGCGATAGACGCGAGACATGCTTCCAGTATCTTGGACGTCCGAACGTTCCGAGGGGCCAACATTGACTCGGATCACTACCTGGTGGTAGCTAGACTACGTATGCGGATATCCATGACGCGACAACGCAGAGCAGATGCTGTGAAAAGATTCGATGTCGAGAAGCTTAAATCGCAAGAGACTGCCAGAACTTTTGCAGACCACGTAACTCTTAATCTCTCAGGAGGTCCGCTACCAGCATCAAGTGCAGAGGACCAGTGGGAACACTGTCAACAAGCCATTAGAAGTGCCGCCTCTGATGTGCTGGGTTTCACTAGGCGAATACAACGAAACCCCTGGTTCGATGAGGAGTGCCGGCTAGCGCATGCAGCTAAGGACGAGGCCTACCAGGCAATGCTGCAGACTCGAACAAGAGCTGCTGAGAGAGTGGCCCGGGAGCTCTATGGGCTGAAACGAAAAGAGGAACGCCGACTTCTCAGGAGGAAAAAGAGAGAGCACGAGAAGCGGGCGGTAGAGTCTATTGAGGGTTGTAGCGGTAGGGGAGATGTTCGAAAATTTTATCAGAGGGTGAAGCGATCCACCCAAGGATTCAAGGCTAGAACGGAAGCCTGCCGAGATGAGAGTGGGAATATGGTAGTAGACACACAGTCAGTGCTGAGGATCTGGAAAGAACACTTCTCTAGACTGCTTAATGGCGAAGACAGCCAAGATGCCGCTAATAGGCAGAACGCTCCATTCAACTTGGACGATGATGGCCAAGAGTTCCGTCCACCCGACCTAACCGAAGTTCGGCTGGCGATATCCAAACTTAAGTCGTACAAGGCTGCAGGTGCGGATGGCTTACAAGACGAACTATTTAAATCAGCGGGAGATGAATTGGCTAGGAGCATACACCAGCTCATCTGCAAAATTTGGTCGGAGGAAAGTATGCCCGATGAATGGAACCTCGGTATAGTGTGCCCCATCCATAAAAAGGGAGATGTTCTGAAATGTACCAACTACAGAGGAATTAGTCTCCTAAACGTCGCTTATAAAATCTTGTCGGCCATCCTGTGTGACCGCTTAAAACCTTTTGTCAACGATCTGATCGGCCCTTATCAGTGCGGTTTTAGGCCAGGCAAGTCAACCGTCGATCAAATGTTCACACTCCGACAGATTTTAGAAAAATCCCGGGAATTCCAGATCGAATCACACCACCTTTTTATCGATTTTAAAGTCGCGTATGATAGCGTGAAAAGGGACGAATTATACAGAGCCATGTCGAGTCTCGGCATCCCTGCCAAACTCGTCCGCTTGTGCAGGATGACGATGGAGAAATCTCGCTGCTCCGTCAAAATTGGTAAGAACACCACCGATTCCTTTGATGTTGAGAAAGGATTGAGGCAAGGCGACGCGTTATCATGCAACCTATTCAACATCGTTCTTGAAGCCATTGTACGCAACGCACATGTCAACACCAGCGGTACAATCTATCAAAAGTCCGTTCAATTGCTTGCATATGCGGATGACATAGACATTGTCGGCAGAACGAAGCGAGCTGTGGCAGGGGCATTTGCGAGCATTGAATCGGAGGCGGCTAGAATGGGATTGGCGGTTAATGAGGACAAGACGAAGTATATGCTGTCATCGAGAGAGGAATCTCAACATCGTCGACTCGGGCAAAATATCACGATGGACAGATATAACTTCGAAGTTGTCAAGGACTTTGTCTACCTGGGCTCCACTATTACATCGCAGAATGACATCAGTGCAGAGATCAAGCGAAGAATTACTCTTGCCAACCGCTGTTTCTTCGGTCTAAGAAGGCATTTAAGTAGTAAGGCCCTCTCTCAGAGAACCAAGGAGACTTTATACAAAACCCTAATCATCCCGGTCCTGCTTTATGGGTCAGAAGCATGGACACTGAAAGATTCGGATAAAAATCTGCTAGGGTGCTTTGAGAGGAAGATTCTTCGTGTGATTTTCGGTCCGGTGTGTATCGAAGGAGTATGGAGGAGAAGATTCAACGACGAGCTATACGGGCTATACAGCGACGTTGACCTGGTCAAAAAGCTGAAAATACAGCGGCTTAGATGGCTGGGGCACGTGGAGCGTATGGACAGCAACGCACCTGCCCGACGAGTCTTCGAATCCAACCCCGATGGGGTACGCAGCAGAGGAAGAACCCGTAACAGGTGGCGCAATCAAGTGAATGACGACATCAAAGCACTCGGTGTGCGCAACTGGAAGCGGCTAGCTAGGGACAGAGCTGGCTGGAGGGGCTTGTTAGTTGAGGCCGAAGCCCATCCTGGGCTGTGAGCGCCATCAAAAGTAAAGTAAGTAAGGTCAAACATTACACCCTCAACAAACACCCTTGCACATTAGATATTTGTATGGACACTTCATGTTAAAAGGATTCTAACTTTTTTAAGGGGAACTGTATCGTTTTGATTATTTGATTCACCATTAAAAGTTACTTAAATCATTTGTCATATGCATTTATTTTACTGAAGCAAATTTTTCTGTGCCGTTCGACAAACACCCTTCCCTGCATTTTATTTTTATAGACTCTTATGATTCTTGATAATAATTTCCTTTTTAAGATTTTAACCAAGTTTCATCAAGGTGAGATTTTGCATCGAAGGTTTTTTGGTAACAATTCTCGATCTTCCTCTCCTCCTCAAAAAAACAGCCTTTAACTGTAGACATTTGCATGAACCCTCTTTATTCATGATTCCTATGCCAAATTAAACACGTATACTAAGTTTCATCAATGATTCATTATTTTCAAAAGAATTTCTGTACCGTTTAATATTCCCTACACAAAAAGAACCATAACTTTTTTCAAGAGAGTGGTATTGTTTTGGTTTTGGTTTCACTAGATTCAGCATTGCAAACTACCTCTAAGTCATGTGTTACATGTTAAGATTGTGCTAAATTAAATTTTTCCTTATCATACACCGCAACCTCCCCCCCTTCCCCCTTCAAAAAAACACCCTTCGCCTCGAGATATTTTTATAGACTTTTTGATTCTTCATTATTATGGTAAAAGTAACGTTTTCACCAAATTTCATGAGGGTAGGAACTTTTTCATTTTATATGTCCTATTTTACCTGTACTAATGCCGGACAATGTACATATGTAGGTATATTAAAATTTTAGGATTTTAAATGTTAAAAATTATAAAAATGTTTACCACATTTTTTTTAGTTATCTAAAGTTGAAACTAAAGAAGAAGAGCTCCAGTGAAATAGACACTACGGGTGTCGAAGAAGAGGGAATGGGCCTATGTTAGTATAAGTTTTTGATGCATTTAATTAATTTATTTTATTTTATAGTTAAATTATTTCTGTATACAGGGTGTCCAGTAAATAATGGATAACCTTGCAACCGGTAATAGCTGGCCTTAAGGCCTTTCAGAAAAAAATAGAAAAAAAAATATTTTCCTTGTAGTTTTCAGGTTATGATTTTTTTCAAAAAAAAAAATGAAAAAGTAGGACATGCCTCAAATACTTGAACATAACCACCACGGTTGACTGATTATTATTGTTTTTTTATTTTTATAATATTCTTGAATAATTGTACTAATAGATGTAATACCAAATTTAACACTTGCTGTTGCAGTTTTTTTATAATATTTTTTTAAAATTTATTTGTTGATACAAACATCTGTTTTTTTTTGTATTTTCACAAAAGTTCGACTATCTCTAAAATCAAAAAAAATGTATGAAAGCATAAGTGGCCAACTATTTTAAAAAGTTGTCTGTTTAATGTATTTTCTAAAATGGTACAAAACATGCGTGTATCTTTCAAAATAAGCCATCAAATTTGATATTAATCTACTAAAGGAGCTTTTCTCAAATATAAAAAAGATACAGTGAATAGCCAATTTTAATTAGTTTCTTAAAAGTAAATAATAGGTGGAATGGTAAAAAGCATGACGCTTGGTGTAAGTCGACCCTAGTTTGAGTCTGTGCGTACCACGGCCCCTTCGCTTGTGTTCACGAGGAATATACCTGTAAGAAAAATTGCACTAAAAGCAAAATGAGAAGAGGATTTCTGGTCTTCAAAAAGATGCCAAGGAAATGGTCTACAATAAACCAATAGTATCCATTGCGGAGCTACGTCGCAATGTTCAGGAAGCTGTTTTTAAAATTAAAGACCGCCAATATGCGCATTTTCTTTGATGAAATATGTAATGTTACAAATGCTTGCAATAAGCAGTACTGATAGCGTGTAAAGATCTTCTGTTAAGAGATGCAGAGCATGTATCAGGGTCAATGGACTACAATTATTGTGATTTAATTTTAATGATAATAAATAAATATGTACATACCTAATTGTATTACTGTTTGTTTTATTAACAGCGTTTCTCATTTCACTTTTAGTGCAATTTTTCTTACAGGTATATCCCTCATAAACACAAGCGAAGGGGCCGTACGCACAGACTCAAACTAGGGTCGACTGACACCAAGCGTCATACTTTTTACCATTTCACCTATTATTTAATTTTAAGAAACTAATTAACTGGAATTATCTTGAAGTGAACGATACATTTTGTAGTCTTATTTTATAGGTAATGTATGCAATCTTATTTTCTGATCTTTCTGTATCTGATTGAAACATTTTAGAGTTCGACTTGACTTCGAAATAAAAGTTTTAATTGAATTGGATTCAAAGCCGTTGAGTGGCGCATGCAGGCGGTAGCGGGTGCGGGCGGTGGCGGTGGCGGTGGCGCAGCCCGGCCGGCGCGCCTCCCCCCGCGGCGCGCTCACTCACCAACCTTTCAAGAGTCCTATAAGTTTATATTAATTCAATTTAATCAATATACTGGGATATTCCTAAGCTGATGGTAAGAAGACGAAATGTTTTGGATGTCATGCAAGTTGATTTGTAATTATATTCACATGAAATAAAATTTATAAATTTAAATTTGGGTTGTACGTCATTTTGAACGAAAAATGCAGAAAAAATGGTTTGAGCCTTATGTCACATTTTTGGGCGCTATTTCGCACTAATTTGGGCGGTTTGACACAATAATTTGGGCATTGTGTCTAGGGCTGGCCACTTAAGCTGGCCACGAGACGAGACTCTGCGAGACTTTTGTAAGTCTCGTCTCGGTGTCGTTAAAATCGAAAATTTTCAGTCTCGTCTCGGTCTCGTGTCGATCTCGTATAATTAAAGTCTCGTCACGGTCTCGTCTCCGAAAAATACGATTTCCGGCCAACTTGTTGACTATTGGAACGAAATATTTTCGTTTATAGTTTGAATACCTGCAGAAGAAAATAAACATTTAACTGAAAGTGGATTTTTTTAATTTATTATGATCTCTGAAAATGGCGCTCCAAATATAGAGTCTCGTCTCGGTTGCTTAAAAGCCAGTCTCGTCTCGTTCTCGTCATGCGAGACCGAGATCGAGACCGAGACTTTTCTCGTCTCGTGACCAGCCCTAATTGTGTCACTATGACGTAACACCCAAATATTTGGGCGTTCTGTCATTTTTCGATTTGGGCGATAAGTCATTGGGCGATATGTCCCTACGCCCAATTAAATAATGTTAATAATAAAATAATGCTAAATGTGCACTACGCACTCCACCGCATTAGACCACTGACGTCACAGGTCGAGATGTGTTATTTGTTTATCAAATGCATTTGGAGCATCAGCATTTTGTGGCGTCAGTGGTCTAAAGCGGTGGAGTGCGTAGTGCACACGATTGTTAAGACTGAGCAAATCTGATATGCGTGGGTTCGAATCCTATGGTGAGCATAAAAAGTTTTTTATAATAAAATTGGATTAAAGCTCAGCACCACAAAAAGGAGACTGATGAGTGCAAAAGTGGCAAAGCACGAAAAAGCAATATATCTCCAGCCAAACAATTGGTGGTAGCGCCTTTAAGTTGTTGTTGTTGTTCAAAAATTAAATGAAATTTACGTGTTATATAATTTCTTTTCCTAGCCCCAAAAGAATTTGGTTGGGACTAAGACCTCAAGGAAATAGGAGAAAAAGCATGTTAAAAGCAGCCAAAAATCAAAGCCCAGAAAATTGGGACGAAAAAACAGCTCGGGAATAAAGCCTGATAAGAATAATAGGACAAAAAACGTCGGGGTTAAGCAACCAATTCCCTGAATACTTAACTTATTCCAGAGAGTGTTTGGGGATTAACAATTATTCAGACTGTCAATGTCCGAAGTTGGGGATAAAGCTTAAAAAAACTATGTCGGGGCTGAACAAGTGCAACAACAATTTTCCCCTAGAACTTAGCTTATTCAACAAAAACATGCAGTTGGGACTAAAACCCGGTCTAAACTTTTTTTTTTCATTTTTGTTTATCAAACTTTTGAGTTTGCATGCAAATTTTTCGAAATCTGTTGGCGTGAATAATTCAATTTAACTTTAGGATTAGGAACAGATTTCTGGCTGTCGAAACCGGTATAGTACTTTATTGTAAGTGTTGCCGCTGTATTTTAATATTTTGTTTTTCATTTTTAGTCATTTTTGTCTAAAATGCCCCTAGCTCCTAAACGGGGTGAAATAGACCCCATCCCTCCCATAGTAAAAAATGCTTGTTTCTGACCCTTTTACAAAAAACCGTTATCAATTTTTGGCGCCAAAGTTATAGTACTCGTGCCAGATTCTTGAAATTTTGAATTGGTATAATGCTAACTTGACAGACATGTAGATTTTCTCGGCACTGATCCTACTGGCGAAGTTTTATCTGATGTACTGTACTGCGTGTGAAATTGTATAATTCACACAAAATGTTCTGTACCTTCATAATAAATAAAATAAAAAACTTTTTTATATCTCACACACAACTTGTTTAATTTAGTTTTAACATCAACCACAAAACCTATTGAACAACTCCTTTGAATTAATCAGTCATGGTGGCAAAGTTAATACGAAATCGATTTTACGAAACATTGATGTTTGTGTGAAAACAAAACGGTAAGCCCACTCCAAAATATATGTACGCGTCTACGTCTTATTGGTATAAAGAAAAAACACTGAATTTCACAATCAGGCTAATTAAAATTAATTACGTTGCATTCAACGATCAAACCGAATCAGCACAAGCCAATTCCATAATTCCACAATTATCTATAAACAAAGATTAAATTATTTTAACACCAACAAAATTTTGTGATGTTCACATATTTTAAGCATCATTCCGCGAGGGGATGATGCAACGCAACGCGCAGCACAAACGCTTGAATTAACGAAAGGCCATCACCATGACATTTTCTGGATTTAGAGCCGAGCTGGGTGAAAAAATTATAAGTTGATGGCCTTGAGGGGGGTTTTCTTAACGCACCAAAGCATAGTGAAGTTTCTTCCTCATTTTTTTTTGTTGTTTAAAATATGGAAAAAGAATTCCAATCGAGTCTAGATTCTGGTGGTATGTCTCTTGTCTCTGTATGTGACATTCATGGTAGCGAGGTATATAGGAGTTCAAGGATAAGATGATGGTGGAATATAAATCATTTTTCTTGGATTTGCAAAATGTCAAATTTTTAATGGCGATAAATCTTCCTGAATAGAAGAGAGCTCAAGCGTTGCGCTTGAAGAAGAACACAGAGCACAACCAGCACCAGCACAGCGCCATCGAGATATCAAAATAGAAGAAGAGACGAGCACCCAAGTCTTGTACGGGCAATTGAGTGACACAGTGCGCCGCTGTAAGTAATTTGTCTTCGGATAGTATCGTAGCAGTACATCTGTGTTCGTCTTTGAGGCGTAGCGAAACGACATAAGGAAAATCTTCGATTTTAGCGTTGTGGATTTTTCGAATGTAATCATTCCTTTCCAAAAGAGGGGCGATTGGGCTAACACTTAATAATCCAGTGAACACGATCAGGAGAAGTGGTAATATTCTGGAAGAAGAAGGAGCCATTGTTCCTTTGAAGATAAGAAAAACAAGTTAACTGATTGAAAAATTCAGCTAACCAATGCTTTTATAAATCATCAATACACAATAATATTAATGCCTGAAAGTTGTTGTCTATTTTTGCGTATACAAAATAATAATACCCGAAAATTTCAAGAAGTTGTGATAAGAATTTACCAAAGCCCTAGCTGTAGCTTGCATTTAAGAGATAAGAGATTTGCAGCTGAAGTGAACTTTTGGTTAATCGCGTCATGATACAAAGGTTCAATGAATTTTTATTAAAAATTTGTTTTGATTGACAAAATTGAATAAAAGCTACATTCTAGTAAAAATAAAAATAACTCATCAATTTATAATCACCTACTAGTATAGTAGGTAGGTACTAGATTCCTTATTTTTGAATTCCAAAGAACGAGGTTATTGCGGGAGGTGTTAGTTTTTTTTTTAATTTTTTGAGGACCAAAATTAACAAATTTTTTGCCCCGCGGCAGATTTTTTGCCCCGCGGCAGTTTTTTTGCCCCGCGGCAGATTTTTTGTCCCGCGGCAATTTTTTTGCCCCGCAGCAGATTTTTTGCCCCGCGGCAGATTTTTTGCCCCGCGGCAGTTTTTTTGCCCCGCGGCAGATTTTTTGCCCCGCGGCAGTTTTTTTGCCCCGCGGCAGATTTTTTGCCCCGCGGCAGATTTTTTGCCCCGCGGCAGTTTTTTTGCCCCGCGGCAGATTTTTTGCCCCGCTGCAGTTTTTTTGCCCCGCGGCAGATTTTTTGCCCCGCGGCAGTTTTTTTGCCCCGCGTCAGATTTTTTGCCCCGCGGCAGATTTTTTGCCCCGCGGCAGATTTTTTTGCCCCGCGGCAGATTTTTTGCCCCGCGGCAGTTTTTTTGCCCCGCGGCAGATTTTTTGCCCCGCGGCAGTTTTTTTGCCCCGCGGCAGTATTTTTGCCCCGCGGCAGTTTTTTTGCCGCGCGGCAGATTTTTTGCCCCGCGGCAGATTTTTTGCCCCGCGGCAGTTTTTTTGCCCCGTGGCAGATTTTTTGCCCCGCGGCAGATTTTTTGCCCCGCGGCAGATTTTTTGCCCCGCGGCAGATTTTTTGCCCCGTGGCAGTTTTTTTGCCCCGCGGCAGATTTTTTGCCCCGCGGCAGTTTTTTTGCCCCGCGGCAGATATTTTGCCCCGCGGCAGATTTTTTGCCCCGCGGCAGTTTTTTTGCCCCGCGGCAGTTTTTTTGCCGCGCGGCAGATTTTTTGCCCCGCGGCAGATTTTTTGCCTCGCGTCAGATTTTTTGCCCCGCGGCAGATTTTTTGCCCCGCGGCAGTTTTTTTGCCCCGCGGCAGTTTTTTTTGCCTCGCGGCAGATTTTTTGCCCCGCGGCAGATTTTTTGCCTCGCGGCAGATTTTTTGCCCCGCGGCAGATTTTTTGCCCCGCGGCAGATTTTTTGCCCCGCGGCAGATTTTTTGCCCCGCGGCAGTTTTTTTGCCCCGCGGCAGTTTTTTTGCCCCGCGACAGTTTTTTTGCCCCGCGGCAGATTTTTTGCCCCACGGCAGTTTTTTTGCCCCGCGGCAGATTTTTTGCCCCGCGGCTAAATACCAATTGCTCTAATCCTCTTCTAAAATAATGCTAATAAATGTTTAGGTTATTATTTGAACAAAAGCCACTCTAAAATTAGTTTTATTGATTTATTTACCAAAAAAATCATGCATTTTCATTGAATTTTATTTTTATAATTTCACCACGCCCATAAAGTATTTTCAAATTAAAAATTATAAATCCTGAAAATCTGATAAAAATGTTGATATATAAAACATAACTGCGCATTGCTCACAAGCGCACAAAATAATTTCAAATATTAAAATTTTACATTAGAAATCGAGTTTATCGAGTTAATCCAGAAAAAAATTTTAAATTGTCAATTTGTCTGCATAAAATTGGCTATAAATCGGAAAGTACTTATCCGAATTTCAAAATTTAGATGTCTTTGGAAAGGTCTCACTATATAAATACATACAAAATATGAATAGACAACCATACAATTTTAAAGACTGATACGATTAAACAGATGGCAGGATTATGAACATGTCCAGAAAAAATCCAATGGAGTCAAAAAATCTATACAGCGACATGGCGAAAAATATAACTTTTTGAACAAGACATGAGCGTTGTACAAAGCTTAGCTATGAGATTTGACGTTTCAAGTGCGTATGAGTTTTTTGCCTGGTTTTTTGTTTAATGTGTAAGTGAGTGTTAGAATGTTGGAAAATATAATAAGTAGTGATGAAAGGCTAATGAATGACATGATATAATTCTCAAGTAAGTAAAAATGCGCTGGTTGTTGATGGGATTGTGGTGGAAGGTAAAACCTTAACCAATCATGTGAAACGAACCATTTTGGTTTTCCTGAGTCATGCTGGCAAATTTGAACCCTTAGCTCAGCGGTTTCGTGCGGTTCTTTGACTCTAGGCTCATCACAAAAAAAATATAACAGTTACCAGTAAAGCATCTAGATGGTATCGATGCGCGAGACATTGCCTCTACCCTCCCTACCATGGTTACTCCCTCGTCAGAGTAACCCCTTTACCAGGCTTCTTCTCCCCCTTCTCAGTCCTACCCTTCACCTCTTCCTTCCCATCCCAAAATTAAATTTACTCACAATTCATTTTTTTTTTTTAATGAAATTGTGCGAAATGTCATCATCTCAAGCACCTACTTCCCACACCTCAATATACACAAGGGGACGTGGCGGTCGCGTGATCAACATACCGTGTGTTATATTATATTTTCTTGAAAGGCCTTATTTTTATCAATGTACCATTCTTTTCAAGGTATTTTTTTTTAATAGTTTACCAGTTTTACTGAAAAACAGTCATCTCTGGATAAAATGGACCATAACTTTTTTTAAGATGATTGTAACACCTTAATTTTGATGTCATTAGATTCAGAACTGAAAAATACCCTAAAATCATGTATCATAATGTCCAAAACACCCGTGGGATACAGATATTTTTATGGACTCTTTTGATTCTGAATTCTTATGGTTAATGCAATATTCCCACCAAGTTTCAGAAATCTAAGAATTTTTTTCCTATTTTAACTGGTTGCTGAAATGAAAATTTAGCCGGATTTGTCTTATTTTTATGAGAAAGCTGGTTCATTTACTTTTTAATATCTTAAAAAGTAAAAGTCCTAGAACCATCGGGTTTTCAATTTTTGACTACAAATTGATAAGGGCATTGAATTTTGGAAACAAAAATAGTACTTAATCACGTGAAATTTTGCGAAGAAAATATTTTTTACCATTTTTTTTTCAAAATTTTGAGTTCAAACATTAATATTTCAAAAAATATTCATTGAAAGAATTTTATTTAAAAAGGAAAGGCCTGTCAAAAAAATATAACAAGACATTGTACATGTTACCGTTGTTTTTTTTTTTATATTTTTTTTTCTGTTTTAAGTCAATTTTTTAGAAAATTGCCCCTCCCACCTAACAGTCGCCACCAGGGACTGCAAGACTTGCATTTCTTTTATCAGCCTTAATACACCTTTCGACTCATATAATTTTTGTTTGGTTCACTTTCGTACGCCAAATCTGCTGTGGGCTCTTAGACTTTATTGATGACTTGGATTAAAAATTACTTTATGTTGAAGTACTTATATATATTTCTTGGATGTAAATACCCTTTAATAAAAAGTATTTTAAAATAAAGTAGAAATAAAAAAAAATAGTTCTGCAATATAAGCTTCTTATGTATTCTTACTTATTCGGGCGATAACTTTTTTCCCACAGCGAATCGAGACAAACTTTCTTACAAACATTTTATGTACACAAATAGACCTTTTCAACGATATATGACACATCGTTATTGGTCTGAGGGCCAAAATTGCCATTGTCCTTTGTTTACATATAGCTTTGAACGTGAACTAAATTGTTTAAAGATAGGTACATACATACCTTCATACATTAATGTACGTAGGTAAGGTTAAATTTAAGATTCTTTGCAACGCAAAATCATATAAATATAGGACGTAGATATTTATATTTATATAATTGTTATAGAAAGTGACGGGTTTTATTATAAAGTCATCGAAAATGTTGTGTCCGTCGAACGACGAATTTATGTATCGATAAATTTTTAAACTTTTATTTTATATTATTTATTAATGTTTTTTATTGATTGTCGTTATCAATAAAATTAAAAAAAATATGATTTTTTTTTTTTAAGTTAACATTCCCTAGACCACGTAGATAAACCAATACTAAGGACCAGGAATCGCCAGTGTCCGCTAATGGTATGCTCAATCACCAGGCAGGTGCCTTTTTTGTCAAATGGTGTTCCTTCAGTTTATTTGTTATGAACAGTACCTTGAGTTGCCCGCTTTTTTAAATCCCTTTTTGCGGCCTCTGTCCCGCTAAATCTTGAGTTTTTAAGTATTTTTTTTTTTCATGTTTAGTTAGTGTTGTCGTTGTTTTTTTATTATTTTGTGTTCCATTTTTATTCATTTTTTTTTTTAATGCCCCTAACTTCTAAACGGGGTGAGATAGAACCCCGCTCCCCTAGTAAAAAATGCTTGTTGTTGATCCTTCTAGAAAAAAAAAAACGTTATCAATTTTTGGCGACAAAGTTATCGTATTCTCCCGTAGTAATAATGTATTTAATTTTTTTTAATGATAGGCCTTTTTTTATTGGTAGGTGTATACGCAGCGCAGCCCGTAGCGTAATGGTTAGTGCGTTCGACTGTCACGCTGGAGGTCTGGGTTCGCTTCCCAGCCTCGTCCACCTAAAAACTAAAAAGTTTTTTTCAGGGCTACTGCCTCTTGCGAGGAATTGACAAATCCTCCAAGAGTATCACTTGTCACGAATAAGTGCTTCTCGTCTAGCCGTTCGGATTCGGCATAAAATTGTAGGTCCCTTCCATTCCTGTCGATAGGCGCACACAGGAATGGTTGCGAGTTGTTAGTCACTAGGCCCTGGTTCTTCATGAGCCCTTGTGCCACCTGATTTATTTTTTTTTATACGCAGCGCAGCAAAGTTTTGCACTGTTAACAACAACAAGGGAAAAGTGCGGATACTACATAACGTGTTATTACTTTGTTTTGTGATGTTTAAACTATATTAGATATTTTTTAAACATCACAAAACAAAGTAATAACACATTACTAGTATAGGCCAGTGGCCGAAAATTCGGCCAACAGAAAGTAATTAACACACTTTTTGGAGAAGTAAGAGAAATTAAAAATAACCAATAAGTTGGATTGTTTTATTGTTAGGGCTTAACTACAATAGATCTACTTTTTGCAAAAAGTACAAAAGTGAGAAAAACATGTATAAAGACATGATAAACATCTATTCTCCAGAAAACTACTTCCAAAAAAAAACATACCAAAATTGTTCTGACAGATAAATTTAACCACCATACATAATTTTTAATTGTTTGTTGTCTTCAGCAAAGATATTCATTTCTTACTTTTGTACTTTTTGCAAAAAAAAGGTCAATGTCGATAAGCCTTTATACGATAAAGAATTCATAATTTTTTATTTGAACAATACCTGATTCTTGTAACTTATTTCTATCTGTGACTTAATCTCTGCACCTTTCAAAAAAATATGAAAATATTTTGCTGCTTAGTTAAAAAAAAAAAAATTTACTTTAAAACAACATACAATAAATCAACCAAAAATTACCCTTCCTCAGTTAAAACATACTTTGCCCTACTAAAATTATGAATTACTTTGTGGATACAGTTACTTTGCTAAACCTAAAACCGCCAATTTGTTTGATTTTTGCGTTGTTTCACTAAGGCAATATAACTCAAGATATAAGCTTTTTATGCGAACCTTAATGGTTTTTTTTTTATGAGACTTTGTTTTGCTGATTTTTTGCGCTTTATAAATCTCCAAGAAAAAGACGGTAAGGTCCTCTTAAAAAGCTTATATCTTGAGTTCTATTGGTGGGATTGCCAAAGATTTAGATGATTGGACTTAAGAAAAATGACAGAGCATCATAACATATTTTTTTTTATATTTAGCGTCTGCTCTTAGACTATAACATACTATGGTTGGCAAAAACAATTAGATACAATGAATCTTGAATTTTGGGACAATTAGGAGGAAGCGAATGTTAGAGTTCCATACAATCGTTGCAAGATTACGTCATTTTATCTAAGGCCTTACCTCTAATGACAGCCAAACACCTTAAAATTATTAAATTAATCGTATCATTTGCGTTGTAGTGTCAAAACTTAACTAATTTTTATATGCTCTTTGTGCAATTATTTAGCAATCACAATCACAATCAGAAATATACCTACAGTGTGGACTTGGCTACGTGAAATTTGGCCCCAGACATAAAATGAAAAATAGCCCCAAAAATGTTTATGGGAAACAGCAATAACAAAAAAAAGTTTAAAATTTGTGAATAAGGGCCATTTTTCATGGTTTTGGGGCATTTTTTCATTCTTAATTTTGAGGTGAAATTTCATTATGAAAAATGGCCCCAAACTGTTATTCTTAAACCAAAATACAAAAACTTTGATCACAGACCAACTGACTGAGCATGTGAGCATACCCTAACGTGAGCGGGACAGAGTACCCAAAAAGGGAGTTAAAATCATTGAACCCCCGAAGTGGGCCAGGCAAGGTTTTTTTAAGGCTAACCCAAACCGACGCAAAACACTTTTTGTACGATTGTAATTTTTCTGTTGCTTCTTATATGTACTTATTTTGGGACAATTTTTCATTTTTTGTTTGGAGTCATTTTTCATAAGTTTGGGGCCATTTTTCCATTTCGAAAAGGGGTCCATTTTTCATTAGGAGCCCACATTTGTGGACCTTTTTCGTTAAGGGCCATTTTTCAATGGGTGCAAATATCATATAGCCTGCAGGCTTACATAATGCACATCAGCACCAGGCACCTTAAAACAAAAAAAATAATAACTTATCCCGAGTACGTAAAACACTGCCACACTCAAGTAACAATTGTGCTGGCTTGAGCCTTGATTCTGCATTTTTTCCTTCATGCATTTTTTTCTTTCTTTCACGTCGCACTTTCTAAAATAGACCAACAAACAAATTTCTGTAAATAAACATGATGTAGATACTTCTTTTGCAAATAGTACTTACTTTTTTTCAATACTGACATATGTACATCCATACAAACAGACAAATTATTTGTTGATATTAAAGCTTAGTCTACTATAGTTCAACATTTATAAATTTCTATGGAAGCTGTTTTTGAGCAAATATATATAAAAATGTAACTTTCTCTGTTGTCCGGCA
Organism: Melangyna quadrimaculata; assembly: GCA_949320155.1. Taxonomy (NCBI): domain Eukaryota; kingdom Metazoa; phylum Arthropoda; class Insecta; order Diptera; family Syrphidae; genus Melangyna; species Melangyna quadrimaculata. The sequence continues at coordinate 148,926,408 of OX439485.1, read as the reverse complement.
AGTTATGAATTTTAGTTTTTCACCAAAAAATCCAAAAAAATAATGGTCACCATCTCCCAAAATTTCAGAGTTCTAATCCGAACCTTTAAAATGATAAAAATCATTTATCTGGAAAATTTCAAATGTCCATTAAATGCTTTAACAGCTACATCAAGACTTAATTTTTGGTTTCTGCACATCTGTGGGGCAAAACCTTTCCAACGTTATATAACACTGGTCTACAAAATTTATATTTTTGTCTGTTGTCGCGAATTTTGTAGTTCATAGTACTCACTTATGACTTGTTTGTTTCAAATTTACCGTTAAAATGTTTTTAGCAGCTCGCGTGACTTTGGTTCTGATTTTTATCGTTGAAACCTGTATATTAATCGATAGTAGACGTATTTAAAGGTGTTAAGATTATTATCTCAAGTTTTTGCGTCATGAGTAGTTCAAAGAGACGTTGTTTAAACAACCCAGATCATTTTTGCTAAATATGCGGAGAATATGTGTTCAAAAATCGTAAAAAAGTTATATCAGAGTTTGTAAAAATACCTATTTTGAGTATTTTGGGATCCTCTTGGATTAAAATGAGAAGTGCTGGGCTCCCAATTGTGTTTGTAAGTGCGTGTGTAGAATATTTAAGATTATGGAAAAGTGGTATAAGAAGTGCCTTCAAGTTTGAAACACCGACCATTTGGCGAGAACCACGAAATCATCTCGAGGACTGTTATTTTTGTAGCGTGAATGTAAACGGTTTAAACACTAAAAATCGAGCTAAATGGTAGTACCCAAGTACTAGTTGTGTTCAACGTCCAGGGCAGCGTTCACCTGACTCTTCAGTGCTTAAAAATCAAATTTAGGAGATATGAGCGAAGAGCAGGGAGAGCGTATGCATCAAGACTTACGCGTCATGGAAGAGCGCTACCAGAGTTTCTGGGATAAGAACATGATGTCTGACCATTGTTGGTCATTAACGCGTCACTTTCCAAAGTCTACACATCACCGAAAAATTTTAAAACGAAGTTTTTTAGAACTCAACCATTAATTTTTTTTAATTAAGTTTTTTTTTAGTAAACACATGTTTTTTTCTGTTTTATACCTACAAAGCTGAATCTCAAAAACTAGAGCTGATACAACTGTTTTAATTATATTTTTGAAAATATCATATCATGTGTAGTCAGCAACAACTAAAATTTCTTTGGCAACAGATGTACTGTAAACTAGTGTAATTAATGTAGTTCCGTTGAGTATTTACTGCTAAAAGTGTACCGATAGGTTTTGCTTAGGATTTGCTAAGCGTATTAATATATAGATGAGTATCCGCACTTTTCCTTTGTTGTTGTTTGCAGTGTAATATTTTGCTGCGCTGCGTATACACTTACCAAAATGAACGAGGTGAGTCTCTTTTTGATTTTATTATTGAAAGTAACCTGACGGTCTGCAACAGAGGTAGCACTCCCACCTTTGTATTTCCGAGCTCGGATAATCATGAAGGCTGGGAGGACGTACTGGATGTTACGATCGTAAATAACAAAATGAATCTAATAGTAGAAAACTGGAGGGTATCCCTTCTGAAATCTTTTTCGGACCACAGATGGATACATATAGCCGATAAAATAAAGCCGTAAAACACTACCCCCTTGGTGGAATGAAGACCTATCTAATCTAAGGAAAATGACTAGAACAATCTTTAATATCTGCCACAAACATAAGTTTTATCAACCCTATAAAGACTGTGTCAAGGTTTACAAGCGAGCTCTCGCATCAGCCAAGCAACAAGACTGGAGAGAATTCTGTCAGTCAATTGAAAATATAAAAGATTCCGCAAGGCTCGGTAAAATTCTATCTAAGGAACATTACTATCCATCATTCTTGAAAAAGACTGATGGTTCCTGGACAGTCTCTCCAGCTGAGTCCTTGGAGCTATTAATGACGACGGACTTCCCGGGTTGCGAGAACAGTAGGTTAGCGACGCTGGAACCTTGGGACATGTCTTCAGCTCGAGTAGAGCATATCAATACCGTTATAACAAAAGAAAAAATTGCCTGGGCAATTAATACATTCTCAACGTATAAGTCTCCAGGCCTGGACGGCATATTCCTGGCATGTAAGAGTGGTTTTTATCCCGAAAGTCGGTAGGCGGGTGAATGAAACTGCGAAGGATTTTCGTCCAATTAGTCTAACCTCTTTTGTGCTTAAAACCTTAGACATCCATATTAGAGACATCCTGGATAGATGTCCACTTGGAAACTCTCAACACGCATACCTTAAAGGAAAATCCACTGACACAGCCCTGCATGAGGTAGTGCGCACTATTGAGAAAACTATAAACTATAAAGAATATACTCTTGCTACTTTCTCAGATGTTGAAGGGGCTTTCAACAACGTGCTTACTGAATCCATTCTAGAGTCCTTAGTTGATTTTGTTGTAGAAGACCATATAAGGGAATGGATAATATCCATGCTTAGAGACAGACGGATTCAAGCTGCGTTAGGTAATACAAACTCGACCAAACATGTAAGTAGATGTACATTCCAGGGTGGGGTTCTGTCCCCTCTGCTATGGCTTTTAGTCATGAATAAAAATCTGGTTAAGTTGGAAAGATGTGGAGAAAAGGCGGTGGCATATGCTGATGATTTGGTGATATTAGTGTCAGGGAAGTTTACTTCTGTGTTAAGTGAGATCACGGAAATGGCTTTAAGGAAGGTCAGCAACTGGGCCACGAGCTGTGGACTAGGAGTTAACCAAAGCAAAACTGAACTGATGCTATTTACTACCAAGACTAAGATACACCCCTTAACTCTACCCCGACTCAACGGCCAAACACTCTCACTCTCCTCTAAAGCTAAATATTTAGGTGTTATTCTCGACCCCAAATTAAATTGGAAGTTGAACATTGAAGAAAGGGCAAGAAGGCCTGTATAGCATTCTGTGCCTGTAGTAAAACTTTTGGTAAAAAGTGGGGGCTTCAGTCGAAGATAATCCTGTGGACGTACACAGCCGTGGTACGACCGATCCTCACATACGGTTCGATTGTATGGTGGCCTGCACTTAACAAAAAATATAACATCGATAGACTTAGGAAGGTTCAAAGAACTGCTAGCATTGGCACGACAGGGGCTATAAGATCCTGCTCGACTAATGCCTTAAGTGTTTTTCTGCAGCTTCTACCACTTGATTTACATACTAAATATCTAGTATCTTGCAGCGCTTTAAAACTCTTGGTTTGCCAAGCCCTATACTTACTTACTTAGGTCCTCGGACCTATTACGTCCGTGATGTTTCCCTTACGGGACATAGGGCCTCCACTACACCTACGCGCCATCGTGTACGATTTCTTGAAATATATTTCAGCTCTCTCCAACTTTTCCCCAGTCGTGCCGATTCCTGTTCGACCGTTCTTCGCCATGTACTTCTAGGCCGGTTGTCCGGGTACAATAGCCAAAAGTCGTCAACGAGTTATCATTAATTATCCGAGGCGTAGTGTTGGTTTCGGTAGCGGGTTGATTTCAGTTACGGAGAATGCTAACCTCCGTAACCTATCCTAGAAAGCTAGGCCTTTTCGCACTTGTAATTTTAGCCTATTTATGTATATTGGGATACATAAATAGTTGCCCGGGGACCACCACGAGGAGGTAAAACAAGCACTTCATCGTGACTGATTGTTGCGCTACTGGCCCAGACCAAGTTCTGAGCAATCAATAGTTTCCCGATCAGGCACGATGCAGGTCGCCCAAGCCCTATGGTCACAGCAATATCACAGACTTGATTCCAATGGAAATGTTTTCGACTCCCACTGACTACTGCACCCCTACAATAAGCATCAGTAAGGATTTCAAAGTTAAATTTCCATCCAGGAAGGATTGGAATGATAACGTCGTGACGAAAGATTTCGACACAACTATCTTTACTGATGGCTCAAAGATGGAGTGTGGCGTTGGTGCAGGAATCTTCTCTGAGTCTCTAAATGTATCTAGGTCCTTTCGGCTACCTGACTTTGTTAGCGTCTTTCAAGCTGAATTGCTGGCAATCAGGGAAGCTTGCAAGTTACTAAAAGCAGATCCAAACCAAAACCGTAATGCAGCTATTATTACAGACAGTCAAGCGGCTGTTAAAGCCATTAATTCAGCTATATAGCATCCTGCAAACTAGTCCAGCAATGCCGGGATGAGCTTGCCGGTCTGAACACTGACCTTAATGTCACTCTTATCTGGGTCCCGGGTCACAGTGGCATTGAGGGCATTGAACGGGCTGACGAGCTGGCCAGCAAGGTTCAGCCATTCATGGCTAACTTGCGGAAAGAGTCAACATTCCGCTTGGAATTATGAAGGGCAACATTCTCTCAATTTATCTTACTAAAGCAAACCGTAGGTGGAGTAGTTTATCAAACTGTATTATATCTAGGAAGATTTGGCCCACCTATGACAAGAACCGAACAATTGATCTAATACGCAGACCCAGGCAAGACATAGCCAGGGTAGTTGCAACCTGTAGCGGACACTGGCCAATAGTAGAGCATGCAGCGAAGCTGGGCATACCTCACAATACTCACTGTCGGAGCTGTGAGGACCAGCAGCAAAAGGAAACAGTAGTTCATTTCCTATGCAAATGCCCTGCTCTGGCCAAAGCTAGAAAACAGTCACTCGGAAGAGCATTATTTGACGACATTAACGAACTTACTGAAATGAAGATCAAAGACTTGATTTCTTTTCTCAACGCGACGAAATGGCTCTAGGACAAATTTCGGCTACTTCTGCATTATACCTTCCGTCGATTCCCTATGATCACAAGATAGTGGACTAGGGTTCTGGTGGGGGTTTGTAGTGCAAAGCGGCGGGATCCAATCAGATCAGTGGACGCTCCAGTGCCAGCCAACGAACTGCCTAGTGGGCTAACTGTGGATGGTGCGGGTGCGGGTGCTGATCTGGTTGAGTGAGCGATCCAATTTCTGATGATTGTGCTAAAAGCTACAACAAAATCCTATTCTTAACTAAATAAAAAGGGACGATATCCTGAGGATATGCCCTTATTTTCTCTCTTCAATTCCATCCACAGGTTCAAAAAAGTTATGGTATCAAAACGGCGCACTTCAGCGCTAATTGGGCTATGGGCTAGACTGCCCGTGGCCGCCATTTCTACCTACCTACCTACCTATACACTTACCAATAAAAAAGGCCTGATATCAAAATATTGTGGAATCAATCCATATGTAATTGTATACCATCAATTTCTACGAGAGCAAGTTCGTGAGACCCAGTCGTGCCCATTGTTTTACATCATTTTGGGTTACCATATAAGCTCAATCAGATAATTAAATGAACGTACAAATTGATCTTTAAAGCGTGCTCTGCCCACTTTTTTCCAGGCAACCCATGTCCAAAATGTTTCTTTGAACGCTATCTAAAAAACTGTATACCTAACCTCTCATCTGGTAAAGAGATGAAAATAGGTCGTCCTATGGCGGGATCCTTCACTCATCGACTTTTTCAATACAAATTAATGATTTTTGTAGGGACATAATCGTTTTTTTTTTTTTGTTTATAAAAAAAATCAAAATTGTGCTTTAAAAACCGTTATTTTGCCCCCAAAAACTCATCAGTTGATGGGTTACCTATAGCTAGGTAGTTATTGTCAAAGAAACCTTTCAAATTAAGTCGTTTTTTTTAAATTTTATACAAACAACTTTGTTTACAAAAAGTCTTACCAACCAGCCAACAGTATACATAGTTTCATCAAAGACTATTAATTGCTTAAGAAACTTTTCTTTCATTTCAAAGAAATAACTTAAAAAACTATATCCTTGCCTCTAACGATAAACTTTCTTCCCTAAACACTAACATTTGACCAAAAGGAAACCAGAAAAAAAGAAGTTTTCTTTAACCTCTCAATGCCAATGGTCAATTCGCACCAAACTGTTAAAATACTTAAGGATACCTTCCTACTCATCCACCTCAACCTTCGCACCACCCTCTCTCTTTCACTCTCTCTCCTTTGCAAGTTAAGATCTCCTCCACCTTGTTTCCAAATAACGTTTGTTTACAAAACTCTTCAAAAACATCAACAAAACCATAGCCCCAGCAAGAGGTTAAAAACTAAACTCAGTTTTCCAAGTACTAAAACTGAAAGAGAGCGATATAGTAGAGTGTAGACCCTTTTGAAATGCTTTAACCCGTTTATAGCCGAAAGGCTTTTCAGAAAAAAAAAAAAATAAATAAAAATAAAAAAAGTAAGATCATTCAACACCCTCTCCACTGCCACCACACTGCCAGTCACTGCCACCATTGCATCTCTTGCCTCGCAAGTATTTGAAACCAGATTCTTGACATTAGATTGAAGAATAAAAGTGAGATGCGATAAAAAAAAGGATGACTTTTTGCCCTAAAGATGCTGAAAAGAACTGTCAACAAGTGGGAGCTTCTCTCTATAACAGGACGACTGACGATGACGAGGACAACGAAAAGGCTGAAAAAGAACGTTTTCTGTGTCGTCCCCTCGAACTCCAAGTGAAAGTAGACAGTTTTTTTGTATTTCTTTCTCTTTAAAAAATGAAGAAAAACAAAAAAAAAAACAACAGCTGAAGTGTTATTCAAATAACAGCAACCATGAAATTTATGGATTTAACCCTGGCCATATGGCACACTCACTGTATATACATACCCTACCCACCTATTTTGTTATGTAGGACCTAAAACACACCAAGAAAGGGTTCTCTCCGTTGTTATCTGCGTGAATATGTTGTGTAGAAAGTTTGTTTTACGTGATATCTTTTCCGGAAACACGATAAACGAGAAGTGTTTTCCAAAATTTATATTTTTTTTTTCTTTTGATTTTATTGTCGTTGTTAGTTCTCAAGGAGAATGTGTTTTCGTTTTCCCATCTCGATCTCGTGAGCATATAAGCAAGCATCTTTATGGTTATGGATTTTACTTAAAGTTAAATTTAATGGATTTCGATAATTTCAAAATGGACGGATGTGACACGGTCCGATAGGAATTATGGGGACTAACGATGGCGATGGACCGATGGTTATCTTAAATTTGTAAAGAACTTTTTAAATGATCTGAGAATAATTTTGTTTGAAACTGGAAAATTGATAAAAAAAAAGTTTTGTAAATTTGTTGAAGGGTTCGGTCACGAAGTGATAGCGACAAAAGCCCAAACGACAACATCCTGCGCCATACAAAAAATTTAAATATGATTTTTTGTGGTTTTGGCCACCTGTCGTTGAGAAACAGGTGACATCATCAAGACACAACGAAGCTTAAGTTGTGAATTAATTCCTGATTAACGACACGACGACAATAGACAAAGTAGGTACTCAATATACTCAATAATTATATTTGATAATTGAGAACATTATTTGGCAATGTTATTTTCACAATTAGCATGTTATTTGTGTTGGTACCTATGCAAAAAGCCTTATCTCAGATTCTAATCTCATTTATTTCAGTTTTGTTTCTGTTGTATATTTATAAGTGGCTGAGTGGTTTTCTTTTCCATTTATAAATTAACTTACTTACTTTTGATGGCGCTCACAGCCGAGGGTGGGCTTCGGCCTCAACTAACAAGCCCCTCCAGCCAGCTCTGTCCCTAGCTATCCGCTTCCAGTTGCGCACACCGAGTGCTTTGATGTCGTCATTCACTTGATTGCGCCACCTGTTACGGGTTCTTCCTCTGCTGCATACCCCATCGAGGTTGGATTCGAAGACTCGTCGGGCAGGTGCGTTGCTGTACATACGCTCCACGTGCCCAGCCATCTCAGCCGCTGTATTTTCAGCTTTTTGACCAGGTCAACGTCGCTGTATAGCCCGTATAGCTCGTCGTTGAATCTTCTCCTCCATACTCCTTCGATACACACCGGACCGAAAATCACACGAAGAATCTTCCTCTCAAAGCACCCTAACAGATTTTTATCCGAATCTTTCAGTGTCCATGCTTCTGACCCATAAAGCAGGACCGGGATGATTAGGGTTTCGTATAGTCTCCTTGGTTCTCTGAGAGAGGGCCTTACTACTTAAATGCTTTCTTAGACCGAAGAAACAGCGGTTGGCAAGAGTAATTCTTCGCTTGATCTCTGCACTGATGTCATTCTGCGAGGTAATAGTGGAGCCCAGGTAGACCCTTGACAACTTCGAAGTTATATCTGTCCATCGTGATATTTTGCCCGAGTCGACGATGTTGAGATTCCTCTCTCGATGACAGCATATACTACGTCTTGTCCTCATTAACCGCCAATCCCATTCTAGCCGCCTCCGATTCAATGCTCGCAAATGCCCCTGCCACAGCTCGCTTCGTTCTGCCGACAATGTCAATGTCATCCGCATGTGCAAGCAATTGAACGGACTTTTGATAGATTGTACCGCTGGTGTTGACATGTGCGTTGCGTGCAATGGCTTCTTTCTTTATAAATTAAAGACTTGTAATTTAATTCAAATATGTATACTTTTTATTTCATTATTTCAATTTAATCTCTCAAATGCTGAACTAGCTTAAAGAGAATACAAGATAAGAATGGGAGAAATATGCAAATAAAAAGAACACAAAACTGGCATTTCAAAAGGCCAAGTTAAATGATGCCAGATGTTATTAACAATGAATTTATTGATTCCAATTATTATTATAAACCTAATGCAAATATGACAGTTTCACATTAAAATGACACAGAAATGAGATAAATTTTGTTGCATACTCAGCCATGGAATTGCTTAAACTTGTTGTCACTCAGTCAGTAGCCCGTAGCGTAATGGTTAGTGTATTCGACTTCACGCTGGAGGGCTGGGTTCGCTTCCCAGCATCGTTTTTTTTCAGGACTACTGCCTCTTGCGAGGAATTGACAAATCCTCCAAAAGTATCACTTATCACGAATAAGTGCTTCTCGTCTAGCCGTTCGGATTCGGCATAAAATTGTAGGTCCCTTCCATTCCTGTCGACAGGCGCACACATGAATGGTTGCGAGTTGTTAGTCACTAGGCCCTGGTTCTCAACAAGCCGTTGTGCCACCCAATTTTTTTCTTTTTTTTTTTTGGTTGAAAAATTCTTAGTTTTCCCGTTTTCGTTATCATTTCGGAGTTTTAAAGTTTCATTAATATAACAGTATGCGAATGATTTATAAGTTGTTCTTAATTCTTACTCACATACCTACTATTTCCTCAAACTGTTTTCCGGCATGCTTAATGCTTAGTTAGGTAACTACTTTTTTTCGAAACTTTAAAGTTACAATATAGGTGATAACCGCCATTTTTATGAATCAGACAGAATCATCTTTGTGGCTGCTGAGAAACAATGTGTTTTTAAAAACATGATTGATTCCATATTTGTTATCGACAATTAATGTCCATTCAAACCATCTCTGACTTTTCTTAATCGACTGTGGGTTTTTCGCCCATACCTTTTTGGGCATTCTTGTTTGGCAAAATAAAAATTGTATTGAATGGACATTTCCAGGCCGTGAGTGCAATAGTGGCCTAACTGCAATTTTATCAAAATTGAGTTTATTACGAAAATTGAATCTGTACCTACTAACCCACATTTCTGCATTAAAATTTGTTAAATTTTTGACTTCATGCCAAAGTTGCAGGCCTTTTGTACTAAGGCCAAAAACAAAAAAAAAATTAAAATCTTGAGTGCAAGAGTGGCGTATCTACCACTTAGGCCACTTTTGTGCTCGCATATTTGTGTTATTGTTTGCAACTTTAAGTTAGGTCAATTGCTTTACTATTTGATCACAGGATACATCAATGCAATGTGTTAAACATAAGTGGGTACCCTCTGATAATCTACCTCGATAAGCCATGAAGTTAAAGAGTTTCATACTGATGTTAATGCTGCAGCTGTTGCTGCCATAACGAAGTGAGTGAGTGCATTACGGGTATATAAAATCTAATCCAAACTATAGAGTTGATAAGATTAACCTTAAGTTTCTCGACAGTGGACATTCATATTTACAGAGCGACTTAGATTTTGGGTTGCTTTAGAAAAATATTTTCCAAATATTGGATAATTGGATAGAATTCAAAAGCACAGCGGAAAAAAACAAACATTCAATGTTATAAGAATTACCAAAGACCACTATTTCTCCACTTTGAAACCTGAAAAAAAAAAAACATTTCAAACAGAAAAAAACTCTACAGATGAACTTTATGTTAACTGGCTCAAGATTCTTGAGCTTCAATATTTAAAGACCGACTTCTTCTTAATATTTTTTAAATATTCTCTTGAAGAAATGTTTCCATTTCAAAGTAGGTATATTATTTCGAAGGCCCAGCAATCCTCAACCAAAAACTTTATACCCCGATGGAAGACCTATTATATGCATGGAGAAAAATAAGAATTTTCTGGACCTTCTGCAGTTTTTACCGTCAATACATCACAATTTTTATACTGATCTTAGAAATAATAGTTTTATTGTGAATAGCGCAAAGGCTTTTATGAATCCTAACACTTCTAAGAGTTAAAACAAATGTTAAATTTCAAATTAATTAACAAAAACTTAATTAATAAATAAAACAAAAACACAAAATACAAAATACAAAAAAGATACAAAACTTGTTTTATTTACAAATCTTTGGCCTTTCTTTTCAATTTAAAATTTTTTTTACATTTTTCCTCTAAGCAATAGTGGCCTATCTGACTTTAAAATCAGTTATGACGGTATTTTGAAGAATGATGAATATAAAAACTAAACTTTATTTTTTGAGCTTATTGAAAAAAGAAAATCAAAGCTATGTTTCTTTGTTTCAAAACTACAAGTGTTTGAAAATAACCTGTTTTTAATTTTGCTCTACAGAAAATAATGAAAAATGTAGTTAGGCCACTATTGCACTCATGGCCTCTTTAACTACCGTAAAATACATATTCATTTCAACTGACATAACAACAACTGTTAGAAGCCTCCTTCACGGTTGCAACACGCTGAGAGCATGTTTGCAACATCATAAGTAAAAAGGAGAGACATCAAAAATGTTGGTTTAGCTTCGTATTTTATTTAAAAATAAAAATTAACATTATGTATCTATATAATAATAACCTAGTATTGGAAAAGTTTATGCTCTAATTCGTCTGCAATTGGATTGACTGCGTACGTATTCTATTAAAAATGTTGTAATTATTTGACAAAAAAAAACAACTTAGGTATTTGGAAAGAATGTCACTAAAAAATGTATGTGGACGGTCTACAAACTACTACTTAAAAACTTTTACAGCCGCCCACGACACACTTTTTTATTTTAAAGTAAAATTTAAATGAAACTAATAAGTCAACCAAAAAAAGATAAACTCTATACGATTCAAGGAAGAGATCATCTATAGTTCTATTCCATTGAATGAAGAATCTATTATTTCGAAAAATATAACGAAAAGTTGACCAGCTAAAAAAATTCTTTTCCAATCTCATTTAACTGACATTTGTAAGCAAAAATGAGTACACTGACTTTTGTATTTTTGTGAGTGCATTCAAACCCAAGTCGCAAATAATTTTGCAGTAAGAAGTGAACGCATAGAGTTTCGGTTTTTTTGCTTATAATTCAGTTTTATAACCATCACCCCACCGTTACTTTCGTAAACATATTACCTAAAAAAAACACTATGTACTAAGTTTCACGAAAATCCATCTAGCCGTTTAGGCTGTAGTCGCAAGGAGAGCCAGGCAGAAAAAATAACGATACCACCTTTTTTTCATATTGGTTATGACGTATGGCACAACTAATAATATAACTTCCGAAACGCGTAGTCAAAATTAAAAATCTAAATTAGTTGTGTTAAAATTTGAAAAACAAGTTTTTTAAATAATAAAAAGAAAATTTTATAGTTTAAAATATTTAATTTATTTTATTTCTTTTAACGAGTTTTTATTTTCAATTTACATTTTCACCTTTTTTTGTCTTCCCTATCAAGTTTAGTCAAAATAACGAACTCATTTATTCCGATTTGGCTATACCTATGTATATCACAACTAAAATTTGTTTTCAAAATTTTGCGGAATTAAATAGACTAGTATCGCCCAAAGGCCGAAATTCTACCACCAAAAACTCACATTCACAATCTCTATAAAGTCAAACATTTTGTATAGTTTTAATTTTGTTTTAATATGCCCAGTGATCGGCAGTTTGTTTAATTTTTTGTTAACCTGTCATCTTTCATACAAAAATTATTTAACGTTTTTTCTAACATAAGCCTAGTACTCAGCTCGAGTGTAAATGAAATTTCTATATAAAAGTTACACTTATTTCACTGCGATGAAATTCAAAACGAGAGGTGAGTACCCAAATTTGAAAAAGAAATGCGAACCGGTTCAAAATCAATTTCATTTCATAATTTTCATTTCCCAATGTACGACCACTGGGAAAAATAAATAATAGCTAATAAGCTCAAAATTAATGAAAAATGGGTGAAGACTGCCATCAAACTGAAGATTTATTGGAAATTCAAATAATTTAAACCAAATTTTGAAGAAAAGAATTAGTACTTTAAGGAATTTTTACAAATTGAAAATGAAAAATTACTAAGCCTAGTAAAATAACCTCAAATATAGCGAAAAGTCGTTTTTTTCTCATTTTTTAACGTAAATTTCTCAATCACCTGAGCAGATAGAAAAAAAAATTAATGATGGATTTGAGTTCAACGCCGAAAACTACGTTAAGATCAAATTTTACTTCTTCGTTTTCAAGGCCTCGTTAAACCTTTGAAACAAACAGAAAATATGAACTCTTCGTATTTTTTTTCTGATAAAACCTTAAAATTCAAAGAGCTCTATAGATAGTGGAAAATATAACAGTAACAGGTTTTGAATTCTTCTCAAAAAATAAGATAATTTAAATTAGTAAACTTTTTTTTTTCACACCAATACTTAAAGTGAAGAGAGTCAAGTACAAACATTTCGTGTTTTTTTCAAGCTGGTGGAGCCCGCAGTGATGGTGAAGAGAATTGTAAAATATTGATTTTTCAACACAGTACAAACTCAAAAAACATATCAAAAACTTAAAAACATCATCATTTTTCTATCGATACATGAATTTTAAAGAAGAAAAGTTGGACTTTTCTCATTTGTAGCCTTCATCTTAAGTTGAGGTACATACTTCGAATTTGGCACCCCGGTTCACTTCCAACTGAAAGTAACAGTAGGAGATGAATTATAAATAAACACATTTACTTATATCCCTCGAACTCCAAATTAATTTGTGAAAAAAAAGTATTGAAACACATCTCTAATGCCTAATCTACTAGACCTTGAGACTAACATTTTTTTAGTTATATTTATATCAAACCTTGAAAAATGGCCACCATGATTCCACACTCAATTAATGTCTAGTCTATAACCAATCTTGTAGTAGTTCATTATGCCTATATGCGCGTATGCGCTGTAGTTAATTAGTTGAGCACTGTCATACAATTCACAAGTTTAAGAAACCATTGCTGTGTTTGTTGATAAGAAAAATCTCAAACAAATTATAAGATGTCTTCCAAGTGTTAACCCATTTTGTCAAGCTATATGAACAATATTTGTTTCCAATTCTGCAAGCATGTTAATCAATTTAATTTGATCGATTTAAGCTTTTCACTTCATAACTCTAATTTATATTTAGCAGTATGTGAGCACGTAAAGGTTAAGTATGTCAGCTCAATAACTTAACTAAATGAAGCAAACTTCACAAGTCACTTAACATCACTTTGAATATTCAATGCGAAATTTGCACTAAATAAATCAAATTTTATAAATATTACTCAACAAAATTTATAATATCTCTCTACTCAATTTAATCGGTCGGCAATCGTTTTTCAAATCAAATCATCGACGTAATCTCCATCGACATTCCTAATAACAACTCCTACACTTTTTTAAAAGGCATACCTTCCTAACCTACCTACTGAATTGCCACAATCCTTCTTCGTACCTACATTATATATTTGTTTTTGAATGCATGCATACAGGGCACCTTTTTTTAATACCAAAATATCACAGGGCTTTCAACAACTTTTACAAGTTTATTACTTCTGAATATAATCATCACAAGCAAGCACACATTTAGGTATAGGTACGGAAATAACAGCAGAGGAGTTTAAGGTTATTTGGAAAGTATGAGTGCCTTTTGCTTAAAAAGAGGCTTTCCATTTCAATCAGACTGACTGCATAGGTACAAGAGGTAGAAGTTGATATTTATCAGGTGAATTTCCCGCATACAAAAACTGAACAAAAGAATTCGACTTAACAAGATTTTTGATGTGTAAACATCTTAGCTCTCGGTATGGGTAAAATTGAAAGTAGGATAGCCACGGATACAGCATTACATATCCGGTCCGCACCATTTTATCCACCAAACATTTTTGATTCATGGAAGCCATGGGTTCGTGCATTGAATAGAGTAAATTGAGATAATGTGGTACAGGTCGGTAATGTGGTATATGCAGTTTTGACTCATGGATCCAATGGTAAAAATAAATAGAGTAAATTGAGGTTATTTGGTACATGTCGGTAATGTAGTATAGACAGTTTTGAATCATGGAAGCTAATGGTTCGAGTAAATTGAGGCAATGTGGTACAGGTTGGTAATGTGGTAAAGGCATTTTTTTCGAAAACCAAGCTACCAACTGGAAGTTTGGTATGCCTTGCTTACACATCCTCCTCTTGAGTCCCGGCACTCACACATTTTCTTTTAAATGCCTTCAATTTTTTGATCGACTTACAAAATATCGATATTATCATTGAGTTTATACACATAGAAGAACCACCTGATTGTTAAGTTATCACCAATCTAGGTGGCGCCCTTTATTTTACCTAGAATAAGAACCAGTGATAAATCAATACAGAAACCATTTGCTCCATAATACAGACTAATTCTACAATATTTCCACAAATAGTCTACCTTAAGGTGGAAATAGTCTACTTTAAGGAGTAAATGGTTTTTGTATTGATTATCACTGGTTCTTGGTTTAGATAGGTATAAATAAGGACGTCACCTAGATTGGTGATAACTTAACACTGAGGTGGTTCCTATATGTGTATAAATTCAATGATATTATGAAATCTCGATTTGACAAAATGTCGACTGACTTAAACAAAAGTACCGATCAAAATATCGTCTTGTCGACTTGTCGAAATTATTTCCCAAGAAAATTTATAATTGGGCACAATATATCGACTTTTAAAATATCAACTCTAAGTTCGACTTTCATAACCTCGACAAATAATGACGAATAATTAAAAATAATCGCATAACAGGTGCTTGAATGGTGATGGAAGACGATACGAAACCAGCCAGTGAGAGATTTTAATAGTGAACATTTTGATAGTCAACATTTAAGTCTTATCAAAATGTGTACTATTAAAATGTTGACTATCAAAATGTCGACTTACGGAATCTGGCCTTTCGAAATCCCTATGACCTTTCGAAATCACTATGATTTAAGTGTCGATTACTGTCGTCATTTTGTAAGTCGGTCTTTTAAACAGTTGACATTTTCTTGTCTAGATTATGAAAGGCGGTGTTAAAGAGTTGATATTTAAAAAATCGGCTTATCGTACCAAATCCCCTCTTTCGATCAACTATAGAGGTTCCCTTTTTGAAGACAATATTTACAATATTTTTCGGTCCTGCTGTGTGGACCAGTGCAAGGGACTTTATAAATAGGTTGACTGACGACTCCTTAGGTTGTTTTGAGTGGAAAGCTCTCGGGATGATTTTTGGTCGCTTATGAGTGGAAAAGGGGACACTAGAACTGATCAGCCTCTAAAACAAAACCAATCTAGCCAAAAAAGTAAAAGTCCAAGGACTTACATGGTTGGTAGATGGACAGGGACACCAATACTTAGGTCTGGAAAACCTTTAAGTTAAAGAGACCAAAACCAGGATGAGAGTAAAAATTACTCTCATCATGTATGGCGATAGTACTAAGTACTCTCATCCTGTTTTGGGCCAATTATAAAAAGGTAGGATTATTTTATAATTATTATCATTTAAATGACTCTAATGGACTCAGAAATCCAAAACACCATGTCTTCTTAGAAACGAGACAAAAATAGCAAACCAAAAGCCAGAAGGTCGCTCCATATTTTTGAAACTGTGTAAACCTATCGAATTCCTGCTACCAAATAACTCTCACATCTAGACCTTAGGATATTCACAAAATTTGCTCCATTTTATCTTCCTGTGAAATACAACTTAACACTTAGCTTATCCGCGCCTTTGAGTGCAGTCATAATTCACCCATTCTGCCAGTTTAAATTCTATCATCTGGTGATTGGGAGTTTGATCCAAAACCATTACCCCTGCCTCGAACAAAAAAGAGTAAAAACACACACATAAATAAAAAAAAATGAAAGCACTATTCCAATTCCCGACTACTTTTTCCGTTTAACTTCAGAATTTGTACGTTTTGAAGCTGAAGGTATTCTGTGTTGTTGTTGTATTCGTTTGACAGGCGACAACGATGACTGGTTGCTGACGATGTATATGATGGCTGGTTTATGATTCCTACCTGCCTTTGCTCCTACATCAGTCGAGTCAGTTGAAAGTTTTATTCTTTCTTGGTTTTTTTTTTTTGTTACTTCAAATCCACCAACATAGCTTCAAAAATGCTGTTTACACATTCCTAGATGTAATACGCGAATACGTGCCAGTCAGGATGGCGACGACGACGAGATATGAGTGACGATGGGGGTGTCGACGAAGCTTAGAGTGTCGGGTATTTATAAGCAAAACGCGTGAAAAGAGTGGTAGAGTAGTGGAGTTGGCAGTAGATATATAAAGGTGGTAATGGGAGCAGGTATCCTTGTCAGAAATGGGAAAAAATCCGTTAACATGTAAAATGAAAAAGAAAAAGATTTGTTTACAGAAATGCCGATGGGGTAGTTTTGTATAAAGGAGAGGGCGAGCCATCCGTCACAGTGAGGATGACGAGGAGGTAATGACGACGACGGACGGACAGCCAAATTGAATGAGTGAATGACGGATTATTGAATGAAGACTGAATATATGCCAAAGGTAGGGCAGATACATCTACATATAGGTATACCTACCTATCCCTACCTACCTATTCATTTTCCGATACTGCTTCCTCTTGTCGTCCTGATATGAAATTGAATAAAAGAACCTTTCACGCCAGAAAAAACATGTCCCCCATCAACTATATCTCACCATTTCAATAAAGAAAAAAGCTTGAGCCTTCTAAGCTGCTCGAACGTTTGACGAATCGAAATTTTTATTTTTTGTTATTTTGTCTTCTTTTTTTTAAATTCGCCCTCTCGTCCTTATAAAATTGTATTGGCAGACGGTAACTCGCTTGGCTTAGTGATCAGTGATGTAGGCTTTCAAGTGAAAACTTTAAACGGAACCGTGGCGTACCTATCTTATCTGCATTGAAATAAAGGACGTGTCCCACAGGTGTGAGTTTTTGACACGGTGCGGTCGGTGGTGGTGTGTTATTGGTAAACGCTTCAGCTTGTTGTTGTTTGAATATTGAAGTTGAGGTTGTTTAAGTCCTGGATGGGTGGTTGTTTCTTGGCTTTTGTATATCGCAAGTGAAACGCTTGTAAATACGATGTGGTGGTGTTTTTTATTACAATAAAAATCGATTATGGTGGGAGGAATCTTGTTGACAATGTTGACAGGGACAGCTATTTTATATTATGTATACTCACCTATATATGTATTAAATGAGAATAAGCTAGCCAAAACACTAAAGACATCCTTCAATTCATTTGGGTATTGAATTGACTTTAAATTTTTTTTTCTGTGGAGAGGGAACGAGTGCTTTACATAACACAATTTTAATAGAATAACTCAGTGATGCTGGCCTAAATTGGCTTGACATTGGCATCAGTGTTATTGAGGTATTACATTAGGATAAAAGGTATCCCAGTTTATACCCAAGGGAATTTGTATAAAATTGATAGGCCATAGATAATTAAGTAGCAACTAAATCGATTGTTTCGAACGTATAGGTACATAATTTGGGCGCTGCGCTGGTGGTAAATGGTTTATTTATATGAATAAATATTTTAGCAAGAAGCTGAGAATTTTTAACTAAGTTATTTGCACATTGAATTCTTTAGGGGAGAGTTTGTTCTGTTTATTTATTTAGGAAATGAATTATCATTTCGAGCAAGATTTTTAATGATATAAACTTATAATGGTAGTTTTAGATAAAAAAAAATATAAAAACAAGTTGGGGGCATGACAGCTCATGCAGAATAAGACCCTAGTTCTCAATAGTTCCTGAGTACAGGCATGGTAGGTGAGGTAGTACCATAAAATAAATATATACAATGCAATTAAATTTTTGGACTTTATTGTGATTTTGCACTAAATCTACACTCTAAGCAATGCATTTAAGTCTAGATTTAAATTGAAATAAAATTCAATTAAATAGAATTTAATTTTCAACAAAAATGAATACATTTCTGTATGTCGGACTTTAAGTTGGTTTATGCGGTTTTAAAACAAATAATTGGCCAACACAAGGTTTTGCATCTAGTTTGGTAAATTGAGCATGCTTGAAGTAATATTGAATATTTGACGTTAGTTATGAACGTCAGGAATCAAAATTCTGACTGGGTCGTCTTTAAAAATTCTGCTTTTCAAAACTCTCTGGTTTACATAATTCTGATTTAACAAAAAAATCTTTAACCAATAAAAAAAAATTTTCTTTTATTAAAAACAAAATATTGTGGAACTTCATAATTTCTTCACTAATTTTTGGAAACATTGATAACTATTATTTCTTAAATAATTTAGCCATTTATTCATTTTGAAAACGTTTTCACAGTTCAATATCATGAAATTTTCATAAAAGACACTAATCTATGATGGTTGGTGTTGATGTGGATGAAATTCAAAAATTAAAATTGAGCACCTACAAAATTTAATTGGTAGATTTCTATGGATAAGTTTGGAGTTGATGTTTGGGATACTTTATTTAAATAAGAAGTTATCTTGTTGATAAGTTCAGGGTTTTTTTAAAAAAGTCCTGGATATTGAGTGCAGATTTTTCAGGTACGAGATTTTCTTTTTCATTACTTATACTGTGTGAAGAAATTCTTTCCAATAAATCTGACCACATGCCTTCTTAAAAATATTGCCTTTTTTTAATTTCTACAGCCAAAGCAAAACTTCCGAAAAAATTTGTTTTTTAAAGTGGCATATGTCAAGAAATGTCCATGTCTTTTGTGGAGAGAGTTACACTTTATAAAAAATATTAAGTTTGGAGCCAACAGCCTAGTTAGCTATAGTTTTTTTTAATTATTCCAGAAGTTTGTTGTAGTTGGGAGCTCCTCACCGCATTAGAGAAATCATATAGGAAATTTTGGCTATAAAGAACAAAAAGTACCTACTACTACTACAGAGGGTCTTATTCACTTTTTTCTCATCTAGGGACCCACAAAATCTCTGTTGCCCGGTACCCCACTCCGCTCCAGAGCCAATGTTGCCAACTCCAGATTGACTTCAGCGCTCAAACACACACAAAACTATTTCAGCTCTAAGGATCACCAGATCAATTTCGATGTAAAAAGGAATTTCCAAAATTTGTTCATTTTTTTTTTTCGCAAACTTACAAGTTTAGTATTTCAAAAAGGCGGCCTATTCCAAATATGAATAAAGTGAAACTATAGGTAAAGTGAAACTTCTTGGTACCCGTTTATTTGTGTATTACCCCAGTTATAGTTTTGGATTTTGTACCCCGGAACTTGCATACTCTAAAAGTATCGTGTACATATGACTGCGCAGAAAATACCTGCAAAAAAACGGGTACCCGCATTTTTATATGGGAATCCAGATATCAACAGAGCTCTAATACGAATGCAGCTTTTTAACTGAAAGTTGGATATTGATCGAAGAATCAATGAGACTCTTTACTTTCCAAAGTAAATTCCGCAGAAGCTTAAGCAAAAAAAGATCTTTGATGTATGCTTATTTTCCATAATGGGGCCCTATCGGGAATCTCGAGGAAAATTTAGTTTCTTCCGGAATATTTTATCAATTTAGATGGAGAGGCATTTAATTGAGGCCTGGGAGCACCATCATGCTCCCAAATAAAACTAAAAATAAATTTTAAAGTATTTTAGAAAAGTTGTTTAAATAAAATTTAAAACAGTCTGAAAATACTCTTAAAAGTATGTTCATTTAAAAAAAAAAACAAAGCAAAAAGACAATTCAACATTTGTCAATTTGCCTTGGGCCTTCCGAACTTTAGCATCTAGCATCATACTCTCTTACAACATTTATACCAACTCTGTGTTTTACCACAAAATGTGCTCCATCTTCATATATAGAGTGCAATTAGTCCAAGGACATTTCGCATGACAAGAGCAACTTAAAATATACACAGAGTCTGACAAAGGTGGCTAACACTATTTTTACACTCTGTCAACGTCAGGAGTCATACCATACCTATACTTATTTTCTACATATTATAATAAAAGGAATTTGTTCACTTGGATGTTTTTGCTTGATATGCCTTCCAGCTCCAACTCAACAAAGAAACGTGATTTTGACGCGAAAATCATGCTGCAATAAAAATAACAGCAGCAGGAGCCAGAACATCAGTAGGTACCTAGGTACATGAGCAGCACCAACCCAGCAATAAACCGGGCACCTTTAGAGAAAAACCTTAACTGGGAGAAGTGTCTCTCGCTTTAATGGATCACCACTTTTCCAAGTTATAAACATAACAATGAAGGTACCTTCCTATACAAACCTTCATTTTATTTACCTACAAACATCCTTCATATATTTTTATG
Organism: Melangyna quadrimaculata; assembly: GCA_949320155.1. Taxonomy (NCBI): domain Eukaryota; kingdom Metazoa; phylum Arthropoda; class Insecta; order Diptera; family Syrphidae; genus Melangyna; species Melangyna quadrimaculata. Next base: position 148,905,694 of record OX439485.1, on the reverse strand, counting down.
AAAAGGAAAAACAAAACGCCTGAGTGCCTTGGCTGAGACGGTCGATGTGTTTGCTGCCACCTCCCTTTCCCATTCCATGCTTTAGCCGACTCCTTTAGCTCCTTTAATGTTTTGTGATATGAAATGCGCGGACTCTTAAATGTAAGAACGTAGGTATAGTATAAACAAGAGTAATGCAAACGCCTTAACCCCTTTGTTTGAGCAGTAAATGCGGTTGTTTTGTGACACTCTGAAAGACTTGATTTTTTTTTATATAATGTAATTTTTAAAAATGTATCCTCCGTGTACTTTATATAGATATACCCACACTTATATTTGTCTTGTTTTTGTCTTTGTTTAAAAAAAAATATAATATTAAATTGCCGGTAAAATTGTAAGACTTAATGTAAAAATTGCTTGCTTCTCTTCCTTCGACCCATTGAAGTGTCTCAAGAGTTTTAATTGCGTCTCCACGAGTGAAATGTTAAAGTACTATAAGAAATAAGATACACATACTTGTCGCACGATTATACTTATAAGACTGATAGTGAGAGGCTTTAGAATAAAAACCAACTCATTTCAGTGGTTCATAAGTCCATAATAATTGGGAACATTAAGCCGACTATGGTGGTCCAAAAAGTCACAGTGATGTTGCCCAAACGTTTCCTAAATAAAAAAAAAAATAAATCGGTGGCACAACAGCTCGTGAAGAACCAGGGCCTAGTGACTAACAATTCGCAACCATTCCTGTGTGCGCCTGTCGACAGGAATGGAAGGGACCTACAATTTTATGCCGAATCCGAACGGCTAGACGAGAAGCACTTATTCGTGACAAGTGATACTCTTGGAGGATTTGTCAATTCCTCGCAAGAGGCAGTAGCCCTGAAAAAAAAAAACTTTTTTTTTAGGTGGACGAAGCTGGGAAGCGAACCCAGACCTTCAGCGTGACAGTCGAACGCACTAACCATTACGCTACGGGCTACTAAAAAAACGTTCCCTAATAGTATAATAAAAGTGTCAATTGTTTTGAGAAAAGGAGTATAAGGAGTGGGAATTAGCGAATAGGGTTTTAAAACTCTCTCTTGGGCCTTTTTCCCGCTCACAGAACTCCGTTAGAATATAACCAAAGTTGGCCAGAAGGTGGAAGTATTTTACTTGGACAACCTGGAATTCTGACCCAGAGAAGTGATTCATAAGACTTTCAATTATAATCATAACAGGAATCTCCTGTGGAATTATTATGGCCCACCACAGTACCACCAGCGGGCTAAAAGTTCACAATTGTTGATTTCTGCGCTTATTACCTTTCCTTTTATCAAAGTTGTTTAAAACATTGCGGATTTTCGGCCTATGGACTTCTGACCCTGTGCTACTGAGATAACTTGAACGTATTGGCAGTATGGAGCGTATTATGGACAGTAACACATCATAACATCATTCTATCTTCGATTCTACTTCTGATTTTTACTATGGTGTAGACGTTGAGGAAGACCACACCTTTGGCAGCCAATACAAGTGGAAAACGACTTAAACCAACTTGGAGTACGTTATGGGGCAGCTAGCTATAGGAGCCTGGCTGTCTAACATGGACTTCCCATGGTTAAGGGTTTAAACATTGGTACACCTTAACCTGGAATCTTAGCATAAGATTATTTTAGAAAATTAATCAGAGCATGCCTATTTGTCTATTAAAGCTTCTGACTTCCATGGGTAGTACCTTCCATAATCGGGGATATGGGTTCCCGGGTTATTCGGGTGTAAAACGGGTCACGGGGTACGAGTTTTTATCGGTAACTAACCAAGTACCCAGGTACCCGAAATATTAACGGGTAACCAAAGTATTAACGGGTACGCAAAAAATTAACAGGTACCCGGTAATGTTTCGGGTACCGGATATTAATAATTTAATAATAATTTTAACTACATATACGCCTGTAAGACCTCAGCTCTTTTTAATGCAATACACGGCACTAGTTAGAAAGAATTAGTTGCCTCTTTTTGTCAATGAGTCACAATTTATTTTATTAATGCGATTATTTTCCTGTGAAGAAAGGGTTGGGGTCAAAATACTGTATGTGTCATAATACTGTATTTAAAATACTGTATCTCAAAATACTGTATTTTAAAATACTGTATGTACAAAATACTGTATGATCAAAATACTGTAAGTCAAAATATTGTATTTCAAATTTCTGGATGGTTAAAAATCTGCATTTCAAAATTCTGTATCTCAAAATTCTGTATTTGAAAATGCTGTTAATAGGCTGAAAAATAAAATCGTTTTGATAATGTAAAAAAGTGCGCACTTTTTAACATTATCAAAACGATTTTTGTTTTTCAGCCTATTTACAGCATTTTCAAATACAGAATTTTGAAAACAGAATCCTTTTTTTAAGAATATATCGTAATAATTTTGTATTAATTTTTTTTTTATAATATTCTGATATACTTCCCTTGAACAATGACATACATATATGTTCCTATGATAATTCATAAGTCTTTGAATTTATTAAAACAAAAACAAAATAAATGGTATCTTATTTTCTCTTTCTCATTTTCTTCTTCTTAATTATTATAATTAAAAAAACAAAATCTTTCCTTTCCTTCTATTCCTTCTAACTAGTGCCGTGCATTGCATTTAAAAGACCTGAGGTCTTACAAGCATATAGTTAAAAATTAAAAAAAAAAATTGTTTGTATCTCTCTCACATTTGAACATGAATTATTTTGATCATAATCAACAATCGCATAAACAATTGCACCAAACTAGTTGATCTGCCAACTTCCACGTGTTCATGCATTTCGTTGATGGTTAAGAGTGAAGAGAATATTGATTGTGAAGTCAAATAAAGGAAACGACAAATTATTAGTTGACGGATATGCATTTTGTTTGGAAAGAGTTACGAAGGTGGAAACATACAATATTGGGCTTGTTCTCAATGATATACATATATGTAAATAAATAGAGTTCTGCTTTTTTTTTAGATACAGAACTTTGAGATACTGCCCGCGCAGAAAAACATTCTAGTTTTCGACATGGCACTAGAGAGTTTTAAATAGATTCTGGCTGAGTAATGGCCAAAACTAGGGCCTTGTCGATTATGAACCCTTTTGCCTCGTCAGAAGAACCACTCTAGGCCCCGGACCAGCAAAACTAGATTGGTTCATATTTTAGCTAGAAACATTAATAAAGGGTATTTTAGTATAGGTTGTGATCCGATAGTAAAATAACTCAGATCAAAAATAAAAACCTGAATAATAAAAATAATAATAGCGCAGATTTTTATGAATTTAATGCGATATTAAAGCAATTTTAGTATGATACTGGGCATTTTTGTAAAATACTCTTATTATCATATTATTTTATTTATCATGTACAACAATGCGCTTAATCTAAACTACATCCCACCACAAAAACAACCGATGTGAACCACTTGAGATGAACCATCTGGAATTAAGTAAATACAGCTTAAGACAGTAATTGATTAATTGATTAATTTTAATGAAAAGTTCAAAAAGCCTTTGGTGGGGGTGTGAAAATAGAGACTCTCTAAAGTAATTACCTTTATGATCATCTTGGCAGGATTTGCAAGAGCGTGCAATTTTTAACTTTTTTTTTAACCAAAACTGATCAATTATAATAAAAGTTAAAATTGGTTTTTTTCGATTCATCAATTTATTTAGTTAAAATTTTGCATATGTATCAATAACGATAGTGCTTAGTCTGATAGGATGCAGAAAACGTCTAACAAAATCTTTCTAGCGAGAACCTCACGAGAGTATGAAACATTTTCCTCGTCTAAATTTAACTTACTGAAAACTTGCAAGGGCTTGACGTTTATTTGACAAGTTTTCCGAAAAGAAGATTTTCCCTAAAGAAAACTGACTAGTGCCATGTTGAAACTAGACAGAAACTGTGCATTTTTCCAGCCGGGTGTGTTTTGCTCATACAGCATTTTGAGATGAATAATTTTGAGATACAGTATTATGAGATACAGTATTTTGATCATACAGTATTTTGTACAAACAGTACTTTGAAATACTTACTTACTTTACTTTTGATGGCGCTCACAGCCCAGGATGGGCTTCGGCCTCACCTAACAAGCTCCTCCAGCCAGCTCTGTCCCTAGCTAGCCGCTTCCAGTTGCGCACACCGAGTGCTTTGATGTCGTCATTCACTTGATTGCGCCACCTGTTACGGGTTCTTCCTCTGCTGCGTACCCCATCGGGTTGGATTCGAAGACTTGTCGGGCAGGTGCGTTGCTGTCCATACGCTCCACGTGCCCCAGCCATCTCAGCCGCTGTATTTTCAGCTTTTTCACCAGGTCAACGTCGCTGTATAGCCCGTATAGCTCGTCGTTGAATCTTCTCCTCCATATTCCTTCGATACACACCGGACCGAAAATCACACGAAGAATCTTCCTCTCAAAGCACCCTAGCAGATTTTTATCCGAATCTTTCAGTGTCCATGCTTCTGACCCATAAAGCAGGACCGGGATGATTAGGGTTTTGTATAAAGTCTCCTTGGTTCTCTGAGAGAGGGCCTTACTACTTAAATGCCTTCTTAGACCGAAAAACAGCGGTTGCCAAGAGTAATTCTTCGCTTGATCTCTGCACTGATGTCATTCTGCGATGTAATAGTGGAGCCCAGGTAGACAAAGTCCTTGACAACTTCGAAGTTATATCTGTCCATCGTGATATTTTGCCCGAGTCGACGATGTTGAGATTCCTCTCTCGATGACAGCATATACTTCGTCTTGTCCTCATTTACCGCCAATCCCATTCTAGCCGCCTCCGATTCAATGCTCGCAAATGCCCCTGCCACAGCTCGCTTCGTTCTGCCGACAATGTCTATGTCATCCGCATATGCAAGCAATAGAACGGAATTTTGATAGATTGTACCGCTAGTGTTGACATGTGCGTTGCGTACAATGGCTTCAAGAACGATGTTGAATAGGTTGCATGATAACGCGTCGCCTTGCCTCAATCCTTTCTCAACATCAAAGGAATCGGTGGTGTTCTTACCAATTTTGACGGAGCAGCGAGATTTCTCCATCGTCATCCTGCACAAGCGGACGAGTTTGGCAGGGATGCCGAGACTCGACATGGCTCTGTATAATTCGTCCCTTTTCACGCTATCATACGCGACTTTAAAATCGATAAAAAGGTGGTGTGTATCGATCTGGAATTCCCGGGATTTTTCTAAAATCTGTCGGCAACGGCGTATACAGGGGGGGGGTCACGGGGTCATGTCCCCCCCCGAGAACTCAAAATTATTTTGTTGATCTGAAATAATTATTTAGTAACAAAAAAAAAAAAAAAATAAAGTTGGTTACTTAGAAAGCTAGTAGGATTTTCGATTGTTAATTTAGAATTCAATAGAAAATTTGAATGTTGGTAACTCCAATTCAATAAGAAATTTAATTTTCATGGCAATGGAATACCTACGTTATTTTGTAGTCAATCGATGATACTTCGATTTTCTTCGTCGTACCTCAAATTTAACATAACAAACTTCTCATATTATGATAAAACATTCAAATCTTAAAATATATGCATAGGCTTGTTTTCGTTTTGAGATGACAGCCAAAACCTGTTTAACCAAAGAGAAACCAAAGTGGGGAGTTGTTACCAAATTTGCACTCAGTAAAATAAAAACTAATAGGATTTTCAAAAAAAGAATATTTTTTTTTTTTCTGAAAATAAAATCTTTAAACACATTAAAGAACACATACAGAAATAGTTTTGTTCGATTTCTGTATGACAGATTATTTTTAAAAGCAAACAAAGTGATAACTTTCGATTTATAGTTATTCTAACCAAAAAATATTAATGTTAACGATAAAAGACATAAATATATAAAACTATGATGAAAACCTATTATGAAAGGATATTGTTTGCACTCATTCAACATTTACGATCGAACAATATTGTTACTGGTTTGGATGTGGATTATTTTTACAAAATAACCTATGAATACCATAATTCAAAAGCCAATAGCTATGGTAAAGGAGATTTTTTGGAACTCCTTGCGGTGAACCGTTTGACCAGTCGGATGGAATTTAACAACTTTGTCCATTATTTTTATCAGAAAGGCTTACTGGTAAGAAAGATAAAAAGATTAGGTATATTTGATGTACATATTTATTTTGTAAGGTGCCTTTCAATTTTCCATCGGTGGCAGTCGTAGAGACATACATTTTTTTCAAATCAGAGGCATAACAAAATCACTCGCGAAATTTGTTCACACTTTTCTTGAAACGCAACGAAAAAGAATCTTTGTATTCAATTATAATACGAATATGTAATGTTTTTTAGTTTTTCCACTATTGTAAAAAGAGCAATTTACACAAGTGGTCATTTTTGAAAATCAGAGCTATTGTTTTCATTTTCAGTAGTGAATATTTATATCTATTTACTAAAATTAAGAAACAGAAAACAGTTCACAGTAGAGATGGGCAAAGTCGTGATTTTTCAATCACAGGTGTGATTGTGATTTACAATTCACTGTGAGTTTAACCTGTGATTGTGATTTATGAATTTAAAATATTTTAAAGGGGGCCATACAAGAGTGAAACGAACAGTTTCAGACCAAATTTGAAACAGAAAAATTAAGAGCACTGGAAAAAAGTGTTCATTGCCAAAATCACTATCACCAAAAATCACAAGAAATCCTAATCACGAGGAAAGTAAGTAAAGGATGAAAAACTGACTCAATGATTCTGACTGTATAAAGCTGTAAGCGATTTTACAAAATAAATAAACTTTTTTATAAATAGAATTAACTTTTCAACAAAAAAAAATAACTTTTTTACAAAACAAAATTGAACTTTTCTACAAAAAAATATTAACTTTTCTACAAAAAAAAAAAATACTTTTTTTTACAAAAAAAATTTACTTTTCACAAAAAAAAAAAATAACTTTTTTCCAAAAAATATGTATAAGTTTTTTACAAAAAAAAAACATAGCTTTCTTGCAAAATAATCAAACATTTTTATAAACAAAGAATAACTTTTTTACAAAAAATACCTTCTTACGAAAAAAAAAACGTACCAGTTTACACCAGGAGGGTTGCAAAACATGTTTTTGTCGGCCTAAAGTTGACTATGGTAGTCGCAATGTCAAAGCAAAAAATGTTACTTTTCATTTAAGAACGATCAAAGTTGGAAAAATGGGAAGAGGTTGACAAAAAATAAGAAATAATAAACAAGACAAAATTTTGATTGCGTTAAATTTACTTAAAATAATTCACTACCACTTCAAAAATAAAATTTTATTTTACAAATTAAATCATTATCAACTTTTTTTCGAATCGAATCATAAAATAAAATATTAAACATTATTAATCTTTTTTTTAATAAAGAAACGATGAAGGTTTACTATAGTTAACGTTGGAAAGAAAAAAGAACGCAATCACTGTCAGAGTTCCAACATGTTGGCTGTCGGTTTTGAGTTTGACAATTTAGTAAAAATCTCCATAGACTTCATACCAAAATCTCTGGCAATTTTGTTTATTTGTGTGAAAGGTACAAGGCAGTTAAAGGAAAACTTCAAAATAATCTCCAGAAAAAGGGGACTACGTGTTTGACTAAGAACTAAACGAGCATTGAATTTTGAAAACAAAAATACATAGGTAGTACTTAATTTCAAATTTGAAAAAAAAAATTGTGTTTCATTTCGTTTTCAAAACTTTAAGTTTGAAAACAAATTTTTCAAAAACTATTCACTAAAATAACTTCAATTAAATGGGGTTTTTTTGGGCTAAGAAAAAGGTATTATTATGCATATTTGTTGTTGTAAAAGTAATCGTTGTTTTTTAATTATTGTTTGTCTGTGTTTAGAATTTTTTTTAAGAAAATTGCCCCTCCTGCCTAAACGGGAGGGAATAGACTCCCCCTCGCGCTTTATTTTTGTAACACACCTTATGGGAATAACCATGTAGAATCATTTAATAAGAAATGTGAAATTTTATCTTACATTTAATTTCTTTATAGTCGCGATTGTTTTGTTATGTGAGCGACTCAATGGCAAAAAAAAAGTCAGTCAGATCACAATCATGACTAGGAAGGAAATTCGAATTCACAGTCCTTATCTGTGCATCCTATTTTGATTCTTAATTATTGATTTTTTTTTGTAAAATTGTATTTTTTTTTGTAGAAATGTTATTTTTTTTTGTAAAAAAGTTTATTCTTTTTTATAAAAAAGTTGACATTTTTTTGTAAAAATGTTAATTTTTTTTGGTAAAAAGGTTATTTTTTTTTGTAAAAAAGTTTTTTTTTTTTGTAAAATAGTTCATTTTTCTTTTTGCAAAAAAGTTAATTTTTTTTTGTAAAAAAGTTAATTGTTTTTTGTAAAAAAGTTAATTTTTTTATGTAAAAAAGTTATTTTTTTTTTGTAAAAAAGTTATTTTTTTTTGTAAAAAAGTTTATGTTTTTCTGTAAAAAAGTTTTATTTGTAAGATCGCATTGCAGCGTTATACAATCAGTGAGCCAGTGAACAATCACACCATCCGTTCTTCTTCTACCTTTTATTCTGTTTCATACTTCACTTACTTTCGTCGTGATTTGAGATTGAGATATCTTGTGATTTTTGTGTGGCAGTGATTTTGGTAACGAACATTTTCGAGTTCTAGTCTTCACTGTTTCGTCTTGATGTCGTTGTATACCAAAAATCACATTCAAGGCAATCACAGTTTATTTGTGAATCGGTCACAGGTAGTGATTGTGATTTTTGACTCACAGGTCCGAAATAACAGGTCGTGATTTTTTGCTCTTCTCTAGTTCACAGTACCTATGATATTTAACTAATTTTTCCTGCAACATCAATTCGCAGAAATAAAAACTTTGATAGGATTAAAATAAAGTCTGAATAAAATTAAAAACAAATGATCAAGCGAATCCAAAAATTTTTGTCCTCAGTATTTTGACAGCTAGCTAAACTGATTTTTTTGGTCAGACAACTGGAGATTGCTATATTCTGTTGCCGAGGCCCTCCGAAATAAAAAATGAAGAGCGCGGTCACTGGTCCAGCTAATAAAGGTTCGTCCGACTCAGTTGTTTATTTTAATTTTCTTTGGAACCAAAAATTTGTTAATTTTTTTGTATAGGTAGCTCATTTCATTTTGAATTGGCTTTGGCAGTTCGAAATATATATTTTCAACGAAATTGCCTAATTTGGCGTAGTGAAAATTAAGTTTTACATTCGTAGTCTGCTATTTCACGCCAACTTTTGATTCTTAACTGTCTTGAAATAAAATGAGTTAAGGTACGATATATTTTTCCAGGATATGAACGATTTTAAATTATTTTAACTTATTTTTAACAAAGGTAATGTATTATAGGGTTTCCCATTAAGGGCGGGTCGATTTGAAAATTGAATAAAACAAGATATAAATAAGGTTTTATCTTTATTTGAGAGCCCTATTAAAGTAATATAACACCGTTCAAATGGCCGCCCCGGCTTCGCTGGGTGGCGCGGATTCGAAAGGTCCAGTTTTCGATGACTTTGGCGCACAAATCAGGCTGAATTTGACCGATGGCATCGATTATGTTGTCTTTGAGGGTCGAGGTGGTTTGTAGCTTATTCGCATACACCTGCGACTTAAGAAAGCCCCACAAGAAGAAGTCCAAAGGGGTCAAATCACACGATCTCGGTGGCCAATTCATGTCGCCTCGGCGCGAGATAACCATGCCATGAAACCGCTCGTGCAGAATATCGATTGTGTCTTAAGCTGTGTGGCACGTAGCGCCATCCTGTTGAAACCAAATATCTTCAGTGTCCATATCATCCAATTTAGGCCACAAGAAGTTGGTGATCATCGACCTATAGCGATCGCCGTTGACGGTGATGGCCTGGCCAACATCATTTTCGAATAAGCACGGACCGATGACGCCTCCAGGCATCCAGCCCAAAATCCACACAAAACAGTAACTTTATTTGGATGCATTGGAACCTCGTGAATCTCGCGTGGGTTAGTGTCGTCCCAAATCCGGCAATTTTGCTTATTCACGTACCCATTCATCCAAAGATGGTCTTCATCGCTAAAGATGATTTTTCGACCAAAATTGGGATAAACTTCTAACTGCTCTAAAACATCATTTGCACGTGTTGCTCGACGCTGTAACTCGCCATGATAATTTGTCTGTAGTAACTGATTAAAAGAAGATATTTTGACCGAAAGTAGAAGAAACAATATGGCCGCCACGAGTTGTCAAAATCAACCCGTCCCTATTGGAAAACCCTTTAGTACAGTTAATTAAGATTTTCCCCTTTTTTAACAACCCGTTATTATTATTGTAGTAGCCCGTAGCGTAATGGTAAGTGCGTTTGACTGTCACGCTGGAGGTCTGGGATCGCTTCCCAGCCTCGTCCACCTAAAAACTAAAAAGTTTTTTTTCAGGGCTACTGCCTCTTGCGAGGAATTGACAAATCCTCCAAGAGTATCACTTGTCACGAATGAGTGCTTCTCGTCTAGCCGTTCGGATTCGGTATAAAATTGTAGGTCCCTTCCATTCCTTTCAAAAAAAAGGCGCACACAGGAATGGTTGCGAGTTGTTAGTCACTAGGCCCTGGTTCTTCATGAGCCGTTGTGCCACCCGATTTTGTTATTATTATTATTTATTTATTTATTATTTTAAATACTTCAGAAATCTGCCTTTCACTATACTTGTATTTTACCTAACAACAATCATATTCTTTGAATTATATTATTATTTTGTATGAAAGTTTGACTTCAAATCTTCTTTGACTATACTTTTGTAAATAATCAAATCCTCTTTGCATTTCTATTTTTCCTAAAATATTTTTTTCTAAATTTCAGAGCCTACTAGTTTTCAAATAATTTATTCATTTTTCTCATTATAAAAGGAGAATCAAATTCAGTACCAAATCACTTTTCGACTTGACCAGGAAACTGACAGGTAATATTTCAGAGGTATCTTCATACCGCTTTTTATTACTTGCCTTTCTTTCTGGGTTTTTGGTGATTATAAGTCTTTTCCTTCATCAGTTACTGCCGACTTTTGTCCCCATAATAGAAAAGAAAAAAATATATAATCTATAAAATACTAAGAAGAAGTTTTAAAGTTGTAAAGAATTTTGTATTACCTATTTTGTTTTGTCCTAATAAAATAAGTTTATTTAAAATTCTCCGGTGTCTAGAGTTTTAATTTTTGGAAGTTACAACCCTACAATTTCGCTCTACCGACCAACATCACGCTACATTTTTCTTTTATATAGCTACGCACAGTAAAATATGAAAAAAAAAAATTATAAGGCACTTGACTTTTAACAAATATTAGTTCGTGTTATTTTTTTTTGGCATGACCCCCCCCAAGAACTAAAGCTGTATACGCCCCTGTCTGTCGGAGTGTGAACATTTGATCGACGATTGACTTGCCTGGCTTTGAAATAAAGTATTTTGAAATACAGAATATTAAGCCATACTGTATTATGACCATACAGAATTTTGATAAAATAAAAATAAATCGGGTGGCACAACGGCTCATGTGAACCAGGGCCTAGTGACTAACAACTCGCAACCATTCCTGTGTGCGCCTATTGACAGGAATGGAAGGGACCTACAATTTTATGCCAAATCCGAACGGCTAGACGAGAAGCACAAGTGATACTCTTGGAGGATTTGTCAATTCCTCGCAAGAGGCAGAAGCCCTGAAAAAAACTTTTTAGATTTTAGGTGGACGAGGCTGGGAAGCGAACCTAGACCTCCAGCGTGACAGTTGATAGCACTAACTATTACGCTACGGGCTACTACACAGAATTTTGATACAGTATTTTAAAATACAGCATTTCGACCCGCTCCCGTGAAATAAGTTATTTTATGTATTTTGTTTCCAAAATACAATTTACATTAGAAGTTTTGATATCTGGATACCCGGGTACCCATCACACCGTTCGGGAACACGGATAACCAATACTTTTCGAGTACCTGTCACCCAATATATTAAACGGGTATCCTGTAAGGTCTGATTACCCGCGTATTTCTCATATTTTTCTTATTTAATTTAATCAAATTTTTAAACCTAACATTTAAAATTAGCTTTCAAGAACAAATATTAAAAAATACGGGGGCTCTTGAAGGTAACCGATACCCATTTAATGTGTTGGGTACCGATTACCCAACAAAAAGTTCGGGTACGCGAGTATCTACACGTGGTATTGGCTACCCGATTGGCAGTGTTTACAATGTTCACCTTAGAACTTTCTAGTAGCTTCTTTTTTTTTTGCGAATAACATAATTTTCCTTTAAGTACAAAATATTTTCTTCCAGGGTATTAATGTACACCAAACACCTATACAACATTTAACTCCAGTACAACAATTTGGATGATGAAGCTATGACACCTGATGATGTTGGAGACCTGGTGACTATGGTTGGGGTATTTGATTAATTGGTGAGCTCTTAGACAAAAAAGCAACAAGATTATGGATAAATAATGAGACTTTATTAAGACTATGGCGCAAAAAGCCTAAAGACTAGAGTGGCTCTCGTCTTGATGGTGTCTTAATTTTTAATAATTTATAAAAAGAAAAATTATGACATTATTATGTATAGGAACAGACGAGGTATCTTATACAAGAATGCTTTTGATGATGTTTTACATTCAAAGTACATTTCTGCGTTAAGGTAAATAATTTCATTAAATAAACTTGAAAGCATTTGTCATAATAATATTTATGTATATGATGGAGATGGTAAACACTGAAACATGGTGTTATATTTGTGTCGCTTTTAATTTCTTTTCGATTAATTCGATATTTTCTTTGGAAAGAATAACAAAAATAAAAACTATTAAAAAAGGTTATAAACACCTGTTTTCATGAAAATTCTTTATCAAGCCTTTAAGATGGATTTGAAAAAGAACTTTCCTATACCGGTGTTTAATCCCATTAAGATTTTATTTTAAAACGCAAAATATGTACATATCTAATTGGAGTTTGGTAAAATGGTGTGTATCATTAATCAAAAAACAAAATTGGCTTCAAAATTTTATAGGATCCCCTTAACTTGCCCTCAGTACCTATAGTTCATAGTCAACGAAGACAATATAATTTTTTTTTTTTATTTTTATATTCCGCGCGCACAAAAGGGGTTATGAATGCCCTTAAAATGTTTTTAGCACAGCACGAGCGATTAGGTAAGTAGGAGTGGATTTAAAAGGAGATCCCGATGCACATTGGTTTTGAATGTTCGCACATCAAAATGAGAGGGGAAAGTCGGGCCGGGTAAAGCATTCCACATTCGTGTTGTGCGACTGAAGAAAGAATCTCTGTATTTTACAGTACGTCTGAAGTTGGGCTCAAGGTTAAACTGATGGGCATTCCTAGAAGCGCGAGTATTACGGTTGAATTGTTTAAGGGGAGGAATGCAACTGGCTATTTCACTAGAACACTGATTATAATAATAGCGATAAAATAGAGAAAGACACGAAACATTACGGCGGTGTTCGAGAGATGAAATTGTTTCCGTTATAGATCCTTCACCTGTCATTTTTAAAGCTCTCTTTTGTATTCTGTCCATCAAACTTAAGTGAGTTTTTGGAGCTCCTGCCCAGACATGAGAATTGTACTCAAGTTTTTGAACGAATAAAGGCTTTGTTGATCATAGCCAGATCAGAAGGGGAAAAAAATTTCTTGCATCTGCGGAGAAAACCTAAACACTTAGCAGCATTTTTGGCGACATCAAATATGTGGTCATTCCACAAAAGGTGGTCTGTGACACACATATCGAGAACTGAGAGCTGTTTGGTTTCCTCGATGCAAGTGCCGTTCATTGATAGCGGCATTGGGAGTGGGTTTCGCTTTAACGACAAGAGACAGCATTGAGTTTTTGAAGCATTAAATTCTACGCGGTTTTTGATTCCCCATTGAACGATGCTGTTTAGAACAGAATTTAATGAGCTTATCATACGCTGCCGTTCAAGTTCCACATCCGAAGGACATGGATGTGAATCTATAAACGAATATGAGAAGCTGAGAGTACTATCGTCAGCGAAACAGTTTAGTGGATTAGAAGTTTCAGACAAAAGATCATTTATAAAAATAAGGAAGAGGGTCGGAGACAAAACGGAGCCCTGGGTCTAACCAGCATTTATTTTGTGAATTTCAGACTTGAAACCGTCCAAAACAACTTGTATTGAATGGTCCGAAAGGTAATTTCTAATCCAACGAAGAAGAGATTCATCGAAACCAAATGTACGCATTTTCGATAAGAGAGCTTGGTGCCAAACTCTATCAAACGCTTTTGAAATATCAAGTGCAATAATCTTACTTTCTCCAAAACGATGTAAAGATTTGTTCCACTGTTCGGTGTACCATCAGATCACCAGTGGACCTATTGCTACGAAAGCCATACTGCCGGTCATTAAGAAGCCTTCGTTCCTCAAGATATTTCTTGAGCTGAAAGTTAATCAGCGTTTCCATGACCTTGGAAAGAAGAGACGTAAGTGCAATTGGTCGATAGTTTGAGGGTGAAGAAGATACGCCTTTTTTAGGGACAGGCTGGACAAATGCTGTTTTCCATCCACTCGGAAAGAGACCAGTAGAGTAGGACAGATGGAAAAGCTTACGCAGTGGTTTTGCCAGCGTTAAAGAACACCTCTTCAGAACAATGGGAGGGATACTATCCGGGCCAGCGGATTTGTGCACATCGAGATCTTTCAGAACTCGATGTGCGAGAGAAGATTTGTCCCATAAAATCATTTACGCTCTCAAGTACAGGAGGAGTCATAACACTTTCTGGCAGCGTCGAATTGACAGCAAACTGGCCTGCAAGCAAATTGGCTTTATCTAACGAGCTGACAAAAGGGGTGTTATTGAAGACGAGCGTTGGAACCGAGGACGAGGTGGTATTTCGTATGTTTTTTACAAATGACCAAAAATTTCTACTACCTTTGGGACATTGCAGTATTTTTTCCCGTAATTTTTGATCATTTAAAAATTTGATTTTTCGAATATGAACGTTACAGGTTTTTCTAGCTTGTTGAAACTTTTTCCGATTTTCCTCAGTAGGGTTGGCTTTATAACATCGGAAGCTTACTTCTCTAACCCTAATTACCTCTTTACAGCTCGAATCAAACCAAGAGTTTTCTTTGGGTTTGATAGATTTCACCCTATTCGGGATAAAATTTCTCATTCACTGGCGTACACTGGCGTCTACGTCACTATCGAGGAAGCATAGTGACCAGTTAAAGCTCTTGAAGAAGTTATTGAGACCGTCCCAGTTGGCTTTCTCGTATTGCCAAACGGTTCACTTTGGAATTTTTTCTTTAACTGTGATTTGGTGGCACGAGAAATTCGCAGATATGACACAATGGTTCGATGTCCCTAGAGGTGATAATACACTAATAGTGTATTTATCAGGGTCAGAGGTAAGGAACAAGTCTAGGGTGTTGGCGGATTGACCTGCAACGTCAGGAATCCGAGTAGGCTCGTCAACAAGCTGAGTCAGTTGGTTAAACTCAGCAAAAATCTCGACATACCTTCCTTCGGGTGTTGTCTGACCAGAATAGCGTAGCAAAAATCATGCTGCCTTGGTTGTTATCTTATGTGTTAGGGGTTACTCCAAAGATGGTCAGATATACTTCAAGACTCTTATATTTTTTACGAACTCGAAACAATCAGTCCTATCGGGAATTCCTTGGGAAATATTTTGCCCACGGAATTTTATAGTTCCCGGGAACGCATGCCCCATCTCGGGAATTCCCCACGGAATGTTTTTCCCTGGAAACAACTTTTACCAACATGAAAATGAAAAAAAAAATATTCGAATATTGTTTTCGGAGAGTTTGACATTGATTTTGCAGTAAACAAAAACAAAAGTTTATTTATTTTGTGAGGTGTTTAAATTATAAACAAAATTATAGATAAAATGCACAGAATATGGTTTTTATTATTAATTGACGAGAAAGAGCAAAGAGGATTAAATGAGCAGAGAATAATAAGGCAAGTTTAAGGGATCATTTAAATCCTTTAGAGCTACCAGAATCACAAACCACTGTAAGTTGAAACATTTTATTGACTCATTCAATTTTGATATAGTTTTGATCTACATATTCCATCGTTGTTATAGAGTTAACAAGCCATTGTTTAAACATTTGATAGATACCCTGTCTGATTTCTTGCCTCAATCAAAGAAACCTATCGCAATTCCTCCTTTCATTAAGAAAAGTGCGCGCTTGCGTTTCTTTGCAGAAGGTGGGTATCAGACAGGAGTGGGAAAAGACCATGAGGTCGGGTTGGCTCAATCTGCCTTTTCTAAAGTCCTTTCAAATGTATTAGATTTCTTTGAGAACAAAATTTGCCCGTTATGGATCAAGAGGCAAATGACCAAATGAACCAAAAGTAGAAGCACTTGGAAATCTTTGCATTGAATCGCCCATTGCACAAATCCTAATGATGGTTTCTTCCAATGAGCTGAACTTATACACTTTGCAAGGAACTCCGCCAGTCGCTTTTTTTTTTCTTAAATTTTCTGACATTTTTTTTATTCGCATGTTTTTTTTTATTAAGCTAAACCTTAAATTATTTTTTTTTTTTTATGAAAACACCAT
Source organism: Melangyna quadrimaculata (assembly GCA_949320155.1). Taxonomy (NCBI): domain Eukaryota; kingdom Metazoa; phylum Arthropoda; class Insecta; order Diptera; family Syrphidae; genus Melangyna; species Melangyna quadrimaculata. Next base: position 148,889,145 of record OX439485.1, on the reverse strand, counting down.
TATAATAATTAAACACTTACTTTTTTCCACTCGGCAACTGATTTTACTGGAGGGCCAATGGAGTTGAGATCACTTTCAACATTTTTCCAAAATGTTTGGACATTTTTCTTCGGTCTATTTTTAGTAATTCCATTGACAATAACGCTTTTTTCCATTAAGTTAATTAAAACTTCTATTTGCTTCAAATCTGAAGAAATTGATCTTAAAAAAATTGTTTTTTTTTAGTTTTATTAATTTTTTTTCTAGATAATTGTTGTTTATTGTTTTGAATTCCCACGTTAAATGACAGGGGAATATTCCGAGGGAGAAAGCAAAAAATTTCCCATACAAAAAGTGTTCGCGATAGGTAGTTTTTTCTCTCGGAATTTTTCCCTAATTTCTAATATGGGAAAAATTTCATGGGAAACACAATTCCCGATAGCCCTAAATATCCCTTTGTAGTACCAATTTTCCTTAGCACAAGAAGTAGTACCTTCACTTCTAATTAATGATCGTCCCTCTCATTAGTTTAAGACTTTTCGGCAAAATGCCATCAACAAAACCTGAGTTCCTGCGTTCCTGCGTTCTGCGTATCTAAATGAATATTCCTCCTGGAAAAAAAGACAATTAATCCTTCCAAAAAGAGAGAAACTAGAAATTCACACCTAAAACATAGATAAATGTTAAAAAAGAACCAAAGTTCTTCTTTATACAAAAACCTTTGCGCAACAAGTCAGCCGTTAAAAGAAGTGAGATCTAAAAGTAGGTGCGCCAACTTCTAAGTTTATTACTCTTAAATATTAAATATTTTAAGTAGAGTAATATCGAAGAGCCTCAAATTTATTAGAGAAATCTGTTTTTTATGATCACTGAACTAAATTTGTTAGATTAACTAGTCTAGTCTTCATTTCAAAATTTTGTAATTAGGTAATTAATAAGAGAAAACTTGCCAAGTAACCTTATCAGGTGAAAGTGGGGTGGAAAAAACGCCCACTGAACCCATAAGAAAAACTTAGTTTTTAATTATTATATATGCACTACATGTCCAACCACTCTAACAATTCTTATCACTAAGAAGTGCTGCATTTAAAGGATAGTAATTGCAAAGAATTTGTGAATGCCACGCCCCCTACATTATGAATGACACAATTTCAATTTTATTCTTTTTATATACCTCAAAACCAACCGCTCTACCAAATTTCATAATTCAGAAACAATCGGAAGTGTTCTATATATTTAATTATAAATTTTGCGAAAATGGGTGTATGCCACTCCCATTGAATATATAATCTTAAATTTTATATTTTTCCCTTTCCATGCATGTCAAGTCTTATCGCTTGTTTCGCAAAATTCATCATTCTACGATAATCAGAAGTGCTCCATATAATTGATATCAATTCTGCGAAAATGATAGGATGCCACGCCCCCTGTTTTCTTTGCTTTCACTTCAAGTCCTACCGCTCTACCAAATTTCATAATTCCACATAATCAGAAGTAGGGCTGCCAGATTTAATTTGGATAATATCGGAACGCCAGGCCCCAAAAAACGGGACTAATCGGGATATTAAAAAAATGTATTTATACAAGTCTTAAATGCAATGGCGCAAAATTTTAGTAGATTTAGTACGATGTTAAATCATTTTTAATTAATAAATTGAAAACGAGCTTTGCATCATACTCTCATAAGCCGGGGAAAGGATTTTGCTAACTTTGCCTTTTTTTTTTGTTGGATATAGTCGTAAGAAATTATCGACTTTATACAAACACGATTCATGTCATCCTGATTCAAAATATACAGGGTGTCCCGTAAAGGATGGTCCAAACTGAAACTAGTGAAAGGCCAGGTCATGACCTATCAGAATTTGGTAACTTGTTCATACCGAATCAAAATGGTTTTCGAGTAACGGCTATTTTTCGATATTTTAAAAAAACTTTACTTTGAACCAGTTTTTTGCTCACCCTGTCCATAATTGACTTTTGTTTTTAACAATTTTTACACTCAAACTTTGGCTAATAGTTTGACTTATTTTACTGAATAAAAAAAAGATAAACTTCGTATGACACAATACAGGTTTTATCTTCCAGAAATATCCCGTTTTTCTGCAGTTTTTAAAAAGGTATAAGACTTGATAAGGCGGTGCTCAGACATAAAGTTATAACCGTTTGAATCCAATAAAACAGGTTAAAAATAAAACAAAAATAAAACATTTTTGTTCAAGTATATCGATAAAATTAAAATATCTTTTCAAACATAACTCCGACAAAGCTGTATTTTGGTGGAGAGCTTCATTTGATGTCTTACGCATTTCTGCAATAAAAACCTTAAATTTGGGCAAGAACTTTCGATTTTGTAGGGTGAAAGGGGAAAAGTCCAGTATTTTTGAAAAATTTCTCGAAAAGCATCTGGTTTTTTAAGAACTGTCTTTGGAAAAACGGTAGCTATTAAAATTCCGCACAAAAAAGATCAACCAATTTTTTCGCCGGAGCAAGAGAATTTGAAAAAGCAGGGACAAAATATTTTCAACACCGTTGCATTTGCGCTCATTTGTCTCAAAATCCATTAGTCTAACAAAAAAATTATAGTTATCTACTTTGTAGAATATTATAAGCTTCCTTTTTTTCCAAAGATATTTCTTAAAAAAAACCTCATGGTTTTCCTGTCCTGAATACCAACCATACCAAACGGAAAGTCCTTGCCCAAATTCAAGGTTTTTATTTAAAAAATGCTTAAGACATCAAAATGAAGCTGTCCACCAAATTTCAGCTTTGTCGGAATTATATTTGAAAAGAATTTTTAATTTTATCGATATACTTGAACAAAAATGTTTTATTTTTGTTTTATTTTTAATCTGTTTTATTGGATTCAAATGGTTATGACTTTCTATCTGAGCACCGCCTTATCAAGTTTTATACCTTTTTAAAAACTACAGAAAAACGGTATATTTTTGGAAGATAAAACCTGTATTGTGTCATACGAAGTTTATCTTTGAGTTTGTAGGCAAATGGTGATGTAAATGAACATTTTTTTATTCAGTAAAATAAGTCAAACTATTAGCCAAAGTTTTAGTGTAAAAATTGTTAAAAACAAAAGTCAATTATGGACAGGGTGAGCAAAAAACTGGTTCAAAGTAAAGTTTTTTTTTAATTTCGAAAAATAGGCGTTACTCGAAAACCATTTTGATTCGGTATGAACAAGTTACCAAATTCTGAAAGGTCATGATCTGGCCTATCACCATATTCAGTTTGGACCATCCTTTACGGGACACCCTGTATTTTATTTTGCCTTTTCTTGCCTTTTTTACCCGTTAGTTTCTTTTTTGTCAAGTTAGTTGTTTTTTTAAAACGAAAAAAATCTTCAAAAACAAATTTTACAAACACAAACTGTATGTAGTTTTCCATTTCCAGTGAAGATTATTTCACTTAAAAACATGATCTTCCTAACAATCTAAAGCGCACAGAAAACAAATTTTCTTGCCCTCAACATACAAGAAAAAGAAAGCAGGTAGTGTAGACTGTAGAGTTACTATGATCTTTTCTCAAAAAAATTTCTTGTTCTTTTTTTACTCATAAAAACTAGATCATTGCATTTCTCTATGAATGATCGTGCATTTCCTTGCACTGCAAATATCAATGAAAGTTTGGAAAAACCGAAAGGACCAATTGCAAATGAAGTGTTGTAAAAAATCACCACTGTTTTTAATGTAAATCGTGGAATTAAAACTCTTGAGCAAATAAATGTTGTAATAAATGGCGACGTCAGCTCCACACTTTCCGAAAACGTTGAAGTGAATGTGTTTAAGACGCTTCTAAGAGACAATCGTAGAAGGCTGTTTCCTGAGAACTTTAGTTCAATGATATTATAATTTAAAACGTTAAATTATGTTTATATTCTCTTTATTGAATAAACGTCTTTTTTTGCCTTTTTTGATTTTTTTAGGTCAACAAAATACTTTCCCTGCTCATACCAAAACACTTTGCTTAAATTGGTAGTTTATTTAGTATCGTACTGAATCCATATGACACCTCTTAACGATTCTAAATGTCAAAATGAGGTATGTTTGCGGTTTTTTTGCAAGAGCGGTACTTTTTTGGGCGTGTTCTACAAGTTCAAACAAAATTTAAAATTTAGAAAATTCTACTAAAATGTTTAAAAATTAGAAAAATGTTAAGTAACATCACACTTAACCCTTAAATTTAGGCTGTTTAAAATTTTGGCAAATATGTTTTGACTAACTTGAAGTACCTGCCGAATTGCTAAATTTTGATAAAATCAACAAAAAACCCAATAACGAGATATTCGGAAATATCTCAAAACAAGTTAGAAACCGGTAATTTGCACAAAAAAAACTGAAACATTTATTTCAGTTCTTCGATTTTTTTGGCAAAAACTTATACAGTGTTATAAAAACTGTTCTAAGGATTACTCATACGAAGTTTTATAAAAAGCATATTACAGCTTTTTTTTTGACTTGATAAAACCGAAATGTTTCCGAAAAATTTTTCACACCAAATTTAAAGCAAATCCACCGACTCGCTTAGGCTCGATATAAACGGGAACGCACAGACAAACATACCGACGGACGCCTTTTGTCGATAATCAGGTTTTGGACTTCTATACATTATCGTAATGCTAGTTTTGATTAGAACCTCGACTATTGTTTTAGACGCAAAACCAATAATTGCCCTATATAACAAGTAAAAGTGGAAAATCGGGACATTTTGTAAATAGGAACAGATATCGGGACAGGGTTCAAATATCGGGATTCGGGACTGTCCCGCCAAAATCAGGACGTCTGGCAGCCTTATAAAGAAATGCTGCGAAATTATCTGCAAAATTAAATGCGAAATTATCCTTTGTATAGCTGCACTGCAAGGCCTACCGTTGTGCGAAATTACAAAATTCTACGATGTCGGGAAGTGCTCCATTATTTGATGATCTGTCAGTGAGTCAGTCAGTTACGATTTTTGAGATTTTTGCTGTCCTATATCTCACAAACGGCTTATGCTAGAAAGTTCAAATTTGGCGAGGCGTCTATGATTGATGATTATTTGAAATGTCTGACTTTATTGATACTGAAGTTAGAGGGGGAGTGAAAATCATCTGTGTTTGATCCTGCAAAAAGGGTGTAGTGCCAGAACTTGGCTAGGCACTACCGTGCCCTTTGATACACACCTTGATGAGTAGCGAATCTAGGATTTGGCTATGAGGGGGCTAAGAGATCCAGTTTGAGACTTATGTACATTAAAAAAAAAACAAAGATTGTTTGTCCCAAATATGGGCATTTTGTATCATATTATAATGCTTGTTAAATTGTAAGAAAATTCATTGTCTTTTGGTGGTCCATGCTATTCACGATTATGCAATAATTAAAAAAAAATAACAGAAAATCAGTGTGGTGTGCGCCCACCGTAGTTCAAGACTTTTTTTTTTAATTTTCTCAAAATCAGCTTTTATAAGATTATGGTTAAACTTAGCACCAACCCGTAATGTCCAAAATGATTGTAAAGCGGCGTCCATATTATGCCGGTCGATCAACATTGTTGATTTAAATTGTGGATCAACATGCTAGTGTGTATGTGTTTAAGTGTATACTGTCTTGTGTCCACGCAAACATTCATTGACGTAAGTACCTACTCAATTTTCTACGTCCATTTCATTTCAAATAACAATACAAATAAGACAATAAACGAAAACAAAACACAAATAACAAATAACAAACATTACACAAATACAAAAAAAAAATAAACCTACGCAGGCCAAAAACAGCGCATGCGCAATACAAATGAAAGCTGTGTTCATCAACCTTGACGATTTGAGTCGGGTTACGTTCGGGTCAGCAAAAGTTGATAGACCCTGTTTATTTACACGTCCACATCAACTCAACATTCTTGATCAGCACTTTTGATATACACAAATCACATAATGTGGACGCTGCTTAATAAAACTCCGTGCTCTTAAGAACTTTTGCGAAAAATGTAGTAAATTTTCCTGAAATATAAACTGACCAATTTGGGAAGACATAAATTATATTCTTCTTTAATTTAATTAGAAAATTTTAATAGGAAAACTTTTTGGCACCAGTACCAACCTACCTACCTCTTTTTTGATCTTAAAAACTTTACCTCTGATGATGGCGAAGACAAAATCCATTGAATAAATATTGTTGACTTATTTCTGTCCTTCTTAACTTAATCCACTTCGACCATAAAACATAAAAGTCTGTGCTGTCTGCTGTCTCCATTTACAGTTTAAAAAGCAAAACAATAAAAACTACTATCTCTACCTACAATTAAGATAATTAAAAGAGGACACAATACTAAATCACTCAACTTGCACTCTACAAAACTACAAAAGTGCTCAATGGGACAACCTTTAGTCTAGCATTAAAGTACAATAACACTTTATGTAGGAGGCAATAGTGTGTTCATAGGTATAGCTAGATAGGTCGTATACAAATACAAGAAGGTACTATACCATATTATCTGCACCCCCACCCCCCCTAAGTCTTATAACATTCCAACCATTTGTGCATACCACTCTTTTCTTTTGCCATCATACTATCATCCCTTCTATAAATGCGGTTTAAATCGAGAACAACGTTCGTTGCAAGTTGCAAGCCTACTTGGAGAAGCCATGGTGCATTTTATTGGTATCACTTGACCCAATTGCCATTGACTAGGATTTCATTATTTCTAAATAGGCATCAGGAGCGCTGATCATCAGGGGCGCTATCAGGACTATGCAGAGGCCTGATACCGCCCGAACACGACACACCGAGGCAACTAGCATTTTTTGAATTTGTGATGGCAGAATTCAATCTGCAATAATTGGATATGGATGTACAAGCATTTGAATAGGGTATGGTTTAAGTTGATTGGTATAAGCCGGTCTAATGCTGTCAATTTTGGTTTATACCAGTCATACTGAATTGCAGCACCGTCTTAGTAAAAGAAATAATTTTGTTCCCTATTTTTGTGATTGGTTTAAGCAGACTTTAGCTGGATTAGACCAGTTTACACCAATCAGCAAATACAAAAAAAAATTGAAATTTGTGCTGTTTCAGTTCATATGCAAAAGGTAACCACTTTATTGCTTTCGACCGTAACATTACTGTCAGAATTTTGTATACCAATCATATTATTATTATTATTCGCAAATAATTGATTAACTATTAAATTTGATTTACAATTTTAATTGTATACCACTGATTGGTATAAACTCGTCTAACACGCATTATGAATAAAGTATGGTGGAGTGAAATATAATGATAAAATTAGCTTAATATAAGCTTAGTTTGTTCGAGGCTCAGGTTAATAACTTGAGCTGATTGATATAAACTAGTCTAATGTAGTCAGTTAAGGTTTAAATCAGTTACACTGACCTGTCGAACCATCTAGGTAAACGAGATTGTTGTATTCACTATATTTTTGTGACTGGTTTAAACACAAATTTACTGTATTAGACCAACTTATACCAATTATGGAATACAAATAAATTGAAATTTGTGCTGCTGTTTTCAGTTTTCTTGTATGCAAAAAGTTTACAGATTTTCGCTTTCGACGATTAATTTTTGGTCAGCATGGTTCATACTAATACCAAAGTTATTTGGCAAATACTCGTACTCGATTCATTGTATTGTTTGTTTTAGGTGTCATGTAGAATTTTTAGTGGATTAAAGATTAGCCCGCTGATTCGTATAAATTGGTCCTGCTTGGTTTTTGAATTAAAATGTCGTCCTGTGAAATATGATGAAATGATGGGTTAAAGATTAATTTATGTTGTTCGAGGCACAGGTCGATTGATTGGTATAAACTTTTTTGTTGCATGCAGTTTCTGTTTTAACCAGTGCTGGATTGGTGTCCCATCTACGTGAAGATATTATTTAATAACACGGTTTTGTGATTGGTATACATAAAAATTGACTGTATTAGACTAGTTTATACCAATCCGCTCATTCGAAGAACCTGGGATTCAAACAACACCCTTTTCACGCAATAAAAATATACGGATATATTTAATTATTTATTTTCTGCAGTTATGCTTATGACATAACTGACTGAGTCGGTACTTCAGTTTTAGTAATTTATACCAGTCACATACATAATACGTAAAGCATAAAATAAGGTACTCCCAAATAAAACTGTTTATTTATTTATTTGTTTCAATTGTTAAGTAGCATTTTTAAGTCGTCTAAATATTGACCCAGTGCTGGTTGGTATAAACTGGTCTAAAGGCGTGCATTTCTAATATAGAGATTGTGATGATATGAAGATGTGAGTTTAAGGTTAGTTGTAACCATAAAGCTCGAAGGCGCTAAACTGACCAGCGGCGCTTCTGGATAACAAACCCCTCAACCTGCTCTCTGTGAATTCAGCAACTAAACGTTTGTCGTAGAAGTCTCATTGCAGAAGTAGGTACATATTATGGAAAAGATGGAATTCATTCTGTGTCTTCAAGCATGATAAAGGAATTATTTTTCTACATTTCTTCTTCTTGTTTTCTTCGTTTTCATCTATTTGATTGTTGGTGTCAATCTTTGTTTTTTTTTTTTTATTTTATTATTATTGCTGAGTGTCTGAGGTATATGTTTGCACTTAAGGTATATCACCACCACAAGATGAAACATTTTGTATACCACAAATATATAATAGGGTAGAGGGTAGATACAGGAAAAGAATTGTTATAACTGTTTGTGTGAAAGGAAGACCTTTTAAATTCTAAGACGATAAAGCATTAAAACTTACAAAGATACCTATACTACCTCTACTTTCTAGAATCTGAGGTATACTACCTTTAAATGTAAAGGCCATTGAAAGGTTTACAATTTATGTTGTGGTAACAAGCAAGCAAAGAGCTTTGCGTGTGTTCTTTGTTCTTTGTCACGCAACTTAAGTCAGTCAACTTAAGCTTTTTATAGAGGACTAGTTTGGAATTAAGTGTCTCTATACGTTTATTCATTTATATTCCAGACCGGAACTGTTGTCCTATTCGTTTAAGTTATTTCGATGGAAATGGTTTTTATGTGCACCAGGTAGTCAAGACTTTGTGAAATAGTAGGTAAGTTCACGATAACTCTTTTAGCATTTATTATTGAAGGTTGAAATAAGCAAAAGAAAAAGTGTGCCCAACTTCAAGCAGTGAGTAAGAAGAGCTGGAGGAACTATCTGCACCGGCTGCTCAAGCAAACCATGCCAACATGACACACAGAGAAGGAAAATTGCTCAGGAGATTCGTTCGACCAAATGCCTAATCAGTGGAGGGAAAGATTGCTTCTTCCAATCTACAAGGGGAAGGGTAATACACGAAATTGCGACAGCTACCGTTCGATCAAGTTGATGTCACACACCATGAAGATCATTGAGCGGATATTAGATGGCCGCCTACGAAAAATAATACGGCTGTCTGACGACCAGTGCGAATTTGTTTCGGTTTAATCAACCACTGATGCTATTCAGAGTATAATTTCGTTTTCGATTGAATTTCGGAACAGTATTACTCCTTTTTGATTCCAATCGAATTATTTTATATTGTTCCGAGACTAATTTTTGAAATATTTATGTGTGTGTGCGTAAACTGTTTCATATTTTTGTATATTTTTTCACGATGAAAGGATTTATATGTATGTTGTATATGTGTTAATCCGGGTCTACTCCTTTATTAATTCCGGAACAGAAAAATACTCCGAAAATATTACTCGGAACATCGAATCGAATTATTTTGGAGTAAACGGAGTCAAATAGGAGTAACTCCAAGCTTCCAACCGAAAACGACATAAGAATCTGAATGGAAAAATATCGGGATTCCTTAAAAGATTTACATATTGTATTGGTTGATTTTGAAAAAGCATTTTCGACAGACAACCACGAGATCTGATATGGGTTGCACTTAGGCAACAAGGAGTTTCGGAAGTCTACGTGCGGATGATCATGGGCATGAACGAGCAAGTTAAAACAAAGATAAGATGCCCCACAGGAATCACCGAAGAGTTCCCAATTAGAGTGGGTGTGCACCAGGGAAGCGTCTTGAGTCCCTTGCTCTTTATTACTGTCCTTAACTTTCTACTTGAGGATGAGATGACGGACGCCAAAGTGAATCAGTTATTCTTTGCTGAAGATGGAGCCATCATAAGTGAAGATCCTGTGTCCTTGCAACGAGCACTTGATGTATGGGTGGATTTTCTGTAGGGAAATGGATACCGAATCAGGGCGAAAAAGACAGAATACCTATGCTGTCCATTTTCTGATTCACACAGTACAATTCCGGACATCTATTTGAAAGGAACAGTGCTTCCCAAGTGCGAAAAGTTTAAATATCTTAGATCAGTGATCAATAGCCAGGGATCTTGTGATGAAGACATTAAACATCGCGTAAGCGTAGGGTGGATGAAGTGGCGGGAAAACTCTGTCATCTTCTGTGATCCAAAAATGCCCCCTAAGCTAAAAGGAAAGCTCTACACGGCAGTTGTTCGTCCAGCGCTTACATACGGTTCACAGTAATGGACAAAGTACAAGAAGTATGAGAGTAAATTGATGGCAGCTGAAATAAAGATGCTTCGCATGACAGCAGGAGTGACAAAGCGTGATCGAATAAGAAGCGAGGGAATCCGAGGAAGCCTACACGTCAAAAACACCATCTTAGACAAAATAAAAGATGACCAACTAAGCTAGTACTGTCATCTACAAAGAAGATGCCATAAGAACCCAGTTCAAAAGTTCGCGGAAGAAAGGCAGGCGGACAAATTTCCTGGGTGAAATAAATGCAACGACACCTGCATTTAGTTGGCCTCAGACATGGAACAATCCAAGATCGTAACCTTAGGTGAAGCAGTTCAGTGGGAGCGTTGTGGTCCTCCACGAGGTTATGACATTCGCCGGTAAAATAAAGGAGAAGGAGAAGAAGGAGAAGAAGAAGAAGAAGAAGAAGAAGAAGAAGAAGAAGAAGAAGAAGAAGAAGAAGAAGAAGAAGAAGAAGAAGAAGAAGAAGAAGAAGAAGAAGAAGAAGAAGAAGAAGAAGAAGAAGAAGAAGAAGAAGAAGAAGAAGAAGAAGAAGAAGAAGAAGAAGAAGAAGAAGAAGAAGAAGAAGAAGAAGAAGAAGAAGAAGAAGAAGAAGAAGAAGAAGAAGAAGAAGAAGAAGAAGAAGAAGAAGAAGAAGAAGAAGAAGAAGAAGAAGAAGAAGAAGAAGAAGAAGAAGAAGAAGAAGAAGAAGAAGAAGAAGAAGAAGAAGAAGAAGAAGAAGAAGAAGAAGAAGAAGAAGAAGAAGAAGAAGAAGAAGAAGAAGAAGAAGAAGAAGAAGAAGAAGAAGAAGAAGAAGAAGAAGAAGAAGAAGAAGAAGAAGAAGAAGAAGAAGAAGAAGAAGAAGAAGAAGACGAAGAAGAAGAAGAAGAAGAAGAAGAGTATTGGCAGAAAATTTTGATGAGATTGTGAATGTAGTTGACGAATTATGTGATCTGCAAGAAAATGTAGACACTAGAGGTGCGACACAGAACTTTATGCTTGCTGTGTGTGATTTCACTTTTATTAGCTTTCTTTTTTTTGAAAAGATGTATTAAAAGAAGTAAATTGTTCTCAGATTGCATAGCTATGTAAAGGCTTGCGTGTTGATCAATTATCTATAAAAATAGAGGATCTTCGTGGAAAAAGTAATAAATCTTTCTGTAAAAATATCGAAAACGGATGACATTCCAATTGAAAGACGAACTTGTCGTAAGAGCTGAAGTTCAGAAGGATAATGTTGGAATGTCTTGACCGGTTCAATACTGAACTTTAAACTATATCAAAGTCAGTTCAAGATAAACATAGCTTCATTCTTCGAAGCTGTGCAGATAAATGCCTTGCTTTTGGAAAAAATTGACGAAATGAAATCAATGGTGTGAATATTTACAGATTTCTATGATGAAGTTTCAGAATCAGAAATCCTCTTAGAGATACCAAAGTTGACAAGGCATTTAAAAGCGCTCAAAGTTACAGCATTTCTGAAATTCATCGTTGAAATGGGATTTTACAGAATCTCTTCCAAGTTTGATGGTCGCTCTTAAGTAGTGCTTGGAAGTATCCGGACATTTCGGATACCCGTATCGGATCCAAAAATGCGAATCAGATCTGGATCCAGGATCCGACATCCGAAATATCCGGATAATTCGGATATCCGGATCCAAATCTTGGATCCGAGATCCAAAACTATCCGAATAGTGTCGGATCCTCGGATCCAGATCTGGATCCAGTGTCAGATCATCGGATCCAGATCCGGATCTGGATCCGAGGATCCGACTTTACGGATAGTTTTGGATCTCGGATCCAAGATTTGGATCTGGATATCCCGATTATCCGGATATTTCGGATATTGGATACTGGATCCAGATCTGATTCGCTTTTCGGATCCGATCCGGACATCCGGATAGTTTGAGGATCCGGATCTGATTTTAAGCTCTACCCTAAAGTTATTTTTGGTAATTTGCGTATCAGTTGCGTGAAAGCCTACTACATACTTGTGAACCGATCTTGTGAACACATAGAAATTTCGCTTTTTCGTTCACACGTGAACGTGCTCCTGAAGCTGAGTGGAGAACAAAGTGTAGAGTTTTTGTTCACGGGCAATTAACGAGCAAAATGCACGAGAACCCTTGGTCAAGCTTTGACTGTTGGATAGAAGAAAAACAATTTTGGGTGGCTTTGCAGTATGCACATTCTGTCACTCCAATATTCCAAGGCCTTGTTGATGGTTTCGGCCTGTAAGTCACGGATTGCTTGGATGATATTTGCCTTAAGTGCTTGAATCGTTTGCGGATTGTTGGCATAACATCGGTCCGCCATGGTTCCCCACAAAAAAAAGTCCAAGGGGGTTAAATTACAGCTCCGAGGCGGCCAATTAACATCGCCAAGACGGCTGATAACACGATTTGTGAATTTGGTGCGCAAGACATCGATTGTGGCATGGCACACTATCCTGCATAAACAAGAGATCGTCCAAATCCATGTCTTCAATTTCATTAAAAAAGAAAAAAGGCGGTTAACATGGTTCTGTAATGCCCACCGTTGACCGAAACGTTGTTCCCAGCCTTATTTTTGAAGAGAAATGTTCCAATGATGCCACCACTCCACAATCCGCACCAAACTGTCACTCAGTAAATGCATTGGATTCTCATTAATCGAGTGCGGGTTTCCTGATCCCCAAATGTAGATTTTATTAACAATGTAGGCGCGCGGTGGGTTATTTATTTCGACCAAAACTTCTTTTCAAAAAAGCACTGTTTGGAAATAAGTTTTCAATATTTCCCAAAGGAGGTATGATACTGACATTCTGTTAAGATTTCGAGCGGGAAATAGCTGTCAGTGTCGAAATAACCTATGATTTAAAAATAAACCACTAGATGGCCCACCGTGTATATGTATGCTTATAAAAATCCAATCAAAATTGACTTACATACGAGTACGTTAACAGAATTTTTATTATTTTAGACAACTTTCCATATTGGGGTGACACCACAACGTCCACCCCGGGTGCCGCCCATGGCAGGTACGCCATTGAAGCTGATATACTATATTCTTAAATTATTTCAACTTCAAACTAATTCAACTGATGATGTACTCGTATTTCATTCAATCAACAATACAAACTCATAAACATCGTAAAAGTCCTCCCAACTTCTAACTAAATAAAAACCGCCCTAAGTCCTCTTAAAAGTCTCAGTTTTTATTTCAAATTCATCCCCTTATTCCGTTAAATTGTATAACGCGTAACGAATTTAAAGAAACAATTTGGCATCAAATAAATTTCCTTAATCTGACAAAGCAAAAAGTTTCCCCTGAATAATTTCACAAGTAGTGATGTCATCAATAAACTGAAATATCACAGTGGATATATATATTTTTTTTTAATCACACACACAGGAAGTGGAATATACTATCAACTTGAGTCCTTTACCAAAATAGCATCAGCAAAACTCCCAACAACATTATACAACATAGAAAATACTCTTACACATTGAAGAGGATGCGTGGCTTTGAAGGACCCTTCCACCACCGCCATCCACAGCCATGCCCCCGTTTTAAGTAGTCCGAAATGCAATTCACTATGACAACACGTTTGTCATTTTGATAGAGTCCACCCTTACAAAATAAGCAAAAAAGAAAAAGGTTATATAAGTTTAAACGTTATACGAGATTCAGAGTATACGTATATGCGTTCCTTTGTGACCAAAAATAATTCTATTTGCCTGAAATCTTATTACGTATTCCCTGTGGAACATTTCATAGTAAACGTTATATAGCAAAGTAGGTATGGAATAATGCTATAGGGAGTATAGAGCTAGAGAGTCATCATCAGTAAGGGAGGTCCTTAAGAGTGTAGACTCTTGGAAAATTACACGCGCACTTGAAAACGTGCAAGGTAGAAAATTTTGTAACAAAGATTGAAATATCCTTCAAAGGATATTATATACTTTTTTTTTCATTTTTACTATTGCTATTGCTGGAAGAGTTCAGAGCGCTTATCCTTGAAGATTACCTAAATACCAATTTCTATATGCGCACTGGCTGTTTGAAGAAAGGAATTTAAATTAAAAAACACAATTAACAGAACCCTCTTGAAAAGAACAAAAGGCTTCTATTTTTTCGTGTGCGATGCGATGATGGAAAAATTGCAATTATGTAAAACGAGAAGGATGTGTGCAAATTTTGTAAAAAAAAAAAATAAATGGATAAATCGTAGATTATTATGGAAGGAATGAAAATCTCTTGCAAATTAGATGTGAGGGTGATGTACCTACCCAGTGAGTTGCTTCGACGATGTTAATTGAAACTGTTCTTCAGAACTTGAATGTAAAATGTAACATGATGTGCCAGTGTGCCTATACACCCAAAAGGAAAGGAACACAATTATTGTTATTACCATGCAATTTTGATGGTAAAGGCTGTTCTGTTATGTCTTAAACGTTTATAATTGAATTTTGTATTAGTTATTTTATATAAAAAAAAAGAAATATTGAAGTTCGGTATAAAATAGACTTATGCGATGCGTCCTACTTCCAACAACCCACAATTCGATTAAAACTTACTTACTTACTTTACTTTAGATGGCGCTCACAGCCCAGTATCGGCTAAGGCCTGAACTAACAAGTCCCTCCAGCCAGCTCTGTTCCTAACTAGGTGCTTCCAGTTGCGCACACCGAAGTTTGTTGAGGTCTCCACTTGTGCGCGCCACCTTTTATGGGTTCTTCCTCTGCTGCGTACACCATCGATTCGAAGACTCGTCGGGCAGGTCGGTTGCTGTCCTCTTTGACCATAGGTCAACGTCGCTGTATAGCCCGTATAGCTCGTCGTTGAATCTTCTCCTCCACACTCCTTCGATACACACCGGAACGAAAATCACATGAAGAATCTTCCTCTTAAAGCACCTTAGCAGACTTTCATCATGCTGCTGCCCCATAGATCAGGACTTGGCAGATTTTGGGTCTTTTTTAAAGGATCCTAAGCAGTGATGCCGCAGGCTGAAATGAAAAGTCGCTAGACCAGCCTCAAAAAGTCGCTATATTGGTTGAAATTCGGTAGAAGTCGCTAGACAATAATTGGTAAATAACTGTTACAAAAATTCTCTTTGAATAACTTTTTTATTTTTGTAATTTAAAGTAAATGTAATGTTAAACGAATGTAAGTTCACAAGGGCCATTACATAAAACAAATAGTATTTGCGTGTTCAAACTCACAAATGCTTATCTTCAAAAGTCGCTAGTAAAGTCGCTAGAAATAATCTAGCGACATAAAAATATTTTTAGTCGCGGAAGAAATTAAAATATCGCCAGATCTAGCGACAAAGTCGCTAGAACGGCAACCTTGATCCTAAGTTCTCTGAAAGGCCTTACTACTTAAATGCCTTCTTAGACCGAAGAAACAGCGGGTGTGCAAAAGTAATTCTTCGTTTGATCTCTGCACTGATGTCATTTTGCGAGGTAATAGTGGAGCCCAGGTAGACAAAGTCCTTGACAATTTCAAAATTATATCTGTCCATCGTGAAATTTTGCCCCAGTCGAAGATGTTGAGATCCCTTTCTCGATGACAGAGCATACTTCGTATTGTCCTCATTAACCGCTAATCCCATTTTAGCTGCCTCCGATTCAATGCTCGCAAATGTGCCTGTCACAGCTCGTTTTGTTCTGCCGACAATGTCTATGTCGTCTGCATACGCAAGCAATTGAACGAACTTTTGATAAATTGTACCGCTGGTGTTGACATGTGCGTTGCGTACAATTGATTTAAGGACGATGTTAAATAGGTTGCGTGTAAGGCGTTGCATCGCCATTGCCTCAGACCTTCCTCAACATCAAGGATTCGGTGGTGTTCTTACCGATTTTGACGGAGCAGCGATTTTGACAAGCGAACGAGTTTGGCAGGGATGCCGAGATATGACATGGGTCTGTAAAATTTGTCCCTTTTCACACTATCATACGCGATTTTAAAATCGATAAAGAGGAAGTGTGTATCTACCTGGAATTCCTGGGTTTTTTCTTAAATCTGTTGGAGTGTGAACATTTGATCGACGACGGTTGACTTACCT
Organism: Melangyna quadrimaculata; assembly: GCA_949320155.1. Taxonomy (NCBI): domain Eukaryota; kingdom Metazoa; phylum Arthropoda; class Insecta; order Diptera; family Syrphidae; genus Melangyna; species Melangyna quadrimaculata. Next base: position 148,872,617 of record OX439485.1, on the reverse strand, counting down.
GGCCTAAAACCACATGGATAGGGGCCGATCAGATCGTTGACAAAAGGTTTTAGGCGGTCACACAGGATAGCCAAAAAGATTTTATAAGAGACTAATATTCCTGTGTAGTTGATGTATTTCAAAGCATAACCTTTTTTTTGGATGGGGCACGATATACCGAGGTTCCATTCATCGGGCATAATTTTATCCGACCAAAGTTTGCAGATGAGCTGGTGTATGCTCCTAACGAATTCATCTCCCGCTGATTTAAATAGTTCGGCTGGTAAGCCATCAGCATCACCAGCAGCCTTGTACAACTTTAGTTTGGCTATCGCCAGCCGCACTTCGGCTAGGCCTTCATCGTCCAAGTTGATTGAAGTGTTCTGCCTACTAGCGGTATCTTGTATGCATTTGTCGTTAAGCAGTCAAGAGAAGTGTTGTTTCCAAATCCTCAGCACTGACTGTATATCTACCACCAAATTCCCACTCTCATCTCGGCAGGCTTCCGTTCTAGCTTTGTATCCTTGGGTGGATCTTTTCACCCTCTGATAAAATTTTCGAACATCACCCCTGCCGGTACAGCCCTCAATAGACGTCAACCGGTTGACGGTTTGTTGATCACTAAACTAAGCCTTAGTGGCAACATTTTATTTGTACTATTTCTGACAGTCTTCACCAGCCTCAACATTGTTCATGAAATTTTTCAAAATGTTCGTAATATTGTGACTGCTAAATAACCTACACCACTAAACTCAAGCCACTAAACTGTTTACGTTTGACTATACTTATACCATTTCTTTCTTTCTTAGTTAATCTGTGGCCTAGACATCATAACCCGCTTATAATAGCACAACAACCCCATTTACGCCTCACTGATAGCAGACATGCTTGCAAACTTAATTTTTCATGATGTAGTGTAGGTAAGTAACAGTTTGTCAAAGTTTTATGCCTGAGGTGAGGTTTTGGGGACACACAAAGTGAAAAAGAAATAAAGTATGTTATTGGGAACTGGAAAGTTTAAAGTGTTACACGAGGCGTTAATACCTGCTAACCAAACAATTAAGATTACCCACTCCCACTTCTCGTTTGATGCATATACCTACAGTTAATAGGGTTGAATTTTGTATAGAAAAGGTAGGCTGTTCCGTTATTCCCATTTTATAATCGCAACAATTACCGAAATTAGCATAGCCGGACTTAACATGTTTTGCATGCTGACTAGCAACTTCCATGACAACTTCCAACCAAATGCACAACATAATTGCGCTGAGCCGAATCGGATGGAAGCAAAATGTCCTTCAACATGCTATACGACGATATGCCACATTGTCGTTCTCTACGTCGCGTCGCGTCATGGTGGTGTTCAAAACGTTAAATGTCGTCATAATAATCATCATCATCATCATAATAGTCCCTCATATTATTTCTGGTCCAAAAGTCCTAGAATAAAACTATGTACTTCAATACATGAAGGCCCCGTAATTTTCGATGGAATTTGAACAGAGAACCAATATCCTTGCGAAAAGGCGAAAATTAAATTACAAATTAGCTCCGTTCATGGGATAACTCGATGCATGTTTCGGGCTAATTTAGCAGCAGCAGCGTTGGAAAGAACTAGCAATGTAGGAGAGCGCAAAATGCTGAAGCAAATTAATCAGTTTTTTCTTCTTTTTTTTTTGCTGTTGTTTAAATTGAATGTGAAGGCGGGTTGCTGCTGGCTGAGGCCATGTGGATGGATACGTGCTTCGATGATGACGAAACGACGTGGGTGGGTGGAGTTGGAGGTAGGAGTGTAAACAATGCGAATATGCGACAATGAATAGAGGTCACGCGATCTGGATAATAATTCTTTTAATTATGGGACACGTATAATTGTTTTCATCATCAACATGCACTCGTATATAGATTTGAACGAAGCGAACATGGAACCAATATCAAATGAAATCCATCCATCAGCGAGACACCATCACCCACTGCACCAAAGACTGCTCGCCAGGGTGTTGCGAAAATGTATACACAAGTTATTTTTATCATTCATTCCATTAGAAGGAAAACTATTAAAGAGAATATGCACCGAAAACTGGCTTTATTAATTAAAGTTTCAAGCATTCTGTACCTCCAAAGAATTGCTCTTAAGCCTTCTGAGAATACTTTTTTGACAAAATGGGTGACATATTATCATCTTTGCCACTGCGGAACATTCTTTAATTCATAAAGAATTCGGTATGTTTACGGGAGGTTCCCCTTATCTAATCTTCCACTCATTCCTCTCCTCACCCTTCTCCTTTTTCCACACTAACAAACCCTGGGGAACACAATGGATCCATTGAGAACCAATTAATATGATTCGGCTTGCCGCATCATTACCCCTTCTAACCTAACCTTACCTAAGTCTTCTGTTTCTGTCTCTCCAAGAGAGTTCAGATCAAAATCGAATATTTTATATTTTTTTAACTCTGGTTTACTCTGCTTAATGGGAATCTGTGGAGCAAGAGTTATGGTAAGAAGAAAAACCACTTCCAGTCACCCAGTTCCACCCAGTATAAAGAAAAGTTGATTAAGCTTTATAAAAACAAAAGCGTTAAGAACAACAAGGCTGTATTTTCTGATAGTTAATTAGCAGAACTATTCTTAAAAGGAAGAAATTCATGTCGATTACAGAATCCCTAAAATTCGATCCACAGTGATTTACAGTGTAGTCTTCTCTTTTCTTTTCACGACAATTAAGATAATGGGAAAGAAAACTCTATATTAGATTAGGCTGTCCGCTAACTTGAATTTCGCTAAGGAATTATGAGTGGTACAGAATGAGTTACCAATACTTACTGACGCACTTAAGATGAAACCGCTGCTAAGTGTGGAACTAGTACTGAACCAGTTAGACCTACAGCCTAGCCAGAAACTAAACAAACAAATATTAAAGAAAATTAATTGGAACGCACTGAGTCAACGGCTACGAAAACAACTCCAAAGTAACTCTCAGAGCTAAACCACACCAAAACTACCAGACAGCCAACGTCATGTTCCGGAACTGCTTTTAGCACCATAACAATATCCAGTTTCAGAAAAGAGGCTACAAGCAATCAAGACAGAATCAGAAGCATTCAAGAACATTAACAAAACCGTTGGAAAACGGGCTCTAATTCCAGAAGAAATCAGTCACAACAACACTGAAGCAACATCAACACAGGACAAACTGGACGTATTTGCAAACTACTACGAGGAAGCTTCACGCCTGGAGGAAGCCTCACAAAGTCGAGGCATCCATTCAGCAAATCCTGCAGCCAAATCTGGAAGGAGTCGTTTTTGGTGATTCCAACCCAGCAAGTGACCCAACTGATACATCTCTGCAATCTGGGAGGAAGTAGCAGATATCATCGGAAATTCAAAGCTGAAAAAGTCTGCTGGACCAGTATGAGTCCCCAACTACATCCTAAAAAGGCTGCCACAATCATCATGAATAACTCCAACAACAATTGCTACTTCCCCGAATGATTAAAAAAGGCTAAGATCATGGCCATACAAATAAAAGGCAAAGGCGCCTGCAATTTGGTGTCCAATTATGGGCCAATTTTGCTTCTGAACAACTTAAGTAAATTATTCAGAGACTAAAGACGTTCTGCAGCGAAAGCGCCTTCATACCGGATAATGCAGTTTGGCTTTAGGAAAAAGCACTCGGCTTTGCATCTTCTCCTGAAGTTACAGCATGCATGACATGACCATAGCGCTTAACAACCATCGTTCGAGCCTTGAATGTGTTCTGGATGTCGAGAAAACATTCGACAGGTTATGGATTGAGGTAATCCATAAGCTTTCCCTTCTTAATTTAACCCCGTCACTAACAAACATTTTTTTTTTCCTTTCTTTCTTCCAGACAATTCTACGAACAACTGGACAACTGCAAATCACAAGAAAAAAACACCAAAGACGATGTTGCCCAAGATTCGAAGCAAGGTCCCTCTACATCTACAGCCTGATGACATCTGATAAGCCTGTGTCAACGAGATGCAAAAATCACCTGTATGCTGATTACTCCCTTATAAATATATGCCACATCGATGTATCCTTTGGTAGCTTTACGCAAAGTTGAGCACTACATCACCTAACACTACACCTTCTTAAAGGAATGGGGCATCCTCTAAATCAGAACTTGTGTGATTAATGAGACCCAGTAGATGAAGTCACAGCGCGGCCAACTGCAGGAGCATGGTTCTGAAACTACCGGATGGATCAACAATAGAGCAAAGGAACTTGAAAGGCATCCACTTCCACTTCAGCGAGTTTTCAAGTCTCAACCCGCACTCACAAAACGTTCCTAATAAAGCAAAACTGGGCCTTCCACTGACTCCACCCACTGATGCGACGCAGAAACGGACTTAGCCACAAGACGAAGATCCTTATGTGCAAGCAGCTACTTGTCATCAGCTATTCCTGCCCGGTCTGGTTCTCCATCTCGAAGACGGCCATAGGTAGGTAGGTAGGTAGAAATAGCGGCTACTGGCAGCCTAGTATAGCCCAATTAGCGCTGAAGTACGCCGGCCGTTTTGATACCACAACTCGTTAAAACCTGTCGATGGAATTGAAAGTAAGATTGTGGGCATATCCTCAGGATATCGTCCATTTATTTTTATTTGAATTTAGAATAGGATTGAAACAATTTTGTTGCTTGTGTAGCTCTTAGCACAATCATCAGAAAGCGGATCACTCACTCACTCAACCAGACCAGCACCCGCACCATCCACAGTTTACCCAACTAGGCAGTTTGTTGGCTGGCACTGGAGCGTCTACTGATCTGATCGAATTATCATCGGGCCGCTGTGCACCACGAACCCAGACCCGAACCCCAGTCCGCCCAGTCATAGAGAATCGACGGAAGGTGTGATGCAGAAATAGCCGAAATTTGTTCCAGAGCCATTTTGTCGCGTTGAGTAAAAAAGTCAAGCTTTTGATCTGTTGACTCTTTCCGCAAGTGAGTCATGAAGGGCTTATCCTTGCCTAGCCAGCCCGTTAATTGCCCTCAATGCCTCTGTGACCCTGAAACCCAGATAAGAGTGACACCGAGGTAAGTGTTCAGACTCGCAAGCTCATTCCGGCATTACTGGACCAATTTGAAGGATGATGTAGCTGAATTAATGGCTTTAATAGCTGCCTGACTGTCTGTTATAATAGCTGCATTACGGTTCTGGGTTGGATCTTCCTTTAGTAATTTGCATGCTTCTCTGATTGCCAGTAATTCAGCTTGAAAGACACTAGCAAAGACATTTAGAGACTCAAAAAGATTCGAAGACGGCCATAAAGGAACCCGTATTCATAAAGAAAAATTAGTTATTTAAGCAGCAAGCAGCTCCCGTGTTTAAGAAAACGACACCATGGAACAAGAATTGTCTAAGCTCAAAAAAAAAGACCATTGCTTACTGCTCCATTTGAGTCCATTTGAGTTTTCCTAAACACGGGAGCTAAAGTAACTATTTTTTCCCTATGAACAAAGGTGCAAATGTTTGCAAGAAAGTAACTTAGGATAAATGCACTGGACTACATTTTGACCGGCAGCGAATAAGACAAGGAGCGTCTTTACACAGATGCGAACATCATCCTTCTGGATAGGTGCCAGTACTGCTTTCAGAAAAAAAGATAGTAGGACACACTAACAGTCACCCGAAACAACTGATAAGAAGGATGGCCACCGAGCAGCAAGACCACGAGCCGAGATACCTCAGTACGATGGAAATCTTGCGGTCGACAACATCTTCACGGACAACAAGCCGGCAGTATCGTTCTACGCTGATACAGGGTCAGCATATCACTGCGGCTAAATGAGTCCAGAGTCTGATAGCAAAAGTCTAGTTTCCTTTCGGGAATCGTGGAATTTAGGACCTTTGACATGAGTACATGACTTTTTCGAACCCAGAAGCATCACTTATAGAGACTCATTGTACGAACAGAATTTTAAAGGAAAACTAATATTTTTGTCTTGGAGGTTATAGGTTCATACCTAACCTAACCTAACCTATGTTCTATACAAAAGTGCAACATTTTCATTTGAGTTTCTTTTTCTAAAGTTTAACCATATTGTCTGATGAAAACTGATAACTTTTCCTTTACTTATAACTGATAAACCTAAAACACCTTTTTACTTTGAAACTATGAATCAATCTCATCTTCTGATGGTACGTGTTTGCCCGCGTAACCTTAAAACCTTGCAAAACCACCGCGAAGCCCGCACAACTAAAAAAATATTCATCATTTGACATTCTATTGAAATAAAAAAAAAAAAAATGTAGATGACGTTCCACCTAGGAGGCAGACAAAACCAAAAGTCATTTCCAACCATCATCTTTAATATTCCAAAAATGTACTTGGCATTTCCTCTTGACATTCAAATCTTCCGACTGAGCTATATCTACTATAAACCCAAAGTTGATATAAGAAAAAAATCTTAGGTCCATCAGCATGAAAGTCAATGCGTGTGTCTTATTGGTTTATAGTTGCTGCCAACATCATCATCGTTATTATTCTCGTACCTATACCCAAAGAAAGATGATCACAATCGCACTTTTCGCTATCGCAGTAGTCATTTGCTGAAGTTGATGTTCGTGCGATTTGCTCTATGCCATCACCAACCGGCAACCGCCAACGTATTTGAATATTATTTGTCTCACAGAGCTAATAAAACTTTTAACAAGTTCCTGGATAATAATATTTTGAATACGTGACGGTCATTAGTTTGTTTGTCAACATTGCGTGGCACGGCGGGAGTTTGCCACAAAAAAAAAATCAGCAAATTGATAAATAGATTTTTTTTTCCCGACTGAAAAATTGTTGGCAAGGACAAGACATTGGAGTTTTGGACGTCATCTTTGTTCGCATGACAAATGATACATGATTTAATCGAACAAAAAAACTAAGACGTATAAAATGATTTAGGGGAATTTTCAAGATTGTTCAAAACCTTTTCAAAAGACTTCTTCCACAAGATGATACTGAGAAATCTTCAAGGAAATGCAAGTTTCTGGTAGTTTGATAGTAGTTTAACGTAGAGAGTATGACTTCGACCGGGTAGTACCCGCCATAACCGGGTTTTCGAGAACTCGAATAGGCGGATACCCTAGTTAATCCAGAGTTAACTGATCAAATGTGTGGAGGAACTGTATGGACGAAGAAGAAACACCACGCAGGCTCCATCTGGAAAACTACTTCTTCAATGTTCTTCAACAAAAAAATTAAGACGTGAATTTATAAAATTATTTAAGGGAATTTTCAATATTTCATGAGTGTTCAAAAACTTTTCAAAGGACTTCTTCCACTAGATGATACTGAGCAATCTTCAAAGAAATGCAAGTTTCTGGTAGCTTGATAGAAGTTTAACGTAGAGCATTTGACTTCGTCCGAGTATTATCCGCCATAACCGGGTTTTAGAAAACCCGAATAGGCAGATACCCTTGTCAATCCAGAGTTAACTGATCAAATGCGTGGAAGAGCTGTATGGACGAAGAAGACACACATGATGCAGGCTCCATCTGAGAAACTTCTTCTTCAATGTTCTTCAACAAAAAAATTAAGACGTGAATTTATAAAATGATTTAAGGGTATTTTCAATATTTCAGGACTGTTCAAAAACCTTTCAAGGACTTCTTCCACAAGATGATACTGAGCAATGTTCAAAGAAATACAAGTTTCTGTGAGCTTGATAGCAATTTAACGTAGAGCTTTTGACTTCAATCGGGTAGTACCCGCTATAACCGGGTTTTCAGGTACCCGCATGGATACCCTAGTCAATTCAGAGTTAACTGATCAAATTTGTGGAGGAGCTGGATGGACGAAGAAGATACACATCATGCAGGCTCCATCTGGGAAACTTTTTCTTCCGTGTTCCTAGCGATCTAGCAAACACAGACCATACTAGACTTGTAGGCTTCATAAGAAGTTTCAACGAGTAGGCAAACAAATATCTGGATTCACGTGGTATCAAAATTACGTATCTATGGCCCAGTTTTTAAGTGACCAGATTCAAATTCAAAGGGCTCCATGTTTAACTCTGAAACTCGGATGATCTCGCACTGAAGAACTATGCCGAAGTGTGTCAGTTTTTCTGCACTTCGGACACAATTTTTGGATTGTCACCCGACACACCTGGTTCAGTTTTCCCGGGATCACAACCCAAGTTTGGAATCTGCTATCTATAGAATCCCTGACATTTATCTAAATATCTAGGCTTTTAAGCTGTTGAAAACATAGCTCATTCCAACTGACATAGAGTTTCACAATTGCATTCTAATTGAGTTCCAATTTTAATTAAAAGAAAAAAAGTATCAGAAATTCTTGGTTTTGACATTTTTCCTTTTATATTCTCATTTCATTCACAACACAGCACTTCTAGTTAGGGTGCACCACATTTCAATTTCAATTGAATTTTATAGTCACAATGCTTGTCGATAATTGCTTGCGCGTTTGATTTCAAGGATTGGTTTTCACTTTATTTCGCATTCTTCTAGCGTTGTTCAGTTTTTTTTTTTTTGTTTTGTTTTGTTCATGTTCATTGGGCGTCCTTTTGTCTCTGTTTTATGTTTCAATGGCATAAAGGGTAATGGGAAACTCGTCGAGTTAAAGGGGATGTTTCCAAGGATAGTGATGGCGATTATCGAAAGGACATTGGACATTCCGTTAGTGCGGAACACATCGATTGCTGTAATTGGTTTTTGTAAAACAACGCTGCGTGTTTCATGTTGACTGTGATGCGATAACTACCAGCAGGTAACATCTACCCTGCCAGTTCTTACTTTTGCTGATGGGGTAAGTATGGATTGGGTACAATATTGGGGTCGGTGTATAGTCTTGGGTGGAGAGAGGTAAAATCCGATCGAGAACAGAGTAGTTGACTGCGGACATGCTTCTATAACTCCGTGTTTGCATTTGGTTTATATTATTTATTGCAAAGGATAAGTGATTTCAAACAGCACCCTCCCTCCCGACCGACCGGCACGAAACCCCTTCTGAATAGAATTCCTGTTCTTGTTTTTTTTTTTTTTGTCTGGATGGCCCTGTGTGAGCTGATGATGCATTGGAATATTAGCAAGGAGAGTCGGGTCAGTGCAATTTAAATGTCTATCACATTGGATAGATAGTTTCAGATTGTGAAAGGTGCTCCAGTTTTGTTGATGGTAAATTGTGATGGGTCATAAAATAACGTTGGCATTCATTAGCTTTTCAGTTTGAAAAGGGGTTAAGTGCAGTTGTTATTTCTATTTGAAGGACATAATGGTGTGTATAGAGCGGTGTATGTTCTGTTCGTTCATATAATTTAAACTGGAAACAGAGGGTGATATAAAATAAGAGCTCTGCGTCTGTGATGGATACACATAGTTATGCATATCCTTGCGTTTGAGTTTGATCCAAGCATGATGAAGAACGATTATAAAATTGCTCTCTAGTATTTAATTACTCTGGATCTGAAGTTTATTTTTCAGTGAAGCTATTAAGAATATACCTAGGTAGATATAGCACGTTATGGGAGGACTAAATTTGATAGGTGCATATATGATTATGTATTTACGTTTTTATTAATTATTTAATATTTAGAGTGTGCGGGGAGAAATTTTGTTGCAAAAAAATAAAAAAAAAAAAACATACCTCAAAATAAAGATAGGAAGATTATTTTTGGATATATATTTTTTTTTGGCTTGCTTCTATAGTATCTTCAGTGAAAATAATATTCTTCGTAAAGTTATGCAATTCTGTATACGTTGGCTGAGTTTTCGTTGACTCTACGCAAAATTCGTTGGGTTGGTGTTGGTTGATAAACTTTTTGCCTTTACTCTGAAGAGATTCTAAGGGAATGATGTTTGAACTAAATATAATGAACAAGAACAATAGCTATGTTCCTATAACAATGAAATAAATGAATCGGTACTTACTTTAGATATCGCTAGCAGCCCAGGGTGGGCTACGGCCTAAACTAACAAGCCCCTCCAGCCAGATCTGTCACTACCTAGCCGCTTCCAGTTGCGCACACTGAGTTGGCTGATGTCCACTTGTGCGCGCCACCTGTAATGGGTACCCTCTCTGCTGCATACACCATCTGGGCTGGATTCGAAGACTCGTCGGGCAGGTGCGTTGCTGTCAATACGCTGCACGTGCCCAGCCATCTCAACCGCTATATTATCAGCTTTTTGACCAGGTCAACGTCGTTGTGTAGTCCGTATAGCTCGTCGTTGAATCTTCTCCTCCACACTCCTTCGATACACACCGGACTGAAAATCATCGAAAATCTTACTCTCAAACGCCCTAGCCCCTTCTGCCCCTAAGATGAGGACTGGGATGATTAGGGTATTGCATAAAGTCTCCTTCGTTCTCTGAGAGAGGGCCCTACTACTTTAATTTTTTCTTAGACCGAAGAAACAGCGGTTGGCAAGAGTAATTCTTCATTTGATCTCTGCGCTGATGTCATTTTGCGAGGGAATAGTGGAGCCCAGGTAGACAAAGTCCTTGACAATTTCGAAGTTATATCTGTCCATCGGGATATTTTGCCCGAGTCGACGATGTTGATATTCCTTTCTCAATGGCAGCATATACTTCGTCTTGTCCTCACTAACCACCAATCTCATTTTAGCCGCCTCCGATTCAATGCTCGCAAATGCGCCTGCCACAGCTTGCTTTGTTCTGCCGACACTGTCTATGTCATCTGCATACGCAAGCAATTGAACGGACTTTTGATAAATTGTCCCGCTGCTGGTGTTAAATTGTACGTTGCGTTCAAATGTTTCAAGAACGATTTTAAATAGGTTGCATGAAAACGCGTCGCATTGCCTCAATCCTTTCTCAATGTCAAAGGATTCGGTGGTGTTCTTACCAATTTTGACGGAGCAGAGAGATTTCTCCAGCACAAGCGGACGAGTTTGGTAGGGATCCCGAGATATGACATGGCTCTGTATAATTCGTCCCTTTTCACGCTATCATACGCGACTTTAAAATCTATAAAGAGGTGGTGTGTATCTTTTTTTCTAAATTCTGTCGGAGTGTGAACATTTTATCGGCGCGGCGTTTGACTTGTCTGGCCTAAAAACACACTGCTAGGAGCTGATCAGATCATTGACAAAAAGTTTTAAGCGGTCCCATTGGATAGCTGACACGATTTTATAAGCGACGTTTATGAGATTAATTCCTCTGTAGTTGGTGCATTTCAGAGCATCTCCTTTTTCATGGATGAGGCAAACTATCCGACCAAATTTTGCAGATGAGTTGGTGTATGCTCCTAACCGATTCATCTCCCGCTGATTTAAATAGTTTGACCGGTAGGCCATCCGCGCAGCCTTGTACGACTTTAGTTTGGATATCGCCAGCCGCACTTAAATTATAGGTCAGGTGGATGGAACTGTTGGCCATCATCGTCTAAGTTGTATGGAGTGTTCTGCCTACTAGCCATATTTTGGCTGTCCTTGCCGTTAAGCAGTCTAGATCCTCAGCACTGACTGTGTATCTATTACCATATTCCCACTCTCGTCTCAGAAGGCATCCGTTCTAGCTTTGTATCCCTGGGTGGATTGTTTCACCCTTTGATAAAGTTTTCGAACATCACCCCTGCCACTACAACACCCAATAGACTCGACCGCCCTCTTCTCGTGCTCTCTCTCTATTTCCTCAGAGAAGTCGTCAAAATAAACTGCAAATTTGGAGCCTAGAATGCTTAGTTCTCGAGAAACACTCTGACCTGCAAACTTCACTGTGAAGCTAGCAGGTCCCTCCCACCCACTATTTGGTGGACTGCAAAATTGGGAATAGAAATGCTAAATAAATGCAAACAAAACTGCAAATTACTGCGTTACCCCCGGTAGTCTAGGTGAAGGTTGCCCTGCCAACTTGACAGACGTAAAATAGAATGCGTATCAACCGAAAGCTTTCGTTAATCATTAACAAAACCTCTATAGTCCAGTCAATTAAGTGATGAAGGTGACAAATTTGTAGAGAATTTAATGTTGTTTAAGCAGCCGCTCAGGTATTTTAGAATTAATTACAGGCAGGGTTTTTGAGTTACAAGCAAAAATCTAACCAGACTACTGTGTTTTCCATTTGAATACGCCATGGTTTATTGATGTACAATGACATAATTTTAAATTACTTATACTTTACTTATATAGCCTTCATAAATCACACATTCACTTTTGTTTGCCTGTTCCTTAATTGGTTACAAAATCAGATGAAGGTTCATATACTCAGAACAGAACTCAGACTGAAAAACACAGTGTGATCGCATATACATAAGAGCATGTGCGTGCAACCCCGTCGTGAATTTTCATTTATTTTTATCGATTAGCACCTACAATTTTAATTAATATTCCTTGATAAGAAACACATTATAAAATATAAATAAAGCGAAATATGTTTATATTGTATAATGTACCTACAAAAACTCTTGATGTGGCTTTTAAAAAATAATTAATTTTTTAAAACATTTTCAATGAAACATACTTAAAACCATAATGACTTACATTAAAAAAAAACGCTTTTTTCGATCATTATAATTACCTACGATAGCATAAATGGTGCAAAATAAACTTGAACTTTTTTATACAGAAACAGGGTGATTACAGGTATTTGAACATAATGGTTCCATACCACCCAACAGGAGGTACTCTTCCAGAACTGCTTCTACTGCTGCTGCATCCGGTTGATTATTATTCTCCAAAACTTCAGTATTGTGGCTGACGACAGCTTTTAAAGTATGAACAAGCGAGACCGAGTAAGCACACTCAAGAAGTCCTGCGTCAGCTGATAATAGCAGGCTGGAATTCGGGCTCGATTCAACTGTCACTATAGTCTCATAGTGAAAGTCTCCTAGATGAATTATAGCTTTTATTCCATTTTCTTCTTAACAGTATTTCACCGAATTGACTCCATTGTGGTTCTCCTAGCTTAGATGCTACCAGCGCCAGCGACAAAATTCTATAGACCGAGAGCTGGCAACGTATTTTTCGAAGTCATCGTCAAACATTAAAAACACAGAAACATTACTATTACACTCCGGTTCAGAGGCTTTTGTCTTATATTTTTAAAACATTTAAAATAAGGATCTAAGCAATCGAGCGGAAGAGGCAGACTATTGTTTTTGTATTTGATCGCCATAAATCTTTTTGTGAAAAAAGTTTCAACATTTTATAAATTGAAGTATGTAAGTTAATCGGTCGCTAAGAAATAAAATAAATAAATAAATAAATCGGTTGGCACAACGGCTCGTGAAGAACCAGGGCCTAGGGACTAACAACTCGCAACCATTCCTGTGTGCGCCTGTCGACAGGAATGGAAGGGACCTACAATTTTATGCCGAATCCGAACGGCTTGACAAGAAGCACTTATTCGTGGCAAGTGATACTCTTGGAGGATTTGTCAATTCCTCGCAAGAGGCAGTAGCCCTGAAAAAAAACTTTTTAGTTTTAAGCGTGACAGTCGAACGCACAACTATTACGCTACGGGCTACTAAATACAATCGGTCGCTACCTTTCTAATAAACCAAGAGCCTACGACGGATGTACCTAAGCCACAATCATAAAAATTTGGTTAGGGGGAGATTTATGACCACCACTTAATACAAAAACAATGGTCTGCTACTCCACTGATTACGTCCTAATTTTCAATTACCTGAGCCTCTGACTGTAAGAGACACGTTTTTGTGTTTGACGGCCCTCAATCTTTCTATGACCAAAGTTTCATCCATGGTACTGACGAGCTCGAAAAATTTGTTGCCAGCTCTCGGTCCAGTAGTGGAAGCTACTGGTATGCTCATGTTGTTGATCTGTTCGATTAGAATTCTATGACTTCCCCAATATCTTGTGATTCTTTGAAATTTTTGTTCTGCTCTAGTACTAGTACCTACTTTTAGCAGTTAACCTTTGAAATGCAACTAAAAGCCTTTTATATAGTCTGGAAAAATCGATGCAATTTTTTTTTCCTAAATAAATTAATTGATGCTTTATCAAGCTGCCCTCCCCCAACAAGTTCAAAAACTCGATGTAAATTGCATTTTCACACCAAAACTGTGCCTAAAGACTATTTATTGATTGGGGCGAGGTCTATTTTAGGTACACAAATTATTAAGTTGCAAAGAGGAGAATGATTTAAGCCCCTGTACATATCGAAATTCGATTTAGTAAAGGAGATATGGGCGTTTGAAAGTTCCATACAAAGTTCAATATTTTTTTTTTTTTTCATTTAAAAAAAAAATTGAGTGCGTGTACAATTAATTTTTATTTGATAAATGAAATGAACAATTAAAGATACATCGACTGGCCGCCTGACTTCGAGATTGTCTGTCAGAGATACTAGAGAGGAAAGAATGCTTCAATTTAAGGGCCGGCCACGCGACGACAATCGGCCAGACATTTGTTAGTCTCGTCTCGGTCACGTTAAAATCGAAAATTTTCAGTCTCGTCTCGGTCTCGTGTCGGTCTTGTATAATTAAATCTCGTCTCGATCTCAGTCTCTCCTTTTTCGCGAGAAAATTAAAAATCGCAATCTCGTTCTTCCGTTCGGAAGCCTGCCGAGATGAGAGCGGGAATGTGGTAGTAGATATACAGTTAGTGCTAAGGATCTGGAAAGAACACTTCTCTAGACTGTTTAACGGCAAAGACAGCCAAGATAGCGCTAGTAGGCAGAACACTCCATTCAACTTGGACGATGATGGCCAACAGTTTCGTCCACCCGACCTAGCCAAAATGTGGCTGGCGGTATCCAAACTTAAGTCGTGCAAGGCTGCTGGTGCGGATGGCCTTCCAGCCGAACTATTCAAATCAGCAGGAAGTTAGGAGCATACACCAACTCATCTGCAAAATTTGGTCGGATGAAAGTATGCCCGATGAATGGTACCTCGGTATAGTGTGTCCCATCTACAAAAAAAGAAATACTCTGAAATGCAACAACTACAGAGGAATTAGTCTCCTAAACGTCGCTTATAAAATCTTGTCGGCTATGTGTGACCCCTTAAAACCTTTTGTCAACGATCTGATCGGCCCCTATCAGTGTGGTTTTGGAGCCAGACAAGTCAACTGTCGATCAAAATGTTTACACTCCGACAGATTTTAGAAACAAAAATTCTAGATCGGTACACACCACCTCTTAATTTATTTTAAAGTCGCGTATGATAGCCCGAAAATGGACGAATTATAGAGAGCCATGTCATATCTCGGCATCCCTGCCAAACTCGTCCGCTTGTGCAAGATGCCGATGGAGAAATCTCGCTGCTCCGTCAAAATCGGTAAGATTCCTCTGATGTTGAGAAATGATCGAGGCAAGGCGACGAGTTATCTTATCATGCTTCCTTTTTAACATCGTTCTTGAAACAATTGTACGCAACGCACACGTCAACACCAGCGGTAAAATTTATCAAAAGTGCGTTCAATTGCTTGCGTAGGAAAATCTCCTAGGGTGCTTTGAGAGGAAGATTCTTCGTGTGGTTTTTGGTCCGGTGTGTATCGAAGGAGTGTAGAGGAGAAGATTCAACGACAAGTTATACGGGCTATACAGCGACGTTGACCTGGTCAAGAAGCTGAAAATACAGTGGCTGAGATGGCTGGGGCACTTGGATGGTGATCGCAGCAGAGGAAGAACCCATAACAGTTGGCGCGCACAAGTGGAGAACGACATCAACCAACTCGTTGTGCGCAACTGGAAGTGGCTAACTAGGGACAGAGCTGGCTGAAGGGGCTTGTAAGTTAAGGCCGAAGCCCATCCTGGGCTGTGAGCGCCATATAAAGTAAAGTAAAGTAAAGTAAAGAAAGTAGTCTTGTCTCTCGTTAGACCGAGAATTTTCTCACCTCGTAACCAGCCCTACTCAATTTCTTCCATTTCTTCAGGACTAACAAAGTCTGTTTTATGAAAATATCGTCACTTAATAAATTGGAAGAAATTTATCCATTTCCCCTAACTAGGGCTGGCCACGAGACGAGACCTGCGAGACTTTTGTAAATCTCGTCTCGGTCTCGTTAAAATCGAAAATTTTCAGTCTCGTCTCGGTCTCGAGTCGGTCGCGTATAATTAAGTCTCGTCTCGGTCTCGTCGCCGAAAAATACGATTTCCGGCCAACTTGTTGATTATTGGAACGAAATATTTTCGATTATAGTTTGAACACATGCAGAAGAAAATAAATATTTTACTGAAATTGTATTTTTTAATTTATTGGACGCTCTGTAAAATTCGGTCCAAATGTACAGTCTCGTCTCGGTCTCGTATCGGTTGCTTCAAAGCCAGTCTCGTTCCGGTCTCGGCATGCGAGATCGAGATCGAGACCGAGACTTTTCTCGACTTGTGACCAGCCCTACCCCTAACGTATATTTTTATTTATTACATCGAGTCCTCCAACGAATCAAAGTCCTTTGTCAAACCTTTCACAAATCACCCTGTAAATTAAATCCATTATCATTAAATACAACAACAAAAAAACCTTAAGCTCGAAAATGTTTGAATTCCAGGTCAGCTGCTTCATCTCATGGCGAAATGCACACAAAATATTAACTTTGCACCATCCATCGACCGGGGAATCAAGTGCTAACTGACACGTTCCAAGCGTGTTCCCTCGGAAAACCAACGCACAACATATACCTTCACTTAATATATAGATACACCCATTCCCCCGCCCCCTCCCCTTTACACAGAGATATAGATATTTTATAAAGACCGACTCTGCCACTATATCGCAGCACTTGCATCAAGCCTTTAACGACCGCCAGATATGCAAATTAATTTACCTGTTTCGGGAGGGTTGCTGGTTGCTGGAAACCCCGGAGCCCGTTGCTGGCCGGTGTTCCATAGTGGTTTCAATAAATGGGCGCGAACAAAATTATGTTCTACCTGCCATAATGCTGCCCGGAAGGAAATTTCAGCTTGAATTTAAGGGTAAGCTAAATCAGCCAGTTCCGCTATTGGAATGGCTCCGTTTTAAACTCAAACCCTATAGCGAGCTCCAAAAACCTGCCATCCCTCCGGACCTTAACCAACCCTTTATACTATATCCAATCCTTTATTTACCCTTGTATCTAAATATATGTGTAAGTGGATAATATTTCATATAGGTGAAGCAGGCCGAGGAGAGGGTAGGTTCGGCTTCGGTGTGTCTATGCAGTGTAGTGGCAGAGGAACATGCTGACTGTTGATGAACATCGAACCATTAATTATGCGCCTTGTTAGGTACGTTTGCAGTAATGAAGGTGTACCTTCATAACGTGTAGCGAGCTCTGCGTCTCTGCTATATCTGCTTTTTTTTGCATAATACCCGTTCTCTCTCTGCGGGCCTGAGAGATAAATTATTATTAATTGCGTTAGGCAAGGAAAATAGCGCCCTATTACATGACATTTGAAATATTTTTTTCTCGCTTTCAGGAGTTTTTTTTTTGTTTAAAACTCACAGAGATTGTTATTCTTAGAATGTCCTAAGAAAATTATATAAACGTCATTCACGGCCTCCAACAAAGCGAGAAAGACGGGAAGTAAGGCAGTACTTAAGTTGTCAATCACAATGCTTGTTATTTTGGGTCAGGCTTTAAAAATATCTAAGGCGTTATTTCTGTGGAGGGCTAGGACAGGGGACTGTTCTGTTTTTTTTTTTTTGGCTTTCGTTTTTGATGTGGTCCAATGATGGAAAAGCCACCACACCATCGCACCGTGCCACCGCGCGCCGCCGTTGGCAGCCATAACAGGAGCTATCTGTCAAAGGTTGTTATTCTGCCCAAAAGGACATAAGCGTCAGTCAAATTCATTGAATTTATCTCGCATAGGAAGTTGTGACTGAGTGACAGAGGTGGTGCAGGATGGCATGGCACATTTTAAGTCAAACAGAATAAATAGAAGTTCTCTTGTGTTAGCCTACAGGAGGCTTACCTACCTACTCCAGAAAAAAAAATTAACAAGTTAAAAGAACAAAGAATGGGAATCCTGCCAGTGACAAGAAATCAATTTGTGACAATGCTAAATTTTTCTTACGGATTTTTTTTATTTTTTATAAAAAAAAATCAATGAGAGTTTAGTTTTATTGTTGAATAAAATATTTTTTTTTTTTATTTTTTAAGAAGCAATTCATTGAATTTCAATTAGAAAGTCGGCAGTTGATGATGATGATGAAGACGTAATATAAGATGGACTATTGTGTTTGGGCTGCAGAGAGAGAAAGAGAGAGGGGGATTTGTATGATTTTTGACGAATCGAGTTTGACTTTTGACATCAAAGAGAGAGTGACTTGGTGGTTTCGTGGTCTCGTTCCCAAATAAATAGGTACCTACTTAGAAAGAAATTTAGAAATACAATATCTTCAAATATTATAAATAAGTAGGTACTATCTACCTTACCTATACCTACATAAATCAATTTTGAGAATTTGAAAAAAAAAAAAAAAAAAAATTATTCGTAATAACAATCAGAATGTCACACAGCAGATGTTGCTGGCATCCGTTTGGTATTTAAAGGCTCGGAATTGAATACTTTTATTGTAACCTGGAAATTGCCATGAGTAAAAAATATTGTGAAGCAGCTTTTGAAAATGTTCTTCTTGTTTTCTTTTTCAACGAGATTATGGTTTGGAAAAAAAAGATTCAAAATCTACTCTTTCACAGGTTTAAAATTAATCTACCGGTGGACCGGGCGGCAAGGGCGTATGCAGAATTTTGTGCAATAAACAATTTAGATGATGTTTTTTTTAAGTATTTATTTTGTTCGTTAATACGAAACTGGAACAAAATTTTTTAGCATAAATGAATAAATAGGAAAATAAAAATAGGTAACTATTGATTAATTTTAAAATAAATTCTACTTTTAAGTACACAACCCTGTAAATTCAAACATTCAATAACCTATGTTTTGTTAGTTTTTAGATGATTAAATTACCATTTAAACGATTTTCCACCATGGTTGAACGAAGCCATGTTTTCTCTTCTAACGTACAAAACGTTCTTTCGACGGAGCTTGAGGTGCAAGGTAGCGCCAGGGCAGTATGCAGAGCATACAGGTTTTGTTGTGGGGTTAAGTCATGTGCTTCTTGTAGGACATCGAACATGTCTAGTTTTTGGAGTTATACTGTGGATATTTTTTTGTTATTCCAAAGATTATACCACAATTCGGCCTATCCAATACAGCTTTGGAAAGGCGCAGGGACATTGCTCAACAGGACATAATTCCAAAATGGACTTATGTCCTACTTCGGTGACACATAATTCCAGAATTCGATAAACGACGAACATGCTCGCCATATTTTCGTCGTCTATGGGGTGGTTCGCGAACCTCTCGCCGTTGGCGAAAAATTTCGACTTTCCCGTGTTAGTTTCCTTTGATGTTCGTCGTGTATGGGCATGTTCGCGAGCAATTCTCATTTTTTCTGCGGGTATCAGCGGGTTCACATCCCAGAAGAAATAAATAATCATGAGCGCAACTACTTGTTTTTCTTTTTCGCACATGTTTACTCTTTGAAGAATCAACAAGAAATTAATGTTTGCCAAATATGTTTGTCGTCTATGGGGTAAAGCAAACGAGCATGTTTGTCGTTTATGGCCAGCTTTACCCAAGTGGGACATACGTCCGTAATTTATTTTTTAAAAGGTGGGACGTAAGTCCAAAGTTTTTCCATCGGCCGTAACTAAACAAAATCGCGAATTTTTGTATATTATTATGCCTTGGCTTAATTTTCTCAAATATTAAAGTTTATTAAAAACTTCGCGCGAATTTTTTTATAAACTTTAATATTTGAGTAAATTAAATCAAAGCATAATAAGATACAAAAATTGGGTGAATTTTTGTTATTTATTATGCTTTGATTTAATAATTCGCACGAATTTTTTCATAAACTTTATTATTTGAAAAAATTAAATCAAAGCACAATAAGGTCGCAAACATCTTTATTCAACCGAATGTAAATGAATATTTCAAAGTACACTTTTTTTTTGAAAACAAAACATGTCAAGTGGGACATAGCTCCGTACACTTTTTCTATGGACGTATGTCCCACTTTAGTGAGACACAAGTCCAAAATCAAATTTCGAACTTACGTCCCACCAAGGTGGGACGTAAATCTATTTTGGACTTTTGTCCTGTTGAGCTATGTCCCTGCGCCCTTTGGAAATTGTGGAACTCGGAAAGAATCTTTGATTTTTCTTTAAAATCATGTATGCTCATTTTTAACATATTCGCTGGATGTAACAGAAATAACGAATATGCTGGTAAGTTTTTGTCTGGGAGTCTACGTTCAAGTGCTGCAACTAAAGAATCTAAGTAAGGAATCAGGAGCGATATCTTCCAAAATTCAACTGCATTTGACGAAGGATGATGTGTCTGGCTGTTTACTGTCCGAGGTTTTAGAAATTCTAATTCAATTTCTTGTGAAATAGATTGCACATTAGCGATAAGTCCATCTATTCCTGAGTCTACATTTGCTCTTCGATCTTTTGCCAGTGCTATAATTTTTTGCACATGTTTCACGCATGCGAGGAGGTGTTACTTTTTTGATATGAGAATATTTACAATATTTTGCTCAAGGTAAGCTGAGTATTTAGCTATTAGGACAAGACATATTATAAAAGTTATTTGTGTAATAGCATAGTGCAGCTGAAAAGCTGTTGTTTTTGCTATAGAGTTTCCTTCAATATAAAGCTCCCTCAATCCATTGACGATGCTGTCAAAATTTTCCTAAGAAAACGCAATGTATTTATATTTTTCAGACCAGCGAGTTTCATAAAATGCAGGCATGTTTGGGACAAAAATTCTCCTTTTAAGGGAATTGCAATAAAAGTTAATGACATCTTTGATCGTTGTTATTGTGTTTCGAATTTTTGGAACATCATTCAGGTCATAAACCACCAAATTCAGCTTATGGCTTGCACAATTTAAGTACAGTGCATAAGGGTATTTTTATCTCAAAATTGCCTGCACACCATTTTCTTACCCCGACATTGTTGAAAAGCCATCATAACCATGCCCATTGAGTTTCCTTGGATCAAGTCCTGTATCTTTAATAAATCTGTCTGACGCAGAGGCAATGGTCTTTGCATCTATTGCATCCAGCTCTGCAAAACCTACGAATTTTTCTCAAATCACGCTTTTTTTCTGATCGTAAAAACGAACACCAATCGAAAGTTGTTCTTTCCCTGATATATCGCGACTTCCATGTCTCCCATCAGGGAAAAGGACGATGCTTCCTTAACGTCCTTAATAATATAATCTCTAAACACTAGCCAACAGGAATAAATAATTTCATTCTGAATTGTCGGAGAAAGGTATGGGGCATTCTTCTTTCCTACTTCAAAATGCTGCTTTGAATTTTCATCACCATCACCAGCCTTGACTTGAAGGCGATGTAAGCCTTGAAATACACCTGAATGTAAATAATAGTGAGTACCTAATGAATCATGCATTTCGATAAAAATAAAAGGATTTAAATAGAAGATCGATACGTTTTTCAAACTAGTTTAAAAAGTTAGGGGGAAGGAGGCAACTGAGCCCCCCTCCCATCTCTGCCCTTCCTGTGTACGCCCTTTCCGGACGAATTGTGATTTGTAGGGGAAGTGAGCGCAAACAAAAATATTTAGTGTTTGCCTGTTTTTTAAATTGTTAAAACGAGTTTTTTAAGGAAAATAAAGTCTTTATTTTGCAAGTCTGTCAATTCATTAAGGTACGTTGAGCAATGTTATTAATAAATAAATAAGTAAAAAAAGTTGGATAACTTTTAAAAAAAGTTCACTAAAACTACTTAATTATACTGAGGGCAAAAAAGTTATTGGCAGAAGATGCTCTTAAAATCATCATCAGCATTGGCTTCAGCATTGGCTTCTTCTAGGTGGCCGCTTAACTATTTTGTCCACTTTTTTGTTCGCTTTTTTTGTTTTGTTGGATTGGACGTTTTTTGTGTTCGGAGAGCTTCCAGTTCTGAATTCTACGGTGAACTTGTTAAAATAGCAGCTTTCCCTCGTCTAGCTTTTCTCTGAGTAACCAGCCTCTTCCCAACAGGAATTTTGTCAAGTCCTTTTGGTGAAGAAATATAAAAGCAGTTGACGTTGATGGAATGTCTGCTAAGGTAGCTAAGGCCTAATGTATGTGCATTAGGGTGGTCCTTATAAGGGTCATTGTCTTACTTTAAATGACGCACCACCCCCCCCCCCCCTAATTTGTTCTAAATAATAAAAGATTCCTGTAAAAAAAAAAAAAAATCCGACCCCAAGACGTCTGAAGTTTTTTATGGGAAATCCCATGTATTTTTGTAAATCAAAATTTTAAAAACCTTAACTTTGGTAATGATTGATCAAAAAAATAAAATTTTGGAACACATGTAGAAATTTTTGTCATATATTTATAAAAATGTATCAGAAAAAAAATTACAACAGTTACAACAAAAATAAAATGAATCTTGGACATAGGACTTTTTTGCATTAAAAATTATTTTTTTATGGACATGGGTTTTTTTTATACAAATTTTTTGTTTGTAATTTTTATTTCAAATTTATTAATCTATATCTAATTCTGAATCAGCATTTATATCGGGGTGTGGGGCCTCATTTTTTGTGATATTTCTTATTTTCAGGCTTCTGAAACACGTCCGTGATGGCTCCTGGCAAGGTTTAATAAATCTTTTTTCTTTTCGATACTACTTATAGGAAGGTTTCTTTTATTCACCTTAGAAGGAACAGACGGAAAGGAAATTTTTGCTGGTACAGTGGATTGAGAATACCCTGTTAATCACCTGTCTCATGAAATCCCCCGGGTGGTGGCTATAGGGGCTAAAGCCCCCCCCCCCCACAGCCGAATCATAAAATAATTAAAAATATAGAAAGCAATACATTACAACGTGTAGAATTTTATATTCCGTCTAAAATATTGTTAAGATATGAGATTTGATAGATAAAATAACATGGTTGGGTTTGAACTATTTGCATACATGTAATGTAATTTTTTTTCTAAGCCCTAAGATTGGGGCTTAAGTCTAAAGCGAATTGGACAAAAACTAAGTTGGGGGCTATGAATATGGACCTGTTTCATGCAACGACAATTTTTCCCTAAAAATAAAACCCAGAAAATTGGGAAGAAAAAAAAAAGTTTTGGAGCAGTAAGGTCTGAGAATATTGGACAAAAAACCTAGCCAGGGTTAAGCAACTTGCTTCCGAAAAACTAACCTTATTCCAGAGAGTTTTGGGGGCTCAAGTCTAGGGACTGCCAAAGTTCGAAGTTGGGGCTAAAGCTTGAAGAGATAAGTAAAAAGAGATAAAACTGGCCGGGGTTTAACATTAACGTGTCAAATGCCCCAACTGTTTATACTAAAAACAAAGCTAATTTACCGAAAAAACGCATTTGAGGCTTAAACCATTGGAAAACAACGGGATGTCAAGTTTAGTGTATGTTTAATACAACAGGAATTGTATCTTACGGCCTTGGCTGGGCTTAGAAATTTTCGGGGCTACGTTTTCAAAATTTGAAAGGTCCAAGGCAATAATTGTACATACAAATCATTTGTGTACTATAGGCAATTACATACAAATTCTCTAGTAAAGGAGCCAAATTCCAAAAGCGTGAGTTTTCTCTGTGCGCGCTCAGAAAATCATGCAAAAGCAAATGAATATTTGCAATCCCTCTAGACTCTAGAATGACGTGCAAATTTTTTCGACATATTTTTTTAGCGTGAATAAAAAGTGTATGCAGCGTAAACACGAAAAATAATTCACGCTGGCAGGTTTGGGCCACGGCTTATTTCTTAGAGCAACTTTGTCTTATGTCCTAAAGTGTCCGTTTGAACAAAATATTTTCTCGTTGATTTGGCTAATTCAGGAAAAATGAGATCTCAGAGAACCGATACCGTGTCAAAGCACATTTATGATCTTTTGTCAGTACGAACACTTAAATATAATTTTTCTAAACTAGCCGATTATAAACAGTTTTCAAATCTTGTCAAAAATTGGAAGTTCAAAACATACCCACAGCTTATTTAAAAATATAACTACACAAGGTTAGTACATAATCAATTTTTAAATAATATAAATAAACGAATTTGTACGCGTGGTTCAAGCATATATGGCTCAAATTATTATTTTGGTGCACCTTTGAATTTGCTTCTATCTCCCCTACAGCAATTATGTATGAATAATTGTTATTGTACTGTAGATATTGAAAACATTTTAAAACGCGACGGGAGCGGATATAAATCAACACAAAAAACGGATATCATTAAAATGAAAGTGAAAATGTCAAAATTCGTTGTCTTTTATATAACTACACATGTATCTCCATATATCTTTTTCACAAAAAAAAAACTTCAATCTTAAAAGTTAGACCGCACTCGCCGGAACTGCACTGCATCGGAACTACACTTGACACGAATTCGTAGAATTTGTATGAAGTTCAGTTGCCGCTTAGTGGGATATAGCTCCTAAAATTTCATAAGAAATAATGTTTTGCCGCGTTGTCGTGAAGTGTAGTTCGGATGAAGTTGGTACGGTCATGCATTAAACCTTAACTCTCTATTATTTGTTATAAATTATAAAATGTATCTTAGGACAAGCAAATTTTATTACTTAAGGTCTCAAACTGGATCTCCAAACTCCAAGCCCCCCCAGAGCCAAATCCTAGATCCGCTACTGTCTCCATCTGATGTTAACTTCTTTTAAATGTATGGGCCGACCTAGGCAATGGATTCTTGAATGTCTAAATACAAAATACAAAATACAAACTCAAATTTAAGGTCTACATCATCAAATGTTTTGTTAGTCAGGAAGTACTATTTAATTACGTGGAATTTCCTTCTTAAGCTGTTAAATTACTGGGATTGCACAAAATTATATGGCAATTTTTATTGGAATGTTCTTAATATGTTTTTGAATTAAGATTAAAAAAAAAAACATTTTTGGTACTAGCTATACTGTAACAAAATGATTACCTTTTTTTAATGCAAGTTGAAGAAGAACACCACTTCGGCTTGAAGAATTGATTTTCTTTAAAGCAAAGTTAAAAACTAATCCTCTTCACATTAACAGCTTTTAGTAATACCCGTGTTTTTTGGCATTTTATTAATAGTACAGTAGAAAATTACCAAGAAAACGAATCCGCAGTAGCCTGGTTTTTGTATTTCAAAATTTGTTTAACTGAAAGATCACCTGTCAGAATATTAAAAAAAAATATATTTTTGTGAGAATCAGAAGCAGTCAAAATTAACTTCACGAAAAAACTAATAGTTCCCAACATTTGAGAATGAAATCACCAAAAATCCATTCGAGACTCGGAAAACCCATCCGCAGTATTCTATTAGTTTAACATTTATCGGCAGTATTCAATGTTGTATTTGTTATTCATGTAAAATCCTAGTATGGATATCTACTATTAAATACTAATATGGATAGCCTTTCCAATAAAACACGGGTAATGATCATTTCCCTTAATGTAAATTCAAAGAGAATTTTAGCAAATGTATTGAGAAATCCCCTTATAACAAATATTTGTAAGTAGGTATTCTCTTTTGATTTGAGGACTTGAGCTTTTTTTTGCAGCAAAAATAGAGAAAAAGAGAAAAAATGTATATAAAAAAGTCCCAAGTCCACTTAGGTCTTTTTTGCTCTACACATTTGGGTGTTTTGGACATAGAATGAATTGTTTTAATACAATAAATACAAGATTACATTAAATAGACGTGGGATTTTTTTTACAGGGCATAGACTATGACTTTTGGAACACTTTTGTATCATTAAGTCCATTTTTTAAAAAAAGTGGACTTGAGCTGTTTTTGCAGAGCACCGACGATATTTCCTAATATTTTCAAGAGAAATATTATTTTTTAAAATGTATGTTTTAGCTATAAAGGGTGTCCGGTTATTAATGTGCCATACTTTGGGATATGATTCTTGGTCATATTCGAAGAAAAAATTGCTATACAGTAAAGTCTGATTTTAAACTTTGATATCACTTTATGACGATTTAAAAAAAGGTTAATTTTAAGGTCAATTTCACTGTCGGTAGTAATGGTAGGGATCACATTTTGGACTTTTTTTTATTAAAATTACTAGCCTTTAAAACTGCGCTTAAACTGAGCTGCTATGTTCTTAGGGTTGCCAGATATTCAATTTCAAATGATGTTCAATTTTGTTTTCCTGAGCCAAATTTTGCCTTTGAGGTCAATTTTTTTCAAAAAATGTGTACTAAACATAGAGTTTTCTTATTTTTACCTGATGAACAAAACCTTGAAACAAAAGTTTGATTGGGAAAATTAAAAGTAAGAGTCCATATTTTCCTCATATTCTATGAAGGTCTGTAGGTATATATTTATTTATTCCATATTATTCTAAAATAAATGCATATGGCTATTTATTTTTCCTTCCCATACAAAAATGGGGGGATTTATTTTCGAATTTGGGGGACGTTGAAAATTTCATCTGGCAACACTGGTACGCATCCATTTCTTACCTCCGATGAATAATATTGGCTTAGAGTTGCCATAAACGCAACGTCAAGTGGTTGCATTCGGTGCGAATAATGCGATGGGAAGCACAATACAATCACATTTTGTTCTCGAGCCTTAATGATGAATAGCAAATTTATGGTATGGGTGGAGTGTCCATCTAGTAACAACAATACTGGGCTTTCTTTTGTTGGATTGGTATGATGCCGGCAACTGGGAGTTTGTAGGCGAGAAGGGGTAAGGGAAATAAAAAAAATCTCCCCTCTCACCCTTCTCGACAACAAACGAGCTAGTTTCTGGCAACTCAGTTTCCTTGTGTGAAAGCGGTCAAATATACTTTCCACACGAGCTATAACGTCTTCACCAAAAACCACAAAAATAACTGTAACTTTTTGACGTCTGCAACAAACTAAATTATCCTCACAGACATGTTGCAACATTCAATTTGCCACGTGTTTACATTAAAAGTGTTGCCATTGAATTTTTGTTTTCATACAAAATAGTACAAAAACGGTTTTGCCCCCATGTGCGGTTTTACCCATACTTCCCCTACATATAAAACTCCCAAACTCTACTTGATACTTGGATTTTAAAGAAATAGAATGCTTTAAATGTTTAAATTATTATGTGTATAAACTAAGCAGGGCATTTCCTTAAATTCATATTAAAGTATGCATACCCACTATTAAGTTTCTACTTTATTGCTTACGCAGAAAAAAAAATGCTGTTGGATTTTAAGAAACAGGGCTACCTGATAACTTGACGTTAACTTATCAGGTCAACTTTCGCAAAAATTTCGATAAACGAACCGAAATTGGCGATAAATGTTTAAAGATAATTATTTGCTAATAAATTACGGAGGAAAAATATTACGTTTTTGTTTTAGCTGATAACTCTGTATCTCATAATCCCACAGCGCAATACATTTTTTATTTGGTAATAAATTAGCAACTTAATATTACGTAGAATTTTCTTAAATGTCCTGCTAGCTTTATACTCCTGATACCTCAATCGGAGGGAAGTCAATGCTTCCAAACGTTCATTATGTATCTTGATGTATGCAATTAATTTTATTCTCAATATAATTGTACCTACTTAAACACTTTACTTTCGGTAGTACATCCCAGTAGTATGCAACAAAAATAATACCTACACTCGATCTGATCGTTAATTTTTCAAATTATGGTTTGTGTATTAACTAAACATTTAATCGGATGAACAATGGATGGCAAATTATTTATACCTATTTTTTCAATGAATTAATTGCATTTGGTGGTATAATTTTATTTTTGGTATTGATGAGATTTTTCTATGGGCATAAAGAATTTTGTTAATTTTATTGAAATTCTAAAAATTACTTTTACTTAGAAGTGGCTGTTAATGAAGAACTTGTTTACTTATGGATAATTTACTTAAGTTTCACGATATTTTAATCCTAAGTGGGCCTTAGGTAAATAAGCCGACGCTTCGAATGTGGTTACGTTCTTCTTCATAAATAAAATAAATTGGGTGGCGCAATGGCTCGTGAAGAACCAGGACCTATAGTGACTAATAACTTTCAACCATTACTGTGTGCGCATGTTGACAGTTCTTCTTCAGATCTCTCAAATGTTTTTGTTAATATTTGGAAGTTATAGAATACTTGCATACATTTTGTATTCCTGTAAAAAATCTTAATTAAAGGTTATTCCTCTTTTTTTTTACAAAATGTATTAAAATCTAATACAAAAATGTATTAAAATCTAATACAAAATGTATTAAAATCTTATACAAAATGTATTAAAATCTAATACAAAATGTATTAAAATATAATACAAAATGCATTAAAATCTAATACATAAATGTATTAAAATCTTGTACAAAATGTATTAAAATCTAATACAAAATGTATTAAAATATAATACAAAATGCATTAAAATCTAATACATAAATGTATTAAAATCTAGTACAATATGTATTAAAATCTAATAAAAAATGTATTAAAATATAATACAAAATGCATTAAAATCTAATACATAAATGTATTAAAATCTAATACAAAAATGTATTAAAATCTTATACAAAATGTATTAAAATCTAATACAAAATGTATTAAAATATAATACAAAATGCATTAAAATCTAATACATAAATGTATTAAAATCTTGTACAAAATGTATTAAAATCTAATACAAAATGTATTAAAATATAATACAAAATGCATTAAAATCTAATACATAAATGTATTAAAATCTTGTACAAAATGTATTAAAATCTATTACAAAATGTATTAAAATATAATACAAAATGCATTAAAATCTAATACATAAATGTATTAAAATCTAATACAAAATGTATTAAAATATAATACAAAATGCGTTAAAATCTAATACAAAAATGTATTAAAATCTAGTACAATATGTATTAAAATCTAATACAAAATGTATTAAAATCTAATACAAAAATGTATTAAAATCTTATACAAAATGTATTGAAACCTAATACAAAATGTATTAAAATCTATTACAAAAATGTACTAAAATCTAATACAAAATGTGTTAAAATCTAATACAAAATGTATTAAAATATAATACAAAATGCATTCAAATCTAATACAAAAATTTATTAAAATCTAATACAAAATGTATTAAAATCTTATACAAAATGAATTAAAATCTTATACAAAATGTATTAAAATCTAATACAAAATGTATTAAAATCGAATAAAAAATGTATTAAAATCTAATAGAAAAATGTATTAAAATCTTATACAAAATGTATTAAAATCTAATACAAAATGTATTAAAATCGAATACAAAACGTATTAAAATCTAGTACAATATGTATTAAAATCTAATACAAAATGTATTAAAATCTAATAGAAAAATGTATTAAAATCTTATACAAAATGTACTAAAATCTAATACAAAATATATTAAAATCTAATACAAAATGTATATGAGTGTATCTTGAGAACTAAGCTTGCTAAAAGTTTGCAGTAAAGCTCCATAATTTAAGGTCAAAATTTTGAAGGCCTTATTTTTAAGAAATTAAACAAACCAAAATTGACTTCGATATGAAATTAGCAAGTCAAGTTGTGTATCTCGTGTACCAAGCCCACTAGGAATTTGTTGTAAGGCTCCAAAATTAGAGTTCTTTTTGCATTTCAAGAAATACCAATTCCAAGTTTTGAAGTCTTACAATTGGAAAAAAAATCATACTTCCCTGTTAACTTCACGAGATACACAATTTGATTTGCTTATTTCATATTGAATCCATTTGTTTTTTTTTTTTTTAATTTCTTAAAAATAAGGCCTTCAAAATTTGGATCTAGCTCGTGAAGTTAGCAGGGTAGTATGAATTTGTTTGCAAATAATGAGCCTACCAATAACCAAATTTAGTGACGACTTAGATATTTCTGTAAAATGAACCATAATGGTATGGAATCTAACGAATTTACTGTACATGGTACGACCTTAATATTAATGTTAACTCTAAATAGTGAATCAAATATGGGATTGAGGTCAAAAAATTAAACATTCCATAAATAGTACATTATTTGTGATCAATAGAAATAAGGTTAATTTACTGGAATATTTAAGTCCTTACTAAATATGATTATTGGTAAGGCCCAATGAGTTTACAAAATTTGGAATAAGCATTTCTTGAAATGCAAAAAAGAACTGCAAATTTGGAGCCTCATTTGGAGTCTCTGCTAACTTCACTGTGAAGTTAGCAGCTTAGTGGTGCCGTGACATTTGGCCATGCGTCATATGGCTATATTTTGAAATATGACGGATGGCCAAATGTCACGGCACCAAGCTCAGTCATTTACACCTATTATTTGGTGAACTGCGAAATCGGGAATAGAAATGCAAACAAAATGCAAATTACTGCGTTGGTACTGTTACCTCAGCTGAAAGTCGCCCTGCCTGCTTTACAGACGTGCACCCTTCCACACGCGGTAAAAAAAAATCGCCCTATTACGATTTGTTTCATATTGTGTTATTTATTTCTTATTTGATTGACGCTTGCAAAAAAAAAATGGGGCGGCAAAAATGGGATCTGCCACGGGCGGCAAAATGCCCTGCTAAAACTTCAGTTTTTGATATCAAGTAGAGCAACATATTTAATTCTCCCTCTTCTTACGTGTCTAACAACTGAGAGCCAATTTTTCATAGCTGCTTAGCGCTTATGGAACTAGCTCCCAGCTTACTTGTGAGAGCTGAACAGCATAAAACAATTTCAGAAACGTCTATATGACTTCTTTTCAAATCATA
Source organism: Melangyna quadrimaculata (assembly GCA_949320155.1). NCBI lineage: Eukaryota > Metazoa > Arthropoda > Insecta > Diptera > Syrphidae > Melangyna > Melangyna quadrimaculata. The sequence goes on along the minus strand of OX439485.1, from coordinate 148,841,987 downwards.
GCGACTAATCTATTCTTACCTCTTTTGTTGTATACAACTTCATATCCTTGCATTCACAGCTTAAATACACTGCCCAAAACAAGAACTCATAATTATTGCCTTTTCCCTCCCTCAAACAACAAACAAATTTCGTATGTCCTGCTCCTGATTAATTCCACATACAGGCTTGCCGCACGCTTTCAATCTGATATCGTCGTCCTCGCAGTGGTCTTATTTTTATTTACAAACAATTCCCAATAAATTGCAATCCAATACTCGTGCTATACACTCACACCACACACACAATCATCATCATTATCAAGCCTTTCAGTAAAAATCGTGCTTGTTTTCATTTTTTTGAGAAATAAATGAAAAAAAAATGAGATTCCTCCCAATTCCAATTTTCATTTTTGCCTGACCGCAATAGCCGCGCTCATTGCAAGATGATTTATAGTAGGAACAAAACTACAACTACCTATACAGCATCCTCTTGGTCATCGACATCGCTCCAGAAAATCCAACAAAATGGACGAAAACAACAAAATCAGAAAATTTAAAGAGAAAAAAAAAACTAGGCCAACACGTTGAGCCCAGTGGCACTTGGTTTTAATTTATTCCACGCATTCCTGCTGATGCCGTCTTTGGATGCAGGGAGTATAGGAGCTTATATTTTTTGGTAGGTATTTGTTGGGGGACTGAACTCGGGTACATTGCCTCGCGGTTCTTCCTTCAGATTCCTTCTCGTATTGGCATTTTATCGCCCGCGTCCATCATCACACACTAGAGTCGCAGTGTCCCAAATGCTTCCTGATGGAGTTAGTGATTTTTTACGTTCGTTTCCAAACCCAAAATGCAATTCGCCGGCCGCTAAAGAATTCCAACGCCCCTTGTCGTTATTGAAAAACAACAACAATAACAAAATAAAAAACAAACTGGATTGCTGCTGGACCACGAAGCGTTGCGTCGCGTCGCGTCGCTAATTTATGCGTAGCAGATGAAGCTTTAATTTTATGTAACCGCAAGGGCATTCATTCATTTGAAAGTGGAACATCGGACGACCACGGGAACCCATCAGGCTGGTGGTGGTGCAGTTGCACTACTACAGTGCTTGTGCTTCGGTCCAGAGCCTGCTGATAGTCCAGCATATCAAGCAAGAATGAGTGCGTAAACTTATCATGAAAATTGGCTGAGGCTCGATGCATCCACTCCACATCCATGGCTTGGCAACCAGCGACGAGGAACTAAACGATGCGATGGTGGAGTCGTTAAGTGGTTACAGCCATCTCATCAACATGGTGCCGTTACATGACCTCATATCATCGGGACAAAAACTTGAATGTTGTGTGTTTGTTGTCGTTGTATCGCCGTCGTCGTCATCGTCGCGTCTCTCTCACATGAGAATGTGGTCATGGATTTTTTTTGCAAATCGCAGCTCCAGTTTCAGCGTTTTCAGGCTGCATATTTTTCAAAATGTCTGCAGACTGATTTTTTTTTTCATGATCATTGCATTTTAATCAAGTTGTTTTGTGTTGGAATATGGATGCGTTTTTTCTTGTTGTTTTTAGTTGGACTATTTGAGTGACATATACTAAGAGGGTATGAGTGAATCATGGTCATTACCAGACGCTCTTTGGACGATTATTGTAGCGAAAAGTTTTCTTCTTATACTGGTTCTGTAAACTTGAAATGAAATTTCAAGCTAGACGCATCGTTCTTGAACTTGGTTTTCAGGATTTTATAACAAGAAAAATATCAAACGAAATGTTTGTGTTGCTTTCGTCTTCTATGCCTATTACCATTGAATGCTATTACTTCGCGCCAAGTTGCGGGATAGAGAACTTTATAAGAATCTGTGGAGGTAAAAAAACTGACCAGCCGCATTAATAACAGGAGAGCTTGAACGTTAACAAAATTTAATAGTCCTGTTTTTTTATATTTTTCCTATCTCATTACATCGGTAAAGGAATGCGGAAAGTGGCTGCAGGAATTTATGTTGCGTATTCCTGGACGCGTAAGATTTGTAACGGTCAAAAAGTAATCTTCAAGCGGAATTAGGGCTGGCCACGAAACGAGAAAAGCATCGGACGAGACTGGCTCTTACGGCTCGCGTACACATAACCCGTTATCGGCCGAATTATGCTCGTCCGTCGTCAGCCGAACTCGGCCGTTTGAACCAAACGTGTGTAAAAGGATGTCGGCCGTTAATAACCGATGAACCGACTAATCCGAACTTGTTTGGATTTAAAGTCAGTTTGTCAGTTATTTCTTGCCAGCATAAGATGAAATTAAATTCAAAATTTAAATAAGTTAAATTAATAGTGAATTTATCATTTATTGTGTTATAAAAGAGCGACGTTTACTTTTTACGTTTCACATTCCGACTGGCATCCTTTAAAATCGGCATTGTTATAAACATGCATCGGGCGAGAACGGGAGTTGTGTCAGATTATGCAACTTATCGGCAAATGTGCGATCTGAAATTTCATTTGGCGACACGAAAATCGGTTTGGCGATGTACCCCAAAAAAGGCGATATATTTAGTTTTTGGCGATTTAATTTTTTTTTTGAATCGAAATTCTAATATTCTTTTGTCAAATGTTCACTTTAACGTTACATCTTTTTCATCGCTATTTGCGCTGAACGCACCCAAAACTGAAATTCGATTTCACTTCTATCCCTAAAATAAATGACGTATGTGTGTCAAAACAAACAACTTTGTTAGTTAACCAAATCAAAGAATATGGATGAGCACATTGCAAAATTTGCAACTGCCATATACGTTCGCTCAAAACTGATTTAGAACCGCCGGCATGCTGTAATTTCTAGGCATGTTGCAAAGGCTAAAAAAGGATCCCATTGATAAATTACTATGGATAAATATGTATGTACACCGACTATATTGAAGAGGACTAAGTACAAAAGAGTTTTTTTTTTAATTTTAAGTTTTTATGTAGAATTTTTATTTGGTTTTGTTTTCTTTATTTTATTTATTTTTTTTTTTAAATAAGATTTGTTTTGATATTAAAACTAAAAATTGTGGATTTTTTTTTTTCATTTTTAAATTTGGTGATTTTAAAAATTTTTTAAAAATGTTTAAATTTTGGCGATTTTTTGGCAATTTAATTTTTGATTTTGGCAATTTCGCTTTTTTAAACCTGACAACCCTGGTTGTGTATGCAGACTATCGTCCTAAACATTCGTCCGTATGGTTCCAATCCTAAATCCGCCGGTTAATCGGTTTCAGTGTTAAGTAACCAGGACGAGACCGATACGGGACTTAATTCTACGAGACCGACACGAGACCGAGACAAGACTGAACATTTTCGCCCCAAAACCCAGACAGCCGTCCTAAAAAACAGCGTCTTTTCGGAGTTCCCATACTTTTGGGAACTTTTGGGAAACCCGCTGAAATTGGTCGCATCCGAAAGTTCTTGACTCCCTGGGTGAAAATATATGTCGATGACAGACGTCTTAGTGGCCCCAAAACCTCCGACAGACGCGATGGACATGTACATGTTCATGGACATGGACATGGACATGATCAACGCAACTTGCAACATGCAACATGTAATTTTTTAATTTAAGAAAATCTACTGTGACGCTTAATGTTACGCATAGAACAACAATTGACTTATCAAAATAATTTTTTTTATTTGTGTATGCGGATTAAAAAAAAAGCAAAAGAATCGATTATGTACGCTCTCAAAAGTCATGAGGATGTATTGGAAGAACTCCTTCATTATGACTAACTCTGGCATAACGCTAAGTTAGAATTTCAATTGTTTAACCATAAATTAATATAAATAATATCCATCTTCCCTGAAAATTTGAAGGATCTTAACCCACTCGTTAGAAAGATAAAAAATAAAATAAGAAGATGAAGAAATTTAAATATTAAAATATTGAAATTACTTCTGTTTAAAGTGGAGTGAATGAATAAAATTCAATTAAAAAGTACAAGAGGCCTCAACTCCTGAAATAATTGTGTTTCGCCCAAGGTATAACAGTGGGCTCTTCAGTCAGTATGTTATACCCTACTGTGATTTTTATAAGAGTCGGTAAACATCGACCAAAATGTGTGTCTTAGCAGGGTTTAACAGACTGACTGAAGAGCCCACTGTTATACCTTGGGCGAAACACAATTATTTCTGGAGTTGAGGTCACTTGTACTTTTTAATTGAATTTTATTCATTCACTCCACTTAAAACAGAAGTAATTTCAATATTTTAATATTTAAATTTCTTCATCTTCTTATTGTAAAAAACCTGACCACGGGTATTTATTTTCTGGGTGCACGAATTTAAACAAATTACCCTAGAATAATAAAATTCACAGTATCTTTTTGCTGTGATTTTTATAAGAGTCGGTAAACATCGACCAAAATGTGTGTCTTAGTAGGGTATAACAGACTGACTGTAGAACCCACTGTTATACCTTGGGCGAAACACAATTATTTCTGGAGTTGAGGTCACTTATACTTTTTAATTGGATAAAAAATAAACCACGCGCAGTATTACATAGAGTCTAGCAAGGGACTAGCAAGGGTTAGCAAAGGCCATAACATGGGCCTTGACGATTATGAGCCCTTTTGCCTGTCAGGAAAAAAAATTCATGAAAAACACCTTAATAGCCTGCAATCCCCCTAAATTACCCAGCTTAAAACCTGCACTATATCTAACCGATAAAACATGTACATCCGAACTATGTATTATTTATAAATTTAAATAATTATAAGACCGAACTGAATTATTTCTCGATTTGATATATATTTAAAAAAAAATCCACCTTGGTGACATTTTTGTGGTGGATTCTCTACCACAACATCATTAATATGCAATTTGAACATTATTGCCTGTAATTCCCGCTAATTGTCCAGCAATCGATGGTCCTCTTTTCCAACTGACAAATTCGCCACAATTTAACGGTGACACAGATTTTATTTTTACACCTTCGATTAAGTAAATTGTACAGTACAGTATGTAGGGATGTATAGGGCTGGCAGTGGGCGGTGACGAGCAATGATCAAAATCAAAATAGAGACCGCTATATTATGCACGGGTTGTCAATTTTACTACACCAACAAAAACAACCAACGACATAACGGTGATATTATTATTTTGACCTATTTCTGTCTATACCTGCCTTTATTTGGATGTGTTGCCTCTCTGCTCTGATCCTGTTCCTATTGTATGATGGAAGTTCGCACACATATTCAAAAATGGAAAGCTACAGAGTCAATTGAGTCCTCAACTCAAAAGCAATCACGTTTGGTTAAAATAAATCATTTTCTATGTAGGAGGTAGGCACGCGCGCATTAAATCCACACACCTATAATTATAGGCAATTTATTTAATTTACTTTACTTTATGTTTCCTCTGATGTGTTTTTTTTTAATTTTTTTTTTATATTTTACTTTATAAAATGAATTTCTGCTCGGAAGGACTCACAGGACTCGCTGCGCTATATACCATTACCACGCTACATATTCAGGGGTGCCATGAATTTTAATCGACAACGCTGAATAATTCAATAATTTTAATTGTATTTTCCAGTTGACGTAGGTATAATTCTCATTTCTATAACGCACAAGGATATTACGGCAACTTTGGCTGATTAAATTTGTCAGGACGCCGGATATGTTGTGTGTGTGTTGTTGCTGGAGCGATATGTGGTGTTTGTATAAATAAAAGTTGTTGTTGTTATTTTATTCGCCTTTTCTGTCCCAGATAATTGACTCATTAAGATTGACAGTATAGTTTTCGTGGTTTTACGTCGAAAAGAGAGTGAGAGGAGAGGCCACGACCACCTACACCACTATATCTATAAAACCAATGCTCTTTATGCCAAGTAATTTCATCTTTTATAGGAGTCAAAATCGATTGACCTCGCGCGAGCAACCGACAGATGGACAACTATTCGATAGATGGATATAATTTACCATGCGATCGTAAAAAAAAAAAAAAAAAAAAACAATCAACCAAACAGAGAGGAGTTGTTGCTTTGTTCAAACAATCAGGGAGAAGTGGATGCAGGAGGGTAATATATCAAATGTTTATACCCCCTACGTGGCGGGAAGGTGGGTAAATGAAAAATCATTTAGGGGGCAACAACTGGAGGCATCAGCTTCAGCAAGCAATGAACATAATTTTCCTGCCATCATATCCTTTCGCATCCCTCGTGATTGTTATGTGTATATTATAAATAGTGGGTGGATGGACAAGTCAGTCAGGGACGCATCAGAATTTTGTTGTCACAGGAGGACGGTTTTATTTTAATTTATACCATAATGGCTTAAAAATTCGGAAGATGGCGCTCATAGCCCAGGATGGGCTTTGGCCTCAATTAACAACCCCCCCCCTACCAGCTCTGTCCCTAGCTAGCCGCTTCCAGTTGTGCACACCGAATTGGTTGATGTCGTTCTCCGCTTGTGCGCGCCACTCTTATGGGTTCTTCCTCTGCTGCGTAAACCATGCGGGTGGATTCGAAGACTCGTCAGGCAGGTGCGTTGCTATCCATATGCTCCATGTGCCCCAGCCATCTCAGCCGCTGTATTTTCTGCATTTTGACCAGGTCAACGTCGCTTTATAGCCCGTATAGCTCGTCGTTGTATCTCTACCTGCACAATCCTTCGATACAAACCAGACCAAAAATCACACGAAAAATCGTCCTCTCAAAGCATCTTAACAGATTTGCATCCGATTTTTTCAATGTCCATGCTTCTGCCTCATAAAGCAGGACCGGGATGATGAGGATCTTGTATAAAGTCTCCTTGGTTCTCTGAAAGAGGGCCTTACTACTTAAATGCCTTCTTAGACCGCAGAATCTGCGGTTGGCATGACTTATTCTTCGTTTGGTCTCTGCACTGATGTCATTTTGCGAGGTTATACTGGAGCCCAGGTAGACGAAGTCCTTGACAAATTTAAGCCGCCTCCGATTAAATTCTCCCAAATGTTCCTGCCACAACTCGCTTCGTTTTGTCGACAATGTCTATGTCGTCAAGCAAATGAACGGACTTTTGATAAATTGTACGGCTTGTGTTGACGTGTGCGTTGCGTACAATGGCTTCAAGAACGATGTTGAATAGGTTGCATGATAACGCGTCGCCTTGCCTCAATCCTTTCTCAACATCAAAGGAATCGGTGGTGTTCTTACCAATTTTGACGGAGCAGCGAGGTTTCTCCATCGTCATTATGCACAAGCGGACGAGATTGCCAGGGATGCCGAGATATGACATGGCTCTGTATAATTCGTCCCTGTTCTCGCTATCTTACGCGACTTTAAAATCGATAAGGAGGTGGGGTGTATCGATTTGGAATTTTTTTTCTCAAATCTGTGGAGTGTGAACATTTGATCGCCGGTTAACTTGCCTGGCCTAAAACCACACTGAGGAGGGATATTCAGATCGTTGATCATTTTAAGCGATCACATAGGATAGCCGACGAGATTTTATAAGCGAAGTTTAGGAGACTAATTCCTCTGTAGTTGGTGCATTTCAGAGCATTTCCTTTTTTATGGATGCGGGGCATACTTTTCTACGACCAAATTATTTTGACCAAAACGACCAAATTATTTTGCAGATGAGTTGGTGTTTGCTCCTAACCAATTCCGCTGATTTGAATATTTCGGTTGGTAGGCCATCCGCACCAGCAGCCTTGTACGACTTAAGGATATCTCCAGCCGCACTTCGGTTAGGTCGGGTGGACGGAACTGTTGGCCATCATCGTCAAAGTTGATTGGAGTGTTCTGCCTACTAGCGGAACCTTGGCTGTCTTCGCCGTTAAGCAGTCTACAACCCTCAATAGACTGGACCACCTACTTCTCGTGCTCTCTCTTTTTCCTCCTAAGAAGTCGGCGTTCCTCTTTTCGTTTCAACCCGCAGCTCTTGTTTGAGTTTGAGTAGCTGCATGCACTAGCCGGCACTCTTCATCGAACCAGGGGCTTCGTTGTGGTCGCCAAGTGAAACCCGGCATTTGTGATGGCTTGTTGACAGTGCTTCCACTGGTCCTCTGCTTTTTATGCTGGTGGCAGACTTCCTGAGACATCAGGAGTTACTGGTCCGCAAAAGTTCTGGTGGTCTCTTCACGTCGTTCTTCAGGCACATATCATACGTTGTCTCCAGGAGATCGTTGAATGCTTCTCTAGTTGAGTCATCTCTCTCTTTATGGGACAGCGTGAGCACAGATCAGCGTAATGTTCTTAAATTTGCCTTTGATGCGGATTGTGATCACGCTCGCTTACACTTCGGATCCCAAGACTACTTGCCATAGTCTTTCCCTTATCACAAAACCGCAAACAAAAAGACCCTGACCCTGCTCCCTGAAGCACACGCGCGAATTTTATCTTTGATCCTCCGGGATCACTATCTAAAAAAATGAAATAAAACGCACAATATATATTTGTATGATATATTTTTATTTTTAATTTCAGAGCTTCAGATCCCTTACCACTGGTGGGGGGAAATCATTAGCTATATTGAAAGATGTTGTGATTCAACTGAATACTCAATACTGAACTCTTTCTCGTCATGCAAGCCCTTTTTATACTTTATAATTCTCTTTGTAGTGATGCTGCATGTACATTGACATTCAGTATTCTTCTTACTAATTAGGTATATGTAACAAAGGTACATGTATAGCATATCATCATTTTTGATGATGATTCAAAAATATTGGATTGTTGGCGATCTTTGTTTACATTAGTTTTATATCATATCATCATTCTTGATGATGATTAAATTTTATAGTGATGGAAGAAGTTTGATCGTTGACGATCTTTGTTTACATTAATTTAATGGAGATACTTTGTTGATAATTTATTATGTCTATTCAACGAAAAATGCTTGGTGGGCATTTAATATTTAATTCTATTTTCTTTATCAAGCGATATGGAATACACTTGGAATGGTTTTGTTATGATTGGAAAGCAATTCTATAACTCCTCCCCCCTTTGATTTTTGTTTCTCCTGGAACAATTTTTTGTTTAAATTATAAGTATAACACAAATTATAACAATTACAAATATATTTATATTCAAAAATGAATATTGGATTGGTCTGAAACTTTGTCTACTATTTCTTTAATATTTTTAATTTTTGTTAAATTATAATCTGCAATTTTTAAGTTAATGTCTGTTAAATTAAAATTATCTTCCACATAAATATTTATTGGTTGTTTTACAATTGAATGTTTGTTAACATATTCTTTTTCCTTAATCTCGGTCTTACAATTTCCAAAATTAATTAATACATTTCTTTTTATTGGAATTACTTTTCTTTCATCACAAGAACTTTGTATTTTATAGTTGCTATTTTTAACAATTATTATTCCATTTGAGATTCTTTAACAATATTTTTTTCTATATTCTTCCTTTTAAGGCAATTATTTTTATTTATACAATTAGTATATATTTTAAGGTGTTTTAATTCTTTATTTTCAAAATATTTGTAAAAAGTATCATTTATTTTTATAACATTTTCATCATCTATTTCTAATTCAATATTTTCCTCGTTAGGAATAGAAGTTATAAGATATTTATCAAAACTAAAAATTTTATCTGGTATTTGAATTAAAAAAATTAAAAGATCAATATCATATTCGCCTATAGAGTTTAATATTTTTTAGTTTGAACAAATCAATATCGTAATATTCTATTTCTTCAGCCGTTAATAAGCTATTTGTCATTATTTGTAATCTACTTGCTAAAATGATATTTTGTATTTTTTCAATGATTTCTTTCAATTTGTCAACTCTTCTAGTATATTCTAGAACTATAATTCTTTTTTCCAATAGTTTAAATTTCTCTTCAGAACCGGAATAGTATTTTATTTTCGTATCAATTAAATGTTTTAATGTTTTTATTTCCTGTTGAAGTTGATTATTTATATCCACCTGTTTTGTATTATTAATTATTAACTCGTGATTATTTACGGTTAGTGTTTTTAATCGGGTTTCTATCTCAGATTTGTCCTCGTCATCCATTGTTCCGAAAAGGAAGTTTAATACGCTACCTCCTATATTTATAAAACTTCTAGTTTTTCTTGTAATAGGCTTATGTCCCTTAATACTTCTTAATTCTTCTTCAATTAAATTTAGTTTACTGTCTATGTATGTTGTAATTATAATATCTTCTGGAGATTTCACTATCAAATTCTTTTGTTCTAACCACTGTTTGTTTGTTTTTGTTAATAACACATTTACTTCAGTTAAATAATTTATATGCAATAAAAAATTAAATTCGTTAACTATATGAACCTCATCATATTTGATGACCGCGTAACCATTATTGTTTATTACTTCTTCAATAATTAATTTGTTGCTTATTTAACCAATAATAGTGAATAATACTACGAGACTTTCATTTTTGCGACTTGTTTCAATTGTATATGAATCTAAACTAAATTCTTCTCTGAGATTTTCTATTGACTTGGCTTGCTTTGATTAGATTGTCTTGGTTTATATGCCTGCTCTTTCTTTTTTTCTGAATATTATTTGTATGCTGATTTTCAAGTTTATCATGCTTATATCTTGGAGCTGTCTTATGACGGTCTGTTCTAGAATTTTTAACAAATCCTTCCGTTCTCTTTTCATCATATTCCTCTCTATTCATATTTAGTTTGCCTATTACTTTTTTTTATTTTTGATCATAAGATCATGAAGTTGATTTTTGTATATACTACCTTTCTGTTTATCATATGGTTTTTGTTTGGTAGTAGAATGTATAGAAGTGTTATAGAAGAGATTAGCTTTGTGTACAGCTACTCGAATTTCATGTATATTTGGGTTAGTTTTTCCGTTTAAGAGTGCCCTTACTTTTTCAGCTATTGTTCTATGAAAAACTTCAATGTCTGAATTTCCTGTATGACTATTAGGTTTAGTAAAATGTATTTCTATATCAAGGTCTTCTAATAATTGTATTATTCTTGGAAAATTAAATTCGTTGTCCATTACAAGTCTTTTTGGTTTACCGTTCGTTGCTAATAATTGTAAGATAGTTTCTTCTAATGTTTCATGAGAAACATTTGGAACATATGTAGCAGTAGTTCGCTTACTAAATTTATCTATTGAAGTTAAGTATTTTGATTTATTAATGCAATAAATATCTAAGTGAACTATCTCATTAATATCTTTTGGGGTTTCTGTAAAATGAAATTTTTCTTTAACTGGTCGTCTATCATACTTTGATTGTTTGCATATGTTGCAACTATTGATTACGTCATTAATTAATTCTTTTAATTCCTTAAAATAGATTTTGTTCTAAGTCCTCTATAATTTTCTTCAATTCCTGAATGTTTAATGGTTTCTTCTTCTTCTGTCTCTAAGTCTTTAGCAAAATGTTCACATTTATAGAATTTTATTCTTGTTCCAAATAACTCTATCAATTTTTGTTGAAGAATATTATATTTACTCTCTGTTAATTCAGTATAAATTCCTGTACTAACTTTTTCTATTAATTGTATTATTAAATCATTAAAATTATCTTTATATAATTCATTTATTCCAATATTTATTTTTTTATATTTAGTGCTTTTCTTCAATCTATTTCCTGCTTTTAATATTATTTGTTGCTTAAATATGTTCACTGCACTGTCTTTAATTGGAAAGTGATCATTCATTTCTTCATGTTGTGAATGTACTGTAGGTCTGACTGAATCTTGTTCTACCATGTTTATTTCTTGTATGTCTTTAATTTCTCTACTCAAAAAATCTGTTACAGTGTTGCATGTACATTTTAAATATTCGATTTGCATATCGTATTCTCCTAATTGGAGTACCCATCCTTGTTATCTAGGTGAAATATCTCTGCCTAAATTTTTTTGTCTGAAGCCATTTTAAAGGCTGATGATCTGTTTTAAGGTCAAATCGTCTCCCATATAAATAGGGTCGTAAATATTTAACTGACCAAACTATAGCTAGCAACTCTTTTTCTGTTGTACTGTAATTCCTTTCATGTTCGTTGAAAGTTCTACTTATAAATGTAGTTGGATGCCCCTATTGCATAATTGGATGCATCTGTCGTTAAGACAAATTTTTCATTAAAATCAGGATATGCAAGTACTGGCTCTGTTTGAAGTGCATTTCTTAATTCTTGATGTGCTTTAATATAATTTATATCATTTTTGTCAATTTTTGTAAATATTTAGTTATTGGTTGTGCAATTTTCGCATAGTCTCTTATAAATTTTCTAAAGTAATCTGTTATACCTAAAAATGATTTTATTTCTTGAGCAGTAGTCGGAAGTCGTATTTTTTCTATAGCTTCTGATTTCTCTACATTGGGTTTCACACCTTTGTCTGTAAATGTGTGTCCTAATAATTTAGTTTCTCTCTTAAGAAAATTGCATTTGTCTACCTGTACTTTAAGGTTAGATTTTTTAATCGTTGGAACACTAACCGAAGATTAATCATGTGCTCTTGCAATGAAGTACTAAAAATCAGTATATCATCAAGGTATACTAAGCAAATTTTATTTATTAATCCTTCTAAAACTTCATTCATCATTCGTTGCAAAGCGGCTGGTGCATTTTTTAAGCCAAATGGCATTCGAAGCCATTCGTAGTGACCATATGGAGTTGAAAAAGCTGTTTTTTCAGAATCAGCGGGATTCATTTTAATTTGATGAAAACCAAACCTTTTGCAAGGTCAAGGGTTGAAAAATATTGAGCTCTTCCTAATTTATCTAATATCTCGTCGATATTAGGTATAGGATGCTTAAATTCAATTGTTTTTTCATTTAATTTTCTATAGTCAACCACCATACGCTAATTTTGTTCACCTGAATTATCAACTTTCTTTGGGACTACCCAAATAGGTGCATTATAAGGTGAAACACTTTTTCTTATTATACCCTGTTGTAATAAATCTTTAACTTGGCGTTCAATTTCTTGTTCGTGAGTTTTAGGATATCTATATATCTTACTAAATATTGGGCTATCATGCTCAGTCCTAATGCTATGCATAGTTTGTGTTGTTGAAGTTAGTTTATCACCTTCTTTGAAAAATACATATTTATATTCGTCAATAAATTTTTTTAGTTCTTGCTTTTCCTCAAAATTTAAACTCTCGTCTACTAATTGGCTCATATGCTTTGAGTTACAATATTCTAGAGTGTGAATTTCTTCATATTCATATATGCTTTTAATTTCTTTCTTCTCACTGTCATAATTCTCAAAGTATGTTTTTCTGTTATTTATGTATCCCTCTTTTAAATTCAATTTCGCTCCTATAGGATTTAATAAATTTTGACCTATGATTCCTAAAAATTTACTATTTTCCAAATCTAAAATTATTTGGATTTACGTTTCCAAATATCCTGTGATTGTTTTGTCTCACTTGTTCTGAAGATATTCTATCATATTGAGGCCTGAAATTGTTATTGACATTATTTTGTCTAAATGAGTTGTTGGGATGCAAATTATTTCTAAAAGGATTCCGATTTGGATTTTGATTAAAATTATTTTGATTTGATTTTTGTATATTTTGATATTTCATTTGTTCAGGGATTTTTCTAATCATATTATTACTCTCTAACAGGTGGAAAGCCTCCATAATATTATTTGGTTGGCTTGCAATCACTATTGCCTTTTGGCTAGGTGACAATGTCTTTATAAATGATTCTAAAGCTATACATTCATTATTTTTCTGAGTGTAAACATTATCGGGCTCAAGTTGAGGATTTGTCTGTAACTCTTGCAACAAATTGTGAATTTTATAATAATTTTTGATTGTGTCCTTCTCATTGACACTATTTATTTCTGTTACTAACTTAAGATATGATTTTTTTACACCGAACTGTCTTACTAGCTGTACTTTTACGTCTGTCCAAGGTGCAAGATGTTGTAGACTGTTTATTGCTCTCAATGTCTCGCCTTGAATTTTCTGATGCGCCACAAAAACTGCTTGTTCCATGTAAGTTGGATCTTGGATTCTCCCAAGTAGATACTCCATCGATGATATAAAAAGAGCCAGATTATCTGATGATCCTTTAAATGGGTTGATCATCCTCAACTCTTTCAAATAAAATTTTTGCTGTTCTGTCCAAACTGCATGTTGAACTGGATCCATGGGGGCTTGTGCTCTTGCTTGAGCTTGCAGTTCGGCTAGTTGTGCTTGCTGATTTGCAAGTGCAGCCTTTTGAGCTTGATGTTCTGCGGCGTTCATTTTATTTATTTTTTCCTCTTGTATTTTAAAAATTCTTTCTTTTAATTTTCGCAAGTTTTTCATTCACTTGTATTTTTTTTGATTTAAAAGTTATTATATTTTTTTTTTGCTGCACTTTTTAATTTTTCAATTTATTTCTTTTTTTTTTTAACTGTTTGTCTTTTGCATAGACACTTTGTCTTTTACGTAGACAATATTTTTTTCGTTGACACTTACTTGATTATTTTACTTATCTCTACGAGAATGCGTGTATTAAAAAATTTATAAACACTTAAGTAAACGACAATTTTGTTTTTATGATACAAAATTTTCTTTTAAATTAAATTTTTTTTGTCTTCCCTTCAGCAAAAGAACAAAATTGTTTTGTCCACTAAAACACTTCGGTGTTATTAATTTTCACAAAACACAATTTAATTTTGATCGTTGAATAATGTTTAGATAATGTACGTTGTAATTTAATCCGCACCAAAATTCTACCGGTTAAAAAACCTTTTTTTTTTCGGTCCGATCACTGAATCTCATCTATTCATTAATTTCCGTTTAATTTCTTAGTGAGATCCTACCGACCGCGCCAATCTTATCTTTGATCCTCCGGGATCACTTTCTAAAAAATTGAAATAAAACGCACAATATACATTTGTATGATCTATTTTTATTTTTAATTTCAGAGCTTCAGATCACTTACCACTGGTGGGGGGAAATCATAAGCTATATTGAAAGATGTTGTGATTCAACTGAATACTTAATACTGAACTATTTCTCGTCATGCAAGCCCTTTTTATACTTTATAATTCTCTTTGCAGTGATGCTACATGTACATTGACATTCAGAATTCTTCTTACTAATTAGGTATATGTAACAAAGATACATGTATAGCATATCATCATTTTTGATGATGATTCAAAAATATTGGATTGTTGGCGATCTTTGTTTACATTAGTTTTATATCATATCATCATTCTTGATGGTGATTAAATTTTATAGTGATGGAAGAAGTTTGATCGTTGACGATCTTTGTTTACATTAATTTTATGGAGATAATTTGTTGATAATTCATTATGTCTATTCAACGAAATATGCTTGGTGGGCAATTAATATTTAATTGTATTTTCTTCATCAAGCGATATGGAATACTCTTGGTATGGTTTTGTTATGATTGGGAAGCAATTCTATAACTCGCGCTGGCCGTAGTAGATGTCACACGATTTCAGTCTCTGTATGCCCTCTCCATCCCATCGCACCTTCTGGATGGCTGTTACGTCAGCCTGTCCAGGATCTCTACTAATTGTTCGACTGCAGGTGTTCTGTATAAGGACAGGACGTTCCACGTGCAGATCTGATTCTGCAGATTCTGTGGTCGTCAACTTTAAAATCATCCATATCCGAGGCTTGTTGTGGGTTCGGAACCGAGTTTTTTTACGTGGTAGGGAAGTTACCCCGACGCGCAACCCCCGACCTGGAGGACCAGACCCTTAGTATAACTCCAAGGGTAGGGAGCCGGATAAACCGCTCCTCATAGGCCTGAGCTACGAATATGTCGTTAGCCCATATAAAGTGTTCACTAAGTAGTTCAACCTAACTGGAACTGTAGACACCACCGTTGATTCCACCTGGAGAATTCGTCTTTGCCGCCTCGATGAAAGGAGAATTGCCTTAGTAGTAACACTGCCCCTCTCTCGTTGGCTGTCCCCAACAGTTTTGCACAGGTATTAAAACCACATCTACAACTGAGGTACCAGACACCCGCTGTTCACCACACGGTGGTGAGAGTAGGAGTTGGTAGACAGAGGTGGGTTTTGAGAAAAATCTGTGCACGCTTGTGTCCTCTTGAATGCACATCACTACCCTTTTGAACATATTGGTACACCGCCGCCGTACACATTACAAGGAAATAAGGATACTGGCCGAATAGATCCAGGAAAAAACAGGAATGCATTCACAAATGGATCCTGAATTCAAGGAATTGAGAGTGCATCATCAATAATGTCTAAAGGTAGGAAAGGCAGAAGAGGCTCCCCGCCCTTCAAGCAGCATAGGTAATTTTGTATTTTCTAATGAAATTGCTTTGACTGTTCAGCTTTGATGCGTTAACAAGCAACACGTTGGTGAGTGAGGTGTATTACGAGTCTACCAATGACACAGAATGACGTTTTATATTTTCCAAAAGTTTATTTGAATTTTAGGTTAGATCCAACGTCATATTAGTCGGTATCCGAAATTTTGAATTTCCCAAACAAATCATACCTATTTGCCATAAATCTAGGTTCTAGAGGGAGACAATAACTCCCCCACCCCCTCAACTTATACTCGCTCATGGCATGCGGATTGAAAAGAGATATGTATCAGATGGGCTTTTGTTATGCGGTTTGTCCGTGCGTAGAAAGACTGATGCTGCTGTGGTTTTTATTGCTGATTCCTCACGCCTGTTTGTTTACTAGAGGCAATTTCATATTTCTCAGTTGTGTTCTGTCTGTGTGTTGTTTTCTCTGACTTCAGTGTGATGGCAGTTGTACAATATGTCTATGTAGGTACTTATCTACAACTACTGTGCTGTATGTGATGAGCCACTGACAGATGATAGTGACGGAACAACGGCAAATGCCTCTGGCCGCCAATATACGTATCTACCAACAACAGCGGCCAGCACAGCGCAATGGGAGACGGATAGGACGGTAGCAGTGGCAATGGCGGTGGCAGTGGTATAAAAACAGGAGAAGGATATAATAATTGTTTTCTTCCCTTTTATTACCGAAGTTAATTTTAATTGTTGACATGAGAGGTCCTGATTAACTGGCAGATTTTATTTATAGAAGATGAAATTTTTCAGGCAGTTTAATTGGCAATATTGTGCTATGGGTTGTTGATTATGTTTGTTATTTGTGCTGACAAGAGTGAGTGGAGCAGAGTCAATCAGAAACAGTGGCGGTGGCCACTGATGAAGGATACAAAAATTATGCCAGGAGTCAGAGTAGGTATATAGTTGGAAAGAGTTGTTGCTGTAAAATGGCATCATGGCTTTCAGGTTGAAAAGTAGCTCGGCTAAAATATTAATATTAAATATTATAGGTATCATGAGTTTTATACTCAGAACATTAAATTTGACGCTTTAATGAATTTTTTTTTGTTTGGAATTTTTAATTAAATATATTGTTTTTTATTTTTATGAAATTTCATAAAATTTTGAGGAAAAATATTTTCAAAACACGCTAGAAGTTTGTATGATGTTTTTGTTTTTGAAGGTTTTTAGGTAACTTAAAAGAGAAGGGGGTTTGGTGAGTCCTCCCAGTGGATCATTGCCAACGCCCTGAGTTCGGCTGCAGTATGCCAAGCTTAGCAATTTGCTGATTCCTCTGTAGCTCTGTCTGTTTATACTCAGCATGACTTGCGGTCACCAGAGCAAAAACTACCCGCTCGTAAGACCAGACATCTTTCTTCAATTTGGACACAGGAAAACACTCAATACGATCGAAGTTCGCGTATAAAAATCCTGCTACACTGTGCCAAACTAGGCAGCTTGTTGACCGGCATTGAATCGAAAATCGACCCAACCGTTTGATCGTCCAGCCCTCGTGCACCATGAGAGCCTCCTTCAAAAAACAGTTGTCTGCTAGCTAAGATAGGAGTTCGAGGAAGAAATTGGTGCAAGGCAAACCGAAGTAGATCCTAGATCCATTTCGTCGCGTTGAGGAATGAAATCAAATCTTTGATATTCATTTCAGAACGTTATTTTGGGACGTCAAGAAAGTTCTTACCATTAGATTGTGTTTTAATTCTAGCCAAAGCGTGACATTTACAGCTAACGAAAGACTGTTTCCTATTCCTCATCTAGCAAAGTATGATAGCCAAAATAACCTAGATAAATGTATCTTTAGAGACTTGAAAAAAATCCCGAAACAACACCACACTCCATTTTTGATCCATCAGTAAGGATAGTTGTGTCGAAGTCTTTCGTTACTACGTCATCAAACATGACACATCATGGCTGTGTTCTAGAGGTGCAAGTGCTTCCTTTATATTTCTATCACCTAATTTTTTCATAGCTCTTTGTATTCTATTCACCTGCCCAAACACGAGAATTCTACTAAAGTTTTGGACGAATAGAGGCTTTATAGATAACAGCCAGATCAGAAGGGGTGACAAATTTCTTACATCGACGAATAAAACCTAAACACTTAGCAGCATTTTTGGCGACGTCAAATACGTGATCGTTACACAGAAGGTGGTCTGTGATACACATACCTCAATGGTTTCGTTTTGAAGACAGTAGACAGCATTGAGTTTTTGAGGAATTAGATTCTACGCGGTTTTAGATTCCGCATTGGACAATGTTGTCGAGATCAGAATTTAATGAGCTTATCATACCTTGCCGTTGAAGTTCCACATCCGAAGGACATGGATGTGAGTCTATACTGTAAACGAATATAAGAAGCTGAGGGTACTCTCGTCAGTGAAACAGTTTAATAGATTAAAAGTTTCAGACAAAAGATCATTTCTAAATATAAGGAAGAGAGTCGGAGACAAAACGGAGCCTTGAAACCATCCAATACAACTTGTATTGAGCGGTCCGAAATGTAATTTCTAATCCAATGAAGAAGAGATTCATCGGTACCAAATGCGCAAGTGCAATAATCTTACTTTTTCCAAAACGATGTAAAGATTTGTTCCACTGTTCGGTGAGATAAACCATCATATCACCAGTGGACCTATTGCTACGAAAGCCGTATTGTCCGTCATTAAGAAGCTTTCGTAGCGTTTCCATAACCTTGGAAAGAAGGGACGTAAGTGCTTACGCAGTGGTTTTGCCAGCGTTGAAGAACACCTCTTCAGAATAATGAGAGGGATACTATCTGGGCCAGCAGATTTGTGCGAAAGAAGATTCGTTCCATAAAATCTTTTACACTCTCAATTATAGGCGGAGTTCTATCACTTACTGGTAGCGTCGAATTAACAGCAAACTGTGCTGCACTGCAAGGAAATTGGCTTTATTTTGCGATTTGGCAGCAGGTGTGTCGTTGAACACGGGCGTTGGAACCGCAGACGAAGTAGTGTTTCGAATGTTTTTTGCAAATGACCAAAAATATTTACTGCTAATTGGGACATTGCAGTATTTTTTGCCTTAATTTTTGGTCATGGCCGTTATAGGTCTTCCTAGCTTGTTGTCACTTCTTTCGGTTTTCATCAGTAGGGTTGGCTTGGAAACTGCGGAAACTTACTTCTCTAACCCTAATAACCTCCTTACAGTTCGAATCAAACCCTGACTATTCTTTGGGGTTTGATAGATTTTATCCTATTCGGGATAAAACTTCTCATTCCACAAAGAATTAAATTTATTATCATATCTGTACTGGCGTCTACGGCACTATTGAGGAAGCATAGTGACCGTTAAAGCTCCTGAAGAAATCATTGAGGCCGTCCCAGTTGGCTTTCTCATATTGCCAAACGGTTCTCTTGGGAGTTTTTTCTCAAACTGGATTTTGTTGGCATGAGAAATTAGCAGATATGACACAATAGTCTGATGTGCCTAGGCGATAATACACTTATAGTGTATTTATCAGGGTCAGAGGTAAGAAATATGTCAAGAGTGTTGGCGGATTGACCTGCAGCTTCCGGCATTCGAGTTGGCTCGTCAACAAGCTGTCAAGTGGTTTAACTCAGCAAAGAGCTCGACATACCTGCCTTCGAGTGTTCGCCCGAGATGACAATTTCAGTGTGAAGGTATTGGGCAAAAATTCTTTGAATGAAGTCGGACAGAGCATCAAACTCGTTAAAAGTTTAGTTCCTACCCAAATTGGGCCTTCGATAAATGAAGCATATGTGTATGATGTGCTTATTTACCGTCAATTTTAACCATATGAAATTAAAGTTCGTGTTATAACACAAACCATATTGCGGTTGTACGCAACATCATTTCATATACATATACTCGTATGTATGTATATGGCAAGACCATGGTGGGGAAATTATACCCAAATAAATAAAATTCCCAATGATCAGAATTTCCACCCTATTTCACTCAGTGCCAGGACAGCTGGCCTGTTTTTCGCAGTATAGACATACGCAGCGCAGAAATTCTTACTAAGCCCCGTTGCTAAAATTGACTATAAATCTATCAACCATTTAAAATGTACAAAAATAGTGAAAATCTAATGCAGACAATAAATTAAGTTGAATATTTAATCCGAATTCCAGTTTGAATTAGGGCTGGCCACGAGACGAGACTCTGCGAGACTTTTGTAAGTCTCGTCTCGGTCTCGTTAAAATTGAAAATTTTCAGTCTCGTCTCGGTCTCGTTTCAAGGGCTGGCCACGAGACCGAGACCAGACGGGACGAGACTGCCTTCAAAGCAACCGAGACGAGACCGAGACGAGACTGTATATTTGAAATTTACAGAGAGTCTAATAAAATAAAAAATCCAATTTAAGTTAAATATTTATTTTCTTCTGCACAAATTCAAACGATGGTTGAAAATATTTCGTTCCAATTATCCACAGTTTGTCCGGAAACCGTATTTTTCGGAGACGAGACCGAGACGAGACTTAATTATACGAGACCGATACGAGGATGAAAATTTTCGATTTCAACGAGACCCAGACGAGACTTACAAAAGTCTCGCAGAGTCTCGTCTTGTGGCCAGCCCTACTCGTTTCGGTCTCGTATAATTAAGTCTCGTCTCTGAAACCTACGATTTCCGGACAAATTGAAATATTTTCAATTATAGTTTGACTATGTGCAGAAAAAAATAAATATATAACTGAAATTGTTTTTTTTGTTATTAGCCTTTCTGTAAATTTCGGTCCAAATATACAGTCTCGTCGCGGTTGCTTCGAAGGCAGTCTCGTCTCGTCTCGTCTCGTCTCGTCTCGTCTCGTCTCGTCTCGTCTCATCTCGTCTCGTCTCGTCTCGTCTCGTCTCGTCTCGTCTCGTCTCGTCTCGTCTCGTCTCGTCTCGTCTCGTCTCGTCTCGTCTCGTCTCGTCTCGTCTCGTCTCGTCTCGTCTCGTCTCGTCTCGTCTCGTCTCGTCTCGTCTCGTCTCGTCTCGTCTCGTCTCGTCTCGTCTCGTCTCGTCTCGTCTCGTCTCGTCTCGTCTCGTCTCGTCTCGTCTCGTCTCGTCTCGTCTCGTCTCGTCTCGTCTCGTCTCGTCTCGTCTCGTCTCGTCTCGTCTCGTCTCGTCTCGTCTCGTCTCGTCTCGTCTCGTCTCGTCTCGTCTCGTCTCGTCTCGTCTCGTCTCGTCTCGTCTCGTCTCGTCTCGTCTCGTCTCGTCTCGTCTCGTCTCGTCTCGTCTCGTCTCGTCTCGTCTCGTCTCGTCTCGTCTCGTCTCGTCTCGTCTCGTCTCGTCTCGTCTCGTCTCGTCTCGTCTCGTCTCGTCTCGTCTCGTCTCGTCTCGTCTCGTCTCGTCTCGTCTCGTCTCGTCTCGTCTCGTCTCGTCTCGTCTCGTCTCGTCGCGTCTCGTCTCGTCTCGTCTCGTCTCGTCTCGTCTCGGTCTCGTCATGCGAAACCGAGACCGAGACTATCCTCGTCTCGTGGCCAGCCCTAGTTTGAATTTTTCAGTAATAACTTGTCACTATACAATAAAGATTCTAACCCACTGAACAACTTACAGGAATTGTTGCTGTAATGCCCTGCAAAATATCGTACACTCCACCATGACCGTCCTCATTGCTCACTGGTCATCTCATACAGTGTTGCCGAAAGTACTCCCATAGGAGTATTGTACTACTTTCAACACCTCCGTACTCCTCTTTTCACATTTCATTTTTTTAAAGACCTAAAATATCTTAAACTTGCAGCGAAGTGTAATGTCAACCTAAATAATTTAACTTTAAATTCAATGCAAACTGGGCAGAACTTTTATCTTCAAAAATGTCGTATAAAAGGGAATTTCACTCTTTCTTGTTTTTTTTTTTTTGTTTTTCGTTTGCCTCTTGCAATTTTCGTCTGTCAGTTCGGTATTTATTTTACTGCCCGATTACACTATTCGTTTTTTCGGTTGTTGCGTCTTTTGTCTTTTGATAGCTTGGGTGAGGTAGAAATGTAGAGGGAAGGAAGTAACGAAAGCAGGAATGAAAATTTCAAGACTATTTTTGGTTGAACTTTGACGTTTCTGATTTGGCAACTACAGTGCTTCTCATTGTAAGCAAAAAACTATTTAAACAAAAATGAATGATTGGGAAAATTGTTTTTAGTGATTAAGTATACCTAATATACGAGTTTATTTGAGAAAGAAGTGATTACAAAATATTTTCATATATTACTACTGATTATTTTCACACAAATCAACCCCAAATTCCATGAACGTCAAAGTAACGAAAGGAAGTACGTCCATATTTTCACGAACTATGTTAATCATGAACGTTAGTGCCTGTCAAAAACACGAAACAAACGAAAAAACGAACCGTATAATCAGGCTTCTATTGTTACTTGAGATGAAATTGTGTTCACACACTTATTTTTTGAAGACTAAAAAATGTCTGTGGTACTATTTTTTTTCAAAATACACCCCTTTTTTGGCTGCAGTACTACCTTCTAATATTTTACTCCGGCAACACTGATCTCATATAATCGTTTCTATTCTGGCTGTTTGAGCTAAAATAAAATATAAATTCCAACAGAGTTACCCTTACCCATTGAAACCAATACAAAAGAGCTTTTTCAGTATTTTTTATAAAATAGCTTTCTGTTTTCAAGCTTTCGAGAACAGAATTAATTAAGGTGAGATATAATACTAAGTACGGAAACCCTATGAGAGCTTTTATATGAAATAGGTATATGCAAGCCAATGCGACCAGACAGAGATACAAACGTCCTATCTTTCATGTACTGACAATTTTTGTTGAACAGAGTATAGTGTTATGCCTTAAGCTCGTCATAAACGATGAACATGCTCGCCGAACATGCTCGTGCTCGCCATATTTTCGTCGTCTATGCGCTGGTTCGCGAACCGCTCGCCGTTGGCGAAAAATTTCGATTTTCCCGTGTTCGTTTCCTTCGATGTTCGTCGTGTATGGGCATGTTCGCAAGCAATTCTCATTTTTTCTGCGTATATCATCGGGTTCACATCGCGGAAGAAATGAATTATCATGAGCGCAACCACTTGTTTTTCTTTTTCGCACATGTTTACGCTTTGATGAATCAACAAGAAATGAATGTTCGCCAAATATATTCATCGTCTATGGATGGGGTGAAGCAAACGAGCATGTGCTGCGAGCATTGTCGTCGTTTATGGCCAGCTTTAGTGACAAAATTGTCCCGAACCGCTCCGGTTAACTAGAAAAAAACAAACAGCTATCTATCTGACGTCAGGCTAGCTCAATCGACGCATGTCCTGTGTGGGAGATCCACACACAGTGCATACAACGATCAATCAAACGAAATTGTGTGAAGTGACGGGGTTTTGGTTTCAATGAAAAATAGGTTCTGTTCTGTTCTGGTCTAGATAGTATTGATTAAACACCAATTATTATCAAAACCAATTTCAAATTTATTTATGTTGTTTTTTTTTTGGAAAATAAATAAAATCTCATTAATCAATCATTCCTGGAATATCTAAACATAATTACCGAAATTCTGAATTTCAATCAGGCTGTCTGTCCTTCCGACAAACTATCTGGTTTCTATACCTTTTATATGTTTGTGCATATGTTAAAGCATTCCGCACGGACAACCTCGTTCATTATCCTTTAATGAATGCTTGACCTTAATTAATATGCCAACTCTTAAGTAATCCTTCTTGCCATCGTATCCGACTATCCTCTTATATATGTATGTGGTGGAGCTACATAATGTATAAGTATATTATTTACTAAAGTTCAGCAGGATATACTCGTATGTACATAGATCCACATATCTCTCTTGATTCAATTCTAACATTGGTATAAACTACTTAACAGTCATGTGGATTTATTTCCATGATGTTTTCCATTGATTGGGGTGGTAGTGATGATTGTGGTAATATTATGAAGTCACCTCGCTTTATGACCTGGAAATGATTCCTTCTAATTTTGCAAAAAATTGGATAATGGATAGTGGGATATAAAATGGTACAGGAACATGCTGCACATAAGATTGCATTATAATTCACAGACATAGACACATTTTCCTTATATCAAGCTTCACATACTCATTTATGAATAAAACATACCGGCAATGAAAAAAGGATTGAAAAACACATTCAATTATATTATTCATTCACTCTCAATACCATAACTTCTTTTATATGCCACAGTATGAAGAGCTTTAGTGGTCAAATTTTTAGGGTCAAGAAAATCCATTAAGACAATGTTGAATGGAATCCATTAGCTTCTATATTCCTACACTTTCTCAATGCTTTTCGAATTCATTTTATACGACGACGACGTATAGAGTAAAACAAGTTAAGTGTTCAAGAAAATTGGAAAAATTTAAAAGGAATAAGGATAGGCTGGAAGAAGCCGCCAAAACCGGCAGCGCCACCATCATCATCTTACATTATGGTTTTGTGTGTGGCATAAAAGGGTGGTTAAACCCATTTTTCCGAATGCCAGCCATCTCGCTAACCAGGTTAATATAATAAGTAAAGCTAAATTTCAACGAATAGAAATAGAAACCCTCTTGCGAAATGATGATGACGATGAGAAATGGAAGAGGAAGTAGCTAGACGGTAAATTTGTATGAGTTCAAGCTTCAATCATGAAACATTAACACTCCAAGACGACAAAACAAATCCATTTTCTTAGCTTTATTTACTGTATAAGACTATTTTTCGATACCAGAAAATGTTCCCAAGATAAATGTGAACAAAGAAAATGTTTCTCTTCCCTACCGCAAGCAGTGAAACTTCTAATCCATTAAATTGTTTCGCTGACGATAGTACCCTCCGCTTCTCATATTCGTTTACAGATTCTCATACATGTCCTTCGGATGTGGAACTTGAACGGCAGCGTATGATACGCTCATTAAATTCTGATCTCGACAGCATTGTCCAATGGGGAATCAAAAACCGCGTAGAATTTAATGCTTCTAAAACTCAATGCTGTCTCCTGTCGTTAAAACGCAACCCACCCCCAATGCCGCTATCCATGGACGGCACTTGCATTGAGGAAACCGAACAGCTCTCAGTTCTCGGTATGTGTGTCACAGACCACCTTTTGTGGAATGACCACATATTTGAAATCGCCTAAAACGCTGCTAAGTGTTTAGGTTTTCTTCGGCGATGCAAGAAATTTGTCTCGCCTTCTGATCTGGCTGTGATCTACAAAGCCTTTATTCGTCCAAAACTTGAGTACAATCCTCATGTTTGGGCAGGAGCTCCAAAAACTCACTTGAGTTTGTTGGACAGAATTCAAAAGAGAGCTTTAAAAATGATAGGCGAAAAATCTATAACAGAAACAATTACATCTTTCGAACACCGCCGTAATGTTTCGTGTCTTTCTCTATTTTATCGCTATTATTATAATCAGTGTTTTAGTGAAATAGCCAGTTGCATTCCTCCCCTTAAAAAATTCAACTGTAATACTCGCGCTTCTAGGAATGCCCATCAGTTCACCCTCGAGCCCAACTTCGGACGAACTGTAATGTACAGAGATTCTTTCTTCAGTCGCACCACACGAATGTGGAATGCTTTACCTGACTCGACTTTTCCCTCCCATTTCGATGTGCAAACGTTCAAAACCAATGTGCATCGGTATCTCCTTCTAAATCCTCTCCTACTTACCTAATCGTTCGTGCTGTGTTAAAAACATTTTGTAGCCATTGCATCTGTGGTACAGAACTCATTGGCATTCGACGCATTAACAGGAAAATATTCTTCATATTCATTCGATCTGGACAATTCTAGGTTAGGTAGATTAAAATCAACTAATACAATAATTTCATCATTTGAGTTGAGTTGATCAAATATTTCATCCAAGGAGTCGTATATTTTTTTATATGTATCGTAGTTTGAGCTGGGTGGTATATAGACAGCAACCACATATAGGGTACCAAATGGCAACTTTATTTGAATGCATAATAATTCTTGCTCCGACTGTAAAAAATCATTGACTAATGTGCTTATTAAAGAGTTTTTGACAGCTATTAATAGTCCTCCACCAACTGTAGTGGATTCACTTGAAGAGCGTCGATCGCGGCGATAGACTTGATAACTCGTGTCAAACAGTTCGCTATCGGCAATTGATGGGCATAACCAAGTTTCAGTTAAAACAATAACTTCATGAGGTAAGAAATTAATATTTGTGTAAACTTTTGGCGTTTTTCTTTTTTGGCTCTAAATAAACCTCTGAGCAGAGGCTGAGCGATCAGAGCAGAGCTCTGAGCAGATTATGATCAGAGCCCTCAGATTTATTTATGAAACACATTTGAGCACTGAACTGTCATTTCATAGGTGTGTTACTAGAATACATTTTTGTTTACCTGATTTAGACGGGCGACTGTCCTGGGAATCCATTTTTAATTTTTTGTATTTCTTTCGTCTGTCAAATTACTGAAAAAAAGTGAAGTTGGCTTCGCTCAGCGTTTCGCTGGATTTGCTCGGTCATTTTATTCTGAGCTAATCGATCAAGCTCTGAGCTAGCTCAGATGGAAAAAAGAAACTTACTTTTTGAGCTCTGATATGTCTGAGCTAAAAAAAAACATAGAATTTTGTTTGACAGTTTCGTGATCTGCTCAGAGTTTAAAAACGCCATTTATTACTTTTTGTCCGTAATCCATTGACATTTTGATAGTAAATCAAACTGGTTGTAGTTGCTGCAGCGGTAGGTCTGCGTTGTCAGGTGTTGATGAAAAGGGGTTGGTTGTTTCTTTGAAGTCCTATTCTCGAATTCGTGCATTATAATTCCAACTGGCCAAGAGGACACTGTGTTTAATAGGTGGAAGATCGAGTCTGGACATCTTATTTTAAACAATGAGTATTTCGAGTAGTTGCGCTGAAGTATTTTTTCTAAATGCATGAGTTCTATAGAGCCGATTTAGTTTTTTTTTATATAGTTTTTAACGTCAAGAGCGTTTGTAGCAGGATCAAGTTTAGAAATAAAGATTGTCCTTTGTCCTTCTTCAACTATTTTTAGACATGACTCAATAGGATATGCTTGTGAGCTTTGAAATGTTGAAGCTTGTATTTTTGATGAAAGAATAGAAGTTGGCATTGAAATCGCAGATGTAATATCAGTTGAAAGTGATGGAACAGTATTAATAGAAGTTCTTGTTACTGTTTGAAGAAGCTGGTTTTCCCAAGTGTGAGGGATTGATGATGATGTTGTTATTTGTGATTGTATAGCTGGTGTATCTCCAACTAGCAAAGAATCAGATGTAGCGTTATTCGATGATGATAACGGTAGCAAGGGTAGGAGTGGTTAAAGAGGCACATTATCAATAAAGTTGAAACTGGATATTGGGCGAGATAGTGCAAATGAAGAGAAAATAGATGTAACAGGCTTCTTGGTTAAATGATTTTCAGTGGTATTTTCAGCATCTAGGTCTTCACTTTTACGTTTTGATGGCGCTGCAATACTTGGTTGTGCTATGGGATTTTTAGTTTTAGTTTTACTCTTTGTCTGTCTATTTTTGAATTGTGGTAAAAAGAGTATATTTTCGACTTTATCCGAAAGTATCATTAATTGGTTATGAAATTTTTCCACTTGCTTTGTGTTTTGAAGAACATTACGAGCAATGTTAGTATGTGCGAATGGGTCGCATTCGTCGCAGAAATAGTAAAATGATTTATTTTTGTTGAATAATTTAATGATGCTAAACGAATCGTCTATGCATTTTAAATGAAAGATTCTTCGACAACTCCAATAGCATATTATGGAGTCAATCAGGTAGTCAGCAATGCTGTCGCAGTATCCACACTTAGCCATTTTAAATTTAATTTGTAATGATTTTTCTTATTTAAGTTTAATTTTTTGTCTTCGTTATAATTTTTAGCTGACCAATTTATTTCGTAGATACGGCAACGCTTACGAAGAATTTTATTTCGACTACTCGGCAACACTGGCTGAATATTAATTGCAATTGGGATTTGCGAGGGAAAAGTCAGTTGTTGATTCTCGCTCAAGTAGTACAGTGTTGATGTTGAGTGGATTGAAGTTTTGTATGACATGTAATTTAAAGAGAACCATATATAAGGTTGTGTGTAGCGTTGCCACAAAGTGCCCGATTGGGCCATTTGGCCCCCTGCTTTTCATTATGGCCCTTTGCCCGGGCCAATTGGAAATGGCCCTCAAATCTTAGTTTTAGAAAATTTAACATCATATCATATCGTACTTAATAATAATTAAAAAGTTTTACAAAATTAAATGTAAACCATAGCCACTACAATGTGTTTCCACCCCAAACCAATAATCATACTTAAAATAGAACTGAATGCATTCATTTATCATTATAATTTATTATGATTTGACTTTTCTCCACTGATCTCTATACATAATACACTGGATAGCATATTCGTACAAAGAGGTTGACTCCATTTGAAGAACTGTTATAGTTGAGCTGGCTTTTTTTTGTATTACGGTATATAACAATATAACAAAATATAGAGTGCCTGCTAGGGACGAGCGACATTGAAAAAACATCGATGTCAACATCGAAGAACCAACATCGATGGCAAAAATTATGGAATCAGAAAAATCGTTTTTCGCATGAATGAACATCTTAAGGCGTAGGTAAAAAAATCTTGTGTAGACGGCCGGCGCGGCGTCTTTCCTTTCTAAACATCGATTATTTTAATTTTTTAACATCGATGTAAAATTGTTTAACGTGAATGAACATCTAAAGGCAACCAGAGTTGTAGTGTTGCTATCGCTACAATGTTATTCATATCCATAGAACCACATTTGTCTCGTATGAAGTGTGGTTGTGTGGTGTATTTTATATGGACTGACAGCGACACATGACTCACCGGCTTACCAGGTCTTATATACAAAATATCATTTGTAAACGGTGCCTTTAGCTTTCTGAACATCGATGATTTTAATAGCCTTGTTTTTTTGCAGACCCAGGTAGAATTGGAACAAAAAAACGACACCTTAACTAACGTGAATACAACATATATAAACAAAGCCAAGTTCAGATAATTTTCGGTTCTTAACTTAAGTTCAGATAGAAAAAGTATACATACTACCAAATCGAATTACCATTTTGCTATCAATAGTTTGTTTGGAAATGTAAAATTATCTGAGCCAACCAATCATAATACTTTTTATAAATAAAAAAAGCGCTATCATTATTTTATAAATTACTTTCTTTTTTCCGCATCCGGAACGCATGCGTAACGCATCCGGAACGCATGCATGTTACGCATGCGTTCCGGATGCGTTACGCATGCGTTCCGGATGCGTTCCGCATGCGTTCCGGATGCGTTCCGCATGCGTTCCGCATGCGTTCCGGATGCGTAACGCATGCGTTCCGGATGCGTTACGCATGCGTTCCGGATGCGTTACGCATACGTTCCGGATGCGTTAAGCATGCGTTCCGGATGCGTTACGCATGCGTTCCGGATGTGTTACGCATGCGTTACGCATGCGTTCCGGATGCGTTACACATGCGTTACGCATGCGTTCCGGATGCGTTCCGGATGCGTTCCGGATGCGTTACGCATGCGTTCCGGATGCGTTACGCATGCGCTCCGGGTGCGTTACGCATGCGCTCCGGGTGCGTTACGCATGCGCTCCGGATGCGTTACGCATGCGTTCCGGATGCGTTCCGGATGCGTTCCGGATGCGTAACGCATGCGTTCCGGATGCGTTACGCATGCGTTCCGGATGCGTTACGCATGCGTTCCGAATGCGTTACGCATGCGTTCCGGATGCGTTCCGGATGCGTTACGCATGCGTTAGGCATGCGTTCCGGATGCGTTCCGGATGCGTTACGCATGCGTTCTGGATGCGTTACGCATGCGTTCCGGATGCGTTCCGAATGCGTTAAGCATGCGTTCCGGATGTGATACGCATGCGTTCCGGATGCGTTACGCATGCGTTCCGGATGCGTTATGCATGCGTTACGCATGCGTTCCGGATGCGTTACGCATGCGTTCCGGATGCGTTCCGGATGCGTTACGCATGCGTTACGCATGCGTTCCGGATGCGTTCCGGATGCGTTAAGCATGCGTTCTGGATGCGTTCTGGATGCGTTACGCATGCGTTCCGGATGCGTAACGCATGCGTTCCGGATGCGTTACGCATGCGTTCCGTATGCGTTACGCATGCGTTCCGGATGCGTTATGCATGCGTTACGCATGCGTTCCGGATGCGTTACGCATGCGTTCCGGATGCGTTACGCATGCGTTCCAGATGCGTTCCGGATGCGTTCCGCATGCGTTACGCATGCGTTCCGGATGCATTACGCATGCGTTGCGGATGCGTTCCGCATACGTCCCGGATACGTTACGCATGCGTTCCGGATGCGTACGCATGCGTTCCGGATGCGTTACGCATGCGTTCCGGATGCGTTACGCATGCGTTGCGGATGCGTTACGCATGCGTTCCGGATGCGTTCCGCATGCGTTACGCATGTGTTCCGAATGCGTTACGCATGCGTTCCGGATGCGTTCCGGATGCGTTCCGGATGCGTTCCGGATGCGTTACGCATGCGTTCCGGATGCGTTCCGGATGCGGCCCGGATGCGTTCCGGATGCGTTAGGCATGCGTTCCGGATGCGTTCCGCATACGTCCCGGATACGTTACGCATGCGTTCCGGATGCGTTACGCATGCGTTCCGGATGCGTTCCGCATGCGTTCCGGATGCGTTACGCATGCGTTAGGCATGCGTTCCGGATGCGTTCCGGATGCATTACGCATGCGTTCCGGATGCGTTACGCATGCGTTCCGGATGCGTTCCCGATGCGTTACGCATGCGTTCCGGATGCGTTCCGCATGCGCTACGCATGCGTTCCGGATGCGTTACGCATGCGTTCCGGATGCGTTACGCATGCGTTCCGGATGCGTTATGCATGCGTTACGCATGCGTTCCGGATGCGTTACGCATGCGTTCCGGATGCGTTACGCATGAGTTCCGGATGTGTTACGCATGCGTTACGCATGCGTTCCGGATGCGTTCCGGATGCGTTCCGGATGCGTTCCGCATACGTCCCGGATACGTTACGCATGCGTTCCGGATGCGTACGCATGCGTTCCGGATGCGTTAAGTCATAAGTCTGCTTTGTTGTTCTTTCAACGTGGAGGTTGTTGATGTTGTTGTTGTTTCAATGTATTTTGAGGCGCCTCACAGTTTGTAATGTAAACACGGTGGTACTCACCAGTCCGTACTCAATCTTCCCAATCTAAACAGGGTCTATAATACACTGGATAGCGTATTCGAACAAAGAGGTTGACTCCATTTGAAGAACTGTTATAGTGGAGCATGCTTTTTTTGTATGACAGTATATAACAGTATAACAAAATATAGAGTGCGTGCTAGTGATGAGTGACATTGAAAAAACATCGATGTCAACATCGAAGAACCAACATCGATGGCAAAAATTATGGAATCAGAAAAATCGTTTTTAACATCGATATTTTTTAATTTATTTGCTTGAATAATAAAAGCAAGTTCAAAAATCGATTAAAAATACATTTTATAATAGAGGCTCGACCGCACAAGGCGGAACTGCACTGCAGCAATTCACAATAATTTGTATGAAATTTAATGAAGTTCAGTTGCCGCTTAATGCGATATAGCTCATACAATTTCATACAAATAATCTTTTGCCGCGTCGTGAAATGTAGTTCCGCTGCAGTTGTGTGCGGTCTAACCTTAAGTTCAAAATGCCTTTATTGTTTTGTAAAAACGTAGTATAAGGCTTTACAACAACACGAACAAATCCAGATACCTTTGTTTACGTATCCGAATGAGGCCATTAGTTAGTGAACGAGGCCAATACTTTTTTTTTGTGACTGGAAGAAGCCAAATAGTTGACTTGGCGCGTACTTGTCATCTTCAATTGGAGTCAAACAAAACTGTTATAATTATTTGTAAGGAATACACTATCCAGTGTATTATAGAGATCAGTGCTTTTCTCACGTCAATTTCCTCCGGCGTCTTGATTTTTCTCACGACATTCACGGCATCTATCAAATCGTATAGACATTTGTTTGTTTTCCGTCACTTGTTGTTTGTTGTCCATTCATTATATTGAATTAAAATATGGAAAAGTAATATAAATATTTTAATAATAGTACTGGTGTGATTTATATTTTATGAATAATATTTTTTCAAGATATTTTAAGGTAATTCCCAAGAAACCAAATCAGACCACATCGACAGAGTCAAGATCTACTTCTGCTGCGACAGCCAATACAATCCAGCCTCCTTGTTCTTCTGCTGTGGAACAAAAACCAAACAAACAACATACTCGCACATCAAAAACAACGAATGATAATCAAAGTCAGTGCTCTGATTCTGACTCTGACGGGGATGAAGATGATTCCAATTCCAATTCATACAGCGATACCAACTCCGACTGCACATCATCAAACGAAAAAAAAGCTAAAAGGCGCAAAGAAATATGAGTATCATGGACAGACGGGCTAGTTTTGTTTCCCTGGCTAGGAATAAAAGAAAAGAAACCGTTTTGCAAATTCTGTAATTAGTTTATAACTAAAAAGATCTACAATTTAAAAAGACACCAGGAAGGAAATCTGCACAAAATTAAGTTGCAAAAATTCGCAAATGAAAAAAAATTTAAGGGTGCTTTCGAAAAATCCACCACGGCAAAAAAAAAACAAATGCTTCAAACGTTCCAATTTTAAGTGCTTAGCTTTTATTACAGAGCACAATCTACCGATTTCACTTATGGATCATCTTCCCGGTTTTCTTCGAAGTATTTGCCCTGATTCAAAAATTGCCCAAAATTTGAAATGCGGAAAAACGAAAGCAAGCACTATTTTCAAGGATGTTGTTGAACTTTTTTGCTGTGAGGAAATCGCCCAGAAGTAAAGGGAAACGAAGTTTTTCTCTTTTAGCAGATGAATCTACAGATGTTTCTATGACAAAATGTGTTGCAATTGTGGTGAGATTTTATGAAAACTCGATTACAAAAATTGTGGATAGGTTTTTGTGTATTTTAGAAATTAAAGATTCTTCCGCTGAAGGTATTTTTACAACAATTAAAGACTATTTAGATTAAATGAAAGTTCCTTATGAAAATATGATCGGTTTTGGCTCAGATGGAGCTAATGTTATGCAGGGTGAACGAAATGGGATGCAAGCAAAACTAAAAACACTGAATTGCTATTTATATTCGATTGTCTGCAATTCGCATTCCATGCATAAGTGCGCAGAATATGCAATTGTACAAAATGTATTTTTACTTCCTAAATTATGTTTTAAAAATAATAACTGATTTGAATAAAAGCTTTCGAAATGAAGCACCAAAAATACATTTGTTGATTAGTGAAGTCACTAAACAATATAAAATTATTTTAAAAAACTTTTTGAAAGCTGATTACTTAAAAAACTTTAAGTTATATAAGTGAAGTCCAATTCAAACCGTACTGTTTAAAACCTCTTGATGAGATTGTATTATGGGTTTGGATTTGATGAACTGTTTGAGAATTTAAATGAAAACGAAAAAGAAAGTTTTTTGAAATCAGTTCAAAACTATTATGTATATAGAACTTTGTAAACAATTAAAAAATAGATTAAATTTGTGTGACAATTTTGAATTGAATAAAAAAAGTGATAATTTTAGATTAATTTCTGATCATTTGACAACTCTGTTGATAAAAATTCCAAACTTATTCAGTTGCCCTGAAAATATAATGGCTGAAGAGCTACAAAACTGTTTAGAAGAAATAAATAAAGAAGATCATGATATTGACGCTGTTAAATGGTGGGCTCAGTTGAACGAAATGAAAAATTTTGCTGCTGATCATTTGTTTAAAAATATTGCTTCTTTTGCAATTAACTTAATAAGTTTTCCACATAGCAGTGCAGCTGCTGAGCGTGTTTTTTCGTCTTTGAGCAATATAAAAACGATAATCGAAATAGGTTATCGCATGAAATTAGTCACTCGTTAAAGATTGTATGCAGGGCAACTTGAGTAACTGTGGTAATTTTATTCCTAAATCAGATTTTGTAAAATGACTAAAGATATGAAATATGATTTCCTTAAAATATTACTTACTTCTTAGTTATTTTTATTTATTTTTAATTAATAAGTTGCTCAAAGCCAAAAGATGTGTGTGAATTAAAAATGTAATACATCTGTGATTTTGTTGTTTCTTTTTGTAAGTTACACAGGCTTAAGAAATTAAATGCATTAAATAAATAAAAAGAATAAATACAAATATTAATAAATTGTAGTTTAATGTTTTAGAGCCGATTTTTCAATAGTCAGTTAAAGAGACAGTTATTTACTGGAAGAATAAAGTTATTGTATTTGGCTCTTTCACAATCGGAAAGCAAAATTGAATTTTTCATTTGAAAAAAAAAAAAATAATCTATAGAATATTATAATTTGAATGTCACTTTCATTTATGTTCGAACATTTCTAAAGAAATTTTAGTTTTATTTAACGTTTATTTCAAAGCAATGTTGACAAATAGTAATATTGGACTTTGAAAATATTTATTCCTATGAATAATTTTATCTGAATTCTCAGTAAGCAGATAAATTTAATATTCCTATTCCTTGTAATAAGTTATATCTGCGCATTGAAAAATAGATTTTTGCTCTATCTGAGGAGGAACTGACTCCTTATCTGACTTTTGAAAAACTGGCCCTTCTAGAAGGATTGTAAGTAAAATATTTGGCCCGCACTTTTGTCAAATGGCCCTCGAAAAATTTCGAAATGGCCCTTACTTCTTTTTCTTCGCGGGAACGCTGGTTGTGTCTTGTGTGTAGTCTCTCTATAGCTAAAGGCAGAACATGCACTAAATGTACTCACCAGTAGATGAGACAAATATTATTTAAATATTATGTCTAATGAAGCAGGCAAGCATCAGGTGGAATCCAAGTAGATATATTAATCACAATGCGTTTGGATTGATGCTTGTAGATCGTTATGTAATTACCATATATCCGAGTAAATATACAGGGTGTCCAGTAAATAATGGATAACCTTGGCATGCCTCATAGTAGACTATGACTGTCCTGAAAACTAATAAAAAAAAGTTTATCCCAACCACAATAAAAAAAAAATGTGCATTTTTTTGTTCAGTGCGTTATTTTTTTCGTTACTTTAAGTTTTTGAATACTTTGACTACAAGTGAATGAACTCTACCGTTTTTTTTTTCGTAGCAATATTTAACACCGGGAAAACAAAAATCGTCAACATTTCTGAATCTTCTTCTCAAGTTGTCGTTGCGGGACAGCAGGTTGAAGCGGTGGACAACTTCCTGTAACTCGGTAGTGTTGTCTCAAAAGACCGCGGTGGTACGGATGAAGATGTTAACTGCCGAATCGGCAAAGCTAAAGCTGCTTTCGGCATGCTGTCTAAAGTTTGGAGGAGCAACGTCTACAGTACGAAGACCAAGCTGCGACTGTTCCGTTCTAACGTAGAGTCAGTACTACTATATGGGTGTAGTACATGGAAAGTGACCGCCTCTGTCACAAGGAAGCTACAAACTTTCGAAAATAGATGTCTCCGAAATATCCTAAGGATTTTTTGGCCGAACACCATCTCCAACCAAGAACTCCTTCCTAGGCCAAAGTCCTATTGACATCGTTATTAGGAAAAAAAAGTGGCATTGGATTAGTCACACCCTACGTCGTGGTGCAGAGGCTATTGCAAGACATGCAATGGAGTGGGATCCACTCATCCAAGATGGCAGAAGACCTGGAGGCCAGAGAAAATCTTGGCGCAGAACAGTCGACAAGGAATCACAAAAGCTCGGTAAAAGTTGGGGAGAGCTAAAATAAATTTCCAGAAACCGAACGAGATGGCGTGTAGCGGTAGTTGACGCCCTGTGCCCCTTAGAGAGGTCAAGGATCTAAGTAAGTAAGTAAGTAAACTGTTTTCCACCCATTCTAATAGAGGTTCTGCACCTCCGAATAAATGAAAATCTTATTTGATTTTTTCATTTATTTCTGATGACCTGATGGGCTTGCTGTTTACCATTTTCTTAATGTAGCCCCAATAAAAAAAATCAAGTTGATTTAGGGTGGCCATAAAATTGGCCCCATACCTCATGTCCACCTGCCTGTATCTCTGGCATATTTGTAATGCAGCGGCTTGCACAAGATTGCATACCTCCTCTGAGAAGCTGATCTGTTATTGATTCGATTTATTTAATGCACCTCTTATAAGAAAATTAATTTAGTAATAACCTATACCAAAATATATGATGGTTTTTTAAAAGGCGAATTGAAGAGGTATAATTCAAAACAAGCTCGAAAATGTAGCCGTTTCTTGCACTTTGTTAACATTTTTGGTTATGTTGCATTCGGCCCTAGAAGTTAAAATCTTGGTTTAATCATTAGTACAACATTATAAAGACAGGACATTAATCAAAAATCTACCATGTTCAACGCATAGTATTATTTTTACGTTTACTGTGCTAATTTTGAAAACTTTTGGTTTTGCTAAATTGTCTCTAGTATTGCAGATTTTTACAAATAACTTGCTATTGGTTCTAGATACAATGATAAACTATACCATTTTGAAATCCGAATTCGACACGCATATATTAAATATAGTTGGCCACTTAGGTATTCATGCATTTTTTCATAACACAGATGATTTAACTTTTTCAAAAATATTTTTTTTTTCAAATTTTGTATCGAAAATCAAAGTTCAATAATTCTTTATTGGATTTGTAAATATAAAACAAATTTGCTATTGCTGACCAATTTCTGAAACTAATTGACCTTTTTTGACCATTTATTGACCTTTTAGATGTCATATTTTTTGTTGGCAAATGTCCCATATATGAGGTGCTAAAGGTTCAGAGCCTTCGATAGCATCTACAACTTATCACGCGCTCACGATTTGGCAATGCAATTTTTAAACAGTCAAATTTATTTTGGAATTCCAAAATAAAATTGACTGCGTTTATAAAACATAATTTGGATTTTTGTTGGTAGACAAAGTATACATTTTATGACTACCTAGCTTTATTTTAATTTCTCAAAACTCGAAAAATATAATAAGGACCTTTTCCACAGATTTGTGTTTTTCTATAAGAAATAAGAAATAAACCTGAATTCATATGCATTTTTCTTTCCTCGAAACTCTGAGGCATATATCTCAATGTATCCATATCCAGGAAAAGAAAAACCAAATAATGTCCATAATAATACCACGGCTATATACGGTCTCGAACCTGTTCACACGTAATAAAAAAATCACACACACACATATATATTGTAAATATCAAACTTTATTTTTTTTTTTTATGAAGAAAAAGCTACATGAATCCCACTTTTATTAGCCATCAGTTCATCATGAGTCCTGAATGGACTCAGTATAGAGAATGAATCTCTATACCGCAAGTTACCTATGAATATACACATGCGCATGTACATATTTAAATAATGTACATATAATGTATTCAACATAACATTATTTACAGTTTTTTTTAGAGAATTTACAGAGTTTTTTAGAGAAGAAAATGCAGTTTTACTTATTTGCTAATGCATTTTATTTTTTAAAGATTTCCTTCAGGACTACTTTGTGTATAGAAAGTATAATATCCTTTAAGAAAAAAAAAAAAATAAAGGGAACAAGGTACTTGTGAAAGGGTTCTATTTCTTTTGAATAACATTTTCTTAAGCTTTTAGTAGGAAAAAAGTCATGGTACAAACATTCGTCTACATCAAGTTAAGTATATAGGTTAGGAAAGTTTTACCTCAGTACCTCCACCTATAAACTGCGTATTACGGAAACACTTTAGTCATTCAAAAATAAGGATTAGTGTTTATTTTTTTTTCACTGAGACAGTATAGAATTAGTTCGTAGAAAAAGAAAACAATCAAGCAAGGGTTTAGTACATCCAGTCGGAGTCGGTGAAGTAAAAATAAGCCAAACAAAAAAGGAAATTAAAGTTGGCATTGAAGACTTTTAATTAATTTACTTGGGTAAAGGATAGGGGTTAGCCGGGACTGTCCAACATTTTAAACAATATTTTTTATTAAATTTTGAATGCATCCCAGTTATAGATATACTTGGTAGATTTATAACTTTCAAAATTTTGGGGTGGCGCTTTATTTTGGGATATTTGAATTAATTCTGGAAAATTTGCCTTATCCAATGTAAAGAAAGAAACATTGAAGTAAAGTTATATTTATTATGGAGCTTAACTTGAACCTAGACCTAGTCCATTCGGGGCCAATTTTGAATAATCAGTTTAACATCAGTTGGTACTTATTCTTCAGGATGCAGCAAAACTTCGTTCATCTGACAATTACCTGATGATTGAAATTGAAAGATTGATTTAGCATATAATGTAGCA
Organism: Melangyna quadrimaculata; assembly: GCA_949320155.1. Classification (NCBI taxonomy): domain Eukaryota; kingdom Metazoa; phylum Arthropoda; class Insecta; order Diptera; family Syrphidae; genus Melangyna; species Melangyna quadrimaculata. The sequence continues at coordinate 148,803,492 of OX439485.1, read as the reverse complement.
AGTATGTAAACAGGGGGGTGAAAGCTGTGACAAAATAAAAATAAACTGCTGTCTGGTTTTCTTAAAAAATAATTTTTTATATGCCCGTATATATGCACCATTTTACACAAAATTAAAAATAAATATTCAATAAGAAATTTTTCAAAATATTGAATTTTCAAAAAAAAAAATGTTCAATATTTTTTTTTTCTAATCCAAAAATAATTTTTTCGAAAATTTGTGAAGGACCTTTTATGTAGAAAATTTTGATTGAAGTCAGTGTAGCCGTTTCCGAGAAATTTGAAAACCAAAAAATCAGTTCTACTGTTAATAACCGTTAGTTATAATTTTTTTTTCTTACCAAAATATTTAACTTACCCCAAAAAGTAATTGATTTTTTTTTTTATTAAAAGCATAAGAGCAGTTTTTGAGATTAATTACTTTTTGTATTTTGGTTATATGGCAGGTACCGTAATTTTTTGAGCTAAAACAAAAATTTCAATTTATCTTTTTGGGAATCACCTAAAAAACTTAAGTCCAAAGTTTGAAGAAAATCGCTTCAGTGGCTTATATGCCGTTTTCACTGGGCCAAATGAGGTAATTTCGTTGCAAATTTCCATATGAGATCCGAAATTACCTAATTTCCCACACAAAATCACATTTCAAAATGAGGTAACTTCAACCCAGTGATGGTACACGTAGGGAAAAATCCCTACACGTAGGGTTTTTTGTCTTGAAAAAGACACCGTAGGGGAGAAAAAGGACAGATTTTCGATATATCAAAGTTTTCTATGAAAGCGTAAGGATTTTTAAAATTTTATTATAAATAATTTTAATTTCTTTCTTAATCTTACCACACACCCTGCAATTATTATACTTATATCCCAAAATATTTTTCTTTCTAAACATCTTACCACAAATCTTTATAATAAAGTATAAAGTGCTTCCACCCATTTGGTTCTGGTCTCTTCTGTCGAATTCAATGTCAATCAGTTCAAAAATAAATTTGCCTCTTTCTATCGTGACATTATAAAACAAACTGTGTGAGAAAAAAAAAAAACAAAACAAAGCAAGTAGCGGAAAAACGGTTCAAAATAATCACGATGTCCATTTTCCAGAAAGAAGCAGAATCTACGGTGCGGTTTGGAAACAAAATTATTATAAATTGATCATAAAAGTGTAGAAGTTTGTTTTATTTTGCTTTTTTGAAGCTTCCCATTATTAACTTTACTTATTATTATAAACTGCAATAATCCTTAAAAAAAACGTTAAATAATATCATTAAATCAACTTATTTTTCTTTCCTTAACCCTTTCGGTACGGATGTGGTACAAGACAAAGAACATTTATATGGACTTGTACCACATCCGTACCGAAAGGGTTAAAAGGCCTTCAACTCTAGCCCACTGTGTATTAATACATGTCAAAAAAGTGGGAACAAATCATGTAGAATAGTGCGGAAACAAAATATGAAAGCCCAGCCTATACAACCCGACATTCTATCCCACACGATTTGACATGTGTTAATACATGAATAATTTTAGTAATGGTTCTAATTATATCCCACATTCTATCACACTTTTTCTTAGGTTAAGGTAATGTATTAATACAAGCAAGTGTGGAAGCAAAATATGAAAAGTCATTTCTTTCCCACAAATTTGGCAGTCGCGTGGAATTCTTTCCCACTTTCAATTTGACATGTATTAATACACAGTGGGGTAGTGTGGAAGGGCCTTAAATGTGTTATTTTTGGATTTTTTAGGTGTAGGGAAAAAGTGCATAAAGTAGGGATTTTTTCTGGATACCGTAGGGATTTATTTTGTTTTCATGTACCATCACTGCTTGAACCCCATTTTCACGAAATTGGGTTGGAAATTAGGTGAATGCATCCAGCGGAAATCAGTTACAAAAGCTCTTAAAAGCTTTTGTAAGAAAATATCAATACACTATACTCAACAATATAAAACAGAAAGAGAAAACAACAAAAATAAACGGCTAACTGCCATTCCAAATACAAAATGAAATGAGATGTCAAATGAAATTAGCAAATTTGATAATGAAAACACTTTTTAGCCAAATTTCGAAATTATGTACCTCATTTCGGCTCTAATCAAAACGTAGTATTAGGCTGCAGGGCGAGGTACAGACAGACCGACTGACTGACATAATTGCGGGAACCACTTTTATCGCGTCATAATGTTAGGAAAAAAATTCATGTCGATTACAGAATCCGCAAAATTTTATTCCCGTGTAGTTGACTCGATCCGCAGCGTATTTGGTGCGGATTTAAAGAGTCAAAAAGTAAATGGAATGCGGATGGGCTTTTCAAACAACGTTACAGACGTTCCTGCAATTTTTCACACCGGATTCTAATAGAAAAAAAATCTGAAAAAATTGTCGGAAGCCACCCGCAGACCATTGATCGGATTATGTATTAGGGGTGATTGTCCTAAACACGATTTCCTCGTGCTTCTTTCAGTTATTAGTGATTTTAATCCTAAAGACCTAACTTCAAATAAAAACATTGTTCTACGATTTCAAAGTATATCTTAATTTGCTTCAACTTGGGCTTGAAATCATCTCTGTAGACTCATAATAGCGATACAAAATTTAATATAACAGAATGGTTGACATAAATGCCTTAAAGCACTGGAGCGTGTAGGTTGGGCCAAAACCAAACAAAATAGAACAATCATATCAGAAGGGGGTTCTTATACTCCCATTAAGATGGGAGGATGAATTTTGAACAATATTTAATTTAAAAACAACACTATTGAAAAACTAATGTAACACACTCGTCGGGTAGGTGCGTTGCTGTTTTTCATACGCTCCGCGTGTCCCACCCCAGCCATCTCAGCCGCTGTTTTTCAGCTTTTTGACCAGGTCAACGTCATTGTATAGCCCGTAAAGCTCTTCGTTGAATCTTCTCCTCCACACTCCTTCGATACGGACGCGGACCGCAAATCACACGAACAATCTTCCTCTCAAAGCTCCAAAGCAGGCTTTTATCCGATTTTTTCAGTGTCCATGCGCTCCATAGAGCAGGACCAGGATGATTAGGGCCTTGTATAAAGGCTCCTTGGTTCTCTGAGAAAGGGCCTTATTTGTACTTAACTGCCTTCCTTAAGCGAAGAAACAGCGGTTTGGAAGAGTAATTCTTCATTTCATCTCTGCACTGATGTTATTTTTCGAGGTAAAAGTAGAGCCCAGGTATACAAAGTCCTTGACAATTTCGAAGTTATATCGGTCCATCGTGATATTTTGCCCGAGTCGACGATGTTGATATTCAATTCTCGATGACAGCATATAATGCGTCTTGTCCTCATTAACCACCAATCCCATTTTAGCCGCCTCCGATTCAATGCTCGCAAAAGCACCTGCTCGCTGCATTCTGCCGAAAATGTCTATGCCGTTTGCATACGCAAGCAATTGACAAGACTTTTTATAAATTGTACCGCTGGTGTTGACTTGTGCTTTCCGTACAATTAATTCAAGAACTATGTTGAAAAGTTTGCATGCTAACGCGTCGCCTTGCGTCGGACCTTTCTCAACGCACTTCGATTAGATCAGGTAGACCATCATGGTTCAAGTTGAATGGAGTGCTCTGTCTACTAGCGGTATCTTGGCTGTCTTTGCCGTTGAGCAGTCTAGAGAAGTGTATTTTCCAGTTATTCAACACTGACTGTATATTGTATACATATATACTACCATATTCCCACTCTCATCTCTGATAAAATTTTCGAACATCTCCCCTACCGCAACAACACTCAATAGACTCCACCACCCGCTCCCGTGCTCTCTCCTTTCCCTCCTAAGAAGTCGGTGGTCCTCTTTTCTTTTTAGCCCGTAGAGCTCCCTGGCTACTCTCTCAGCACCTCTTGTTCGAGTCTGCAGCATTTCCTGGTAGGCTTCGTCCTTAGGTGCATGCGCCAGCCGGCACTCTACATCGAACCAGGGGTTTCGTTGTGGTCGCCTGGTGAAATCCAGCATATCAGAGGCGGCACTTCTGATGGCTTGTTGACAGTGTTTCCACTGGCAAAAGTTCTGGCGGTCTCTTGCGATTTAAGCTTCTCCCCATCGTACCTTTTCACAGCATCTGCTCTGCGTTGTGGTGTCATGAATATCCGCATACGTAGTCTATCTACCACAAGTAGTGATCCGAGTTAGTGTTGGCCCTTCGCAACGTTCGGACATCCAAGATACTGGAAGCATGTCTCGCGTCTATCGCAACGTGGTCCATTTGGTTTACGGTTCGTTGATCACGCGACCGCCAAGTCCCCTTGTGTATATTGAGGTGTGGTAAACAGGTGCTTGAGATGACGACATTTCGCCCGTGCGCCTCAAAATCTGCCACCCAGTATCCGTTGTCGAAAGATTCGTCGTGCAGGCTGTGTCCTCCGAATATCGAACCAAAGATGTCCTCCTTTCGGAATCTTGCGTTGAAGTCACCAAGAAAATGAAGTTCACGTCGTCGTCCTTCTTCGGCCACGTTGTCTCCAGGAGATCGTAGAATGCTACTTTGGTTGAGTCATCTCTCTCTTCATGGGGGGCGTGAGCATAGATCAGTGTAATTTTCTTGAATTTGCCTTTGATGCTTATTGTGACCAGGCGCTCGCTTACACTTCGGAAGCCCAATACTTCTTGCCTAAGTCTTCCCCTCATCCCGAAACCGCAACCAAAAAGCAGCTGACCCTGCACCTTGCAGCACCCGCCATAGAAGATGTCACACGATTGCAGTCTCCGTATGCCCTCTCCAACCCATCGCACTTCAGGTGGTTTCAATGCAATGCACGGCACTAGTTAGAAGGAGAGGAAAGATTTCTGTTGGCATAGTGGATGGAGAATTAGATGTTAATTATCTCATGGAATTCCACGGGTGGCATCCAGTCGAAACTTGGGAATATAGATAAGAATGCTACCTAGACTGGGGCCCGTACCCATACGTCCACGTTAGCAGTCAAACACTTTATCCATTGTGTCAATACCAACCGCATTTTTCTTCTTCTTCATTTAGCCGGCCATTGTCATGATCTCGACGGGGACCACAACTCTTCCCTCAACTGCTTCACCTAAGGTTCCACTTATGGGGTTCGCCGGGTTGACCTCAGAAAACATCGACAGGCTTCCCGGTTTTGGATTGTGCCACCAGCATACTGATGCTTATTAATGAGAACAACAAGCGTGCCTTCAATTTAACATACCTAAAGGAAGATATTGGTGTTCTATACTAAAACGGAGTAGAAATCCAAAAACGATCTGCCAACATGAACAGAAAAACTTAAAAATCTATTTTAAAGTATAATTCAAACAAACATGCAGAATCATTAAATACAAACAATTAAAGATTTTTGTCATACTTACCACCTAATTATAAAATTCCCATAATCATGGCAGTAAAATTTATCTTTTAAGCGCCTTAAATAGTCCCACTTGCATTTGCTCTTGCAATTCTCAAAATCAAAACTCTGACAAACTTTAACTTAATCGCTGATGATGATGGTTGGTCGTTTTGGTAATAGAAACTTAGATAGGATTCCCATATACATGAACCCCTGTGAAATTTTCGAGAAATTCCTCCGCATTTAATTGTTCTTTCTGGAAAATCCTATATATTTTCAAATCATCTTCTGTCTCTTTATCTTTTTGTCTATCTCTATTTCTCTCTCTCTCTTTTTCTATCTTAATTTAACTTGCCATCAGGGCTAGACAGAAGTAGAGGATTTCAAATCACCACATCCAATTTTGAATAAGTAATTATCATCATTTGCTATCATCATCCTTAATGCATTAGCCTTTCTTTCCCATATCTAGGGTGCCCTCGCCTTCGCCTCGAGTGGCTGATAGTTGAACTTTTCCAATTCATGATGCCATTAGGATAGGAGAACATACCTCCCACTCCTATTCTCCGGCAACAAAAAAAAAAAAAACGGGAACAGAAGAACCCATCTAACACATTAGCAAATGGGAGACTCTCTGATGTGTTATACTACAACTACACACATTATGCATGCATATTGCATACCCAGCGGGAAAAATTGAAAAATTCATTGAGGAAAGACCAGCTTTTTCCTTGAGGAATGGCAGCTGCACCGTCCACTTTTCAGCTGATTCCTTTGATGAAATTAACATGGGCATGTCCTAGGCGGGAAGCACATGCTGAAAATCCGATGAAAATTCGCCAACGAAATCACTACTTCGTTGGAAGTTGTTTATTCACCGACCCAGATGATGAAAAACACGATGGTTGCATAGTTTGTGAATTCACTACATAAATGTATGTGGTTTATTCATCAGTTCAATGTTTTCGATGAAAATGGTAATGAAAATTCAATTATCAAATCACAAGATTAGTGGTAGTTGTTTATTCAGCAATTATAGTTAATTCAATATGAAAAATGTGAAGAAAATTAAATAAATAGTGAATTCATTACTCTGTTGTGTATGTGTGTTTTTTGTGATTGGTTAACTAAAATAAAATATAGAATAAAAACTTTAAATTTAATTAAAGTGAAATCACTAGGTCAGGGGTGGTTGGTTTATCACCACTTCATATGCGAAGTGGTGATTAACCAACAACCTGAAATACTTTGAGACAATCTGAGATTTCCTCATTTTAATAGAAATTCACAAGTCCTCTTATAATATTTACTGTCAGCAGACAATGTCAACACAGAGAACACAAAAAAAATCAACTTCTATCAAAACACACAATGGCGGTGCACACTTTACAAAGCATATGAGTGGACATAGACGATGAACTGATGAACTTCTACATGACTTTTCAACAGTTTTTTCATCCTATAATTTTCCATATCAAAAGCAATTTTTAATTCAACGAAAAAAAGGGTTGTTTTCACACAAAGCAGAAAGTGGGTTCAAATCTATGAACTGAGGAAACATTGCATGACTCTTCACTTACTAAATCATTACATGTCGTTTCCTTTTATTATCTGGCTAGTGAATTGATTGCTGTTGTCTTGTTGTTTTCTACACACAAAGCGAAAAGTGGGTTCAATTCTATGAACTGAGGAAACCTCGCATGACTCTTCACTGACTAAATCATTGCATGACGTTTCCTTTTATTATTTGGATAGTGAATTGATTGAAGAATTCAGCTATAAAATTCATTGGGGACGATATTTCCCGCTGGGTATATGCAGACAGACCACAATGATGTTGTGTAGCTGATGTGCAATGAGATGAGAGAGACAGACAATTGTAAGAATCGACTCTCTGGTCTATGCTGATGGTAGGTAGTGGGTCCTTCAGGAGATCCTTTAGGAAATTAACTAAAACCAAAGCCCAACATATGCGGTGGTCGGTGATGGCGATGGTGATGCTTAAGTGTTGCTGCAGCAGAGGTTCATGTGCAGCGTACAGCATATACCGACCATCATCACAATCAATTTTGTTGCCAAACCTCAGTTAGCAATTTGAAGCAAGTTCCGCTCTTTTGGGGGAAGGTGCTGTAGTGGTATCTGGTATGGTAAGTGGTGAGAAGCAAGTGGTAAGTGGCGACTGGTAACTAAGCTTTGTAACTATACTTCACCATCAGAAGCTGGCTACTAAGCAATGCAACTCCAATCTAAAGGCAGCTCATTAATATTTCACAAAAATCTGAACCTACCTTTGGCAAGTCCGATTTCAATGCGATCTACAAAGTCCTTTTTATATTATTTTTTTTTTTTTTGTTCCTTGACTTGGCGTTGCGTTGGCTTGGCATTGGTATCTGCAAATTTGCATATTATACATCGAGTGGGGGCATCGAGGTGATGATGGAACCGACGAACGGGACAGTGGTAAGATGCGGGGTGCGAAGGTACACATACACCTACATATGTATATAAAAAGCATTAAGTTCATTTCTAAAGTTATTTTCTGGTTGGTTAAGTGGGTGCACAAGGAAAAGGGGGCTCCAAAAGTATTTCAATTAAACCTCTTTGAAGTACCCATATACAATGGTTAGGGTATAGGTAGGTACAGAGAGGAGGTTTCGGAGCAGAGAGATGATAAAGCTTTTTCCTGGGAATCTTTGCATGTTATATCCGAAATAGAGACAGCCTTATATCAGGAGATGAGTCTCTTTGGGACTGCGAGACTACCTTCATATGTATGATGATGGGGCGAGTATAGTTGTTGCAATCGGCCACAAATTGTCGGCGTAGTCATATATAGTTTATGTTGTTGGATATGTGTTACCGCAACTGTAACCACAAAATAAATTACCTTTTGTCTGATAAGTTCATATGCAGCTGCAATATACCTACCTAGATACCTACATTTCATCGGATTTGGTTAGATCTTGAGATTTTCAAAACCACTAAGTTAATGGATGACAGGTCAAATCAAGTGTAAGGCGGGGTGGAAATTGAGGGAGAACATTTATCGAACAGAATATAATGATACATGATGGCGATTATAGGGTTTGGGTATTTATTCAAATGGAGTTGCATCTCTTGATAACATAGGATAGGTAGGTTGTTTTCGAATATTTAAAATTGAATTTTAAATAATTTTGCAAACTGTTGTGGATTAGGTATGATGCAAGGAGGTAGGAGGTAAAGAGGAAGAACGAATTTTTGGTTTGCAATTGAAGTTTCAAATTGATTTAGAAATGTGTGTGGTTTCTCGACGTATTTTAGGGTAAAATATCATAAAGCTAAATATGTTAGTATTATTTTATTAAGTAGGGGAGAGTGAGTACGTGAATGTAAATTTTTTTATATTTTCTGCCATAACACACAGCCCCCAACATCCATTGAGATAATAAGTATACTGTGGATCATCTTTTATGAACAAAAAAAAACACAATGCGTTATGAAACACACGTTTGATTCAATATTTTAAGGATGTCCCAAGTCCTTTTAGTATTGAAATGAAATACAAATACTGTTTCCGTATGAGTATTACCCAAAAAGGCATACCTGAATCATAGCAATATTTTATCACATTTCGTTTGTTAGGCTATGCACCATACTCTTTAATTCTATATGATGATTTTCGTGACCTCTGGATTGCCTTGCTGAGCAGGACATCAAAAATGCACTCGAAGAACTCGACATTTGCAATGAAGACATCAATTTTGTCTGCGACTATCAACAAACAAACGGTCCTTTAAGTTTATTTTACTTACTTACTATAGATGGCGCTCACAGCCCAGGATGGAATACGGCCTCAACGAACAAGCCCTTCCAGCCAGCTCTATCCTTAGCTAGCCGGTTCCAGTTGCACACACCAAGTTGGTTGAATTCGTTCTCCACTTGTGCTCGCCACCTATTAAGCGTTCTGCCTCTGCTGCGTACACCATTTGAAGCTTCGTCGGGCAGGTGTGTTGCTGTCCATACGCTCCACTTGTTTTCTGCTGTATTTTCAGCTTTTTGATCAGGTCAACGTCGCTGTATAGCCCGTATAGCTCGTTGTTGAATCTTCTCCTCTACACTCCTTCGATACACACCGGACTGAAAATCACACGAACAATCTTCCTCTCAAAGTACCCTAGCTGATTTTTATTCGATTTCTGACCCATAGAGCAGGACCGGGATGATTAGGGTCTTGTATAAAGTTCTCTGAGAGAGAGCCCTACCTTCTAAGACCGAAGAAACAGCGGTTGGTAAGACCAATTATTCGTTTGATCTTTGCACTATGTCATTTTGCGAGGTAGATAATTATAGTGGAGCCCAGGTAGATAAAGTCCTTGACAGTTTCCTAATTATATCTTTCCAACATGATATTTTTCCCGAGTCGACGATGTTGAGATTCCTTTCTCGATGAGAGCATATACTTCGTATTGTCCTCATTAACTACCAATCTCATTTCAGCCGCTTTCGATTCAATGCTCGCAAATGCGACTGTCATAGCTCGATTTGTTCTGCCAACAATATCTATGTCGTCTGCATACGCAAGCAATTGAATGGACTCTTGATAAATTGTACCGCTGTTGATGACTTGTGCGTTGCGTACAAATGATTCAAGAATGAAGTTAAATAGGTTGCATGACAACGCGTCGCCTTGCCTGCTTGCCTCAATCCTACTCAACATCAAAGCTTTCGTTGGATTTCGACGGAGGAGCGAGATTTTTCCGTCGTCATCCTGCACAAGCGGAGGAGTTTGGAAGAGATGCCGAGATATGATATGGCTCTGTACAATTCGTCCCTTTTCAAGCTATCATACGCGACTTTAAAATCGATAAAGAGGTGGTGTGAATCGATCTGGTATTCCTGTTTTATTTTCTAAAATCTGTCGGAGTGTGAAGATTTGATCGACGGTTGACTTGCTTCGCATAAAACCACATTGATAGGGGACGATCAGATCGTTGACAAAAGGTTTAGAAGATCACATAGGATAGCTGACAAGATTTTATAAGCGATGCTTACGAGACTAATTCCTCTGTAGTTGGTGCATTTCAGAGCATCTGCCTTCTTTATGGATGGGGCACACTATACCGAGGTGCCATTCATCGGACATCATTCTGATGTTGTTGGTGTATGCTCCTAACCAATTCAACTCCCGCTGATTTGAATAGTTCGGCTGGCAGGCCCTCCGCACCAGCAGCCTTGTACGAATTAAATTTGGATATCGCCAGCCGCACTTCTGCTAGTTCGGGTGGACGGAACTGTTGGCCATCATCGTCTTAGTTGAATGGAGTGTTCTGCCTACTAGATGTATCTTTTAGTTGTCTTCGCCATTAAGCAATCTAGAGAAGTGTTGTTTCCAGATCCTCAGCACCTACTGTGTATCTACAACCCTACTCCCACTCTCATCTCGGCAGACTTCCGTTCTAGCTTTGTATCCTTGGGTGGATCGTTTCACCCTTTCGAACATCACCCCTGACGATACAACCCTGACGCAGGCTCCACTGCCTGCTACACCTGCTCTCTCTTTTTCCTCCTGAGAAGTCGGCGTTCCTCTTTTCTTGTCAGCCCGTAGAGCTCCCGAGCCACACTGTCAGCAGCTCTTGTTCGAGTCTGCAGCATTGCCTGGTAGGCCTCGTCCTTAGCTGCATGCGCTAGCCATCACTCTTGATCGAACCAGGGGTTCTGTTGTATTCGCCTAGTGAAACCCAGCACATCAGAGGCGGCACTTCTGATGGCTTGTTGACAGTGTTTCCACTGGTCCTCTGTACTTGATGCTGGTGGCGGACTTCCTGAGAGATTAAGAGTTACGTGGTCCGCAAAAGTTCTGGCGGTCTTTTGTGCTTTAAGCTTCTCGACATCGTACCTTTTCACAGCATCTGCTCTGCGTTGTGGCCTCATGGATATCCACATACGTAGTCTAGCTACCAGGTAGTGATCCGAGTAAATGTTGGCCCCTCGGAACGTTCAGACGTCGAAGATACTGGAAGCATGTCTCGCGTCTAAGGCAACGTGGTCGATTTGGTTGATAGTTCGTTGACTACGCAACCGCCAAGTCCCCTTTTGTATATTGAGGTGTTGGAAATTTCGCCGTGAAGGCTGTGTGGCTGTGTCCTCCGACTATCGAACCAAAGATAAAGTATATGCTGTAAAATATTCTGATGACGAGAAGAAGCAGCGTATATAATGTGCACTTAGACAGACATGAAGTACACCCGATAAAAAGGCAGACACAAAAGACGAGATGATCAGTTTACATCCAACAATCATCCACTACAATTTGATGTACCTACTAACTTATTATTAACTATTAACCCAGATAAATAAACGAAACAAAAACAAGAGATAAATATACAGTCCACGTCCTTTTTTATTGCAAACAAGTTTGAACAATATTTAGCATATATGCCTTCTGGAAAATAAGCAGTTAAAAAGAATTTAATGAACAAACATCAAGGACATCCAACACCATCTTGCATTCAAACTTCCATAACTATAGGTACCCTCTTACTTTACGCACAACTCTAAAAACTGGAAAGTTATAAAAAATTCATGTCTAGCTTCCAAGACATAAAATAACCATAAAACATATTTTTTGAATATTGTCTGGCTATTAAAAAAAAGAAAAATAACTTTTCGATTCTCATGCCAAATTGTCTCCTAGCAAGCAGAAGCCTAGGCAATACTCTGCGTTTTTTTGTCAAATAACTTTTGATCTATTTAACCAACCTCTATATGAGGTCCGAAAACATAAAATACAAAGGACAACTCATCGATACTCTGTTCAACAACTTCCTTTCCCCAACCCTTCCCATCAAAACAACTCCTCCTCTTCCATAAATTGTATGTAGTTATATAAAGTTAAATATAATAATAATCGAAATCAGAATGACTTTAATGCTAAATCATAAAAAAGCTTTAACAAAAAAAAAATAAATAAATAACTAGATATCCTAGAACGTCCTATACCTACTGTGAAGTGAGTACTTACAAATTCACAAGCCCCCGTTGACTTTATCTCACAAGAAAAACAACACCAAATCTTATATGAAAAATAAAAAGACGAACAACCCACCCTCATCGTCGTCGTTGCTCTTCGCTAAGCCAATATGCCAAAATGAGTCCTTAAATTCTTTTTGGCATATTTCCTAGAAAATAATATAAATGGATCCGTGACTCTGACAGTGTTTTCCATTTCTTCAATTCAACGTCGTCGTTGTTGTCGTAGTTGAAGTCCTTCTCCGTTGCGTCGTCGTCATCGTAGCCGTCGTCGCGTCGGTTGTTGTCCGTACGACTCGAGTATATCCGTTGAAGTAATTTCTGTTTTTATTTTGGTTTTTATATTTTTTTATTTCCTTCTGCTACTTTTTAATTTTATGGTCGTTTGCTGTTCGACTGGGGGGTAGTAAATGCGTTTGAAAAAACCCCAATAAATAATAACACCAAATATTCTACCATATGACAAGTCACAAGCAGGAGTAGGACCAGCCAGTAGCGCAAGAGCTTTGAGTGTTATTTTTTTTTTTTTTTTTGTGAAATCGCTTGGGTTTGTTCGGATTGTTAGTCAGATACTAAAAACCTTCATCTGGGAACAACTGGAACTGGGTTATATGGGGTTTTCACATTTATACCCAAAGTATATGGACCCATTGGGTTGTACATATCGTCAATAGGTGGAGGGGGAGAAGTGGGGCGTCAGGCGGTAGGGTCTAGAACAAACTCCCATTATCGTTAAATTTACGGCTCGTTATGGCCTTTCATATAATAGGATAAAGGCCTCGGGGGTTAATGGTCGCGTTCTCCTTTATCTAAAAATTGCCTGTGATTATGAGTGCCTTTTTAGCTTCCTGGCCTTCCATTTTGACACAAACATGTGTGTAGTGTAAGAGAGGATGGGGGAGATGTGAGAAGCATTTGAGTGTTGAAGAGGAAAGAGAAGAGCCGTATGAGCTTTCCTTGTTTTTTTTTTTTTTTTGTGGTTTGGGACTGATATATCTGATTTTCTATTTTTTTTATTTCTAAAAATATATTCCCACTAATAAGAACGACGGGCAAAAGGGATATCACTTCCGAGTTCCGACGCACTTCAAAGTGATACAACTCTCCCTAAATTACTTACATAGATATTCCGTATAGCCGTGAAATAACCTTGGAAAGTATTGAAAAATTATATAAACAAAAAAAATAAAACCTTTTTTTTCGGAGTAACATTTTCCTCCACCACACCATCAACCACCACGAACTCACTATCAGAACGATGCCAGATTTGTTATCCCAGGACGACGGACGATGGCGATGGTTGGAGCGCGCAGACTGAGATTATCCAATGATTACTGGAATGTGAAAACGAAAAATAAAAAAATAAAAACCAAAACAAAATACAGAAAAGAAAACCTCTTCTGGCCATGGCTCATGGAGGGAAAAATTAATTCACAAATTACTTCTTGATTATTTTTAAAGGGGCTTGGGATTCGCTCTTTTGAATTGCTTGGTCCGTCCGTCCGCGTCCGTCCACTCAACCAACGCCAACGTCCGCATAATAATTTTGGTATGAAGAGCTCAGTCGCTCGCTAGCTCGCTAGCTGATGGCCTTAATGGTAGGATAATTTATTGCTTAGTCATCTTTGTGCAGTGGTTGGTTATAAGAGTATACGCCCGAGTGACCATTCTGGGGAATGAAGTTGGCAACTTAAAAAAATAACACAAAACAAAAAAAAAACAAAAACTGAAAAATTAACACCGGCCAGAGCGCAGCGTAGTGACGGACGTGATAATTTGAAGGGAGTATAAGTCCTTATCCATATTATAGTTTGTTAATGATGATAGTTAATTTGTGGATTCAAGTTAATGAACTTGATATGCAGATATAGTTGTTGGCAAACAAAAAATAGAATTATTTAACTTTTCTTATTTTTAAGTAGTTACAAAGTTATTAAGAGGATTTCAGGAAAAAATACTTAGTTGATATAATATTCAGGTCTGTTTTGAGTTACAATATAAAGAGTTCTTATGTTCTGGCTTCTGGGATATTTATAGAAATAAAAAGATAGATTTTGGGTTCCATATCATTACTGGTTAAACCTTGTTAAAATACTCCCACTTGACAAGTTATATTATGTCGCATATAAGATCCTATCGAACGTACTGTGTGAGCGTCTTAGGCCGTTCTACAACATTTTAATCGGCAAGTATCAGTGTATTGATACGACCATTGATACGAGACTCTTGTCTCACGCTCAACACGCGTAATGCAAAGCGAAATCGGTGGAAACGGCTCTACATACTTTGGTACGCAACATCGAATATTCCCTCCACCATAAAGAATATATAATAGTTAGCCCAGTTGCTATCTACAAAAAAATGACCTGAAATGGTAAAAATAGTACTGCACACTTTTCTTTCAGAACTTGTTAGAGGGGGTCATTAGGCATCTTTGTATTTTTTTGTCGGGAAAATTGGCACACTGCGTAAGCCGCCATCTCGGATTTTTTCACACTAGTTTCTAATATTAGCAAAACAAAACTTTAAACATAAAAAATGTTTTGAAAAAAATAGGCAGCACATACAATCTCGTGTTATATCTTTTTATTTGGTGTTTAAAAAATTTTATTTTAGTGAATAGTTTTTGAAAAATAAATTTTCAAACTCAAAATTTTGAAAAAAAAATATATTTTTTTTTTAAACTTTTTTTTGGTAAATTTTACATAATTAAGTTATATTTTTGATTTTAAAATTCAACGCTGTTAATAATTTGTAGCCGATTGCTGAAAACTGGGCGGACTTAAGTGCTTTAACTCATTAGAAAATTAAAATTGTTTTGTTTATTTAGTGCTTAAACTTGGGATCTTTGAAATTACGAGAATTTTACGACGTCGGCATATACAATGTTGGCAAAACCTAATTGTTCCGGTGTTCTTCAGAAAAATCCAAACTTAGGAGAAGCTTTGTATTTGTTCAAAAACCAAAACGCTACCGTATTTTAATAGCTCTATTCGCTGGCAGTACAGATGTGATTTCACTAAACACCCTTCGATTCAAGCGTTTTAGTAGATCTGTTGCAAAAACCAACTTCAATCTTGCAAGCCTTTCACCTACCTCAGCTGCTGCGGAGCAACACAAATATAGGACATATTTACAAGTGCAAATGTGGCTTGAAAACGATTTGGTGCCACATCGTGGGGCTGGAAGAAAACTCTTCATGGGTTAGAGCCCATTACCACCACTGCCGATGTCGCTCCTAAATCATTGCTCAAAACGATTTCCTGCAAATGCAAAACAGGTTGTGGGAATATGTGTGGGTGCCGTAAGGCGGGACTTAAGTGTTTTGTTTTATGTGCAAACTGATCTGCCGAATCTTGCGAAAACGTTGTTCACATTAGGGAGCTGCTCGATGATGAGGATGCAGTTGAATCAAACAATCCCAGACAATTACTAACTGACAATACGGAAGATGAAACACTTGCCATGGTTGAAAATGAAGTTGATGATTTTAATTTGGAACTACCATCATCGAAAAAGAAATTAAAATCTGATTAAATATTACAAGTATTTAAATATGTGGATTAGGCCTACGGTTGAAACCACATCACAAAAAAAAAAAACGCGCCTAGTACTCTAACTCTACGGTGGTGCGGAAAAGCATATGAAAATTCTAGTATTTTCAAAGATCCCAAGTTTAAACACTAAACACACAAAAAACATTTTTTTAAGAAATACCTAATAGTTTTCTAAAGAGTTAAAGATCTTAAGTCCACATAGTTTTAAAAAATCGGCTAGAAATTATAAAGAGTGTTGAATTTTCAAATCAAAAATATTACTAAATTACGTACAATTTATAAAAAAAAAAGTAAAAAAAAAAATATTTTTTCAAAATTTTGAGTTTGAAAATTTAATTTTCAAAAACTATTAACTAAAACCAAGTTTTTTAAACACCAAATAAAAGAATGGATACTGGCTTAAAAAAAAGATATTGCATGAGATTGTAAGTGTTGCCATTGTTTTTCAATATTTATTTTTTTATTCAAAGTTTTTTTTTGCTAATAATAAAAACTAGTACTTTAGTAAATCCAAGATGGCGGCTAACGCAGGGGAGCAATATTCCCGACAAAAAACTCCAGGATGCCTAATGACCCCTTCTAACGAGTTCTGAAAGAAAAGTGTGCAGTACTATTTTTTCCTTGGCAAATGCAGGAGGCTTTAAAAAATGTCGACACATCTGCAATCGCATCTGCACTGTCATGTCTGAAGGTAGATGGTTCGCTTGGTGAACTGATAAATCAAATTATGACTAGCAGGATTATCAATTCGAAAATGGGCGGCTTCTCTGCAAAAAGACCGGTCAGTAGAGGAACGCCGCCGCCCGCAAGACGGTATTCTATATCCCCTTCTCTGGAACTTAAAAGTTAATAAACTGCTGACAAGCCTGAAATCGGAGAGCTACAGGGTGATTACCCATGCGAACGATGTTGATATTGCCGTATCAGGAAAGCATCCTATAGTCTTAAAGCTATGGACTGGGTGTCAAACCCCACAAAACTGAACTTGTCCTCTTCTCCAGGAAATATAAAATTCCGCACATAGATCCTCCCACCATTAAAGTAATTCCACTAACATTCTCTGACAAAGCTAAATATCTGATAGATAAGAAATTAAGTTGAAAACCTAATATACAAGAAAGAGTAAAGAAGGCCACGGTAGAACAACTCTTCTCTTGCAAGAAATCCATTGGGATGGGAGTAAATGGTGACTCCAACTCCAACACTGACTATACTTCTCGGTAACTAGACCGATTCTAACATACGGGGTGGCAGTATGATGGACAGCTCTAGATAAAGTGGTTAACCGCGATAAACTTAGTAAAGTCCAAAGATCAGTTTGCATGTGTATAAGTGGAGCACTTCGTTCTACTTCGTCCGCGGCACTGGACACTCTTCTTCATCTGACATCCCTCAATATTTTTAGTAAACAAATGGCAGCAAGTACGGCGATCCGTCTTAAAGCCTCTTCACAGTGGATCAATAATGAAATAGGCCACTCAGCTATTCTGCACTCATACAGATCACTTCCAGGTATAATTGACTACACCATCCCACAATTCCGCTTCCACAAAAACTTTCAAGTTACCATACCATCCAGATCAACATAAGAGGAGGACGTGACATCCTTGGAAGACAAATCAATTCTTTTTTATACAGACGTTTCAAAAGCCGATGATGGGGTTGGTGGAGGCGTCTACTCATTTCGTCTTCCAGATCATTGTAGCGTGTTCCAGGCGGAACTTTTGGCGATAAATAAATAAAAAATAAATCGGGTGGCACAACGGCTCGTGAAGAACCAGGGCCTAGTGACTAACAACTCGCCACCATTCCTGTGTGCGCCTGTCGACAAGAATGGAAGGGACCTATAATTGTATGCCGAATCCGAACGGCTAGACGATAAGCACTTATTCGTGACAAGTGATACTCTTGGAGGATTTGTCAATTCCTCGCAAGAGGCAGTAGCCCTGAAAAAAAAAACTTTTTATTTTTTAGGTGGACGAGGCTGGGAAGCGAACCCAGACCTGGCGATAAAGGAAGTTTCATATTGGCTCAAGGAAAACGTGATATCGACTTCTGATGATATCCGCATCTTCTTAGATAGCCAAGCTGCCATAAAATCTATCGACTGTGTCTCTACAAATTGTATAACAGCCCTAAACTGTCGACCATCTCTTAATATGGCACAGCAGTTCTATATTCACCTTTGTTGGGTGTGGGGCCATAGGGACATTCCGGGTAATTGTAAAGCTGATGAACTCGCCAAAGGTGGGACAAGACTACCTATTCTACCTGAAAGGGTAAATATCGATATGCCTATCGCTACATGCAAGTTTTTGCTGAAGCAATGTGCTCTAAGGAGAACAAACCTTAGGTGGACCGACATCACCACTTGCCTGGCGACCAAACAGATTTGGCATACGCTTGATGTGAAGCGCTCTAAGTGTTTGATATCTTTGAACAGATTGCATATCAGCTCCGTAATTGGTGTCAGAACTTGGCACTGTCTTATAGGCAAGCACCAAGCATACAACGCGTATTCGCAACGATTACGGACGAAGAAGAATATGTCCCTCATCTTCTCTGCACATCCCCTGCCCTATCCCAAAGACGCAAGCTCCGCATATGATAGCACTCATCTCCAGGAGCTCATTTTAGCCTTGCGCTGGCTGAACACGGAATCTCGGAAAAACTGATCAAGTTGTGTCGCATGACATTAGAAAACACATATGAAATTAGAAAATAGCTCTTCTAAACTTATATTTAAACATGCACTAGGTTTCGACAAGGAGATGTGCTATCATGTGACTTATTCAAGCTCGTGTATACCAGGCGATGAAAGCACTATCTTCAACAGATCTGTCCAACTACTGGGATATGCGTTTACCACAGAGGTCCTAAACAAATAAGCTTTCTTCAGATAGTCTTCTTACTAGCTATATCGATTTTTGCGCGTCAAATTTGTGAGTTCCATTTTGCCATTAATTGTCTGTACCAACTTTAAGTCTCAGAGTTTAGCTCTTTCTCTACTGCGCTGCCCCAACTGAAGATTTTCTGTCCGGGAGCATTAGTTTCCATCATCAGTTGCTCTATTTCTGCATATTGTATTGGTTGATTTGAAAAAGCGTTGCACTTAGGAAACGAGGAGTTCCGGAAGCCTACGTGCGGATGATCGTGGACATGTACGTGCAAGTTTTATTACATTTTGAAAAAATATTAAAAATTAAAATTTATGCACTTGAAAATGAAGTTCAGTCTTGTGCTTTATAAAACTTGAAAAGAATAAACAAAAACAAGCAATTGACGTTTAATCAGTGACAAGTGAGCAATATACAGCGGATATGTTTTGTGTGTCGAGCTTTCGGTTCATGTTGTTGCGGTTGTTAATGATGTGCAACGTAATGTAAATTTAGTACAATTTTTAATATTTTTACAAAATGTAAGTCTAATTTTTAATGTTGTCATACAATTGCTATTATACTCATTTTTTTATATTTTTTTGTGCAGTAAAGTTCCCCTAAAGAAGGCAGCAACCCCTGCCGAAACGTCGGGAAAAGCAAATGTAACTTGATTGTTTCATTGCCATATCCATTGTGACCAAAAAACCCGAAGGATAAATTAAGATTTTTATTTTATCCACTCTTTAAGTGTCCATTTTCTGATCCACACAGGCCTATTCGGGACATATCTATTTGAATAAAACAGTGCTTCCCAAGTGCGAAAAGTTTAAATATCTTGGATCTGTGATCAACAGCGAAGGATCTTGCGATGACGACATCAAACATCGCGTAAGCTTAGGGTGGATGAAGTGGCGGGAAAACTCTGCCATCTTCTGTGAATGAAAAATGCCCCCTGAGCTGAAAAGAAAGCTCTACACGGCAGTTGTTTGTCCAGCGCTAACATACGGTTCACAGTGTTGGACATTGTACAAGAAGTATGTGAGTAAATTGACGGCAGCTGAAATCAAGATCATTCGCATGACAGCAGGAGTGACAAAGCGTGATCGAATAAGAAGCAAGAGAATCCGAGGAAGTCTACACGTCAAAAATACCATCTTGAACAAAATACAACATGACCAACTTAGCTGGTACTGTCACGTACAAAGAAGATGCCATGAGAACCCGGTTCAAAAGGCAACAGCACAAGACATTCCAAACACTATCGCGGAAGAAAAGCAGGCGGAAAAACTCCTGGATGAAACAAATGTAAAGACACCTGCATTAAGTTGGCCTCAGGCATAGAACAATCCAAAACCCGGAGGCCTGTCGACGTTTTCTGAGGTCAACCCGGTGAACCCCACAAGTGGAACCTTAGGTGAAACAGTTGAGTGGGAGAGTTGCGGTCCCCTTGCCCTCGAGATCATGAAAATCTCCGGTAAAATGAAGAAGAAGAAGGTAAGCATGCGAGAAACATCGCTCTCTGTGTAGCTTGGAAAATGTGTTACAAAAAATATTAAATAAATTTTCTTCGTACAATATGACTTAGAAATAATTGCATTTAAAGGGTTAATGCACATTGTCAATTATTTTAAAACCGTCGTTATGTATACAACATAAAACCTATATACACGCCGGGAACGCCGGGACGAATCGCCAATTTGTATGGACTAAAGGCCGTTAGAAGCTATATTGAATCAATAATTCAACAAGTCCAATTAAATAATGCTAAGTATTCTACTTGGCTGATGTATTTCAGTAGTATATAGAATTTGGATTGACATTTCAACTGTCATTGGTAGAAGTGCGAACAAAATATAGCTCCGCTTAAATTTTAAAATTAAATAGTTATTTCTTTGTGTTTTTTAATTTTATTTATTGAAATCTTTCTCTTTCCTAATTGATTATACAAAGTTTCATAAAACATAAATTAACTAAAGAGTCCAAAGTTTAAATTGACAATCTTAAAATAACTAAAAACCACACAGTCAGTGAACGGGATTCTTTATGAACAAGCGTAAAGCATCTGAAATTTCTCAAGAACCAAACCACTGGCACAAAAAAATACTCGAGCTCACAAAAAACAATAATGGAAGTTGGTAAATTAACTGTCCTTGAGTTGGAAAATATGTTCGAAAAGATCTTATCCGAAAAATTAAAAGATCTTCCAACGAAAACGGATGTTTGTTCACTTTCCAATGAAATTGCATCTCTGAAGACATCAAATATGCACCTCAACGCAAAATTAGTGAATATGAATGAGAGATGTGAACTATTGGAGTCTCTAACGAGAATACCATTGTCGTGCACCTCCCTTTAGACGAGAAGACAGATGCAGTCAACGCAGCAAATCAGACTTGCAAAAGCCTGCTCAATTTAAAAGGTGATGATGATATTCTTGTCAAAAGCACACGAGAAATCCTTAACACAAAGACGAAAAGAGGGACGGTTTTGTTGGAACTAGATTCAACCAAATCTGTTCACCAAATTATAACTGCTTCACAAAAACTTAAAGGAACAGGGACTAGCGTACACCGCGAACAATCACTCCTATACCGAAAAAAAAAGACAATCTTTGTTCGAGACAAAAAATAAACTTCTAGCACTAAATCCAGCGGCTAAGATCTTTGTAAAAGGAGATAAATTACAAATCAGTGACAAATCATTTGTTTACAAATTTGCACGAGGATTGACTTTTAAATCAACAAGTGAAATGACGTTTATAAATCAACAATTCGGAATGGGAGCACTTGAGTATTTTGACAGCGGCGTGGGAGAAAAACAGACTGGCCCTTTACTGGCTACAGCGCCACCACCACCATTATCTATTAACCTGCAATAGGAAGAAGTCAGCGCCGTCTGCCAAAAAATGAGTACAAGTACTAATTTCACTAAATTAAATATTTTTAGCTACAATATACATAGCTGGTATTAGGAATATACTAAAGTTAGTTGAGTTTTTCAAATTAATTCAAATTTATGATATAATTATTTTGATTGAAACCTTTTTAGAAGAACATCAGCAAAACGAAATTACAAAATATTGTAAAGATTTTCATATCAGCTATATTCCTGCAGTAAGAAACAATATTCATGGTAGAGCTAGTGGAGGTATTATCTTAGGTATTACAAAAAGTAAAATCAGTAATTTTGTTAAATATAGACAAATTAATAGTAAAATAGTTATACAAATAGATGGTAATGGTAATCGCAAAAGTCACTTTATTGTACCTCTTTACTTAAATTGTAATAACTGGTTGAATGATTTTAACGAACTTAGCGATTTTTTAAATGTTTTTAACTCGACAAATGTAGTGTTAATTGGAGATATGAATGCTAGAATTGGGCTTTTTCAAAATTCTTACGTGGAGCAGTTGAATACTCAATCAAATCTGTTATCAAGAAGAAACTCTAGAGATGAAACTTTGAATAGGAATGGTACAGTCTTAACAGAACTTCTCGAAAGTTTTGGCTACTGTGTGTTGAATGGTACGTCAAAAGCAGATGTAGATGGTGAATTTACTTTTTTAAGTGGGCAGGGAAGTTCAGTTATTGACATTTGTGCAGTTTCTGGGGAATGGATCCAGGTAATAGATGATTTTGAAGTTATTGCAGCAACTTTTTCGACCCATTTTCCAATTCTCTCTAGTGCCAGTTTTAATCAAGAGGCATCTATACCTCAGTTAAACAATTTGTCTAGAATCAGATGGTTACCTCATAAGGCCGAATTATATCAAGTTAGGTTAAACTGTAATATTGTGTCACTTCCTCCCCCTAGTTCTGCCCCTATTGAGAACGTTCTGGAACAAATTCTGGGTGTTATAAGATCCTCCGCTCCTCAAAATCGTAGCAACAGTCAGTTGGTATCTCACTGTAGATGGTTCGATTATGAGTGCAAAAGACTCCGTGATAAGGTATTTGCTTTTCTTAACTTGTTCAGAAAATCAAACTCCGAATATTTTAAATCCGCGTATTTACAAGCTAACAAATTATACAAACAGATTTGTCAGAATAAACAGTTAAACTACACACGAAACTTAGCTAGAAACTTAGAAAATTGCAGGGACTCTAAAACATTCTGGTGTAACGTAAGGGAACTACGCGGTTACAATCGCCAATCTGTACATTCATTACAAGCCGATATTTTAGCCTCTTACTTTCAATCTCTGTTGACAGCGAGCGGTGAACTGTTATCGTATCACTACGCCTTGGCCAATCAAACAGTCGTCGAGCTTGATTTCCCAATAGTTTTGGATGAACTAGAAATTGCTCTCTCTAAAATAAAAAACAATAAGGCCCCAGGAAATGATGTTATCCCGGTTGAGTTTTTCAAAAATTCATCACTACAGTTTAAATCCTATCTTTTATCATTTTACAATTATTTGTTTGAAAACTCTTTCGTTCCTCAGAGCTTTAATAAAGCCGTTATTATTTCGATTTTTAAAAAAGGAAATGCAAGCTTGCCCGAAAATTATAGGGGTATATCAATACTTAATTCAATTAGGTGCAAAGATGTGGTCAGCAGACGAGAATCCAGCGCGAAAACCAGCTTGAAATATACTTAATCGTTGGTTTGATTCAATCCAGTTTGCAAAGCCTCATATATAAAATTGTAGCAAAAGGTGTTTGCTACAATTTTATATATGAGGCTTTCAAACTGGATTGAATCAAACCAACGATTAAGTATATTTCAAGCCGGTTTTCGCGCTGAATTCTCGTCTGCTGACCACATCTTTGCACTGTCAAGTCTTGCCACCAAATACACCCAAAGGAAAAAAAAGTTGTATGCATGTTTTGTGGATTTCAAAGCAGCCTTTGACACTGTCAACCGACAAGTTTTAGTTGTTAGTTTGGGATGGCTCAGAAACATCAAATTGGTTTGAAACAACAGCAGGTGTTCCTCAAGGATCTATCCTGAGTCCAATGTTCTTTGCTCTCTTTGTTGACGATATTTTTGACAGCTTACCTTGGGGCGTCAGTATTTCGGACATTTTTGCCAAAGTACTACTCTATGCGAATGACCTTGTCATGTTAGCAGATAACCCTTCCTCTCTCCAACTCCAAATTAACAAACTCCAATGGTACTGCAACACCTGGGACCTAAAGATTAACATTCTGAAAACAAAAATTATGGTGTTCGAAGCTCGAAAATGTAAGAGGTTAAGAAAAGAATGTTGGTTTCTGGATGGCGAACGCATAGAGGTGGTGCAAGAATTTAAGTATCTGGGAGTGTTGATGTCTGCAAATGTAAGCTTTCAGAAGCATGTGCAGGAAAAGTAAGTAAAAGTAAGTAATGTGGCCTAGTTTCTTTGCAAACCAGAATATTGACTTGGGGTCCAAATATCGGGTGTTTGAAGCTACCATTGATTCTTGCATGGTTTTGGGTGCACGTATTTCGAAGAATTCGAATTGATTCAAAGGTTTTTCTTCAAACGTTTATTTCGGGTACCAAATTCTACTCCAACATACGCCATTCACGTTGAGTCAGGTATTACCCCGGTATACATAAAAAACTTAAAAGCCAATGCCGATTTCTTGATCAAAACAATGAAAAAACCGGATTTAGTCCCACAAGTCTTTTATGGCCAACCTTTTGCGTACCCAATCGTCACCGTTCAAAGAATGGAATGCACTGGCAACGTCTCACGGTCTCCGTTTGGATCTGACAGATTCTAATCTAGATAGGTGGCATGAACCATTTGCGAATGTTATTTCGATGGTGGACGAACAAATCTACCTTCAAATTTAAAATTGTGCATCGATTTCGACATCAAGGATTATATATAGAGATTTAAATCATCGCCTATACTCTGCTAATTACTTTAAGTCTGAACTCCCTGTAAAAGCTATTAGTACTATTTTTAGAGCAAGAGTAGAAAACCTTAGTTTAAATTATGTCCCCCATCGTACAGACCTACCAATCTTGTGTAACTTCTGTAACAGGTATGAACGTGCTTATGTTTCATAGCCGTGTGCCCGATTTTGCAGGAGATTCGCAGACTTTACTTCCAGCAAAGTTTCCTCTCTAGACAAAGTCTTATACAAATTTTGAACGGCTCCGTGGGGTGGACAAATCTCTACAGGTTTTATGAACATGCCCTTAACTATCTAAACGAATTTTGAAAATACTGTATTATGTTTATATTAATTCTTTTTCAACCATTTAATCTATATTAAAAATAAACTTGTTTTCTTTTTATATTTTAAATTAAAAAAAAATAAATAAATAAAAACTATGCGCTGCATTATATTACTAAATTTATATCTTTCAAATCAAAAAAGTGAGAACGCCGGGACGAAACGCCAATTTTTATGGACTAAAGGCCGTTAAAAGCTATATTGAATCTATAACATAAAAGTATAGGTTAATGTGCCTACGTGTGTATCAAATGTAAAATCTTCTAAAGACGAAAACACTTTAATTCTTTACATAATCGATTTTCTTAAAACAATAATAATTTAAGGTAAATTCACTCCCCAGCAGGCATAATTTTATGAAACACATCTAAGTGGGAATGAGACAACAAAAAATAAACAACTTACCCACTCCCACCACTTTTCAAGATAACATCGACTGTTGTGCGAAAAATCACACTTCATGCTTCACAAAGCAATAATTTCCTTATACCAACTCCTTCCCTGCCCCCTCCTCACATTTGCAATAATAGTGCTACTATAGGGAGCTGCTGTGTTTTGGGCGTCTGATGTCAACGCCCTTCAATTTCCAAAAATATATAAACTTAACACCAAACGATAAATTAGGACCATGATTTGATTAAAACTTCGTAAAATCACAAATTTTCTGTTCTTAAACTCCTTTACCGCACTTTCTCTGTTTTTTCGAATCTCTCTCTTATTTTTGATGGTAATGTTTATTTTGTCTTAAAACGTTTGGAACTCGATTAAAGTAAGTATTTTTTTTTTTGTTTCACAGAGCAAAAAGTTTCAAAATTATTTAATTCCTTTACCCTTCTTGTTTGTGATGTTTTGTTGGTGCGGAGGAGAGAGATTGAGGTTGGTTTGAATTTTGAAAAGGGGTTACAAAGTTTTAATCAAACATAACTGGGTACGAACTCCTCTGAAGTTAACTGGGTATTAATCTGTTTTTGTTTTGTTTCTTTATTAAATTTTATTAACACTTTGCAAAAGGAAAAAGTTATATGCCTATATAGAGGGAACAAAATGACACCCTTTAACTAATTCTACATCAGTCCTGGAATAATGTCGCTGAAGGTGAAAGGGTATTAGAGGGTGAAAAGGTATTCTTATGTTTTCTGTTTGATTTAAAAATTCAAACGTTTGTAACTCTAAGAAAGATAGTCTGTAAATTTAAAAATTAAGGGGAATGATAAAATAGAACCCGAAATTTCGCAAATCGTTAGAAATGCATGTCTCCAACGAATCACAAGGAATCTTCTCTTTACAACTTTTAATCCACGTAAAGCTTAAATAATCCCGAAATTATTTTTTTTAGTTTCGAATTGAACCTTTTTGGTGTGAGTCTGTATTTAATTCTTATAATATAGACATAAAACTACTAACATAATTAACCGGGTTCCAATGTTTTTTGGGTATTTATCGGGTACCCGATACCATACTTTTGAGTATCCGATTACCCCGATCTACCGATACTTTTCGAGCAGCCGTTTACTCGGGTGCCAAACCAACTTACGGGTACTCGGGCACTCGGACACTCAATCATTTTTGAGTAGCCGATTACCCCGATACCCAATACCATACGGGGATTCCAGAAACCCGGACAACCAATACTTTTTGAGTGAGTGCTCGAGTGCCATACAATACTCGGGTACCCGATACCTTTTTGACTGGCCAATTAGCCGGGTATCTTACAACATACAGGAACTCGGGTACACGGACAACGTCAACTTTTCGAACAGCAAATTACTTGGGTACCCACCCGATACTTTTCTATTAGTTGATTAGCCGGGTATGCCTAACAACTGGTACACGGAAAACCGATACTTTTCGAGCAGCCAAATACTCGGTGCCAAACACCATACGGTAACTCGGGTACCAGTTACTTTTTGAGTTGCTGACTTACCCAGTTCCCAACACCATACATGTACTTGGGTACCCGGACAACCGATTCTGTTTGAGAAGCCGAATACTCGGGTACCCAACACCATTCGGTTACTCGGGTACCCGAAACTATTCCATTACCCGAGTACACCGGTAGCTGATTATCTACAGGGGAATATGAATTCCCGGATGGTAACCCAATAAACGGGTACCCAAGTAGCTGGGTATCCAGTTATAATTGGTACAACGCGATCGAAATCAAGAATCATCAGCTGCAGCCTATGCACCTGCCCAAATGGGAGGTTCCTTTTAAGTGAGTAAACGATGCACGGTTATCAAAATGATCTTAGAGCCTTCAATTTCGCATAGGCAGAAATATTCCAACTTCGATCCAGATAATGGGGAATCTACATTGAAAATTATTGTCCAAAGCTAGAAGGCTTGTTTTGAAAGACACCCCCGACGGTGAACTATAAAAGTTTTAGATGTCGAATTTCAAATTATGAGTGGTAACTGGTATCCTCTTTTCTTGGTTTGTACTCCTGAAGTTGAAATCATTTGATTGGGGTTAAGGTCAATATATGATAAGCGAGAATCCCAAAAACTCAAAATCTGGAAAATCTGTAATCCCGAAAACTCAAAAATCCCGTAGTTGAGATCCCAAACAAATTGATAACCCCACCCGACTCTAATGAAACATTTGTTTGACTAAGGTTCAGAAACTCGAAAGCTTTAACCAAAAACTCAAAAAAAACCCAAAAACCTGGAATAATGTTGAGAAGATTAAAATCTACCTAAATACACCTGATGCTACTGACACTTTTGGTTGATTAAGGGTCTGAATTTGACAGTTTAAATCTTTAAACCAAAACCCAATATCCCCAAAACTCAAAATCCTGAAATCAAGATCCCAAAACAATTTACAAATTTCCTAAGAAAACATCTATTGACACTTTTGGTAGAGTAAGGGACGGAATCCCAAAATCTTAAATACCAACAATTTTCTCATTAAACATGAGAAAATCTGGAAAATTAGACCAAACAAACTCAAAATCCCCAAAAACCCAAAATGCCGAAATTAGAATCGAAAAAAAAATTTAAAATTTTTCTAATTACACCTGAAACGATTGTTACTTTTGGTTGAGTAAGGGTTTTACACACGAAAGCTTAAATCCCCATAATCCACCAAGCCCGAAATCCCCCAAACCAAAAATTCACAAAAACTCAAAATACCAAAATCGAAATTCCAAGAAAAATAATCTTCCCTACATACTAGTTATCATGCATCATCGATCCAACATAAATTAATCCAGTCCTGCTCATAGGTACTTAAAATCACCCAAATCGTTAAACACTCAGCCACCCAAACTTCTCAAAAAATATAAAATAAGGGAAAGTGTGTTGAAAGTGTGTGTATTCCAAAAAATCGGCAGGATGACATCCTCGTCGTTACCATCATTGTGTCGTTGCTGTCGTAGTCGTAGCCGCGGACATTAGGATGGCTGCTTGCGAATAAAGAACAAGGACATTTTAATTTGTTTTCTTGCATCCTTTGCTTGCTGCTACATCTATATTCATAAATTTCTCTCACTCTCCCTTTCTTATTCTGGATCTGGTTGGTATGTATGGTTGGTGCGATTTATTATCCTTCCTTAGGCAACACTGACGATGGAATAACGAACACAGAACAAAAAAAAATCAGGATGCGGGACATTGATGTGATTATGGTGGCATGGAGCTGAGTGTGATATGAATAAAATGCTTGTAAATTATAATCCTCCCTTTGGCGTGGCGCGCCGCACCCTCACACAGCGCGTAGGCGGAAATGGAGGCTCTCCTCTTGTGTGGCGTTGCGTCACTGTCGTTGTCGCCTACAGCTGGCTAAATCTTCGACAACTGGCAAAACAAAAGTTTTTTAATCCTTCTTTTTTTCTCCTTTGCAGAAGCACTGTGACAGGGTGATGGCTGACGTGACGCGGGGATGTGCTATTCACAGCAGAGATATAGAAAACTCATAATAATAAGAACACATCGACATGCGCTAATTACATAGATGACTGCAACTCACATCGAGCGAAAGGAATCGATGTTACATCCATGAAGAGGATCGAGCACCAAGTCCTGGTCCTGGAGTAGGTATAGACAGTTAAGGAAGAGCTGTAACCTATTTATATATGGATAAAGAAGCAGGAAGAGGAGGGAGTCCTTTGTGGAATGGGCAAATAAATGGTTTGTCGTTGGGTTCGTCGAAATCGTTGCTCGTTGGTATATTTTTAAGCATCAGCCATCACCATTTTCAGTGCGGTGGAAAATGATTATGGCGGCAAAAAGGATTTCGCGCTGGATCAAAACATTTAACGGGAATAAGAACTCTTGCGCAAAATGTTTGACGTCTTAAAGCTGTCTTAGGCCATACGGATGATTTAATGGGATTCCATTCGAAAGGAGCTATATGCTGGGTACGAGTTGTAAGTTCTGTGTGATTCTCACTCGCTGAAATCGGGAGCTAAGCAAGCAAAAGTCTGAGTTTTCTTCGGATTCAGAGAAAACAGATTGAGCTTTGCGACGATTATGATGGTGATGATGACGATGACGAGGAAACGATGAGGATGACGAAGAAGACGAAGACATTATCTACGCAAGATGGAAGTATACGATATTATGAGAGGCTTATTGTCAAACGGAAAATGAAAGGGACAAAAGGGATTAAGTGAGTTATTATATCGTTTGCTATTCGCGCGCAAATGTTTTTTTTGCACGATTTTAGCTAAAACTTGGTGAATTATTATTAGGATTCCTTAAGTTAAATCTGGCGCGATAGACTTTAAGTTCAAAAAGTAAGAAGGAGCATTAGTATTATTGAAATTTATGGTGATGCGCTATCAATCGTTCAATTTGTAATTTTTTGAGGTCAAAAAGGGGCTTCCATTTAGTCTTGTCTTCTGTGCGAAGGAAGTCAATGTGATTAACATAATTTTATTTTTTCTGCGAAGGATGAACTTGGTTTTGGAAGTAAAAAATGTGGATACATAATTTCTAGTTAGCATAATAATTACGCAGGATTTAGTTTTTTGTAAGCCAGCACTTATCCAATAAGATTTTGGAAAACGCAAATTCATAGTCAAATTTAAAGTGTTACTACTTTTAATGAAGGTTTAAAACTTAAGCAGACAAATAAACAGTAGGGGATGTTCAAAGGGTAGTTACATATGTGCATTCAAGAGGACACAAGCGTCCACAGGCTTTTCTCAGAACCCACCTCTGTCTACCGACTCCTACTCTTACCTCCTAGTGGTGAACATCGGGTGTCAAGTACCTCATCTGGAGATGGGGTTTTGATCCCTGTGGAAAATTGTTGGGGAGAGCCAACGAGAGAGGGGGGAGTGTTCCCACTAAGGCATTTCTCCTTTTATCCCAGGCGGCAGCGGCCGAACTCCCCACATGGAATCAATGGTGGCGTCTACAGTTCCAGTCAGGCTGAACTACTTGGTGAACACCTTGGGCTACTACGACATATTCGTAGCTCAGGCCTTTAGGGAGCGGTTTATCCGGCTGCCTACCTCTGGCCCTCCAGGTCGGGGGTTGTGCGTCGGAGTAACTTCTCTACCACGGAAAAACTGACTGGTCCCGAAACAACAACAAGCCTCGGATGATTTAAATCATTCACTTGGAACAGCATTTCTAACTGCTCCAATTTTTCTTTCCAAGTTAGAAGGAGCTCCTCCCTTTCATCAAACTTGGAATTTACCATAAGGTTGTATAGGTCCGCTACGTCCTGGCCAATGGAGTACTGCTGCTTTAGTTAATCTTCCATATTAGTTGATTGTGATAGGAAATTTTGGAAAAACTACATTTTTTAAATTATAAATTATAGTATCGATTTTTTTTTTTTACAAAAACTTCGTGTTCTTTTTTAAAAAAAACTTGGGGTCACCATAAAAAAAAGGCGATCACTTATACTAATTCGCTTAGCCTTTAAGAGAAAATGCAATTATCACCCGAACTGTTTAGAGGCAAAAAACATACTGGGGCGTATTCATAGTCATTTTAGACCTGGGTCTAAGTTAAACATAGCTTTGGTTGAATTTTCGGACGTTGATTCTATTTTTTTAAGTTTATAATTTCAAAATATTTGAAGCTATTTGTGTAGTATACCAAGTTAGTTATCTTATAAAAACATAAAACCAACAATTTGTAATAAAAATCGGTCTGCATTCATTGAGCCAAAATTGTCTTAAACTGTAGTTTACTTAAACCTGGGTCTATCTTCGACTATGAATATGCCCCACTGACTTTATTCAAAATTAACTAAAACTACCGTCTCATTATTTCTTATACCTAGCTTATACATAAATACATTGTCTTAACCTATCTTATCTCTAGTTATCCTAAACAAGGTTGTAAAGTGCATAACGACGATGCGTCGCATCCCTTGATCATGAAACATAATGCTCACAGATGTATGTCATAAAACTAATCTGTGAGATCATTTACTGCGACCATGAAAAGAGTCGACGCGACAGAGCGTCGCCCTGGCGCGAACGCAGGGGGGGGGGAGTTTTGGGGGATCAAACCTGATTCATGATGCTGAGGTAAGTTATTATGCTTTGAGGTGAGCAACATGCTGCAATGATAATTAAGTATAAAAGATACATTTTAAAAATTAAACAGTGTTTTTTCCACTTCAAAGATGGGAAATGGAGTTTGAATTTTGAATTTATTAGCAAAAAAAAAGGTCACGGCTAGAGCTTGTATAATGTTTTACTTCATTCGATTGAAATTTTTTTACAAATTTCGAATTTACCAATAAAATCGTTTGTGGCTACCTAGTTTTTGACAGCCTATTTTCCAAAAACTCGTAATGGCTGGTTTAAATCTTTGAATTATTCCATTGAAAATAGTTTCTGAAATTGGAATTTAGCAAAGAAATCGTTTGTGACAACCTAGTTTGTTTGTGACAGCCTATTTCCGGAAAACTCGGTTTTCAATGAGTTGAGAATGAGTATAAATTTAAACCAGCCATTACGAGTTTTTAGAAAAAAGTCTGTCACAAACAAACTTGGCTGTCCCAAACGATTTCCTTGCTAAATTCCAATTTTAGAAACAATTTTCAATGGAATGATTACAAATTTAAGCCAGCCATTATTTTTTGTTTTAATTCTTTATATTATAGTGGTTCATAAAAAAAATATCTGAAAACCAGAAGACCCGTGCGAAAATTTCGCACATTCGATAAGGCTTTAAATTTTCAAATAGAATGTTTGAACAAAATTCTAAAAATGATTTATTGACCAATTTGGAATTAATAATTGTGATTGGAAGTGATTAAAAATAATCTTTCCGTCGGCTTTTTTTGGTCACTGTAGTTTTTGCAATGAAACAATTAAGTTACATTAGCTTTCCCGACGTTTCGGCAGGGGTTGTTGCCTTCTTCAGGGGAACTTTATTTGGACAACAAGAAAAAATATATTGTTTACATTATAATAACAATAATTGAAACAATACAAAATACACTCACTTTAATAAAACTGTGTTTAAATTTAAACTGACATTTAAAATTATTGTATCTAATAATTGTAATATTATTTACAAAAGTAAAGAAATAAACACTTCAAACGAAGTTTAGTCTATGGAATTTAAACAAGGAGTAAAGAAACTGAAAGAATACTGTGTTATGATGAGACAAGAGAACAATAGATGGCAGAGATGTTTTGGGTGTCTTGTTTTCTGTTCATGTTGTTGTTGTTGTTGATGATGTGTAATGTTTCTAGGGTGTATCGTTTCGAAACATGTTTCTCTGTCTGTAGGACTTTGACACCTTCAAAATCTGGAGAGTGGCCGTTTTCGATACTGTGGCTCGCCAGGGCTGTCTTTCCAGGATTGTTTGATTTGATATCCGATTTATGATTAGAAATTCGCTGTTTAAGAAATTGTTTTGTAGTTCCGATGTAACACTGGTTGCATGGTTCATTAGGTTTACCCTTACAATTTATTTTGTAAATGACATCAGTAACTTTATCCTTATCCGCTTTCGTTTTAAGTTTAGTGAAAAGGTGACTCAGAGTTTTATTTGATTTGAAGGCCAGGCGAACATCTGTTAGTTTTTGGTTTATCACTTCTTTAAAATTCTCAGTCAGTCTTGGGATGTAAACCATACTTTTGTAGTAACCATTATTCGGGTCTTTAGTGTCTTCGCTTGGAATTTTGCAATTGTGTTTCTGAAGTAGACCACGAATTATAGAATTTGGAAAACCATTGTCACTCAGGATTTTTTTGATTTTTTTCTCATTAGCATTAGTTTGAAGTGTTTATTTCTTTACTTTTGTAAATAATATTACAATTATTAGATACAATAATTTTAAATGTCAGTTTAAATTTAAACACAGTTTTATTAAAGTGAGTGTATTTTGTATTGTTTCAATTATTGTTATTATAATGTAAACAATATATTTTTTCTTGTTGTCCAAATAAAGTTCCCCTGAAGAAGGCAGCAACCCCTGCCGAAACGTCGGGAAAGCTAATGTAACTTAATTGTTTCATTGCAAAAACTACAGTGACCAAAAAAAGCCGACGGAAAGATTATTTTTAATCACTTCCAATCACAATTAACAAAATTATAGACATATGTATGTATTTATGTGATCACAATATTTTTTCTAATAAAATTTGACGCAATAAAAATATTTCTTTGATTATTTTCATTCTAAATGTGTTTCGATTATTTTTTTCAGCCCCACATATACAGCCCCATACATACAATATTTTTAACATTGATCGTTAAACGAAATGTTACACAGTGTAACACTTTTAACAATGAAAATATGCGTTAATTCGTGTAAAAACACATCATTTTTGCATCTCACGGGATGATTGTGTCTCATATTCCTCCTGATGTTTCTACAGGATTGAAGGAAGCACCGCATATGTGATATAGTTTTTTTTTCAATGAAGTATTGCATGTATTCACTATATTTACATTTATTTCACTTTTTTATTTAGTTTAATAAGCTTTTTTACTATTAAACTTTAATCTCAAAAAAACATCTCTCAAAAACACAGCTAAAAATTCTTTTGGGGGCCCCAGCATTTAGCTATCTCACCGCATTTCGACCCTGTGTGAATGCATTTGTGTGTGTGTAACTCACACTATTTTGAAAAAAGCGCCACTTTTTCCTCGATATGCCCGTTCCTCTATTTCTTCTTCTAAGATTTCAAATTAAAGAATTAATAAATATGTTTCTTTCATTCATGCAATTTGGAAATGTACTTGAAAATATCTATGATGGCAATATAGCAGCGGTTTGGAACGGTTCTGAAAAGTCTGTGTGGTTTGAATCAAAGATGGGAGTCAAACAAGGATGTACTCTAAGTCCAAATCTTTTCGCTTTGTTCATAGACGATCAGATTGATTTTTTGCCTCATGGCATAGAAATCGCGGGGATTCGCATTAAAGCCCTTCTATTTGCTGATGACGTGATACTGTTTGCACAATCACCCGAAACCCTACAGCTGATGATTAATCGACTCGAAGTGTACTGCAGATTATGGAATCTGAGGGTGAATCTGGGCAAATCTAAAGATATGATATTTCGCAAAGGTTCGGGTAGAACGGCAAGGAACGAAAAATGGCATTTCGACAGAGAGCCAATTGAAATCGTTAAAGCTTACAAGTACCTGGGAATGACCATAACTAGTAACCTTAATATGGAAACTCACCTCAAGGACAAACTGGTCAAAGCCAAAAGTGCAATATCTGCAACATGGAAAAGATGTTACCAAACAAATTGATAACTCATAGTGTGAAGTATAAGGTCTTTGTAGCGGTGGCAGAATCTATTATGATGTACGCAGCACAGGTTTGGGGAGGTGAAATGTATGAAACGGTCGAAAAACTTCAGAGGTTCTTCATTAAAAAATGTTTTCGTCTACCAAAAAACACCCCGAACTACATGGTCATAATCGAGACAGGACTGTCACCACTTTTTATTAAAACACTAAAGTGTCATGTTGAGTATATCACAAAAGTACTGAATATGCATAACGAAAGGCTTCCTAAAATTCTAGCATTGCAAACAATTGGAAAGAAAAACCTGTGGTATAGAAAGTTTGAAGAACAAGCTACATACTGTGGTACCAACATGCGAATACTGGAAGAAAATGGAAGATATTGTAAAGATGACCTATTAGATCTTGTTTCCAAAGTAGATGAGCACTTAGAATTGACTCAGTAAATCAGGCTAAATCTTCGGTGCATAGATCTATATACAACCATCTTAATCACAATTTATGCGAACGTAACTACTTCCACAACGAAAATAAGCAGGAGGTTATCTCGTCGATTTTCAAAATGAGAGGAGAGCTGATAAGTCTTCACTACATACCACATCGAGAGGATCTTCCTGTTTTCTGTAGCTTATGTAACTTGAGGAAAAGAGAAGACGTTATCCATTTCATAGGGAAGTGCCCAATTTTATGTGAAATACGGAGAAATGCATTAGGCAGCAATTTTAAATCAGAAGAAGAAGTACTCGCCCTTCTCAACTGCGAAGGAAACATCTACCAACTTTTCAATTATTTCCAAACAGCGATGTCTTATCGCAACCTAATTATAAACGAAGCTTTTTAAAGAAAGCAGTTTTTATTCTTAAAAATCAAAAAATTATTTCTTGCTTTTAAAAAACAAACTTCAATTGCTTTGTATTGTACATGTAGTTTATTATTATTTTTAAATTGATGTCAATCGGGCAGACGGCAAAGCCAAGCTCATACGATTTAATGCAATTACAATATTTTCTTGTAAACAATGTTATATACACTTTTGAAATAATAAATCAATAAATCAATCAATTTAGTGAAGTGATACCTAATAAATACATTCGGCTTTTTATTATGAGAAAAAAGATTACAAAAAACAGAAGTGGGTAACAAATATGTTTCTCCACCTCTCACTCAATGTGCAAGCGAAAAAAAGAGGATTATACATTACAACGTAATAAATATGTTTCTATCATTCATGCATGGTGTAACTAAAGAATGTTTCTCCCCCACTCACTCAAGGTGCAGCGAAAAAAAAGAGAATTTTAAATTACGGAAGTAATACATATTTTTCTCTTTCACTCATTCAATGGGTTAAAAGTGAGGTATTCTTTATGTCAAATTTTGCATTTATTGAATTATTTGAAATTTCCGAATTTTATAGAAAATAGTGTTGTATAACATAAAGTTTTTGTGCAATGGCATGAGTACGTGTAAATTCCTATTCAGTGATACCTATTTTAGTGAATTTGACTATTTATAAATGAGAAAAAAGGAGTTTGAAAACCTTCCTTCTTTTGTATAAATGCAAAAATAAAAAAAAAATACGAGTATGTAACTAGGTATGTAAACTAAAAATCTTATGTAAAAATAAAACAGCAAAAAACTGACACACTTAGACCATAAGTTGGTCCGTTGTGATACCACGTGAATCTAGAGAGATTTTCTCCCCACTCGTTAAAACCAGTTGGAGCTTCTAATAAAGCGCGCGAGACTACTTATGTCTATATTTATCAGATCACTAGGATCATTGAAGAAGAAGTCTTCTAGATGGAGCCTACGTCTTTGGGATAAGGCAGGGCATGTGCAGAGAAGATGAGGAACAGATTCTTCCTCCTCTTCGTCCATACAGCTTCTGCAAAAGTCGTTTGGAAAACTCCAAGCCGCTTTGCGTGCTTGCCTATAAGACAGTGCCCAGTTATGACACCAATAACGGAGCTGATATGCAATCTGTTCAAATATATCAAACACTTACATCCAAATTTATAAACGTGGAATAGGGAAGGGTTAACCTTATTCCATGGACTAAGTACAACATGTTATTTAAAAAAACAAAATTTCTTCAAAGTGACGTTTACTATGTTAAACCACCGAACATGGTGTTTAAGCGAAGGAATAAAAATCAGACGTGTCAAACAAAATGATAATTACTTTGACAGAATTATTAGGTGTGTTCGGTAACGTGATCTACTTACTGTAGTAGATTTTTTTTTTTTATGATATGCGATTATTTTTATTATAAATTGTATCGTGTAACAAACTGCTTTCAAATGCACTGGACCATATATATAATAACGGGTAGCTGCCATACAACGATATTTTCATAAATGTTGAAAACTTGTTGGTATCCATAAATGTTTTTCAACCTTTATATAAATCATCATCCAGATCCAACATCATACAATAAAATGAAAGCACGGATTATTTGCGAGCATAATATTGCCGGCGGGCAAAAATGGATTCTCTGTTAATGAGGACAAGACGAAGTATATGCTGTCATCGAGAAATGAATCTCAACATCGTCAACTCGGGCAAAATATCACGATGGACAGATATTATTTTGAAATTGTCAAGGACTTTGTCTACCTGGGCGCCACTATAACCTCGCAAAATGACATTAGTGCAGAGATCAAATGCAGAATTACTCTTGCCAACCAGTGTTTCTTCGGTCTAAAAAGGCATTTAAGTAGTAAGGCCCTCCCAAATCTGATGAAAATCTACTAGGGTGCTTTGAGGGGAAGATTATTCGTGTGATTTTCGGTCCGGTGGGTATCGAAGGAGTGTTGAGGAGAAGACTCAAGGACGAGCTATATAGGCTATACAGCGACGTTGACCTGATCAAAAAGCTCAAAATATAGCTGCTGAGATGGCTAGAGCACGTAGAGCGTATGGACAGCAGCGCCCCAGCCCGACGAGTCTTCAAATCTAACCCCGATGGTGTATGCAGCAGTGGAAGAACTCATAACAGGTGGCGCGCACAAGTGAAGAACGACATCAACCAACTTGGTGTGCGCAACAGGAAGCGGCTAGCTAGGGACAGAGCTGGCTGAAGGGGCTTGTTAGTTGAGGCCGTAGCCCATCCTAGGCTGTGAGTGCCATTTAAGTTAGTAAGTAAGGAAAGCATGCCTGATGAACGTAACTTTAGCATTGTTTACCCGTCCTTTAAAAAGGAGACCCTCTTAACTGACCCAACTACAGAGGTATCAGTCTCCTTAACATCGCAAACAAGGTCTTCTCTGCCGTGTTATGTGAGCGCCCGAAGCCATTTGTCAACAACCGGATAGGTCCCAATAAGTGTCAGTGCCAGGAAAATCCACCCTTGAGCAAATGTTTGCACTACGACAGATCTTGCCAAAAACCCAGGAACTTCAAATCGACACTCACCACCTTTTCATCGATTATAAGGCCGTGCATGGCAGCACCTTTAGAGACGAGCTATATAGACCATTGTTTAGTTTTGGCATCCCTGGCAAGCTCGCTAGTTGGCGGCGGAGGACAATAGAAAACAAAAGCTGCTCCGCCAAGTTCGAGACCTCACTGACACCTTTGATGTCAAAAAAGTAAAGGCGACGCGCTGTCATGCGACTTCTCCAACATCATACTTGAAGGAATAGTGCAAAACTCTCACGTCAACACTAGAGGTACAATCTTTCAAAATTCCATCCAATTCCTTGCATACGCCGACGAAATTGACATAGTTAGAAGAACAAAGCGTGATGTCAGTGGAGCTTTTGCAAGCATTAAGAAGGAAGCAACAAAGATGGGCTTAATGGTGAATGAGGGCATCATATATATTATGCTGATAAGAAAGGACACTCAACGCAGACGTCTTAGAGAGAAATTTACCACAGACAGATATAACTTGCCCGCTAAAAATCATCCAAGTAATGGTCTTGGCAGTAGATGGTCTTGGTGTAGATAGGAAGGGCATTAAGGTTATCAATGCCCCCATGACTTTGCAACTCAAGGAATGGGAACAAATTCCACATCATAATAGTTCAGGGTATCAACTATGTTAACGTACTTGGAGAATACTATTGAAGAATCTGATAACCAAAAACCAACATTTGAAGTGATTAAATCTCATTCCATGGGTGTACAATTGTGTAAACGATTTTCTTGAATTGCTCCCGTTTATCTACGAAGCTCTAGATGAAAGATATAACTTTTAAGGTAGTTAAAGACTTTGTCTACCTGAGTTCCTCTATCAACTAAGACAATAATACCAGCGTTCAGAATCAGATCAAACGAAAGATACTTTTGCAATCGCTCGCTATTAGCGGTGGATAAGCACGCTCAAGGCATATTTGAGAGAAAAATTCATCAGATGATCTTCGGTTCGATATGCATGGACTGGGAATGGAGGAGAAGATAAGGCAACGAACTGTACGGGCTGTACAGCGAGATCGACCTAGTCACAAAAGTAAAAAGGCAACGACTGAGGTGGCTGGGTCATGTAGAGCGGATGGACTCCAATGCTCCGGCCCGAAAAGTCTTTGTATCTATCTATATTTCGCTTCTTCCCGAGCAAACCGAACCTAACCTATATCCGTATTGTACTGTGGTTCATAGTTTTTTCAGCCCCAAAACTCTCCGATTTAATATTAATGCAGTATTGCAGTCGAGGTGTAATCTACTATCAATCAGAAAAAGAACAGTTTTAAAAGTAAAGCACATCACCAATATTATTATCTATACCTTTTTTTAGAATTATGTAGTTTCATTCAAGAAATATGGTGTAAATTTTACGTAGCCACAAGCAATTTTCCAACTGATTGTTTATCACACAAACCGTTTTCCCATACCTTTTTCCATGCTTCATAAATAACTTCTATGTTGATTGAATAATTCTTCCTCATAAAAGATACAATATACTATAAGCTCTTATCCAAAAATCAGTTAATTGTTTTATCTATTAAATTTTGTCGTCACAAATTAAAATCCCAAAAACGCTTAAAAACCATATCGTGGTATGCGTCGTCGGCCGCATCGACTCTCCCTCAGGAAAATTGAATATCCAATTTTATTTAGGTAGGCACTATATTATTATGGCTCTTTACTACTTTCAGTATTCATAGGCCATTATAGACCCTTAATGGAAGCTCTTCATTACTAGTTCGATGTTGTGTCACACTTATCACTTATCAAAATCTCAACATAATGACCGGGCAAGACCCATGTAGCAAACTAAAGCAATAAATTGTATACGAAATGAAGTAGATAAGCCTGAATATTATGTACGAGTTGGTTTGGTATAGCTAAGTATGAGTATTGAGTATAGGTATAGAGGGTGTTTAATTCGGAATGTGTTTAATTCATCCCCTTTATCATCCAGCATCAACAACAAAAGCAATTAAATCCGCCAACAAATTGAGGCGCGGCGCTTTCCAATCAAGTCTCCTCTCAATTATGTAGTTTACACATTCAATCAGACTAACAGTTCAAATTAATGCTTATTAAGCTTAAAGTCATGCTACGGTTGTGGACCGTTTTGTCCATGTCGGGCTGGAGCGGCAATTCAATCCACGCGTTGATAATTGCACATTCATTTCATCGATTTATGATTGTTTCTCTATGGCTCTTATAACAACAATCATCACACCGGGGGAATTCCCATTCGAATCGGGATTTCCGCCTTCCTTGGTTTCCCCCGCTTTCATCATAATCTGTTCTGTTTTGCACTTGAGAGAGGGTGTTGTCCCCAGAATCCCATCAGGCTCAGGTTGTTGTCACAATAGCCCGATCCCGAGCTATGGGCTGTGTAACAGGACTGCTATATGGTGCTATCATCTGATTGTCAATTGTACAATACCTATTCAAATAAAGGCGAAAAAAAACGATAACAAATAAGCGGCAGCGTCCGTATAGACTTTAGCCAAATAGGCCAGAATGCAATCAAGGTTCACAGTAGTTTTCGCTAATAAAACGAATGCAATCGAAAGCGGTCAGCCATTTTGCAACAAAGCAAAAGCAACGCAGCGGCGCTGTCGAAGGCAACAAAAAATAACACAACGGGACACAATAATGGCATAATAGTCATACTATAGTTTATAACTGTGCAACGGACTGTTCTGTCCCGTAATTGTTTGTTGTTATTGAATCCGTTGATCCAAATGGATTGTATGTTGGTACGGTAGGTTAGGGCCTTGCATTGTCTATACATTAATGTGTGTTCTTCAATAGCAAATGGTTATAAAAATAAACATACCTGTTTACTCTAGCCCTGGTGTTAAAACTAAGGCTCCATGCCTAACAAGGGGTGTCGGTATATATGTAGTTAGGTATGAGAGGACTCTAGGACGGCGCGCCACGCTGCCACACGGCCGTCCGCCCGCCCGCGCACCGTTAAACTTTTCATATAGTTTTGCTTAAGTATTGCGATAGTTTGTTTTTATAACCAATATCAGATTCAATATGAGGTGGAACCATTTTATACAAATATCCCATTGATTAGTGTTAGAAGTCGGAATAAGTGTAGGTACCTACGATGTTTGCATTTTGCATTGCTATTGTTGACCAATCAGTTAGAAAAACAAATAAGTTGAGTTACATTTATTGACTCAAAGATTTTATGTCTTAATTTAATTGCCCGCTAAATAATCATCCATCACGTGACGGTTTTGCAGTAGGTAATTTGCGTGTTTTAAATTTTTTTTTTTGTGATTTTCCGTACAAATAAACATCGAATTTAATAGCTATACGTTTTCTCTATCAGATGTTCAAAAGGGTAGTTATGTGCATTCAAGAGGACACAAGCGTCCACAGGTTTTTCTCAAAATCCACCTCTGTCTACCAACTCCTACTCTCACCTCCACGTGGTGAACATCGGGTGTCTAGTACCTCAGCTGGAGACGGGGTTTAAATCCCCGTGGAAAGCTGTTGGGGACAGCCAACGAGAGAGGGGGGGGAGGAGTGTTCCCACTAAGGCACTTCTCCTTTCATCGAGGCGGCAGCGGACGAATTCTCTAGATGGAATCAACGGTGGCGTCTACAGTTCCAGTTAGGTTGAACTACTTAGTGAACACCTTATATGGGCTACTACGACATATTTGTAGCTCAGGCCTATAAGGAGCGGTTTATCCGGCTCCCTACCCTTGGAGTTATACGAAGGGTCTGGTCCTCCGGGTCGGGGGTTGTGCGTCGGGGTAACTTCCCTACCACGTAAAAAAAAGTTGTTCCGAAACAACAACAAGCCTCGGATATGGATGATTTTAAAGTTGACGACCCCAGCAAACGAAACAAGGACAATGAATTTCGGATCTGCACGTGGAACGTCCTGTCCTTATACAGAACACGTGCAGCCGAACAATTAGTGGAGAACCTGGACAGGCTAAAGGCTGACGTAACAGCCATCCAGGAAGTGCGATGGGATGGAGAGGGCGTACGGAGACTGAAAACGTGTGACATCTACTACGGCGGGTGCTTGAAGGAACAGGGTCAGCGCCTCTTGGGTTGTGGTTTTGTGATAAGGGGAAGACTTAGGCAAGAAGTCTTGGGCTTCCGAAGTGTAAGCGAGCGCCTGGTCACAATCCGCATCAAAGGCAAATTTAAGAACATTTCGCTGATTTGTGTTCACGCCCCCCATGAAAGGAGAGAAGACTCAACCAAAGAAGCATTCTACGATCTCTTGGAGACAACGTATGATATGTGCCCGAAGTACGACCGAGATGAGACTGTATATTTGGACCGAAATATACAGAGAGTCTAATAAATTAAAAAATCCAATTTCAGTTAAATTTGTATTTTATTTTACACGTATTCAAACTAAAATCGAAAATATTTTGTTCCAATAATCAACAAGTTGACC
Organism: Melangyna quadrimaculata; assembly: GCA_949320155.1. Classification (NCBI taxonomy): domain Eukaryota; kingdom Metazoa; phylum Arthropoda; class Insecta; order Diptera; family Syrphidae; genus Melangyna; species Melangyna quadrimaculata. Next base: position 148,761,029 of record OX439485.1, on the reverse strand, counting down.
GGAAACCGTATTTTTCGGAGACGAGACTTAATTGTACGAGACCGAGACGAGACCGAACATTTTCGGTTTTAACGAGACCGAGACGAGACTTACAAAAGTCTCGCAGAGACTCGTCTCGTGGCTAGCCCTATTTGTGATAGTAATCCAGAATAATAGTGGTCTTAATATGGGAAAAATATGATGGTGAAACCTGTAAATCCAAAATAAATTCTGAAAGTATTCGCCGTGTTGATCAAAGTGTAAATCCAACATTATTTGTGAAAGGTTCGCCTGCAAATAGTACTTAGTAGTTTAAATATTACATAAACGTGTTTGAAATGGAAGAAAATATGGTGGTCAACCGTGTAAGCCTAGGATAAACTTTGGAAGTTTGCGCCACGCTTATTTGAATGCGAAGTAGTTTTCACAAACCTATGTAACTCGAAAAACAAATCCGAAAGTTTCCGCCACGTTTATTACAATGCGTTCAACGCATTCAAGGGCTTTGAATTTATAACGCGGTGGTGCAACGCAACTTTAAATACCAGCATGGCCTTAGGACGCGATTAACATTGACAGATTTTTCCAGTACTGAATAAAAAAGCAATCGGAAACTGGAAGGAACATGTGGACTGTACCTCTCAATCACAACTAATTACATCGACACACAAAAATCGTCAATAAAAAATACCGACGAAAGTTGTTCAATCTAAATTCACATACAGCTGGCATAGAACTGAATGCACCCATATTTGCGTCATTCAGCTTAATACTACGTTTTCATTAGAGCCGAAATGAGGTAATTTCGAAATTTGGCAAAGAAGTGTTTTCATTATCAAATTTGCTAATTTCATTTGACATCTCATTTCATTTTGAATGGCAGTTAACCGTTTATTTTTGTTGTTTTCTCTTTCTGTTTTATGTTGTTGAGTATAGTGTATTGATATTTCCAAAAACAAAAGCTTTTGAAACTGATTCCCGCTGGATGCATTCACCTAATTTCGAACCTAATTTTGTGCAAATGAGGTTGAAATTACCTCATTTCGAAATGTGATTTTGTGTGGGAAATTAGGTAATTTCGGATCTCATTTGGAAATTTGCAACGAATTTACCTCATTTCGCCCAGTGAAAACAGCATATAAGAACAAAACAAAATCAGTGACATAAAAATCAAAAATTTCAAAATAGTCAAAATCAACAACTTTTTGCGGAGGTAAGTTAACTTTTTTAGGCCTGATTCGGCTTTTCACGTATTTATCTCTGTCTTTTCTATTTCTAATTTTGACAGTTTATTACAAAAAAAATCTAAATCAAGGGATCAGCGTTACCACAAAAGTGTTACACTATTTTTAAATTTTATTTCGCTGTTACGTTACTTTTTTAATTTTAGTTCTTAACTTACGCACACATTTCTTGCAAAGTGTTTTTTACGCACAAGTTAAGAATTGGCTCGATTGTACTCAGCCAGTGTGATCGAAATCAGCTAAGCCAATATGTCAACTCGAAGCTCACTTCAACACCAGACACAGTTTCTATCAGTACCTATTAATGTTTAATATAACCCACAGATAAGAAAATTGTTGCAAGTTGTACTTGAACAAAAATGAAAAACAGAAAAATGTTGACAATAATATTTTATGGCAAAAAGTGTAACAAAAATGAAAGAAAAAGTAACATTGTAATACTACGTTTTCATTGCAGCCAAAATGAGGTAATTTGTAAATTAGCTCATTTGGAACGTCATTTCCTATACAAACTTGACGTTCCAAATGAGCTAATTTCGAAATTACCTCATTGCGGCTCAAATGAAAACGTAGTTTAACAACGAAATAACATTTAAAAATAGTGTATCTCTTGTTTCATTTCTAACATTGTGGTAACGCTGTTTGTTACCCTTAGTTTAGAGCTGTCGCTTGTGGGATAAGCCAAATTATAAGTGCCCGATTACACGATTCGTTTTTTCGGTTGTTTCGTCTTTCGTCTTTTTGACAGCTTGGGTGAGGGGAGTAGAAATGTAAAGGGAAGGAAGTAACGAAAGCAGGAATGAAATTTTAAAGACTTTTTCTGGTTGAACTTTGACGTTTTTGATTTGGCAACTACAATTCTCCTCGATGTAAGCAAAAAACGATTTGAACAAAAATTAATGTGTGGGAAAATTGTTTTTCGTGATATACGAGTATATTTGAGAAAGAAGTGATTACAAAATATTTGTATTTATTACTACTGATTATTTTCACACAAAACAATCCAAAATTCCATGAACGTCAAAATAACGAAAGGAACAAGGTCCGTTTTTCTCGAACCATGTAATCATGATTGTTTGTGCCTGTCAAAAACACGAAAGACGAAACGTACCAAAAATCGAACCGTATAATCAGGCTCTATAAATAGTGTTTTTATATGTTTTATTCATTACTCATTAATTTGCTAGCTATAGATTACCAATAAAAAACGCATATAGTTGCCGGAAATACGGACGTACTCCTCCTTTCGTTATTCTTAATTTTATAGAATTTGGAAATGTTTTGTGTGAAAATAATCAGTAGTAACATGCCGCCTCCACTGGCCATGAACGATGTCCACAATCCGATCTACAATCCAATCCACAATCTGATTTTCAATGGATATGTCACCGCATGGACAGGGATTTTTGCGACTCCATAGGATTTTTTTGTAGGCACGTTCATAGTCCTGACATCGTTCATGGCCAGTGGAGGCCGCATGTAATAAATACAAATATTTTGTAATCACTTCTTTCTCAAATATACTCGTATTTTGATATATTCAATCACGAAAGACAATTTTCCCATTCATTCATTTTTATTTTTTGGCAAATGAGAAACGTAAAAGTTCAACCACAAAAAGTCTTGAAATTTTCATACCTGCTTTCGCAACTTCCTTCCCTCTACATTTCTACACCCCTCACCCAAGCTGTCAAAAAGACGAAACAACCGAAAAAACGAATCGTGTAATCGGGCACTAAAATAAATACCGAACTGATAGATGGAAATTGCATGAAGCCAAAGAAAAAAAAAAACAACAAGAAAGTGCTTGATTACACGATTCGTTTTTTCGGTTGTTTCGTCTTTTTGACAGATTGGGTGAGGGGGGTAGAAATGTAGATGGAAGGAAGTAACGAAAGCAGGAATGAAAATTTCAAGACTTTTCTGGTTAAACTTTGACGTTTCTGATTTGGCAACCACAATGCTCCTCGATGTTAGCAAAAAACGATTTGAACAAAAATTATTGAATTGACAAATTGATTTTCGTAATTGGATAAACCTAATATACGGTTGTATTTGAGAAATAAGTGATTATAAAATATTTGTATTTATTACTACTAATTATTTTCTTACAAAAAACCCCAAATTCCATTAACGCCTAAATAACGAATGGAAGTACGTTACATACGTATTTTCGCGAACCATGTAATTATGCACGTTCATGCCTGTCAAAAAGACAAAAGACGAAACGCACGAAAACGAAAGATGGAAATTGCCTTTGACTCTTAGAGGAAGAAATAGAGGAACTGCGCTTGTTGGAAAAAAGTGAAGCAGTTTTTAAATTGGTGTGAGGTCTCACAAACCCAAATGCATTACAGCAGGGACGGAGTGCTCTTTGACGGCAACTCACTAGGGCGGCATCAGAATAGTAATTTTTGTTATTTTCCGAAGTTGTGTTAGTGGAATGTCCTAAAAAAAAGAAAGAGTAGGTACGTGCGTAAGGCAATTTTTGCCAATCTGAAATGTCAAATCGCTTGTGTGATTTTAAAAAAGAACAAAAAAAAGTGTTACAAATTAAAACGCATATATATAAAAAAAAACTTTGAAAAGACAAACCTTTTCAAGTGAATAAAATAGACATTGTGGTTATTTAGCAATCAACAAAAAAACATTAAGTGCGGTAAGAGCATTTCCTGTCACAAGTGAGTTTTATTATATTTTTCTCAAAGCAAGTGCTGTTAACTGTTTGTATTTGTGTAGATTAATTAACTATCGAAGAACATAGTATTTATAATGGATTAAACTTTAAACATGAACCATGAACAACATGAACTGATAGACACCTTACTGAACAGACAAATTAACATTTAAACATGAACTAATAAGTTGGCGAACGGAACAAATAGATATTTTATTACTAACTTATAACGTAAAAAATCGAACAAAAAATAATGTTTGCATAAGAAGGGCGCTTAACAGATAGTTGCGCCTTTCAACCTCCAATATAATCTCATGCACCCCTGTAAACAAGAATTTCAGTTTGACATTTCTGGTTCTTAAATTCTAATAAAAAAATATGTGCACATTTTCACCTAAATTATAATATTCTTGACTTAATTTAAAGTGTAACCCATTCTAAATATGTTGTTTAGTAGTTCATCAATCTAAAGACAAAAACTTTACATCACTTTTTTGAGAAAAATATAATAAAACTCACATGTGAAAGGAAAAGCTTTTATCCACCTTGTTTTGTTGATTTCCACAGCCCTGAACAATGCACTTCATGTTTTTTTTTAATTTATAAGAAGATCACCACAATGTCTAAATAAAAAAAAAAAAAAAAAATTGGGTGGCACAACGGCTCATGAAGAACCAGGGGCTATTGACAAACAACTTGCAACCATTCCTGAGTGCGCCTGTCGACAGGAATGAAAGGGACCTACAATTGTATGCCGAATCCGAACGGCTAGACGAGACGCACTTATTCGTGACAAGTGATACTCTTGGAGGATTTGTCAATTCCTCGCAAGAGGCAGTAGCCCTGAAAAAAAATCTTTATAGTTTTTAGGTGGATGAGGCTGGGAACCGAAACCCAGACCCCCAGCGTGACAACGCACATTATGCTACAGGCTACTACCAATGTCTAATTAATGCACTTTAATTTATTTGTTTTTTCAAAGTAATTGTTATATTAATTTGGGTTTTAACTTGTACCAATTTTTGTTTTCTTTGTATTTTTTTCTTATCACACGCTAACGATTTGACACTTCTGCTTCTCAAAAATTGCTTCACTCACTTAGAGCCTGATTATACGGTTCGTTTTCCCGTTCGTTTCGTCTTTCGTGTTTTTGACAGGCAAGAACGTTCATGATTACATGGTTCGCGAAAATACGTACGTACTTCCATTCGTTATTTTGACGTTCATGGAATTGGGGGATGTTTTGTAAGAAAATAATCAATAGTAATAATTAAAAATATTTTTGAATCACTTATTTCGCAAATACAAACGCATATTACGTGTATCCAATTACGAAAAACTATTTTTCAATTCAATAATTTTTGTTCAAATCGTTTTTTGCTAACATCGAGGAGAATTGTGGTTGCCAAATCAGAAACGTCAAAGTTCAACCAGAAAAAGTCTTGAAATTTTCATTCCTTCTTTCGTTACTTCTACATTTCTACTCCCCTCACCCAAGCTGTCAAAAAGACGAAAGACGAAACAACCAAAAAACGAATCGTGTAATCGGGCACTTACACTGTATATGTGACACATACCTCTTCCTCTATTTCTTTTTCTAAACTTTGACTACACTGTTGAAGATAAAAGTGCTGCCAAATTTGGATTAAATTTAAAGTGAATTAAATTTATTTAGGTTGCCATTACACTTTGCTGCAAGTGTAAGATATTAAAGGTCTTTTAAAAAAATAGGAGTACGAATGTTAAAGGAAATAATCAGAAACGTCAAAGTTCAACCAGAAAATAGCCTTGAAATTTTCATTCCTGCTTTCGTTACTTCCTTCCCTCTACATTTCTACGAATGTAGATAAACGAATCGTGTAATCGGTCTCTTTCAGAAAAATTGACAATAAAATATTAATCTTGTGTATGGCCCCAAAGAATCACTAAAAAAACACCCAAAAACCTACCCACCCCAATAAAATAAAGCTTTTCTGTATTTTTATAATCCATGTCCCCATTCGCCGTGTATTTCACTCAAATTCATATACACACGCAATTATTATCCATCTCCACTCTGGCACTCCCACTCCCACAGTACTGGGCATTCTTTCAGTTATCAGTTTGTGTAAAGATAATTTTTGTGTCGATTTGCTGTTCCTCCGCGATCAAGATCATTAGTTTATTTTCACCATAAATTTTTAATATTCGGAAGTAAAATTATTAAATAATTGTTATTTTATTAGTAAAGATAATTTTTTCCAAACCAAAATATCGATTTTCGTCGTAAAAAAGTACCTACCTATTTGTTTAAAAAATAAATTTGATTTTCAATAATGGTGCCGTTAGTTCGTGCCGTGCGTCGTGTACGTCGTTGGTGTTAGATTTGTATATAAACAAAGGTGTATTATAATATATACAGGTGTTAGTGTTTAGGTTATCGGTTTAATTTGGCAGTTAGAAAAATATTGTTAAATTCAAATTTATGTTGAAAAAAATTCGTGCTCCTTTAAAATAAAAACAAGTCGTTCGTTTTAATAAAACGAGAATGCAGGTGTGTGTTTCAGTTTTTAAGTAAATTATTTATCATAGAAAATCAGAATAAAAAAAAAATCTTTAAAATTATTTAAAGTGGACAAAATGTAAAAAAAAGAAATATCCCCTTTCTCAGTATTTTTAAAATCATGAAATTTGCCCCATTAGGTGTGTGTTTTGTTTTGTGTTAAAAAAGTGTTAGAAAGAACTGAATAATTCTTTTATAGTGTTTTAAAGTGCAAAAGTGCCTTTTTTGTGAAGAATTTAAAAAATGTTGGCCCAACCTATTCGATGGTTACCTACCTATAATCTTTTAAAAAACTTTGGGTAAGTTATTATTTTATTAAAAATATTTGAAATATTTCGCATACTTATGTATAATTGTGTAAAAGTGTTTTTCATTTGCCACTTTTCGTCTACCATCTACATCCTTGATTCAGAACTTCAAGCCGCGATCCAACTATGGGTCCATTGTTTTCATTTTTAAGCTGCTACCTAAGTTTTATTTTGTTCTCTTCTTCCACAAACTAAACGCATGCTTTTTCATTTTGTTTGAATGAAAAATATGCAAGCAATTGGGTAAGACCCTGTTTAGTTTGTGACTACTCACTACGTTGTGAGAAGACACTGCGTGTCGTTTACATTCTTGTAGTTTTCACTCATGTGTATCTCTGAACTCTCATAGAATTTATGGGAAAAATGCAACATTTTGGAAATGAAACATGACTGCTGACTACAATCTTTGTGTTTTCTTCTTGACTACCAACTTCGTTTCCCCCTCACCGACTTCACCAACAAACTACGGTCACTTCGCACTAAGCAGTCACAATCTAAACAGGGTCTAAGGCAGAGCTGTACATTTTCAAGTACAAGTACCAGTCAAGTACCAAGTACCTTGGACTTGAACTTGAAAAAACAAGTCAAGGTACTTGGTACTTGAAAATCATCAAGTACAAGTACTTTTTCAAGTACTTTCATCTAAGTTACTGGGTAGTTTACTTTAGTACTGCCCAGTACATTTTCAAGTACTTTTAAAGTACAAGTATATTTTCAAGTACTTTTCAAATACGAGTCCATTTTCAAGTATTTCTAAAGTATAAGTCTATTTTAAACACTGTTGAGTAGCCAAACGCATTTTCGCCGCCTCTTCTCGTTCTCCCAATGATGTCAATATCAACTGCATAAGCAAGTAGTTGAACAGACTTTTGAAAAATTGTACCTCTGTTGTTGACTTTCAAGTTGCGTACAATTGCTTTAAGAATGATGTTAAACAGAATGCATGATAACGCGTCTCCTTGCCTCAAACCTTACTCGCATCGAAGGGTTCGGTGGTGTTCTTACCAACTTTGACGCAGCAGCGAGATTTCTCCTTTCGGTAGAACTTTCGAACATCGCCCCTGCCGCTTCAAACAGGTCTCAATAGACTCGACCGGTCGCTTCGCATGCTGTCTCTTTTTCCTCCTGAGAATTCGGCGTTCCTCCCTTCGGTTTTGCCCGTAGACTAATTTTTTTTTTTTTTTTTTTTATATTAAGCGCGTGCAAAAGGGGTTGTGACTACCCTTAAGATGATATACACAGCACGAGCGATTAGGTAGATTGGAGGGGATTTAAAAGGAGATACCGATGCACATTGGTTTTGAACGGCTGTAGATCGAGTAGTGCGACTAAAGAAAGAATCTCTGTACTTAACAGTACGTCCGAAATTGGGCTCAAGGGTAAACTGATGGGCATTCCTAGAAGGGCGAGTATTACGGTTGAATTGTTTAAGGGGAGGAATGCAACTGGCCATTTCACTAGAGCATTGTTTATGAAAATAACGGTAAAATAACGAAAGACATGAAACATTTCGACGGTGCTCAAGAGATGAGAATGTTTCCGTTATAGTTCTTTCACCTTTCATTTTAAGAGCTCTCTTTTCAATTCTATCCAATAAACTCAAGTGGGTTATTGGAGCATCTACCCAAATGTGAGAGTTATACTCAAGTTTTGGACGAATAAAGGCTTTGTAGATCACAGCCAGATCAGAAGGGGAGAAAAATTTCTTGCATCGACTTCGAAAACCTAAACACTTAGCAGCATTTTTGGCGATGCCGAATATGTGGTCGTTCCATAAAAGGTGGTCTATGACACACATACCGAGGACTGAAAGCTTTTCGGTTTTCTCAATGCAAATGCCACTCATGGATAGTGGCATGGGGGGTGGGTTTTGTTTTAACGACAGTAGACAGCATTGAGTTTTTGAAGCATTAAATTCTACACGATTTTTTATTCCCCATTGGACAATGCTGTCGAGATCAGAATTTAATGAGCTTATCATACGCTGCCGTTCAAGTTTCACATCCGAAGGACATGGATGTGAATCTAAGAACGAATATGAAAAGCTGAAGTTACTGTCGTCAGCGAAACAATTTAATGGATTAGAAGTTTCAGATAAAAGATCGTTTATGAATATAAGGAAGAGAGTCGGAGACAGAACGGAGCCCTGGGGCACACCAGCATTTATTTTGTGAATTTCAGACTTGAAACCATCCAATACAACTTGTATTGAACCGTCCGAAAGGTAATTTCTAATCCAACGAAGAAGAGATTCATCGATACCAAATGCACGCATTTTCGATAAGAGAGCTTGATGCCAAACTCTATCAAACGCTATTGAAATATCAAGGGCAATAATCTTACTTTCTCCAAAACGATGTTAAGATTTGTGCCACTGTTCGGTGAGATATACCATCAGATCACCAGTGGACCTATTGCTACGAAAGCCGTACTGCCGGTCATTAACAAGCTTTCGTTCTTCGAGATATTTCTTTAGCTGAAAATTAATCAGCGTTTCCATGACCTTGGAAAGAAGGGACGTAAGCGCAATTGGCCGATAGTTGGAGGGGGAAGAAGACACGCCTTTTTTAGGGACAGGCTGGACAAATGCTGTTTTCCATCCACTCGGAAAGAGACCAGTAGAGTAGGACAGATGGAAAAGCTTACGCAGTGGTTTTGCCAGCGTTGAAGAACACCTCTTCAGAACAATGGGAGGGATACTATCCGGGCCAGCGGATTTGTGTATATCGAGATCTTTCAGAACTCTGGCAACTGCACGAGTGCGGAAGAAGATTTGTCCCATAGAATCATTTGCGCTGTCAAGTACAGGAGGAGTCATAACACTTTCAGGCAGCGACGAATTAACAGCAAACTGTGCTGCAAGCAAATTGGCTTTATCGATTGAGCTGACAAAAGGAGTATCGTTGAAGACGAGTGTTGGAACCGAGGACGAGGTGGTATTTCGTATGTTTTTTACAAATGACCAAAAATTTTTACTACCTTTGGGACATTGTAAAATTTTTTGCCGTAATTTTTGATCATGTAAAAATTTGGTTCGTCGAATATGAACGTTACAGGTCTTTCTAGCTTGTTGAAACTTTTTCCGGTTTTCCTCAGTAGGGTTGGCTTTATAACTTCGGAAGCTTACTTCTCTAACCCTAATAACCTCCTTACAGCTCGAATCAAACCATGAGTTTTCTTTGGGTTTGATAGATTTCACCCTATTCGGGATAAAATTTCTCATTCCACAAAGAATTAAGTTTGCCATATCTGCACTGGAATCTACGTCACTAACGAGGAAGCATAGTGACCAGTTAAAGTTCCTGAAGAAAACATTGAGACCGTCCCAGTTGGCTTTCTCGTACTACCAAACGGTTCTCTTGGGAGTTTTTTCTTTAACTGTGTTTTGGTGGCACAAGATATGACACAATGGTCTGATGTGCCTAGAGGCGATAATACACTTATAGTGTATTTATCAGGGTCAGAGGTAAGAAACAAATCTAGAGTGTTGGCGGATTGACCTGCAACGTCAGGAGTAGGCTCGTCGACCAGCTGAGTTAGGTTGTTTATCTCAGCAAAAATCTCGACATACCTTCCTTCGAGTGTTGTCTGACCCGAATAGCGTAGCCATGAAGAATTATGTACATTGAAATCGCCCGTAACAATGATTTCACTGTGCGGAAAATGAGAAATAATTCTCTGGATGGAGTCGGATAGTGCATCGAATTCGTTGGAAGTCGAATTACTATCCAAACTAGGACTACGATAAATAAAACAAGTATGGATGATGCGCTTATGGATGGTGAATTTAAACCACATGAAATTAAAGTTCGTATTCAAACATGAACCATATTGTGGTTGAAGCTGATAAGCAACATCATTGCGAACATACACGGCGAGACCATGATGTGGAAGAAATAGAGGCACTAAGCTATAACCATGTAGGCTGAATTCCGAGTGGTCGGTATTTTCCCCTACCTGGGTTTCACTTAGTGCCAAAACAGCTGGCCTGTTTTTCACAGTATGGACATATGCAGCACAAAAATTCTGCCTCAGTCCCCGAATGTTGCTGTAGTCAACCCTTAATTCACCCACCATTACAATAAACAGACATAAAAAAACAAATCAGACAGTTATCTATCCTGATATCAAGTTTGGGCCCCCAATGACTTCACAGTACAAGACTACTAGTGTTATGCCTAAAAAAGCAGTGTACTGATCCGCCCCTGGATACACAAAATCAATAACAGCAATTTATCTGATATGCATTGGCTTAGTCGATTACGAGCATTGTATGAAATTAACTTAGATCCTTGACCCCTCTAAGGGGCACAGGACGTCAACTACCGCTACACGCCATCTCGTTCGGTTTCTGGAAATGTATTTTAGCTCTCCCCAACTTTTACCGAGCTTTTGTGATTCCTTGTCGACTGTTCTGCGCCAAGATTTTCTCTGGCCTCCAGGTCTTCTGCCATCTTGGATGAGTGGATCCCACTCCATTGCATGTCTCGCAATAGAGTCTGCACCACGGTGTAGGGTGTGACCAATCTACTGCCACTTTCTTTTCCTAATAACGATGTCAATAGAACTTTGGCCCGTTCTCCGAAGGAGTTCTTGGTTGGAGATGGTGTTCGGCCAAAAAATCCTTAGGATATTTCGGAGACATCTATTTTCGAAAGTTTATAGCTTCCTTGTAACAGAGGCGGTCACTTTCCATGTACTACACCCATATAGTAGTACTTACTCTACGTTCGACCGGAACAGTCGCCGCTTGGTCTTCGTACTGTAGACGTTGCTCCTCCAAACTTTAGACAGCATGCCGAAAGCAGCTTTAGCTTTACTGATTCGGCAGTTAACATCTTCATCCGTACCACCGCCGTCTTTTGAGACAACACTACTGAGGTACAGGAAGTTGTCCACCGCTTCAACCTGCTGTCCCGCAACGACAACTTGAGAAGAAGATTCAGAAATGTTGAGGATTTTTGTTTTCCCGGCGTTGATCCTCAAACCGACTTTGTTTGCCTCGCATTCCAGATTATTCACCATATGATGAAGATCCATAATGTTGTGCGAGAGCAAACAAATATCGTCAGCGTAATCAAGATGTTGCAGGAACGAAAACATCGTCCATTGAATTCCACGCGCTTGCTCGGCTAGAGCTGCATGAAGGACATCCCCTATAACCACCAGGAAAAGTAGTAAAGATAGCAAACATCCTTGACGAACTCCGCTATGGATATCGAAGTCCTCTGATACCTTTCCGTTGTGTAAGACTTGACACGATGCACCCTCGTAGGTAGCCTTTATAATGGCGATAATCTTCTCGGGTACTCCTCTCCTACGTAAAGCTCACCAAATGAAATCTCGATTCAAACTATCGAAAGCCTTTTCGAAGTAGACGAAGAGCAAATGAGGAGGGGAGCGGAACTCCACGATTGTTCTATTATGATCCTCAAGGTGTTGATGTGATCAATGCAGGATGAGCCTGCACGAAATCCCGCCTGCTCTTTGTCGAAAGTAGAATCGAGTTGTTCTTTGATTCGTTCCAAGATTATTTTCGCCATTATCTTTGCCACCGCAGGGAGGCCACAGATCCCTCTCCAGTTTCCGCAATCCGTAAGATTTCCCTTTTTTGGTAGTTTGACGATCATCCCTTTTTCGATTCAATGGGGAAACTTTCGTTCTCCAGGTCTGCTCTCTCAGCAGCTCTGGTTCTAGTTTGCAGTATTGATTGGTATGCATCATTTTTTCCTGCATGGGCCAGTTTGCATTCTTTATCGAACGAGGGGTTTCATTGTGGTGGCCTAGCTAAAACCAGAACCTACGTGGTGGCACTTCTGATGTCACTTTGGCAGTGTTTCAACTGGTTCTCTGCAGATGATGCTAGTGGCAGGCTTTCTGAGAAGTTAGGAATAACGTAGTCTGCAAAGGTCCTAGCGAACTCTTGCGATTTTAACTTCTTTTAAATCATTTCACAGCATTCGTCGTTGTGGCATCATGGGTATCCGCATTGGTACTTGAGCTACCACCAAGTAGTGACCCGAGTCCATGTTGGTACCTCGGAACGTTCGGACATCCAGGATACTGGAAGCATATCTTTCTTCATATTTTTCATATTTTTCTTTATTCATGTCAATAAAGCCTTAAGATCAGATCTTTTTAGTTGGCTTTAAAAAATTTATTATTATATAACAACAAAAATGTCAAACTTAACCATATAGTAGATACACAAAAGAAATTTTGATTAAGTTAACAATTTAGTTCGTTTTCAAAAATATATGTATTGAAAAAATAAAACAAAAATAATAATAATTTTGTTTTTAATTGATGAAAATAGAGTGGAGATGCAATGCTACGTCTGGTTTCTGCAGATGGTGTTTAATAGAGGAGATGAATTCATTTAAATTTAAAATATTTTTAAAACCAACAGGTAGACTATTCCAAATTTTGGCACCCAAGACAAAAAAGGACCTACGAGTTTGTAATACCAAAGCTCTAGGGATATTTAAATTTTTAGTGCCCAACTATGATGAATATTGAAGTTTATCGTAGAGATAGACAGGCTGTTTTTGATGAATTAAGTTAAAAATAAATTTGCAGATTTCAATTACAAAGTATGACATAAGAGGAATACCGAAGATACAATTCGTTAAGTGAGATACATGATCATACTTTTTTAACGCGTGGACAAAACGCACACATGCATTAAAAGCAACATTAAGCTTTAGTTTGGTAGTTGAGTCCATGCCAGCATATAAAGGTGCCCCATATGATATAATTGGTGCAAGTAAGGTTTTGACCAACAGAAGTCTACTTTTTAGAGGTATAAAATATGAGATTTTCCACAAACGTCTAAGGCAACCGTAAATGACTCCTATAATTTTATTAACGTGATTGTTCCAAGTCAAAGTTTTGTTAAATAAAAATCCCAAATTCATTACTGAAGTTTTAAAAGGAATAACTTGCCCGTTAATAATAATATTTGGAAAATAAGAGTCGTCTAGGTTTGTTTTATAAACTACAATACTTTGAGATTTACAAGGATTTATGGTTAAGTTTATTATATATACTATTCAAATCATCATTAATACTGTAAACTCCATCTTCGAGTAGACCCAAACGAAAAGATACATAAATTTGAAGGTCATCAGCATAAAGATGACATGAACTGTACTTAATTACATCACTAATGTCATTTATGAACATACTGAATAAAATAGGGCCCAGTAATGACCCTTGTGGAATACCACACCTCAAGGCTACTGTATCCGATAGTACAGAACCAATAAAAACAGCTTGTTGGCGATCGGATAGAAAACTTTTAATCATTTCAACAGCACTTATTGAAAAATCAAACTTCAACTTTAACTTTTCAAGCAAAATGCAATGGTCAACCGACCCAAACGCATTTTTGAAATCAAGTATGGTTAAAATTGTAACCTTGTCTTGATCAATAGATAATCGAATGTCATCGGCAACCTTTAATGCTGCAGACACACAGCTATGTTTCTTACGAAAACCCGATTGAAACGGAGATAACAAGTTGAAGGACTCAAGATAAGCATTAACTGATTCAGCATAAGTTTTTCCAATCCTTTTGAAAGGAACGGTAGAATGCTAATGGGCCGATAATTTGATAAATCCTGACTAGAACCTTTTTTTGGAAGAGGGATAACTTTAGCAAGTTTCCACGTGCTAGGAAATATTGACCTCATGAGACAATCATTATAAATATTGCATATGCTCGGTAAGATGAATGGTAGAATCAGACGTACAAATTTAGGTGAAATTTCATCAAGGGCCAAGGCATTAGACTTAATTGAAGAGAGTGCAAATATACAGTCATCCATTGAAGCACAATTAAAGTAAAACGACCCATTTAAGCCCACATGTCGATGGGTGGTGGCTGTTGAACTTGGCGTGCTTGTCGAGGCAAAAAAGGCATTGAGGCTATTGGCGAAAGCAAGATCAGCATTATATACAGGGTTAGATTTATTAGTTGCACCAATCTTTTTTAAATTATTCCAAATTATCCTTGTTGAATTATTTGAGGCATCTAATAAATTGAAATACATTACTTTTTTAGCATCTCGTATTGCTTTCACGGTAAGGTTTCTAGAAAACTTGTATCTTTCCCAATCACAATCAGACCTCGTATTTTTAAACACATTATACAAAAAGTTTCGTTCGCACAAAAGATTCTGGATGTTAATCGTTAGCCAAGGGCAACTTCTGCTTGTTTTATACCTCTTCAGTGGAATATATTTATCGTACAAATACTTTATCATGCTATTCAAAAAATCCACCTTAAAGTTGACTGATGTGGAGGATATAAATGGCAGCATGTCTATGTACGATAATTCATTAAGAAGTTCATCCACATTAACATTTTTGAAATCACGATAAAAGTAAGTATTTTCGGTACTAGTCGACTCAACTTTCACATCATAAATTAGAAAAATCAAATCATGATTGGCCACACCATTTAGTTGGTTAAAAAACGATACTTTGCCTGCACAAGAGACTACAAACAAATCAAGACAGGTGGCACTATGATTAGTAATTCTTGTTGGTAAGTAACTAACCACACCCATACCATGGGAGTCGAACAAATTTTGTAAATTGGTAGAGAAACTGTTGATCACACTCATATCTATATTCAAATCTCCACATAAGATGATATTTTCATAGCAAGCACTGTGTCTTGACAAAAATGCTTCAAATTCATTGAAAGGAAACCTGCTTGGATGCCTATAAATTCCATTTATTAATACTTTTTCATGAGGTAGGCTTAATTCAATAAGTAAACATTGAATATCATTTAGGTTTAAAAAATCTAAGCATCTAGCCGGTATACCGTCACGAACATAGATGACAACTCCACAAGCACGACCAACCCCATCCAGTCTAAAAATCCGATAACCTTCAATAAACATCATATTGTCATTTATACTTGCATCCAACCAAGTTTCTGATATACAAATAATATCAGTGGTTTTCGAACAAAAAAGAATCCTCAATTCATCAATTTTTGATAAAATGCTACATACATTTACGTGGCAAACTTTCAAGCCCGCAGACCGCGAAGATAAGATATTTAGCATTATTTTAGATAGGTCTTCATTTGTATTAGATTTGCCAAAAGAAAATCCACTACTTGTATTACTGTTCATAAAGTAAGTTATATGGGAAACTCTAAGAACACCCACATCCACAAATAACAGACAAAGAAATGCATCTCCTGGAAATTAAGGTAATTATAATTTAAATTAGAATTCATAACAAAATTGAAAATAGCTCTATACATTAATATAAAGTTTAATAAATTGTAATAACAATAGTAATTGAAAACAAAAGCAAAGAATAGTAAGTAATAATAATAGTTATAATAAAGAGAACTGATAAGACAAAATAAACGAAAAGAATTTTAATCAAATAAGTATAACCGCATACGCTTTTTGTTATTGTTGATTGTTGTTGACATCTGTGTTAGAAGCTGATTGCAATTTTACAAGTTCTTCTATGGAATTTATTTTTATAAAGTTGTCTGTAGGTTTTATCTTTACCGTGATGATCCCATTAAATGAATGCACAGAATGAAGGATGTTGTTTAGTTTTAGCTTCATTGCAGCTTTTCGGATTTTAATTGAGTTTGTTGAGAGGCATTCAAATGCCCCGATAGCCCTTTTAGACACAAAACCTATATTATCTAGGGTGACAGCACCAGCAGCAAAAAAGAGACGCAGAAACATTACCCTTTCATATGGTAATGAGAATTTAACTAGAACTGGTGGTGTGTATTCCTTGGGAGAATTTCCATTATGATTTGAGTTGGTCGCTCCAGTGTTCTGGTCTACAATCATTGCGCGCTTTTGAAGTTTAGGTTTGAGTCGAAAAATGTCAAAAGAAGGAACCTCGTGTTTGATGAAAGAGCAAATTTTGTTGAATATTTCTTTCAGGTTTTCTTTTGGAGTTTCAGGGATTCCCGTAAGAATTAGATCACATTTACGAATTTCATTTTCAAGCTTGTTAATTTTCTCGTTTACAAGTTTAGATTCGGCAATATAATGTTGCTTGGAAACTTTTTGCTGGATCTCCACTTTTAATACACTCAATTCATTTTTAATATCACTCATAAAATTATCTACTTTTGTTGTTAGTTTAGTTATGTTATTGTTCACTAATGTTTTAAAATCAAGCACTTCCTTTTTAAGGCCAATCATTTGACTATCCAATTTCATGTCCAGTTTTTGTATACTTTTGGCTATGTCCTCCATTGTTACCGACATTTTAGCAAGATAATAAAAATAAAATCTATTTAAATCACTGTAGGGATTATTTAAGGTTTAAATAAAATTGTTATAGTGCGAGTTTAATTATTTAAAGACAATTAGTAAATTAAATATAAAAAATTGCAGCAGCTAAGAAGTCACACGTGTGTTCTACTCGTTTGACATTTCGTTCTATTACAACATAGTCAATCTGGTTGTCGGTTCGTTGATCCGGAGTCCGCCAGGTCCTCTTGTGTGTATTGAGGTGTGGGCATCAAGTGCTTGTTATGATGACATTTCGGCCCGCCGCAAAGTCAATTAGCCTGACTCCGCTACCGGAAGTGTTGTCGTGCAGACTGTGTCTTCCGCCTATCGAACCCAAAATGCTCTTCTTTCCGATCTTGGCGTTGAAGTCACCAAGATTAATCTTTACATCGTCCTTAGGGCACCTATCATACGTTTTCTCGAGGAGATCGTAGAATTCTTCTTTGGTTGTGTCATCTTCTTCTTCCGTTGGGGCATGAGCACAGATCAACGTTATGTTTTTGAATTTTTCTATGATGCGGATTGTGACCAGGCGTTCGCTTACATTTCTAAAGCCTAGTTCTTCTTGCCTTAGTATTCCCCTTACCACAAAACCACAACCAAAAAAGCAGCTGGCCCTGCTCCTTGCAGCGCTCGGCGTAGTAGATGTCACAAGATTTCATCCTTCGTATGCCCTCTCCATCCCATCGCACTTTCTAGGTAGCTGTAACGTCAGTCTTTTGCCTGTCCAAGCTCTTCGCTAGTTGTTCGGCTGCACGTGGCCTGTTTAAAGTCCGGTAATTCCACGTGCAGATCCGAAATTCATTGTCCTTGTTTCGTTTGCTGGGGTCGTCAACATTAAAATCATCCATATCCGAGGCTTGTGCTTGTTTCCAGATCCGAATCTGGATCCGAGGATTCGACACTGGATCCGGATCCAAGGATCCGACACTATCCGAATATTTCGGATATCGGATCCTGGATCCAGCTCTGGTTCGCATTTTCGGATCTTATCCGAATATCCGGATAGTTTGAGGATCCAGAACTGACTTTAAGCTCTAATTTAATGCTGCTTTGAATAGCTCAGCAGCGAGAAATTGTTGACCTGCGTCGTCTAAGTTAAATGGTAACGTCTGTCTGACAGTGGAGTTAGAGTCGTAATCGCCGTTATAAAGTTTACAGAAGTGATCTTTCCATATTCTCAGAATCGACTGCGAATCCACTATTATGTTCCCTTGCTTCTTCTTTGCAAGCTTCGGTTCGGGTATTTTTTAACTACCATCATTGTTTAATTAACTGTCGTTGATTTTGGAAATATTTACATATTTTTGTTTAGGAAACAGAAGTTCAAATATAGGTAGATAGAATCATAACCCAGACCCACTAACCCAATATATTTTTTCTAATGTGTGAACCAAAAAATTCAAATTAGCTACCTTCTGATTCTTTTGACTTACTTATCTTATTGTTCATTGACTTTCATTTTTCTTTTTCATGAATATTTTCAACCCTAAGGAGGACTGACTATGAGCTAATTTCAATGCAGATAAACAATCGTAGATTTTCCCCTTCATGCCTTACCTTCAATAACTGATGATGGGTCGTTCATTTATCAAAGACATATTTCAGATGTTAATCGCATAGTTAATGTGAGTTTTATTTTACGGTATGCATTCATCCGTCACAATGAGAAAAAAAAATACATCACAATAAAGGAGTCGGCCGAAGAAAAGTGAAAATATCCAAATGAATTTCCATTGTTTTTAGTATTTTGATGGCACTCAGATGGAATCATTAAAAAATTAATTTCCCACTAAGTTATAAGTGAAGGTGCAAGGTGGGAATTTTTAAAAAGGTATCAAAGTTTTTTGAACCTAAATGTTCGATATTGCAGTTTCTTTTATGATTTGAAATTTTTGATGTTATGGTCATAAGTTTTTTTTCAAATTGTACCATTAGTGGCCTTTTTTAACAATAGATAATTAAATTTGGTGGCACAAAATCTAGTGCAGAACCATGACCTAGTGACTTAGTTATTATTACTTGCAACAAATTGTGAGTGCGAATGATAAGTGCAATGAAAGTTATTTAGGTACATACAGTTTACTTCCGAATTCGAACGGGAGAGCCGATACCTTTTGAAGACGCTTACGGTAATTAACGCCTAATCTCAGGAAAAAAATAAATTTTAGTTAAATTATGGACGATATTGGTAAAACAGATTGAAACAGGTAAAACATCGAGACGGATTAAGTAATTAGTAATATCACCGATAAATCCGGTAAAAAAAATGACCATTCTGTTAAAATTATCCGGAATAATCCGGTAAAAAGAGACAAATATGATAAAAGACGAACGTGGTAAATTTACACACGGATCCAGTAAAATCACAACTACAGTTGGTAAAATCATGGAAGGAGAACAGAAGAATAAAGAAGAAACGGACGAATCTAATAAAAACCCGGACAACTCTGCTAAACTTACAGAAGAACTGGCTTTAATCACAGCCGAAGGTGGTTAATTCACGGAAGGATGTTGTTAACAACGGATGAATATTATAAAAGCACGGATAAATCTGGTAAAATCACTGATAAATCCGGTAAATCACTGATGAATTTTAATAATATAAAACGACGTACGAACATGGTTAAATTACAGACAATTATGGTAAACACAGGGAAGAATCTGATAAAAAAATTGACGAATCTTATAAAAGCACAAGTGAATCTGGTAAAATCTTTGATGAATCCGGTTGAATCACTGATAAATCCGATAAATTCACAGCCGTATCTGTATCACAGCCGAATCTGATAAAATCACGGACGGATCTGTTGAAATCACAGTCTTAGATTGTAAAACCGGGGAAGAATGCGGTAAATTCACGATCGAGTCTGGTAAAATCATAAAACGGTCTCGAGGTTAACCCTATAAAAACTGAACTAGTTCTGTTTACCAAGGAAAGGAAATTAGAGGACTTTAAACCCTCCCAGCTTAATGGCATTTCTCTGAAACTTTCCAAAGAAGCTAAATATCTTTGAGTAATCCTTGATTCCAAGCTAACATGAAAACGTAACACAGAGGAAAGAATGAAAAGAGCACTCCGTGATTTCTACACATGCTTAAACCCTTCGATGGGGTATGCGACCACAGGTTATCCATTAGATGTATACTGCAATTGTTCATCCCATACTAACCTATGGTTCGATTGTGTGGTGGAAGGCCGTAGGAAAAATTAGATATCTCAAAAACCTGAACAAGGTACAGAGACTAGCCTGTATAGGAATAACGGGGGCACAGAGTTCTACGCCACAAGCAGGGCGAGCACATAAGATACACAGAAGCCAAAAGCGCACTTCGGCTTCAAGAAATGAGCTCTTGGAAGCACAGCATGGGTCATCTTTCAAAGGTATGAGACAGTAGCCGGACTTGATGTACAGACTGACTATACGTATCACCCATAATAGATTTTAACATACACTTCCCTATTTTTATTCCCGAAAGGCATTGATGGGAACCCAACTTACTTATCAGTGAACAAGGTATCCCGTTCTACACTGATTGGTCAAAAATGGAAGAAGGAACAGGACCAGGGCTGTTCTGTGAACCTCTCAATATAAGAGAAGAAGAAACTCCCAGTGTCTTTCAAGCTGAGATTTACGCTATTGAAAAAGCGGCCGAAACAATACACAAGAAAAAACTGATCTCGTCGGAGATCAAATCTTTCGTGGACAGCTAAGCTGTAATCAAAGAATTAGCCAGCAAGACTATAAGATCACTGATGAATCTGGTAAATCGATGAATCAATCCCCCTATGTAAGGTGACATCAAATCGCTAAGTGGATGTCACTTAGACAAAGGAGGAGTTGTATGGTAACGTGAAGCTTGTTTATCGTTCCAGGGCGGGGGAGGTGTGCTGAGGGAAAAGTTGAAACTACACGAAATATTATTTCTTCATTAAACGTTACTTTTAGCTTAAATAAGATATATACCCTATTTGCTAGGCTTCCCAATTCGAAAGTGTATAACCCTTCTCGAAGCCTTAATGCCAAAAGTCTTATAATGTCTAACCACCATATCCGATTAGTCACTTAGCAAATCACTTTATCTCGAAACCTTATAAGTTATAACTGTACCTTGTGCCCAAAATGAATATAACATTTTCTGCCTTCAATTACAGAAAATGGTATCTATACAAAAAGCAAACTTAACTCTTTCCTTTCATCGACTGCAATTTGTTTGCCGCCATATTGATTATTTATCTTCTTGTACGTATCTACACACGCAAACAGTTTTATCAATAAGTCAGAAGCAAAAACCAAAGTGTAGCTACCAAGAAACCTACTGGCAAAATCTATATATATCCACGTTTTTCATTACCTTTCCCCAAAAGTCATATCAATAAATTGGTCCCACGAGGAGTTGAACATAACTATACCACTGCCACAGCAACACAAACGCACACTTCTTTTGATTGTATGTACCTATTTAGTTAGGGATAAATGTATGTATAAAGGAAACATAAAATAAGTCACGTTGAAAAGCAACCGCAGAGTGCCAAAGGCAATAAATTAATTAGAACATCTCTCAGCACTAGCAACACTTACTTCGAATCGATAGTCACTTCCAATTTACTTCAGTATCATACTACACATCCCTTGGGGTTACACAATATACCTATCCACCCCATACCAATCCCATTCCCAGTCGTCGTCGCCTCCTTCTGCTTTAGCTTTTTACTTCGATTCATGCTTAGGTACATAACATCAACCCAACTATCTCTGATTAGTTTTCGCAGCAAAATTTCTCACAATCATTGCTGCCTCTCTCTCTGGTCTCTGCTGCCTGGTCTGGCTTCGTTGGCTCTGAAGCAAACATTTGAGTACAGCTAGTAGTAGTTACATAAGGCATTCCAGAGAAAACGAAATGATAAAAATTATCCCGTCCCTCCTTATCGCCTCCTGATGCCTTCCACATCCATCACCAACATACCCCTGTGCGCGCACATAAATTCATCCCCTATAGATATACCGTTTTCTAATTTAAGAGCAGGTGAAATAACCGCAGGCAATAACATCAACATTAACATCAATTGCACCAACCTAGCGAGCAACCGCCATCACCGAACACCAACCGACTCGCCCCCAAACGCCTATTCTCTCACCCTCAGTCAGTCAAGCTCAGTCAACCTTAACTTGATATCTGGTAGGAACGTACATGTCGGCTCAAAACCAAAACCCAGACCCAACCCTAAGCCTTCACAAAGTCAACAGGTAAATGATTTCGAAGTCTGGATAGCTTGGCTATGGCTATGTCTGTTTAAACGAAGTGTTTCACTATTTTACCCTCGGGAAAATACGTTCTCTCCTCGCCTTATATCCTTTACTTGCTGCTGTTCAACCTGCTCTTCTGGTTCTGGTCTAGTTGGTGTAGCTACTTTGTTCCCTGCAACAGGTTGATATATCATCATCATTCTCTTGCAGTGTGTCGTGTCTCGTCCTCGTCCTGTCCGCAAAAGGATACACACCCAAGAGCCCATCACCAATCGACCAATTGAAGCTACCGTACATCAACAGGCATAATATATATCGAGATGACACACTCAGAACAGCATATACCCGGTCTTCGAGCCCTCTTTGTGTAAATAAGATCGACCGACCGACCATACATGTATTCATAAACAAAAACGACCGAAAAAAAAGAAGCAATTGTAAACCCAGGGTCATCATCATTGCACATTTATGACAGCAGCAGGTCACACATCTGGTGAAGAGGGTGAAACTGACACCAATCTACTGGCAGCGAGGGCACAGCTATACACTACCAGAACTACAGTGAGGGTTTACCGTCGTCGTCGATAATGGTGGGAAAATTGAAAACAAAGGTTTTTCCCTTCTGCACTTGATTATTAAAAAAAAAAAATATCCACATCTATTATAAAAGAGACAAGAAAAGCCCTCACAATGATATGCAAGATGAATTTCCATCTCCAATTTGTTCTTCAACAATAAAAAATAATTGTGTGAAAATTAGCAAGCACACGGTAAAAAAAAATAACAAAAAACGGTTTTAATAGTGTTTCTATTTGTATTATGAAAGTCTTCTAACAAAAATTTAAATTCAAAAGCGTTTTTATGATGTTAGAACTATTAGACTTCTGGGACCCTGGTAGACATAAACATTTTGTAGTTACTTTAATCTTCATAGAACTAACAAATTGTGCTATTTTGCTTATAAACTTAAAGTAGTTACTAGGTAGGGGAGGTTGGAAGGTACATAAATAACGGCTAGTTTACCTAACTCGTCGGTGATACATTATCAGCTTTGGAATATGTCGCTTTGAGTCCCAATAACTCGTACTTGCTGTAGGGGAAATGGAGATCAATACAATACAAAACTTTGGCAAGCACCCACTGTTGCATCATAGTCGGGGCTGGCCACGAGACGAGAAAAGTCTCGGTCTCGCATGATGAGACCGAGACGGTACGAGACGAGACTGGCTTTTAAGCAACCTAGACGCGACCGAGACGAGACTGCATATTTGGACCGAAATTTACAGGGAGTCTAATAAATTCAAAAATTATACGAGACCGACTCGAGACCGAGACGAGACTGAAAATTTGCGATTTTAACGAGACCGAGACGAGACTTACAAAAGTCTCGCAGAGTCTCGTCTCGTGGCCAGCCCTAATCATAGTCCTTGCAGTTTATTCTCATAGCATCCTAATGGTATCGTCAAGCTCCATACATGTTTGCATTTAACACCATCCGAGGACGAGCCGTAACTGCTAACCTACTTATTTAAGAAGGGCTGCAATTTGGATGAACCTAACCCTTACCCTACAGCACTCTTCAGTTAGTGTTGTACTTTAGCTAACACCAACTCCAAGTACGCACTATAAATTGTTCGAAGAAAAGTCCCCTTCCAATTTAGACGAGGTATTTGTTTAATACGTTATCCCTCCGGGTTAGACTCGAATACTCGAAGTCTTTCCATCGTTTATTCTATATGCTCTAGCCGTCTTGGCCGCAGCGTTCACATTTGCTTGACAACTACTGGTAAAGTTCTTCGTGGAGTAGGGCAGACTGGGTACGGTTGAAACAATTTTGCTTATTTCGTCTATAGTGTTGCCATTTGAACACCGAGCCATGTTGATGGTATTTTAAATGAAAGACCATGTTTTTATCCACATATAGACAGTGTTATTTTAAAACCATGTGCATTTTTTTAAGTATACGTCAAATTAAAAAAAATACAATTTGTTTCAACCGTACCCATACCAGGGCCGGTTGAAACAGTGATTGGGTTCAGTTGAAACAAATGTAAATAGTGCATAATTTTACATAAATGTTTATGATTTTTTTTTTTAAATTATAACGTAAATTATGACATTGTTTGAAAAAAGTTATTAGTCTCCAGTGTTTCAATGTTTTTCAAAAGAAAAAAGGAAAACATTAAACAATAAACAATAAGAATGAAATACTTTAAAAATAAAACGTTACTTTATTAAATAATTTAATAACTTAAAGAAAAGTTTTCTTCAATTTTGATTGGGCAGAAACCAATAAAATTACCATTTCGGAATATTCAAGTTCGTAATTGTCGTACCCAGATACATTGTTTCAACCGTCCCCAATACCTCTTGTAGGTAAACAAATATAAATAGTGTCGGCAACAATACTGACACACTGAAAATAGTCACCATATTATATTTTACACTCTTCACTTCGATCACAAAAACATACTCGATACTCTCCAACGAATAGAAATTACGGTAATAGGAAAAACATTCGAACAAAAAAACTTACTTTTGGATGTCAAAAAACAAAAAGGCCTCTCGTAGATAACTGAAGCGTGATATGACCGAGGTAAGATTGAAGTTCGTCTTTTAAACTGTTGCCGCTTCGTGCGTCTCTGAGACCAATTCACCCACCACCCACGGTTTGCAAGATATTTGCGTTATTTCAACCGTACCAGTCTCCCCTATAACCCTCCAGAGGCCATAAACGTTAACGGGGTCGATTATTTCGCAAAGATATTTTAGCTCGGTGCGTTAGCTGTAGTGATATCTTCATCCGCATTCAATATAGTACACGTCTTAGTATCGTGCTGCCGTGAATGGAATGACCAATATCTTATTTCTTTGATCTTTGAAAAGACCGATTGGCAAAAGCGATTCCGCACTTGGCTTCTTGACTGATGGTATTTCCAGATGTTGTACGTAGCGGGCCGAGCTAGAGAAAGTCCGTGAAGACATCGAAATCGAAAATATAGCAGTTTTTTATGCTCTGTCTGATTTTTGTTGAATGTCAAAAAATTAAATCTAAAAGTCGGTTGGCTTTATTGTCCTCGGGGCTCGGGGTGTTCCGTCCCGGTTGTCAAGTTGTGGTTTAGGTGGGGAGATGGGCTGGCGTTTAGCCATGGTGATATGCTGACCCAGTGTCAGCGTAGAATGGAACTGATTGTTCATTGTCTGTGATGATTTTGTCGTCCAGGATGTACATCGTACTGAGGTATCTCGGCTCAGTTTTTCTATGCGCGGTGGCCATCCTTCTAATTAGTTGATTTGGGTGACTGTTGGTGTGTCCAACTAGCTTCTTTGCCAGACGCTCATTGCTGTGATGTCTCAATCGATGGCGGTCGAAATGTAGTCCAGTGCAGATCCGTAGTAATTTTCTTTCGAATATTTGAAGTTCCTTCTTGGCCGTCTTCGAGATGGAAAACCAGACTGAAAAGGAATAGCTGATGACAGTCCACAGGAGCTACTTGTACATAAGTATCTTCGTCTTCTGGCTTAATCCGTTTCTGCGTCTGATCAAAGGGTGAAGTCGGTGGAAGGCCTAGTTGGCTTTTTTGAGAACGTTTCGTGAGTGTGGGTTGAACCTTAGCAAGCAATTGAAGTAAATGCCGAGGTACTTCACGTTCTTTTTGGTTGCTATCGTGGATCCATCCGGGAGATTAAGTACCAGGATTTTGGAGATTGCTGCACTGTGACTATCTCTACTGGGTCTCCTGAAGCACACAAGTTCCGATATGGAGGTGTTTATCCGCATGCCCCATTTCATGTGGTTAATTTGGTATGCAACTTTGCGTACAGCTGCCAGTGGAGACATCGATGTGGCGTATGCTAGGGAGTCATCAGCATACAAGAGACTTTGGCAACCAGTTGGCCAAGGCTGATCAGTTGTCATCAGGCTGTAAAGGAAGGGACCTACCTTCGAACCTTAGGCAACTCCGGCTTTGGTGTTCTTCACTTCTGATTTAAACTAACTTGTCCAGTTGAACGTAGAATTTTCTGGAAGAAAGAAAAGAAAAAAGAATTTTTTGTTAGTGATGGAGGTAAATGAAATACGTGAAGCTTATGGATAAGGGCTTCAATCCATACGCTACCGCATGTTACCGAACGGTGACACGATGATTGTTGAGGGCTATGGTGATGTCATGCTGGAACTTCAGGAGCGGATGCAAAGTTGAAGGAGCCCAAACAGTGCTTTTTTTTAAAAGAAGATTTGATCGAAATGAAGCACCCACCGCGTGTCTATAATGTTAACAAAATTGGCGCATCTGGGGATCATAAAACCCGCACTTGATTGATGAGAAGCTAATGCATCCACAGAGAGTGACAGTTTGGTGCGTTTTGAGGAGTGGTGGCATCATTGAACCATTTTCTGCGAAAATTTGAGGCTGGGAACAACGTTTCGATCAACGGTTGGCGTTGAAGACATAAATTTGGACGACCTCTGGGTTATGCAGGATGGTGCGCCATACCACACAGCCCATGCCACAATCGATCTTTTGCGCACCAAATTCTCATATCGTGTCACCAGCCGTCTTGGCGATGTGAATTGGCCGCCTCGGAGCTGCGATTTGAGCCCTTTATAAATACATAAATAAATTGGGTGGCGCAACGGCTCATGAAGAACCATGGCCTAGTGGCTAACATTCTTAACCATTCCTGTGGTTCGCGTGTCGACAGTAGTAGTAGCCCGTGACGTAATGGTTAGTGCGATGGACTGTCACGCTGGAGATCTGGGTTCACTTCCCAGCCTCGTCCACCTAAAACCTAACTTTTTTTCAGGGCTACTGCCTCTTGCGAGGAATTGACGAATCCTCCAAGAGTATCACTTGTCATGATTAAGTGCTTCTCGTCTAGCCGTTCGGATTCGGCATAAAATTGTAGGTTTCTTCCATTCCTGTCGATTTGAGACCTTTGGACTTTTTTTTTGTGGGGAACCGTGAAGGACCGATGTTATGCCAACAATCCGGAAACGATTCAAGCACTTAATTTCAATATCATCCAAGCAATCCGTGAGCTATAGCCCAAAACCTGAGCTGAGATGCTGGACTCTTTCAAAAGAAAAGTTCTTCGGTTTGATCATCTTTGCTAGCAGGACGAATCGGCTAATGAAGGAAAAGATGTAACGTAAACTTCAAGAACTTTACCAAAATTAGGATGTAGTATTCGAAAAACTCAAAGAGTCGTAAAGAGTCTTCAAATCCCTTTTGTCATATTCGAGACGACAAGGAAGACTCCACTCCAACCTCTAATAAAGAACATCATCGTAGATACCTGAGCGGTTGGTCTGGATGACTGGAAGCTCAAACCCTTAAACTTAAAAATTTGTTCTTTGTCAAATAGAAGTTATAATTTATGTATGTGTTATAATTTGTTACAGTGTATTTGGTACAAAAGAGATCACAATATTGTGATCAGCAAACCATGACATTAAGCAAACAAAAAACTAGCAAAATGATGGAAGACGTCTTCAGCGAACCGGTGTGCTCCGATTATTTCCATACAAATATACAAACAAAAATTGCTACCTTAGTGAGGGAGGACAGAAATGCTTTATAAGGTCTTCATACAACCTTTTACCAGAAATCATCAACAACAAATTGCGGGCCAATGACTTTTGAAGCGCTTAATTTATGTTGTCTCGATGGAATGACTCACAAAAGTTGTAAAAACGGAAGTCTTCGTCTTCTCGAAGAAGGTTTGAGGTTTGACCTAAGAAAATAATAATCCCCTGTCCTACTAGACATACTATTTTATGAAAAGGTGACATTTTCGGGATGAACTATTTTAATTTGTGTGTTTCTTCGGTTCATATAATTAGGGAAGTTATACCTTCCTTCTTGCTATGAATAGACGTCATGTTTATAATAGGAGAAGGTTTTTTTTAAACAAATTTCGAAGGAGTTACTTGCGGGAAGCGGGAGCAATTTAACTACGATGACATCTGACAGTCCATTAATTAAAGATACCCCGCGTGAGTTCGGACTAGAACACGCAATCAAATCGGGAAAAACTTGCTTTATAAGGTTGTGGGTTGTGGGCTGTGGGGTTAGAGTAGTAATATAATATGTCAAGCGTGTGTGTACCTTTACCCGGAAATCTAATTAAACATGAAGACCCAACAATAATATACACACTTGGTTTGGTGCGTGTTGTGCTTTGAGTAATTTTTATCTGAACAGGAGCAGGTAGGTATAGGTAGGTATAGGCAGGCACTAGAATACCTATTTTTACTTATGGGTATGGTTGGCGCTAACTCTATTTATACATTAGAAACATGAAATCGTTTTGAAGTCGCGTCGATAGTTAGCCTGTTCCCATTTAAATTGGCTGTGTTTTGTTATTTTAATAGAAAAAAAATCTCATGATTTGAAAAAAAAAAAAGGAATCAGGAAGGTATTTTAAAATTCATATCAAGGGGTTTCATTAGGGTGACTCAAATTGCTAGGCATAATATTTATTTCGATAATTACCGACTGGCTTAGTTTTAATTACGGACGAATCAAATTTGATTAGAGTAATATGAGTAGCTAAAATATAATTAAGCAGCCTTGAAGCATAACCTGGCAGGAGCAAGTTCGACTTTAAATACATTGCATATAATTTTACGGAATCGAATTACTTCTGTATGAAAGTATAATTACATGTTTTAATGCATAGATATGTGTTGGAACTGGGTTTACATTTTTTCTGAAATTTTACAATATTTCTTTTGAGATGGAAGTTTATCCACTCGAAAATAAGGGCTCCGAAAAATTTTACTGAGAAAAGATCATAGTAACTCTAGTCTACACTATCTGCTTTCTTGTATGTTGAAGGCAAGCAAATTTGTATTCTGTGTGCTTTAGATTGTGTTAGGATCATGTTTATAAGTGAAATAATCTCAACTGGAAATGGAAAAACTACATGCAGTTTGTATTTGTAGAATTTTTTTGAAGAGTTTTTCGTTTAACTTTGATATAAAAAAGCAAGCAAGTCAGAATTGACAAAAAAGACACTAACAGGTAAAAAAGGGCAAACAAAATACTAACGGGTAAAAAAGGCAAAATAGGCAAAATAAAATACATATATTTGGCAGCAGCAGGACATGAATCGCATTTGTATAAAGTCGATACTTTCTTACGATCACGCAAAAAAAAATAGTCAAAGTAAGCAAGATCCTTTCCCTGGTTATAAGAGAATGAAATGTACAGAGATGATAAATAATATGTCCACTAGAAAAACTTTATTGCCAGTATGTTCTTGCTGCGAAGGCGGATGGAATTACGAAAAAGTAATCGATCCACTTTCAGGCTATAAGGTCCTAAACAAAATGCAACTTATAGTAATGAAAAGCCAGTTAAATATTTGTTCTTATGTAAGGCCAAGAAGTGCTGGGTGGAAAACAAAATTATTTTAAGGACCAGGACAGGAACCCTGTTCTGTAACTATCGCGTCGATACAAATTGGCGAGAAACGATTAGAATTGAAACAAATCGTATGAGTTTTGTTCCATTTTTCACCGTTTCTCGACCAAATTAATCGACGCGATAGAACAGAACAGGGTGGCAGGATACTGAATAACGAACGATAATGAACTTGAACGAAGCAAAAAAAAATTAACCGTTTCCATTTTAGCCAGAAGTAGCTGAGATTTTAGTGTTTCGTTTGATGATGAATGGAAAATATAGGGATTGAATCATCCTTAACCGTTATGAGGACTAAAAGAAGACAATTTATCACCGATCCTTAAAGCATTCTGGAGTAATTTGATGTAGTGCACTTCAACAAATCGCTAAATGGTTAGCTGGTGTAAGCGTGTTAGCGTATAAGCGTGTAATCATGTAACCGTGTAACCGTGTAACCATGTAACCGTGTAACCGTGAAACCGTGTAACCGTGTAATCGTGTTACCGTGTAACCGTGTAACCGTGTTACCGTGTAACCATTTGACCGTGTAACCGTGTTACCGTGTAACCATTTAACCGTGTAACCGTTTAACCTTGTAACCGTATAACCGTGTAACCGTGTACCGCGTAACCGTGTAACCGTGAAACCGTGTAACCATGTAACCGTGTAACCGTGTAACTATGTAAGTGTGTAAGTGTGTAAGTGTGTAAGCGTGTAAGCGTTGAAGCGCGTAAGCGCGTAAGCGTTTAAGCGCGTTAGCGTGTAAGCGTGTAAGCGTGTACGTGTAGGGGTGTAAGCGTGTAACTTGTAAGTGTGTTAGCATGTCAGCATAAAATCAGGGGAGTGTACTTAAAAAAAAACATGGCTTCAAAGAATATTAAAAGGCAAATTAAGTGTCATATGCAAAATTTCGATTTTAAAGTGATTTCGATGGTAAGAAATTTTTGAGTTAACATGTTTGAATTTTGTTGTCTTGCAACATTTTTATTTTTAGGGTGGTCTCAAAATTACACAACATTTAGATGGTATAGGTTTATATTTTTAGTAAAAATTTTAAATCGATATCATTGTTTATAAAACATTTGTATTTTTAGAGCAAAAAAAACTGTTTACATTACATGTGAAAAAAAAAAATAGACTGGGTTCGGAATCATTTTTAGTTCTTGAAATATTTGAGACGAAAATTATTTTTCAACTGCCGTCCTTAGTTTAAAAAAAAAGTTTCTGTTGATTTTTTTTTTTAATATTTACATTATATTTATATTTTTAATTTTATTCGGTATTGTGTAATTATGTGTAAAATAAAACTAGTCTGAAGTGAATATCTTATTCTGTTCTCGAGATATTCCAGATAAATAACATTTTACAGCTCCTTTTTAAGCTGCTGTAGTAAAAAACGGTTTATTGAATTTTATACAAAACCTTTTCAGCACGATATGACAATATTATCTGTAAAATAAAATTTATCTGAGTTCGAATCTTTATTCGTTCTCGAGATATGGTGAACGAAAAAAATACCCCGAACGTTCGTACATACACACATACAGACATCTTGCTTCAAACGACGAATTCTGATTCTAGAGACCTCAAAACGTGAAGATATGTCAATATTTTCAATTCGACAAATCGTACCAATTACAATAACTTCCAATGGGAAGTTAATAAGTGAAGTTGGCTTCGCTCAGCTTTTCGCTCGATTTGCTCGATCATTTTATTCTGAGCTAATCGATCAAGCTCTGAGCGAGCTCAGATGGAAAAAAAGAAACACACTTTTTGTGCCCTGATACGTCGGAGCTTAAAAAAAAAAACAGAATTTTTGATTGACAGTTCTGCTCAGAGTTAAAAAAAAAACGCAAATCTTATGCTGTATGTTATTTGATCATGTATAAAATCATTAAATTTTGTAGTTTTTTGGGCTTAAATGATTATTAAAATGAATGCAATTAATAAAATACTAATTCATCTTTGTATACCCTACAAAGTGATACTAGTTTTAATTTTTGTTGTTCCAATAGTGTTAAATGTTAATTTATTTTTATTTGTTTATTTATTTAAATCAAAAAACAATAGCAAAAAAAATGCCATAAATATTAATTTTTTCATAAAAACTAAATAAAAAAACCCTGAAGAAGTCGGTAAAAAGATGAATTAGTATTTTATTAATTGCATCCATTTTAATGATAATTTAAGCCCAAACAACTACCAAATTTAAAAACGCAAATCATTGAATAATCTTCTTAACCATCACGTGTAATAAATTTACAAATTTATTGTAATTCAATTTATAAACGTTCATTTGCTGAGCTCATTGGCATCCATATAATGAAGCCCTACTTTCAATTTCCCATCGAAATGCTTGAATTGCAATGCAAATTTCTCCGCATCTTTCAGCAGAATCGATTTTCAACAGAAAACTCTCGCTCGTCTCTGTGTCAGCCGTCATCGTCAATCCTCAGCCTCAACTAGACTTACAAAAAAATCTCATTGATTTTGTTAACGGTTTTAAAAAAGCTGCTGCCAATATTATATATATCTCTATACTGTATTTGCAGTAGATATGCATGCAGTATACGACCATATGCATGCAACCATCAAAGGCTAGACCAAACCAGCACGTGTAAGTGTCATGCAAAAATCATAAGATCAACAGATTGCTGCTACAGAGTGCCTCTTACGTCTACGCCACCCGCCATCGCCACCGCCACCACCACTTTCTTGCCTTCGCTAGCGTAAGTGACACTTTTGGTGGCTTTTGCCTTCTCAATGCATGTGCAACCAACTCATTTTCATATAAGTATAGGTATATGAATATGATTCAGCGAAGTGGTCGGGTCGAGACGAGATGGGAAAGGCATGCTGCACAGCACAGCGGCATGCTGCACAGCACATCCAGCAATTGGCTGCAATCAATAGCAAATGACGTGTCACGTATAGTCATCTGCTTCGACATAGTCATAGTCATAGTCAAAGTCATCGTCGTCGTCGTCGTCGGTGTCGATGATTGAATTCGAGATGATGGAGAGAGGTCTACTTCATCCGTCATTAACAGTGAATGCTGAATTGCTGATGTGTGCAGTGAAATTTTGTTCAATTACAGTTTGGTGTATATTGCTTGCTTGCTGGCTGGCTGATGAAGCTGTTGACCTAGAACGTCAAAGGAGATGCCTGGGTTGGGCCTGGGCTGTAATTTGAGAACAAGATTGCGGTTGCAGTGGAGCTGGTGATAGTGGTGGTGTTGGCGTCAGTCATCATCAGTGGCAGTGGTGTAACTGAAGGTTGATGGTCCACTAAGAAATAATGGAGAGATAGGAAATCATTGATATCTATCTGTTTAGAATTTTCTATATATAGAGTCAAATTAAAGATATATAAGTCCCAAAGAGCCAATCAAAATGATTGTAGAGTTAAATGGATTCTGGTACATATGTTTATGTGGAAATAATATTTTATATTGATTTTTCTGTTATACTAGTTTCGTAATGGGTTTCTTTGAGCTTGTGTAAAGAAGTTAAAGTTTGAAAATAATTATTTGATTTGACTGGAGAACACAAAAATGCAAATGATGGATTTTGATACTGTCATATACTAAAGAAGGACACTCTCTACTTAAAAAATTAGTCAGAAGTGGCGATCAATAGTACAGTGGATTATAACTTAGCTCTAAGCGGCCACGGTCAAATTACTTAGCTCTCACATGAAGTAAGAAATTTTAATGCTAGTCTTAATCAGTAGATCTAGCCAAGAGTAAAATTGGACATTGATAAAATCATAAAATTTAGCTTGTTTTTTGATAAACAAAAATTTTACGTTTAAAATTTGAGCGTTAAGAGGTTCCTTATTGCTATTTTGTTTTTTTTTTATATAAATTGTAAGGGGACAACAGGAAAAGTTTTGAAAGTGCAGTAGCGTAGCTAGGGTGGGGTGAAGCCCAACTAACAATGTAACTTGTATAAGGTCCAATTTTTAGAATTGGATAGGCTATTGCTGACATAGAATAATTTTAAGGCTAAATAATGCAAGTCAAGCATTTAACGATTTATTTATTTCAAAATAGCTTGTTTAGTGCCTTTAAGTTTGTTACTATATGAGACTTCATGTAATGAGTTCCATGGAGACTTTTTTATGGCCTGCCGAAATTGGTTGCCTTAGCTAGAAAAGTAATAGCTTTTATAGAACATTCAGATGAAAGTCATTACAGACAACTCCTTTACGGCTTGTTTAAGAAAGTAATCGCGCATCATGAAAATGTCAGATAGATGTTTAAATAGTTTGATTTTAGTCAGTGTTGTTATATCGTTTTGAAGAACGGAATTTTCATTAATTTTTAAACCATATTATAAATGTAAGAACATACGCTTACCTAAATTTGTTAGCATGAAACAAATAAAAACTATAAGATCTGCTTCTGCAATTTTGTGCATGAAAATATCTTAGTTTGAGTTCCTCAAAAGTGAAGTCATGCAAGACATTTGCTTAATGTATATAAAACTCCAACAAGTTAAAAAAAGTTGTTCTCATATTTTTTTCCCTAATAGCCTCAATTCGTTTTTAAAAGTAAACTCTAGTATCCTTCGTTTTCATTGACCACTTCACCAAAATTAAAACAAAAAAAAAAACGAGATTCATTTTTGAAATCGGTGTATAACAAGACTGATAACCTGATTGCACGAGTGGGACTTGCACTTTATTGACTTACGTAAGATAACATTATAGCTTTTGCGTTTTGTTAATAGCAAACTTAAGGAAATCAAAAATTAGTTTAGTATAGAGCGGGAATTTTTCTTTGGTTGTGACGTCTATATTGGACTTCCGTTATGAAATTATAGCCTTTGCATTTTGTTAATAGCAAACTTATACAAATCAAGAATTTATATTTGTAACAGATATTGCCATCCCTTTGAAATGTATAGCTTTTGCATTTTGTTAATAGCTTGCTTATAGAAATCAAAAATGAAAGCTAAGAAAAAAGAGGATTTTTTTTTTTTTTTTACATTTATTGCCTCCCCTAATTATATCTTTTGTATTTTGTTAATAAGAAAATAAACTTAGGTATATCGGAAAATGAAATATTATACATACCTAATTGTTCCCATAGGTGAGACTTTGATAGAATTAAGCAACTTAATTACACTACTGCATCGCACATATCTACTTGCTTGAAAAAAAAAACTATATAAGAACTTTTTTCAAACATAAAAAAAATAAATAAATCGGATGGCACAACGGTTCATGAAGACCCAGGGCCTAGTGACTAACAACTCGCAACCATTCCTGTGTGCGCCTTTCGACAGGAATGGAAGTAGTAGCCCGTAGCGTAATGGTTAGTGCGTTCGACTGTCACGCTGGAGGTCTGGGATCGCTTCCCAGCCTCGTCCAGCTAAAAACTAAAAAGTTTTTTTCAGGGCTACTGCCTCTTGCGAGGAATTGACAAATCCTCCAAGAGTATCACTTGTCACGAATAAGTGCTTTTTCAAACATATGGTACGATAAAAAAGGTCATGCATACCTTATGTTAATGTGAGTTTAAAATATAATACTTAACTTATGGTATATAATTTTCAAATACTTAAAGAATTTCATGATTGATACTTCAAATTCAATCTTCTAATACCCTGTTATGGGTACCAATGTTTAATGAAAATTTAGTTTGATTTTTTTGGGCTTGAAGTATCAACTCATTAAAATTTTTACACGCGTATGGTATATTGCCAATTGGCCTGGTGTGTTGCATGGGAGCCTGAGTTCGATCCCAGGATTCTGAAATTTAATGTGAGTAAAAGTTGATTTTTTTCAAATAAAGTAAACTTCTATACATTTCAGAATAAATAGAAAAGCGGTTCTAACACCCTAAAGTCATGGGAAAATGGAAGGAAAAATAAAAACAATAATGATAATAAAATTAAAAGCAACGATTTTTTTTTTAAATAACACACTGCTTTACTAGGCCTTTGTAAGGCCTTACAATGTGAGTCATTTCATTTATGCGACCTGAAAGTGAATGTCTTATAAAAGTCAGACAACTTGTTTAGTGGAGCAATAACACTATTTTGCTTTGTTTATTTTATCAATAAGACTTTCCATGGAAAAGTATTTAATTATATAGAACTTCTGGTCAAAGGTCTTAAAGGAAATGAAATAGCTTGTATAATGTGCGCCAAATTGATTTGCATAAGGTCTTTATTAGTTACTATACAAACTAGAAAATAGGTTGTGTAGACACTTTAACAAGTTAAATTGTTATTTGGGAGGGGCGGTCACACCGGAGGCCAGCACTTAGGGACGGCAAAATTATCTTCGTTCTGCATGAGGAGTTAGAAATGAACACACAAATTTAATTTTTGTTTAATTAATAAATTGTATTCAAATAATAATAATTAGGGCGAAAAAAGCACTATCGTTGTTTATTACAGAAAGTTGTTTTCATACGGCACCAAAAACTCATAAAGTTTTTTTTACAAATTTTGTTTGCCGTAGAGGGGGTTCTTTCCCCCCTCTAGGGAGGAGGGGCATTTTTTGTTTTAAATAATATTTAAAAACAACGGCAACACTTACAATAAAAAAAATACCTTTTCTGAAAGCCAGAACTCCGTTCTTTTATTTTATTTTCATATCAAGTTTATAGTTTCTATAGTTTTTGTAAAAATTACTTTCAAACTCAAAATTAAAAAAACAAAAAATTGAAAATTTAGTTTTTGATTTTTTTTATTATTCACTACTCCTTATTATTCCTAATTGACCCGGGGTTAAGACAAGCGAGTAGAACTAGTAGCATTTGTATCATAGTGTTAGTTTTATGGATGTATGTGTGACTAGTAGCTGTCTGCGCGTTTTGTCAACTAGTATGATTTTTTAAAAATATTTCATACAGAAAAATATACAAATTATGGAAACTATGGAAACAAAACAAATAAATGAAAAAATTACACTACACTAGTAGGATAACTGGCAGGCTACTCGCAGGCAAAAATATTATACTATTTGGGCTACTAGTTGGCTCTCTCGTGTTCAGATACACTAACACACATAAACGCTACTAGTTCTACTCGCTTGTCTAAACCCCGGGTGAAAACTGTTTTTGAGAAAATTTAAAGTTGCGACAACAATTTTTTGATGTTTTTTTTCGTATAATTTTTTATTTATTGTTATACTTGGTGATAGTAGTGTTTCTTTGAGCTAGAGCTTAAAGAATGAATAAATTCTTTGAACCTTCGAAGCAAGCCACCCAAGATACTGTGTAAGTGGTAGAGCTGACCCTTAGGTACAACACACTTAAGGTCCCCAGCCCAGGGCCTCAAGCTTTAGGTAGGGGAGGGGGGTAAATGTCCCCTTTTGTAGTTTTTCTTCAATATTTGGATAACTAAGCGTAATAAAGGCAAAGTCTATATCACAATAACGAAAGCAATAACGCGATGAAAGGAGAGATATCCTCCTTTGGTGTT
Source organism: Melangyna quadrimaculata (assembly GCA_949320155.1). NCBI lineage: Eukaryota > Metazoa > Arthropoda > Insecta > Diptera > Syrphidae > Melangyna > Melangyna quadrimaculata. Next base: position 148,723,884 of record OX439485.1, on the reverse strand, counting down.
GAGAGTTTAAATTCGTTTGTTTAATGTGATACAGTGTTTATGGGCAAAAAGCCATAGGAACTGTTGTGTCAACAAGAGTGTGCTAGTAAAGATGATATATCTTCAATTGATTTCCAACATCTAGATGTCGCCCACTTGAGTTTCCGTTTGGCTACTTGACGTTTGGACATCGTTTTCCGCCCACAGCTTCTCATTGACTTACATTTTGGCTTTCCTCGTGGACTCATCTGTGCTCAACTCTCAACATCTCTCAATCACTTAACGTTAAATTATCCGTATTCCAACATTATAATTAGTAATAAGTTAATGAATTTATATTAAAGAATTGAAATTAAAACCCACAATCGTATTAGGAACTCGACTCTAGATCAATGCAACACCGGTTTTGGGAGTGATGAATCCCGTTTTGAGGTTTAAAGTTACTAAAGCGATCGTTTTATTCATAAAAGACTGCCAACATCAAACAGTTAAAATCCCAGCTTCACTCATGATATGCGAATCCGCCTGGACAAGGTGGTTGGCAACTTTTTTGTTGTTGTCAATAGATAAGTTAACGTTGCGAAGTACCAGGGCCAGGATATTCATCAAGAGCTAGACTTCTTTCATCCGAGCCCCAGATGCAATGAACTGAAGAAAATAACATCGTTCCGCAAGATGGGTTTTCTTGGTATGAGGTTAGGTCAAGGATGAAATGAATATAAAAAATAATACTGGCATTCATTTATACTTTTGGAAAATACCAAAAAAAGGCAAAGACTATGGTTAGTCCGAGCGGGCGGCAAATAACTGTTTTGGCCCAGGCGGCAAATATCCTAGCTACGCCACTTAAGCACAAGGTGTATGGGCGTCCTTGGTTATTCGCCAGAACTATTGTAAAATAAAAAAAAAAACAATTACATATTTTAGAGAAATTTTTTTTCCAAATATTTTTGAACTATCACTTTAAATTACTTTTTTTCAAAATTTTGTGTAATAACGTGCTGACTACTAGCTTGTTTTGTTCAGTGCTTATTTAAATTTTGGCGTTCAAATGGAAAACCAAGATGTTTTTACGTTTTCTAGTGTTTGAGAAATTTGAAATTTGTTTCCGTTTGATGCTCAACAATCTTCCCCCTCTTCCCCTCCATGATTTAGGTCAAGAAATAAATAGAAAACTCAACTTTAAATCCCTTTTACCATGTAGGTTTGTATGTAACTGCATTAATTATATGTATAGTGAATTCCTTTGAATCACTCAAAAAGTTTCTGACCCTTTTTATATTTAACTCTTTAACTCATCTATATAGAAAAGTATAACAAAGAACTGAAATTCCTCTTATAGTTCTTCAACAAAAATTATATTGAAAACGGTTAAGAATCTCAATATAGGGGAAACATTTAGTTCATATTAGGTACACCACTTTCCATCAGTTGCGACAGCAAAGTCATTTTTTTTTGTTGTTCAAATCGATTTCGTTCGTTTGCACACAACTTAAAACACTTTAATAGCTTGGAATTTTCAAAGAATAGAAAAAAAAAATCTAAAATCTAAATTCCCATCCAAAGACGTCACTGCACTATGCAAATTTCAGTGAAGGTACTTGCTGGATGATGACGAACACTACTTGAAAAGCAAAATTAAGTGATGCGAGGGTGTTTTAGGGCGCAAAACACAAAGAACATTCATTCACACAAACACATCAAACATACATGTAGGTTGTATGTACTAGGTACCTAAGAGAACTTGCAATAATATTTTTTTTTTTTATTTTTATTTTGTGCCTTTGCGACTGAAGCGGAATCTAAAAGAGGACTCTTAATACGAAAACCCTTGAAACCCACATCTAAGATGAGAATGCGCTAAAGAATTACTACCTACACTACGGGTAATAGCTAAAGTGACCATATATAACTCTGGGACATAACATTTACATACAAAAAAAAAATTCTCGTGACGCGCCGCGCCGCGCCGCTCCGGCCGCTTAGAAAATTGTCAAACAAAACTGTTTGTTAAAATCCGATATCGATCAAATTGAGTTAAGAAGTATTACCGAACCGCTCCCAAAAAACATCTTAGAATATTCGTCAAGAAGTGAAGATTCATCGACGCATAGCTGAAAAGTGCTACTAAACTAAACGCAGTATTACTCGAAAAATTACTGAAAATCCCATTAAAATCGATTGATTTTTACAGCCCCGAATCTATGGGGGGGTTCATCGGGGCCCCGGGTGATAGCTTACTGGGCACAGAACCTGAGAATTCCCCTCTCCTTAAAACGTTTTGCTCCACTCCAAATAGAGGGCAATTTTTATGAAATGCTAAGGATGTTAAAATGAAGCTCCACCAAAATTCAGATTTATCGGAATTTTTTGGAAGTAAGGACTTTTTTTATCTAATTTTCGGAGAGTACAATCCTTTTGGGGCCTATTGTGCCTCCATCTTTATTCTTTTTAAATGATTTTTGATTGGCATAAATGTTTGTTTAAATGTAAATTTGACAGCTGAGAGCTGACATACCTACGATTTATGTGTCACTATTATTGCCTATATTTTAGTATTTCAGTCAGACACGTTGAACTTACATATTTGGAAGGGTGCAGGGAAATTATTGCACGGGAATCTGCTAAATATGGGAATTTATTTCACTTTTATTAAGAATCTGCTCCACTTTTCAAAGTGGAATCGATTCCCACCGAGGGCGAGAATATATTTCACTTCAAATTTCGTGGAATTGTTTCTCACCTAAAACCTCGCGAATTTTTAATATTTTGTTGCATATTTCTCCTTTGCTCCACTTAAGGTATGGTCAGTACCCAGGCAGGCGCTTATGTTGTCAGTTGGTGTGCTTTAAGTTTATGTGTCATAAAGAGTTCCTTGGGTGGCCCGCTTCGCGGGTTCAAGGATATTAACTCCCTTTTCGGGTCCTCTGTCCCGCTCACGCGACTCCGTCGGTCCGCTTAGGGTATGCTCAGTCGCCTGGCAGGCGCCTATGTTGTCAGTTGGTGTGCTTCAGTTGAAAGTTGAAAGCACACCAACTGACAACATAGGCGCCTGCCTGGCGATTGAGCATTCCCTAAGCGGAGCGACGGAGTCGCGTGAGCGGGACAGAGGAACCGAAACGGGAGTTAAAATCCTTGAACCAACGAAGGGGGCCACCCAAGGTACTCTTTATGACACATAAACTTAAAGTACACCAACTGACAACATAAGCGCCTGCCTGGCGACTGATTTAATATAACTAATTTAAAAAGATTAAACACTAGTTTTTGAGAACAAAAACACTATTCAAAAGTAATAGGAGAAGAAGTGTAATTATTGCTCACACTAAGTGCGTAAAAACTCCACCATTCAAAGTGAAATTCATTCTCAGGAAAAAGCATAATAAATTCTCTCTTTCAGTGGGAATCAACTCCACTTTGAAAAGTGAAGCAGATTCCCACTAAGAGTGAAATAAATGCTCATGTGGAGCAGATTCCCGTGGAATTATTTCCCTGCACCATTTGGAAGTCAAAGCTCAATGTCTCAAAAAATGCATTTTCCATTTCATTAAAATAAAAACATGTTGGATTTATGGTACACCATTATCATTCATAAAAAGTACAAGTGACCTCAACTCCAGAAGTTATTGCGGTTCGCCCCAAGGTACAATTCCCCTAGAATAATAAAAGTATGGCTGAGTTCCAAGAAGTTTTAATGCGGCAGCAATACTCTATTGATGCGCATCTGCTAAGCAAACATGCTGCTTTCGTTTTGTAAACATTTTCACGTTTGAGTTTTGGAACTTATGAATTTGCATCAAATGCGCATCTGATGCATTTCGGAACTCAGCCTATCTTCTTGCTGTGATTTTTATAAGAGTCGGTAAACATCGACCAAAATATGTGTCTTAGTATAGGGTATAACAGACTGACTGAAGAGAGCCCACTGTTATACCTTGGGTGAAACACAATAATTTCTGGAGTTGAGGTCACTTGTATACTTTTTATTTGAATTATATTCATTCACACCACTTAAAACCAAAGTAATTTTAATATTTTAAAATTTAAATTTCTTCTTTCTTTAGTACACTATTATCAACATTTTCAATTTGAAAGAAATAAAAGTTTCAGACCTTGGATTTAAAATATGTGATTTCTATCGTAAGCCTGTATTAACTCTAACTTACTTACTTACTAATCGTGGCGCTACAGTCCGGTGTGGACCAGGGCCTCAACTAACAAGCCTTCTCCAGCCAGCTGTGTCCCTAGCTAGCTGTTTCCAATCTCGCACGGCAAGTTGGTTGAGGTCCTCTTCCACTTGCCTACGCCACCGGTTTTGCGGTCTTCCTATACTGCGCCGCGCTGCCCCTCGGGGATCGATTCAAAGACTTTTCGGGTCAGAGCATTGGTGTCCATCCGCTCTACATGACCAAGCCACCTCAGTCGCTGCCTTTTCACTTTTGTGACTAGATCGATGTCGCTGTACAGTCCGTACAGTTCGTTGTTGTATCTTCTCCTCCATTCCCCGACTATGCATACGGGGCCGAAGATCACCCGAAGAATTTCTCTCGAATATTCCTAAAGCGTACTTATCCGCCGCTAACAAGGTCCATGCTTCTGCATCATATAACAGAACCGGTATGAAGACGATGAGTGTCACTAAGAGAACACTTTAGTCTTTCGAGAGAGGGCCTTACTTCTCAATTGCACTCTTAGCCCAAAGAAACAGCGACTGGCAAGAGTTATCGTTTGTTTGATCTAAGCACTGGTATCGTTGTCTGAATTAATAGCGGAGCCCAGGTAGACAAAGTCCTTAACTACCTCAAAGTTATTTTTGTCTATGGTGACGTTCTTTCCAAGACGTCGGCGTCAATTTTGAGCATCCTTTCTGGATGACACTATATATACTTTGTTTTGCCCTCATTCACCGCTAGACCCATCTTTGTCAATGCTTCCAAAAGTCCCAGTGACATCACGGTTTGTTCTTCCAATTATGTCAAAATCGTCAGCGTATGCAAGCAATTGGATGGACTTTTGAAAGATTGTTCCTCTAGTATTGCGTTAGAGTTTGGCACTATTCCTTCAAGTAAGATGTTGAAGAAGTTGCATAACAGCGCGTCGTCCTGCCTTAACCGTTTTGAAACATCAAAGGTGTCGGTGAGGTCTTTGCCGACCTTGATGGAGCAGCGTGCGTTCTCCATCGTCATCCTGCACAAACAAACGAGTTTTCCAGAGATGCCAAAACTAGACATTGGTCGTCTCTATAAATGCTGTCATTCGCGGCCTCAACACCGATCAAAAGGTGGCGAGTGTCGATTTGAAGTTCCTGGGTTGTTTCCAAGATCTGCCGTAATGAGAATATTTTGTCGATGGTTGACTTTCCTGGCCTGGATCTATCGGGTTGTTGACGAATGGCTTCAGGCGTTCACATAACGTGGCAGAGAAGATCTTGCAGGCGATGTTAAGGAGACTGATTTCTCTGTAGTTGGCGCAGTTTAGAGGGTATCCTTTCTGTGGCAAAAAATACAAAAGTTCCATTCATCGGGCATGCATTCTTCCGACCATATTTTACAGATGAGCTGGTGCATACTCCTAACCAAGTCATCTCCTGCTGCTTTGAATAGCTCAACAGCAAGCCCATCAGATCCAGCAGCTTTGTTGTACTTGAGCTTGTTGTACTCTGGTCCTTCTTTGCAGCGACGCCTTGTATGCCTGCTGCTTTGCTGCATGTGGTTGCCGGCATTCGTCGTCAAACCATGGGTTTCGTTGTGGTCGTCGAGTGAAACCCAGCACGTTAAATGCGGCATCTCTGGTGGTTTCCTGGCAATTGTGCCACTGGTTTGCAATACTTGATGCTGGCGGCTTAGGACCTCTTAACAGGTTATTCGAGACTCGGTCAGAGAAGGACCTAGAAATCTCTTGCAACGTTGGCTCTTCGGGAACGTTCGAACAACCCTGATACTGGAGGAGTGCCTTGCATCGATCGCAATATGATCAATCTGGTTGACGATTGATTGATCAAAATATTTCCAGGTCCCCTAAGGGATATTGAGGTGAGGAAACTGCGTACTAGCTACCACCATGTTTCGCCCCGCAAAAAAGTTTATCAGCCTGATACCGTTGTCGGAGGTGGTGTCGTGCAGGTCATTCTCTTCTTGCTTTCCGACATTGTCACCAAAAACGTCCTCTCTTCCTAGCTGCGCGTTAAAATCGCCTAGGACAATTTTAATGTCATAGCTAGGGCACTGCTCGTAAGTCTTCTCCAGGAGTTCGTAGAACTCGTCTTTGGTCTTCATCTTTCTCCTCATGCGGAGCATGCACGAGTTAAGGTAGGAAGTGTAGCGCTTAATAAAAAAAAATCAACCTTTGTTTTATGAACAGCTCAGTGCTGTGTTTATTATCAAACTCAAACTCTTATGCTATGCATTACAATTTTTATATCAATCAAATGATGAATCGGCTATTTTACAAACAGAAATACGTTTAAGGAAAATGTGAAATAGAATTGCAAATATGAAATAAAATGAAATAAGATCTTATGAAATGCTTTTATAAATTGTGGGAAACTGCTGATGATGGTTGTTGGTGCCGTTGGTGCCGATGACCTGGGTTGAGGCATGTGTCGTCTGAGGTATGTAACTCCTCCCGCCCTGGAGAGAGCTACGGTCGAAGAGGCTGTATGCGTCTTTAGCCGGAGCTATCATTAGGTTTATTGCTGGGGTATGTTGACTATTGTTATCGAGTATTGAGTGTTGTTGTTGGGGTTGGTTGGCCCTTCTATGTAGGTGTGTGAGGTATATTATGATGACAAGTCCGATTAGCGTTGATATTGTCGAGATGATGGTGTAGTTAAGGATTATATGTTTGTTGGTGCGTCTTTCCAGATAACGTATTGCCTCTTTGTTTTCAAAGTGGAAGTTTTGTAGCGATTGGAGGTTGATTGTTTGGATCGAAGATATGTTAATTTTGTTGATCGAAGTGGGATAAATGTGGACGTCTTCATAATAAACTCTGCTCGTGCTTTCGTATGTCACTTGGTTGACGTTGACGCTGCAGTTTGAGAAGTGAATGATAAATGTACCCTTCAGATTTTGAACCTGGGGGCCACAAGTTGATGTTATTTCTGTCTCTGGACTGTTTATGAACAGAATGTAGTTAGGTTCTGGCTGGTATATTTGTTGTTCTTGGGTTACATCTGAAGTTTTACATTGTGCCGGTTTGTTGTTCATTAAATTGGCGATGCAGCTTGTTTCCATGTAAGAGTTTTGGCTCGTTTCTTCTTTGCAGTAGAATGTTTTTTCTATTTGTTCACATTTCTTGTCAAAACATTGAATTTCGTTTTGGTTAAGGATACAAAAGGGTTTAATGTGAAGTAATTTACTTTTGAGTGGGATGGGTAATAAATGGAAAAAGGAAAATGATTCATTTTTTAAGGAAGGAATTTGTATATTAAATATTATATCTGAATGGTTATAGTAAGCCTGAAGCTCCAATAATTCGTATATGTTTTCGTTTGAATTAATTTCTACAGACTGATTTTTTAAGGAACTGTAAATGAATGTTAATTCATCAGAGTTTAAAATGTGTTTTGAGATGATATTTAATTTGGCAAGAATAATAGATTCCGCGATATTGGTCAAATGGTTGTTTAAAAGTTCTATATTGAAGTTTATTTGGTTTAAATATTGAATATATCTGATTGAGTTTTCCTCTGATCTGATTCTGTTTCCTAATGTCTTTTCAGTATTAATTAAATATTTTTCAATAATCTTCTGCTGCGTGTTTATGTGGTTTGTTATATTGTCGAATCTTGCTATCATTTGTTTGTTAAGTCTAACCTGGTCGTCTTCCTGTGTCTCGATGTCATTTTGTCTTTCTGATAGCATTTCTATTTTTTTATTTATATCCAGATCATCGTCAGCATCCAAATTTCCTGTTATGCTCTTTACAACTGTTCCTAAACCGTTGATAAGTCCTCTTTTTTGTCTGAAATTAGGTGTTAGCGTTTGGAGTTTGTCTTGCAGCTGTTCATATTTTATTTTAATGATTTTAAGGGAGTCATTAAAACCGTCTATTTTATTGAAAATTGCCAAAGAGTTGCCTATAGCGTTTACATTTTCTTGGTATTTTTCTAATCTTATGATGTGAATCAGGCTTTTGTATGCCTTAATCATCCTGCCCGTTCCCAGTTTCAATGTTAGGAGGCCATGATTATTCGTCAGATCGTGTACTTCGATCGTCTGTTCTGTGGTCATTGTTATTAGAAGGGTGAGAGTTGTGAACCTGAAATTTACGTCTTCTTTTTATTTTTGATTTATGAAGTTTTTGATTGTTAGTAGTAAGGACTGTTATATCCCTATTAATTTTAACTTTATGTTTACTGAATCTTGGTGTTAATTTATTTCTTCTATTTTCTTTTCTATAAATAAATGATCCTGTCTTTATACTACATGGTTTTTCCCTGTTCTGATTTAATTTGCTTAAATTTTTTTGTATCTGGTTTCCTGTTTTGTTTTTAATGGATGGGAATAATTCTGCCTGAAACTCATTTAGTCTATTGAGATAGTCATGCACGTTGCTATAGCTAATATTCTTAAATTTGTAGGTTCTACCGTAAAAAAGTTCGTAAGGTGTTAATTTCGTAGCAGAGTGTATAGAGTTATTATAGGTTATCATAGTTTCATTGAGTATGTCGTCATGATCTCGGTCGTTATGTTTTGTAAAAATGATTCTGTATGTTTCAGTTAGTGTGGAGTGGAGTCTTTCAACGGGAGAATTGCTACTTGATTGTTGAAGCGATGTTATGTGTTGGTTTATATTGTATTGTTTAACGAAGTCTTTGAACATAGAAGAAGTAAATTCTGCGCCTTGGTCTGATATAATTTTGGTTGGAATGCCGTGGAGGCTCATAAAATGCAGAAGGGATTTTATTATTGTTAGGCTATTTCTAACTGGAACTGTGTACGCTGCTGCGAATTTAGAGAATTTGTCTATAATCGTGAGGATTTTTTGATTATTAATACTATAGATGTCGATATGTACGATATCTAAAGGTTTTTCAGGATTTTCTGGGATTCGAAATTCAATTTTTTGGGGTTTCCTGTCGTATTTGAGTTTCTGGCACAGTTCGCAGTTATTTATAACTGTAGTGATTTTGTTTTTCATAAATGGGAAAAAGAATTCACGCTTAAGGTGAAGAAGTGTCTCGTTTATGCCTCTGTGGTTGTTTTTTAAATGGTAATCGTTTATCAGTTTATCTTGATCATCGTTCTCAAGTATATCTTTTAATATTTCTGTGCAACGAATTACTTTGAAGGCTTTGTTATTTGAAAAGTAATTTGAGTAGACACTTTGGATGGTCTTGAATGTATCGTCATCGGTATAAATAGCGCAATATTTATTTGGAGGAACATAATTTTTGAAAATGGTAATAATATCATTCTCTGAAAAACATTGTTTTTCTAAAGTTCGTCTTTGTTTGTTTTTAAATGGCATTTGTAATTGTACTGGTTTGTCTCTTTCAGTTTTCTTAAGTACGAGCTGTATGCTAAATTCATTTAAGGGACGTTCAGATATATATATGTGATCGTTCATATTTTCAAGAGCAGAGTGGATTGTAGATCCACTAGAACTGGGATTTGTGTGGTTAACCTCGTTTATATTTAATTCAATTTTCTCATTTTGACTTTCGGTTTTTATTCTGCTGAGTGCATCAGCATTCAGGTTTAACGTTCCTTTTTTGTAAACGATTTCATAGTCGAACTCTTCTAACTTGAGTCGCCATCTAACTAGTTTTGAATTCGGATCTTTAAGATTCATCATCCATTGCAATGGTCTGTGATCGGTCACGATTTTGAATTTGTGACCAAACAGGTAGGGGCGGAAATATTTCGTTGCCCAAACAATCGCTAAAAGCTCTTTTTCAATGGTAGAGTAACCACATTCCGAATCAGTTAGGGTTCTACTAGCATAGCAGATTGGTTTGTCGCTACCTATGGTGCCTTGAGATAGGACTGCACCTATTGCGTAGTTACTTGCATCCGTAGTTAGTACGAACGGTCGAGAGAAATCGGGGTATTGAAGAATTGGGTCGTTAATCAAGAGATCTTTACACATCTCGAAAGCTGTGACGTACTTTTTGTCGAGTGTTATTGATTTTCCTTTCTTCAAGCACTCTGTAAGTGGTTTTGTTAGCCTTGCAAAGTCCTTAATGAACTTGCGGTAGTATCCAAGGAGGCCTAGAAACGATTTTATTTCTTTTTGCGTCTTTGGGATAGGGAAATTTTTTACAGCTTTGATCTTGTCGGGATTGGGTTTTACTCCGTCCCTGGAAATTATATGTCCAAGAAATGCTGTTTCTTTGTGAAGGAATTCAGTTTTTTCTAGCTGCACTTTAAAATTGAATTCTTGTAATCTTAAAAAAACTTTCTTCAAGTTTTCAAGATGTTCTTGTAGAGAGGTTGAAAAGATGACTATGTCATCTAAATATACCAAACAGACTTTTCCCACGAGACCACTTAGTACATGGTCCATCACTCGTTGAAAAGTGGATGGAGCATTTTTAAGTCCGAACGGCATTCGTACGAACTCGAAGTGACCTCCTTCGACTGTAAATGCCGTTTTAGGTATATCTTTTGGGTCCATCTCTATTTGGTGAAACCCACTCGCTAAATCTAGAGTGGAGAAATACATGCATTTCCCTAATTTATCCAGGATCTCCGTTATGTTCGGGAGTGGATATTTGTCGCTAATTGTCTTTTCATTTAGACGACGAAAATCAATGACAAGGCGCCACTTTTTCGTGGGTATATCTTTTCCTTTCGGAACCACCCATACCGGGGAACTCCACGGCGAATGGCTTGGACGAATTATTCCTTGTCTGAGTAGTTCTTGTATCTGTTTTTGAACTTCCATTTTATGTACAAATGGGTATCTGTATGACCTGGTATATATAGGGACATCGTCGTTAGTTGGTATTTTATGTTTGACAGCGGTAGTGAAAGTAAGAGGTTGGGTTTTTTGAAAAAAAATATCTTCAAATTGTTTGCACAATTTGATTATGGATCTCTTTTCTTCAGAGTTCAGGTGGTTAAGTTTTAATGAATTTACTATTTCGGTATCGGGTATTTTCCTGTCATGCGATTGTGAGTATGTTTCTGTTATATTAATCTCGCAAAATTCAGTATTTGAATATGGACAGACTTTCATGGGTCGCTCCAGAAAAATAGTCTGTTCTTGGTTTGAAGTATTAATTACTTCAAGGATGCTATACCAATCTTTAGCGACATATATTCCCTCTGAAATGGAAACGCCTGGTTTGATTTCTGTTGGTCTTATGAAAATATCACCATTTCGTATGCTTACTGGGAGGCGACATATCATTTTTGAGTATGGGGGAATAATGTATTGCGATGATGTAGAATTTGGTTTAAAGAGTAGAGAAATACTGGAATTTTCTGTTATCAATTTTCGTTTTTCCAAGTCTATTTTTGCTTTAATTTGTGTCAAAATGTCTAAACCGATAAGGCCATCGAAGTATCCATGGAATTTGAATATTAAGAATCTAAATGTACCATGTGTTTGGAATTCTGAAAAAGAGTTAAATGTTATCGCTCTATTTATTGTGTGTTCTTTAAAAATTGTTTTTATAACTGTATTATTGATGGGGATTTGAAGTTGAGGGTCTGCAAACTCAGGATTAATGAAAGATGAAGACGCACCGGTATCTATTAGGAATCTGAGTGGTCTTCCAAAAGGTGAAGAAATATTTACATATGGTAAAATATTTCCATGTTTATTGATGTTTATATATCCGATTGGTTCCCAGAGGCTGGTTCGTGAAAATTTTCGGTATCTTCTGGGTGGTTAATTTCTTGGAACGTCTCGAGGTCTTGTTGAAACTGTTCGTTATAATACCTGTCCAGATTTTGGTATGGGTTTTCGATCTCCAGGTCCAGGTTGTCAAAGGGCTCGTACGGGTTCCCATATTCAGGATGTATTGAAGTACCTGGGTGTTCTATGTCGATGTTATGCAGTTCTCTAGAAGGACCTGCTTGTTTGAAAAAGTTGCTGGGTGTTCTGGTGTTTTGTAGACCTAAACTGTGTTGTGTTGGGGATTGGAGTTTGGAGTACGTGGTACTTGCCTCCATAGGTTCTTGTGGAGCTATATGTTGTCTATGTGAGAATTGGCCAGAGCCGGGGTTCGTTTTAAAAGGTCTGTTAAAATGGTGGTTACCTTGTCCTGGTATAGGATTTAAGTGATGTTGATTTTGTCTTGTTTGTGGGTTAAAAGGGTTAAGAGAATTATACATTTGTTGCCCTGGTCTATAACGTGAGTTGAAGTTAACGGTGTGGTTTGGTGTCTGTGGTTTTCTGAGAAAGACTTGAGGTTGTGGATTGAATTGGTAAACGGGGGGCACAAATTTCTTTTGTTGTTGGAAATATAATGGTTCGTGTTTCATATATGAAATGTTCTGTTCCTTTGTGCAATAAGCAAAGGCTTCTGATAGGGTTGAAGGTTTCATTGCCCTCACTGTGGAACCAAGAGGTTCTCTAAGTCCTGCAAGGAAGGTATTTAAACACATTTCTTGGTATAGTTTATTTTTTGCAATTATCACGTTGAGTTCTTTTTCATGTATCTGTATATGATTATTCATGGATGCTTGTATTTCCATAACTTCGCTGAAAAAATTTTCTAAGGTTTTGCTATTTTGTTTTAAATTGTGAAGGTCGCGTATGAGCGACGTTTCGTTCCGTTTGTCCGAATAGTGATTTATGAGGTTCGTTTTAATAGAGACCCAAGATAACGTTGTCCCGTACACGTTGAGGACTTCGTTGGCTGGGCCAACGATTTTATTCCTTATGGCTCGGAGTATGACCCTGCACAAATTTGTGCCATCGATACCCTCGAGAAGAGATAATATCTCTTCAACGTTTTTAATAAAATCGAAGAGAAGTCTTGGATTTCCATCGAAGGTTGGAATGTCCTTGACTATCTCTGGAACTCTAAGTGAGTTCATGAGTTCTATTGCTGCTGATGCAGCGACGGCTGCTGCTGCTGCAGCGGCTGCTGCTGCTGCTGCAGCGGCTGCTGCTGCTGCTGGGTCTTCTTGTTGACCATTCAACATTATAGTTCTCTTTATGTTTAGATTAATTCTACTTTCTAAATAAGTTTCACTATCACTATCTAAATGCTTGCTAATGTTTTTAGTTAAATTATCTCTTTCAGATTTTTCAATATTTAAATTTATATTTTCAAAGTTAAATTCTTTATTTATTCCTATGCTTAAATTATTGGAGTTGACTAACTTTTTCCTTTGAGGTGGATAAGGATTATTTTTAATTTTTGGGATTTTAAATGGGAGCATGGGATGAAATTCGTTGTTTCGACTTACGTGATATAAAATTTCTTATTGTTCATACTGTTGAGCTGCTCCTCCAGGTTTTTGTTTGCACTTTTAGATGTCTCGATGAGTGTCTATGTATCGCACTGATATTATTTTCACAATATTCGGTTTGCTCCCGAAAAAAAAAAAATATTATCTTTTATCTCGTTGACGTTTTAGATTCACTCTCGGAGAAAAAAAAAATTTCCTCGTATATTAGTGTTTATTATCTCGATTTGCTCTCAAAAAAGTTATCCCGTTACACTTATTTCGATTTGCCTTCGAATTTGCTCTCAAAAAAGTTATCCCGTCACACTTATTTCGATTTGCCTTCGACAGTGTTTTTATCACTTGCACTGAACTGTTGAAAGATTGACTATATTTTTTTTTTTTTTTTTTTTTTTTTTTAGCTATGGTATATTTTTCCGATGAACCTTCGAATTTTTCTTCCGTATACACTTGTATTATATTAGAGTTCTTTTACGAGTTGGATTTTCCGATTAACCGTCGATATAATCTTAACTCGTTCCGTTCGACTGCGCCAGTTAAGGTAGGAAGTGTAGCGCTTAATAAAAAAAAATCAACCTTTGTTTTATGAACAGCTCAGTGCTGTGTTTATTATCAAACTCAAACTCTTATGCTATGCATTACAATTTTTATATCAATCAAATGATGAATCGGCTATTTTACAAACAGAAATACGTTTAAGGAAAATGTGAAATAGAATTGCAAATATGAAATAAAATGAAATAAGATCTTATGAAATGCTTTTATAAATTAATTGTGGGAAACTGCTGATGATGGTTGTTGGTGCCGTTGGTGCCGATGACCTGGGTTGAGGCATGTGTCGTCTGAGGTATGTAACTCACGCATATGAGGCTTTTGTTGGCATATTAAGCCTTGATGCGGATTATCACGAGGCACTCGTTCAAATAGTTGAACCTCAAGACATTTTGCCTAAGTCTGCTTCCAACGACGAATCCATATCCAAATAATCGCTGTTTTTGTTCGTAGTGGCGGTCGCCGCTGTAGTAGATTAACCTTAAAAAAAACAATATTAATTTTAAGAATAAATAACAAAATTAAAATAACTTTGACATGGTCACATCAAATTTCAACAGTCATCTAAAAATATACCTACCTACATGAGATTGTTGGAAAACACCATGTTGCCTGTTGTCGTATTCCTCTAGTCCTATAAACTTTCACATCAGGCCTGAGAATTTTGATACACTTTTCATCCTCTTCTCTATTTGTGTTGGTGTGTGTCTGTTTGTGTGATTTTTTTCCTCTTTTCCTGTTAATCTTCATCATCATCGTGTTTGCTTGTGTATCCGGCCTAAGTGCAACAGCCAGTCACCATCAGCAGAAAAAAAGGGACATGAGCCATTATTGCATCTTGACTCCAGTAATGAAGTTGTGTTTCCTTTAAGCTGTTGGGGCTCCTCAGCAAACGCCATATTATGTTCTTCATTGGCATTGGCACTTGTCTGCGAGCCAACGAACGAACGAAAAATGAGCTCAAAGAGGAAGCACTAAGAGTATCTCTCTAGTGAAAAAAAAAAAAAATAAATAAAAACGAATCTACATCGCGAGCCAAGCCATCGCCATCTAAGTGCCAGAATGGCAGTGGTTTTTCTTACCTGCGTTTATTCCCTTTGAACGAACGAACTATAATAAGGGGGTTATGGTATGCCAAGAAAAAAAAAAGGTAAGCAAGATGATCCACCAAGACCAAGAGTTAATTGATGTCTATAAGAGGACAGAAATTAAAACCAAGGGCGAAGGAAAGAATAAACACAATTCAGTTCAGCTGGAGCTGGATTTGTGGCTCCAATTAGAAGTCGTCCTCATCGTCTTTTTTGATGGATGATTCTTTTCCAGCATAAGCTGGACGGACACAACTAGAAGTCGACACTGGACAACCTCCAGAGACCTAAAGGTAAAACGACAAACAGCACACCAAAGAAAAATGATTTTAATCAAGAAATAGGTAAAACTTAAAAACAAACTGGCTCCATAAAGGTAAAACCGGTGCCAAAGACCCTTTTCCAGTGAGAGGGGAGATGCGGTAGCGGAATGTGCTGGCTGGTTGACTTGGAGTCTTATTGATTATGTTATGTTGTGTGTAGTTGGGACTACTTAACATTTTCTTCAGAGACACGGAGACGGACCTTGAAGTGAAACGAAGAAGAAAAAAGAGAGAAATACAAATTTGCAATTTCGAACTCAAGGTGTGTGCCTGTTGGGCCTGCCTGGACTTGGGCATTAAATTCTGTGGTTTTGCTGGCAATTTTGTGTGTTTCTTGTTGTTTTGCGTAAGAGGACAGAAAAAAAGGCTTAAATTATACATAATGGTATAATTGAGTCGTTTATCTTGTCAATTTTTGTAAATTAGCTACCAGTAGAATGCCAGAGATTCCAGTGAAATTTAAATAAATTGGCGCAGAAGTTCGTTTGCTATTGTTGGTAGGATTTGTTTTGTCTTTCGAAAATTGAAAGCTGGCAAAAAGAATCAGGAAACATCTGATGAGTTTTTTTTTTTTTGGGAAACATGTGTCCCTGCTTGTAGTTTTATAATTTTGTATGGTGGTCGGCATTTAAGTAAACCTGCATTTTTTAAATGAAATTTATAGAGAGGTGTAATCATAAATGATATGTCCATAATTGGGGATTACTGTGTCTCGTTTACTTTACCTTTTTAAGTTAAAATCGCTTTCGACCGCACCTGACTTAAGAAAAATGAGAGTTTCTGATAGCTGGAAATTTAGTAACAGAGTTGAATAATTTCGAAAGTTCTACAAAATGTTAAATGTGAAGAAAAAAGAGTAAAAATTTTTAGTGTAGAGTATATAGATGGTAGAGTGTCGAGTGTAGAGTGTAGAGTGTAGAATGTAGAATGTAGAGTGTAGAGTGTAAAGTGTAAAGTGTAGAGTGTGCAGTATACACTATGCAGTGTAAATTATATAGTTTAGAGTGAAGAGTGATAGGTGACGAGTGACGAGTGAAAAGTGAGGAGTGAAGCTTGCTTGAAGTGTGTATGGTGGAGGGTAAAGAAAAAAGAGTGAAGTGATAATATGAAAATTAAAAATTTAAATTTAAATAAAATAAAATTGTAGATTAATTGAACTATTGCCAATTTTGTGCACTGAAAAAAAGTAAACAATCATTTAACTGGGTTTTTGTGTGATACTCGCAGTTAAAGGCTACATAGTTCATCGCTACATAGTTTCATTCTTTGTCTTCTTCATTTAACCGGCGATTGTCATGATCTCGACGAGGACCACAACTCTCCCACTCAACTGTTTCAACTAATGTTCCACTTGTGGGGTCCGCGGGATGACCTCAGAAAACGTCGTTCTATGTCTGAGGCCAACTAAATGCATGTGTCGTTGCATTTGTTTCATCCAGGAGTTCTTGCGCCTGCCTTTCTTCCGCGATAGTGTTGGAACGTCTTGTGATATTGCCTTCTGAACTGGGTTCTCATGGCATCTTCTTTGTACATGACAGTACCAGCTAAGTTGGTCATGCTGTATTTTGTCCAAGATGTAATATTTGAAGTGTAGGCTTCCTCGGATTCTTTTGCTTCTTATTCGACCACGCTTTGTCACTCCGGCTATCATACGAAGCATCTTCATTTCAGCTGCCGCCAACACTGTGAACCCTATGTAAGCGCTGGACGAACAACTGCCGTGTCAAAGAAGATGGAAGAGTTTTCCCGCCACTTCATCCACCCTACGCTTACGCGATGTTTGATGTCGTCATCACAAAATCCTTCACTATTGATCATTGATCCAAGATATTTAAACTTTTCTTACCTCATGTTTCATTCAAACCTTCTAACTTAATGTTGCATTCAAACCTTAAAATTAAAACCGTATTCCATATTCAAATGTTTCGTTAAATGATATGGATTCGATTTCTCTATCTCTCCACCAGCCAGTTTTCTTGTATTGCAAATCAATTGAAGCTTTTATATTGAATTCTAAAGCATTTAGAATGCCTATGTACAAAAGCTACTTGGTTTGGAAAAATATCGAATTTGTTCTCTCTGAGATGAAATACCAAATTTCATGTTCAGAAAATAGAATGCCACGACAGAGTTACCCAAAACACTTGTGAAGTTAAGCCCCGGGGGCTCAATATCACTTTGAAGAAACTTTTTGATTAAAAGAATCTTTCTGAATCTCCTTTAGTATCTTCAAATATGAAGACAAAAAAAAGTAGGTACACCTACCTTTTGTGTTCATCGTTCATTGTTTCAATCTAATTGCAATTGCAAAGTCAGCTAGATGATGGTCTATACATATATTGTTTTTCTACTGCGAACACGATAAAATGCGAAATGTGAAGCAACAAAAAGTGTAAACATGAAAATTGTTCTACACTGCTGTCTGTCATGGATGTTTCTTCCAAACGAAGGCACACACACAAAATCATTGCAATCAGAGTTTTTTTTTCTGTTTAGTTTTCTTCGTGTTTTCCTGTGTCTTCTTCTTGATCTCTACGCTGGTGCTGCATCATACCGTACCATCAAGGATATCAAGTTCTGAGGTTGTTTTATTTTTGTGTTACCGTCTCGTTCGTCGTTTAATGCCCCAAAGTCTGATGATTGCCAATTGGTCCATGCATGTCCTGTTCATTGTCCACTGTTTTGACAATATCATGAAAGAGTATTTCTTCCTTTTATATCCCCTATACCTATAGGAGCAAGCATATATCCGACTGAACAAAGCCCAATGATGATGAGGATGACGAAGTAAAAATATGATGCTCTACTGAAAAGAAAAGTCAATAGAAGACAACAGAAAGAAAATCATCATGAAGATGAAATTTCCTTCATGGTTTATCTGTGCAAACAAGGCGAATTTCATAAATTAATTTTAACAGACAAATTAGGTATTTGGAATGAATAATTTTACCCATTAAGCTTTGTCATTAAAAGCTTGGCACGCTGTTAAGACCTAGAACTAAAGATAATATAACAAATTATTATTATTTGTTTTTTTTTGCCGACCCAACACTTTTTGCCAAACCGTCTTTGTTTTTGCCACCCGGCATTATTTTTCCACCCTGGCACTTTTTTTGCCACCCCGGCATTTTTTTGTCACCCAGGCATTTTTTTTGCCACCCCGACACCTTTTTTTGTGCCACCCCGCCATCTTGTTTTGCCACTTTGAAACTTTTTTTGCCACTTTGAAACTTTTTTTTTGCCATACCGGCATTTTTTTGCCACCCAGCACTTTTCTTTGCCACCCCAGTGCTTTTCTTACCACCCCGGCATAGCGGGTCGCTGGTCGACCAGCGAAATTGATTGTTTATCACATTATTTGGCAAAGTCTCCACTCTATTTTCGCACAGAATTTATTGCCCGGAGCATTAATTGTGTGCGGCAAATTAAATTAGTGTTTGTTCGTGTTTTTGTTTGTTGTTTCTTTCATTGAGTTTTGTTTCATTTTTTGTTTCGCTTAATTTTGCAAATTGAGAAACTCTCCATGAATATTTGTCCGCTGTGTTTTTGTATAAATTTCGTTGTCTTGTTTCAGACCACAGCAAAATTTTGTTTCGCATCAACAGCGAATTGAGATTTAGGTGAAATAAAATTTTACAGTGATTAAAAATATTTTTGATATTTTTTGGAGAGTTACACCAATTACAAACAGAAATAAAAAAAAAAAAAAACAAATTACAGAAAAACATGTTGCTTTGGAGTAGCAAAATCTACCAAAACTTGAATAAAATGTTACCAATATAAATTATTGATTCAAAGCAGTTGATTCAGTGCGAAGAAGTAGTGTAGACTTTTCCAAAAAATCGTCTTCAATTATCATAAACAGAAAGATAGTGACAATTAAATACAAAAACAAAATTATTTAATATCTGGTTTGGTCGGCAAGGTCTTTTTTTATTTTAAAATTAAAAAGTTAAGATCAAGTGTAATAATGGCTTTTTGAATTAAAGTCTGGCGATAAAACTTGATGTGACCGAAGTTTCATCTTTTTGAGATAATTAAATCTCTTTCTGGATCTTGGTTTAAATAGGGGTCAGCGACTGATTTCCTAATCTTTCCCTTTTGCCCATCCTACAAAGCTACAACTTTGTTCATCTAGAAATAAAATTCTAACATTATTGTATAGGTATGCCTATCATACACTCCGATTTAAACGATTAGGTCTTAATATCTATAGTTTTAAATAAATAAAGACCGAGTCGACCAAACCGGAGTGTAAGTAATCTAAGGTCATGTTAATAATGATTATATGTAGTCTATTTGGAATGATTGTTGGTTTTTAGAATTAATTTGTATTTGGATTTCATTTAATCTTGTGGAGAAATCCTCCTTTTATTTAAAAAAAATGTTCTTTTTCAGCTACAACTCCTATACTGCTACTGGTTCTGTGAGCTGCGTTGGTGATCCCTAACCAACAACAAAAAAAAAAGAACTAAACCTAAACAAGGACGGAGCAGAGTTGCCCAAGATTCGTTCACATTTGCCTCTGTATTTTAGGACTTGATGCCAAAGTCACCCACGACCATAACCCCTCCCCCGCCTTGCCAGCTATCTCCTTCCCATACTAGCCAGCTGTAATAATCCCATCTGGCATTTGCGTCGCGATATTGCGTTGCTTCTACTTTTGGACATATTTCGTTTCCATAAACAGAATAAAGTTTGTTGGTGCGTTAGTACCTAAAGCTGGTTGGAGATAGCTGAAGCTGCTGGAGAACTCTTTCTATGCTTTGGCTGCATGCATACTGCGTTGTTGTTTAAAATGTGTATAGTCCGTCGTCGGTCAAGCTCTCTGGTCGGATGGAATTCCATGCACAGCGAATGCACATTGTGTGTGTGTTTGTTTATATAAGAGGGTGGCGAACGGTGGTGGTGGCGGCTCAGCAGCGCCCTCGCAATAGAACCTCTTGGTTGTGGTCCTTCCTGTAATGCAATCGAATTGGTGTGACTTGATCAGGCAGCACGGTCGCTCCTCGGTGATGGTGTGGCGGTATAGAATTGGCTTCACGGTGGACAAGCGACGGTGGCGGCTCGGATGTTCCTTTGGTTCTGTTGGGTTCTGTTGTTGGGATGCGTACAAGAATGTTAATTAGTTTGCGGTTGTATGGCATGGTGGTGATGGTGATATGTGCTAGGGTGCGGCGGGAAATCCGCAAAAGCAACGAACTTATATGGATAGATTAGATGTAGACACACACAAGTCGCCATATCGCCATGCCGCATACATGTGATGTGGTATTGGGGTAACCGAAGTGAATAACTTTGCATCTCTGGCACGGAGCATTGCGGAGCGGTCTCGATTTCGACTTAAAGCCAGCTCCTCCAGCAGCAGCCCCGCTCGACTCGCATATATGTAAGAGAGTATAGGTATGAAAGAAAGAAAGAAGTTGTTCTTCGTGTTTTATTTCGTTTTCCATTTGGGGTTTTGTCGAATGGTTTTTGGGGGATTCAATTTTGTTTTAATCGAAAATACACACAAAAAGTCTTTATATATGGTTGCGTTATGTTTGTTTTTGTCTGTCTAATCTGATGGCGCATATAGGGAGTACGAGTCTTCTACCTTGAGTATCATTTTTTTGTTGTTTTATTTTGTATTTGTTTTTTTAATATTTTGACTCCCTAAAGGAATCTATCCAATTACCATTATATTATGAAATTTCATTTGGCTACCAGATTTTCAATTCAAAACACAAACATGTTGTGATTACCTCCTTCCTACAGCTACACCCGGTAGCATCAGAAACAGGCAATATTATCTCTTCGTGATATGGATCGTCAGTATAAAAAGGACCAGAAATATAATACAAAGTTTGGTCATTTGGAATATGAATGCAGATTTGGTAATTAAATCGGTTGTTGGTTTGTAAGATGATACAGCAATGGGACACGATGTGTGACGTTACGGAAAGGACCATTAGTTTTTAGCAACAAATAAGAAGATTTTTTAATTAGTATGTTTGGAATATAATGAATAAGGAGTTTAAAATGCAAATCAAACTGAAACGATAGGCTTTCATTTTCCTCAGTAAAGAAATTCTTGGAACTTGACTTCCTGATTCACTTCTGACATCATGAAACAATAATTTCTTAACGAGCTTGAGGAGTTGGAGGAGTATGTGCCTTATGCTTACAAAGTGTCATGCTTCACCAAAAGCATTTTGCATACTTTAAAAATTAAAATCTGGTATGCCAACTTTTAGTATTTAATAAAATATAGGTTATTTTAGGCAAAATAAAAAAAAAATATTTATTGTCCCGTTTTAGAGATATTGTATTTTCAAAAAAAAAAAATTCAATATTCAAAAAAAAAAATCAATAATTTTCGAAAAATCAAACAAAAAAAAAAAATCGAAAAAAATTGAGACCAAAAAAATGGTTGTAGGTACTGCAGGAACCAAAAATAACGAATTTTTGAAAACAAAAATAATTTTTAAAAAGAAGCATTTTCCTTATTTTAATTATTTGAATTTGTTTAACAAAATCCTCGGAGCCGTTTATGAGACAAAATACCTATTATTTAAAAATAAATAAAAAAAGGTGTAACCTTATGTACCAAGTTTGAAGGAAATTCCTGTAGCCGTTAAGGCTATAGGGGCGAGGATAGTCAGGAAGACAGACAGAATTGCGGGACCCATTTTTTGTTTAATGATTATTTATTCACTTAGATCTAAAACAATTGTTAATTTCTTAGCCTAAATAAACTTAAGAACTGATACATATTTGTTTTATATAAGTAAATGACCCGGCCCTATCATGTGATCGCTGGCCCGCGCCTATTGGCCGAGAGGAATAGACGAATGCCCACTCCCTGCCATGGCCAGATCATAGATCACATCCCGGGACCTATTTTTGCTTAACCTAAGTTCTGGCTTCAGCCCAGTCTAGCTACCAATATTTGTCTTTATTCAATCGATTGGAGTTATTTGTGTTTTTTTGAGATATGCTAATGCAGTATCTTAGATCATTATCCCCAACCCCCCCCCCCCCCCGACTCAAAAGGCTCATAAGGGATTCTTTTATCTCTTGCTCTCCTTGCAGGATGGTATGTTATTGGTACATTCGTTGAAACAAGAATGTCTCTGGTGGGATGTATCCAGTTTCCAATGCATTTCTGAAATACAGAGGGTTCGTGTAAAATAATCCCGAAATAATATCGTCTTCCATGACCCCTCGATCGTGCAAAGTGATTCCTGCTAAGGCTTAGTATGACGTTGTCAATTCTGGATACTCCGGAAGCATCCAATAGTTTCTTGCATCTCTCCGCCAAAAAAAAAACACGCTTTCACCAAAGATATTTTTGGGGACTCTTTTGATTCTTGGGTAAACATGCCAAATGAAACATTTATACCAAATTTCATTAATATCCCATTATTTAAAAATGGTTTAAAAAAAAGTAATCATTTTTTTTTTTTTATATTCTGCGTGCACAAAAGGGGTTATAAATACCCTTAAATTGTTATTAACAAAGCACGAGCGATTAGGTAACTAGGAGAGGATTTAAAGGAGATACCGATGCACATTGGTTTTGAATGTTTGCATATTGAAATGAGAGGGGAAAATTGGGCCGGGTAAAGCATTCCACATTCGTGTGGTGCGACTGAAGAAAGAATCTCTGTACTTAAGAGTACGTCCGAAGTTGGGCTCGAGGGTTAACTGATGGGCGTTCCTAGAAGCGCGAGTATTACGGTTGAATTGTTTGAGGGGAGGAATGCAACTGGCTATTTCACTAGAACACTGTTTATAAAAATAACGGTAAAATTGCGAAAGACATGAAACATTACGGCGATGTTCGAGAGATGTAATTGTTTCCGGTATAGATCTTTCACCTATCAATTTTAAAGCTCTCTTTTGTATTCTGTCCAACAAACTCAAGTGAGTTTTTGGAGCTCCAGCCAAAACATGAGAATTGTATTCAAGTTTTGGACGAATAAAGGCTTTGTAGATCAAGCCAGATCAGAAGGGGAGACAAACTTCTTGCATCTACGGAGAAAACCTAAACACTTAGCAGCGTTTTTGGCGAAATCAAATATGTGGTCATTCCACAAAAGGTGGTCTGTGACACACATACCGAGAACTGAGAGCTGTTCGGTTTCCTCGATATGGATAGCGGCATTGGGGGTCGGTTTCGCTTTAATGACAGGAGACAGCATTGAGTTTTATAAGCATTAAATTCTACGTGGTTTTTGATTCCCCATTGGAAAATGCTGCCGAGATCAGAATTTAATGAGCTTATCATACGCTGCCGTTCAAGTTCCACATCCGAAGGACATGGATGAGAATCTGTAAACAAACATCAGAAGCTGAGGGTACTATCGTCAGCGAAACAGTTTAATGGATTAGAAGTTTCAGACAAAAGATCATTTATAAAAATAAGGAAGAGAGTCGGAGACAAAACGGAGCCCTGGGGCACACCAGCATTTATTTTATGGATATCAGACTTAAAACCGTCCAATACAACTTGTATTGAACGGTCCTAAAGGTAATTTCTAATCCAACGAAGAAGAGATTCATAGAAACCAAATGCATGCATTTTCGATAAGAGAGCATGGTGCCAAACTCTATCAAACGCTTTTGAAATATCAAGTGCAATACGATGTAAAGATTTGTTTCATTGTTAGATGAGATATACCATCAGATCACCAGTGGACCTATTGCATAAAAAGGGCTTTAACTTTCTACAGGATACATGTATCTTTTCATTTTTGGTCTCTTTAGAAAAGCGTTGAAAAGCATTCTAAGAACATTTGCCATATCATTAGATTGTATTATAACAAATTTTTCAGCTTGATAAACTTCCGCCTCCCCCCCATCTCTCCACCTCTTTAAATGCCTCTATACAAAAAGCCAGTGCGGGGGTTTTGGGGGACTTTGGATATGTTGTTGAGGATCTAGTTCTGCGTCGATACCAGCAGTAAAATTTCATGAATTAATTTGTTCGCCGTCAGATCCTATCTTTCTTAGACTATAGGCGTGTTTTATTGCAAAAGCCATCCATAGTACAGTACGATTTTACATGCTTAACAAATACAATATCGGTAGTAGCTCTACAGCCGATAAGAAGCTAAAGTACAATCCTACTGTGGATAGATTTTCGGCGTTTATTCGAGAATTTAGCTTCTTATCGGCTGTAGAGCTACTAGCGATGTTGTATTTGTAATACATGTAAAATCGTACTGTACTATGGATGGCTTTTGTATTAAACCACGGCTTATATGTATATATCGCAAGTAAATAATACTACGATAAAATATCAAAAAACGTGATGCCTACCATATTATTAATAAAAACAGCGCTTAACTCACCTGTAACTTTAGAGCTCTCGTGTAGGCATGGATTAAGAGATAATTCGTGAATTAAAACGTACATTTACTTTTCTTATTTAACCCTTCGCTAAGCAACCTTCCTTGTTGGTTTAGCTAGCTCATAAGTGGCAAAAATCTTACTCTTAATCCCCGAGTTAATAATAACTCGCCGCTAGCTTCGTTTTATTAATATGGGGGTAAGAATATAACAAGTGTTTTAAGTTTAAAAATCATAAACCAGTTGTTGATCAAGGAAAACTAAGAAAAGTAATAAAAACTCTTTACAGTGAATGATTTATAGCTTAATAATTTGCCATTAATTAGTCCTTAATTAGTTGTGACATTTTCAATTTTGTCACGCTATATTTTCTACGTTTTTTGTTCGTTGTTTTGGTAATTTGTTGTCAAGTTAGCAAAGCAACACCTCTAAACGGGGTTAAAACTTCTTATATTGAATAAAAACAAAGAAAACATAGCACGACGAAATTGAAAATATCACAACTAATTAAGGATTAATCAGCCTAAGCAATAAACTATTCAATATATGCAATAAAATATTCAATATAAAAAATATCTACCTGGTTTTTAAATGTTTTTTTTTTTTTTTTTTTGCCAAATTGACATCGAATTAGCAAAACAGTATAAAAAACGTAGAAAACATAGCACGACGAAATTAAAAAATATCACAACTTATTAAAGACTAACCAACGATAAAATACTAAGCAATTAACTATTCAATAAATGAAGTCTTAACCCTCTTTTGATGTGTTGCTTTCCTAACTTTACATCAAATTGGCAAAACAGCAAATAAAAACATAGAAAACATATAGCACAAAGAAATTGAAAATATCACAAAAAAACATAGAAAACATTGAACGACAAATTCAAAATTGTCACAACTAATTAACGACTAACCAACAGCAAACTATCCAATTATCTAACCATTTTTCGATTCATGAATGTTGGTTTCAAGTTATGCGTGCTGAAAAACGAAATGTGCGCCCGCAGTGCCACCTGTTGCAAATTGTACTACTTTTCTTTTTTTCTAAAGGCTAGTACGCTGCTGATGTGAAACGAAACAAGCCGTACAAAAATGACATGACGAAATTATAAACGAAAAAATTTCGTTGTGCTTTTCGTTCGGTGGTACGCTGTTCGATCAACAAAACTGTTGATTATACCAGATTGCTTTGACAAGTCTTCACACTAATTTCGCACAGTATTAATTGCCCGGACCATTAATATTGTGTGCGGAAAAATGACATTTGGGTTTGTTTGTGTTTTTATTTGTTGTTACTTTTATTACAGCATGGCTAATGTTTGATATTTTCGCAATTTATATTTACTTGCAATTTGTAAAACTCTCCATAAATATTTTTTCCGCTGTGTTTTTGTAAGCTTTTCGTTGTCTTTTTGGAGACCACAGGAAAATTTCGTATCGCATCAGCAGCGTACTAGGGTTAAGGCTTCACGTAGCAATTACGAACAAACCCATAGAAGGAAGTATCCAATTTGGTTCAGTCGTTTTCAAGTCTTAAGTATACGCACAAACCACGATAGATTATGTGAGTGCGATCAACGATTATACAAATCTTCTATGGATGAGTTAAATTCAGTGTTGCCGAAAGTACTCCCATAGGAGTTTTGTACTACTTTCAACACCTACGTACTCCCGTACTCCTTCTTTCACATTCGAAATCCTATTTCTTTTTTTAAGACCTAAAATATCTTAAACTTGCAGCAAAGTGTAATGTCAACCTAAATAATTTAACTTACAGCCCTATTCTGACGTTGTGAGGCTCACAGGTCACAATTTTTTGTGAGTTTATTTTCGTATAAGGCGGTTACAATATTGTATTCTGTGGAAGCCCTCATAAGAAACCTCACAAGAACAGCGTAAGTTGTGATTTGCCAAGGAGCATAAATTTTAAGATTTTATGAGGCGAATTCACGAGTGACTTGTGAGGCATCAGAATAAGGCTGTTAGTAACCGATTACACGATTCGTTTTTTCAGTTGTTTCGTTTCTCGTCTTTTTGACAGCTTGGGTGAGGGGAGTAGAAATGTAGAGGGAAGGAAGTAATGAAAGCAGGGATGAAAATTTCAAGACTTTTTCTGGTTGAACTTTGACGTTTCTGATTTGGCAACTACAATTCTCCTTGATGTAGAAGTAGTAGTAGTAATTTAATTGAGATTTTTGCTTGCTTTTCATTAGAATTTGATTACACATTTTATTGTTTTTCACTTAAAATAGATTTTGCCGACTTAGACTTGTACTGGCTTTACATATTTGTAATTCTTATAAAAGCCTTTGTTATTAAGCTTGACAGTTCTACATTAATTCTAAATAATTCACAGAAATAAATAAATATATGTCCACTCAATAAAGACCATGATTTCTCCTTGATGTAAGCAAAAAACGATTTGAACAAAAATTAATGAATGAATGGGAAAATTGTTTTTCCTGATTGAATATACCTAATACGAGTTTATTTGAGAAAGAAGTGATTACAAAATACTTTTATTTATAACTACTGATTATTTTCACACAAAACAACCCCAAATTCCATGAACGTCAAAATAACAAAAGGAAGTACGTCCATATATTCGCGAACCATGTTAATCATGAACGTTTGTGCCTGTTAAAAACAACCGTATAAACCGTATAATCAGGCTCTTACTATAACTTGAGATGAAAATGTGTTCACACAATTATTTTTTGAAGACTAAAAAATGTCTGTACTACTATTTTTTTCAAAAAACTCCCCTTTTTTGGCTGCAGTACTACCTTCTAAAATTTTTCTCCGGCAACACTGGTTAAATTAAATTGTTAATTGGAACCCTATATCTTCTCCGAAAGATAAGTCTTTAATTTGGAAAATATCTGGCGGTGTACCTATGTATATTTTTCCTCATTATTGATGAATAATAGAATTCTATAATTAAACAAAATTGTTGCTTTCGTCATTAAAGAGTACATAATTACATATAAATATAATTCCCTTTCTTTTTATATTTTAACATCTATCATGCCTTTTGAAACTAGCAACCAAGTCGTGCAGTTAACTTTGTGCTTTTTTTTTGAAGGAAGTGTGTTCTTTATTTTGGTTGTCATAGATTTGTAAACTAAAATGCGGACGGTTTTTTTTCTATCCACAACCATAAAATTTAACACTTAAAAGCCTAAAAATCTATTTCTTACTAAACCAAGCCAGTTAAGGCTATGAAATACAAAAAGTCTTTGACATGAATCGTGAAATTATACACCTAAATAAAATCCTATACCTTTCTAAACGAATATAACATTATTCTGAGAACAGAAAAACTAGTTACTAAATGCCCTCTAAATTATATGACTTTAGGTACAAAAAAAACAACATTCACAAAAAAAAAAAAAACAACAACGAAATTATTTAAAAATAGGTGACCGTAAAGTATATCACGCTTTTTCATGGCTGTTAAATTTTTATAATGCCATTTAAGTAAAATAGTTCAAAAAAAAAAATTAATTAAATATTCATTCAACCATAGTAAGTGTGTAATAAGGGCTCGTTAAAGGACTTCCTTTACCGGGCATTAAGTCTCAAATAAAGTACCTTAAGTCAAATAAAAATAAAAACTAACACAAAAAAAAACTCATTTTCAGTGTGAAATTAGCAATAATCCGACCAAGGAAGCAAGCTTGTTGATGGGGTTAGACTTTTTACAGCTTCTCACACAGCCCGCCAACAATGCAATTCGTTTGCCTTTAACGATGGAAGCCCTTCAGCGTTCCAACGTTCACCGTCCGTCATTCGTCCGTCAAGCAGGCTTACGGGTCACGCAACTTTCTGTTAGTCTCTCAACTTGCATGGCTCTAAAATATAAAAAAAATATATATAAATAAAAAAAAAGAAAATAACAACACTACAAGAAACCATCAACAAGCACGTTTTTTATATTTTTTTTTGTTATTTTTTTCAACAACGACTTGACTATTACAAGCTATACAAGCATGAATCCCGCCATCAACCCCACTTTAACTGGCCGACAATTTGTAATTATGGCTGAAGCTGTGTTTAATTTTTTTTTCTATTTTCCCTTGGACTCGTATCTTTCGGTCAGTGAATAGCGAGAATTACATTTAGCTTCCTTTACTTGGATAAAGGGGAGCAGAGAGGGAGAGTAGCTTTGCTTAGGCTTGTCATTTCTAGGCTTCCTTCTTCTACTTACTTACAAACATTAATATAAATAAGAAGGCACTAAAAGTCATTAAAAACATTACACTTGCATAGCGCAGTGTGTGTGGCTTCTTCTTCTTGGATGAGAAATGTATCTTTTTTTTGTTCAAAAAACGAAATTACTTGAAGAAGAAAATGAATACCGAAACACCATTTCAGTAAAAAGGAAAACAATAAATTTGAACTGAATTGAAGTCGCTATATTTCCAAGAAGAATGAGGTGGTGGAAGATTTTTAAGCAATACCCAATCAATGCAATTCTGCTTAACAATTAATTTGTCATCTTGTTTTGATGTCCGAAAAATGGAATCAAGAAGTGCTTATGCTTATGAATATAAGCATTAAAAAACATTTACACGAAGACACCATCAAATATAACATCCGCGCAAAAAAACAATCAAGTTTTCAACAAGGCACTAGAGAGTTTTAAGTACATTCTGGTAGGGGGCTAGCAAGGGTAAGGAAGGCTGGAACAAGGGCCTAGGAGAATGTGAACACTTTTGCCTCGTCAGGCCAAACAAAAAAAATGGCGTATGGAGGACCTGGGGCCTCATCACGTAAAACAAAAACGATAGGACGATATCGTTTTCAATATTGCTATCTCTAGCACTTCAGTAGAGAAAAATAAAGACAGCTATCTCCAAAACGATACCGATCGATCGTTTTTGGTTTACGTGATGTTATACACCGTTGGAGAGGTTATTGCCTGCAGCACGTTGTTTTGTAAATAGAATAATAATGCAATTGTTTAACTGGTATACCAAATCAACAATAATGTGTCATATTTTGTTCATACGGTTATTGGTGTTTTGACGCGTTATCTTTCGAACCAGCTTAACGGCTATATAACAAAAAACAAGTACTCGCAGTAACCTTTTCAGCGATTATGGGAAATTACTGTTGAGTAGGCGGTAGACCGCTTTGTCCATTCTCATTTACTGTCGTCTCTTGATGTATCACTATACATATTTACATTTGTGTGTATTGTCCAAAGCAACATTTTAACTATCTAATAACGACACCCACGACCACGACGATATTGAAAAAAAAGCCATTTATGACTAAGGCCTCATAAAAATTAATTTTCACTAAACGAAAGCTCAACAGCAAACAAAACGAATTTTCTCACGATGACAGTACAATAATTCTGATGTTTTATATTTCAAACGTGTTTTTCAGACACTCTCGATGATACGAGATTAGAAGTGTAACGTGAAGCAAACTATTGTCGATATCGTTTCCAGCTATCGTCTGGACGATAGTCGACAGAAAAGTTACCTGATGAGAGCCCTGATCCCGCGATTTATATAATTCAAACAAAATGTAGGGAACTTAGAATTCAAAACTGAACGTTTTCGAATATACACAAATTGTTTTCTTCGCGAATAAATTTAACTACTTCCTACTGAAAACTTACTAGGGCCATGCCTTAACTATACAGAAACTTGGCATTTCTCCAGTCGGATTAACGAAAACAAAATGTTTAAAATATTTCCAATAAAAGTGTTCATTTTAATGGTAATTTTAAAACTCAAATTTCTTTTTTGAAAAAAATCTACTTTGTTTCCTTTATGTTTTTTTATTATTATGACATGAGTGCTTAAATTCATATCTTCCAATCATTTTGGCCTGCATGGGCTAGTTGGTAATTCTAGTAGGTCGATACTCAGTATGTGTTGATGAAGTCGTGCCTTCCGAATAGCATAAATATTTCCTCCTCATCTATCTTCTTCTATATAGATATAGCATAAATACCATACCATGACTTTATTTTATGTGATAACCAAGAATTGAATAGTTCATTTAACTTTTCATAAATAAATTACGACACCGAAAAATTTAAAAATAAAACCATTAGTAGGGGAGAGTGGGGCAAGAAGCACCACTTAAGCTCTAGACGCTTCCAATTTTGTTTCTATTCATAAAAGGGCATCAAATATTTTTTTAAATAATACTTTAACCTCCATCATAGTAATCAATCAGAATAATTAAAGTAAATATAGAGATATACACAAATATACAACCTTTCCTAAAAAGTCCGTTTTGCCCCACTAGCGGGGCAAAAGGGACCTTTGAAAGGGGCAAATTGAACCACTGATTTCATTTAACAATGATATATACTTGCATTTGAATAGTGTGGACCTATCTTAAAACAAATGGAATTTTTGCTATCGTTTACACCCATAACTCGCTACTGGGCTCTTAGACTAATAAATTAATAACAAAAATGATAAGAACAAACAAATTGCAAGAAAACATAAAATAAATTCATTGAAATGACAGTCAGTTTTCTATTTTCTCAATGCGGACAATTTTCGCAATAGAAAAACTCGTCAATTTGTTAAATAATAACTAATACTAAAACTACTAATACTGTCATTGAAAAGACGCAAATTGACAAACTTTCCAGGACAGGGTGGCTTTTACCAACACAAAAAGCAAAGAAAGTAGTAGTAGCGAGCAAGTATAACTCACCCTGTCTTGTAAAGTTTGTCAATTTTGCGTCTTTTCAATGACAAGTGGAAACCTAGCATAAGTAGATCTTCTTCATCTTCGTGAAGGTCATGGAGCAAAACAGACTTATCACAGGTAGTTGTTGTTTTGCTTTGAAGTTGGAACCAGTCCGTCGTGGGGCAAAACGGACTGGTAGTCCGTTTTGCCCCTTGAAGTCCTAGTTCCATTTACCCCACAAGGAGTTTTTTTAAAAGAAATATTTTTATTTTTTTTTAATTTTAATTATTTTCCTTTATTTCCAGTATTTTTAAAGAAGAAAAACGATCACAAACAATAGAAAATGTACTAAATTTTTGAAAAGTTCAACCTGTCGTCTTGGATCGGGTTTTCAAAGTGGTTTTTTTTTTAACAGATGGACCATTTTCAAACTTTCTTTATTTAAACCACAACTATCTTCAATTTTTCAATGAAACTAAGGGATGTGTTGGTAAAGTACGTTTTTCATAAGTTCTCATTATTGAATATAAGATGGAGCTAAGAACCACGCCAAAAATCAGTTTGGTTCTTTTTGCAGCGAGTTCCTTCTTGCTCCACTCTTCCCTAACCAAGAAATGTACCTAACCCACTATCAGTATTTTATAAAAACCTTAGAAGAGTAGAATAAGATCAATAGTGCTAAAAGAACATAATAAATAAGATATGAAAAATTAATTTACACATCAATAATTAATCTCTTTATAACTCCCACACCAAATCAACCAACAGGATACAACGAAGAGGATAGTGGTGGTAATAATTGCCATCACCACAATTACCAAGGATTTTTTTTTGTATTGTTTGTTTCTTTTTTTGTTCATTTTTCCTTAATATCCTGTACCGTGGTTCCCTTCATTGTTTTGTGGTTAAGCAAATATTTGTTTTTCTTCTCCAACACGTCTTTGTTGGCGATTTCTACATAATATTCCAGCTGCTATATATAGCGTCTAAGTATTTTTTTTCTTTTCTTTGATTTTTTCTTGCTCAATCACACCTTCGCGTTTAATTTGAATTTGTATGCAAATTTGCTACTGATCTCATAAATCTTCACTCTGGTTGGTAAAATACATATATCTGCTTTAAGTGGGTATGTGTGTTTGAGAAGGTTGGGTGCAAAGGGCGGAGGTAAGGTTGGGGGTAAGTAGGGTAGAATCTTATGTAAATACAGTTTTAAATCTTTAAACCCTGGAGAAATGTGAAGTATGTTTTATTTATGGGCGTGAACCTATACAGAACCATTATGTTTCGTGTGCAAATGCTAGAGAAAAACATTTTTTTAATTTTAGTTAAATTTTCGGTGGAATGGGTCGCTATTTTGTTTAAAAAACATTACCTACCTACTTTATGTCCTGATGGCCTTACACATAATTCTGTGTGCGGTTTAAGATTGGTATTCAGATTGCAGAAAGTGTCTGAAATTGAAAATACAAAACAAAAAAAATTAAAAAAAAAATCATATGGTATTGTTAGACTGTAAAAATTTGCGGAGCTGGCTATACGCGCTCACCAAAACACCTCGCGCAGAAAAACAATATAGTTTTCGACAAGGCACTAGAGAGTTTAACATAGATTCTGTCAAGGGGCTAGCAAGGTTTAGCTAAGGCTAGAAAAAGATACTTCGCGATTATGATCCCTTTTGTCTCGTCAAGCAAAGAAAAAAAAAAAATATGACTTATGTGGGACTTGATCCCACGAGCCTCTGCTTGTCAGTCAAATGTGATTCCCTCTGAGCCAACTCGCTATATACAAAAATTCAATGTCGAAAGTGAATAAGTTTCATACTCTTAAATCGCATTTTTTCATAAAATCTAGCACTACCATTTAGAGGGCTTAGTCATAAAAATGTGATTTCTTTTTAAGAAAAAAGGGCACGAAAAATTATTTGAGTACGTAACTTATCTAAGGACGTCTTACGACAGTTGTTTGGATACATTTTTTTTCAAATAATCTTCTAGGAAAAAAGTTTTGGTATGGTAGTGCTAGAATAGTTCTAGATTTTGTGAAAAAATGCGATTTTAGGGGGTTTAGTCATAAAAAGGTGATTTTTTTGAGAAAAAAGGGCACGACAAATTATTTGAGTACGTAACTTATCTAAGAACGTCTTACGACAATTGTTTGGATACATTTTTTTTCAAAAAATCTTCTAGGAAAAAAGTTTTGGTATGGTAGTGCTAGATTTATTGAATTGATTGATTGATTGATTTTAGAGGGTTAGGGTTTTTTTTATTTTTTCTCAGAGTACAAGTGGTACAAAATTTTTTGTTTCACAACAAATTTACGACAAATTCACGACAATTATTTGCATCTTTTTTTTTAGAATTTTTTTTGAGGGTGGGCATTGCTAACTTGACTGTCAAGTTAGCATTACCCAGGGTTATTTTTTAAAAAAAAGGTCGGACAAATTTTTTTCTTTCACGACAAATTTACGACAAATTCACGACAATTAACTGCATCTTCTTTTTTTTTTTAGAATTCTTTTTGAGCATTACCCAGGGTTAATTTAAAAAAAAAGGCGCGACAAATTTTTTTCTTTCACGACAAATTTACGACAAATTCACGACAATTAACTGCATCTTCTTTTTTTTTTAGAATTCTTTTTGAGCATTACCCAGGGTTAATTTAAAAAAAAGGCGCGACAAATTTTTTTCTTTCACGACAAATGTACCACAATTTCACGACAATTAATCCAATTATTAGATTCCTGAAATTTTGAAGTGGCAATGCTAACTTGACAGACATAAATATTTGCAATACTTTATTTAAAAAAATATGCGGTAAATCGTGTAAAAACACCTATAATATGGAGTTTACAATTTTTGCATCTCACGGGCTGATTGTGTCTCATATTCCACATGATTTTTTTTACAGGATTTAACGCAGCACCGCATATGCTATATATATTTTTTTCAATGAAGTATTGTATGTATTCACTATATTTACATTTATTTCACTTTTTTATTTAGTTTAATACGCTTTTTTACTATTCAACTTAAATCTCAAAAAAACATCTCTCAAAAACACAGCTTAAAATTATTTTGGGGCCCCAGTATTTAGCTATCTCACTGCATTCCGATCCTGTGTGAATGCATTTGGGTTTGTGTAACTCACACTATTTTAAAAAAAAAGCCTCACTTTTTCCTCGATATGCCCGTTCCTCTATTTCTTCTTCTAAAATTTTAAATTAAAAAATTAATAAGTATGTTTCTTTCATTCATGTAATCTAGTGATACCTAATAAATGCATTCGGCTTTTTATAATGAGAAAAAAGATTAAAAACAACAGAAGTAGGTAACAAATATGTTTCTCCACCACTCACTTAATGTGCAAGCGAAAAAAGAGGATTAAACAATGCAGCAAAAGAAAAGAGAATTTTAAATTACAGAAGTAATACATATCTTCTCTTTCACTCATTTAAAGGGTTGAAAGAGAGGTATTCTTTATGTCAAATTTTTCATTTATTGAATTATTTGAAATTTCCGAAATTTATATAAAATAGTGTGGTAAAACCAAAAGTGTTTGTGCAATGTCATGAGTATGTGTAAATTCCTATTCAGTGATACCTATTTTAGTGGATTCGACTATTTTATAAATGAGAAAAAAGCAGTTTGACAACAGAAATAATATATAAATGATGATGATTAAGGTAGTCGCATACTGATCCTTATATTATACATGGATTTTTGAAATAAAGATTCATATATGGGTTTCTTCTAAGTGAAACTCGTAGCAATAACGATTTTTAAAAAGCGTCTTTGCGTGAAAAATTCCACTTAATATAAATCTGTTTTTAATATATTTCTGATCTTCTTAATGCACGAAAAAATTCTTTCAACTGTATCCAAGAAATGCAGCAGGCGAAGAATATAGCAAACTAATGTCTAAGGAAAAGGAAATGCTTTAGAACCCGCTCTCTTTTTATAACACAGTTTTAATACTTTTTCCAACTTTCGTTGAGAACGTTTTAGAAAATTAAAAACTTGTTTAGTTAATATTAAATCTAGTACACCTAGAAGAAATGACAAAAAAGCCTTTTAGGAAAAAAATAAGCATCAAAGCCTCAGGCAATGAAAAAAGGCCTAAAAGGCATTAAAAAGCCTCAGTTGGCATCGCTGAATACCACTGATGTACCTATAACTCGAGATTCTTTAACAAATTCTGTCACGACTCCGTCAACACAACCCGGCTGGAAAAATTCCAAGTTTTCTGTCTAGTTTGGTTAAGGTAGTTAAGACCATAGTAAGTTTTTAGTAAGGAAAATCTAAATGAGGAAAACTTTTACAGATACTTGGCAAGCCCTTGCTGGATTTCAGTGCCAAAAATTTAGACGAGGGAAACTTTTCAAATACTCGTGAGGTCCTCCCTAGTAAAAACTTGTTTAACATGGTTCGTTACCCCATCAGGAATGTCTCTTGGACACCAAAAACAAAAATCTTACAAGCATCATGAAATTTCAGTATTATAGGACACTTTTTTCCTCTCCTTTTTCTTCTTTTTCATATTACCCAGTGGGTAGAGCATTTGACTGACAAGTAGAAGGTCGCGGAGTCAAGTTCCACATAACACAACTTTTTTTGCCTGACGAGGCAAAAGGGTTCATAATCACCACAAGACCCTTCTTCTAGCCTTTGTTAACCCTTGCTGCCATTGACAGAATCTATGTAAAACTCTTTAGTGCCTTGTCGAAAACTAGAATTGTCTTTCTGCGCGAGAAACAGATCGAAATTATTTGTTAAAGATTTTTTCGTTCAAATTGAACCAACGATATCTTCAGGTCTTCACCCTTCTTCGATAATCACGCTGGCGTGCCGCGCGGTGGTCGTATAGCAGGATTAGGATGTTTGCGGTCTTATTTAGAGCCTACTTAGTTCTTCTTCTAAGGACCTTTCTACATAATTTCCTCCTTCAACAGAAAAACAGCTATTCTCAAGATTTATTCTCGATGGGGCACAATATCCCCAGGTCATTGTGCAAACCCCCATATTTATTATTCATTCATTCAAGATTGATTCTAGGTATACATTCGATTTCTCGACTGGGATTATTTTGGGATATTATAAATGAAGCTGAGGTAGGTAAACATAAATAAATCTCTTACTTTATACTTAGAAGTAAAGCTGTTTATAGTTGCGGCCCTTCTTGCTGTCATTTACTCATATATCCAGCTTAAATTTAGAAGTCTTAATTTTTTGAGTTAAGAAAGGAATATTAACACAAATAAAAGAATATGTTACATAAGTACGTACGTAACTACTTCTCAAAAGCAGACTTATGGTACCTAAGTTTCTAAGCAACGAAAAAAACACGAACAATTAAATAATACGAGAAATAAATTGCCTGATTTCGGAAATATGCTTAATTATATGTATGTATCTAAAACTAAGCATAAGAAAGTGCTTTCAAACAGCAATATACATATACATACCATACATACCTACCTATCGGAAGTAAGTTTTCATCTTGACTATGTTGCCTGGTATTAATCTCAAACATTGTTCTTCTGACTCGAAAATCGAAATAAAGTATCCTTAAAATGAATCTCATGATATAATTTGAATCCACTCAAAACAGCATGACACAAAAATTCAGGGGTAGAAAAGTGTTTGTATGTACCTAACAACTCTTGCAACAACCTATCAACATGCTGCCATCCTCTCTTTGCTTTACAACAAGTGTCCTTTAGCAAGTTTCAGTGCAACATTTATCTCCTCAACATATTCATGCGCAATTCTACTCCCACATTCTAAATCTCAATCAACCGCATCCTTTTTTTCATTCTGAGTTTCTGACTTTTCTTGGAGATCAAAAATCCGAGAGAATGTTGCAGAGAATAAAAATAATGAATACTTAAAATAATTGTTATTTCTCCCTCAAAGTTAGCCTGAACCTCTCATATATTTTAGTAGGACACACAAAACCTAAAGTTAAAAAGCTTTTTTCTCTTTTGTTTTTAAATACCTATACCAATATACGAGTATAATATTTTCTAGGTCGCTGGAGGATGACGATTTATGTATGTACGTAGGTATGTATGGTATGTTTGTGCCGCTTGCAGCCTGCCTGTATCCTGTTATGCTACTGACACAATATTCCATTCTGTATCAAAGGTCATGTACCTATTTTCCGCTCATATAGCAACCATAGCATCAGAGTAGCAGTGGAACAGCTACATAAAAAAAAGGATGCACAAAAGCGAGTGACATGCAACATACACACACACACAAACGCAGTCTTTTCTGGCATCTCAACATGGACGAGGAGGATGGCGGTGCAAGAGGAGAAAGCCATCGAGGAGGACGACAACGATTAAATAAGTACAACAGAAAAAAATAAGAAAAAAAAGGAAGAAGCACATGAAAAATTTCATCGCATTCCAAGCAAATGGAGGTTGCACAGGATGCCCCATATTGGGCCATCAGTAAGAACAACAATACAAATAAAAATAATCACCCATCTAGACGAGAGCAGATTCTTTTTCATTTTTTTTCCTTGTTGACGTTGTTTTGCTTGCAACCGTCATTGGCAGGATAATGCCATTCCTTCTCTAAACAGGACTATTCAGCAGGACTTTCTATCGACAATCGACACGCCGACGAAAATGACAACGATGATGAAATAATTGGAAATCAGTCGTTAACGACAGGTGAAAATTCCCGCTTGAAGGACCTCATTTTTACTACCATCATCGCCATCGTCATATCCTGTCTGATACTTACGTTGTCCGCGAAGTCGCAAGCATCACAAAAATGAATTCATACTTCCCAGACCGTAACTTTTCATTTTTATTAAATATCCTTGCCACCAGAGGTCCTTTATTCTCGCTATCGCTTCGCAGATTCCCCGCAACTTCTCATCTATGTATGGCCTTAAATGATGAGCCTCGTAAAATGTATGCGGCCGCCTGCAATAATAAAATCCTGTAAATACCATACGCGCGACAACAATATTTTGCTGATGTTATTAGGTGTGTGCTTTTGGGTTTGGGTACGGGTTTGGGTTGGTGTGTACCTATTTGAAGTAGGGATGCCCTTAAAATGAAGACAACGACAACGACAACGAGAACTACTTCAAGGATTCCATGAGGTGCGCTACGACAGACGAACGCAACTATAACGACGACGTAACGACCAACAACGGTACGGCGCGGCGGCGAACGGGTAAAATGGTTAACAATTGAAGGACATTTTAGGAGGTGACATGTGTTGTAATAGTTGTATAGGCATTCCACACGTGATGATGGCGGGTCGGTCCTCTTCTGGAATTTGTCTATACATACCTACCTTCTTTTTTTCGTCCTTTGTGTCCCCCTGCAGTTTGGTAGATAGGTATTTCCAGATATTTCGTGGGGAAAAAAACGTGTGCTTCAGAACCGAGGATTCTGGGGTAGGACGGAGTGAATTTTGAAGAATATGACCAAGAAGCACAAAATCAGTTCTATGGACATATATACGTGAGGAGTTTTTCAATTGTTAGTGGCGGCACATAAGCAGGTGTTGTCACAGATTTTCTTTACTCGAACACTAATTCCACACACAAGGACACATTTTGGGGCGAAAATTCATATAAAGGAAAAGGATCAACGATGCGATGCGATGGTTGGGTTCGTGGAAATGGTTGATTTTTTTTTTTCGATTTCGATTTGGAACCGGAAATTTGGACCAGGCTCTGACAATAGAAAATAGAGTTCATGTTGCCTTGGTTGGTTCGCTTGTTATGCCAGAGGCATATTGAGTACAGTGGCTCATCTATACGTGATGGCAAATATGAGATGGTTAGAAGGGAGGAACATAATAGAAAAAGGACGACAACGTAAGGTGGTTGATGGTGGTTATGATGGTTATGTCGAAGCTGTTCCTTCCACCACCCGCCACCCCTTCACTCCCTTCTTCCGCTGTTACCAATGGTTGGGCTTGTGATAATAACAATAATAATAATAATGTTGATTAGATCGATTTATGATTTTATATATAAACACGCTGCAGGCAGTTTTACCGTACACTACACATGGTGTAGGTATATGCTCTCTCTATGCTTACAATTTTGCTGATGTTATTTAGAAGGATAAATGGAAAAGTTTTGGTAGGTTAGGAAGGTAGTATAGAATGTCCATGGGAAGTTCATAAGTAACACGCCATACGATACACACAACCAAGCCATATCAAACAGTGAGGGAAAGAGTCGGTACCTATGAGTTGAGCTGGTTAGCTAATTAAATGTAACATCTTGTTGGGAGGCTGTTTTATTAATAGTTTCTCTAGAATAGGTTCTATTATAGGCATAGTAGAGGTTTTAGTAGGTACCAACATAATAAAGGTATGGGGTACGGTACGGGGGTTGGGGGGATTTATGTCGTAAATGATGAGTTCTTCAATTTCTGGCTAAAGGCAAATGATGGTTTGACTTCGGGGAAAGCTAAGAGTATAGTACCTACCTACCTATATGCATAGGTAAGTGTATGGTAAAATGGTGGTTAGATCAATGTTTAGTTTGCCATATATGTTTAAATAATTCAATATAATAATAAGGTAGGTGGTATTTATTTACTTCTATTATGTGTAGGAGCGAGTGTATAGGTATATCCTATAGGGCTGATTGATGGTACCTAACTTCATGTTGCTAAATATGGGGATGTAATTATAATGTTAGGGCTCTGGGTAATGTTTAACTTATCATATTTCTATGTCTTTATCTCTTTTATACCTAACTATTTACATAATGTATTAAATTGGCTTGGTGACTTTAATGAAATTTCCAAAGAAATAAGGGGATATTTTGCTTGCTTGCATGTAGTTGGCCCACCAACTATTGAGTTGAGCAAAACTGTTAATTGCAATCGTTTGTACATCGTTTGTCTACGTTTGTATAAGTTTTAGATTCGTTTGTACACTCACCGTTTTTTTTATATAGCCACTTCAAAAAAATTTACGGAGTTTGGCCCACCAACTATAACGCTCGAAAAATCTGGAAATGCAGTTCGATAGATAATCGTTTGTCTATGTTTGTCTTTTTTTTTTTTCGTTTGTATACGTCCCAAATTTTTTTGACAAAAAAATTTTTTTTAACCAAATTTTATTAAAATTTTAAAACATATGCATTCGTTTGTCTCTTTCTTATAATGATTTTTCATCGTGTTATTTTTTTTAATTTGTATTTATTTCTATTTTAAAATAATTATTACTTTTTTGGGACATGTAGTTGGCCCACCAACTATAACGCTCGAAAAATCTAAAAACGCAGTTCGATAGAAAATCGTTTGTCTATGTTTGTCTTTTTTTTTTTTCGTTTGTATACGTCCCAAATTTTTTTGACAAAAAAATTTTTTTTAACCAAATTTTATTAAAATTTTTAAACATATGCATTCGTTTGTCTCTTTTTTATAATGATTTTTCATCGTGTTATTTTTTTTAATTTGTATTTATTTCTATTTTTAATTAATTATATATTAATTATATGGAGCATGTAGTTGGCCCACCAACTATAACGCTCGAAAAATCTAAAAACGCAGTTCGATAGAAAATCGTTTGTCTATGTTTGTCTTTTTTTTTTTCGTTTGTATACGTCCCAAATTTTTTTGACAACAAAATTTTTTTTAACCAAATTTTATTAAAATTTTAAAACATATGCATTCGTTTGTCTATTTTTTATAATGATTTTTTATCGTAGTAATTTTTTTAATTTGTATTTATTTCTATTTTTAATTAATTATATATTAATTATATGGAGCATGTAGTTGGCCCACCAACTATAACGCTCGAAAAATCTAAAAACGCAGTTCGATAGAAAATCGTTTGTCTATGTTTGTCTTTTTTTTTTTTCGTTTGTATACGTCCCAAATTTTTTTGACAACAAAATTTTTTTTAACCAAATTTTATTAAAATTTTTAAACATATGCATTCGTTTGTCTATTTTTTATAATGATTTTTTATCGTAGTAATTTTTTTAATTTGTATTTATTTCTATTTTTAATTAATTATATATTAATTATATGGAGCATGTAGTTGGCCCACCAACTATAACGCTCGAAAAATCTAAAAACGCAGTTCGATAGAAAATCGTTTGTCTATGTTTGTCTTTTTTTTTTTTCGTTTGTATACGTCCCAAATTTTTTTGACAACAAAATTTTTTTTAACCAAATTTTATTAAAATTTTTAAACATATGCATTCGTTTGTCTCTTTTTTATAATGATTTTCCATCGTGTTAATTTTTTAATTTGTATTTATTTCTATTTTTAATTATTCATTACTTTTTTTGGGACATGTAGTTGGCCCACCAACTGCATTCTCTTTTATTTGGGTGTCCACAGTTTCAACTTGTATTCGAAATTGCGGTAATTAAGACTTTATCCTTTTTTTCTATTCTTTTTAAGGAGTGCCCTGCATTTAGGCTGCATTTAAAAAGACTTAAGTTACACCTTGAGTATATTATTTATTCAGTTAAAATAATTAAAAAACCCAAACAAAAATAATTCTAATTCTATAGGTACTTGTTCATTAACTTGAACTTTGCCGTCGGCTTAAGGCTTTTAATGAGTTTCTTTTTTTTATGAAATAGAAAGTAATTATGGGTACAAATACATATGCATGCCTATTATAGATATTGATAGGTAGTAACCAAATTTTTGAGTACCTACCTAACTACGTACGAGTTTTGGCTGTTTTTTCAGCGAATGGATAAGGGGGGGTTTACTTAAAATAAATCAAAACTATTTTAACTCGAACATAATCATGAAATGTGTATTTCCTGTAGTTCCAAAAACCCATTTTTAATAAAAATTCAGCATGCCTGAATAAAAAAAATACCTGCATGTGTTTTACTCGTGTCAGAAGCAAATACATTTTTGTCTCAAAAACCTACTTTTACAAAGAAAAAAACCTATACGCCTTTAAAAAAAAAAATACCTCAACCGAATATTAAATAGCTACCCAGCTCATTTCAGAAATTGTTTATAGGTACCTAGTTTTAGAAAACTAAACTTCACTCATCGTCATCCTCATCTCATCGCAGATCGCACTAGCCAGAGGCAGTGTTGCCACTTTACTTCAATTGAAGTAGATCTACTTCTTTTTTTTCAATTTATTTTTAAAAATACTTCCTACTTTGCACCATCGCCAATTGAAATCCACTTCTTTTTTAAAATCGTTGCTTCATCCTACTTCAACCTTTAAAAAAAAAGTCAAATCTACTTCTTTTTTATCTCTTTACTCTGGTAGGGATTTATGCTGCATTTACACGAATGGCAAAATGCTATTTTATCTGTCAAATTATAGCCATTTTTCTTTGCATCGTGTAAACGCTCTAAATACTGGCAATATTTTTGCCAAAAAAAATAATGGAAGAGAATTAGGCATAAAATTCTGTCAATAATATGGCCATGTGTTAATACTTTACTGATGCCATTTTCCAAATTATGCTATTCTAGAAAAAGTATGAACTTGCTCATTCTTTTATGACATATTTGCCAGTATTTTGAAATCTGCCATTACTTGAACTCGTGTAAATGCATGTCATAAATAATTATTTCTGCCATTATTTTACCATTTTTTTGGCAGAAATATTGGCAGCTTTGAAATGCATGTGGATCTGGCATTACATTACAAAAATTAACTTGTAATAAAATTATTCATGTATTAACACATGTCAAATCGTGTGGGATAAAATGTCGGGTTGTGTAGGCTGGGCTTTCATATTTTGTTTCCACACTATTCTACGTCCCACTTTTTTCACATGTATTAATACACAGTGGGCTAGTGTAGAAGGCCTTTAACACAATACAAATACACAACTGAGTAATTTAACAAAGCATATGTATGTAAATATAAGATCTGAAAGGATTTCAATCACGTTGCGTATTCAAACCAATTTCAAACCATGTATGTAAGTATACGAGGAAACGCCAGGGTATGCACAATGAAACGTTTGTCGTCGTCACGTAACGCCGGAGTTAAGAAAATTGAAAAAAAAAAAAAAATTACTCGTCGACGTTTTTTATGTTTTTTTTTTTTTTTTTTATATATTTAACACAACAGATAAGTGGAAATTAACAAAAATAAATATAAATTTTGTTGGAGGGTAGTATTTAAGTGTTCTTTAATACTATGAACTTATGGGAATTGGATTTAAATTACGAACAAATTCCAACCGAAGCATAATTTTGAAGATTCCACGTATAATGCACCTGGGTAGTGCCAAAAATATCATCAGATAAAATTAAACACGATTTCCAATTCGCACAAGACCTAGAAATAAAACATAATTAAAACATTTTTTATAATTTATACCTCAGTTCATACCTATCATTTAAGAGTGAAAAGAAGAATATAGCTGATAAATTGTTTTAGTAAAGAAAAGTTAGAAATGTAACGGAAGCATTTGCCACCCTCGAACACCGCCGCAATGTTG
This sequence comes from Melangyna quadrimaculata, assembly GCA_949320155.1. Lineage (NCBI taxonomy): Eukaryota > Metazoa > Arthropoda > Insecta > Diptera > Syrphidae > Melangyna > Melangyna quadrimaculata. The sequence goes on along the minus strand of OX439485.1, from coordinate 148,680,125 downwards.
CATGTCTTTCGTTATTTTACCGCTATTTTTATAAACAGTGTTCTAAATATATATAATCATAACACTCGTACTTCTAGGAATGCACATCAGTTTACCCTTGAGCCCAAGATTAGAACTACTGTTAAGTATAGAGATTCTTTCTTAAGTCGCACTACAAGAATGTGGAATGCTTTACCCGGCTCTATTTTTCCCTTCGATTTCGATATTCAAAGGTTCAAAACCAATGTGCACCGGTATCTCCTCTTAAATCCTTCCTTTTTTCCTAACGCTCGCACTGTGTTTAATCTAACATTTAAAAGGTTTTAAAACCCCTTGAGCGCGCGTACAATATAAAAAAAAAAAAACAGTAACTTAAACCAAAACGAAAAATGGTGGTATGAGGACCTTAAATTACGATAAATGTAATTTTTTTTTAATTCAAACTTTCGCATTTTACACCTTTTATCGAACATGTGATCTCAGGAGAACCGATTTTGCTAATAAAATGAAATTTACTGTGGCTTGAAGATGCCTAAGTAGATTTTTTTATTTCTCCATATCGAAGACGGCCATGAAGGAACTAAGAAAATATTATTTTGTTCCATAAATATGCTAAATGCTGATTTTATTGTTTTGCCTTTTTTTTAAGATTAACTCAGAATATTTTTTTCAAAATTGACCCTTCTGTAAATTAAAAACATCAATGAATCAATAAATATTTCAATGCGCTGAAATTGGCACAATTATAAAAAATGTGCCCGATTACACGATTTGTTTTTTCGGTTGTTTCGACTTAGGTCTTTTTAACAGATCGAGTGTGGGGAGTAGAAATGCAGTGGGAAGGAAGTAACGAAAGCAGGAATGGAAATTTCAAGACTTTTTCTGGTTGAACGTTGACGTTTCTGATTTTGCAACCATCGTGCTCTTCGATATTAGCAAAAAAACGATTTTAACAAAAATTATAACTACTGATTATTTTCTCACAAAACAACCCTAAATTCCATGAACGTCAAAATAACGAAAGGAAGTACATACAAATTTAACCGTATAATCAGACTCAATCTTTGCAAACTAACTAGTTTCTGGCAACTCAGTTTCCTTGTATGAAAGTGGTCTAACATGAGAATGGCCACGTTAAGTTACGCTGAGATATGGTATCTTGGATACTCGAGTATCCGTATATGTTTGTGAAAGACAAAAACCGGATAGGTTAACTTTTGTCGTTTTCGGTTGGGTTTCAAATCAGTACTGCTCCTTTTTGATTTCAATCGAATTATTTTCTGTTGTTCCAAGCTTAATTTAGGATATATAAAGTGTGTGTGGGTAAATCATCTGATATTTCTGTTATAAACATTTTTACAAATTTAATTTTTTTTTATTTTTTGAATAAATACTCTTGCTTTTTCCAAATCCAGAAGTGTCAAGTTTAGTGTAAGTGTTTAATACAACGGGAAATGTTTCTTACGGCTTTGGCTGGACTTAGAGAATTTTCGGGCTTAGTTTTCAAAATTTCGGAGGGCCAAAAAAATTGTACTTACAAAACATTTTTGGACTTAGCAATTACAAACAAATTCTCTAGTCGAGGAGCCAAATTCCACAAGCGTGAGTTTTTTCTGTGCACACTCAGAAAATCATGCAAAAGCAAATGAACATTTCCAATCTCTCTATAGACTCTAGAGTGACTCCCAAATTTGTCGACATATTTTTTGAGCGCGAATATAAAGTGTATCGTATATACGAACATTCATTCACGCACCAAAAAAACTGATATCATTAAAGGAAAAGTGGGGATGTCAAAATTCGTGATCTCTTAACTGCATATGTATCTCCATATATCTTTTGAAAAAAAATCTTGAACCTCATGGGTTAGACCTCACTCGAGGTAACTGCCCTGCAGCGGAACTACACTTCACACGAATTCGTATGAATTTGCATGAGGTTCTGTTGCCACTTACTGCGATATAGCCTCTAAAATTTCATAAAAAATAGTGCTTTGCCGCGTCGGTCGTCGTGAAGTGTAGTTCCGCTGAAGTTGAGTACGGTCTTGCTTTAAACCTAAACTAATCTCAATTTTTTGTTATAAATTATAAAATTGATCTTAGGACAATTAATTAATAATTAAATTTTATTACTTAAGGTCTCAAACTGGATCTCCAAACTTCAAGCCCCCCACAGCAAAATCCTAGATCTGCTGCTGCAAACTACAATCTAATCCACAATCTGATTTGGATTTTTTCTAGACCGAGCAATTTCAGCCTACGATTTTTAAGGTCAAAAAGATTGCAGAGTTATTTGCGCACATTGCTTTATGTTCTTAGTAGACAATAATCATTATATACTTTCCTATTTATTATTTAATGCTACATTTCCATTCCAGCATAAATGATGGTATTTTTTGCAAATTTGGTAATTTCGTTTGATAGATCATTTAATTTTGAATTCGGCAGCTAAGGTCAATTGAATTTTAAGTCCTCAGTTAACAAATTCTTTTTTTGATCTAATCTTTAAAAAAATGCTTAAAAAGACTGATTACGGTTTGTGGTTGATGTTGAAAAAGGATCTTTAAGTTCACATCGTACTCGTATACAATTGAATGTAGTTTAGTTGCCGCTAATTTCGATTTTTTAAATACCTTGGATTATAATACCAACAAAATAAAAGCTGCAGATTTTTAAATTTTAAAATCTACCTCGAAAAATCTGAATCTACCACTTTTTCGTAGCTCAATCTACCAAGCTTTTAAATTTTGAAGTGACAACACTAAGTGCGATCTCCGATGAGATGAGGATGACGATGAGTGAAGTTTAGTTTTCTAAAACTAGGTACCTATAAACAATTTCTGAAATGAGCTGGGTAGCTATTTAATATTCGGTTGAGGTATTTTTTTTTTTAAAGGCGTATAGGTTTTTTTCTTTGTAAAAGTAGGTTTTTGAGACAAAAATGTATTTGCTTCTGACACGAGTAAAACACATGCAGGTATTTTTTTTATTCAGGCATGCTGAATTTTTATTAAAAATGGGTTTTTGGAACTACAGGAAATACACATTTCATGATTATGTTCGAGTTAAAATAATTTTGATTTATTTTAAGTAAACCCCCCCTTATCCATTCGCTGAAAAAACAGCCAAAACTCGTACGTAGTTAGGTAGGTACTCAAAAATTTGGTTACTACCTATCAATATCTATAATAGGCATGCATAGGTATTTGTACCCATAATTACTTTCTATTTCATAAAAAAAAGAAACTCATTAAAAGCCTTAAGCCGACGGCAAAGTTCAAGTTAATGAACAAGTACCTATAGAATTAGAATTATTTTTGTTTGGGTTTTTTAATTATTTTAACTGAATAAATAATATACTCAAGGTGTAACTTAAGTCTTTTTAAATGCAGCCTAAATGCAGGGCACTCCTTAAAAAGAATAGAAAAAAAGGATAAAGTCTTAATTACCGCAATTTCGAATACAAGTTGAAACTGTGGACACCCAAATAAAAGAGAATGCAGTTGGTGGGCCAACTACATGTCCCAAAAAAAGTAATGAATAATTAAAAATAGAAATAAATACAAATTAAAAAATTAACACGATGGAAAATCATTATAAAAAAGAGACAAACGAATGCATATGTTTAAAAATTTTAATAAAATTTGGTTAAAAAAAATTTTGTTGTCAAAAAAATTTGGGACGTATACAAACGAAAAAAAAAAAAGACAAACATAGACAAACGATTTTCTATCGAACTGCGTTTTTAGATTTTTCGAGCGTTATAGTTGGTGGGCCAACTACATGCTCCATATAATTAATATATAATTAATTAAAAATAGAAATAAATACAAATTAAAAAAATTACTACGATAAAAAATCATTATAAAAAATAGACAAACGAATGCATATGTTTTAAAATTTTAATAAAATTTGGTTAAAAAAAATTTTGTTGTCAAAAAAATTTGGGACGTATACAAACGAAAAAAAAAAAAGACAAACATAGACAAACGATTTTCTATCGAACTGCGTTTTTAGATTTTTCGAGCGTTATAGTTGGTGGGCCAACTACATGTCCCAAAAAAGTAATAATTAATTAAAAATAGAAATAAATACAAATTAAAAAAAATAACACGATGAAAAATCATTATAAAAAAGAGACAAACGAATGCATATGTTTAAAAATTTTAATAAAATTTGGTTAAAAAAAATTTTTTTGTCAAAAAAATTTGGGACGTATACAAACGAAAAAAAAAAAAGACAAACATAGACAAACGATTTTCTATCGAACTGCGTTTTTAGATTTTTCGAGCGTTATAGTTGGTGGGCCAACTACATGTCCCAAAAAAGTAATAATTATTTTAAAATAGAAATAAATACAAATTAAAAAAAAATAACACGATGAAAAATCATTATAAGAAAGAGACAAACGAATGCATATGTTTAAAAATTTTAATAAAATTTGGTTAAAAAAAATTTTGTTGTCGAAAAAATTTGGGACGTATACAAACGAAAAAAAAAAAAGACAAACATAGACAAACGATTTTCTATCGAACTGCATTTCCAGATTTTTCGAGCGTTATAGTTGGTGGGCCAAACTCCGTAAATTTTTTTGAAGTGGCTATATAAAAAAAACGGTGAGTGTACAAACGAATCTAAAACTTATACAAACGTAGACAAACGATGTACAAACGATTGCAATTAACAGTTTTGCTCAACTCAATAGTTGGTGGGCCAACTACATGCAAGCATTTTGCTTACTCAAACTAGGTACATATATGAAGGTATAAAATCAGTGCTAATTTATTTAAAGATCGCCACAATTTAAAATCTTTCTTTATAAATAAAAATATGATAGCATATTTAAATAGCCATATACTACAGGGTGTCCTTTAATGAATGGTCGCTAAATTGAAAATGGTTTAAGAACCGTTCATAAAATTTCAGAATTTGGTAAATGGTACATACAGAATTATAAGGTTTTTCGATCAAAAGATATTTTTTGTTTTAAATATATAATGGTTATGTCTTGATTAGGTGAGATGACAATAACTTATAACAAATATCAGTTGCTCTGTAATTAGAGTATTATTTTGTTTATTAGGCCCGTTTCACACACATTCGGTTTCATTCGGTTCGGTCTCTATTCGGTTTGTATTCGGATGTGCCTGATATGTGTGAAACGATAAAACGGCAAAAATAAAAACCTAATGGAAACCGTAGAGCACGGTTTTATCGTTTCAAACATATCAGGCACAGACGAATACAAACCGAATAGAGACCGAACCGAATGAAACCGAATGTGTGTGAAACGAGCCTTATTTAAACATTTTAGTTTAAAATAATTTACAATAAATATCACCTGTAATTAGAGAAACGACATTTAATGTTAATAAATTATAGTTTTAGCAATTCTTAGTTTGACAGCAATTCTTAGTCTAACAATCTTATTGCACATGTTATCAGCTGAATATTTTGAAGTGTGATCCATCATGTTGACGTTTGGCAGACTTATGCTGCATTTACACGAATGGCAAAATGCCATTATATCTGTCAAATTATAGTAGTCTTAGAGTCCACAGCAAATTTGGCGTACGAAAGTGAACCAAAAACAAAATTATATGAGTCGAAAGGTGTATTGAGGCTGATAAAAGAAATGCAGGTCTTGCAGGCCCTGGTGGCGGCGGTGACTTAAAACAGAAAAAAAATTATTAAAAAACAACGGTAACATGTACAATGCCCTGTTATATTTTCATGAAAGACCAGAAGTCCCTTCTTTCATTTCCTTTTTAAATAAATTTCTTTCAATGAATAGTTTTTGAAATATTAATGTTTGAACTCAAAATTTTGAAAAAAAAAAAATTAAAAAAATGGTAAAAAATATTTTTTTCGCAAAATTTCACGTAATTAAGTACTACTTTTGTTTCCAAAATTCAATGCCCTTATCAATTTGTAGTCAAAAACTGAAAACCGGATGGTTCTAGGACTTTTACGTTTTAAGATTTTAAAAAGTAAATGAACCAGCTTTTTTATAAAAACAAGACAAATCCGGCTAAATTATCATTTCAGCAACCAGTTAAAACAGGACAAACATGCGGAAAAAAATTCTTACATTTTTGAAACTTAGTGGGAATGTCGGATTAACCATAAGAATAAAGAATTAAAAGAGTCCATAAGAATATCTGTATCCCACGGGTGTTTTTTGGAAGCGGGAAAGGGGGAGGTATGACTTATCGAAATTAAAAAAATATATTGATACAATTTTGACATACATATGATACATGATTTTAGGGTATTTTTCAATTTTGAATCTAATGACATCAAAATTAAGGCGATAAAATAATCCTTAAAAAAGTTATGGTCCATTTTATCCAGAGATGACTGCTTTTCAGTAAAACTGGTAAACTATTAAAAAATACCTTGAAAAGAATGGTACATTGATGAAAATTTCTATAAATATTTAATTTGACATGAGAATAAAGGATCAAAAGAGTAGCATACAAATATCTATGACGAAAGGGTGTTTTTCTGTAGGAAAAACAGAAGGTATGAAATTTTGATCTTAACACCTATCCCAAGAATGGGAAGAAATTTATTAAAAAAGTTTCATTTTTCAAATGCCAAGTTGAATATTTATACAAAGCCCCCCCACAGCCGATTGCTAAAATAATTTGAAATAACGAAAGCAATACATTACAACGTGTTAAGTTTTATATTCGTCTAAGATATTGTTAAGATGAGAATTTTGATGGACAAAATAACGTGGTTGGGGCTGAACAATTTACATGTTCTGTAACTTCTTTTCTAAGCCCTAAGGTTGGGGCTAAAGCCTGTGAAGTGAATTGGAAAAAAAAAACAATTGGGGGCAATCAAAAATGGACATGTTTCATGCAACGACAATTTCCCCTTAAAACAAAACCCAGAAAATTGAAAAAAAAAAAAAAAAACAACTTGGGACTAATAAGGTCTGAGAATATTGGACAAAAAACGTAGTCAGGGTTAAACAACTAACTCCCTTAAAACTAACCTTATTCCAGAGAGCTTTTGGGGCATAGATCTAAGGATTTTCAAAGCCCGAAGTTGGAACTAAAGCTTGAAGATATAATTTAAAAAAAAAACGTGGTCGGGGCTTAACATTCACATGTCAAAAGCAACAACTATTTACCTACACTAAACGAAAGAAACGCAATTGAGGCTAATTGAGAACACCGGGGTGTAAGGCTTAGTGTAAATGTTTAATAAAACAGGAATTGTTTCTTGCGGCCTTGGCTGGGCTTAGATCATTTTGGGGCTTAGTTTTTAAAATTTCAAAGGTCCAATGCAATACATACAAAACATTTTTGGACTAAGCATTTCAATACAAATTCTCTAGTCGAGGAGCCAAATTCCAAAAGCGTGAGAAACTCTGTGAATTCAGAAAAATCTTGCAGGTGGAGATGAATATTTACAATCTTTATAGACTCTTGAGTGGCTTAAAAATTTATCGACACATTTTTTGAGCAGGAATAGAAAGTGTATGTAGGTGCAGTGTAAACGAAAATTCATTGACACTTGCAGAATTGAGCCGTGCAGCTTATTTCTTAGAGCAGCTGTTTCTTATATAAATAAATAAATCGGGTGGCTCATGAAGAACCAGGGCCTAGTGACTAACAACTCGCAACCATTCCTGTGTGCGCCTTTCGACAGGAATGGAAGGGACCTACAATTTTATGCCGAATCCGAACGGCTAGACGAGAAGCACTTATTCGTGACAAGTGATACTCTTGGGGGATTTGTCAATTCCTCGCAAGAGGCAGTAGCCCTGAAAAAAAACATTTTAGGTTTTTAGGTGGACGAGGCTGGGAAGCGATCCCAATCCTCCAGCGTGACAGTCGAACGCACTAACCATTACGCTACGGGCTACTACAGTAGTAGTAGTAGCTGTTTCTTATGCCCGAATAAAAATCTTGAAATTTTGATATTTTATTTTTCAATCCACAAAATCTTATTTTCGTGCTTTCCAGTGACAATTTGAAGAAAACAGGTAGGTTCGTTGCTTTGACTAATTAAAGAAAATGAGATCTCAGAGGACTGATACTGTCAAAACACATATGACCTTTTGCCAGAAAGACCATTTAAATACAGTGTTGCCAAGTCGAAATTACAAATAAAGTCAAATCTGACTTGTTGACTTTATTTGTCTCTTCCAAATCAAGTCTAAAAAAAACAAATATTTGAAAATTTAGTTTCTAGTCAAAAAAAAGTCAAATATCAAAATACCAAATATTAATGATAAAATAAACACATTTTATTAATAATAAACCAAACATAAAGTATTTCAACTTCAGTTCAACGAGTTAATTAAAATAAATAATATTTCATAAATTTATTATATAAAAATAGGTACATAGGTACTCAAGTTAAGGTACATTAAGTTAAAGATCTTCAAAATCTGAGCTATCACATTCAATTTTATTGGTTAAATGATCTATATTCTTGTATATAGCATAATTCCAAAGTTTTTGCAACAGTTTTTATTGCGCAAATAATTTCTTATCGTCAAAAGAGAATTAGTTAACAACAGCTGCATTCTGTTTCCTTGTTTCGTTTTGATCAAATTTAATTGACTAAAAATTCTTTCCATATGAGTGTTTTTTATAATACAAATTCTATATACTACTGAAATACATCAGCCAAGTAGAAGACTTAGCATTATTTAATTGGACTTGTTGAATTATTGATTCAATGTAGCTTTTAACGGCCTTTCGTCCATACAAATTGGCGTTTCGTCCGGGCGTTCTCACTTGAGCTCTTCAGTTGACAGTGAGGGCCTTGTCAAGACGCAAGTTTTATTAAGTTCAGTCCAGCTTACATCAATTTTACAGCGAAAATCGAATGTGAACTATATCCAACCCAATTAGAATTTCTAATCAAGAATTGTTGGAAATTTTGTTACCCGTGGCCTGGCATTGTTAACATATGAGTGTTTTTTATAAAACAAATTCTATATACTACTGAAATACATCAGCCAAGTAGAAGACTTAGCATTATTTAATTGGACTTGTTGAATTATTGATTCAATGTAGCTTTTAACGGCCTTTAGTCCATAAAAATTGGCGTTTCGTCCCGGCGTTCTCACTTGGACTCTTCAGTTGACAGTGAGGGCCTTGTCAAGACGCAATTTTTATTAAGTTCAGTCCAGCTTACATCAATTTTACAGCGAAAATCGAATGTGAACTATATCCAACCAATTAGAATTTCTAATCAAGAATTGTTGGAAATTTTTTCTTTCTACCTCTGCAATGGAAATTGCTAGAACCAATTTTGATACAGAACACTTCACCAACTCTTTAAATGGATTTTCTCCACTGGCATCCCTATACGAATTAACTTCGCACCAGAAAGGCACTGTCCCTTTTATCTTTTGAATCAGGCTCAACCTTCATCTCTTCCAGAACTGGAAGCAATGAGCTTTTTTTTCTGGGAAGGGCATGTATCGACAGAAGGCATGCTGATCTGCTTGAGAATTTTTAGATTTTTGGGCACTCTCTGCTGTAATTCTTTTATTATTTTAATAATAAAACTTTTGCAGTTTTTTATACAAATATGAATTTCTTCGTCGCTCACTTCCGATTTGATTTTCAATTCATTAAGTTTTTCCTCGCACTCTGCTCCCAGATAAGGATTAGTTTGTTAACTGAAACCAGTTGTTTTGTGCAGCTTGTAACTAAACCAGAATGACAGCATATGATTGGGATTTGGGAATGGATTTTGTTAGGCTGTACTCCATATTATATATATTCAAAGGTAACTTCATTGATTGCAGTTTATAGTATAACACACTACACTCAGCCTACACTGAAGTTGAAATGTATTTTAAAATATTTTAATAAAAAGTTAAGTTGCATATTGAATTATTGAATAAAGTCAAAAAACAAGTCAAAACACTTTTGACAAGATTTGTATTTCATTTCATGTCAACAGCGATGAAATCTTGTCAAATTTGACATTAAACAGGTAAAAACGGCAACACTGCTTAAATATCATTTTTCTGAACTAGCATTACAAACAGTTTTTAAATTTTGTTAAAAAGGTGAAGTTCAAAGCATACCTTCAGCTAATTTAAACAAACACTTACATAATGTATAAAGGTGGGCACTTGATACCTAATCAATTATTGAGCAATTTACCTATAAATAAACGAATTTGTTCGTGTGGTAAAGTGGCTAGAACTTAAAGTTATTAAATTAGTTATACTACCATGTTTTGCTGAGCTTTAATATTGGCTTTTAAAAAAAAATTCCCATGCGTAACACATCAATCCCAAATTCTTCTTATTTTGCTTCGTTTTAAAAAAAAATTATAAAGCGCGATAGGAGCGGATATAAAATTTTGAGTTCAAACATTAATATTTCAAAAACTATTCATTGAAAGAACTTTATTTAAAAAGGAAATGAAAGAAGGGACTTCTGGCCTTTCATTAAAATATAACAGGGCATTGTACATGTTACCGTGGTTTTTAAATAATTTTTTTTCTGATTTACGTATTTTTTTTAGAAAATTGCCCCTCCCACCTAAGAGCCGCCACCAGGGACTGCAAGACTCGCATTTAATTTATCAGCCTTAATACACCTTTCGACTCATATAATTTTTTTTTGGTTCACTTTCGTACGCCAAATCTGCTGTGGGCTCTTGGTCTATAACCATTTGTCTTTTCATCGTGTAAAAACTCTAAATACTGGAAAAATGTTTGCCAAAATAAAATGGCAGAGATAATTTGGCATAAAATGCTGCCATTAATATGACTCTGTGTTAACACTTTACTGACGCCATTTTCCGAAATTATGCCATTCTAGATAAGAATGAAGTTGCTCATTCTTTTATGGCGCATGTTGCCAGTATTTTGAAATCTGCCATTATTTGAACTCGTGTAAATGCATGTCCTACAAAATTATTTCTGCCATTATTTTACCAATTTTTTGGCAGAAATATTGGCATCTTTGCCATTCGTGTAAATCCGGCATTACAGAGTGATTAATTAAATTAAAGAAGGTGCATTTTCTTCACAAATATTTAAAGAACCTTTATTTCGAACCAATTTGTTGGTAAACCCTGATCATACATAATTCTGGATTATGTTTTTCGTTCCATTTATGTGTGGGTGTCCGTTTTTTCCCAAACTCATTTTTTTGGATAGCACACCCTGTCAATCAAAAGTCTATGCCGAAAGAAAAAATTATTCACCAACAAAAATTTTTCCGAGGTCATTAACCCGTGCCTATAAGGTCATACTTTTCCCATACAAATTTGTATGGGAATTTTACACTCTTGACATTTTATTTTTTTCCTCTGGAACTATAAAAGTTGTTCTAAATTTTTTGATTCGTTGTTCCTTTCAAAAACTGCATTTAAAAATGTTTTAAAAAATTTAAATTATAATTTATTTCGATTGTTTAAGTTAATAAATACTTTAATATTATATATTTAATCTCTTATTTGTTCTGTATCGATCTTCAGCAGTTGTTATTTTTTTTGATTATCATTAACAAATACGTTTTTAAAAAACTGCATTAAAAAAATAATAAAAACAAATAATTATTAATAATTTATTTCGATTTTTCAAAATACTAAATATTTTTATTTGTTAACGTTTTTATTTATTATATTTTTTTCGTATTTAAAATTTGAACTATTGCTTCTTAGAATATCGAATAAACGAACAATTGCGTTCACAACTTAAGCTGGCTTAAAAACACAAAATTTGCCCAAATTCATTTATGCTTTTCTGAAAGAATGGTCACAATATGTTTCCATGGTTAATGACAGCTTTTAATGATCATATAAAATTTCAGTAACAGCCTAAGAGCGGATATAAGAAAAAAATTTCTTGGATTATCAGAGTTTCTTGTTTTCGTGTTGTACTGTAACTTGAAAAATCCAATTTCAGTTAAATATTTATTTTCTTCTGCACATATTCAATTTTTTTGTGGTAGACAAACAACAACAGTCAACAGGTTGCACTGTAATCGTATTTTTCGGAGACGAGACCGAGATAAGACTGATGTGAGACCGAGATGAGACCGGGACGAGACCGGGACGAAACTGGGACGAGACTGAAAATTTAAATTTTCTCGCGAAAAAGGCGAGACTGAGCACTAAGACTGAGACGAGACTTAATTATTGGAGACTGACACGAGACCGAGATGAGACTGAAATTTTCGATTTCACCGAGACGAGACTTACAATACAAAAGTCTTGCCGAGTCTCGTCTCGTGACCAGCCGTTATTAAAATGGATGGTTTAAACAAAATGTAATTTTTAAATTTAAGTGGTTAAAAATGATTTTTTTTAAATGTTTGTATTTAAAACTGTTTGACTAAAATAGGCCTCCTGTATACAAAATTTGTTTGAAAATTTACACATTAACGAAAAATTTTAAAATAAATAAATCTGTTATATGACAGGTACCGTTAATAACAGTTATTGCTAATTTTTTTGCCAAAGTACTGAACATATTTTTAATACTAACTCGTAATTTTGTTGCCAAAATCATTAGAGCCGTTTTGGAATAAATACAAAATTTCAATTTCTCCTCTAAAGAATATTCCAGAAATCTTAACTCCAAAGTTTGTAGAAAATCGTTTGAGTAGTTTAGACTGCAGGTCGAGAGGTACAGATAGACAGACATACAGAAAAAAGTGCGTATACGCCCGAGTGCACCACTTATTATTTACAGTCGTTTTTATAGAGAATAAAATTATGACATAAGTATTTAAGGGATACTTTTATTGTTTGACTTTAAAAGTATCACAAGCAAGGCGAAATATGATGCCATATCATATATTTTATCTAAGTTTTGAACTTAAAGAGTCAGTTGTACAAACTTATTGACTTTTTCGGATTACCAGAAGTAATTTGTTTCCATTCATTTTGAGTTGTACAGTATGGGTAGGGATTAATTCTCTTGATCGACCCCCCTCTCTGCGTTACTATCTTCAACTCATTTAGCTAAATTTTACTTCTAAACAAATATAAATTATAGCTAGCTTTACTCATTGTCAGACAATGTCTTGGTAGTTATTTTAGAGGGCAAGTATGAGAGATCCATTCGTGCACTTTACTTTGTATGCAATTTAAATTGCAGAGTTTTTTACAGAGTAAGATTTTTTGCACAAATATCGTAAATCTTAGTTAGTTTAGCTATTAAAAACATAAAAATTAGGTGGGCAAAGTCACCCTGCAGTTTTGGCCGGGTAAACGTTTTCTGTATTATCTTGTTGACTAGAATCAATCAATGAACCACTATCAATTGATAACAGAGGCCTTTTTCTATACTGAGGAGTTTTTGTTTATTTTTTAGGGTTTCATTTTCATTTATTTTTTTTAAGTGAAACTTCTTTGGGCGCGTTGAGAGTAAAATTTCAAGGTTGAATTTTTGTGAAACGAAAAAATGTAACGCCACATATGCAACGCTGATATCATTAATTAGCTAAGTGGTGGGAGGTAGAGTAAAAGTAAACATTTTTATTGATAGGCTAATATATTTTATTTTGCAATTAGTTTGGATTTTTTGATAATCTCTATTATTGTAGCAGATAAAAGGGAAAATGTCCTTTTATGTCTTTTTTCTAATTTCGTTAATTAGAATGCTAGAGTTTAAATTTTTTTTTGGTGGATAGATAATGAAATTTTAAAAATCTAACTAGTTTAAGATTTGTGTCTTTCTCCTACTGGAATGGAGATATAAATTATTTTTAAAAATTTATCTCAAAATAGGCTAATTTCAAAAAATTGAATTAAATCAGGAGAGTCCGCTAAAAATTTGAATTAAATATGGTTGCAAAAAACATAAAACCAAATTAAAGTTGTCATATACAAATTTTTGATTTTGCAGAGATTTTGAGTGTAGGAATTTTTGGAAATAGTCGGAAAACCTACTCAAATAAACTGATTTATATCTTTTAAATTTCCACCTTTTTTTACTTTAAATTTTCACCATTCACCATTAATTTTCAAGTTTACAACCCCAACCCATCTATCATCTTGATATAGAACACTTAGGGGTGTCTTACGTATATAAGCTTAATATCCCTATACATATCGAGATTTTTAGATCGCCAAAGAAGTTTCACTTCTACCACGAGTACTGAGTAACACGCGCCCTTTTTTTGTTTTTCTTTTACAGTACGTTCTCGATTAACGCAACTCTCGATTCAAGCAACTCCTCGATTATCGCAACAGCTGAATTTATATCACTGTTGACGCAGTAATCGCAACTCTTCAAGAAAATTGACTTGATAAGTGCAACTTTGGATATCTTTATTTACTCAGTAAATTGAGTGACAGTGAAATTTTAGACAAAATAAATAAAGTAGCTTCAAGTTAATCATTATGCCGTGAGTATAATTTTCATAAATCTTCTGTCAGCAGAATAAAACGAAAAGAAGGTGCAATTAGAAAGTTTTTTTCTAATGCTTAATGTGGACCTGGAAAAGGAATACATTAAAAGGCGGCGAATGCCCTTAGATGGAAAAGATTTTATTATGTGTTTGAATAAAAATTTGTTGCATTAAATATATTATATAAGTGTTGGTTTTCTGATTTTCGCTTTACATCTCGAATGGAGCCTAAAAAATATTTACTCGGTTATTGCAACAACCTCGGTCATTGCAACCACCCTTGTTTTAATTAGTTGCGATAATCGAGAATGCACTGTATTCTGTTACTCCCTGTTGGTTTGCAGCCTGATATTTACATTGGAAAGCATTAGTAAGTAACAGAATAGTTGTTAAAAATCGCGCGATTTTTCAGGTTTTCTGTTACTTACTAATGCTTTTCAATGTAAAGATCGCGCTGCAAATCATCGGGGATTAACAGAATATTCGCGCGATTTTTTGCAGATATTCCGTTACTCCCTGATGATTTGCAGCACGATATTTATATTGAAAATCATTGGTAAGTAACAGCTATACTGTTACTCCCCGATGGTTTGCAGCGCGATCTTTACATTGAAAAGAATTAGTAAGTACGGGAATAGCTGAAAAAAAAATTGCGCGATACAATTCAACTATTTGTTTAACAGTTTGCGGTATTTTACCAGATCTGAGTCCCCGATTATCGAATTTTCACTAATTTTTTTTGTGAAAGACAATGTTATTTAGCATTTTCATGTAAATTATGAAAAATGAAATAAGGCCCCAAATTGTTTGTAAAATAAAACTAGTGTTGGGTTCATAATTCATTTGGGCCTTATTTCATAATGAAATAATGTCCGAAAAATAAACTGAAACAAAGCCCCAAAAAATGAAATAATACCCCAAAATTTTAGAAATTTCGTTGTTATTTTGTGTGCTTTTTT
This sequence comes from Melangyna quadrimaculata, assembly GCA_949320155.1. Classification (NCBI taxonomy): domain Eukaryota; kingdom Metazoa; phylum Arthropoda; class Insecta; order Diptera; family Syrphidae; genus Melangyna; species Melangyna quadrimaculata. The sequence continues at coordinate 148,664,831 of OX439485.1, read as the reverse complement.
TGGGGCCTTATTTCCTGGGGCCTAATCTGGGGAGCCCGAGGATTTTGTTGAAAAAAATTCAAATACATAATTAAAATAATATAGCTTTTAACGGCCTTTAGTCCATAAAAATTGGCGTTTCGTCCAGGCGTTCTCACTTGGACTCTTCAGTTGACAGTGAGGGCCTTGTCAAGATGCAATTTGTATTAAGTTCAGTGCAGCTTACATCAATTTTACAGCGAAAATCAATTGTGAACTATATCCAACCCAATTAGAATTTCTAATCAAGAATTGTTGGAAATTTTGTTACCCGTGGCCTGGCATTGTTTACATATGAGTGTTTTTTTATTATACAAATTCTATAATGTAAAAATATACTAGTTGAATGCCGTATTTTCCTCCAATACTTCTAAGAAAATGTAAAAATATACTAGTTGATCCCATTAAATTTTTGTTTGAGTTTTCTATTAAATCAGGAAAATTTCCTTGTTTTTGGAAAAATGCATTTCTTACTCCAGCTTTTAAAAAGGGTGACAAAACTGATATCAAGAATTATAGACCTATATCGAAACTTTCATGCATTTGAAAGCTCTTTGAGCAAGTTGTTTGTGAAAGTTTAGCATTTTATACTAAGAATATAATATGTAAACAACAGCATGGCTTTGTGAGAAGGAAATCTGTTCTAATGCATTGGAAAATTGCAGTGAAGTGGATTGCGTATACACTGATTTTTCAAAAGCATTCGATCAACTTAGTCACAACATTTTTATATTTAAACTCCAAGCTTTTGGTTTTCCGAATATTGTTATAGAATGGATAAGGTCATACCTTGAAAACAGATCTTACCAGGTGAAATTTAGAAACTGTCTTTCAGATTCATTCAATGCTCACTCGGGTGTACCTCAAGGTAATTATCTTGGCCCACTTCTATTCATTCTGGCTATAAATGATGTTAAATCATGTATACACTATAGTGATATTCTTATATATGCTGATGATATGAAAATTCTTAAAACAGTCAAATCTAACAGTGATCGCATTCTCTTGCAGGTAGATATTGACAATTTTAATGTTTGGTGTGACAAAAACAGTCTTTCTCTTAACCCAGTTAAATGTCAAACTATTACTTTTTCTAGAAAACGAGTACCAAGTGCTTTTGATTATTCCATTTCACAGCACTCACTTTTTCGTGTTTTAAGCTTCAAAGACCTTGGTGTTCACTTTAGTTCTAATTAAGAATTCACAGAGCATATTAATTATATTGTAAAAAAAGCAAGTTCCGTGCTTGGTTTTATAAAACGGTGGGCTAAGGAATTTAACGATCCGTATGTCACCCTCTCCTTATACAATTGCTATGTACGACCCCATATCTTGAGTATGCCTCACAAGTTTGGTCTCCTTTTTACGTTATTCATTGACACCGTATTGAAGCAATACAGCATAACTTCATTCGATTTGCTTTAAAAGGGTTACCCTGGACTGATCCATATAATCTGCCACCATATGAACATAGGATCCAGCTTCTGCAGGTCCAAAATTTATATCAGAGGCGGGTTAATAATAATTTAATATTTATTTATCAACTTATTACTGGTCAAATTGATGCTCCTGATTTGCTATCCTGTATTGGCGATTTTCAATAAAAATTACTTAAATGGAAAAACAAATATTAAAAAGCAACGACAATACTTAATATGCAAAACAGTAAAAGTTTCAAAAGCTAGAAGTCTGATCTTTAATCCTAAATTTAAATTAAATTATTTGTGTTAATAGTTTTCAAAAAATTTGCATTCAAACTCAAAATTTTGATATAAAAAAACGCAAAACCAAATGATTGAATCAATTTTGCTCAAAAACTGGAAATGGAAAACTAAATTTTCTTTTTGTGGTCAATGCTCATATCAATTCTGAATCGAACACAAAAAACTGAAAGCTTTTATGTCCTCTAGTTTTTGAGAAAATTGAAAATTACTAGAGTACTGTTGGCATTGGAAACAGAGAATACATTCAAAGTTCCTTAAATGAAATCGAAATTTGGCATACACCGAACCTCGCACATACCCCAAATCCTATAGTGAGCCCAAGCGAGGGAGTTATAGGGGGACAGAATGCCCCCATACATACCTCGCTTTTGAAATGCCCACATAATGCTGGGTACTACCACTCTATTTAAACATCGAATTTTGCATACACCGAACCTCGCTGCGCCGTAAGGCTGAGTGTTGGGAAAGTATGATAAATTAGAGTCAATTTGTGTAAGAATTAATCCATATTCTATTTTAACTATCAAAATAAGACCACGTAAAATACTCAAGCAAAAAAAATTAATTGAATTAAAATAGTAGTTTTGGTAATTTTCTCGAAAACTAGAAGACATAAAATCATTTTATTTTTGGTTTCTGATTAAGAATTAATAAGAGCAACGGTTTCTAAGAAAAAAAAAATATAATATAAACTCTTAAAGTTTTGAAAAATTACACTTTAAACATTTTTGTTTTCCCCCAAATTTTGAGTTTGAAAGTAGTTTTTTCAAAAACTATGGATAGACTCAACTTGCTTTAAATACTGGCTAATAAAACAGAGTATTGGCTTTCAAAAAATATATAATACTTAATTGTAGGTATTACAGTTATTGTTTATTGATATTTTTTCCATTTAGTACTTTCTTCATTAGTACTTTTTTCATTAAATTGTCCCTCCCACCCAAACAGGGGGAAAAAGACATCCCCACTCATAGTAAAAAATGTTTGTATTTCACCCCTCTACAAAAATCCGTTATCAATATGTCGGCGCCCAAATCATTTTACTCGTGCCCTGGGGCGTATACGCACTTTTTATTTTATTGAATTTTTAACAAAAGTAAATAAATTTCTGTTTGTGCACGTAAAGTTGATTAATCTGGTGTAAACGAAACAATTGACCAACAAAAGCGATGTTTTAAATTTATTTATACGTTTAATACGTAGGTATACATAGGTATTAAGTACAGGTAAAATAGGACACATAAAACGAACAAAATTCCTACCCACAAGAAAGTCAATGAAAACCTTATATTTACCATAAGAATGAAGAATCAAAAGGTTCTATACAAATATCTCTAGGGGAAGCGGGTGTTTTTTGAGGTGGAGATATATTTGTGCATCAAAAGGAAAAAATTACTTTGGTACAATCTATGGATTATTTCAATGTAATTTTTAATGGTAAAAAGACATTTAAACTAAGACTTAAGGCCAACGGCACAACATTTTATAGGGCTTTTTATGTGAGTAAAATTATATTTTCAGTACGATAAGTAGAAAATTGACAACAATTCCCAACGACAAATTAATAAGTACACCTACCAACAACAAAAAACTTCAGAAAAGCTGGTAAAGTCTGGTTAAAGATAAACAAAACTGTGTTGAGTCATATATACGAAAATCAACCTAACCTACCCCACCCATTTTTCTCTCGTAGAAATAGTTACAAACTCAATACATATTGTCTTGTTAAACTCGCATTTTAATGCAATAACTAGGAAGGTGCTTACTCGTTTATAATGAAACTCAATTATTAATTTCATATATGTAAATAGGTATATGTATATATAATACATACATACAATACGCGTATTCTCAAATGTACCAAAATTCTGGCAAAGCAAAGAAATTCATACAAAATAAAACAAAAGGTAGGAATCTATCTAGGTAAACTGAAAACCTATAGACCAATAACAATAACAACACTTAACCTGACATTGCGCCTAGCATCTTTGTATCCAGTTTTGGTCTTTAAAATAAAAGCCCCATTTCGATCTTTCATCTCCCACCCATCAGGCAAAAAAGTATCAACATAAAACAAGGCTTTAATCAGTTTCAACAGTACCAGAAACATTACAAAAACACAAATTTCTAACGTACTTTGTTGCACAACATTTTACCTCAATTCATTAAAATTACTGCAACAGCAACACTGTTACCAATTTTTGCTCTCGATAAAAAGCTCACTCAAAAATTAGTTTGCTGCTCCTCCAAGTAAAGTATACAAGAAATAAGACATCAAAATCAATCAAAACAAACATGTTTGAAAACAACGAATATAGCAAAAGCAAAAACCCAATACAAATTTCCAACTAAAAATGAACAACAAAACACCTTTCCACTCTGACTCTTGAGCTATGTATTTTAATGCTGTTCTCTTGTTTCTTCGTTCGCTGGAAATGAACCTGTTAAACCAGTCCAACCGGTTTATAGCCTAACCTAACCAAAGCTACACAAAAAACACAACCTGAGAAAAGCCATACATAGCACTAGCAGACAACATCAGCAAGTAAAAGGAAATGAGTCCACAAACAAATGTAGCCAAAAAAGAATAAACCAACAAAAACAAAATAAAATTTAACAAAACAAACTGTATTCTTTTATTAGCTTCATGCTGCCGCAACATTTTCCCTCACACACTATCAAAATTAACAAATCCATACACACTGGATAAAAATGTTGCAACAGACTTGCAGTCGCTTTCAACACCACTGTACGAATCAGTTCAGTGTTAGATCTCTGTTGCGGCGGAGCTACGCTAATTTATTTCCGGTCGAGTCGAGTTTATTTCAAAACGTGTTGTATTTAAGATTTTTAAAGAACTAACCAGGAAAATAACATAAAAAGTAGCGTCTTAGCTCATAATTTCGTTCGAACTTCGGTTTTCGAATTAACTACTTTTTTAAATGAGAGTTAATAAATGGATTTGTGAAATACGAATTTAATAATTAATTTAACGTGAATTAATAATGAATTAAAAAAAATAAAAAAATTATAACGGAAATTGGAGAAATAGGAAAACTACTATAACAGAAAATTTCCTAATCCTTTGTGTCTCGGTTGTGCAGTGATATTTTGCAGTGCAGTGCATTAAGGATTTTTTCTTCTTAATTTCGAAAGAGAAAGAAATCAGTAGCGGTGCAACATTGTCTTCTACAAATTTTAAGATTTTGTGGTCGTTAAAAAACTTGGCTTTTGGAATCGAAACGATCATAAAAAAAATATAGAGGCCAAGCTTGGCCCCAGCATCATGGATAACCCGTCACCATCAACTTCTTCGCCGTCGTTGTTGTCGTCATCCGGTTCGTCGTGTTTGTTGTTGTTGTTCTTCTCCATTGCACCACACAATTACATTAATACCTATTAAACGGGTTTGTTTCTTCATTTCTCCTCTCGTTTTTCTTCCAACGCCAACAAAACAACCATCGTCATTTTTACCTTTAATTTACCTGCTGGAATTTTGTTTGTGTATAATTTTTCTGTTGAATTAAAGGTTTTCCTTCGCTTGTCGCTCGTCGAGTCGTCTCGTTTCCCTCTTATGGTTTACTCCTTCCTTCCTTCTCTCTCACTTGTTTAAATTTTTTTGTTAACCATCATCGTCTTTCTCTTTGTGCCTGCTGAAGATCGTTTTCTGAAAAAAAAAAAGCAAAATCAAATCAAACAAGTGTGAATTTGTGATTGTGTTTGTGTAAAGTGAGAAAAATAGCAGTAAAAGAAATTCCAATGCAAACTTACCTTTAAAGTGAGAAAGAAACAAAGATAGAGGGAGATAACAAAAAATAGCATCAAAAAAGATCAGTAATCGATTTTAAAGAAAAATAAAAATATTAAAAAGTGTTGACGAATAAATTTTTATCGCAAATCTTGATTTTCTGCTTGGAGTTTTTTCATCGGGAAATTTGGAAAATCAATGAAAATCCCCTTCGTCGTATCCTTTTGTTCTTAATGAAATTTGACTACTTTTTGAAGGAACATCATACGATCAAAAGCTTAAACTAACGGTTGATTATCTCAACAACAACAAAGAAATCGTCTCAAGAAGAGAAAGAACAGCGCGCCAAAAAGATTCTCTACCAATTTTAAAATATTGCACTGCAAGTCCTTTGCAAATAATTAATTACAAAAAAAAAAAGCCGATATACAATAAATTCTTAAATTCTAACGTGACAAGTTCCTGTTTTTCGTTTTATACCTAGCTGAAAGAATCAGGTATAGGTGGTTACGGTTCTAACGAAAACAGCATCCTTCAAAATTTCACATTTATTCATGTGCATGGATTAGAAGAGGACAGCTACAACAATAATAAGAAAAAGGCCTTTTTCTATTTTATTGGTCCCGTTTTTTTATGGCATCACCAACAACAAAAAAAAAAGAATAATAACTACCATCAGGATTCAGGATCAAAATTGGACAGAAAACTACTCAACTCAATGGATACTTCAAAATTTATTTTTATAGGTAAGTTATCTTAAAATATTTGAAGAAATAGAAGATGATATGAGTCTAGGTTCTTTTTTCCTTTTTTAAAAGGACGAAAGAGAAAAATATTGAAGGATATTTTTTTTTCAAATAGACACAATCTAGGTATTCCATTTATATAAATATGTATAAATGTACCTATGTCTATGTAGGAATGACGATTGACGAATAAAATATAATAGAGGTGGAGGTGGGTCCTCTCCTCACAAAGGATCTATAATAGGATATTTATCATTATTATTATTTTTGAAGATAAAAATAACTTGATGTGATGTGCTCTCTCTTATTTCAAGTGCGATGATGATGGTTTAAGTTTGATGTTATAATTTTTTTGTTTTGTGAAGGTGGAATGCGGAAAGGATCTTTCTTCTTATGGAATGTAGGTTGGCAAGAGGTACCTATATTTTGAGAACTATAGCTGGCAATTCGATATTGAAAGTTTTATTTGATTTTTGTTGGGGAAATAAAATGGTTCTGGTAGGTTCTAGGGATGAAGTAGTCCAAGGGAATGTAAAAGTTTCTGCAGCTATAGGTACAATATTGTATCATAGTGGATGGATGAAAAATGTGATTTTGACAGAGACAAGATAAAGTTTCTTTGACAAATAGTTAGGCTCTGTAGGTTAAATCAATAACTAAAATTGGAAGATATTGGAAATTTCAATTAAACTAGCATTCCAAGGTATAGTTAGAAAATAGGCAAAAAAATACAATACCTAACTAGGTACCTACATAAATCTATAGAATCATTGGAAGGTAGGTAGGTCGCATTCTGATAAGAATCGAGAGATAGGTTTAGTTTGAAAATTTTGAATCTGTTCAAATTGAAGTGCAAGAAAATTCCTGATGGATTTTATTTGTTTATTTATAAAAAGTTAAATAATCCTTTAATGTGATGCTTCAAAATTTAAACAGAAAACAGTTTTTAAAAAATGGGCACGATGGGTCGCACAAACTTACTCTCGTTGCTACCTAACAACTTAAAAAAAAAGTTGGGGCGACTTTCCATTAAGGGCGCACGGCTAGAATTTTGATTTTTTTTTTACAGTGAGCTAGGGGTCTCTATAGAACAGCTTTAAAATATTACGGTGAGGAAAACCCCCTAAATATGATTAAAAAATGTTTAAATTTTTCGATTTTGGCACTTTTTTTTTCACACTACTCAAGTTTCCCTTAAGATAGCACACATTTTCACAGGCGAATACTTTTTTTTGGGTAGATTAAATAATTTAATTCAATAATTTAAATATCAATAAACTTTTATTTCAGTTTTTAATAAACATTTAAAGTTATAAAATTGATGAAATCTGAGGCCACTAAATAAAAAAAATCACACAATTATTTTGACAGTTCTACTATTCAACAACTTTGCTATGATAAGTGTTGAATGGCGTGTGGGATTTTATTTTGGGATTTTTTGTTGGGAAGTTTTTTGCGAATTAGGATATTTTTTTTTCGATAAAAAGTAGGTTTGGGTGGCCCGCTTCGCGGTTTAGAGATTTTAACTCCCTTTTCGGGTGCTCAGTCCCGCTCACGCGACTCCGTCGCTCCGCTTAGGGTATGCTCAGTCGTCTGGCAGGCGCCTATGTTGTCAGTCGATCTATTATCAAAGTTCTTTGTAGTAAACAGTACCTTCGTAATCTGCCATGGGATGATAATTACCGACTTCCTCCATATTCAGATCGCTTACTTTTAATTGATCTTCAGTCGCTTGAAAAACGACGTGAAACCGCAGATGTGGTTTTTATTTACGACATATTGACTGGTAATATTGACTGCCCTACTCTGTTGAGTCTGATTTCAATTAATACCAACCGGCGAAATATTAGGTCAGTACCCCTTTTCCGTATTCCTTTTCACCGAACTAACTATAACTACTATAATCCCATGTCTCGTATGCTGCGAAATTCCAACAACTCCTCAAATACTTTTGACTTTAATATATCAAAAACAGTCCTCCGAAATTCTCTCCTCTCCAACTCATCATAATAACCTTTTCACCCGCCCACTACTTTTATTATTTCTAGTATTATTATACTCATAATGTATTGTTATATTTTCAATTTTTTTTTTTTATTAACTAGGTCTTATTTTATTTTTGTATATATTTTGTATGTTATTAACTAAATTTGTATTTATTTTTAAATATGATGTATTAGTTTAAGATATACGTGCTTGTAATAAGTGCACAATATAAAAACCTTTGTAGCCCATATTAACGGAAAGTGTTGTGTTAATACTTATGCTTTGTACCCGGCTGGAAAAATGCCAAGTTTCTGTCTAGTTTGGGCAAGGCCCTTGTAAGTTTTCAGTAGGGGAAATCTAGACGAGGAAAACTTTTCAGATACTTGGCAAGCCCTTGCTGGATTTCAGTTCCAAAAATTTAGACGAGGCAAACTTTTCAAACACTCGTGAGGCCCTCCCTAGTAAAAACTTGTTGGAGATGTATCGGAATGTCCATCAGGAATGTCTCTTGTACACCAAAAACACAAATTGTACATGCAATTTCAGCATCATACGACACTTTTTTCTCTCTCTCCTTTGTCTTCTTTTTCGTATCACACTTTTTACTATGGATGTGAGACATCTGTATAGGATTGTTCAATGAGGAAAAACCTGTTCTTAGTTGTTCTACCTAAAAAACAAGTTCATAAAATCCGGTTCTATTCTGTATCCTACATAAGCCAGCTTTTTTTTGTGCTTGACGAGGCAAAAGGGTTCATAATCGCCAAGGTCCGTGTTCTAGCCTTTGCTTATTAGGGCTGTCCACGAGACGAGACTCTGCGAGACTTTTGTAAGTTTAGTCTCGGTCTCGTTAAAATCGAAAATTTTCAGTCTCGTCTCGGTCACGTGTCGGTCTCGTATAATTAAGTCTCGTCTCGGTCTTGTCTCCGAAAAATACGATTTCCGGACAAACTGATGATTATTGGACCCCTTTTCGGGTCCTCAGTCCCGCTCACGCGACTCCGTCGCTCCGCTTAGGGTATGCTCAGTCGTCTGGCAGGCGCCTATGTTGTCAGTCGATCTATTATCAAAGTTTTTTTTGTAGTAAACAATACCTTGGGTGGCTCCCAAAAAAATCCCAAAAAAAAACCACATATCCCAACACTTACCATAGCACAGTAACATACTCTTACTTGTGTGATGGCAGAGCACAGTACACATACTACACATGTATATACCCTGATGGTAAAGAACTGTCAAAAGAAAAAAAAAAAAAAAACAGTGCTTCGTGGTCGTCAATTGCATACATTTTGTATGAAAAATTGAAAATTTAAAAATTAATTAAAAATATTAATTAAAGTTTCCTCACTTTAAAATTGTGATATTTATTACTTTTAGTCATAAATCTATTAAATAAAAGTATTCGCGTGTTAAAATTCGTGCGCCCTTAAAGGAAAGTTCAGCCAAAAAGTTTTATAAAGGAATTTAAAATATCTACCTACCTATAAATTAATACATTTTTTTTTTATTTTAATAGCTAAAATAGCTAGAGCTAAAAAAAGTACACTATCTGATTTTTTTGATAAATACCTATCAATTTATAAAAAAAAATTAGAGCGGTTTTCTTAAAGAAATTAATTTTTTATATATAAAAATTCTTGAACATTTTTAAAAGTAAAATTTGGTATGCCAAATTTCACTATTTTATAAAATACAATTTTGGACAGAATTAAAAAAAAAAAAAATTAATAACCCGTTTTCAAGGTATTGAATTTTCAAAAAAAAAAAAAAAAATTCAATATTTTTATAAAAATTCAAAAACTTTTTTCTTGAAAAATTTTATTTGCAAAATTGTTGAAATTGTATAAAAATATGGTTGAAATCGGTGAAGTTGTTAACGAGAAAAAAGTTAGTTCTATGACAGGTACCGTAAACCGTTATTGGTAGAATTTGTTTTTATCAAAATATTAACCATACCCTGAAAAGAAATTCATTATTTTTTTTTTTTTCAAAATAGTTAGAGACAAACATTTTGAGATAATTTAATTTTTCCAGGTACCGTTATGTTTTGAGGTACAAACCAAATTTCAATTTCCTCTATAGGAAATCACCTACGAATTGTAAGGCCAAAGTTTGAAGAAGATCGCTTCAGAGGTTTAGACTGCAGCTCGAGGTAAAGGCAGACAGACAGAATTGCGAGACCCACTTTTTTCGCGTTCTCTATCATCGTTTTGTTAGAGAAAATTATTATCTCGAGTTCGATTTTTTGCACGAATCCTAAACTTGCTTTATAGAAGTACCTACCTATATCACAAGTAAAAATGTGAACAGTAGGTAATTTTCAGAAATGTTCCAATAATTTTAGTTCTGATCTGGACTGGTTATGAACCAAGAACCAATTCTAAAATGATTCTAGGTACATGCATTTACCTGTGTTACTATTTGTTCCTACCCAAAATTTAAGATACGATTTTAAAGACTAGTGCTCAAGTTCGAGATCAACCGTTTTTCGGAGTTAAACTCGAGTTAACCTCCGAATCTAATGAGTTAACTTGACTTTAACTTTAAAAACTGGACCCTAGAGACGATTGTGTGGTAAGATGCGTGGACATTTTCTGTATAAAATTGACAGGTTCTTTTGTGAATGGGTATCGTGTGACTGATCCCCAAGGGCCAATATAATCACAATAATTAGTTAAATCTCCTATTCCATAATTCGGTAACCGTGATAATAAATCCATGCAGAAATACAATCTAGTTTTCTACAAGGCACTAGAGAGTTTGACATATATTCTGGCAAGGGGCAAGCAAGGGTTCAAAAAGGCTAGAACAAGATGCTTGGCGATTTTGAACCCTTTTGTCTCGTCAGGCAAACAAAAAGAAAATTGCCTTAAGTGGGACTTGATCCCGCGGTCTTCTGCTTGTCAGTCTAACGCGCTACGCACTGGGATAACTCGCTATACAAAAATTCAATGTCGAAAGTAAATAAATTTGATACTCTTATGTTTCATACCATATTGCAAAATGGAACAGAATTGTACTTGCTTTTTAAGTAGAACAACTTAGAACAGATTTTTTTGTTTTTTGGTAACCAAGAGACATTTCTGATGGGGTACCTACAACATACTAAAACATGTCCAACAAGTTTTTACTAGGGACGGCATCACGAGTGCTTGAAATGTTTCCCTCGTCTAAATTGTTGGTACTGAAATACAGCAAGGGCTTGTCAAGTATCTGATAAGTTTTCCTCGTCTAGATTTTCTTTACTAAAAACTTACTAGGGCGTTGCCCAAACTAGACAGAAATTTGTCATTTTTCCAGCCGGGAAAGTGTTTGAAGTTCCTTTTTTTCCAGCTTGATTAATAAATCATGGCTTTTCCACAAATCGATCCATTTTCCAGATTATCTGTCAATTCAGTTGTCCGTCTTATTTAAGAATAGTTTTTTTTTTGCATTATTGCTGACGTTTGCTGTTTTTATTTGTTTTTCATTCAGTGGTCTACAGTGGCCTACAAATTTTCCAAATAACTGCTCAAATCTTTGATTTCTTGATTAAAATTCTAGTGAACAAACACATTCTATGATTATCAACGAGAATAATCCTTGATTAAAGCAAGATTAAAGAATAAACTGGAAACTTGTCAACGACCGTCTCAAACCGAAAACTGAATTGGATGTTGATTTTATTAATTATATTATTTTATATTAAATTTATTTAAATTGTAGGAACTAAGAGCAAATTTTTAAAAATAGTCAGTCAAGTAGGTACCTATACTTATTCTTCACATAAACACAAATTTGTTACTCTTGCTTAAGAAGGTATTTATTATGCACGTGAAAGTGCCGCCCTAGTGCACCGTAGAGATTAAACAGGGGTACGGCCGGACAGAAATTCAAACTTGTCTACAAGACAAAAAGACATAAAAACTCCAGATAAGTAAAGTCATTTCAATGAAATTATCATTTTTTTGTGGCTTTTGACTAACTGAATGCTTTTTAATCTGTCATGTATAGCTATAATATAATGCATTATCTATATTGTAGAAGATTTGGGTGCTTATAATAAGAACTAATAGCGATGGTGTTCTAGATTACTCCAAGAATAAATACGCGGCATCCAATGAGTTTTCTGTTTCAAAAGAAGACTAAACTGGAAACTTTGTCATATCACAAACAGCTCACTGAATTCAGCTCAAATTTTTTCTTGGGCAATTGTTCTTATCGCTAGATTCTGAATTCTTTTAGGGGAAATTTATTCCAGGGGAGATTCATGATGCCAGACGAATTTTCGAAGGCAACAAAATATTTCGATGGAAACGAAATTCTCCTCGAACTTCCCGTTGTTGGAAAAATATTAATTTGAGTACTTACCTACATAAGAAATGAGAGCACAAATGTCCAACTTGACTCCACCCTCCAGATTATGGTTATTGGCCTATGATTTTCTATGCCTAGTTTTATTTTAAACATACAAGTGGAGTGCCGTAATAAAAAGTAAAGCGCGAACTGAAAAATCTTGGGGACCCCTGGCTTAAAAGATAATTGGAAAATCGGCTCTAAGTGAAACAAAATAGTAAAAATGTGAGTGGAAGAGAAAAACTGTTATTATTTCTGTTGTACTTCTTGGATTATTCCTATAACTAAGTAGGTACTCCAAACTCATATTGACACTATTCGGTCTTGGCTTTGAAACGAAAATAACATTTTAGGGACATCTGAAAAAGTCGTATGTATTTTTATCATACAAAAATGTTACAAAAATATAAAGAATTCTTTGGCATTTTAGACAATTCATGGGAACATTTTAATTTATGTATTATGTAGGAATCTGAAAATGTTGGTGTGTTCCATAAATCACAAAAGTCAAAACTGTTCATTTGCGGCTTATGTCCGATAGGAATTATGTAGATCATAAAAACAAACTAGCACATTTGCCTTCCTATATGAAATTTTATTTCCCATATTCATTTCAAAAACTACCAATTTCATCAACGTCAGGCTGTACAAAATTGAAATAGAAAAACCTTAAAATAATAAGTAGCTACCTACAAAATATATGCAAACATTTCTTCGCATTTATTGGGTCCACACAATTCACTGTATTTTTATAAGACGTCATTCGCTGCACAAAAAAAATCCTCCTCCTCCTTGCTCATTTTTTGTGACCGATGCATTATCTTATAATATTATATGAAGCATTAATTACATTTAATTGGTCTTTCTGTTGATATTATGACCTTTATGTTTTTAGCTTCTTCGCATTTTAAATTACTATGGGAAAAAAAAGAATTTCTTCAAGACGTTTCATTAATATGCAAATAAATTAAAAAAAAAAAATCTCCCTTAAGTATAATCTTGAATCTAATCTACTATCCAACAAAATGACAACAAAAATGATCAATGGTTCAAGCCTGTTAACATCATCATCAATTAACTTGTGCTGTAGTAGATGTTCTTTATATTTAACGATGACACAGCACCCTCACTTAAATCCAACCAAACAACAAAAAAAATCAATGTTTCCCCTATGGAAGAATTAACTCACAATAATATTTATTATAGGTTGTACCTATATAGAAAACTCTCTTTAACTCTACAATTATCACCTTTAACATTTTAACTTTTATCAATAAGAATCATTGAATCGAAATCATATTGGTTAATCCTTACAAATCGCTTAACTTAACAAATTATCCGTAACACAATTACAAAAAATGTGTAGGTAAATATTATACCCTTAAAGCAATTTTATCCTTACGAGGAAAGTTTTTTTTTTTACTTTCTTCTTTTCTATAACTTTGCTAAGTTCAAAGGAAAGGGAGATGGTTATGATTATTACCCAAACCCCGAGTGCTAGGAACCTTCCTTTTTTACTTTCTATTTAATGTTTAATGGCACGTTAAGGGTTAGTAGAAAAAAAGTTCAAGTTGTAGGTAGAAATCGAACATTGATAGAGAACTTGACAACATAGAAGTAGAAGTTGTTGATTTCCCAGTCGTCATTCCCATAAAAATTCAATATGTACTACAATCACTCACAGTCGTTTTTAAATCACATTTATTTTTTAATTTGCAATCTTTTTCCACGTGAATGATTGATAAGACAGAAAAAAATGTAATTTTTCGTATATATCATGTTCCTATTTTTCGTGAAATGAAAAAAAAATGAATACTTTCCACAATCTCTCCATTTCAGGGAAATAAAAAATCTATAAGCCACATACCTACCTTGCATAAAGCCAAATTTTGTTCACCAAAGAGATGATAAAAGGCAATAAACCTTTTCTTTAGTGTTGTTCCCATGAAATGAAAATTACTCCGTTCCACCAGTATGCATCAAAAATCTTTCTTATATCCTAATTTTCAATTTCGCTTAGCGATACCACATGGATGAGCCCTCAAAAATTGGGATTTCTGGGTTAAAATGTTGCTTTGTTGTGAAATGTTTTTACGGTGAGCTGAAAAATGAATACGTTCCAAAACCATTCATTGCCTTTATAAGGCCATATCATAAGTTTCAAAAAGGGCGAACACAAGGAACAGTGAAAATCCAACCATATTGTAATATTCAATTAATGATTTTCATCAATCAATCAAATTTCCTGTGAAATAAACAAAATACGATCCAAAACCTTCCACAATCTTTCCAAACCAAATTTAGCTAAATCTATTCAAAAATATAAACAGGCGGGTGATCTTCATATGTATATGTTGTGTTCCCCCGAAATTAGAATTAACTATTACGTTCCATAAATATCCAAAATGTTTTTTATGTACTTTCAAATGAAATTTCACTAAATGCTTCCACGATTAAGACAGTTATTTTAATTTTATAAATTTTTCTTTATTAAATATGTTCCCATTTTATGTAAGTGAAAAATGAATACGTTCCACAATTATTCATTACCTTTCTAGGGCTATCTCATAATTTTTAAAAAGGGTCATAACAAGAATGAGTGGAAATCCAACCAAAAATGAAGTTGCACGGGAAAGATCAGCCATATTGTAATTTTCAATTAATTTTTTTTTTTTGAGCGCGCACTAAAGGGATTTTGGCTGCCCTTAAAATGTTTAAACACAGTGCGAGCGTTGGGAAAATAGGGAAGGATTTAAGAGGAGATACCGATGTACATTGGTTTTGAACCTCTGAATATTAAAATGGTCGGGAAAGATAGAGCCGGGTAAAGCATTCCACATTCGGGTAGTGCGGCTAAAAAAAGAATCTCTATACTTGACAGTACGTCCGAAGTTGGACTCGAGGGTAAACTGATGTGCATTCCTAGAGGTACGAGTATTACGGTTGAATTGTCTTAGGGGAGGAATGCAGCTGGCTATTTCACTAGAACAGTGTTTATAAAAGTAACGGTAAAATAATGTTAGACATGAAACATGGCGGCGGTGTTCGAGGGATGCAAATGTTTCTGTTATATTTCTGTCACCTATCATTTTCAAAGCTCTTTTTTGAATCCTATCTAAGATACTCAAGTGGGTTATTGGGGCACCTGCTCAAATATGAGAATTGTACTCAAGTTTCGGACGGATAAATGCTTTAAAGATCACAGCCAGATCAGAAGGGGAGAAAAATTTCTTACATCTTCGAAGAAAACCTAAGCACTTAGCAGCATTTTTGGCGACGTCGAATATGTGTTCATTCCACAGAAGGTGGTCTGTGATACACATACCGAGGACTGAAAGCTTTTCGGTTTCCTCAATACAAGTGCCGCTCATGGATAGCGGCATGGGAGGTGTGTTTCGTTTTGACGACAGAAGACAGCATTGAGTTTTCGAAGCATTAAATTCTACGCGGTTTTTGATTTTGATTCCCCATTGGACAATGCTGTCGAGATCAGAATTTAATGAGCTAATCATACGCTGCCGTTCTAGGCCCACATCCGAAGGACATGGATATGAATCTGAAAACGAATATGAGAAGCTGAGGGTGCTGTCGTCAGCGAAACATGGTTTTTATTAATCAATCATGGTTTTTATTAATCAATTAAATTTTCATGAAATGAAAGAAAAATACGTTCTAAAACCTTTCATGATCATTTCAAAACTAAATTTAGCTAAATCTATCCAAAACAATAATAAACAAGCTCAAATAATTGGATGATCCTCATTTTAATTTGGTGTGTTCTGATATCCTGTGAAATTAAAATTAACTATAACGTTCCACAAACATCCGTAATCTTTCTTAAAGCAATTTTATATGAAATTTCACAATATGCTACAACAATGAAGGCAGAAATACCGATAAAATAAATAAATAAATCGGGTGGCACAAACGGCTCATGAAGAACCAGGGCCTAGTGACTAACAACTCGCAACCATTCCTGTGTGCGCCTTTCGACAGGTATGGAAGGGACCTACAATTTTATGCCGAATCCGAACGGCTATACGAGAAGCACTTATTCGTGACAAGTGATACTCTTGGAGGATTTGTCAATTCCTCGCAAGAGGCCAGTAGAACTGAAAAAAAACTTTTTAGTTTTTAGGTGGACGAGGCTGGGAAGCGATCCCAGAATAGAAATACTGATAGCAATTGTTTTATTTATTTATTTAGTAACATGTTCCCATTGTATGTAAGTTGAAATTTGAATACCTACATTCCACAATTATTCACAACCATTTTTAAGAAATATTAGATATCATTTTCCAGAAGTTTGATGTCAAATATGAATGAAAAGCCGAAAAGGAAATATTTTGCAGTATAGTCCCATTGCCATCTTCAAATAGTTCTAAAATGAATACATTCCACAATCTTCCACAACCTATTTTAATACATCTCTTTAATTTTATTAAGCATGAAAAGCAAAGAAAAACATTGAAATATCATGCAGACAGCTTCAAAAATTCTTCACGAACTTATTTGTTGCAAATAACACTTGTGACATCTATATGGTGTGAATGAATTTCTCACCCAATTTCATATTTATGTAAATTTCATTTTCCCAGACTTCATATTAATTCTTCAATTTTTATTAGTCCATCAACAAGTACCTACCTGCGCCACTGCCGTGAACTTTTAATTTTATATCTATAATTCACGCTTGGTTTAGTCGCCCGTAGGTACTGGTACTCAGGTATTAAGTGCACACCAAAACAAAAACAGAAAAGATAAAAATTTCGTGTGAGAATATAATTATTATTTTGAACCTCATAAAATATAAAAAAAAAAACACAAGTGACCTTCGAGTGACTGAATGAATCCCTTATATGCCATCATTATTGTCAGGTCAGGTTTAATAAATTATATGTCTTTTGTTGTTGTTGTTTTTTTTTTTTTTGTATTTTGTGGAATTCGACAAGACCAGTAGTAGGTATAGCAGCAACAGCTATAGAGAACACCCTCACTCAAATACCCAACAAAACGTGTGTCTTTTATTATATCTGTTATCTTAAACACCTGACACAAATCAAATTTACGTAAAAATAATAGAGGGTATCTAATCCCCATGATGAGATACAAAATGTATAGAGAGGTAGGTATATAATTGTATGAATGTGTGTGGTTATGTGTGCTTATAAAAAATACATAAAAAGAATATTTTAATTCTACAAATTAAGGATAATTTGATTTACGCAATCGTGTGTCAACAATTTTATGAAGTTTTGGTAAAAAAAAAAACAAAACAAACTAAAATTATAGAAAAATTATAGGTTTTGGATATTTCAAGAAGGCATCAGGCCAGACAACATACAATTAGCCTATGGAACAATAGACCTTTGGTCATAGGTACAACCTGTTTTTTTTTTTTTTATTTCACATAGTGATCCGCAGTCAAATGGAAAACATGTCAAGTGCATCTAATAATCTTTTTCAGTTAGGTACTCATAGGTGTACTTGTGTGTGAGATACATGTTTTTGTTCAAGCTTACTGCATGTAAACGTATGCTAAATTCATTGACCCAGGCTATGCGGACCAAAGACACCAAAGTAAGCCGTTTTTTTTTTAATCATCGATAAATAATGTCAACATTGGCTATAGACACTACAACTACATATAAACTGATTTTTTTTTTTAGATTATGTATTCCCGAAACTGCCGCACCGAAAAACAATCTAGTTTTCCACAAGGCACTAGAGAGTTTTACATAGATTCTGGCAAGGCATTAGCACGAATTAGCAATAGGGCGAGACGAGACCGAGACGAGACGAGAGTGCTTTTTAAGCAACCGAGAAGAGACCGAGACGAGACTGTGCATTTGGACCGAAATTTACAGAGAGTTTAATAAATTCAAAAGTCCAATTTCAGTTAAATATTTATTTTCTTCTGAACATATTCAAACTATAATCGAAAATATTTCGTTCCAATAATCATCAGTTTGTCCGGAAATCGTATTTTTCGGAGACGAGACCGAGACGAGACTTAATTATACGAGACCGAGACGAGACTGAAAATTTTCGATTTAAACGAGACCGAGACGAGACTTACAAAAGTCTCGCAGAGTCTCGTCTCGTGGACAGCCCTAATAAGCAAAGGCTAGAACACGGACCTTGGTGATTATGAACCCTTTTGCCTCGTCAAGCACAAAAAAAAAAGCTGGCTTATGTAGGACTTCATCCCACGATCTCCTTTTTGCCAGTTCAATACCCTACCCACTGGGCTTACTCTACAAAAAATCAATGTCGAAAGTAAATAAGTTTCATTCCATATTGCATAACAAATACATACAGAATAGAACCGGATTTTATGAACTTGTTTTTAAGGTAGAACAACTAAGAACAGGTTTTTCCTCATTGAACAATCCTATACAGATGTCTCACATCCATAGTAAAAAGTGTGATACGAAAAAGAAGACAAAGGAGAGAGAGAAAAAAGTGTCGTATGATGATGAAACTGCATGTAAAATTTGTGTGTTTTGGTGTACAAGAGACATTCCTGATGGACAGTCCAACAAGTTTTTACTAGGGAGGGCCTCACGAGTGTTTGAAAAGTTTGCCTCGTCTAAAGTTTTGGAACTGAAATCCAGCAAGGGCTTGCCAAGTATCTGAAAAGTTTTCCTCGTCTAGATTTCCCCTACTGAAAACTTACAAGGGCCTTGCCCAAACTAGACAGAAACTTGGCATTTTTCCAGCCGGGTACAAAGCATAAGTATTAACACAACACTTTCCGTTAATATGTGCTACAAAGGTTTTTATATTGTGCACTTATTACAAGCACGTATATCTTAAACTAATACATCATATTTAAAAATAAATAAAAATGTAGTTAATAACATACAAAATATATACAAAAATAAAATAAGACCTAGTTAATAAAAAAAAAAAAATTGAAAATATAACAATATATTGTAAGTATAATAACACTAGAAATAATAAAAGTAGTGGGCGGGTGAAAAGGTTATTATGATGAGTTGGAGAGGAGAGAATTTCGGAGGACTGTTTTTGATATAATAAAGTCAAGAGTATTTGAGGAGTTGTTGGAATTTCACAGCATACGAGATATGGGATTATAGTAGTTATAGTTAGTTCGGTGAAAAGGAATACGGAAAAGGGTACTGACCTAATATTTCGCCGGTTGGTATTAATTGAAATCAGACTCAACAGAGTAGGGCAGTCAATATTACCAGTCAATATGTCGTAAATAATCTGCGGTTTCACGTCGTTTTTCAAGCGACTGAAGATCAATTAAAAGTAAGCGATCTGAATATGGAGGAAGTCGGTAATTATCATCCCATGGCAGATTACGAAGGGCGAATCGAATAAACCTACGCTGGACAGCTTCGATTCTTTTAATTTGGGTAATTTGATATGGGGACCAAACCTGAGACGCATATTCTAAGATCGGTCGGACAAATAATATGAAAAGAGATTTGGCAATATACGGTTCAGAGAACTCTTTTGACCAGCGCTTGATAAAGCCAAGTGTAGAATTAGCTTTCTTTATGATGTTGTCAATGTGGCATCGAAAGTTCAGCTCCTTATCACAAATTACTCCTAAATCACGACAGGAGTCGACTATGGATACAGGACCACCATTTATGTGATAGTTTCTTGGAGGAGGAGGGAGCCGTTTACGTGAAAAAGTCAAGCTGTGGCATTAGCTAACATTGAGCTCAAGTAGGTTTTTTTGGCACCATAGGGAAAATTTGTCAAGATTCTGTTGTAAAGAACAAATATCAGCAGCAGTTGAAATTCGTTTAAAGATTTTCATGTCATCCGCATATATTGATAAACCACAGTCAAGAACTTGAGCAATATCGTTGATTGCTAAGATGAACAGCATTGGTCCCAGATGGCTTCCTTGTGGTACTCCTGAAGGCGCGTTAAAAGGAAGGGAAAGCGATGATCTAAAACGGATGACATATTTTCTATCGGTCAAATATGACATCAACCGCAGCATAAAGAGTGTAGGGAACCCCAAGGAATTTAATTTAAAGATTATTATATTATGTGACATTTTATCAAAAGCTTTGCTTAAGTCGGTAGCAATCACATCCACTTCATCTCCATCGACCATTGTGCATAAAACATGGGAAACAAATTCAACTAGGTTCGTTGTTGTTGATCTACCCGATACGAAACCATGTTGTATGCGGGAAAGAATTGATTTGCAGTTACACCAAAGTAGGCCTTTTTTTTCAAATCCTCATAAAATTATGTCAACATTGGATATAGACTCTTACTAGGCATAAATTGATTTATTTCTTAGAATATTCCCAAAACTCGTTTCCTTTTAATTTCCATGACGAATTAAGGGACATCATGTATTAAAAAAATCCTAAGCCTCAACTCTTTTTTCTTAAGCCTCTCTTTTTCGAAAAAATGTATGCCTAATTTAATGAAAAAAATAAAATACTTTTGATTCTTCGTTCAGAGACATTCAAAATGTCTACCGAGTCGAAATATTTATAATTATATTTTAATAGAAATTCACAATATCAATTAATCGTTTTAAAGTTCATTCGACTTAAATTCTGTTGTTTTTACGTTCTCGCATTCAATTAAGCCCAAAAGAAGCATTAAAAGAAGCTATACAAAAAAAAACAAAATCATTATAGGTATAAAATTTATTTTCTATAATTTCCACCAGCTTATTACACAGCTGGACTACTGGACATTATTTAATAAATAAAAAGCAAAATATATTCAAAATTATCATGCACCCATAATATGTAGGTATACCTACCGAGTTTATTTTGTTTCATATTCCGGAAGGAAGCCTGGTTCCTATTTCAGTTAAACAAACAAACAAACAAAAAAATACATATATAAAGTCATTCAACATAACATTTATTCTATTTATTAAAATTAAAATAACAATCCTACATTATACATATTCGTATTTGCGTTTACAACATAAAGTATTTAATTGATTCGAAAAAATATAGTATTAAACCAATTAACAACAAAAACATTATAAATAAAACAAATACAATAAATTGTCAACCATTGAAATCACTGCACAATAATTTCCAAAGGGATAAATCATTAATAACTAAACCAATCCCTTTTATTTTACTTCTGTCCTTAAAAACGTCACAAAAATAAAATTACAAAAAAAAAAAAAATAATACATAAAATGAGATATTTCCACGAAACTCTGCGTGAAATTCCCTCAATTCGTGTGTGTTTTTGTTTGCGTTTAACTATATATTTGTCCGTTTTACTGCTTTAAAATGTAAAACACTTTAAAGCCACATCACGCATTCACCATCATCAAATTTGGTTGGTCGGTATTGCCTTAGGTATTATGGATAGAATATTCTGCAGCTGTTTAGCCTTAAAACTCATTTCATCCAATTTAGCCATTTAATTTTCGATAAATCACTTTTCTACGAAAACTACGTACGCTTTACGCATAAAGAGCAAAGCAAAAGCAGAAAATCCGTTGTGTCGAATCAGGAGCGAGCGTATCAATTCCTTCATTAAAAAAAAAATATAAGGATATTCGTTACGCACATTTTTCATTCATTCAGCAAAAAAAAAAAACATAGACAGCAAATAAGAAAAAACCAAAACCAACCCTCGCTGTGAGATTTAAATAGACTTTTTTAATAAAAAACAAAAAACCGTTTGTAGGATACAAAAAAAAGTTGATAATGCTTAAGAATCCCACTTACTTGGGATTATACTTTAAAATAGGGAAAACTTTTTTTGCTGTTATCCTTCTATGTGCAATGTACATGTGCGTACACTTGTACAACCTGATCAGTGGTAAAAAACATATCGTCTAAACTCTAAACATTACGGGTGGTATATTTAATTTCGGTAACAAGTTCAAAAACTCACCCTTTTCACTTTTTGGGGGATGGTTCTTTTTTTTCCATTTTTTTTTTTTTTTTCATTTTACGCAATTAGAAATGCAACCCTCTGTGAAAAACACATCTTTGACATTCTCTAAGTATCAATTACCGTGCCAAAAATGATACTTACACAAAAAAGTAAAGAAAATAAAATACAGCTAAACGCAAACGTAACTGAAGCGGAATAAATTACCCTTAATATAATGCCACAGATGAAATCATCCAGGACATTCGTACACAATATATTTGTAAAGGAAGGAATATTAGGGGATGAGATAACTGATTGAATGGCATTTCCACTGATACCTACACGTGTTCGTTAACATTGACAGGATTTTTGTAAATTAGCATCCGATTTGTTATTTTTTTTTTTTTTTCAAAAGGAGAAATAATAGGGTTGAGTAAAATGGTGGAAGTTTTTTAAAAAAAATATATGTAAAACGTCTACCATCAGATCAAAAAATCTTATTTTGGATTATACACCGACTTCTGTCAAGCATGCGATGATTTTTTTGAAATGTGGCGGTGATGTCGTAAAATATGTGGTTTATTTTTGAAAAAGGTTACTTTTTTGTTAAATACACATTTTAATTTGTTTGTAAAGTTGACAAAAAAAAAAAAAACTGTTAATGTAAAAATAAAATATTAACGAAAAAACCTTCGGCGTGGAATTTTTTAGCTTATACACAAATATATGAATGTTTTTTTTTTTAATACAAATTCTATATACCTACTACTGAAATACATACATCTGCCAAGTAGAAGACTTAGCATTATTTAATTGGACTTGTTGAATTATTGATTAAAAATAGCTTTTAACGGCCTTTAGTCCTTAAAAATTGGCGTTTCGGGAAAAGGCCGTTAAAAGCTATTTTTAATCAATAATTCAACAAGTCCAATTAAGCAATGCTAAGTCTTCTACTTGGCTGATGTATTTCAGTAGTATATAGAATTTGTATTATAAAAAAAACCATTCATATGTAAACAATGCCAGTCCACGGGTAACAAAATTTCCAATGATTCTTGATTAGAAATTCTAATTGGGTTGGATAAAGTTCATAATTAATTTTCGCTATATAATTGATGTAAGCTGGACTGAACTTAATAAAAATGTCAACTGAAGAGTCCAAGTGAGAACGCCGGGACGAAACGCCAATTTTTAAGGACTGAATGCCGTTAAAACCTTTTTTTAATCAATTATACACAAATATGTATTGACGAATTAATTGAAATTTTGTGAAGTTTTTTATTATAGGTATTCCAACTTTTGTTCCTTTGTTTCTACTTGCCGAATATAAAAAAAATGGCTTGTGGAAGGTTGAAAACTATAGTGGAACGTATTGCATTAATTTTTAAGTCACAGCTAAACTACAATACGTATCTATCTTAGAATACCGCTTCTTCCATTCTGAACTTGTGGTTTTCAAGATTTTGCCCTTAATCAGTGTAGTGAACTTCTAATAAAGCTGAAAGAAAAAAATGAAAAATAATTCAAGAAATAATGAGAATTTCCCACTTTGTGGTCAACAGCTTTTATTTAACTAATTGAATAATGAATTTTAATAATAAGAAGATGAAGAAATTTAAATATTAAAATATTGAAATTACTTCTGTTTTATGTGGAGTGAATGAATAAAATTCAATTTTAATTGGATGAATTCTAATATTTTCTGACTTTTTCCCTTCTGTGAGGAATAGTTGTGGAGTGCTTTCACTTGTAATCCTCTAGTACGTTACTGATTTGTAGGGTTGTCATGGCTGTATAAGCTAACCTAGAACAAAAAGTTTTAAAATCCCGGACTTTGGAGGACATCATCTACCTTTAAAAAGAGGGCAAAATGAAATCAAAAACTAGGTTCATGAACTCATACAAAAATATATAATTCATATTTAAAATAAAATAAATTAAAATAAAGTAGTAGCCCGTAGCGTGATGGTTAGTGCGTTCGACTGTCACGCTTGAGGTCTGGGATCGCTTCCCAGCCTCGTCCACCTAAAAACTAAAATTTTTTTTTTTCAGGGCTACTGCCTCTTGCGAGGAATTGACAAATCCTCCAAGAGTATCACTTGTCACGAATAAGTGCTTCTCGTCTAGCCGTTCGGATTCGTCATAAAATTGTAGGTCCCTTCCATTCCTGTCGAAAGGCGCACACAAGAATGGTTGCGAGCTGTTAGTCACTAGGCCCTGGTTCTTCATGAGCCGTTGTGCCACCCGATTTTTTTTTTTTTTTTAAATTAAAATAAAAGTAAATAACATGTTATATATTTATTTTCAGATTCATTTTTTTTCAAGAACTCATTCATTCAACGTATTATCTATTTTTATTTAAAATTCAGAGTTCGATGATTTTTTTTAATTTTAAAAATGACTTTTTAGTGGAAAAAAGAGGACAATTTCTTAAAATATGGGGAGGACGTTCTGCGCCGAGGTTTAAAAGAGGACATGCCCTCCAAGAAGAGGACGCATGGCAACTCTACTGATTCGAAACTAAGTGTGCCATTGGTTTCCAACAGGACAATATTTATGGGGAGTTTCACATATTTTTAAGTAAATAAAAAAAATTTACAAAAATGCCAATGGAAGAAACAACAAATAAAAACACTAATAACCCCAAATATCAATTTCCGCACAGAATTAACGGTTCGGGCAGTTAATTCTGTGCGAACATAGAGTTGAGACTTTTCAACAGAAAACTGCTATAAAGCCTAGTACGCTGCTGATTCGAAACGAAATTTTCCTGTGGTCTTCAAAATGACAACGAAATGCTTATGGAAACACAACGGAAAAATATTATATGGAGAGTTTCACAAATTGCAAATACATAAAATAAAATTTGATGAATAAAATCAAAGAAAGACATGCTCTAGTGAAATGAATTTAAATAAAATAATAAATAAATCCACGAACAAACCCAAATGTCATGTTTTCACACACAATTAATTCTGTGCGAAAAGAGTGTGGAGACTTGTCAAAACAATCTGGTATCTGGTATAATCATCAATTTCGCTGGTCGAACAGCGTACTGTAGAACGAAAATCACTACGAAATTGTTCGTTTATGAGTTGGTCATGTTATTTTTCTTACGGATTTTTTTTTTTATTTTGAATGAGCAGCGTGGTTGCTTTTATTTTAGATTAAGCAATAAATTTGAACGGTGGAAAAAGTTTGTATTCCTCTTCAAAAGGTGGTTTTGCTAACTTCATATGAATTTAAGAAACCAAAAAAGAAAAAAAAAACAAATAAAATAGAAAACCTTGCTTGACAAGATTTAAACCTTCGCCATTAATTAACGACAGTAAACCATTCAATATCCCGCGCACAAAAACAATCTAGTTTTCGACAAGGCACTACCATTTTGATAGATAATCTTATCTCCAACAAAAAGTCATTTAATAAAAATTGGTGGGCATAAATAGGTAGGTATAGAAAGATGCTTCATCTCACAAAAGTGAATCACTGTCTATTGATGGTATGTGTTTTAACTAAACTTGAAAATGGAGTTTAGTAACATTCATAAGTGTAGTTGCGGATAAACAGGATGTTTTAAAAAGTTTGATTTAACATTGCATCTAAAATTCTTCGCAAGCTAATGGTAAAAATCGTTAGACTTTCATATACCTACCATTATAACGTTTTAGTAATTAAGCAAATTTCGCTTGGGGCCAATTATGGCGATCAGGAAAACGCATCAGGAAAAGGTGAAACAGTATGAAATTGAATACTTTTTCCTGATGGTCGTTTATAGCGAACAGGAAAAATATGTCAATTGGCCAAGTTTTCCTGATTGAAATGCACACGAAAAACTTTTTCATCCGCAATTCTGTGAGTGGAATGAGTGAAATTGGAACTCAAATCATTGGAATTTTTTGTTCCATTGTATGAGAAATTACGATCAGCTGGCTCCAAAAATGAATTTCCATCAGGAAAACAAATAAAATACATTAAAAAAAAAAGATAATTGTTTAATTGAAAATTTTATTTGATCAAAAAATTCAAAAACTTATTTGTCATCGATTAGTTTAGCATTTGTAATTCAAATGGAATGAAAATCCATTTAAAAATTTTTCCTGATTCGTTTTCCTGATCGCTATAACCGACCCCTTATGTTGCTCTCATTGTACCTACCTACCTACACCTAGACGAAAAAAAATGAAATTGAATAGGTATATACGCATTGTGTGACCTTTATAATAAAAAATCCTGAGTTATATAAAACATCCGTTTACATTTTATGAATTTTAATATTTTTTGCAAACATAAAACAATAAATAAAGAAATATTTTAAACACCCGCGCAAAATTTAAATATGTTATGCTATTTGCTGTGATGCGACATATTTTACTTCGTCAATTTATGTCAACATTTCAAAGTCAAGACAAGTCAAATCAAATAAAAACATTTTTTTTAATCTTAACAAAAAAAAAAAACGTAGATAGGTACCAAACTGTCAGTAAACTAAAAAACACATTTTCACTCAAAGCTTTTGATTTCCCTTGAGAAAATTTCTTCGTAAATAAGTTAAATTCCATTTCGTGTCTTCTTAAAAAAAAAGAAAGTATAAAAAAACCTAAACACTTAAGCCGCCCGCATTCAATACAATTGATTTTTTTTCTTATTCGTGAAATTTGCACTAAGCCAACAATAGAGGTGCTCTCTAATGCTCATCCCTCTATACATAAATTCAGCGCGTAAAAGCAATTGAGTTAAAATAACAAAAAAAATAAAAGAACAAAAAAAAAAACATGAAAAGTTGAAAATCCTTTTGACAAAAGAAATGTGTGTGACATGAAATCGAAAGTATAAGGTTGGGGTGCCCCATACCCATACCAATCAACTACTTTCTTTCTACATCCTTACACTGCATACATAGGAAATTTCAAGAAATAAAATCATCAACATCATAGTTAATCATGATGTTTCTAAAAAAACGAATTTATATACAAAAAAATGCGAGGAAAAAAAAACCCTCTCAAAGGGGTGCAGTACCTTTACCTACCTATCTTCTGATTTAAGATCGTTTCAGCTGAGATTCTTCTTCACCCTCTGTCCCTTATTAGGTTGTGTTGAATTTAGGGACGTTTTTACAAAAAAAAAAAAAAAAAAAAAAAAGTCAAAGCGATATACCTAGACTAACCTACTTCGACGACTTTTGGGAAAAAAAATATTCGTTAACAAAGTATAAACAAGCAAACTACGTGCTTGATGGAAGTCTATTCGGTTTGTTCCCCCACTTTCCATGTGCTTCTACTTCAGCTTTATATCTAAATGAAAAACAAACAGTAGGTAACAAAAAAAAAAAAAAAAAAAAACGTTCTCAGAAATTGATATCCCAGGATAATACCCTTTTTTAAGTCCCTTTCCTTCTTTAACTAGATAATCATGTTTCGATTGAAGATGAAATCACTCGATTTCTTCAGATTGTGTTAGAGGACATGGAGGCAAAGGAGTACAAAAAAGCTTCACACTTTAAACCCACCCTCTTCGTCCTCATTGTCATTATGGTGGTAAGGTGTTTATGGGGTGGGTTTAGGTAGGTAATGATGGATATGAAATTCCATCATCTTATTAACGACAAAAGTTATAGCTCTATATTTTTTTTTTTTAAGGATAACCCTCAAATCTTTTACAACATCATAAACACTTAATTCTAAAAGACTTGATAGGTAGGTACATGGTACACCTTTATAGAAAAAAGGAATGAGATCAAAAGATAGCCAGGAAACTATTTCATTTATAGATGAAATTCCTCAAAAGGACGTTTTTGTTTTCTTTCACGAATCTTACCCTTCCCAATATAACCACTATAATATAAGAACTATAATATTAAAAATACCTACTGTTTGTTATATTTCCCTTATTCTTTTCTATTTTGAGCTTTAATAGTTTTGGTTAAATTTTTCGTACCCTCCCCTCCTTCGCAGTCATATTAATTTATGGAATTCCAAAAAGGTCCTTTTAAAGGTAAAATTCTTTTGGTGGGGTTTGTCAATTGTCGCGTCTGTCGCGTCGGTCGTCAATTAGATAATTTTATTTGATGTTTGTTGTTTGTTCATAAGAATTCGATGGGGACCACATTTCAACGATGAATATGGAAAATTATTAAAAATTAAAGGATTTCATTTGAAAAGACAATATAACATCTTATAATTTATGGACGAAAGCAAGCATTCTTTTAAGGACATTTCTTTTAGGAATGGTTTGGAATTATTTTAGCTGATATTTCTGTGTTGTGAAAACGTTTTTAAATATACTTACAAATTTTAAATAATTTACAACTAAATTTATATCAACATATTCCCAAATGGAAAAAAAAAATTGTTAAATTCATGCCGACTAACTCTAAGGGGCAATTTTCTTCGTAATAGTAAGTTAAATTTTTGATGTGCTTTTAACAGGTTCTTAGGTAACGCTAATCAACCAAAATTGTCTGATATGCGACTTTGATTATAACAACTCAAGCTTTGGATTGTTTATTAGAAAAAATCTCAACAAAATACATTCGAGGATTCACCAGTTCCATCAGTCAAGGATTTAAGATGATTAGCTCTAAACAGACTGGGCCCTAAGTCTAGCACCTATCTACTCAGAGCCAGTGCAGTGTGAAATTAAATTGTAAGGTGCCATTTTTTTCAAAGGGACCCGGCTGGAAAAATGTCAAGTTTCTGTCTTGTTTGGGCAAGGCCCTAGTAACTTTTCAGTAGGGAAGATCTAGATAAGGAACACTTGTCAGATACTTGGCAAGCCCTAGCTGGATTTCAGTAACAAAAATTTATAGAAGGCAAACTTTTAAAACACTCGTGAGGACCTCCCTAGTAAAAACTTGTTGGAAATGTATCGGAATGTTCATCAGGAATGTCTCTTGTACACCAAAACACACAAATTTTATTTAACCACCATGCAATTTCATCATCATACGACACTTTTTTTTCTCTCTTTCCCTTGTCTTCTTTTTCTTATCACACGTCACTATGGGTGTGAGACATCTGTGTAGAATTGTTCAATGAGGAAAACCTGTTCTTAGTTGTTCTATCTTAAAAGCAAGTACATACAATTTTAGTTCTGTTCTGTATGTATTTGTTTTGCAATATAGAATGTAACTTATTCACTTTCGACATTGAATTTTTGTATAGCGAGTTAGGGTTAGAAAATCAGAAGATCGTGGGATCAAGTCCCAAATTAGCCAATTTTTTTTTTGTGTGTCTGACGAGGCAAAAACGTTCATAATTGCCAAGGCCCGTGTTCTAGCCTTTGCTAAATCTTGCTAGTGCCTTGCAAGAATTTATGTAAAACTCTTTAGTGCCTTGTCGATAACTAGATTGTTTTTCCGCGTTTGTGGTTACATTTTATTTGAATATTTTGAAAAGTAAAAGTCCTTGACTTTGTGACTTCAAATTCACAAGAGCATTGAATATTTTAGTCCAAAATGGCACTCAAAAAAGTAGCTTAACAGACAAATCAGTTTAGAATAAAATCTCTCTACAATTTATTATCAACTGAAAAGGTAAAATTGACTGAATATTCAGTATTTTGAGTTTACACAAATTTAATGCTATAACTTGACACATCTTTATCTATGCAACTAATATTAACGAACATATAAAGAATATTTTCCACAGTTTATCAGAAATGGACAATGTAACGAAAAAAGTGTACAAAATTTAAACAAATTTGAAAAAAAAGTACATAGCTTTGACTCATTTTCTGAACTGATCTTTCGTGTGAGACGTTTTGAAAATCAGATGAATAATTTGGGGGGTTGAATGCAGTCGAAATTCGTTATACAAAAGTGGCATACCATTCTCAATACCTAGTCTTGTCTGTTCTTTATTAAAACTTCTGATTTTACTTAATAAGTCAAAACTCCGACCTCAACATTTTGTAGGCGTGGTTTATCAGGTTTGTTTATCAATTTTTCTCCACCTTCAGATCAAACATTACAACTCATAAACCGTACCAATTCAGGGTAAAGTGCGATCGTTTCTTCAGCTTTTGATTGACCGTTTCGCTAAGTTTGTCCACATTCAGTTCAAAAAATATTTTAAATTTATTTTTAATAGCACCAAACGCAAATATGAATATGAACATGATTTCTATCGTAATTGTTTGTTTATTATTTGTACATGTTATTTCAGCAACAAAAAATATTTGTACACCCTTAGTTCAAAAGATATTCAACTTTTCTTTTTAATGGCAGCACCGGTTCAATCAAAAGAACTCGTCTACCAGCCCAAAAATGATAACTTGGATGATGGCACTAAGTGCGTTCAGGCGGTGGCCTGGTTATACAAAAATATTTAGTAGTTACCTAAGTGTTTTTTTGTTTAAACCCATCCAACAAAAAAATTAAGAAAAAAAAACTTAAG
The DNA here is from genome assembly GCA_949320155.1 of Melangyna quadrimaculata. NCBI lineage: Eukaryota > Metazoa > Arthropoda > Insecta > Diptera > Syrphidae > Melangyna > Melangyna quadrimaculata. Next base: position 148,634,017 of record OX439485.1, on the reverse strand, counting down.
ACCCCCTATAAATAGGTATTCAATTCTATAACTTAAAACACCCTATAAATATGTATTCTATTCCAAAAAATGTGTTTGAGCTCATAATTTTGCTTACGCATGGCAATATCTTACCCCTATGGTCTTACACGATAGAATCCCATTCTCTGTAGCCACGCAACACACCACTTTTGCATTTAATTGATGATTTCAAAAACCGATTTTCTTTTAAATAATTGATTTAAATTCGTTTATAACCGCTCCTTTAGATAATTCCCACTGTACTAATTTTAATGGGAAAGGCAGCTGGGTTTGACTAGTTTTCATTAATATTAAATTTAATATCGTACTTCTTTGATTAAGTTTCAACCCTTTTTAAGACGTTAAACAATTAAAAATCCACCATCAACCATCATCATATAGGTACGATTCATTCATTACAACCCATCAAATTATTCAAACGTAACATACTATAACCAATTCCCATCAGTTCCGTAGAAAAACCACAATTTCATTGAAAGAGATTTTCTACGACTTTAGTAAGCCTCTTTCACTTTACATATTTACGCAGCAGACTTTAAAGGCTTATGATTTCACTTCAACTTAATACTACTTCATTTTAATTAGCTGGCGTAAAAAAAAAAGAAATGAAGTGTAACCCAACCAAAGTAAATTCATCATCGTATTCGTCCAATTAAAGAAATGAAAAAATAAATAGCTTAACCAGGTCACTTGAACATAATACAGTAGATTTTTTCTTCTGCTCTCTCTAAATGAAACCAAAGTTTCTTTAATTTTCATCTTGCAAATCCACATGCAATGACTCGAACATTGATTCGAAATCATTAAATCACCTCAGCATCCCAACAGTGTGAACCTACCTATACAGCTGGGAGTAAAATAGTCAAATACGGAGTAGCAGCAGAAGGAAAAGCAACACCAGCAGATACTTTTTATACTTACTGTAGCATGAGCATCTGTTTCCACCTTAAATCACAGTAAAACCAAACAAAAACAAAACCAAAGAAGAAAAACAACATCACTTGACATCCCATCGAGATATACATATATATAAATATACGTGATTTCCATGGCGGCAGCAGAATCAGCTTTCTCCTTTTGCGTAGAAAATGCTTTTCGTTTGATTAGCGGAAAAAATATAATATTCCACCTAACCCCCCAATATCCCCCAAAATGTATTAAAGACAAAAGAAAAAATCTCGCAATCTACATATTGAGATTCATCGAAATATCCTAAGGGATTTTTTCTACAATTTCGTTTTTTTTTTGTTTTGTCTTCGTTCCCTTCAATGATGATAATGATGATCGTCTAAAACCTTTACAAATCAACCCCCAATCTATTATACGAAATAAAATATCTACAAACAAAAAAAACGAAAATACCACCCCTAGCGAATATTGCTTTTATTGTGTATTAAACAAAAATAACAAAAAAAAAAAAAAACTTCAATTGTGTGCCTTTTGCTTATGTTCCATTATATTTACATCATCTGTATGGTGGTGACGGTAATGCTGCTGCTGCTGCTTCTACTGCTGAATAAAACAAAAAAGCAAATTTTATAAAAGACACAATAAACCAGTGATGAGGTTTATCATTTTCGATGATATGGGGGATTGGATTGGATTGGGTGTTTCTAATGCATCCCCTTTAGCATTATTATTTTTATTTATTATTTTCTGTTTTTTTTTTTTTGATAACATCATTGTTCTGCAATTTGGTGGTGGGGTAGCGTTATATGATATACTCGTAAGAATAAAATATTACTTTCTGTCTGATATGATACTAAGTGGTCATGGGTATTGATGGAGAGGGAAGAAAAATGCGGAACCAGGGATGCCATCACAAATGAATAATTAAGTTTTCAGTTTTGAAGATGAGCTCTATGAGAATGTAAAAGATACTCGTATGATTGGATACATATTATACAGTGTGGTTCACCTGAGTTGTGACAAAAATTAAGAGCGCTTCGGTCTGGTCGAGACAGTAAGAAAATCGTATGGAAAGGCGAGAGGGGATATTCGACATAAAAAAAAAAAAAATATTAAAAAACAATGGTAACACTAACAATGCCCTGTTATATTTTTTTCCAGAATTCACTTCTTTTATTTTCCTTTTAAATAAAGTTCTTTTTTGAAAAATAAAGTCTTTGAAAAATTAATTTTCAAATGAAAAATTAACAAAAAAAAATTCAAACTGTTTTTTTTTTTTTAATTTTTCGTAATTAAGTACTCTATTTTTGTTTTCAAAATTTAATGCCCTGATCAATTTATAGTCAAAGACTGAAAACGAAATGGTTGTAGGATGTTTACTTTTTAAATGAATCAAGAATGACCCGAGCAGAAAAACAATCTAGTCTTCGACAAGGCACTTGAGAGTTTTAGATAGATTCTGGCAAGGGGCTAGCGAGGGTTAGCTAAGGCTAGAACAATGGCTTTGGTATGATTATGAACTATTTTGACTCGTCAGGCAAACAAAAAAAAAAAGTTTGCTTATATGGGACTTGACTGCGCGATCTTCTGCTTGTCGGTCCAATGCGCTACCCAGTAGGCTAGCTCGCTATACAAAAATTCAATATCGAAAATGAATAAGTTAAATACTCTAATGTCAAATGTTTCATATCATATGCATAACAAATATGTACATACAGAATAGAACAGGATTTTATTTAACTAGAGAAAAAAGTGTCGTATCATAGTGAAATTACATGTTGCTTATAAAATTTTAGTTTTCGGTGTACCTATAAAAGACATTCCTGATGTGGTACAGAAACATGTCCAAAGAGTTTTTACTAGGGAGGGCCTCACGAGTTTTTGAAAAGTTTCCTTCATCTTAATTTGTGGTACTGAAATACAGCAAGGGCTTGCAAAGTATTTGACAAGTATTTTCCTCGTCTAGATTTGCCCTACTGAAAACTTACTAGGGCCTTGACCAATCTAGACAGGAACTTGGAATTTTTCCAGCCAGGAATCCAGGTTTATGTGGAATTCCTTATTTTTTAATATCTTTAATATCTTGACTAAATACTGATAGGAGCATTGAATTTTGAAATCAAAAATAGTAATTAATTACGTAATTTTTTGAAAATAATAAGTTTTAACTTTTACGTTTCAAAATTAATTTTCAAAAACTGCTCATTAAAAGAAATTTATTTAAAAATAAAATAAAAGAAGATAGTTCTGGATTTTCGGAAAAGTATAACAGGGCATTGTAAGTAGTAGGGGAAGGTGGCCTTAAATGGCCCCCTCGCTAGAAATCGTAGAATCGAACAGAATTAGAAGGTTTGTGAACACAATTCTTTAGTTTATCTGGCAGCACCGACATATACGAAATGTTAGCAACTTAACGATATTATTTCAAATTCGACAGACCAAAATGTCTCTAGCCATCTCCAAAAGTAGAAACAATTTGTTGACAAAAAACTGTTGAAAGCAGTTAATGCATGTAAGTATCAAGTATTTCTTTTCAATTTACTGAAAAATTCGTTAGCCTATAACTATTTCTGTTTGTTCGGAATTAAAACTTAAATTAAAAAAAATCCTATACGGGCAAAATGGCCTACTTAGCTCTCGGCTAAAATGGCATAGTAAGCCATTTTATACTTACCCTTACATTTTCATTTTCCTTACAGTGAAAATGGTTGGAAAATATGAAGGATCTATAGAGAGGCAGTCCTGGACTGAGGACGTATTATCAAAAGCCATAAATGCATCCAAAACGTTCTATGTTCGGTGTTTAAGTTTTTTGTATGTTTATTTTACTTATATAAGTTGAAGTTGTTTTAAATGAATTGTTAATTTTATTTTTTTTGTTGAGTATTGATTATGTTTATCTTACTGTGAACTTTGATTTGTTTTAAATAAAGTTTAAATTAAATTGAAAATGGTTTTTGGTTAACTTGCGTGGTTGGTTTACTTGCATGGGTAAGATTGCATACTAGTATGCCATTTTACCCGGGCAATTTTGATCGTTGGAATTTGGAGGCATTTTGAAAATTAAATGCTTTAAATACTTTTTGGAACTTTTTATACTCGTAAGGCAGAAAAATGTAAGCGTTATTGATTAAACTTTGCAAAGAATATATCATTTCATTTTGAATGTCAGTTTTTTCCGAGATATGGGTCATTTTCCCTAGGGGGGGCCATTTTAGGCCACCTTCCCCTACCTATACGTATTAATCTGATTTCAGAGGTCAGTATTTAGGTCAGTGTTTCCCAACGTGGGGACCACGCCTCACAGGGGGACAATTTGATGGTATTTAAAGTTATGCTCTATTACACTTCTCTCTCCGAAAATTTTTTAAAGATATATTTCGAAACGTACCCAGAATCTGCTTCTGTATTCATCAATTGTACTAACTGTTACCAATTTCACTCAATGACACTTGACGACAAATATGAATCTGTTTTTTTTGTTTCACGTTGATTTTTAACCGAAATCAAATACCCCAATATGCAAGAGAACTCTTATTACCTTATCCATCTTGGTATTTTATTGAATGTGGATTTAGTTCCATAGTCTGTTGATAAAAAAGGGGAAGCTTAAGACTGTTGCGGATTTGCATCAGGAGGCATCTAGCGCAAGGGATTTAAATAATAATAATTACATAACATAAAAACTAACAACTACATAATCGTTAAATTATTTCTTATTTGAATTTCAGTTCAACATTATACTCGTATGTTTTAAAAATAAACTTACTGTTTACTTATGGTGTTTTCCATTGGACGTTCGGAAGCGTTCAGAAGCGTCCGGAAGTCTTCTGAAACCGTTCCATCGCCACAAAAAATACGCTTCTGACGATTCTGAAAAGAGAACCAAAACGTCGCAACTAACTGCAATGTATCAAGAAAAATTTAAACAAAAATATTATTTGGAAGTTCGGAGTTTATACGCTCGTGTTTTACATTCACATTTTAAGTGACCGAAAATAATTTCTATGTGACGATTAACATAATAAAATACCATATACAAGAATTGACTAGAAGTAGCTTGCACTGTTCCAAAGGAAAATAGCATTCATTCCTATGGATTTCTTCCTTATGTCAGCAACTCAGTTTTTGCGCTGGACATTTCAGATTTTTGATGTTCACAATTATTTAGGTATCTGAATATAATGTTAGGGGGACATGAGGATTTTGGAAAGGTTTCGTGGGGCATAGCACACAAAATGTTGGGAAACACTTGTTTAGGTAGTATTTTATTTAATTAGAAAAGTAATTAGAATTAAAATTGCTACTTTATTTAAAATTAATTTTGAATATTGCTCAAGCACTTAATAATAATCTGCCATTTTGTATAATCTCAAAAGAACAGTTTGACTATAGGTATTTTATTATTAGAGATAACTAAATTTTAATACAATCTATGGCAATGGCAAAGAATCATTAGAGTATTTAATCACCCGCAGCGTTTATATCCCTAAATACCCTACTCATACTCCACTCATATAATTCTCCTACTACTTGGTTGTATAAGGATAGATTTTACGCAATCAACTTGCCTTTATAGATTGATAATAGCGATTAATTTATATTTCAAAACAATAGAGCTAAGAAATTTATATGTTGAATACAATGAGAATATTGTTTAAGTTGATGCTTGCTGAATTATACTATCTACTCTGTCAAAATGTCTTTTGTTTCGTCAAATAGTGCTGTATGTCCTTTAAAAACATATAATTTTGTATAGGTGCCTTCTAGATTAAATGTACCTTCTTATAGCTTGATGCTTTTTGATGCTTCTATTGTCCTTTCATTAAATATTGCTTTACGTATACCCAATCCTTTTATTTGTGCTTGTCAATATTGAAGATTGAAAATGTTATCTCAAGGAATGATATGTTCGCATACCCACATCTTATATTAAGCTTCTTAATTAAGGTAAAATTACGACTTACCAGTTGAAATCTACGTTAGTGGCCAAGATTAGTGTTACTAGGCATCTTGGGTTCGATTTTTACGCAAATCTTTATGCAATATTTTTTTTTAATTTTTCTACTTTCTTCTATAAGCTTTCTCTAATCGCTACAGTAAATATTCTCTTCATTCTCACTATAGGAGTAAACGCTTATGGTGAATACTCATATAGAACTTTTTCCAGACTACTGCAATGGTGTTCTTTGGAGTAATTGAATTTACAACATGAGGTTGATAATAGTAAACAAATCCACCGTTTTTAATCTTATATTAAGCCCTTCGACTTATTTTTCACTTAAAATTACGACTTACCAGTTGAAATTATCATGGTTAGTGGCCAAGATTAGTGTTACTAGGCGTCCTGGGTTCGATTCTTATGCAGACCTTTATGAAATTGTTTTTTTTTTTTTATTTTTCTACGTTCTTCTATAAGCTTTCTCTAAATGCTCCAGTAAATATTCTCTTCATTCTCACTATGGAAGTAAACGCTTATGGTGAATACTCCTTTAGAATACAAGAATACAACATGAGGTTGATAATAGTAAACAAATCCGCCATTTTTAATCAATGGAGTATTAAAGAGTGGTTATATGAGTGCAATGAGCGATTATAAAACGCTTCTATGGATGTGTATAGGACTTAAATGGTTGGTTTGGCTAGGTAAAGGGAGTTTTTTTTTGAAAAATATCTCAACTATGTTCCCCCCGTTTTGAAGTTTTTGTTTAACATTTGAGTTGTACACAGTGAACCAATAGTATTTGAATGTATTGTATTTGCTATAGGTATATAACCATACTGCTAAGAAATTCGATTTCTAAACTGAAATTATTTTTCTAAGTGTATAGGTAAGGTAGGGTTCTGGTACATATCTACACGCAAAAAGGATTTCCCTCAAAAAAAAAAAAAAAAAAACACAAGATCTGTAGGTATTTTAAAATCCTCTGTAAAATCCGCAAAAAGGACTTTCTTATTTATTGGTAAAATAACCAAATAACAATCATCATGCACTTCCTCCTCCTTCTAAGCTTCTGCTTCTATTTCGACTTATTTTTATTTTTGATTTGCTTACCCCAACGCAAAGGCTTCAATGAACTCAACTTTGAAGCTTTCCTTTTTAAACCGGATGTTCATGTCGATAGACCATTAGTAGAGCCAAACAGGACATTCAGTGAAATTCAAAATATATACATATACCTACCTATGTACATTCATGTTTATGTATAGATTTCTATAACATTTTTTTTCTGTGATGGGATTTGCCAGGATGTTCTTAGAGCGACAAAAGGATTTTTATTCATCCCTTTTCTTTTTGCAACAACGTTCGTCCTTTATGCTTTATTCTCGTTTTTGTTTATCTCTCTGTCGTTGTTACATTCATATTATTGCTGTTTATTTTCAATTTCCTGTTACATAAACTTTTATTCCGGCAATTTGAACAAAAAAAAATAAAGGATGAGTTTTTTTCAAAAACAAAAAAAAACCCTACAAACAAAAGGGATATAGTATACAAAAAAAAAAACACAAACAAAGGGGGAAAACTACCCCCAATTTCCCTTTCTTAAGTAAACTCATCATCTCAGGGGCAGTGGTTTTATGTTCTTCTTGTTATTAAATATTTTTTTTTTGTTGAGTTTTTTGTTTTTGCATTGATATTGCATTTCGCTTTGTTCCGTCAATTATTATGCTTGCGTGTTGTTGTTCTGGTGCTCTTGATGTTGGGGGAGAAAAACCACCATCATCAGTATCATAGCATCACTTCTTCATCATTGGGGTGGTAGATATTTTGGTTTATCTGCTTCAACAGTTCCAAGGGCATGTCCTTGATATGGGGCGGCGGCAAAGGATAGTAGATATATGTATATGATGATGATTATGATGGTTTTATGATGGCGATTTTGATGAGCATCATGGCTGGATGATTGTTCATAACACTCAACCATCAATAAGGGTGCTCTTTCTCTCTCCGCAGCTTTATCCTATATATCAAGCTCTTTAGCAACTTAAAATCATATATGAATGGATATGCAATGATGATGGGGGAGCGAGTTGCGAGTTTTTGTTTGGTTTTGCGTTTATTATTATTTTTCAATATTTTTTTTTTTTTTTTTGTAAACATTCAGTTTTTGTTTTGGTTGCCCATTCAAAACCCATCCTTAATCCCTTTTATTATTATTATTATTATTATTATTATTATTATTATGTGTGTTGGTCCTTTTGCGTGAAGTGTATTGTTTTGGTTTAATGTATTTTGCAAGAGCATTTACTTTGATTTATTGTATACCAACCTACCAGAGAACATTGTTTATTCCTACATACTCATAGGTCGGTATGAGTATATTGGATAAACAGGAATCGTTTCATCGTTTGACAGGATAGTGTAGGGCTTCCATGTGTGTAGTGTAAAAACATACTTAGATCGGGGGATAGAGTTATTGTGCAGATTGAACAAGTTTGTATTTAGTTTTGTTTAAATAAGCGTAAACAAAACCTATTGTATTGTCAATTTTTCGAATAAAATATTTATGTAAATATTTATGTATGTAAGGTAGGAAAGTATTGTTTTAAATTTTAAAATTGATTTTTTAGGTGATCCTTTTCAATGATTATTTTTTCTTTTAACCTTTAACCTATTTTCGGGTCCTAACCTATTTTAAAAAGACTTTGAACGAGAAAAAATGGAAAAAAAAAATAGAAAAAATATTAAATTTTTAACGCTTAATAACTCAGAAACGGTTATATTTATAAATGAAGATGTGTGTCCTTTTTTACTGCAAATTGTATGTTCTTTCATTTTGAACTCAAGTGTTTTGGACGAAAAACCATTAGAAATGGAGATAAATTGATTTTTTTGGATAAAACACAATTTTTTTTGTTTTTTTTACCGTTATAAAAAAGCTAGTACCCAACATATAAAGGCGGAAATTTCTGGGCTTATTGAGAAAAGTTCACAGAACGTACCAAAATTCAGCTTTCTGGGATTTTGTTCCGGAATGTGTACCTTATTTCGACTAATTTTCCTGGACTTATTTTAGATTCTTAAATATTAAAAATATATAATCTACGTTTGAAAGATATATAAGTATGTGTGCCCTGTTGTATTTTGTAGACATATACACTTGGTATTTCTATAACCATGAAGTATACAACAATCCAAAACTTGGTCAATTATTTTTGTCAATTGGTACAATTAAGTACCTTCAACTAACAGTGCTCAAAATTATATAGAAGTACCTGTACCTCGTTACATGGATAGGCTTGTGACACAAAGTTGGGTGGTTATCCTCCGATAACGTTTAGAATGTGAACATTTGAGAAAACGTTGTCAAAAGCTGTTAATTGAAATATTAAATACAAACACCACACCCCTAAAAAATCGCCTATTTTGCATTTCTTAACTAAAGTTGAAGCAAAGACAAAGGTGTTTTGCATTAGGAGTTTCGCTATAACGGTGGTGACGGGAGTATAGGTCGCCGGTACCTTGTATAACAGCGAATAGGTTTGTTCGAATCGAGAATAAATTCGTAATTTTTTTTTGGTAAAATCAGCCCAATTTGCTTGTTCCTTGGTTTCTCGGAAACGGTACTCTTGGAAACGATTAAGATAATATTTTAAAAGGTTTTATTTTTCTTAAAAATGATACAAAAAAAAAAAAAAATTAAAAATTGGGTTTGATAAAATTCGCCCACCCCACACCCATTTTTGTTATGTCTTGATTACTCGAAAAAAAATCTCAAGCAATTTGGATGAAATTCTCAGAGTTTGTTCTTATGAACTCGACAAAATTCGCCAACAGCAACGTCCAGTTTTCGTGATTGTTAGTTTATCGAAAATGGCTCTTGTGATTTGAGCGACATTTTCGTAGTATGTTTTTATAAATGAGAACAAAATTAAAAAAAAAAGATTGGTTTCAGTAAAATTCGTCCACTGCCACTCCACAGAAAAAAAATCTAGATTTCGACAAGGATAGTTTTACAAAGATTCTGGCAAGGGGCTAGCAAGGGTCAGCAAAGGCTAAAGGAAGGGCCTTGGCGATTATGAACCATTTTGCCTCGTCAGGCAAAAAAAATTATAAGTTGGCTATCGTGGGATATGATCCCGCAATCTTCTACTTGTTAATCAAATGCGCAACCCACTAGGATAACTCGCTATACAAAAATTCAGTGTTGATAGTGTATAAGTTTTATTTTGAGATTATATATGTGACCAATTATTTAAATATTATTGTTTTGTAGAATTGTTATTGGGCTTTTTTTGGTCCATTTAATTTAATTATGCAAATGAAAACACGTACATAAATTTTATCCCGAGGTTCCCCTTGAGTTTCTCAGCATCTTCAGGGGCGTTTATTGTGTTTTAATTGTATAGCATATTTAAAATTTGTTAAAATTGCACGTCCCTAACATCTAAAATCATCAATTTCATTTAATTTAGTACAACGACTTCTTAACACAAAACATAAATATAACAGTATGGCCATACTCCAGCGAAACGTCGGGATAAAATGTATGTACGTGTTTTCATTTGCATAATTAAATAAAATTGACCGAAAAAGCCCAATAATAATTCTACAAAACTAGAATAAGTTTTATATTCTAATGTTTCATACCATATAACCTACAAAATGCATATAATAATATACAGATATCTCGCAAACCATTAGAAGTGTGATATTAAAAAGAAGACAGAGGAAAGAAAAAAAGAGCCGTATAATACAGAAATTGCATGGTGCTTATAAAATTTTTTTACTAGGGAGGGACTCACGAGTGTTTGAAAAGTTTCCCCCGTCTAAATTGTTAGTACTGAAATCTAGCAAGGGCTTGCCAGGTATATCACAAGTTTTTCTCGTCTAGATTTTCCTTACTGAAAATTTGCTAGGGCCTTGTTAAGTATCTGACAAGTTTGCCTTGTCTATATTTACCCTACTGAAAACTTATTCGGGTTATTAAATAAGAATAATTTCTAACAAATTGTTATTTTTCCGTTTGTAATGGGTGATTTGTTTAAGAGGTTTAGAACTTTTTTAAAGAAAAAAACACAAACAATTCGAAATAAGAATGAAATATTTCTTTGAATCGATAGTTTGAACCTTGCAATTTAATGTTTAAAGATAATTTCATGCAAATGTTATCCGCGGCTGCGTCTCAGGTAGCCTATCCGCTGAGTCCAATTTTGGCATACTCTTTCACACACATCGGCCGGTATCTCACGAATCAATGCATGGATGTTGGCTTCCAGTGCGTCAATCGAAGCGGGCTTGTTCCTATAGACATTAGCCTTGACATACCCCCACAAAAAATAGTCTAATGGTGTCAAATCGCACGATCTAGGCGGCCAATTGACCGGCCCAAAACGTGAAATTAACTGTTCACCAAACTCGCCTCGCAATTGCGCCATTGTTTCGCGTGCTGTGTGGCATGTGGCACCGTCTTGTTGAAACCACATATCATGCAAGTCAAGAACTTCCATTTCGGGCAAAAAAAAGTTTGTTATCATCGCTCGGTAGCGTTCACCATTGACAGTAACGCTGCGATTCGCATCATCTTTGAAGAAATATGGCCCAATAATGCCGCCGGCCCATAAACCGCACCAAACAGTGGCTTTTTCGGGATGCATTGGTAGCTGTTGCAATGCTTCTGGCTGATCTTCACTCCAAATGCGGCAATTTTGCTTATTTACGTACCCATTCAACCAAAAATGAGCCTCATCGCTGAACACAATTTTTCGATAAAAAAGCGGATCCTCGGCCAGCTTTCCAAGAGCCCATTCACCAAAAATTCGGCGTTGTGGTAGGTCGGCTGGCTTTAGTTCTTGCACCAGCTGTATCTTAAAAGGCTTTACGCCCAAATCCTTCCGCAAAATTTTCCACGTAGTGCTGCAACAAAGGTCTAACTGCTGGGAACGGCACCGAATCGACATTTCGCGGTCTTCTGTCACACTAGCTGATACGGCCGCAATATTTTCTTCACTACGCACAGTACGTAAACGTGTTGGTGGTTTAATGTCCAACAAAGTAAATTTGGTGCGAAATTTGGTCACAATCTTCCGAATAGACTGCTCAGAAGGTCGAGAATGCCGACCATAAAATGGAAGCAGCGCGCGATGAACATTTCGAACCGAGCACGAATTTTGATAGTTCAATAAAAATTCAATAATTTGCAAGCGTTGTTCATTTGTAAGACGATCCATGGTTAAATTGCAAACCAAACTGAAGCTGTTTGACAGTGACACAAGGTACTAAACACACGTCAGCTGTCAAAACCAGTGTTGCCACACGTTACTTCGAAATTGGGGTTTCGCTATAATAATCTACCTCAGAAATTGCAAAGAAACGCTCTTCTAATAAAACCACTTAAGCAATTTCAATAAAATTTTATAACAAAATAATATCTAACATATAAGATCCTAGAATTCCTTTGCATTCATAGAATTTTTGATCGTAAATAAGCTAAAATCTGCTCATCCATATTTTCTTAGTTGGCAATATCTGGTATGTTTATAAATACTTAACCAGGATCTTTGTGCATTTTCGAAGAAAAATAAAATGTGTTGCACAAAGAATTTCACAAGAAAAAACATTATTGCACTTAACTACCTACCAACCTACCTTAAGCTTTTTTCATGCCATTAAGTTGGTTCACAATTATAAATAATGCGATTATTTCCAGAACTAAAAAATACAAATAAAAAAAAAAGAAACAACAATATGATTCAGCTCTTAGGTAATCTTTAAATCGGATTGAAAAAAGAAAACGATTTTTATACTGCGTTTCACTTTAAACAATATTTCTAGATGTTTCAAATGATTCATCATATGCACGAAAAACTTAAGTTCCCGCTCCCCCCTCCCCCTTACATTACAACACACCACCAATTTTTAAGTCGATCGTATTTCTCTAACTTGTCTTATTATTTTTTTTTCTTGCTAATGATGATGATGTCAACTGGAAATAACAACATCGTCATCAAATACATATCTACCTAATTAACTTATTTTGTTTCTCATATTATTTTGTTGTGTTTCGATTGACCCCCAAAAAATCTAAACATTCTTTAAATACAAACCACATGGTTACTGGCTTAAATGCAAAATGTTGTAAAAATACAAACAAAAAATCAAACCAAATTTAAAGCAACATGTTGAATTAACAGTATTAATTATTTGGTGTTACCGTCACCACAAACCAAAAAAGTAAAATAATAAACAAAAAAAAACAAAAAAATGCGGCCATACCTATAAAAAAATACTACGAAGCCATGTTAAGTCCACAGTGACAGAGACATAGAGAAATAACAAGATGCGATCGAGACCTTAAAAGCAACATCTGCGCTTACCATACCACCAGTATAAACATAAACATACACAAACATACATAGATAGGTGCCCCAACGCCATCTTTGATTTTGTTAAGAAATAGGTACATTTTTTTTCTTATTTGATTTGATTTTTTTTTTTTTTGTAAAAAAAAAACCTGTCTAAGGTGCAAAAGAGAAAAGAACTCAAAACACGTTTTAAGTCCGAAGAAGGGTAATGACGTCGGTAACATCTGCTGCCGTTGCTGTTTGCTTGAGATACACTCTCAGAGTTCAAGTTGGGACACCAAACCATCCAACGAAACAACAAAAACAACATCAACGAGAATTTTTATCTTTTTTTTTTTGTTGATTGTGTTTAGAAGTTCTTATACTCGTACCTACGTATGAAGTTAAAATTATTGTTAAATTGTGTTTGTATGTATAGGAGTGTGTATATATCATGCAGGTGATCAGGGTCAATGCAATGTGGATACTGGATAGTTTAATGTCGATATACCTAGTAGAGCTGAGGAAAAGGAGATTTCTTAAGAGGAGTGCCTCAGGGCTGGGCGGTTAGTGGCCATTTTTTTTTTTTATTTTTATTTGAAAAGTTGTTTCATGTCAGAGTCTTTCCTTGCTCATAGCAATCCTGAAACTGTTTTTTTCTTTCGTATTGTGTTCTTTCTGTCTTGTTTAACGTCACGACAACACTGCAAGGTACAAAAAGAGCAAACAATTGTGAATTTTTGTATGTGTATCTGTGCCAAGCGTATAGAGATAGAGATACCTACGTAGAACGGGTAAATATTGACTGACTTACTATTTCTCCACACATGGCGTCCGTCCTCGTTTGTACCTACGACGACGATACAAAAAATCAAAAAAAAAAAAAAAAAATATGCTATGGATGCGATAAGAATTTGAAGTAATTAAATTCAGTTTACGTTTTTGTATCTTGAAGATACAAAAATTATGGAGGTTCATTTTTGTTTAGTTTTTTTCTTTCCATCTTTTTTGAAATTCTTTTCATCTTTGTTTTGCCACTGCAGGGCCTTTACGTGCGTCGTTGGTTCTGTCGTCTGGTCTGTTTTTGTTTAAACAAAAAAAAAACCATAAAACATATTTTTCTTTGTTTTATTTTGCTGCTGTTGGCTTTTGTTTGAGATCTATTTTTTTTGTTTTGTTTTTTACTGCTTTATACTAACACACTCTCTCCTCTCAGAGTCCCAGCTCAAAGGAAAACTTTAAATCGGTTTGTTTATGAACATTAACTGCATAACCTATGGCGTCGTAGATGAAAGGTGTGTATAAAGACTGATCTGTATAAAACGATGTGTTTTTCTTCACCTGAGAATATTATTTTTTTTCTTTTTGATTCAACATGTTGTTGTTGTAGGTAGGTAGATCGTAGTTGTAAGAAAATGCATACCAAACATGACAAGTAAGCATAAATTACTTGTAGGTACATTTATGTACATCGCGCTGTTTTTCTTGTTTGTTATTAAGTTGGGTATTTCATGGAATTTGTTTATATTTTTTTTTAATTTTTTGTTGTCTTTATAAACATCTGCTTGTGTTTATGTGGTCTGTTTACTTTTCATATTAACTGTGAGTTTATTAGATCGGTTACCCTTCCTACACCTTATTTTTGTTTAAATTGTTTTATCAGTTTGGCGTTTATTTTAGGATGTTTATAAAGAACTTATAAAGCAATACCCATTAGGTATAATTTTTTTCCTACACACATTAACTCGTTCGGGGTAAGTGTAGGTACATTTAGGCAAGGCACGTCAATTTTATTAGAAAGGGGAAATAAATTCAGATTGGTATGGACAAATGAACCATTGATGAGGTTTTCGACCCTCATCGAAATCAGTTTTCACTATATGCTTATATTATAACATTTTATTTATAGTTTAGCGAAGAGACAATTAGCCCTTAAGATTTTGATTACTAAGGCAGTAACAACATTTATTAATCTGGTCATAACATGTATATAGGTGCCTGCGCCAAATTTTAAATTTCTAAATCAATTATTGCGAAAGTTATAAAAATTCAAAGTGAATAATCTAAAAAAGAAATAGCTTCATGCGTTTTTACATACAGAATTTCCTTCGATTTGTGGAAGGGAGGGAGAGGGGGGGGTGGTGTGTGTGGAGGTTGAGTCAAAGTTCAAAAATATAAAGAGATACAATTTTAAAGGAATTTTATTTCCTACATTCATATACCTACACATTGCCTTTTTTATCAAAAATCAGTAACTTTAAAATTTTGTTTTGGCTAAAATGAGATATTTCCAGTGTATCCTTATTTTTTCAAAAAATATATTAAAATTTAAATTTTTTTTGTCTAGATCAGCTGTACCTACTTGTACTATCGAGTTAACTGAACTCGTAAAAAAAGTACAAGTTTTTCAATCACTTTAAATTTCGACACATCTTTTTTTTTCAAACCAAAAATAACGGTTTTTTGAGATAATCTTATTTTTCTCCGAAACGGACCAACATCTAACTTAAAATAAAATCAGTCAACTACAACTGTGAGTAAAGCTTTTTTTTGAAGAGATAACATGGCAAGAAGTTGTTGTTAATAACAAGAAGACAATGGTACCTTCTGTGTAGAACCATTTTTTTTATATTCTCGAAAACGTTTCGAATTGATTTTTTTAATTTATTTTAAAAGGAATCGTCTTAATAAAATTAAATGCACATATTTAAAAAGAAAAAAATAATGTCGTGGACTTAAAACAAACACCTTACCCCATAATAAATAAATGAAGTTAGCGGCGAGTTATCTTTAACTTGTGGATCAGGAGTTAGATTTCTGCCAATTAGGAGCTCCCTCTCTCAAGAAAGAAGGTGGTTTAGAATAGGTTTAAATAAGAAAAGTAAATATATGTTGTATAATTCATGAGTTATCTCTTAATCCATCGTTACACGGGAGCTCGAAAGTTAAGAGGTTGAGTTAAGCGTTTTTTTTGTATATGCCTTATATGCCTTACAGGCATATACGGCTGATTCTCCACTAAAAGCTCCTTTTCGTGCCCCGGACCAAAAATGGTTCAACAAATTAAAAAACCTTATTTATTTTGAAGTCAATAACAGCGCAAGCAACGTTTCTAACTGTGCCACTTCTAAATTTTAAATATTTGCAGATTTGTAATAAAAAAATAATTATTTTTATGGTCCAAATGTCATTTCCGTCGCGGGTCTCCTCCTTGTTTCAGCGCGGAAAAATGGATTTTTTGTTTGTTTTTAAATGCATTAATTTTAATTTGACTGAGTTCCAGGATTAAAAATATGTAGTTAAATACAACTTCCCTAAAAATTAAATTTATTTATTTGAAACAATTAACTTACAATCTTTCAAACATGTGTCTCCATGTATTTGCATCATTTCCGTAAAAAAAATGTTAAATGTTTATAAATTCAAATTAACGGCCGTCAGTTTATAGGATTTAGACTAAATGAAGAAACTCATTCATGCTTTCTTTGAAATATATTCAATTAAATGAGTGGGACATCAGTTTCGTGCGTTATTTTAAAGTAAGTGGCTGTATTCGTCACGTGTTTCATCAATTTCGTCATTTCCGTAGGTGCATATAATTTAAGCAAGTGAAAGTAAAAAAAAATATTTTGTAACAGTCTTGTGAGGTTATGTTGCAGTTAGTTATATAAAATTAAAAAAAAATATTTTCGATTTTTCTTTTCTAAAAAGCTAAAAAGCATCGATTTTCGTCATTTCCGTCACCTTTATTGAGTTACGGCGATGAGAAAATGGTTACGGAAATGACTTTAGATGTATTTTTTCTTAAAAAAAATCATGCAAATCATTAAAATTTTTGTGCATGCATTTGAAACCACTAAAATGCAATTCCAGACCGTAAATCTGAGATAGGTGGGAAAGCGAAAACGTAACAAATTATTTATCTTTACTAGTTAAATGCCATTTCCGTACCACACAATCATTTCCCTAAATCGATTTAATTTAGATTTTTATAATTTTAAATGAATTCCTGTAATACCGTAAATCTTTTAAATGCATCCTGAATCACACGGCCCTTGTTACAAGGAATATTTTTTTAATTTTTGTACTGGTACATTATCATTTCCGTATCGAAGGCGTCATTTCCGTATCGAGCCCAAATTCTTAAAAACGCTAAAAATCATGTGCACGCACTTTAAATCATTAATTATTCCATAATTTATAAAAACACTTGAATGCACATCATTTTTTCTTAAATTTAGGTAGGGGACATTTTGGGTGCTAAAAAGGAGCTTTTAACAGAGAATCACCAATACATAGCTTAAAATTATTATTAAAATTAAATACATAATTCAAAATGAACTTGGTCAATTTTTAAACTTGGTAACAAGACGTGGTTCTTACAAAAATTGTATGAACCCTACCTAGTCCAGGAAAATTAGATAATGTACTACTTCGAAAAAATTCCGACAAAGCTGAATTTTGGTGGAGAGTTTCATTTTTGTGTCCTAAAAAATTTCCTGGAAAGAACCTTAAATTTGGGGTTGAGCTAAAAATTTTTGGCGGTAAAGGGGGTGAAATGCACTTTTTTTCTAAATTACTCGAAAACTATAGGTTCTTTTATAAAAAGTTGTAGGAACACATTGTAGCTCATGAAATTTTACTTAAAAAAAATTACAACACTTTTTTTTGTACAATTGATAGATTTAGAGAAAAACGGCCGAAAACATTTAGGTGCCGTACCTACATACATTTAGACAAACAATATAAAATTTTTAGGATATTAATTATGTTTCTGGATGTGGAATTTTTTTTTTAGGATTATGTTTGGAAACATATTCTGCCCTAGCGAGGTATCCGTCGGAGCGGAACATTCTCCGCAACGCATACTCCGTCGTAGATTCAAATTACATTCGAGGTGTTGGATTCGGAAAGGAAAAATACAAAATGTGACGACGCATTGATTTGACATGCGACAGATGAAAGATTCTAATAGAGATTTACAAAAGTGTACAATTATATCGATATTCTTCCGATATACATCGATATTCATCCGATATTGCTGTATATAAAACAAGAGAGGTACTTTAAATTATGATATTATACTAGGAAGCGAAGAATACCATAGAACATAGCAAGTAAGTATGCGAATATGAGCGAAATTTGTACGCCGCGCCCCGGCTTTAACTAGAATGTCGGAGAAATGTTCCGAACAGCTGATCGGAAGAATACCTCGAAGCAAAAAGCCTCAGATTCGGAGGAAATCGGAGAATTTTCCGTTCCGACGGATACCTCGCTTAAGGGCCGATTTTCTATTAAAGAACAAAGTTTTAAGAGTTGTACAAGAAGAGAAATGCCGCCATCTTGAAAAATTGAATCTATTTTATTTTGCTAAGTAAGCATCGGGGAAGTATATTTTTGTCACAAAATGATCTTTAAACAAGTTGTAGACAGTAAAATTATCTACAAAAGACATACAAACATACGTCAATTCGTTATATATTTAATATATTTAATATAAGCCGTGTTTTTTGAGAGAGTGAATAGCAACTCAGTAAAAGTTTTACACGGAAAACACAAACAAAATTCTCTATAATCATTTGTTTTGTTATTGTTTTGCGTGTAAACATTTTGCTGAGTTGCTAGTCACTCTCTCAAAAAACACGGCTATAATGGGACACATTCATAGTCGTGGATAGACCCAGGTTTAACTAAACTACAGTTTAAAACAATTTTGGCTCAATGAATGCAGACAGATTTTAATTACAAACTGTTGGTTTTATATTTTTATAAGATAATTAACTTGGTATACTACACAAATAGCTTTAAATATTTTGAAATGATAAACTTAAAAAAAAAAGAATCAACGTCCGAAAATTCAACCATGTTATGTTTAAGTTAGACCCAGGTCTAAAATGACTATGAATACGCCCAAATGTATTTAATAATGCTTTTCTTTCTAAATCGCTTTTAAACTTTAACGGTTGATATCTTGAGCAACCAATAGATTATTTTTAATAATAAAATTTAAAACTCAGCTCACTAACAAACGCAAAACAAAAATTACCAAAAAAAAGGAGAACAAAATAAAAGGTACGTATACGTTCGGGTGTACCTTATATTTTCGAAAGATTCTTCTTTATATGTTGTTGATTAAAAAATAAAATTAAAAAAATTATATGTTTCATAAGAAGGGAAATTTGATTTAAACAGCTAGATACCAACTAATATTTTTATAAAATATAATGAAATTAAATTAGTTTGAATTTTTGTTAAATTCTAAATGGGCTTTAGACCTAAAGGAGCTCATTTAGAATTTAACATTTTAGGAAAGGTCACGAAGAAGGAATAATTAATGAATATTTTTATTCCTCTTCAAATTCTTGGGTAATGTTGCATGTTTTGCAATCAAGTAGGATTGTAAAAGATTTAAAAACCGTATTTAAAGGAAAGGTACCTGGTAGAGTATTAAGACAGAAAAATGTATTTAAACCTAAAAAAAGAAATGTTTAAATACATTAACGCAAAATTCCAAAAAAGTCAATACTACAAGCACAAAATGAATACACTAGTATCGTACTAAATTTGTTTTAGTATTTTATTATTTTTCTAATTTTGCGCTATTTTCCACAAAAGTACATTTAAAACCACAAATAAATCGTAAAACCTTTTTCTCAACTTTTTTGCCAAGTTTATCGCAAAAACTTCAAGTGATAGAGCAATAATGAGCTCGTATTTGTGTGTTATTTTTTTGTAAACCATTGTATAGGTGACAAAATTTAAATTTCCTGCCCCTGCTTGAAAGAGAGGAATGCTTTCAATTCATAGCAATTTTGAACTTCAATATTTCTTGCACAACTTTTACCAATCAGTAATCACCATTGGTCCTCGTCTTCAAACAAAAATCTATTCTCTTGCCTCGATTGAATCTCAAAAACTCAAGCAAGCAAGCAGCAAAGAGTACTCAGGCATACATAATATACCCATACCTATTAACATTCCATATACGTAATACTGATTGGTCAAACTATTAACACATACCTACATATTATTTTCTAAATCTTCTACTCCACTCGCGTTACTATTTTCATTCATTAATTTATTATTATAAAATCTGTGTGAAAAAAAAATCAAAGCTCCACAAATTCAATAAAAATTTTCGCTAAAATTGATAACAATTCATACGAGTGAAATATGTATTCCGAAAAAAAAACTTTCCAAAAAAATAAAAACGACATAAAATAAAATATCTGAACGAACAGGTTACCTGACCTAACAAGTCTCAATATAGGCACTCAATTATTTAATTTGTATATTTTTTTCGACAGACGCGTGCCACCCGCACATCAATTATACTAATATAATTAACAGATAAATAGTTTTTTTTTCGTTTTATATTTTTGTAGGTAATTAATGCAAAAAAAACTGAAAGAGGGAGCTAATTTTATGGTTTATCTTGAATATGATAATTTCCACACAAAAATAAATTAACATAAAAAACGTTTAAAACACTTTAACGTTGAAATAGTAGGTAGTTTTTATGTGGGAAAGTAAAAAAAAATCAGTTTCAAATGTAAAAAGGTTTTTACAACTTAAAAAAAAAAAAGGACAAACAATTTGAAGGAAATAACTTAACATATTTGACTGTCACTTTTAAAGCGTGCACATATTTCATTTTATTTATTCTTCACAAAAAAAAAAATAAATAAATAAACAAAACATGAAAAAATCCAGTGTTTAGCTGTTGACATCTTTGAATTAATCTTTTGACAAATGACAGCTGTTGATGTTTCTGATTTCTGATTTTGATGCTCCTCTGCTGCTGTGTAATGTTTTTTTTTTCAAAGGCGATACATAAAGGGTTTATGCAAAATGATATGCACACTTTTCTCTTCTGTATGGGAAAAAAAAAAATCAAAATGAACTGTAAATGTACCTCCCACCCATACAAAGTTGTGTTCCCATTGCTTGTTTTCGTATGCAAAATTAAAAAAAAAAAGATGACTTATAATACGAGTACAAGTTTTCCAAACAAATTTTATTTGCATATTCTTAAAAGAATAGAAAACAATAGAATTTAAATACAAGCGAAACAAAAAACCCATGTTCCCATTTCGGAGTAGGTGGGTAAAGATAATAATCAGAAGTGGGATGTGCACACAATCATTAATTCTAAACGCTAAGTTTTTTTCTTTTTTCTAATTTTATTTCTTCCCAAATCATTTCTGCCATCATCTTCGTGGGATTTTTAATTTTCCTTGTGATTTTCAATGAAAAGACAAAGTTTTTGTTTTAATTTTCTATCTCTCTCCCACACTTCATTAAGGACTTAGCAAGCAGCAGGAGCAGGTTGGGTCTAAGGATATGGCAAACTGATTGTATACGTTTAGTTGTTTTGTTTTTTGTATTGCTTTGCATTCCCAATGCTGTGTTTTTGCTTCATGAAACGTAAAATCACAAAACTACCCACACACACTTAGATACATATACACATAACTAACTATAAAGGGCATTCCGTTGACAGTGGCTATAATAACAACACCAGGTGAGAGCTCCCTTTTGCATTATTGCTGCGCCTCTTAATGATAACGACGACACTGTAGAAAGAACCGGCGATGGAAGAAGAAGAAGAAGAAGGCAGATCACAATCGGTGTCAAGGATTCCTCGCAAGGATTCTCGAATATTAGAATAGGAATTTTTGAAATGAATTCAAACGACTTCCAGGACATTTGCGCGAAGAGTCGCCTCTCTTCCATCTGTTGTTTTCTATTATGTATATTCACTTGCTGATTTTTTATCAAAAAAAGTGGGGGTCGCAGTTCATAGCCTTGTGGAACACCATGTGCAGCAATTACTTTTTCATCTTGTTTTTGTTGTTGCTGTTAGGTAGGTAGTTTGTTTTCTTATAAGATTACTCCCTGTGAGATGATGCTTGGTGGCATTTTAATTGTAATCACTGCGAGTTTTGTGATAATTACAGTTGTAGTAAGAATGTCCCTTTGAAAAGGTGGAGCGAATGCATAATAGTCGACGACGACGACGACATTCTGATGCTATAGTAGTAACAAATGAACAATAAAGTCAACAACAAGAAGAAACGAATATTAAAAACAAGGAAACAGTCAAAAGGACATAATAATAGAAGAACACAAGGGTTCTTCCATACAGCACAAAACAAGAATGTCATTTCGCAAGGACTTCATTGCATCGTATACATAAACATACATAGATGACGACGTGTACCTTGCCCCGTTTATACCTACGACACCTGATGTTTAACAGTAGCAGCAGCATGAGTTGTACGTACAGGGCATATTGCATAACGGTAGTAGAGAATTATAAACAATTTCTAGGGTTGACGATGGTTAACAAGTTATTTGTTTCATTTAGTAGGAACGTACCTACGAGTATACCTATGTGCGCTTACCTTTACCTTACCTATGCCTGATGCCATTTTTGCGTTGATGCTGCTGCTGTTGTTGTTGATTTTCTTTTTAAATGAATGAATTTTCTTCACAAAGGAATATTGTTATTTGTTTGTTGAGTTCATTTTCAAGATTAAAATTTGCATCAAGGACTGTGCTGCTTTGCGCCCGGTGCGGTGTGGATTTCACATAAATATAAGGGTTCTCTTCTGCCTCTGCTGCTGCCTGATGCCAAAGATGTAACTTTATAGAAATGATGACGAGAACAAGAAAGAAATGGTGTACATGTGTTAATATAAAGCTGTCCCTGCTACTTTACGAGTAGGTAAGGTACATAGGTAGGACTGCAACAAATGAAAAAGGAGATGAGTCGAGGACTTTTTTAATCAGTTTCTATGTTTTTGCTTTTTTTTATTTTTAATTCTTCAGCTGCTACCAACCTCCGGTTTTGAACATTGTTTGATAAAAAAACACAGGTGCCGAATAAATGGTTAGGGTGAGAAATAAAAGGGAAGCATCCACATCCACATACCTACAAGGTTATTCCGTTATGATGTTTAGAGAAAGAATTTAATTTTAAACTTTAGTTTTATTTTTTATAAACAACATGCGAATCAACGACGACGTCTGTTGCTTCAGGGTATTATTAATCGACAGTTGAACGAACTAAGGTTGGTATAACGACAGGAGAAGAGTAATAGTTGTTGGTAGGGGTGAATTATGGAAGAGGGAGGGGTGGGGGGAAGGAGTAACAAAAAGAATATTCATTAAGGTAAAATCTCTGAGGTATTACTTTGAAACAATGCTGCCTCTTCCTGTTTTTTTGTATGATACTGTGAGTTTTCCAGTGTAAGGACTCCGACGTGTGTCCTCGTAGACCCTGGATACCAATTATAGTGCTGTGTTTTTTTGCATGCGCATATACGCTTAAGTTAAAAATGCACTAGAATACGCCAATTAATTAAACCAAACCATAATTGTTATGCCCTTTTGTTTATTCAAACCCCATAAATACCTAACGATCATCAATAAATCTTTAGGAACTTCATTTAATCTTTCTATTTGATTTCTGGATTGAAAGCCGCCCAACATTAAAGTTTCGACCCTAAGTGCCTGTCCACATTGGATTTTTAATGCTGAGTGTTAATATGTTCGTTGTGTCCATACGATGAAGAGTAAATCCTCTCAGTTCAATCTACCCATCCCTATCTCCCACCCTGAAATCTATAGCCACCTTTCACTCACACAATAAAAGATCTACCATTTTGAATCCGAGAATATTGTTTGAAAGTTGCGCATGGGTCCATTTTGGGTGGAATCTACCTTTTCACTCACATCTAATCTACCTCTCTCTACATGCACCTAGCATTAAAAATCCAATGTGTACATGCACTAAAACTCATTTTGAAAGCCTCTATGATAGCCTTTTCTGCTCAAGAAAAACGTCGCATTATAGCCAACTACACTGAGGGAAAAATGTATGCACTCAGAACTTTAAATATGTTTTCATCCCATAAGTTTCTGTTCACATATCTTTTTGTGCTCATTACATAATTAAATCTATGACGATTTCATACATTTTCTAAGCATCGCATAAAGATTCGTGGGCTATTAATAAGTCCATAATGATCAAACGAGCAAAGTTTCTATACACTGCTATATGCACTCATTACATATTTATACAAAAATCAATGTAATCATTACATACATTACATTAACATTACATTAGTGAATACAGTTTATTTGTTTTTAAGGCGTCGGTTAACTGTGTTTATTAATTGAGTACAGTTTCTCAGTGGTATTCCGTGTACTCATCACAAAAAAATAAATACGTCTTGTTATAGAGAACGACGTTAAGTAAAAAATGTATGTACTCGGCACATAATTCATCCCATAAATTTCTATTTACATAACTTTTTGTGCTCATTACATTATGAAATCTATACTCAGTACATACATTTTTTAGTACGATGTTAACCCATGGCACGAATATGTGTCAGCTATCTGTGATAATTTAATGATTATGTAGTGTGTAAAACATTATGCACAAGTCTATGCACTTGTTACATAAATATAAATGTTCAATGTACTCATTACATAAAGATTTTCCAGTGTTGGAGTTAGTACAGTTTCTTTGTATATTTTGTTAATATTTCATGAACTAATTACATACAAATATGCGCCAGCTATCTCTTCTTATGTATAAAGTAAAGTTTCTTAGCGGTATTCTAGTCACTATACAAAACTAAGTAGGTACTTATTACATAAGTTATATGTATTCATTACATAAATAACTACAATGTAAAAATTACAAAAATAATATGTTCTCTTTCAAAAAATTATATGTTCTCATTACATAAATAATATGTACTCATAACATACGCTTGTAATGAATACAAATACAATGTTCTCAACAAAATGGGATATGTATGGTTTGATGTAATGTATACAGCTTCATGTACTCACTTAATATCTGTAAGTGCTCTCTTTCTTATTTACGCTGCTAATCGAACAGCTGGTTTCCCTTATTTTGAAATTATATAAATTTATTTTATGAGAAAAAATAGCCAAGATAACAGGATCCTTCGAAGTTCCGATCTGGTGCAAAATGTAAATGATTTAATACTACATACAATTTTTTTTAAGATGCTGGATGTACCTATAGACAAGTCTTTTTATTTAGAAGGCTAGGTATATAAAATATAGAATGAATACATTTTACTTTATGTTCAACGCAGAATTCTGTAATGAAAAAAATATTTCTATGTATATAAATAAATAAATATTATATAAATACACGTTGCTTGTACACAGTTTTAAGATTTTATGTAATCAGTACATAAATCACTGTACAGTGGTCGGGTTTCATTTGCCACATATCCTTAAATGTAATCAGCACCTATAAAATTCACTCAAAATACAGTTTTTTTTTTTTATATTTTTTTTATTTTTAGTAAAGTTTTTAGAAAATTGTGCCTCTGAGGGGGGCAGGGGGAATATAGCTTCAAAAATCCATATGATTGTCTCGATCCAAGCTACACTTTATGTCGATCATCCTTTATAGAGCTTTCATACATATAGGTATAAGTACATGTGTATACATATATATTCGATTTTCCTCAGTGTAGCCATAATTGTTTTTATCGAAACAATTTTTTTTTAATATTTAAAAAAAATTCGAAAACTAATTTTAAAGAACTTGAAAAATTCAGATAGCATTAACAGAACTTACTTTATAGTCGCAAAATAAAAAAAAAAAAAACACATAACAAACCAATCTAAAGAGTAGCTACTTCCATTTTAATCTATCATCTACAATCTTATTTCATCCATTCAATAAAATCATCAACATTTTGTAAACAACAGAAAATTCTTTTAAAACTCAATCATAACAAAAGAAAAATAATAGAAAAAGAAAACAATCTCAAAAGATCAAAAAAGTTTACAACAAGAGGGAGTCAAATAAAATCCAGGATAATAAAATATCCAACACAAACTATCTCTCAATGATAATATTTTCATCATTCATATGATCCGCTTTATTTCATTCTCAGACAAAACAATTGGTATAGAATAGATGAGTAGACGGATGTAAGAATAGCCTGGGAAGTAGTGGTGTATATTAAAAAAAGCGATTCTGGTTAATCTATATAACTTTTCAATGTATGGTTATCAGCTTTGATGGCTTTCATCATTAAAAGAATTATTTGCAATCAAACTTTTCACTTTTTAAGCCTAGTACGCTGCTCATGCGAAACGAAATTTTTCGCTGATCTCCAACAAGACAACGAATTGCTTACGAAAACACAGCGGAGAAATATTCATGGAGAGTTTCAATTATTGTAAATAAATAGAACAAAATTTAATGAAAAAATCAAATTTAGCCAAGCTGTGTTGAAAGAAACACAAAATAAAAACATTAAGAAACCCAAATATCATTTTTCTCCACACAATTAATGGTTCCAAAAATTCTGTGCGAAGAGAGAGTGGAGACTTCGCAAAACAATCAGGTGTAACAATCAATTTTGCTGGTTGAACAGCGAACCGCAGAACGAAAAACACATCGAAATTTTTATGTTTAAGTTTATGATTTCGTCATGTCATTTCTGTATGGGAGTTTTCGTTACGGGTACAAAAAAGTTTTACACAAATTATGGAAAACTTAACTTCCCACGTATGTTCTAATTTATATTTTTGTATTATTTTCACAATAGCAATACCTTTTGCCAATAAATATTTATTTATATAGAAGTTTCTAAATCTGAACTTTTATATAAAGACGAAATAATTGTTCGTCCAGGCCCGGCCAGAAAAATGACAAGTTTCGGTCTAGTTTGGGCAAGACGCTAGTAAGTTTTCAGTAGGGAAAGTTTAGACAAGGAAAACTTGTCAGATACTTGGCAAGCCCTTGCTGGATTTCAGTACCAAAAATTTTAGACGAGGTAAACTTTCCCACATAAGCCAGCTTTTTTTTTTTTGTCTGACGAGGCAAAAGGTTTCATAATCCCCAAAGCCCGTGTTCTAGCCTTTGCTAATCTTGCTAGCGGCTTGCAAGAATCTATATAAAAGTCTCTAGTGACTTGTCAAAAACTAGATTGATTTTTCTACGCGGGGCAATCTCAAAAAGTATTTAACTGACTTACGTAAAATAAATTTTAAATATTCTTCTTTTTAATAAAATGAACTTAGTTACTTACTTCAGAATAATAACTTCTTTAAATTTATGTTTTATTTCTTTGAGAATGACCCAACTTTTGAAGCAACTATCATTCCTAGACTATAAATGTAGAGAAAGAGACAAGAAGTTGTCAGTTATCATACTTTGTATTTTCTAACACAAAAATCGAAAGCATCCAACTTTTTGCTTGTTCAATGTTCAACTTTTGTTTGATGGTGATGATGACAAACCAATGAACAGTTATATTTTTCATTTATACGAGTAGATATGTACGTATACAAAAAAATAAAAGTATAAAATCGTATAATAAAGTCCACGGCTCTCCAGACATGGATTATGGCTCCAACGACAAGGACGTCCTACCTACCTCTATTCGAAAGATGGCATAACATTGTTTGAGTACAAATATATACACAGTAATACCTTTGGAATAAAACAAAAAAAATAGAAGGAAAACAAACCAAAACCAACGGTTAAATGGGTGATAAACTTCGGGTACAGTAATAGAACAAGGATCACAGGATATTGTGCGGCTAGAAAGTATTACTAGAGGAAGACAAAACCTCTACTGATGTTTACATGGCAACCACCATGCTGATGATGATGATGATGATAGTGACGAACGACCAACGAGGTCGTTCGTCCTATCCGCTTCTGCTGTAGTGCATGCCGTGGTTGGTCTCTCGTATCAATGTTCAAATGAATTTATACTACTTTTCCTAACAGGATATAGGTACATGTATATGAAGGTATCCTACCTTGCTTTATAGTCCTTATACAATGTCCTTTTTATAGTTTTTTCTCTCTCCATGTTGAATTAAATCCAAATTGTTTGCACATAGTCCGAAGAAAAGCGGGTATGATAGTGTGTCCTTCCTGCTATTTTTTAATTTTTTTTCTATCCCTACACTCGTACCCATGCTTAGTTACAAAATACCTTTTTGTTTTTTTTTTGTGTCTTCATATCCTGGCATAGTTGGTACATTTTACACAGAGCGAAAAGAGTCGGTTGGTCGCATATATTCATTAATTCCTTGTTGACTTTTGCTGATCTAGCTTATACCTATAAAGCTTTTTGTATAGATACTGTATCTATATGCCGGCAAATCGGTATACAGTTAATAGCCCCACACAAGAGATGCAAATAGGAAAAGGATATCTATTTTAATTTTTTTATGTTTTATATTTTACTGTTTTTTTTTTTTTTTTTTTTGTAAAATTGCAAAACATAAAATCCCGATACCTATATAAATGTTAGTTGAATGGTTATGCAGGATTTGCATAGACGATAACGAACAATAATTTATGTAGAGACAAAAAAATAACGAATCGATTGGAATGAATTGGAAAATAGAACAATAATGATCATTAATTTGACGTGCACACGCTATATTTGTCCAACACTTTGGTGTTTCAATTATTATCATTTACCGTGTAGATTTTATTAAATGTATAACACTTTCTGATTGAGATGGAATATTAACACAATCTGAGTCGCTTGATTATGGTCATGCGTATTAGGTAAAATTTGCAATGGGCGGGTAAAAACCCCCAAAACTGATGTCTGTCAAGTTAGCATTACCACTTCAAAATTTCAGGAATCTAATAATTGGATTAATTGTCGTGAATTTGTCGTAAATTTGTCGTGAAAGAAAAAAATTTGTCGCGCCTTTTTTTTTTAAATTAACCCTGGGTAATGCTAACTTGACAGTCAAGTTAGTATTACCCACCCTCAAAAAAAAAATCAAAAAAAAAAAAATGAAGATGCAGTTAATTGTCGTGAATTTGTCGTAAATTTGTCGTGAAAGAAAAAATTTTGTCCGACCTTTTTTTTTAAAAATAACCCTGGGTAATGCTAACTTGACAGTCAAGTTAGCATTACCCACCCTCAAAAAAAATTCAAAAAAAAAAAATGAAGATGCAGTTAATTGTCGTGAATTTGTCGTAAATTTGTCGTGAAAGAAAAAAATTTGTCGCGCCTTTTTTTTAAAAATTAACCCTGGGTAATGCTAACTTGACAGTCAAGTTAGCATTACCCACCCTCAAAAAAAATTCTAAAAAAAAAAAAGAAGAGGCAGTTAATTGTCGTGAATTTGTCGTAAATTTGTCGTGAAACAAAAAAATTTGTACCACTTGTATTTTCTGAGAAAAAATAAAAAAACCCCTAACCCTCTAAAATCGCATTTTTTTCAATAAATCTAGCACTACCATACCAAAACTTTTTTCTTAGAAGACTTAAAAAACAAAAATATATCCAAACAATTATCGTACGACGTCCTTAGATAAGTTAAGTACTCAAATAATTTGTCGTGCCCTTTTTTTTTCCAAAAAAATCACCTTTTTATGACTAAACCACCTAAAATCGCATTTTTTCATAAAATCTAGCACTACCATACCAAAACTTTTTTCCTAGAAGATTTTTTGAAAAAAAATTTATCCAAATAATTGTCGTAAGACGTCCTTAGATAAGTTACGTACTCAAATAATTTGTCGTGCCCTTTTTTCTCAAAAAAAATCACCTTTTTATGACTAAACCCCCTAAAATCGCATTTTTTCACAAAACCTAGCACTATTCTAGCACTACCATACCAAAACTTTTTTCCTGGAAGTTTTTAAAAAAAAAAAATTATCAAAACAATTGTCGTAAGACGTCCTTAGATAAGTTACGTACTCAAATAATTTGTCGCGCCCCTTTTTCTCAAAAAAAAAATCACATTTTTATGACTAAACCCCTTAAAATCGAATTTTTTTTATAAAATCTAGCACTACCATACCAAAATTTTTTTCCTAGAAGATTTTTTGAAAAAAAATGTATCCAAACAATTGTCGTAAGACGTCCTTAGATAAGTTAAGTACTCAAATAATTTGTCGTGCCCTTTTTTCTTAAAAAAATCACCCTTTTATGACTAAACCCCCTAAAATCGCATTTTTTCACAAAATCTAGCACTACCATACCAAAACTTTTTTCCTAGAAGATTTAAAAAAAAAAAAAATTATCAAAACAATTGTCGTAAGACGTTCTTAGATAAGTTACGTACTTAAATAATTTGTCGCGCCCTTTTTTCTCAAAAAAATCACCTTTTTATGACTAAACCCCCTAAAATCGCATTTTTTCATAAAATCTAGCACTACCATACCAACACTTTTTTCCTAGAAGATTTAAAAATAAAAAATTTATCAAAACAAGTGTCGTAAGACGTCCTTAGGTAAGTAACGTACTCAAATAATTTGTCGTGCCCTTTTTTCTCAAAAAAAAATCACCTTTTTATGACTAAACCCCCTAAAATCGCATTTTTTCACAAAATCTAGCACTATTCTATCACTACCATACGAAAACTTTTTTCCTAGAAGATTTAAAAAAAAAAAAATTATCAAAACAATTGTCGTAAGACGTCCTTAGATAAGTTAAGTACTCAAATAATTTGTCGCGCCCTTTTTTCTCAAAAAAATCACCTTTTTATGACTAAACCCCCTAAAATCGAATTTTTTCATAAAATCTAGCACTACCATACCAAAACTTTTTTCCTAGAAGATTTAAAAAAAAACAAATTTATCAAAACAATTGTCGTAAGACGTCCTTAGGTAAGTTACGTACTCAAATAATTTGTCGCGCCCTTTTTTCTCAAAAAAAATCACCTTTTTATGACTAAACCCCCTAAAATCGCATTTTTTCATAAAATCTAGCACTACCATACCAAAACTTTTTTCCTAGAAGATTTTTTGAAAAAAAATTTATCCAAATAATTGTCGTAAGACGTCCTTAGATAAGTTACGTACTCAAATAATTTGTCGCGCCCTTTTTTCTCAAAAAAATCACCTTTTTATGACTAAACCCCCTAAAATCGAATTTTTTCATAAAATCTAGCACTACCATAACAAAACTTTTTTCCTAGAAGATTTAAAAAAAAAACAAATTTATCAAAACAATTGTCGTAAGACGTCCTTAGGTAAGTTACGTACTCAAATAATTTGTCGCGCCCTTTATGAAAAAATGCGATTTTAGGTGGTTTAGTCATAAAAAGGTGATTTTTTTGGAAAAAAAAGGGCACGACAAATTATTTGAGTACGTTACTTATCTAAGGACGTCTTACGACAATTGTTTTGATAATTTTTTTTTTTTAAATCTTCTAGGAAAAAAGTTTTCGTATGGTAGTGCTAGAATAGTGCTAGATTTTGTGAAAAAATGCGATTTTAGGGGGTTTAGTCATAAAAAGGTGATTTTTTTTGAGAAAAAAGGGCACGACAAATTATTTGAGTACGTTACTTACCTAAGGACGTCTTACGACAATTGTTTTGATAAATTTTTTATTTTTAAATCTTCTAGGAAAAAAGTTTTGGTATGGTAGTGCTAGATTTTATGAAAAAATGCGATTTTAGGGGGTTTAGTCATAAAAGGGTGATTTTTTTGAGAAAAAAGGGCACGACAAATTATTTGAGTACGTAACTTATCTAAGGACGTCTTACGACAATTGTTTAGATACATTTTTCTTCCAAAAATCTTCTAGGAAAAAAGTTTTGGTATGTTAGTGCTAGAATAGTGCTAGATTTTGTGAAAAAATGCGATTTTAGGGGGTTTAGTCATAAAAATGTGATTTTTTTTTGAGAAAAAAGGCACGAAAAATTACTTGAGTACGCAACTTATCTAAGGACGTCTTACGACAATTGTTTGGATACATTTTTTTTCAAAAAATCTTCTAGGAAAAAAGTTTTGTTATGGTAGTGCTAGATTTTATAAAAAATGCGATTTTAGGGGATTTAGTCATAAAAAGGTGATTTTTTTTGAGAAAAACCGGCACGACAAATTATTTGTGTACGTAACTTATCTAAGGACGTCTTACGACAATTGTTTGGATACTTTTTTTTCAAAAAATCTTCTAGGAAAAAAGTTTTGGTATGGTAGTGCTAGAATAGTGCTAGATTTTATGAAAAAACGCGATTTTAGGGGGTTTAGTCATAAAAATGTGATTTTTGTTTAGAAAAAAGGGCACGACAAATTATTTGAGTACGTAACTTATCTAAGGACGTCTTACGACAATTGTTTGGATACATTTTTTTTCAAAAAATCTTCTAAGAAAAAAGTTTTTGTATGGTAGTGCTAGATTTATTGAAAAAAATGCGATTTTAGAGGGTTTTTTTATTTTTTCTCAGAAAATACAAGTGGTACAAAATTTTTTGTTTCACGACAAATTTACGACAAATTCACGACAATTAACTGCATCTTCATTTTTTTTTTTAGAATTTTTTTTTGAGGGTGGGTAATGCTAACTTGACTGTCAAGTTAGTATTACCCAGGGTTATTTTAAAAAAAAAAGGTCGGACAAAATTTTTTCTTTCACGACAAATTTACGACAAATTCACGACAATTAACTGCATCTTCATTTTTTTTTTTTAGAATTTTTTTTGAGGGTGGGTAATGCTAACTTGACTGTCAAGTTAGCATTACCCAGGGTTATTTTTAAAAAAAAAGGTCGGACAAAATTTTTTCTTTCACGTTAAATTTACGACAAATTCACGACAATTAACTGCATCTTCATTTTTTTTTTTAGAATTTTTTTTGAGGGTGGGTAATGCTAACTTGACTGTCAAGTTAGTATTACCCAGGGTTAATTTAAAAAAAAAAGGCGCGACAAATTTTTTTCTTTCACGACAAATTTACGACAAATTCACGACAATTAATCCAATTATTAGATTCCTGAAATTTTGAAGTGGTAATGCTAACTTGACAGACATCCAAAACTGCTTTTAAGTGAATATCTTGTTAACCAGTTGGTTTTAAGGAAAACTCCTTAGATCAAATTTATAGCTTACAAAATTTTCCACAAAAATGTATTTGGGTTATTTATTCGTAAAGGTAATCAATTTGATGGAAATTCGATTATAAGAACTTGCATGCTAATCTTACATTCTTTTATCAAATCTGGAAAATCCTTTTTCCTTTGTAACACTTTCCGATAAAGACAGGATGGAAAATAACCAATGTGTCACTTGATTACAGTCATGATTAGTAAAATTTGGAGGGGGTCAAAATCCGCCAAACATGCATTCAGGTGAATATCTCGTTAACAGTTATTTTTATTGAAAAATTTCATAGATACAATTTGAAGATCAGATAATTATTCACAAAAAAGTCTTTATGGCTTTTCTTCATGAGAGTGATCAATTTGATGATAATCCGATTCGAAAAGGGGCAAGTTACAAGCACTTTACGAATTCTCGTATAACTCTATCATATTATCATTCACCATAATTATTTTACTACCTTAATAAGAAACACTAACTTATTCTGCAAGGTATACGATCTACCTAATGCAAATATTTGTACACTGCGTGTCATTTGATTAGAGTCATTCTAAGTAAAATTCTCCGTACAAAATGCTCTTAGTTGACTATCTCTTTAAAGGTTACATTTATTGGAAAATATCAAACACACAGTTTAAAGCTTAGAAAAATGTCCACAAATAATTATTTGGAACTTTTATTAGTGGTGTTATTAATATAATATGGTGATTTCCATCAAAAATTTGCAATATACAAACTTTTCTAAACCATACCGCTCAAAACGTAATTTTTATTTGTTGTTTAACACTAAGGTTTTCTATAGAATACATGCGTCATTTGATTAGTGTCATTCGGAGTAAAATTTTCCGTTAAAAGGGCTTTTTGTTGAATATCTCCTAAATGGTATTTTTTCAGAACAAACCATATGGTTCAAATATGAATCGGTGACGTTGTTTTCCAAGGAGTAATAGCTTTTGAGTTAATGAGGTTTAAGTTGTGGGTGAGGGCAATATCAGGGCAAGTAGACTTAACATTTTAAACAAAAATTTAATTGATTTTTTTTCGGAAAATTTTACGTAATTAAGTACAAATTTGAAAACGATGTATTTTAAATGACACTAATGTCTTGACTCTTTTCGAAGATATAAACAGCTCTTTGAAAAATATGTAAGGAAAATATGAAAATATGCATTTAAAATATTATATTTGTTATGAAAATATGCATTTATTTATTTTTTAGCATTAAATATGCTAAATATGCAATAACGATAGAACGCTATTTAAAAAAAAAAACGTCATAATTTATAAATATAAAAATTTGGTTTTAAGCCTTTAAATGTTGTGAGAAAAAAACATGCATTTGTTAATCCGAGCACTTCAGATAAGCTTTCCTAAAAAAGATCATGTTGCTCTTCACTTTTGTTTGGAATTTTGTGGCCTTAGTCAAACGATGCAAGGTGTATACAAATACATCAAAGGTAGATACTAGAGCATCCGTTTGCCCATCATCGATATTTTTTATTTTAAATACATCCACACAGCTTAAAACAAGACCATAAGCAAATGAAACATTGTATCTGTAAAATTGTATGAATAATTAAAAACACAACAACAACAAAATTAACCCTTTAATCGATTGTATAATCGCGAGTGATGTGTGTCGATGTGTGGTTTTGCTTTTATTGGGCTTTTAGATTTTATATGTTTTCGCAGAATTTTATTGTTCTTTTTACCGCAACGAAAATCTGGCGAAGTAGGTAGGTAGGTATAGTAAGCTAATTGTTATGGAAATTAATCCTTTTTTTAACATACATTTTTTTATTTTGTTTTATTTTATTTTATTCAAATTCTTTATTTTAATACTAAATGGCTTTTTTATTTTTATTAAGCAGCAACTGCAATATTTTCATCGTTTGATGTTCTGACATAACATTGATATAAATAAGTGCTATTTAATGATGTTTTATAAATACATGAACTAATACCAAAATCCAAATTCAAGATTAACTATACATAGATACATCAACATGGACATTTTTTAAAAAGGGTTTTTATTTTTTTTTTATTGGATTTTCATAGTAGGATTTAAATATTTTAAAAGGTAGATACATGCTAGATTAGGATTTGGAAACATTTTCAAAATTAAAATTCAAATCATGTTGTGGGATTGGGATCGATAGAATATCAAGAAGTTTTGCAAATTCAATAAAATGTTAACAGTAGGAAGTTAGTAAAGTAAAGTTGATTGTTTTATAGAGTGTGTTATATGCTGTGTGTGTGTGTTTATTTGTTAACTATTTATTTGGTTAAAAGGGATAGAAGGTATATATCTTAGGTTTATCTTAGGTCTATAGAGAACATAATATAGAATGTCAGTTAAATGACTTTGTATTTGGATTAATTTAAATTTATGAACTTGTATTACATGGATGTGAATGTAGCTTTAAAATGAAAAAAAAGGAAGCCAAGCTTTCACTTAGGACGGGTTAGGTATATAAAAATGGTAACATTGAGTAGCTAGTGAATTTTGAACACGGATATGAATCTACATACATAAGGTTTCGGAGATTTGTAAACAAATTAACATTATATTTTTAGGCAGTTCTTTTATTTAAAAAAAAAATATTTACATGCTACAAAATGTAATCGTGGTTAAGGAATAAAATAGATACAAATTTTATGAATAACTCAACAGAGTATTTAAATAAGGTAGGTAGGTGTACCTAGAGTTTTTGCAGGTTCTATTTTACAAATATTTTAAAAAAATACATTTGTTTGGGATGTTAGTCCTTTAATCAAACTCAAACAGCTTGATAGATTACAATGAAATTTGGAAAAGAAGTTGATTATGTATAGTAATAGTTATAAGATAATAGATAATAGAAAAATCTTTATAACGAATTGACATATATAAATGTATGTAAAATGGGGACAGAATAAATGGTACTTAAATAATTTCATTATGTATACAAAATAAGTAAATCAATTCTGAAAAAAGACCAATCAATCATGTTTAATGTCCCGCGCAGAAAAGCAATCTAGTTTTCGACAAGGCGATAGAGAGTTTTACATACATAGATTCTGACAAGGGTAAGCAAAGGCTAGAACAAGGCCTTGGCGATTATGAACTATTTTGCCTCGTCAGGCAAAAAATGAAGTTGGCTCATGTCGAACCTGATACTACGATCTTCTGCTTGTCAGTCCAATGCGCTACGCACTCGGTTAACTCGCCATACAACATTTAATGTAGAAAGTGAATAAGTCTTATGCTCTTTAATGCTTCATACCATATTGCATAACAAATACTTATAGACTAAGAGCCCAGGGCCGCCAGACATACGTCATTTTATCAAAGCTAAGATTTTTTTCTGCGAACAGCTACTATGGTAGCTAAGAACAAATGGATTCTAAGAATCTTCAATCCGGGTGCAATTAAGAGGTAGCGAGTCTTAAAGTTGCATACAAATGTTGTAACATTGCGTTATTTTATCAACGCTGAATTTTTGATATGTGTTAGGGGATGGTATCATTTAATTTATTTGACATTTTCCAGACATCTACAGTGGGACCTAACATGAGCCAGACACTTAAAATCTGTCAAGCTAATCGTGCCATTTACATAATTGAATCAAATCAAGATTTTATGTTTTCTGATGGCAAATATTCTATAATATTTTATAATCAGCAAGACACCTACAGCGGGGCCTTACATCACTTTAAAACTGTCAAAATAATAATTCTTTGTTTATAAAACGTGATTTTTTCGCTTATTTTAGCTGTTTTTAAATGTCTGGCTGATGAATACGCCCCACTGTAGATGTATAGCTGATGGGGAATTATTTTTAAACAGTTGCCCATAAAACATATAGTTAGTTCTTGTTTTGTAGGCTATAGCCTAGGCTCTTACCGGGTATTTTACATTATTACATTTCTATCAGAAATAATTGAAAACCTGAATTAAGGTCGAAACTTTTACCCAAAACTAACTGCCATCGAGAATAAATTTAGCATGTGCATTTGGTTGTCATTTCAATAGGCGAAATTGAAGCTTACAAGTATCTATTAGCAAGAAAATGACGTTTCATGTATTCAAAGGAGAGTCCATCTATATTTTCTTAAAAGCTAATTTAAAAGAAATGTTTTTTTTTTGTTGTTTTTTAAATGTTGAACAAAATAAGAAAAAACTGTTTTTTGATAATGTTGCTGCTTCTATCTCTTTGGGGGTTAACCTTAGAGTTTTTGACTTAAGACAGCAAATGTTGGAAACTTTAAGAAGGACAATTATTTGTATCTATACATTTTTTTCTCTTTCATCTTTTTTCAAACTAATTTGATCTTAAAAAAAAATGAATATCAGTGAGCGGATATTTAGTCCAACAATACCTTAGACGAATATCAAATATCATGTCTGAAAATTTCATCGAAATCGGTAGATTAGTTACAATAGCGGATCTAGGATTTGGCTGTGGGGAGTGGGGGTTAGTATCTAGTTTAAGACAAAAATTAAAAATGATATAAGAGGTC
Organism: Melangyna quadrimaculata; assembly: GCA_949320155.1. Classification (NCBI taxonomy): domain Eukaryota; kingdom Metazoa; phylum Arthropoda; class Insecta; order Diptera; family Syrphidae; genus Melangyna; species Melangyna quadrimaculata. The sequence continues at coordinate 148,596,417 of OX439485.1, read as the reverse complement.
TCAATGGAAAAGCTCACATGTGTTTTTACAGTATGAGCCCCCTCGAGATCTCATTTTCGTGAAAAAGCCAAATTAACTAGTAGAATAGGTGCCTGATTTGGCACGGGAAAGCACAGAAGACAATATTTTTGCGGGTGAACACTATCAGACATAAGCTGCTCTAAAAAATAGCATGCGGCCTAATTCTGCAAATGTTAATGAATTTTCGTGTAAAGTCTGCATACACTTTATATTCCTTCTAAAAAAATATGTCAATAAATTTGCACGTCACTCTAGAGTCAAGGGGGAAATATTCATTTGCTTCAGCATTATTTTCTGAGTGTACAGAGAAACCTCACGCTTGTGAAAGTTGGGTCCTTAACTAGATATCTTTTATGGAATTGCTTAGACCAAAAATGTTTTGTATGTGTAATTGACTTAGATTTTGGATATGTAAGCCCCAAGATTATCTAAGCCCTGGCTGGCCGCAAGAAAAAAAAAAAAAACAATTACTGTTGTTATTAAATTAAAATTAAAACTTTGTTTTTCGCAAACTCTAATCGTGTTTTAGTCCAAACAGCATTTTTTTTTTGTCAAATAAGTTAAGATTGTAGGGTTAAATGTTGTTGCATTTGACATGCTAATTGTTCAGCTGCCCTGACCCCGCTTTTTCAATTATCTCTTCAAGGTTTAGCCCCAACTTCGGACTTTTACAGTCCCTAGAGTTAATCCCCAAAAACTATATCTGGAATAAGTTAAGTTTAATGGAATTGGTTGTCTAACCCCGACCAAGTTTTTTGTCAAATTCTTGTCAGGTCTTAGTCCCCAGCTGTTTTTTTCGTACCAATTTTCTGATCTTTGTTTTTAGGAAGAAATTGTCTTTGTATTGAATATGGCTGACCAATTACTGAAACTAGCTGACCTTTTATCACGAGTCAGTGGCCTTTCAATTGGTATACTTTATTTGCGAATATTCCATAAATGAGGTGCTAAAAGTCTTATACGGCCTTGAAAAACAAAAAACTTCAAAAATTCATATAAAAAAACCTATAACTGACCAATTACTGAAACTAGCTGACCTTTTATCAGGAGTCGTTGGCCTTTCAAATAGTATAACTTTTTTGCGAATATCCCATAAATGAGGTGCTAAAAGTCTTATAAGACCCTGAAAAAATTAATTTTAAAAATTCAATTAAACAAAAACTATGGCTGACCAATCACTGAAATTAGTTGACCGTTTCTAGGTAGCCTTTCAGATGGTGTATATTTTTTTCGAATATCCCATAAATGAGGTGCCAAAAATAGTTGGTGACCTTGAAAAAATGTAACCCTTGATTAAAATATTTGTATGGGTGACCAATTTCTGAAACTATTTGATCTTTTTTGACCACTTACTGACCTTTCAGGTGGCATATTTTGTTTGCGAATATCCCATATATGATGTGCTAAAGGTTAGGAGCCCCAAGAACGCGACATAAAAAAAAAACAACTGAATCTTTTTTACATATCTACCTTTATTATTTAAACATTTCATATTTAATCAAATAAATAGATACAAATGAACACAAAAAAGAATAATATTAAATTTATTGTTTGTTAAATGAAAACAATCTACACATTTAATTCAATAAAAATTCATAATCATTTAATAGAATTTTCAAAAATTTAAAATACTTCCGCTGATTTACATAAACAATACAAAAGATAAAACAAAAAAAAACATTAGTTCCCATTAAACGCAATGCATTACTGGTATAATTATTATTATTTTCATCTTTCAACACCCAAAAAAAAGCATTTATTTCATTGTTTTGTTTACAATCAATTTAATTTCAATTTTTAATTATAATCTATGTAATATTAACGAGTGAATTCCCTAAGTGACAATAAAATAAATTTCAGTTTTGCTAAAATTTGGTTACAAACACAAAAATACTTTACCCAATATACTTATTTAGTTTTTCAACAACAAAATTAAAAATAAAAAAAGTAGATACCTATATAATTTTGTGTGGTAACGAATGTGTGAAATTTCTAATTACCTTCCTCTAATTGGAAAAAAAATGATACAAAAAGGTAAATATAAATAAAATGCGGACATGAAATTCCATCAGGTTTTTTAAATGAATTCCTGTGTATTGCTTGTTGGCCCACCTTTCAACACTCAATGACACGACTAATTTGTTTAACTGACCATAAACTCATTAGAGTGACAGTTTTAATGTTTTTTTTTTGTTGGTTTTATCTGTTTTTTTTTTTTTTTTTGCTGTTCAGTTGTGTTCAGTCAGCTTAATAAACGGTTGCAAGCTACCGAATTTAAATCCATAATATATGAGTGTTTGGCCGTGTTATGGCGGAGGAGGTGCGGTCGTGGTCGGTGGCCAGCGCGGCGGTTAGTTGATCGTCCTTTTACCTATACGGAATCTACCAAACCACCAATAAAAAATCAAACAAACAGAAAAAGAAATACCAAATTCAAGAACCACCATCAAGCGAAGTGGTGAATAATTTAAAATGACAATCGTGTTTAGACTTCGAAATACTGAAAAAAAAAATCCCCCAATATTTAACACTCCAGATTGCTAGAGATGGGATTAACATAGTAACCAACGGGAAAAATAAACAGTTTGTTAGACAAATTTAACCTGTTAAGGGAACAAATCATATCAAAGTTTATATCCCGGCTGGAAAAATTTTAAGTTTCTGTCTAGTTTGGGCAAGGCCCTTGCAAACTTGTCAGACACTTAACAAGCTCTTGTTGCTGGATTTCAGTACAATAAATTTAGACGAGGGAAAGTTTTCAAACACTCGTGAGGCCATTCCTAGTAAAAACTTGTTTGACGTGTTTATGTGCCCCATCAGGAATGTCTCTGGCACACCAAAACAAACATTTTATAAGCACCATGCGTATCCTACGACGCTTTTTCTATGGTCTTCTTTTCCATGGGGGTGAGACATTTGTAAAAACCTCTTCTACCTAAAAAACAAGAATATAAAATCCAGTTCCATTCTGTATTTGTTATGCAATGTGGTATATGAAACATTTGAGTATGAAAATTATTCACTTTCTTCCCGGCGTTCTCACTTGGATTCTTCAGTTGACAGTGAGGGCCTTGTGAACTACTATTTCAGTAGTATATAGAGTTTGTTCTATAAATAAAACATTCATACTTATTCACTTTCGACATTGAATTTTTGTATAGTGAGTAAACCCAGCGGGTTGGACTCACAAGCAGGAGAAGGCAGGATCATGTCCCAAATAAGTAAATTTTTTTTTGCCTGACGAGTCAAAATATTTCATAATCGCCAACGCCCTTGTTCTAGCCTTTGCTATCCCTTGCTAGCCCCTTGCCAGAATCTATGTAAAACACTCTAGAAACTTGTCGAAAACTAGATTGTTTTTCTGCGCGGAAAATCGAATACAAAAATACTTTAAAAAATTTAGATTTTTATTAAAACTTTTATTTTTCTAAGCCTCTCTCACCTCAAATTTTATTTCTTATAAAAAACGATTTATTCATTTTGTTGGGAGAAAAAAAAATAAGATTAAGACAAAAATTGAAATTTTGGTCTCAGGTCAAACTCTCTATAGAATGCTCCAAAACAAAGGGGCATCAAATTTTCGAAAAATCAGATTTTTTTTTTTTCAAAAACTTTGACTGGACAAATTTTAAGTGCGCCCGCTATCTGTTTGGACTCTACTTGTAGCCAAATTAATCAGAGACAAGAATGTCCAAAATTTCAAGCTCTTAATTTTTTCGTCTTTTTTCTGGAGAATATCAATAAAAAAAATCGATTTTTATAAAGGGGTGAAAATGGGAGGGGAAAGTGGGTGTTTTGCTGTATAAAAATACAATTACCGATGCTCAGAATTACAAACAGAACATTATCTTTCACAATTTTACCTGCAAATAATTCATATGAATGAAGTTACATCGATTTTGTTGAAACGGGTAGAAAATTTTTGAAAATTTGAGGGGGAATTGGAGGAATAGGGGGACTGTCATTTGTCGAATCTAAATGGCTCAGATCGTAGACTATAACGATAATTTAGATGATAAAGAAAAGACATCTTTTTCACTTTCTCAAAAGAGGCAGTATCCCTATCCGGGTAGTACCTGCCATTATAACCGTGTATTCCCGGTTGCCGCGTTTGTTCTCGTATTAATTGGGAATTCGGGTACCTGTTTATTGAGGTATTACCAAGAAATTTAGGTTCTCGCATACTCGTTTTTTGGGGTAACTAACCAGGTACCCCTTGTCAACGGGCACTCATTTATGCGCGTTTTACCTAGGAAGTCATGTACTCGGATATCTGTTTTTTGGGTTTACTAAGTAGTAGCCCGTAGCGTAATGGTTAGTGCGTTCGACTGTCACGCTGGAGGTCGTGGTTCGCTTCCCAGCCTCTTCCACCTAAAAAGAAAAAAGTTTTTTTTTCAGGGCTACTGCCTCTTGTGGCGAGGAATTGACAAATCCTCCAAGAGTATCACTTGTCACGAATAAGTGCTTCTCTTCTAGCCGTTCGGATTCGGCATAAAATTGTAGGTTCCTTCCATTCCTGCCGAAAGGCGCACACAGGAATGGTTGCGAGTTGTTAGTCACTAGGCCCTGGTTCTTCATGAGCCGTTGTGCCACCCGATTTATTTTTTAACGTGGTACCGACGAACACGGGTACCCGAAATATGAATGGGCTAGGGGTACCCCTTTGAACCGGTACCCGTTTATTCGGGTATTACCTGAGTAGTCGATGAGTAGTAGATATCTGTTTCTTGCGGTTACTAACCGGGTACCCGAAACATACACGTGAACCCTATTATGTTTCGGGTGTCGGGTATTTCCCCCATTTTCTGAATGAACTACAATTTATTTAATTCAATTCAATGTTTTTGTTTAAATTATGGATTTATCATTTGTTTGAAGAATACCCAGTGATTCGAAACTAACCGGGTACTCGTATTATGTGTTCGGTACTTGCGTACACAAAAATTATCAGGTACTCAACTGCCCGTTTGATATTGGGTAAGCGGCTACGCGGAAAATACCCGAAAAAAAGGTACCCGGGAACCCATGTAGATATCCGGGTATCAAGAAATGGAGTTAATACAGTTGTTCGGCTGTTCTTGGTCTATTTATTCTTCAGTCAATCCATTGCAGATTCGAAATTCGCTGTCTTTATTTCGTCGGGTGAGTTTTGCAACATAAGGGCCCTCCTTGTTATGTCGTAGCACATGATTTTTTTTATAAAAGAGAAGTAAGGTTCCTACACGGGTAACCATTAATCGAAAGAACCAAGTCCTTGTTTCATATCAGTTCAGCCATCAGTCATTAATCCAATCATTCAGAGTGTATATATCTCCTTTGACGATATAATGAAACATCAGAGTGGGTTCGGATAGAGAGGAAAAAGATACAAAGATACAATAATGTACATACATACCTATATATATTCGCGTAAAATGCAGAAGATTTTAACATATGTGTTGCCAATTGACAGTTGCATGAGTGGAATGTTTAATTATCCGGAGGGAATGTGTGGATATAGCGTTGGAATAAATTCTTTTTTTTTTGTTATTCTTTAACTTGTCTGTAAGAGAACGGGCCCGATGGGTGTTTTTTCGGGTTCGCCTTTTATTGGGTAAAAATATTGCTTGATTTGAAAATTCAAGAAGTTCAAAAAGTGTAATGCCAGTTGTGGGTGTTGTTTTGTATGATTTTTTTTTCTTTGTGTCTTTTTTTTTGTATACAAATATTTTTGAATGATGGATTGTAACCGCCGCCAGTGGCGGTTTATATATATGTCTAGTGAGTTGGATTGTCAAAGAGGTAGCGCACCAAGGAGTTAGAGAAGGAAAAGAAGATTAATGACGAAGACAGGCAATGAGATATGGAATTGGTTGGTTCTTTTCTTTTTTTCATGTTAAGCTGAGTTTAGTTGGTGGTTCTGTAGATAGATATGACGTAGAAAAAAAGATGAAAATGATTGATTTGAATAAATTTATTGAATTTTTTTTTTTGTATAGAAAAAATACAATTTATAAACTTTTTTCTCAGACAAAAATATAAAAACATACAAAGTAGGTACTTGCTTTCAGATATGCTTTTAACCTTAAACAAAAATATGAATGTATTCATATTTTTGTTGCGATAGATTGGATTACCTACATTAACTTTTGTGTGAAAAAATCAATGGAAAGAGTAAGGCGGCTGAAAGTCTAGACTCTAGACGGGCCATGTGTTTTTGTAAACAAAACTTACAATCAAGGGTTCGAATATAACTGCGTATAGAAATACCTACATATATGTATATTTTGAAGTGATGGCACCTTGGTCCTAACTCACTGAAAATTATGTAATATAAAACGACAAACATTTTCGCTCGTAGAAAATTCTAAAAAAAGATTGAATGAGACGCAAAGGCTATAAACTATGGATAAAATTCCTTCACAAAGGAAGGTGATAACAAATTTTACTCACGCTTCTTGCACAACTTTGATCTTTGAACAAGATACACCATTATGACTTAATTTCTTCTCTAAAAGGGAACAAAATAAAAAGAAATAATAAACCCGTAGAGATTTCAGAGGAAAATTTTAGTATTTGAAGTTTTATAAGAATTAAAAAAAATCATAGGCTCATTTTTATAATCTTAAACTTAAACTTTAACTAAACTCTTAACTAAAAATCGAGAGTTTCACCGCGGACTTTTAGTTTTAAGGTTTTGGTTCAATTAAGCGAATTTGAAAATGATTGTCTAAAGGCAACTTGGCATCATTTTAGTTTTAAAATTCAAATTCAAGATAAACTAAAATAGCCCAGTCAATAATTACAAAAAAAAGGCTAAATTCGCAAAGCGCATTTTTTGATATGTTGTTGGGGCATGTTAGAGTAGTCTGTAGCTTAGTTTGCAACTTCGAAAAACCTGATCTCGCTGCAGGAAAAATGCAACAGAGAAAAAAAAAACGCAAAAATCACCCCACTTTTTCCGACATTTTCCTTTATAACTTTGGAAATATCAAACTTAGGAAAAAACCATCCACTATATTCTTGTTTGTTATAAAATTTTCACAAAACCACATTAGTTTAAAATTCATGTATGTTATATTTGAGTTGCTATCTAACCATGAGTAAAATTAAAAATTTTGAAAAACTAAGTAATCTTAAAGCTCTCAAAAAATAGGTCAAAAATTGTCCTATTGTGCTCAAAATTTGCAATCAAATAGCCTAGAGTATAATAAGACAAAATTTGAAATTCTATCCAAATCGGTCAAATAGTTTTAGCAAGAAACATGATGTTAACTAAGTGCAACAAGCAATGTTTGCATCATTGCTGTGGTGAAAGTAGGACGCTTAAATTTGGCACTTATTTTTGTACACGAACTCGGAACCCTTAACTATGATAAAAATAAAGTTGCAATATTTATATCATAAAGTGGGGTGATTTTTGCGTTTTTTTCACTGTTGCATTTTTCCTGCAGCGAGCAAAGGTTTTTCGAAGTTTCAAACTTAGCTACAGACTACTCTAACATGCCCCAACAACATATCAGATATGCAGAACTACATCGTACTTTGCGAATTTATTGTCGAATTTGACTGGGCTAAAATGTTTATCTTTCATAATAGTTTTAAAAAAGTTAAGAAATGGAAAATAAAAGTCTTGTTCAGAAGAAAAGACATGTGCTTGATTACACAAAAATAATAAGACCTGATGTACAGTGCAGTGGAAAAAAAGCAGCACTATGCGGGAGCAATTCAAGACAAAAAGAAGTTCCCATTATCGTTCTTCAGACTTTGGAACCGAATTAATTGCTGAACTCAAGTTTAAACTAAAATAAGTGAAATGAAAAATTTATTTTTAAACATTCTTGCACGTTCATTTAACTCGATAAAAAATGGTTCTATTCTACAAAGGTAGAAAGCGATAATTTTGGTGCTAACACATCCTATTTTTTTGTTTTAATCTATTTAAAGACAATTCCAATGAAACGGTAGATAAGTATCAAATTTTAGGAAAATGACCCAGCCCCTCAGTCTATAAAAAAAAAAAACAACAAAAGCGACAAAAAACAATTACAGGACACACTATTAACGTGTTCTGTATCATCATAATTTGATATCTGAACAAATTTTTGAATTTAAAATTTTTACACTTACGAATATTGGCTAAGGCAGTGTGTCAATGGCGTTAAAAGTGCGTTAAATTTGATCCCATGGCTTAATTTTTACATTACTGAGGTGAATACAGTCATCAAAATTTAACCTGCTCTGGAACTCGTTTAAATTTCAACTAGTTGATAAATGTTGACGTTTGCTTTACTTACACCATCGACCTATTAAACCTGGACTGCTAGGAGCCAACATCACGATGGTTTCCTTTATTAAAAAAAAAATTGATACACTAGCGGCAATTCGAAATCGACTTAACTTGATCACATTAAGTTAAATTTAGTATGTGACTTTCACACGCTCCAATTAACTAACGCTTATCAACCAAAATCGGGTTATTAGCGATATCCATGATTAGGAACTCATACTTTGGATTTTTTGGAAACAATTTGATCAACAATAAACACATTCGACGATTTCCCAGTTTCAATAATCATTGATTAAAACGGGCTATACATAATCAAACCTGATGCCAAACAATCAACAGTATCAAACAAAATTTGTGAACAAAGAACGTGTTTGTCAAACAGAGAGTAGACACTATCAATCGTGAACAGATTTGTCAAACCGGTTTGATAATGTGTACCCCGCTTAAGGCACTATTGGCGCTTTTAATCGGTGAAACTATATTTAATGCAACTTTTGTATGAGAATGACGATCGACTAGCAGTCCAGTTATACTAGGTCCATGACTGCCACAGTCAAAATACAATTTCCGCGTTCAAGATCGTATCCAAAGCGATTTGGATAGATTTGTGTTGTAATTCCTTCTGAAAAAAGCTATTGCAACAACAAATCAAGGTATCTGAACATTTTTGAATAGGATGACACGGTCTGGGCTACGTTTCATCACGCAAGGAACGTGAATGGGAAATGTATGTTTTAAAAAATTCCATTTAATGCAATTGACACAGCCATACCCTTCAATTTTATTCACCCCTATAAAAACGGATTAAATTTAACTTGGATCAAATTTAACCAAAATTTTAACGCAGTTGTCACACGGCCTTAGAAAAATATCAATTTAGAATTGAATTGCACTTTTGAAATTTTTTCTTTCAAACCAAATTGTTTTATAGGCAAGTTATATCCATCATTAAAAATCTAAGCAAGAATGATCATTTGACGAATTATTCTTCTGTTTATGAAGAAGCTGGTTTCGTCCTTTTGTAATATTTTGGAAAGTACAATTAATAGAACCATTTGGGTTTCAGCGTTTGCCTTAAAATTAATAAGAGCATTGATAGCTGAAATCAAAACTAGAAGGTTGTACATAAATACGAATAGTGTTAAAAAAAATTAATTTCATTTAAAAATAATATAAATGAACGAAGGATCAAAGCATGATACTTGTTGTTTTTGTAGTTGCCTTACTTTTTTTAAACGTAGTTGCCCTACATTTTCTAAATTAAAAAGGCTTCACAGTCACTTTTGTACAAAGTCCATTTATTTAAGAAAATAATTTTTAAATTGGATTTAACCTCGGTGGCTTAAAAAGAGATAAGTCTCGGTTTTTGATTGAAAATTCCCTAATGGACTTGACAGCTTTAGAGTTGCCCTGACAATTCTATGCTTAGTTTAGTTCTTAGGGTTAGATGTTTTATATTAAGGTTTCTTGTTAATGATTGATTCCTGATCCCGCTTTTGTACAATTATCTCCTAGCTTTAGTAAATAAATATAAAATTGAATACATTTTGTGGCGCAACGGCTGGCAAAGAACGAGCACATAGTGACTAAAAACTGACAACCATTCCAGTGTGCGCGTGTCGACAGGAATGGAAGGGAAATAAAATTTTATGCCGAACCCGAACGGCTAGACGAGAAGCACTTATTCATGAGAAGTGATACTCTTGGAGGATTAGTCAATTCATCGCAAGAGCCAGTAGCCCTGAGAAAAAACATTTTAGTTTTATGGTGGACGAGGCTGGGAAGCGAACCCAGACTTTCAGCGAGACAGTCCAACGCAATACGGGCTACTCCTAGCTTTAGTCCCAAACTCATTTTTTCATCAAAATCCTTCGGAGTTCTCTGGAATTAATTAAGCTTTTAGGAAATTAGTTATTGTTCGTGCATATTGTTAAGTCCCAACTACGATTTGTTATCCCATTCGCGTCCAGCCTTAGCCCCGAGATCATTCTTTAATCAAATTCGTTGTGCTTAGCATGGTATTTGGGGAATTATTTGTTCTTTCCGTCTACATGTATAGTACTTACATTTTGTATTAACTCCGATTTATTTTTTTTCGCCCAACTCTTTGGATCTAAGCTTCGAACTTTTTCTTGTTAAATTATTTTCAGGCTCAGAAAAAAAACATTATATAGCTTGGCCTTTTTTTGTCTAATAATAATTCCTCTTAGTGTCACTTTGCATTGTATTGCTTTTATTATTCATCCGCCACTGCCAGGGAATTTTTAATATAAATCCCCAGGAAAGGAATTACAGTGGTGGTCCAGTATATCGAATGCTGATATAACGAATGATCGATATAACGAACATGTTTTTCAAGTCCATTCGGTATTCTGTATAACGAACAAATAACGAATTTCAGAAAATGAAAAAAAAAAAAAAAATGAGTGTAAGTGTTTTAATATCGACTAACATGTATGTTCATGATAATATTCGAAGATACATACACAATTTTTTTTTCTCTTGCTTAGTTATGTCCTACGTATTCGTCTTCGTGTAAACAGTTGCTCCGTTCGCTATGCACAAAACTGTAACGGACTTTTATTCCCATTTTTTGTTGTTTTACGGTTTTTGGCGCCTAGAATATTTTACATGGTTCATCAGTTTCATGTCTGATGCTGAATAAGAAAGTTTCTGCAAGATGTCGTCGCGCAAACGTCTTACAATGGAAGCAAAAATTAAAATCATGGACGAATATAAAAGAGGAGTTTCGCTTTCGGACATTTCGAAGAAGTTTGGAAATCCAAAGTCTAGCATGCACTATCAAGAAAAATGAGAGCAAGGTTCTCAAAAATCTGAGAAATACAAACTGTGGATCTTTTCGTTGACGATCATTAAACAAGGGTGAAAATCAAATGGAAACCGCATTGTACAAATGGTTTATTGCCCAACATTAGAGTCACGTTCCTATTCCTTAAATGTTCTATTATATGTAAATGAAGTTAAATATGTTTTTTTTTTGTATTCTATTAAGTGAAGTATGTATTTATTTTTTTTATGTAGTATGAAATAAAATAATGAAAAAGACAATAATCGTAAACAATTATTGTACTTTCTATTTACCTAAAGATTTGTATGAAAAAAACGTTTCGATATAACGAATTTTCAATATAACGAATAAACTCTGGACATTATATCGTTCGTTATACTGGACCACCACTGTATATGAAAATATAATATTTGTATTCAAAGTGATCACGCATCGATCGCCAACTCGCGTCCTCCTCTTTTGCTGGGTCATCTAAAATTCATAAATCCTTCTAAAGTCAACAGATGCCTCTAGCAAAGCACACCACTTCCCAAATTGAAACCCTCCACTTAGTTTAAATAAATAATAAAATCCCTTTAGAAGTCTTGTGTCAACTTAAATAAGAGCACCCAAAAGGACTATGGACGACGACGACACGACAATTGTTCTAGTTTTTCTCATATACGCTAGTGGGTAGATATATCTTTAAAATGCAAAGATGCAAATTCTTGAACAACATTTTTTTTTGTCAAACTCTAACTATTTGCGCAAAAGTCTACCACATTTAAAATGTAGGTAACGCTTAGTTGTAGAGCAAGCAAGCAAGTAAGTAGGTAGTTCTGTCGGACTGTCAGCTTGATTGGACCCTCATTTTGTGTGAAAACCCAGGGCAGAAGGATTTTTATATAAAGTTGTTCCAATTCATTATTTTTAATTTCTTTCTTTGTTCTTCACCGACGACGACGACGCGCAGCAAGTGGAAGTGGAATGCGAGGGCATTCTCATTTAGTAAATGAATTCAGGCTTGACTCGAAGAGTCCTTGGTGAAATGAACTCTAAACCTCGACTAGATGGGTAAAATGTAGTCCGTAACATAAATAGTTGACAGTGCTTTTGAAAAGAGGTATAGGTTCTTAGGTTTGGTGTAGGTTGTGACTCCGTGTACGAGTAGGTCGGTATAGTAGTGGGTGGCAGCTTGAAGAAGAATCTCTTCAACACATAAAATATGTTACTAATTTTTTTTTTCGTTTATGTTCGTTAAGGTATGTGGACTGCCATAATAAATGTCCTGTCACACATGTCTTCATCCTTGAAGCTTCATGCTTTTTCTTCTTCCAAATTATAAGGATTGTGTCCTCGTACAGTCAACTTATTCCATTTCTCAAAATACATACTACTCACTCCTGTTCCTGTTGCTGGGCTTGTAGCATTTTAATTGTAACTAACCTATGTTGTACCTATATGTATATTGGTATATGGGTAGGATATGTTGGTTGTGAGTTTGTTCTAGTGTAGCGTCTTCTCATTTAGCCACAATTAATTATTGTGTGCTTTTCTGCCAGGTGAGATCTTTTTAATTATAAAAAAAGGAAGATGAACATCACGAAAGCCTTACTATTCCAACTCAACCACCCAAAACTGTCAGCAGAACTTATCTAAGTGTTATAGTTAGAGGACTCTTGACTTATCACAGTGGAGAGGGTGGGGGAGATGATGGTTGTTATTAAGAGATTGTTTGGTGCAAGGGTCTCACGGCTATAAATGAAGGCATTTCACTCAAAATTAGATTTCCCCTAAATGAACGACGACAACGACATAACATGTAGAATTGTAGACGTACATCTCTACACATAGGAATGGATCGAGCAGCAACGGTATATGAGGATTTAAATGCGCAAAAGACTAGAATCTTTGCAATGCAGTTTCGAATACATACTTATTTTGGATGTGACACATTTGGATATAATATACGCACACACACACATACACTCGTGTCACCTTGAGTGCAACTGAGTGTCAAGTCAATCTCGATTCCATCCAACTCTGATGTGAGCCTGTTTTGTGTGCGACATTTTAATTAAAGCTGTGCGAAAGCAGGTTAACATAAGACATTTCCCGACAACTTTAGAAATCTGGGCCTGAAATTAAGCCTCTAAATTTCTAAGTGACGGTGTATGGGCTATACGATGGTTGCCATTTAGTTAATATAAAAAAATGTCTCGTTATTTGGTCGAACTTCTGAGAATACGTGTCAGGTTAATTATTTTGAGTCATTTTGTCGATTTTGAGTTAAGAAATTTTGGAGTTTTCTAGATATTTCTCGGGTAGCCGGGTAAGGGTAACATTTACCCGGCTACCCGAGAAATATCTAGAAAACTCCAAAATTTCTTAACTCAAAATCGACAAAATGACTCAAAATAATTAACCTGACACGTATTCTCAGAACACCAGACCGTTACTCGGGTACTTAGGTACCCTGTGCCTTTCGAGTACCTGATTACCCAGGTATCTAACCGCATAAGGTTATTTCGCTACCCGATGCATTTCGAGTACCAACCGGCTAATACCTGAATAATCGGGTAACCGGTTAGCCGGTTATAGTGGGTACTACCTGGTCGATTTTTAGAGCACTCATTTTTGCCTTAAGTTTACTTAAGTTACTTAAATTTTTTTTTTTTACAGAATTATAATTTTATTTGAGTGACTATAAAAAATTAAAATTGAGTTTATTGAAGTAAATAAATGAACATTTAAAGTAAGTGTTAACAAGGCTGCAAGTAGTATGCTTTGGGGGGTTCTGGACCATCCTGGACTGGTACCATTTAAATCGGTCTTGTAACTTTCTTTTAAATAATCGCAATACGCCTTTTAAGAATCCTCAACCTACCTTGGCAATTTAAAAAGATATGCAAGTCTCCAAAATACCCTACTTAAGTGTGCTTTGGAGAGTTCTAGATTCTCTCAACGCACCGGCACAATTTGCAGTAAACCAACTGCAATTTACAACTCTAAATTAGCATTGGTACCTTGGGAAGTTCGAATCATCTGAAACTCTCCAAAACACCCTACCTTCTTCAATAATTTAAGTAAAAAGCTGAAATACAAATGATGATAAAACATTATGGATTTAAACTACTATAAAGATTTAATTTTGTTTTTCTTTTGTAGGGAAATGGTTCCTGCTGAGTATAAAACGAGTTTTCCAGCTTGCAATAATCTTGAAAGAAGTGCCATAAATAGTTTTTTTTTTGTTTATTTTATTGCAATTATAGTTTTTGACATTTTTTTTTTTAGTAAAAGACCGTTGTGTCTTTTTTTTAAGAAAGCTATGGGTAATGAACAAGGACCAAGATCCTGAAAGGTCGGAAGTTCCCTTATTTACTAAGCAAGTAAACACAAGCAAGAACCCCACAAGTGGAACATTAGGTGAAGCAGTTGAGTGGGAGAGTTGTGATCCCCCTCGAGATCATGACAATCGCCGGTTAAATGACGAAGAAGAAGTAAACACCACAAAAAAAAACTAGGTCGTCAGGAATCTATATAATCCCGAGTTAATATTTTCCTTCACTTACTTCTCAGACCAATATTGCCAATTAACTTTGTTAATAATAAAGACAGGATTTTATGTTAGTTCTAAGAACTTATCAATATAAAACATTTTGTTGGTCCTTCAAGCCGGATTTTTCCGGCTCAGAACTTATTAATGCTCGGTGGCACTGTCCATATGGAATTGCTACATCAAGAAGTACTTAGTCGACTATGTTATGAAAAAGCTCGTCATTAGAAACCGAAGTTTACCCAGGTTGACTTAGAAGTTAATTCCACAAAAAATCAGCCACATTTTCAAAGGGATGGTTTTATTTGTTATCAATTCCATTGAAAGAAATCCATTTTGTGCAGTCCCACTTCAGAAAAATCCATTCGGAACTTCAGAACTTAAGGTTGAAAAAAAGTCGTGTCAAAAATGTGTGCACCTTTGTTTTCCTTTTTAAAAAAAACACCTGGCAACCTTATCTATAGTTTTATACTTATCTACCAGGTTAATAAGTTTCTATTTCTTGCTTTGTTTCCCATTCTTATTCCATTGTGCGCTGCTGCTACGAAATTTAAGTGAGTGCACCACTGATGTATAAAATGATTTTGATGAATGCTATAAAGTAAACCCCTACGTACCTATTTTCCTATTCGTTTTTCCTATTTCCCTACATTACCGGGATTGGGACTGCTGCTCTATCTCTTTGCAAAAAAGCTTCACACACATATAGGGCAATTTCCCATCATTGCTCATACATATGTGTGTGTCGCACTGATATAGTGGTTGTCACAGATGCTATTTCAGGATTGTATGACAGAAATTGTAAGGATTCCATGAGCGGAACACTATACCAGTACCATGGCTACACATCTAGCTGCTAGAGAAGGTCTACGGCAAGGGAATTTTAGAACACAGAACTATACTCATTTGGAGTATAGATAGGCAGATACATATAACTACCATAATGTAGAAAGGCGGAAAGGATATACCTACCTATGTACCTACAGAGACGTAGGGTTCAAAAGGGAAACGTAACTCTTGCTTCTGTTCCTGAATGCTGATGCTGGTAGCACTTGGAACATTTTTCGGTAACATGAACCTATACAGTACATACTGGTGTACATTGTACTAGGTACCTTTTGGAAACTGGGAAAATTGTTTTCACCGTTTGAATATACGAAGAATGTGGGTGGAGTTGCACCCAATATCACCAAAGCACTCGCAACATTTAAACGGGTGATCTGATGAAGAAGAACAAGAAGAAGCAAAAGGGTAGCAGCAGGCAAAACAGCGACGGCTTTTGTTCTAAATTATGAGGTTGACTTTTTAGTCAGTTTTTGATTGATTACGTGCGGTGTGTCTTTGTATAGTTTTGCATATGTATATGCAGAAAAGTATAATCAGAGATAGACGTGCAAGCGGTATAGAGGTAAGAATTTCCAGCGAATGTTCTAACAAATGGGTTAGGATTTGCAATCTTAATTAGTGCGGTGTTTTCTTTATCTTTATTGGATATTTTTTGTTTTTGTTTGTGTTGAATTTTTTACTGTCATGAGTCAGTGTTTGTCTTCCAGCTTTTGGTTTATATATTTGAATAATTTATTTTGATTGAGGTTATATATAGCAAAGTCTGTTTCAATTTTAAAAGTATTCATTTTTGGGGAAAAAATAGGAGAAAGTTAGGAAGAGACGCCTACGTAAATGATAAAAATGTGTGCTTTTTGTACAAATACGAGTATGTGTGTGTTGTGGTATTTTGTCAAGTATAAAATGTAAGTGAATTTGTGTTAAGATTATCTGTTTAAATACCTACTTTACTAAGCTAAACTTTACTTAACGGATTCCCAGCTCCCGAACTTTCAAGGGTATCAGCTTAAGACGCTGCAGCTTTTCATCCAATACGTTTCCAAGCTTCCGGACCAAGAAATCTGGCTTCTAGTCATTCAGCTCTTGGATCCTCGAAAGATTGGTCATTAAACTAGAGTGGTGGTTGTCATATTCGGACAATTTGTCTTCAAAGCTGGTGGATTTCCTTGTCTGATCGTTTAATGTTCATTGGTTAGAAGTGGCCAAACCAATGTTGTTTAGACTACATCTGCATTTTGGTATAGCTCATAAAGTTAGGAGCTATATCCACTTCCTACCTCTCCTTCCCGAAAGTATCGAAATCGGCTGATGGCACCAAACGTACGTAAAAGAAAGATAGCTCGTACCCCACTCTAACCAATCAAACGATGAACCCGAATTTGCTTGGATTGCTCGCAGATTTCCATGTACAAAAATGGATATGTATTGAAAAATTAGTTTTTCAGGGCTACTGTCCCTTGCGAGGAATTACCAAATCCTCCAAGAGTATCACTTGTTATGAAAAAAGTGCTTTCTCGTCTAGTCGTTCGGATTCGGCATAAAATTGTTGGTCATCTCCGTTCCTGACACGCGCACACAGGAATGGTTGAGAGTTGTAAGTAACTTAGCCCTGGTTCTTCACGAGCTGTTGCGCCGTAATATTTTTGTTTTCTATTAGTTCCAAAAACTACCCAAAACAGTCCACAGATTGCATTATATTTTGTGTGCCAATTTTTGACAGAAATTTAAAATGCATAGAAATTCAGAGCAGATTAAAGCATCAAGATGCAGAACAACGGCCGAAACAGTCTTCCGATCAGTTCTGATCGCTAAAACGGCCGATTTGAGCGATTTGAAGTTTTTTGTCAAGCTGAAGTAGCAAATGATTCCTAGCTTTATTAAGTTATCATTCCTGGAGTTACTGCTGTCCATTTCTTAACTATCTTGAAGTTGCTGGTATCAATAGTGACGTTTTTTCCGGGCCTGTAGTGGACAGATGCGTGTTTTATTTGTGTTTTGATAGCAAGTGCTTGGTTTACTTTAAGACAAATTTAGCCTTTTCTTCAATAGCCATGAAAGATTCTAAAACAGCACGTTAGGAGTGGCCAAAATGATGTCAATATCTTCCATATTTCCTAACAGTTGGATGGATCTGTTGAAGATATGGCTGACCGTGTTAACTCCTGGTATGTATCCCCTTGTTAGAAATTGCATCATTTTTTCTTGTTATGACTCAGGACAGAACTGGATCAGTTCTACCGAAATAGCCATGTAAAGCTACCAACAATGAATGCTATCATACGTGGCTATGAACTTGATGCGGAGACGTTTTGTTTCACCCTATCTGGATTTTCTTCAGTCTTCAATGTGATGATTTGGTCTGTGGTCGACTGATACTCTCCAATTAATATTTTGCAGAACAGTCTCATTTGCTTACAACAAACTTTGGAAAAGGATTTTATATACAACAAAATTGGCAGGGATAAGCTTCGATATTTCTTGCAAGACATATAAGGATGATTGCCTTTTTACTGATAAAGACGGAAGCCTAATTGGACTGTCAGCACCATACAAAAAAAAACTGGGTCTTTATTAATTTGAGGTGTGTTGTCTTCGTGCCCTATCACTCGCTTTTTTTTATGTCCATTTAATAAGTGCTAAAAATGCTGTATAAAAATAATAAAAAAAAAAGATGGAAGTGAAGTTGAACATAAACAACATGGGATTCACAGTCAAAGTTTAAAATTTTAAATCCATAGAGACTCAATAAGCGTTGAAAGCTTGGGTGTGGGTTATCTCTAAGTTTAAAGCCAAAGCATTATGTTTGGAAATTCCGGGTTACAACTCCTCGCCTCGTTACAAGTGGCGCCCAACGTGGAGCTACTGCACATACTGGCAAGGAGCACCAGCCATGGTGGCACCTTTGGCAAACACAGCTGATCCACCAGAGGGTCAGCAAAATTGTTCACCTTCTTCCATTGGGAATCAATTATTCTTTTGAGACGAACCAAAACCTTAGTTTACTTTGTTTTAACCCGACTTTGTACTTCTTTTCTGGCATGACTTACTATTTACTTTATAACTGTTCAATGCTTCGGTAGGAAATTTGTCCTAAAACAAACTGACGAAAAAAATGAAACAGTCCTAAAAAGTTCATTAAGAAATGACGTAGTTGCGTTATAAGTGTTCAGTGCTTCTGTTGTGAGTTTTTCCTGAGAAATCTGTCAAAATTTATGAAGATTTAAGAAAATTTCCTTTTATCTGTCCATTTAATGATTTTTAATACTTTCCCTCAATGAACATACCTATCATGGTCCAAACCTCATCTTTTTTTAGAATTTAATCATCACTCACTCTCGTTACTTCTTTTTCACGGATCTTCTATTTCTTCGCAAACAAAACAATTTCACCATTCAAAAAAATTTCTTTAATTTAGTCAGAGTGATAATAATTTTTTTTTAAAGGAAGTCTACATAAACCTACCCCACCTTTCCTCAAGAAAAAAACCTGTCATCATTACCTTTTATGTGCTTTTCAATAAGCGTGTTGCTTTCACTCACGTTTAACCCAGTAGGTGATTTTTAAATTATTTTTCATTCAAAAATGAAAAAAAAAAAAACTCTTAACGTGCTAACATGGGTGTATGTATATTTCTTGCCTTAGGTCCTTCCTTTTTTTCCCCTCTGATGAGTGTTGAAACGATAGGGTATGGAAATTGTAGAGGTGTGTATTTGTATGTACATCCGTTCATTTGATATGTTACAAGAACTAATCATAAAGAAGAAAAATGATAAAAAAAAGTGGATTTAATTTTATAAAAATTCATCATACACACGGCACACATCACAAGGGCACATCATCATATTTGATATTATATTTAGCATACATCCCTTCAACACCCATCCCCCATTCCCTCCATTACAGGTTAACGAATACGCGCCTACCACGACGCCAACGATTCAACAACGTCAAGCAAATTGATGAAAACGGTATCAAAAGAAACGTGTATTTTTTTAAACATGAAGTAGTCTGATCGAAGTAAAATATCCTTCTCATAAGTATTCTGCATAATAAAATAAAAAATGAAAAAATATTAACTGGGAAAAAACAATTTTTATGAATTAAATAAAATTGATACAAAATTCATCAAGGACGACTTCTTTTCAAGTGCCAGACATAAACTCATCGTTTGATCGTTTTTCTTCATACGTCTACTTTAGTTAGCTTGTTTTTTTTATTATTTTACTAACCAAACTTTTTTGATGGCAGATTACCTGGCTTAGTCCTCCATCATCATAAAACCGCCATTCATATATTCAACCACCCATCATCACACCCTTCTTCAGTTATTTTTATTCTGTTTGCTTTGAATATTATTTTGTTAAAAAAAAAATATACCTACCTAATTTCAAAAAAGATACAAGAGTTCTAATTCCAGCCACAAGCCAATGTGGTGTTTGGTATGGTATACCCACTTCTTCATGTTAGATATTTTTATGAAATATATTTTTATCCAGGAAACAAATTTAACTTACCTTAGCTGTAAAAAAAGATGACTTGCAGGAATTTTACTGTTTATCAGATCCTCTTTGACATATTTATCCAAAATGTTTTCAAAATTATCTAGGGATTCTAATTTTATATCTGTTAGACCTTACTTTTTACTATAAAGCCCATACGACTCTCTGAAAATAGGTTTGTCTACTTTAAAGTCAAGATGCAGTTTTTTTTTTTTAAGAGGATGACAGCAGAAAGACTTAAAAAAACTCAGAAGATAAAATATACATAATTTTCATTTAATCTAAATAAATTCACTCAATTTTGTGAATTAACTCGGGTTTAACTTTAACCCCGCACTCTAGGACTTTCTTTTTGATTTCAATTCTGCTGGATCTATAAACGAGACACAATAAGTCACTACCGCGTACACGTACAAAGTGGGATGTTCAACGACACGTGAGCACGCCACATACAATTGACCATGTGAGAAACATGGGAATTCAAGATTAATGCCACAACAATCCCTCAATTGTCCTTGCGACTTATTAATTCTCATAGCGAAAGCAAGACGCTTAAATACGAATGGCAGGTCGCTCGAATGACAAATATCGTGATACAGTTTGTGGCTTCGTTTTCATCCATCAAGGATTCAATTGCAATTTCTTTACATATCCCCATAAGACCGACGACACCTTCGGGCAAGTGTTCAATTCATCTGTCGGATTTTATGTTGAAATGACAGGCATCCTATGAAGAAAATAACATGACAGCATAATCATTGCGCCACTGAAACGTCTTTATTTCGTATATCTTTCAACATACGATTAAGGGCTTCTCATACACGTTTGTCAGCCATTGGGCACTTGTCGTAGCTGGTAATTTTATATTGTTGCAATACTTTGACTTTCGCCATCGCAGACTTCTTTGAAATGTTGCATGTAAGTTCTTCATCCACTTGCAGATTTAATAGCAATTTCAATGCAGAATGGTTCGACCCCCTTCTTACAACGTAGAATCAATCCCCTAAGATGCCAATACAAAAGCAATTTTAGATCGCGTACGAATCGCATAGTCAAAATCAGTGAAAACAGACAAAATAAATTCCAATTCCACTGAAAGCATCAAGAAAATGCCACTAAGTTTGCGTCAATTCATTGAACACCTTGACTCAATACGAATCGATTAAATACATTACTCGGTCGAGTCTGTAACTTTGACATCTGTCATATTGATATCTGTAACTTTGACATCTGTCACTTTGACATCTGTCACTTTGACATCTGTCACTTTGACATCTGCCACTTTGACATCTGTCACTTTGACATCTGTCACTTTGACACCGGTCACTACGACATCTGTCACTTTGACATCTGTCACTTCGACACCAATCACTGTGAAATCTGTCACTTCGACATCTGTCGACATCTATCGCTTTGACACCTGTCATTCTGACATTTGTAGGTGACTTTGACATCTGCCACTTTGAAATTCACTTTTACATCTGTTACTTTGACACCTGTCACTTTGACAACTGTCACTGTGACATCTGTCAATTTGGAACCTATCACTGTGTCATCCGTCACTTTGCCATCTGTCGCTTTAACATCTGTCACCTTGGCAGCTGTCACTGTGATACCTGTCACTTTGACATCTGAAAATTTCCGGAATATTCCTACATTGTGACCTTCCTTGGGCCAATACAAATCCACCGAACCCAAAATCGTGAAAATCGAACGATTCATTCTGGAGATATCCTACCGAAAAACGAAATGTGCGCATACAGCAACACCTTGTGAGAACTTTAAGATATTTTTCCTAAACCTTCGTGGAATAATTACAAACAATCCCCCACAGGGATGTATCCAATTTGGTCCAGCCGTTTTCAAGTTTTAAGCAGCCGCACAAACTATGATCCATTTTTTGTATATAGATTTCATATTCAAAAAATAAAAAAAAAAATTTTTAATTTTCACGAAACAAACAAAACAAGCAAAATCGGCGAACAAGTAGGGGCAATTTAATAAAATCAATCAAAACTTTGTCGTGCTATATCTTGAAAATTTTTTGACTAACATGAAATCTTAATAAACAGAAATGGAGGAAATTTTATGTTCTATAAAAACTATCTAAACTGATTTTGGTTCGGATGGACATTGGGTGAGATAAACTTGAAAACCCGTTTTTAAAATTGAAAATTTGCTGGTTTTTCAACAATAACTTTTTATAGAAAAAAAATTTGACGACAAAATTTGTAGAGAACATGTTAACCTACAAAAGTAATTAAAAAAAAACAATTCTACGACTAATAGCGGTTGAGAAAATTGAGTTAACACTTTAAACACCTTTTTCAAAATAGTGGAAGACTACGCAGAGTGTTTTTTTTTATTGGAAAAGTGTGGTTTAGAATTATAGCAAGGAGTTAGACTATAATTTAAACAAAGAGGTAATCTCTACAAAGACGATAGATACTTAACTTCATAATCCAACAAACTTCCTATTGAATGCGGATACCTGTAGCTAAGATAATTTAAATTAAGAGAATATAAAATATTAATTTTTTTTTAAATTTTTATATTACATTTTGATTTTCCATCTTGCTTCTTATTTATATTTTAGTATTGAGAAAACTTTCTGTAAATGCAGAAAATAGCTATTTAAAAATGAATTAGATTTCTCGTATTTCTTTTTTTTTAAACCCAAAAGCTGTTTCTAGTAATTTTTTCTCGTTGGCATTTATCATCTATGTTTAATAATTTTATTTTGTATTTGTTTTCTTACATTTTGCTTGTATTTCCTCTTTTGTAAGCCCCGTCAAGACATAAAACAAAATTGTTGACTATTAAAATCGTATCAACAAAGCCCCAGATGGTGGAGAAGTAGGTTTAGTCATAGTTGTTATACTTTTAGTTTATTTATTTCAAAGTCATTGCCAGAGTTACCATGAGTTCAAATTTGTCTAGCTACATTATAGCCTTTTTTAATCAAAAATGTAGGAATACAATTTTTAAATGAAATAGCTTAACTCAAATTTTTAATCCACTCGTAGGTAACTCAATTCAATCTGTGCATAGAATTAGTTTGAACAATTTTTTTTCTTAATTTTTAATTTGAAAAATTATTTTTTTTTTTAAGAAACTATTTACTAAAAACATAGTATTCAAAAATAAAACAAAAAAAGGGATATCTGACTTTACACAAAAAGTATAACAGTGCATTTTAGGTGTTACCATTGTTTATTAATATATTTTTCTTTTTAAAGTAATTTTTGTTTTAAAGAAAATCTTGTAATCAAGGAAACAGACGCCCCCTTTTTCATGGTTTTCGTATTGCCTCAAGTCTTCGACCCAACCTTCACGCTCTAGCTTTTTGTATTATCTTATTCAAATCTGGCTCTATAAAAACAACTTTCTATATTTTTTGACTTTATTAAAAAAGATTCTTTTTTTTTTTTTTTAATCATATTGTTGTTTTTGTTTTTAGAAAAATGAAGAAAATATCGCAAAAACGATCTAGAAATAATTTTAAAAGATGAATTCTGACACACTTAGGTTCTTACTTTTGAAATTATACATAAGAGCCTTACCTATTTTTGTCAAACATTTGTTTTTATTAAAATTGTTGGCATTTTCTAAAAGTTACTTCTTATTTTCCTCAATATCGTCGGCGTTGAATAAAAACTTCATCGTCTATTCACATAATTTTCATTTTAATTATATTTATATATTATATGGAGAATGTGGCAACACTGGTCACTTCCATAACTGGGTGTTGTATTTCAATGCCTTTTTAACTGTATTAAATTTACTTTGTTACGGCCATATTGGAATACATACGCAATTATACCAAAACGAGAGGGAGGAATATAGAGAAAGAAAGATTTAAAAAAAGAAAAAAAAAAAAAAAAAAAAATAGACCGTCAATTAGTTTTTAATGAATGAAATCGATTTACTATCAAATTATTTGCGGTTGAGTTTGACACTATTTTATTTTTTTTTTGTATCTTTTTTTTCCTCATCAGTTTTCGTTTTGTGCAAAGCTTTTCAATTATACTTTAGTTATCTACCAAATTGAATTTCTCTAAATAAAGATAGGTACTCGTACACCTCCGAGTTATTAGAAGTGAAATTAGCAACACGTAGACTTCTTTTTACGATGTAATAAGTGACGATAAAAATTTCTTTTTTAAGGAAGAAGATAACAAAAAAAAATGTTGCTTGAGACTGTTAAATTGGCGTTAAATCGCATTTTTTGAATAATGAAAGCTTTCGGTCGAGCTATCACCATGATGAAAATAGGTAGAAAAAAAAAACACACCCGGAAGGTCTGATTACAAAGTGTGGCGGTTTTTCAATCTAATGGCAACGAAGCAGGAAATAAGAAAAAAATGTAGAAAATCTAGAAAATCGTACCTATATATAATAGTGTTACGCGTTAAATTGGTGATGTTATATCCCATAATATATAGACGTGCCTTAAGGGGATTGATATAACTATTTAATTTAAGAAAAGTCATGACTAATAAACTGGTAGTTGTAGTTTGTATGTTTACGCCTTGATGGTATTTTAATGAGTAATAAATTGTTTAAACTTGAATTGCAATTGCAAACAAAAAAAATAAACAATTCATAGTAAGGAATGCACCATGCACGTGCCTCATTGATATGCTTTGCTGCTGCATTACATTTTTGCATAGGAATTTCAATAAAAATACTTGTATTCAAGTACATAAATATTGCATTTTTTCGATTAAGTTAGGATTTTTAATTTTAAACTTGGATACAATTTTATTTGGCTGAAAAAAAAAAATATTTAACACAAACACATTTTTGTTTTCAAAACTTTATTGATATAATTTTAATGATTCAAAAAAAAAATGAAATACTTGCTATTAGGAGTTTTTCGATTTTTACGTTCATTTTCATTTTTCCATTTTCTCATACCTAGCACAGGCAGATTGAAATTTTCTGCCAAAAAATATCAAAATGAAGATTTATAAACGTAATTATCTTTATTTTGGTATTAGCAATACTGGTCGCGAAAGTCTATTACCAGATCGTTTCGCCGCCGCACCGTCAATAGTTGTTCAAATTCAAAGTTGAATGTCAAATATATCAGTTTTTCGCTTATAACTCCGTAACGGTAAATGCTATCGAAAAGTATTTTATAAAAAACTTTTAGATCTTGATATCTGCAAGAGAAAAAGTTCCAACTGCTCATCGTTAAGAAAGATATTGAAATTTCAAAAACAAAACGTAAAATTTTTTAACGGTGAGTCGTAGGAAAAAAATTGTTCTCAACTTTTTTCTTCCAAATGGCAAGATCCTTCAAGCTTTGTTTTAATTACTTTATCTTAGCTTATTATATAAAGACGAAATGTATTATGTTTGTCCGGGGCAATCTAAAAAAGTATTTAACTGATTTAAGTGAAACAAATTTTATAATTTTCTCGATGTCCATGAGAGTGTCTAAAGCTATTTTTATTTCCTAATTTGTTTAATTTCTTAGAATATTAATTTTTCTTTAATTATTGTTCAACTATTTTCGTTCAGATTGACCCAAACATTGTTCGGATGAAAAAGTATAATTATTTAATGAGCTCGTAACAATAATTTTGATCCGTTATGGAGTGAGTACAGTTTTTTAACATATTTTCTGCACTCATTACACACACATAAAAATTCCATGGAGTAATCACGTAAATCTCTGTTGGTTTTCTGCGATGAATATATGATTAAGTAGTATGTAGTGAGTAAAGCTTGTCAGCCGTATTCAATGAACGTATTACATGGATATGTATTCATTACATAAATAACATGCACTAGTCTTCTGAATAACAATAATATAGGTAAGCATTACATAAATAATATGTACTCATTACATGGACAGTTAATACATGAATGATGTACCAATTACATACATAATATGATTAGTTTGCATTACATAGCTAATTTATGTACTCATTACATAAATATGTTGTGAATACAATGCATCTGTACTCATCAGAATCAACTGTTTAATACCTAATTGTGATTGAAATAAATTCTTACAAAGGGTTTAAATTTACTCAGACATGATAATAAAGCCCTAGCGTGTTGCTTCATAGAACAAAGTCGGTGGTGGTAAAATAGCACTTATACTTCAAAAATAAAAATGTTCTTCTTATCAAAATTCACTACCTAAAATATCTATTTAAGGATTTTTAATAATAACAAAAATGCAAAAAAAAAAAAACACTTGAAAACCCAAAGTTCCTACTAAATTCACCCCATCATCAACATAGATAAACAAAAGGAATAATTAATCAAACCGGGAACTTATATAAGTTAAGCCGCAAAATATTTGTTTTAATTTATACAACATTTGAATTAAAATATACAAAAATATATAAACAGAGTATTGATGCCATTTTTGAAGAAGAAGAAGCTTCCAAAGGCAGAACGCTAGACCCAGAGTGATGTTTGAAAGTTTCATTTATCATTTATGTAACGAAAAAGGGGGAAGGATAAAAGAATGATACATTTTTACAGATAGATACTCGACTATACTATTTAGTCCTCGTATCTACGCGTTGTTCTTCTCAAAATGCCTTGATTACATATTCTTCTATACATTTTATTTTTGGTGTTGCGGCTGGTTGATGTTGATTGAAGATAAAAGGATTGCTTTCCCTGATAAAATTTATTCAAAAAACACCACATATATCAACACACAGCAGAAGTCAAGATTTTTGGAGCGTGAATTTTTTGTATTCAACTATTCATTCTCTGCGGTCCTGAATGGATTTGATTTCAATCATTTTCTTTCTCCCTTTTTTGTATACTTCTCTGTATAGATGTGTTTTTTTTTTTTTAATGAATGAATGAATGTTTGTGTGTGTTAAATAATTATTTTTCATCCCAAGAACAATTCATGGTATTTTGACCTAGTTTCTTATATAGAATTGAATTGTTATTGGTTTTTTGTTCCTTGTGTTCGCTTAACAATAAACCAACCAATCTTAGAAGTATTTTGATTTTTTTTTGTTTTTAATATTTTCAGTTCATAATGGGAGAAATAGAATTCGAGATTTATTAGGCGTTCATTAGAAATCCTCCAACCGCATTTTTTCTTTGTGTCATATTCAAAACCAAAAAAAAAAAATTCTAATTCTTAAGAATTTTTTCTTTCGATTATTATCTCAATTCGAAGAAATTTTATTTTCAGAATCGAAAATAAAAATTAAGATTTATTTAATTTATGTAGGAACGCAGAAAAAATGTCTTCATCCATGTAATTTTGACTATTAATCAATGTTTAATAGGGTGAAAATTTCTTTTTGTTTGGTTTGGCCGAAGTCAAATTTAATTAGGTTCCTACCTTTTAGTTGTGTGTCAATAATTCTCAAAAAAAAAAAAAAAAACTATATTTTTTAACTTAAAATTGTGAATATTTATTATGAAAATGCATGTTTGTTCTAACATATATTTTTGAAATATTTTTATATTTTGAAATTCCAACATATATTTAGACGTATTTCAAATAAAAAGTTCAAGTGACCTCAACTCTTTTATTTGAATTATATTCATTCGCTCCACTTAAAACCAAAGTAATTGTAATATTTTAATATATTTAAATTTCTTTTTCTTTATATTCAGACGTATTTGAATCAAAATAAACAATTTTTCTATTTGAATAAATAAATAAAACAATTTCTCTTTCTTTTTAATTTCAGGTAAGAAAATCATTACAAAATTACATCTCCATTAGATTTGTTTATGTATCGTAAGTAGAAACAAATAATTTTTATATGTTCAACTTGAACTCGAAATATTTTAACTTTTGTACTTCAAATCAAATTGCCAATTAAAATTAAACCAAAAATAGTTTTCTCAGATGAATTTCTGTACAAGCACAGATACTTTAGATACATCTAACTTTATTATCTGTGATATAAGGCCAGTAAGGTTAGCAGTTGTCGTGCGAAAGAGATATTGAAATTTTCAAAACACCCTGCGCAGAAAAACAATCTAGTTTTCGACAAGGCTTTAGAGAGTTTTATATAGATATTGACAAGGGGCAAGCAAGGGTAAGCAAAGACTAGAACAGGGGCCATGGCGATTTTAAGCCCGTTTGCCTCGTCAGTAAAAAAAAGGCTTATGTGGGACTTGATCCCGCGATCTCCTGCTTGTCAGTGTCTCTCGTGTAAATTTTTGGTGCTGAAATCCAGCAAGGCTTTGTAAAATATCTGAAAAGTTTTCCTCGTCTATATTTTTTCTATTGAAAACTTTTTAGGGCCTTGCCCAAACTAGACAGAAACTTGGAATTTTTCCAGCCGGGAAACATTTTTGGGGTTCGGACTTCACAGAGTTTAGATTTATACAATTTTAAAATTATATAACCTATTTTAATAAACATGTCAAAATAACAAAAGCCCTAATGATATGCAAGAGGCTTGCAGGGAAATCATTGGGTTGCAAACCAAACATCATTATATGGATGTACACCATGATGGTATGGCCCATCATTACCTACAGTGCGGTTGCATGGCACAAAAGAATCGAATTAGCAAAACTAGGAAAACAATAGATAATATTCAAAGGCTCGCATGCATGTGCATGTGCATTACTGGAGCAATGAGAATCCCACTGCAGCAATGGAGGTAATCTTTTACCTAACCTCACTTTATGTGGTTGTATAAAGCGCAGCAAAGGAAGCCATCCTAAGATTCGCAAGGGAAGGTACTGGGAAGGGAAAATGTACAGGAATTAGAGAAAGAGAATCAATTTCCAGGTCCTCAATATCAAGATTACTTGACATTCCAAGAAATGGCATGACTTAAAAGTACAACTTCGAGAAAAAATTCAGAACGGAGTTAAGTAGCAAGAAGGAGTGGGTAAGCGAAACAGTGAACTATTCTCTCAATGCAAATCCCATCAAATGGTACACTGATGAATCGAGAACGTCTCAAGAGACGGGTGCAGCAATTTTTGGACCAAGAACCAAACTTTCTCTGTCGATGGGGCAGTCCACTAGCATTGTTCCACCAGAGGTTAATGCCATAGGAAAATGCGCCGAACGAAATCTCAAAAGAAACTACCGTTACCAAAACATTGCTATTATGTCGTATAGTCAAGCCGCACTCAAGGCACTGAACTCCTATGCCATTAGTTCAAAACTGGTTTGGGAGTGCGTGGATAGGTTAAACGACATTGGCAAAAATAATAATGTTACACTTCATTGGGTACCTGGGCACGTAGGTGTCCTGGGAAAGGAAGAGGCAGACTCTTTGGGCAAAATAGGAGCAACGACACCCTTAATTGGTCCTGAGCCCTATTGTGGTACAGGAGAAAGTGTGATTTAAAATAAAATTAAAACAGAAGAGGAGGCCAAAAGGTCCAAATTATGGACAGAACTCCCCCATCTGAGGCAAGCGAAACTACTTCTTGGGAGCTACAACCCAGAACGCTTCGTATCCTGTATGGGCTTAAGCAGTAATAACCTCAGAATAATAACCGGTTTCCTCACTGGTCACTGCAAGCTGATAAGACACCGCAGTATTCTTGGCCTGGTGAGAAGTGCCACATGCAGATTCTGCAACACTCATAAGGAAACACCTAACTTTAAATAAGGTAAATGCGAGGCACTCGTGCAACAAAGACATAGATATCTGGGTCTTCACCAGGTAGAAGAGAGCGAATTACCATCTCTGAAAGTCCTCCAAATACTCAGGTTTCTCAAAAAAACAAACTTTGAGGAAGAGCTATAGAATGAGCGATCTCATCTAGCCCTAGATCTTAGGGTGGCTGTATACTTAAACCCCTTATGTTATTAATTCATTAACCTATTTTACGAATTTCTAAAAAAAAAAATACCAAACAAATTCAAATTATGTGATAAAGAATACCAAAATGGTAGAAAAAAAAAAAACGAAAAACGACAAATATCTAAATCACATTCAAAACCCATATTAAATCATTACAAATTCGTTATTGGTTTGATGTTTTTTTTCGTTTAATCCTTTTTACCATACAAATCAATCAAATGCATTAGCACAAAATGTTGCACACAAAATACAAAAAAAAATAAAAACTTAAAAGCAATTTGCTTTGCGCAATTTAAACACTAAAACCAAATAAAATAAATACCTAATGCACTTAATTTTTTCGAAATATATTATTTTCACAGGGAGAGAGAGAGAGAAAACTTCTTATACTGATTGCATCCTTAATCCCTATTTACATGCCCGCATTTTGTGGAGCTTATATCGACTAATCAATTAGGTACTAAAAGTCTCAATGCTAGATAGATGAATTTCTGACAACATGTAGAAAGTTTTTTTTTTTCAATCAAAACCACATCGAGAATGTGCATTCACCGCACCATATCCAAACCACGCCACTCTACCACACTTCATCGATTTCCTTCCTGATGTTCTCATCATTGAAAAGTACCTATACATGTTCCAATTCTCACATATATGTATATTTTTTGTTAGACAATGTCAAACAATTTAACTATATTGGGTGCCTTCAAATGATAAACGATGAGATATATAAAATAATATAGGAAATGTAAAAGAACCTTCTATTTCTACTTCAATTTTTTTTTTTTTTTGTGACATGGAATGTGTCTTATTTCGACTTCCCCTTGGATTTTGATCCAGCTTTTCCCATTTATTTCGCTATATGTATCAACGTCGAACGTCAGCTATTTCTAAAGTAAACACAAAATCAAATTTCTTAGAATTAAAATATCTGATTGTGCTGAATTTTCAGATTTAATAACAGTGGGATAAAGTGTTTTTTATTTTAGCGAAAAAATTAATTTGCTTAGTTACGACCCACACAGAAAAACATTCTAGTTTTCGACAAGCCACTAGAGAATTTAACATAGATTCTGGCAAGGGGCTTTAAAAGGTTAGGAAAGGCTGGAACAAGGGCCCTGGCGATTATGAATTCATTTGCATCGGCAGGCAAAAGAAAAAAAGTTGACTTATGCGGGACTTGATCCCGCGGTCTTCTGCTTGTCAGTCCAGTGCGCTTCCCAATGGGCTGTCTCGCTTTAAGTAAATTCAATCTTGAAACTGAATAAGTTTCAAACTCATGTTTCATTTCATATTGCATAACAAATCGATAAAGAATAAGAACAGGATTGTATGTACTTGGTTTTTAGGTAGAACAACTTACAACTTCACAGATGTCTTACACCCATAGTAAAAAGTGTGATATGAAAAACAAGACAAAGGAAAGAGGGAAAAAAAGTGTCGTATGATATTGAAATTGCACGGTGCTTATAAAATTTTTGTTTTTGGTGTACAAGAGACATTCCTGATTTGGTACCGAAACAAGTTTTTACCAGGGAGGGCCTCATGAGTGTTTGAAAAGTTTCCCTCGTCTAAATTGTTGGTACTGAATCTAGCAAGGGCTTGGCAAGTATCTGACAAGTCTAGATTTTTTATTTCGATTTTTTTAAGAATAGTTTATTTAAATTCTTCAGAAAATTAAATCCACAACTGTGTTGAACGCACTTGTTCTTATTTTAAAGTGGCTTCGAATTAAAAAAAAAATTGTATTTAACATTAACGTATAAGCATGGATTTAAATGTTTAAAACTTCAAAAATGTAGTCTTAAAATTGATTCTCTCTGAACAGTTTGAGCTGTAACAAAAATAAAACACCTTTGATTGGTACTGAAAACATATTTTTACATTTTTTTTTGTTAAAAATAAAAGAAATATAAAATTTTGGAAACCTTATAAAAAAATGATTTTGTTACATAATTTCTATGTAGGTATATGACTCCTATAGGTATGCAGATTAAAATTAAACTTAAAACATTAAGAAATAGACTAATTTAAAACAAAATCTAGTCTACTTTCGTAATGGAAGTAATTTTTAGAAAATTTGGTCATGATAGAACCAAAGTTTTTCAAACTTATTGTTTATTTTTGACTGTTGTCGCATTAAGTTTCCCTTTTTAATATTAGTTAAAAAAATAAAAAAGAAGAAGACGAAACAAGCCCAACTTCGATTAAAGATCACGTTTCTTCACAAAGAAGCAAAGAAGAAGATACCCTTTTCAGACATCTTATACCTAACTACCTACATTGTGCTAAACGCCAATGTAATCAAATAGATAAGAAGTAAAAAGAGTACAAAAGTCAGCAGTTCAAAGATATACGAATACAGATGTACTGATATGTTTTTTTTTTTAAAGGATTCAAGACAACAAATACGAAAAAGTGCATTTCCTTGATTGTTTTATAAACATATACGCACAACACTTGAGTGAGTTGCATTTTCAATTCAATTCATAGAATTAGTTTTTACCTACTATGTGTGGGTGTGTGTGTGTTATTTTCGTCTTGCAGACATTTCTGCAGAAGGAATGCATTTTGTAGAGTTCGAGTTTTACTTTTTTTTTGCTCGATTAGATAGAAGTGGATACAGTGGAAATAGTGTTTGGCTTCTCTTTCCATACAGCTCGTTCTTTCTATGAAGGTTTTCTTAAGAAGGAATTAACTAAGTACATACTCATGTGTATTTTTTTGTTCGTTTTTCCTAATATTTTTCACCATTTGCGATTGTAAGAGTATTTTGTGCTAATGTTACTAACCCCCAGTTGAACAATGGAAGTTTAAATTCCACTTTTGGTTTAAACTTCAGTTCAACAATTTATTCAGTTTCATTTAAACCTTGGAGTCAGTTCCTTCTGTAGTTTAAGTAAAACGACAACATTCTTCCACTAATATGTTTTTTTTTTTTTTCTTAAAGTCTAGATACCAAGTGTAGGAACTTAAAAATTGTATTTAATTAAAGAATGAGCGGCCTTTAATATTAATATGTAGTTCAAGAACTTTCCTTTCAGGCCCCATTTCGCAAGACACACTCAAATATTGAAGCTTTTGAGTGCGGTTTGTAGCCATTTGGTTCTACGGAAAATATATAGGAATCCATAGCCATGTCTAGGGCACTCAGCTGCATTTTAAATGCAGTATTGCATAAAAAGCCCTCAACTCCGTCATGCCGAATTTTCATATTTG
The DNA here is from genome assembly GCA_949320155.1 of Melangyna quadrimaculata. Classification (NCBI taxonomy): domain Eukaryota; kingdom Metazoa; phylum Arthropoda; class Insecta; order Diptera; family Syrphidae; genus Melangyna; species Melangyna quadrimaculata. Next base: position 148,563,437 of record OX439485.1, on the reverse strand, counting down.
CAATTAAATAGTATTGACCTATCTTAAAACAGAAGGATTTGTTTGCTATCACTCACACCCAAACATTGCTGCGGGCTCTTAGTCTATATGTTAAAAAAGTTATTATTTATCTTTGGTACAATTATTGGTTTATTAAAATTATTTTCCATTGTTTTTTGTGCCACTTTAAAACAAACTTCCACTGTTTCGCGTGTACTTTGCTTCAGAAAGAGAAAAACAATAGACAAGGAAAGCTACGTTCTATTTACACTACGTCACTCGGCGAAGCAAAGACGTACATTGATGCCAATATTTTATCATAAAATCTAGTTAAACGAAGTTCAACTGAACTGAAGTTCAAATTTCACTGTAAAAGCGGAAAAGTTAAAGCAAAAATTTAAACTCAGTCAAAGGTTTAGCTGAACTTAAATTTAAACTTTCACTGTAAACCTGGGGGTAAGGAATTTTAGATATTTTTTTTTATGAAAGGAAAAAAAAATATTTATATATTTAAAGTGTTTAAACATACTAGAATCTTTACGGGTAATATAAATCACACTTAGAAATAAGTTTCAAATATTAGTCAAAAATTCCGTTTTCATTTTCTTTCTAAGGGCCAATTTGTTCACAGTGGGTTCAATTTGTTTTGTGCCTACACAAGTTCTAATTAAGTAACGCTGATCAACAAAAATTTACAGATAAGTGATTTCCATGATTATAACAACTCAAACATTGGATTTTTTTTAAACGCACCAAACAGATTCGATGTTTTACCAGTTGCAATAATCATGAATTCAAGATAATCCAGCTGTAAGCAATCTTGTCCTTAATGCAACAGTATAAAATATGATCGTCTGGAAAGAAGGGAATTGCTTTTAGATTTTGATCAGAATCGAAACTAGAAGATTTCTGAACGACCAGTTGAAAACGAATACGTTTCTAACCTACATTTGATGTTTGACAAAAAATATACATAAGTGGAAGAATTTTGTTCGTGAAATCCCAGTATCAGTTCTTCTTTTCTGCTTAGTGCCAAAAACTTGTTCCTGTTGCCATAAATCAGGACTGGCAGAATTAAACTTACTATACTTAGGTATTCAGAATTTCATTATAAATACCTGTTATTACGAGTATGTACCTAACTATTTTTTGCCGCCGCTATCGTCATTCTCGTTAATAATAAAAACAGAAAAATTATGACAGAAATAATCACATTTTATTTCTCGTGTAAATCAGTTAGTTTTAAACCGATTCATTTCGCCAAGCCAAAGAAGCAGGAGACTATACTGGCAATTCTTCATCATATCTATAAAGTTAACAAATCGATCTCTGGCTTTAAAGAAGGATACCTAGAGCAAGACATTGTAAGTGTTGCCGTTGTTTTGTTTTCTATTTAGAGTAATTATTTTAGTAAACTACCCGCCCCTCCTAAAAAAGAGAAATAGACCCCTTTCCACATGCAAACATATTTTTCAATAAATTTTAATTATCAAAGGACGAACCCTTGAACAGCAAGAACAGGCGGTGAACAAAATTTCCCTCGACCACTTTAAATCTATTGAGGTGTGGAGAAGACACTTTTTTTTAAGGACCATAGTCTCAGCTTTAAAGGATATTTGAATGTTCAGATCGTTGCTAATTTGGTTTAGGTATCTACGAGTCAAAACCCGTATTGACATAGGTTGTACCAAACATTTAAAATTTTATCATTAAAATCTTGTGAAGATTTTATCTTAGTCTAAACATCAATAGAATATTATTTACCAACTCTTTCACAACAAAGTCAAACAAAATCCAATGGAAGTCAAAAAAAATACTCCTCTCCGCTAAATACAAACAATTTAACCAAAATAATTCAACCATTTAACACTGCACACAGCGTACAAATGTATACTATTACTCTACGCTAGGTACTTGAAGTGCTTTGTTAATCCCAAAAGTAAACCTCGAAAATGCAGAAATATCACGCCAATCGCGCGCTATTTAAATACAAAATACAAAAAACAAACAACAAAATAAAGAAAAAAAATAATAGAAACACAGAAAATGCTAGATTTTCAAATTAGTAAAAACATACTGCACCCCAGCTTATTTCTTCTCCCCCAGGCCCCCCTATTTTCTCTTTTACCCACCAAACCCACCTTCCAAACAATGCAAATGTATTAAGCATACATACCTATATACATATTAACTAAAACCAGTTGGCATCTATTGTGGTTTTAGTACCACAAAAACAACAACACTTCTTACAAAAAAATATAATAATAGAAAAAAAGTACACGTTCATGTATCTGTAGAGTAAAATTGCGGATGGAACACAAAACGTGACTTGAAATCTGAAATCCAGTAAACAATTGCCAAGCACTTCTCGAAATCCGAATACATATCTAACCACAATTTGCAGTAACAAAAAATAAAAAAAACATGCATTCAGTACTGTAAAGGGTGCAGTAGTACGGACCAGTGGTGTCTCCTGCAGTAATTAGACCTTTTAAAAAAATAAAATGTTTATTTCAGAAGTATTAAAAAAACAAAAATGAAAATATCTCGATCTTATAAGGATAATACCTATCAATGTCAAGGTCAAAAACCAACTCTTAGCAAAAATGTAGGTACCTACTAATATTATTTGTCTTAATTTAATTCTTAAAAATTGTCCATTTTTTCTCAAGTTATCTAAAGGACAGATTTTTAATAGCTAAAGAGTTTTTGACAGAGTAATAGGAGTGCAGCACTCTTTTGCTAGAAAAAACTCAGATATTTAATATAGTAGCCCAGTCGACAGCATTGAACTTAGTACTAAAATTGAATGCGTCTTCGCTTAAAAAGCAAAATGAGTGCTATTCCCAAGTCGTTTCTGCTGTGTGTAAGCTTATTTTTGCGTGTTTTTCTTTATTTTTTTGGTTTTGTTTGTTTTTTATCTTGTGTATAGTAATTCTGTTTATTTGGATATTTCCTTTCATTGTTCGCAGTTCTTCGCAGATACTTTGATATTATTTCTCTCTTTATGTTACAAAATTCGAAGCGCGCTTTGCTACTTTGTGGTTATTTGTGTCCGTATCGTATCTCTTGTGTCCAAAACCACACCGGGTTTTCCGATGCAATTTTACATTAAGATTGCGCTTGAAAAAAAAAAAAAAATAAAAAAAAAAAAAAAAAAAAAAAAAAACTGGGAAAACAAAAAGAAAAAAAATAAGAAAATGTTTTGATTATGCAAGATATACCACGAGCAGGGCACATACAATCATGGTATTGTTGAGGAACTATTGTTGCCTGTTTTATGTTTTTTTCACTAAAGACGGGATTTGTGGAAGGCACTGGTGGGGAAGGGGTTATGGGGCGTAAGACGATTGCATTTGAAAGTTTATACAAAGTTGTTGTATTGTTGTTCCTTTTTAAAATTTTATTACTTTTCTCCGCCGTGTACACATCCCCAATCCCCATCAAACAGGAACTTGAATCAGTGATGGCAGTGAGGATGGAGGGAATAGAACTCTTCTATACAGGAGGACATTGTATCTTGCCACCACAAGATACACGAGATCAGAAAAATGAATAGATGCACTGACACAAACACAAGATACCTACCTACCTACTTGTACAACAAGAAACGAAAACAGAAGAATAGAATATTTTCATAATGAAAACTGTATAGGCGGGGGTGGTAGTGCGATGGTAATAAAAGGCACTCGAAGGATGCAATTCGCTATGCTTTACCTTTGGCAATGTGGTAAATTTATTGAAGAGAAAAAAAAGGAAGCATCTGCAACGGCACACGAGCAATTTGCTTAATTTTTTTTTTTATTATTTTTCGTTTCTTCTGCTTTATTAATTCAGGTTTTCTTTCGGTTTCAATTAATTTCTTGTTCTTTGGTGGAATGTTGTTTGTGTATTTTTTTTTTTAATTTTAATTTCTTAAGTGAATTATGGATAAAGGAGGAAATTATTTATTCCGATGAATACGAATTGTAAAATAATTAAGGGATATTTAAAATTGAAATTAAGGAAACAAATGAATGTTCAGTAAAATAAAATTTAGTCAACTCCGCTTTTTTTTGAAGTACCCTTAACAAGATTTCAGGAATGAGCATAAGTACATGGGAAAGGATATTCTTGTCCCCGCTAAGGTTGGATGACCAATTAAAAAAAAAAAAAACTGTTGGTAACACTTAAATATTCCCCATTACTTACTTACTTATGGTGGCGCTACAGTCCGGTGTAGACCATGGCCTCAACCAACAAGCCTTCTCCAGCAAGCTCTGTCCTTAGCCAGCTGTTTCCAGTTTCGCAGGCCAAGTTGGTAATGTCCTTTTCCACTTGCCTGCACAACCGGTTTCGTGGTCTTCCTTGAATGCGCCGTCCGTCGGGGATAGATTCAAAGACTTTTCGGGTCGGAGCATTGATTTCCATCCACTCTACATGACCCAGCCATCTGAGTCGTTGCCTTTTCACTTTTGTGACTAGATCGATGTCGATGTAACGCCCATAAAGTTCGTTGTTGTATCTTCTTCTCCATTCCCCGTCTATGCATACGGGACCGAAGATCACCCGAATAATTTTTCTTTCGAATATTCCCAAAGCGTACCTACTCATCCGCCGCTAACAGGGTTCATGCTTTTGCACCATAATAATCTTAAAACGATATCCTGAAAACGTATAAAATCAAGAAAACACAAAATCCTCAAAGCCCATTACAAACAAAAAAACCCAAAATCCCTTAAACCCAATTATTCAAGAAATCCCGAAAATATCGAAAACATCGGACGACCGAAAATTTCGAAAGGTCACTACCAAGAACACCGAAAATCCGTAAAACTCAATTATTCTCAAAAACACATCATATTAATATACAAACATAAAACATCCCGAAAGGCCCTCCCAGACAACCCAAAGTCCTAAAATCGCAATTATTCTAGAAAACACAAAGTAGCGACTAAACAGTCAGACAGAATCCCGAAACCGTAAGATCCAGAAAACCTAAAATCTCCAAAAGCCTACTTCCAACATAACCCAAAATTCTTAAAGTCCAATTATTCATACCCAAGCGACAACACAGTCAGACATAGCCCCCATAAAGTAAAATCCAGGTAACCCAAAATCCCGAAAATCCACTTAAAAGAAAACCCAAAATCCCCAAAGTCCAATTATTCTGAATACCCAAAATATCGAAACCGGAAACCCGAAATTTCAAAAGACCAACTTCAGAAACCCCAAAATGCTGAAATACAATTATTCTAGAAAACCCAAAATAAATAAAACTCAAGATCGTGAAAATGTAGGTAATCCAATAACCCAAGATCGCTAAATACTAGGTATTACCCAAATAAACCGACAATATAATTATTCTAGAAGGCTCAAACTTACGAAAACCTTATATCACTACACAGAATCCCAAACACCCGATTTTGTATTGTTTTTTTTTAAATTAAAAGATAGAATCTCGAAAAAACCTGTAAAACCCAAAATCTTTAAAGCCTAATACCAAGAAAACCCAAAATCCCTCAAACCTTATTATTCCAACCAATTATTCTAGAAAACCAAAAATCTCAAAAATCTAATATGTAGACAACTGGAATATCACTATTATTCTGGGAGACCAAAAAAATCCGAGTACCAAAAATCAAGGGAACCGAATGCCCTAATTATATATTTTTATTATTAAAAGACAGAATCTCGAAAACACCTGAAAATCAATAGTCTTCTCGAAAGCCACTATGTACCATGTACCAAGAAAACCCAAAATCCCTAGCATCCAATTTTTCTAGAATACTCAAAATACTGAAATCAAAAAGTCGAAATTTAGAAAGCAGAAATTATTGGAAACACCCAAAACGCAAAATCCTGAAAACTCCCAAAATCCGGAAGCACCATTAGGTTCCAAGAAAACCCAGAATCTCCAAAGACCAATACCCGGAAAACCTAAAATCCCAAATACTCAAACATCCGAAAACCAAAAATCCTGAAAACCAGAAAAGCGAAAATCTAGATCAACCAAAAACCCAGAAAACCTGAAATCCCAAAAACCTATTTTTTTCTAGAAAACCCAAAATATTGAAAACTAAACATTTTGAAACTACTACCAAAAAATACGGAAAACACAAATAATTATTCTAAGAAACTCAAACTAAAATCCAAAATGCTGAACAAACATAAATCTGAAAACCCAAAATACCGAAAAACTACTTTCCACTAAACCCAAAACCCCTCACAATACCCAGAAAACCCAAACTCTCGAAAACCCCCCAAAAATAGATAAATGCAATTGTAAAGTTTTCTGGATGTTGAGTTTTTGGGGTGTTTAGTTTTCGGTATTTTAGATTTTCTGAATTTTCCGTTTTATGGATTTCGGGTTAACAGAATTTTAGTATTCGAGAATTAGAAATTAACAACACACCCACATGAATGGTTGAGACTGTAAATAACTAAGGTTCCCCAAGATCTGTTACGAAAAAATCAAGTATGAACCTATTAAATTCAAATATGAATCTGTTTAAATTAGGCTCTCCAGGTAGAGAGAAACTCCTAGGAACATCAAATCTCCTGAAACAAAAGACACACTTTTAATGTACATAGGTCGAAAAATGTTGTGTCATTTGTGTATGTCACCAAAACAGGTCACACTTGTCATTTGCATTAAACTCTGTGTTCTTTTTATCTATCATGTTTCATTTAAAGACATTTTCCATTTATAATTAAACAAAATTTCAAAATAAGATTTTATTTTAAAATTCCCTCAATTGTGATTTTAGAATTCCTAATGGCCGGTCTACTTAGTGCTTGGAAACATTTTTATTGTTTTTATTTTGCTAAGCTTATGTCATTGTTCATTGCATATTTTTGTTGTTCGTATTCGTATAGGTATCTAAACGTAAAGTGGTAATTAAAACTCATGCTGATGCAATTTTATATAAAAAAAAATAAAAAACACCCAACACGAATACAAAATGAATTTGGTTGAGGTAAACCAGTCACTGATGGACTGGACGTATACCTTGTATGTATGTTGGTGGAAGTGGAGGGGTCTCAAGAAGTGGGTAGCACAATACCGGCTGATTTTTTATTTTTTTTTCTTTAAATTTATACCCTCCTTCTATGAATGAATGCATTCGGACTAAGAACGTCTGATTAAGTCTGAGTTTTTATTTTGTTTTTATTATTTTTTTGTATCGGTTTTCATTTTTATTTTGTTGAATAGGATTTTGAAGAGAAAAAATAACAAATGAAAGAAAAATAAGAAAATGCACATTTGCAAAAGAATAAAGAAAATTGTTTTGGATTGCATTATCCGTCATGGGAGTGTGTAGTTATTGTATCTTGAATACAATTTAAAGACTAAAGGCAACATTGGCTCGCACGTACTCGCAGTAGTTTTTTTTTTTATCATGGTACAAACAATTGATTTATAATTATTGAAAACACAACATTTACAGCCCTCAATTTTTTGTGAGTTTGTTTTCGTATAAGGCAATCACAATTTCGTATTCTGTGGAAAAACCTCACAAGAACAACGAAAGTTGTAATGTGCTTAGGAGCAGATCATAATTTTTAAGTTTTTATAAGGCGAGTTCACCACGAGTTATTGTTATTGTGACTTGTGTGGCATCAGTGAGATTGCCAGAATAAGGCTGTTAGTTTCATTCAAGTGAACTGACTGAATATAAGCCTGCTGGAAAAATGACAATTTTCTGTCTAGTTTGGCAATGGCCCTAGTAAGTTTTCAGTAGTGAAAATTTAGACGAGAAAACTTGTCAGATACTTGGCAAGCCCTTGCTGGATTTTAGTATTAAAAATTTAGGCGCGGAAAACTATTCAAACACTCGTCAGTCCCTCCCTAGTAAAAACTTGTTGGACATGTTTCGGCACCCCATCAGGAATGTCTCTGGTACACAAAAATTTTTATAAGAACCATCAATATCATACGACACTTTTTGTCTCTTTTCTTTATCTTTTTTTCCAGTTTGTAGCGTATTGGACTGATAAGCAGAATATCGCGCGATCAAGTCCCACTTAAGCCAACCTTTTTTGTTCCCCTGACGAGGCGAACGGGTTCATAATCACCAATGGCCTTGCTCTAGCCTTTCCTAACCCTTGCTAGCCCCTTGCCTCTTGGTAAATCTCTCTAGTGCCTTGTCGAAAACTAGATTGTTTTTCTGCACGGGAATTCAATTGAAAGGACAAGTGACCTGAACTCAACCAACATTTGAGTCCTAGTATAAGGTATAACATATAACTGAAGAGACCACTGCTAATTATCTTGGGCAAACGCAGTGTTAGAGTTGAGGCTACCTGTAATTTTAAATGAAAATTTAGTTTTATTATTGTCCTAGTTAAGGAAAAAGAGATCTCCGAGATCTCACAGTCAAAAATGGGGGGAAAATTTATGAATTTGAGAGTAAGACCTCTAAGATCTCATTTCCATAAGTTGCCTATTGCATGTACCTAAAGGAATCTTTAGGTTGGTACCCATGTACATTATGACATGACAAGGTAGGTGCAAAGTTTTAAAAATTCAATTCAATTCTAAGTTTATTTCGTCCCATAATTTATGATCATTTCAAAATTAGGATTCAATATAAGATTTGAGATTAGGTCCGTCGAAAACGAATGCTCATTAGAGAAAGCCAATAACGACTTTTTTGCAGTTCTTCATAACTCTGTCTTGTAAAAATGTGTCTTTCTTCCGTTTTTTTAAACGTCGAAAATTATTGAGAACCTGAAGTGACATTAGATTTTATGAAGACCTCGATTAAATATTTTTTTTTTTGCTTAAACCAATACTTGCTCTATTATAGAGCGCAATACTATAGAAAAATAGATACTTTCATTTGCATCTGCACTTTTGCAGTCTGCACTGCACATGACAGCTGCTTAAATTCCTATGTGCTTGCTGATGGCCTGAGTTTGATTCGGTTACTCAATCCAGACCAACAATTGTTTGTGTATGCAAATTTAATAAATATGCATGCATGCAGTATCATGAGGGTGACGTTTTTGTAGTGCTATTGGTTTTCAGTTTGAGAATAATCATTGAAAAAGACATTTATAGAGAAGAAATACTTTGTTGTTGATATATAGACAATTCAATATAGTTTGTATTTGTTGGTCTTAAGTTGATTTATTTGAAAATGATAGAATAATATTATATATATGTACATATGTATGTACCTGGATTGGTAAAAATTTACCTACTTAAAGTGTGCAGGTGAACATTTGATGAATTTTGGAGAAATAAACAAAAAATGTAGATTTTTCGAATAATAAAGAAGTAGGTGTTTGATTAAAACCCAGGGCAATATCAGTTATTTTCATTTAAGTGAAAGAAAAATTAGATATTTTAATCAAAGAAGTCTTGTTTATTTCTGTTTTAGTTGTTCATATAATAAATTTTTTTATTTCTCTGTGCAGTGCTGCTTTTAGCTCTTTTTAGCGGTTCCCTTTACTTTTTTTATGAAAACTTTTTTGTTACGGTAAATAAAATAAAAATGACGTACCGAGATTTAAGGATGGGTCATCGATTGCTGTCAGAATTTTTAAGATTCAACCATTTTTACGGAGTTGGTTTGGTAGCATGAAAATATCACCCTAAGCCAAGATCTTGTGAGTGGGTATTTTGCTGAAAATATTTTGATGAACCTACACGATAATTCGTCTTTTTCTGAAGAAATGCTGTTGTTCACGAAAATTGTTAACATGGCGACGAAAATCTAAAAAAAAACAAAAAAAAAAAAAATAGGAGTTGGATTTAAAAAAATGAAAAGCAAAGATTTTTTAATTATTTCGAAATTTCTTATAAATGCTGTTTTTTTTTTTTGGAGTAGATTAGCTTACATATTAGAAGGTTAACCTATAGCTGGCCATACACGACCGAGCCGAACAGCTCGGAGCCACTTGGCTCCAGGCCACTTCGCCACGGTCCAAATTTGGGTGCCATACACGGCCGATCCGAACCAATGTTGGCAGATTGGGTCTTGTCCAAACAAAAAACGTCAGCGGTCCATTTAATGCAGAAAGCACAAGTCGACTGATGTCAACTTCTTATGACAGTTGGCCAATCAAAAACCAAGAAAATTCTAAAAATCTGAATTTTGTGTTTTGTATTGAACATGACCAAACTTGACCGAAGAAAGAATGAGACATTTAGATGTTTTTGGTGAAAATTGTATTCTACAATTTAATGTGATTGAGATAGTGGGATTTTATTATTTAGTGACGGTAGAGCGATTGGAAACAAACAGAACTGCTTGGCTTGCTGATTACCCACACACGATAGAGCCGAACGTTGTTCGGAGGTTCGTGTTCGTGGATTTTGGACTGGCTGATGATCCAAATTGTTCGGGCGAACCAAACGAAGCCATCTGAGTTTTCCCACTCACGAGCAATTTTGGTTCCGCTCCGGGCCGTTCGGCTCGTTGGTTCGGTCGTATATGGCCAGCTTAAGATATCCTCAAACAAAAATAGACTCGATATCGCGCTTCAATACCCCACGACAACTTAGCATTTTACACGGTGGGTGGCGCTAGCTTCTTAATTCTTTTCGACGAAAAAAATGCACGAAAAATATGAAAATATGCACTTAAAATATTCATTTATTATGAAAATATGCATTTCGCATAAAATATGCATTTTTCTTAAAATATGCCAAAAATTCACTAACAAATAGAATGACATTTTAAAGGAAATTTCATGATTAGTAAAGATAATTTGGTATGGGATTCAAAAGTTGTGAGAAAAAACAAACATTTCCATAAAAATCCGAGCCCTAACAACATGAAATGCTAACACAAAATAGGTTATTCATACAATCTCTCCATGTATCAACAGTTTATTGATAGTTGACGCTCACAATATCATTTAATAAAATTGATTGATAAATTTCAATTATTAATTATTGATAGTTGATTTTCACAGTAAGGCTAAATATGTAGGTACGTATTACAATAATAATATATGTATTCATTGACATTAGGTAAATACAAAGTGAGTACAAAGTGAACGTGCTCATTTAAATGTTTGCTAAACAAAATGTAGATCGTTAGTTTACTCTTACAACTTCATGTAAAAAGAGTAATTTCAGTAAATACAATTTTAATAGCAATCTCATGCAAACTTTAGTTAATAGATGTTATAAAAAAGTCTGTACTGAGTGCATACTTTCTTTTTTTTTCTTCAGTGTATCCCTTATTTCTTTTCGTCTTCGCCATTAAAAATCCAATAATTAACGAGAGGCAATTAAAATAAAACAAAACATTAACAGTTTTTAGTTTTAGTTTTAAGTGACTTTTATTTCTGTTTAAGTATATTACAATGTTAAAAGTTTATAAAACAGCCTAATTGGCAAAACATTAACATATATTATAAACCTTACATAAATTGCTCAAAATATGAGTAGGTACCTAATATTCTCCCATTCCAGTCCGACCCTCTACCTTTCCAGAATTATATCAAATTAAACCTTCGTTCAATGTCCTCTTGAGGATCTACTCTCAAACAATTTTTATTAGTGTTTTTTTTTTTTATTTTCCTCACAATGAACTTCCCATGCGAAACTAATATTTTATTCGTCCTTGAATAAAAAAAATAGTTTCTTCCTGATAAAAAAAAAACAACACGCGCAACACAAATACACAATCATGTAGGTAAGTTATCCAATAATGTTGTAAAAAATACCGTTCAACAATATCTACACTACCTTGGTTCTATAATTATACTTGAACAATTGTTGTTTTTAGTTTCCATATACACTCCCTGTCACTTGTTTGAGGCCACTTTTTTCACAACAGTTTTTTCTCGATAAATACCTTTAGGAAATATTTTTCCTGGAATTTTTTGATACCTGTGAGTAGGTAAATATATCTTGCAATAAAAAAGTATAAATTTTTAGGGGTAACTTGGAAGTTCCATATTTCACAAATCATAAGAATGGACTGCAAAAATGGGTATACAAAAATGGGTCACTTGATTGAGGCCACTTGTAAAAATCTTATAAAATATTACCAAAACTATAAAAATGTTTACTGTTTTTTGTTTAAATAGATAGCCAGGCCCAATAGTTTTCGATGATGTTTGACTCCTGTGAATAGGGTGGCCATGGTAAAAGTCCAACGTTTTCCAACTGAATCCAGCTACTAGCTACCCAGGAAGAATGGATAGGGGCGTTGTCTTGTTGGAATATACAAGGTAGAGGTTCCAGAATATTCTTTAGCTTTGGAAACACCCGTTACATCAGACATTTGTAACTATTTCCGTTCATTGTTGTAGTTATAAATTCCAATTCAAATGTTCCATAATAGGTGATAGCTTTTCACACCATAACACCTTGATGTATGACTGTGATGTCTTGACAAAATAAGTTCTTCTTTTCTTTAATCGTGAAAATAAAAGTTGTAACCATTGGGTCCGTCAAGATTAAACTTTTTTTTCACCTGAAAAGTCAACCTGTTTTCATGCGTTTCTACAGGCAACATGCTCCCTGGCAAAATACATCCGTAATTCCTTATGAAGCTGCCGTACAACCGGTTTCTTTTTGATTTTCATACTCTTGATTTACCACTGGTTTTAATTATCCTTAAAACCGTCGAAATACTGGCTGATACCCCACTTTTTGACCTTATTTTAGGCTCTGATAGTGTGGAATTTGAAGCTAGCCGGTAAATGAGTCGCTTTTATCGGATTGTTGTTGCTTGAGCTGTGCGTCCTTTTTGATTTTTTCCATAGTTTTCAGTGTCTGCTAGATAGTTGTTGAAAATGGTCTTACTTCTGTTCGGTCTCCTAGCTTTTACTCGGCCTGAGAATCCCAGTTCCTTTAAAGAATCTATTGATCCTCTTTCTGCAGTTTGCAGTCCATTCCCATAATTTGAGAAATTTCTATGAATTTTCTGAGTTAACTCCTTAACTTTATTTTTCTCTATTGCAAAATATATATACGTACTCAAACGTATCAAAAATTTCCAGGAAAAATATTCCTTACATGTATTTATCGAGAAAGCACTTTTATGAAAATAGTGGCCTCAAACAAGTGACAGGGAGTGTACATGTTATCCTTTCTATCGATTCTACTATAACTGAAAAGTTAAAAGTTTGTGCAGCAATTGCCTCTTAGACATAAACATCATCATGATGGAAACAAAATAGTGGAAAAGAGTACCAGGAAGCATTGAACAAGACAAAAAATATATGTGCGGATAAAACAATTACGATAGGAAACAATTGTTCAACGCCAAGCGCTACTAAACGCCCACTACTCCTTCCATATAACAACCGCACCCTCAAAAAAGGAGGATCAAATGATTTACACACAAAAACTAATCTTCCAGGATAATGACACAGATATCGTAGAATCAGAAGTTAGTGTGTGACTCTACAATGTCGCCTGCAGAAAGATGTTTATTATAGATTGTCCTTATAGCCATGACGACGATGGTGATTGGGGTGTATTTAGTGGGGGTTTCTGTTTCTGGGGGAAGAATTGAACAGGACATATAGAAAACATTAAAGACAAACTCTACATACAAATGGTGTGAGAATATAACCATCACTTGTATGTCGTATCTTTGTGTGTAACCTAACCACATATCTATACATACTCGTATAATACTTCTCATAACCCACAGTGAAACGTGTGTGTAAGTGCGGGATTAGGGGACATCTTATCTGTTATTAGAAAAAGCGCACCAGGAGGAGTTGGAGGTTGATTGGGGGTTGGGTTTTTGTTGCAATGACACACGGTAAACTCTCTACTTCATCTACTAGAACACAAGTAATAAAAACAGGACGAACAGACAGATAAAGTATCTATAGGAGAGGATATTCTGTATACTGTAACTATACCAGAATGAGATTGGATGAAGAGGTTATCGATGACGCCATAGAAATGGGATGCGTAGGCCAACATCATATCCCCACCACTCCGCACACAAAGATACCCATCCGGGTGAGGATGTACACACCACACCCAAACAACACTCTGTATGATGGTACGGTCCAGGATTATAGGGATTAGGTTTACGTCGCTTACGGCATCAGCTAGTCTGCAAATGAACTTAAAAGATACATGCTATAGAAGTTACCTCGCTATATCAAACTTTATAGAAAACATGATCCAATCCACTAGGCAGGGGTGCATTTGAATTAGCGTTGGGCCCTAGAAATTAAATTTATGTAAATGTTAAATTAAACTTACTGTTAGACTCCGAAATGGGAAAATTCTAGAACGAAGTCGCGACCCAAAACCTTCCAACGAATATGTACACCACAGCTTGAGGTCCAAAGTGTGCGCGGTTACTATTTTGTAAGGGTATTGAATTGTTAAGTTATAATATGTGGATAGGTACTTACCGTACTGAAATGAATTTAGTTACACAGAAAAGAACAACAAAAAAACTGAAAGCAAATCTCACATTGGGCGCCATTTTGTAATTAAAACAAAAAAAGTTAGTTTGATTAGCCAAAATAAATTAATTCATGGGTTTTACCGCAATATTTGAAAATTGCTAAATATTAGTTGAAAATAAAACTTCAATTAACTTGTACTCCAGAAATATTACACACTGGTGTTGTTGCTTTTCTTAGTGATCGTAGATATGTTTTAGTCAATTTGTTGCTCCATTTTCAGTAGTGAGCACGTATAAACCAACGCAGTTCTAATGAAAAAAAAAAAAAAAAAAAAAATAAATTTGAAAAACCAGTCTCAAATTGGGCGCCATTTCATTATTTAATGATCAAATTTAATTAGATTAGCCAAGATAAATCAATTTATGCGCATTTTTTATGGGAATTGTTGTAAGATTTGAAAATCACAAAAAGAGTAGGTAAAGAAAAAGCTTCAGTTAAACGGTATTCCAGCATTTGGTCACACTGTTGTTTTTTTTTTTTTACAAGTGTTCCCGTTTTTGTGTAAGTTAAATTGTTGGTCAATTTTTAGTATTGCACGCTCTCCAAACAACAACTTACATTTTATTAAAATAACTCAAAAAAAAAAAAAAAAAAAAAAACAAGAAAGTTAAAGAACCAATCTCGCATTGGGCGCCATTTTTTATCTGAGGAGAAAAAGTAAGTTTGACTAGCCACTTCAAGGCAAATCAAACCCAAATATATTTAGTGTCATGAAGGCAAACGACTGAAGTCTGTTCCAGACTAAATTTAACTTATCTATACGGTATTTTTTTAAATTTGTATAACTTACTGCAAGTTTAGATATTCTTCATATATTTTACCAAAATAGCTTGTTTAAGGCCAGCGAAATTTGTTCGTTAGTGCCTAAAAAATAAAAAAAAAAACTTGTAAAGATATTTCGTATAAAAGCCATCGAAGACATCTTCAATATGGCATATTCTAAGTTTGGCAGTAGTTTTGATTTTCTAAGCCATCATATATTTGTGTTAGTCAATTTTTGTGATGATGCTGTGGCAAACACATCTTTTTAATATAACAATAACAAGTACCCAGTCTTAATTAGAAAAAAAACGGGCCTCACATTGGGCGCCATTTATATGTTAGTAAATGAAAAAAATAATGTTGGTTTTAAATACATCAAAATTAGGAGATTAATATTATTTATTTAAGTAGGTACCTTCGTATTTATTTAAAAGCCACAAGAGCGGAGTTAAATGTGAGATAAGTTACCTATAGCCATCTGGTGTTCCAGGTTTTGGTTGCTTTAATCAAGTCAGGACTCGCAGATAAAAAAAATAATTTAATAATATTAAAAAGAGAAGATCAAATAACCTCACATTGGGCGCCATTTTTCTCAATTTAAAAAAAAAAGTTTTTAAATATTATTTCTTTACAAAAAATAAATATGCATTTCTATCGTTTTTATAACGTGAATGTACTGCTGATTTTGGCTTAAGCAGGAACATCCCGACTTTGATATATATGTAGAACTGATGTTTTGAGTTGCATTAATTTTATATATAGGTTTCCTATTTTAAGAATTTTAAAGTTCAACCCTGGTCAATCGTTACGTAAAATATTTTCGAAAACAATTTTAAAGTTTTGATTAGAATGTTACACGCTTGTCTGAAATACACATACACCTACACACTTACTTATTTTGGCCTCTGAATGTGTTAAACTTCAATTACAGGATATTTACAGAAACTCTTTTCAAACATCCGCTCTTCGATATGCTGCTATTGAACGATGATAGACAGTTATATCAACAAAAAAAAAAGTAGTTTCATATTTTTAAGGTTAAAGGTCATTGATGCTAATAAATTTGGTTCTACGAAATTATAGTGGTGTATTTTTGGAAATGGTGTTTTTTGAGAGTTCCACATGTTCTAATATTAAGCAATTATGTGGTTTATGTGGCACAGAACTTCGCGTTTGAGATTTTAGAAGGTTTCAATGTCAATGCTATTTTTGTCATTTGATGTGAAAGTTGAATGCTTCAAATTTCAATTTTTGAATAGGTTATAATGTCTATAAGCTTAATGAGGAAAATGCATTTTGTTGATAGTAAAAACTACAAAGTGCTAAGATCAGAAGGGGCATAATCTCTTCACATATAATTTTGTATTCTTCGATATATCGATACATTTTATAAAAATGCAACTGTTCTACCAAAGTCATTCATCTACTCGACCACAGATCAAATTATTTTTTAAAAGTTTCTCTTCTCATTGTTGAAAACCTTTTACCTCTCACTTTGTTTTTATAAAAATCCATAAACTTTTTTTGTTTTGAATAAAAAACATCAAATCGTTCATCATAACCCGCAGGAAAAAAGAAAACATACACATACATAACTACAAAAAAAAACTATTAAACCACTTCAAAGATTTTTCATCTGCCATCTAAATCATTTCCTATTCTATCATGAACAACAAAAAAAATTCATCATCTAAATCAATCGATCGCACATTTTAACTCACATTTCCTCAATCATGAACATTGAACAACGGCAACGAAAAAAAATAAATTAAATCCTTAAAACAACCATTACCACACTATTTTGACCAGTAAAAGTGCATTTATGATGCATAAGCAACAACTACACTACATCAGTGGAACTGTGCCAGCCTAGCGCGCCGTATCGTGGCATGGATGGCGTGGCGTGGCAGCTTGGAAACTATGTGGCTTAACTTTTTTTCTTTTAATATTGGGTTTGATCCTTTTTTTTATTTGTATTTTTTTTTAATTTTTTTTATAAAAGTTTTACCATACCTAGTAGTTGTTCTCATTTCTGAAACCCGAAAATAAAAGTTTTTAGAGTTTTTGACGTTTTCTTTTAGAAGAAAAATACAGAGAGTAAGCAAGAGAGCGATAGAGGCAGGTAGGGAAGGAAGGATTTATAGTGAAAAAGTATAGTGACATTTCTCTATTTCTACTCCCTAGGCAACAATAGAGAATAACCAAATAAACGAATGTAGAAAAATGATGGCTCCCATGGTGATTCAAAAAAAAAAATAAAAAAAAAATAAATAAATAAACTAAAAAGGATATAAATGTAGAAATGCTTTGGGGTTCTTTTTTTTTTGTAGAATAGAAGTAGCTATATACACTGCAAAAATTAAAACAATTTTCTTTAATTTTTCGACAGAAAATATTTTTGTCGATTTGTGCGTTTCTAAGTCCACTGAACATGAAGCTAGAGCCTAAGCGTGTAAGCCGATTTCCTAGCATTTTTTGTGGGGTTTTGTCATAAAAAGGTGATTTTGTTTTCGAGAAAAAAGGGCGCACGACAAATTATTTGAGTGCACAACTTATTTAAAGACGTCTTACAACAATTGTTTGAATAAATTTTATATCAAAAAATCTTCTAGAAAAAATGTTTTGGTATTGTAGTGCTAGATTTATTAAAAAAAAATGCGATTTTAGAGGGTTAGGGGGTTTTTATTGTTTTTTTTTTTAGAAAATAAAAGTGACCAAATTTTTTCTTTTACCACAAATTTACATATAGTAGTATTGGTCCTGAAATCCAGCAAAGGCTTTGACAAGTTTTCTGCTAGATTTTACCTACTGAAAACTTACTACAGCCTTGCCCAAACTAGACACAAAACTTGGAATTCTTCCAGCCGCACAGTGGCGCATATTGACTTTTTTTTTTTTTGCAAAAATCATAGCTCATAAACAAATAAAGATATCGTAATAATTTTGTTTTCAGCTTGAAGGAAATTTTCAAAGCTATAAATTTAGTGAATTTTAAGAAAAAGTAGCTACAGGGTGTTTCAGAATTTCCTGCTGAAATACGGCTTTCTCCCAATAGGAAATGGACTTAATATTTTACCTCAAAAAATGTCAATAGTAAATAACTGAAGTAAAAACAGGTATTAAACAGTATTAAAGTCAAATAAAGTCACAGTGGTGCATAAAAGTAAAGAAACAATAATTTTTTAAAATATTTTTGCATGTGCACCAAAAGTCTTTTTTATTATTTTGCTGAACATAAGAGTGAAAATATACTACTTCAGTGGTACATTTTAAGTCGACGTATATAGATAGTATGTAAAGTGCTATAAAATAATAAAATTTGAGGAAAATGCTTGACAGGGTTTTCCAGAATTTCATGTTAAAAAAAGAAACATTTTTATCCAAAAAGGTAAAAAGGTATTTTACTTTAGAATAAAACTCAACTGTTAATGTTTGCAGTATTTGCAGAGTATTACAAAATTAGTTTTATTGAAAGAGTAGATGAAAAAAAAGAACCATTTAAATTATGTTTATGTTGCAAAAAGTTTTTTTTTTATTTAGTGGCACAACAACATAACAAATTATTCAAATTATATATTTCAAGTTTAACAGTGGAGAATAAATAAATTAATAAGTTATAATAAATAAAAAAACTAAATTTATTGGAAACTTTCGTCAAAGTCCGATGTAATTTCTAATACCTAAAATAATCATTTCTGGAGAGTATCGTGCTTTGAGGTCTTTTTCAGTTCTTACATGCCTTAGCAAAGAAATAAGAGGGTCCGATGAGGCTGTAAGCATGTTAAATAGGTCTTCATTTTGCCGCATCCTTAAAACCTTGCAGGTATTTTGGTACCTATATTTTTTGTAGTCTTTATTTTTGGATTCTTGAGCTTCCTCTGACAGTTCTACGATTGGTAACGACTGATACTCGATTATGCTTTGGCCATGAGCCAACATTTTATAAAAAGTAGGTGTAAGTTGCTTTTCGGGATACTTTTCTTTCAGTAAGTTTAGTGCTTTCATTGCATAAACTCCAAAATTTGAACCGGTTAACATTTTCTCTGCAGCTAAGAACATTAAGTCTTCTTATCACCTCCAAATTGACTCCAGTTATACGAGCTGTTACATCTGGTTCTGCAAAAAATCTTCTCGATGTATTTCCATCGTTAGTGTTTCCAAATCCTTGTTCTGGTTTATTGGACTCGAAGTGGTCCCATTTCTTCGCAAAATTTCTTTTGGATAGCTTCCTTATTCTTTCTGCCTCCTTAGTTCCAATACTTTCATCAATATTTTCTCCATCTGGTTTGAGTGTAACTGTATATGCAAGTTTATCTTTTACACTTGTGATGAATTCTTCTTCGGTATAGGAAATTTCCATTTTTAAGTTCTTTAAAACTAATTTGTTTGTTAAAATATAAGTAGTGTCTATGACTTATCATGTTTGATAATATTTTGCTTTAATATTTAAACAATTTTCTTTTATATTTATATACCTACTTCTTTTGTGATGATAATATGAAGGTGTAGGTACCTAACATACTTATTGCATTAAAAAAAAAAGGATAACTTGATCTGTCATAAAAATTAATAGATTTTTACAAATCACGAAAGCTACTTTATCATACAAAAATATTAACTAGCCATACCCTACCCATGTCCTAATTCTTTAAATTTGAGGTATTCAAAAAATGAATATAGGACCATAAAATATTTATTATATGTATGTAGTTAAGAATACATTTTTACATGTAAAAATAATGTTTTTATGACCACTTCCATTTTTAAGGATATAATAAAAAAAAAAAACGTAAATGAATATAAATAGGTAACCTTCTTTAATAAAATCGCTCTAAACCGCAAATGGGCAAAAACTGGCAGCTGGTTTTCTTAGTAAATGTTTCAAAAATAGTCAAAGATAACATTTACATTAAGTTAAAACTAAAGACTCTTAAAGGATTTTTTGTAATTCAACTAAAAGTCAAAAATTGAGCCAAAATCTTAAAATTTTGAAATTAAAAAAAAAAAAAATTGGATCATAATTGTAATACAAATGGTCCTTTTTACAAGTTCAAATAAAAAACAATATAATTTTTAAACAAGGTTTTTAGATTTTAACACCGAAACTCTAAAACTTTTCATAAAACAAATATTGTCTTTTTTTATATCAAAAATTAGGAACCTTTGACTACCTGTATCATTCGAATCCTTCGACCGATTTTAAAATTTCTTTCGGCTTTTGAAGCTTCCAGTCTTTCCTAATCCACTAAATAAATTAATTTTGGATTTGAAGCATGTAAGAAAATTGAATTTTGCAAGCACCTTTGCAAAAAGGTGCCATAGTATAATTAAATTATTTCTTTTTAATTTTCTTTCCTTGATAATCAAGGATCTAGTTACATATCAAATTATCAAATACAAGCAAAATAAAAAATAACAACTAGCAAGATCAAAAATCTTCTCAGTTGTGCATTTTCACAAAAAGGATTCTTATATCCCTTTTTGACGGAATCGCTGTTCACACACTCTTGGCTTTTTATTTCACACCACTTTCACCAAACGACACCGCATACTTCTACATTGATCCTACACCAATTTTTATATTTTGTACGCTCAACAGAAGACTTAAAAAATATTTTTCCTGTAAGAAAAATACAACATTGGTATACTCGTATGTGAAAAGTCAGTATCTAAATTTGTTTTCATGACTTCTATCATGTTATGAATTTCCCTCAACATCTTAACACAGTTTTTTTTGTGCTTTATGTATATTTTTGAAATTATTTTTTCTAATTTGTACACATTTTTACATTTCGGAGCATTTTTTCGGTGTACCCATAGATGCAAGCATTTTCTTTTTTCAACGGACTTTTGCAAACATATCATCATTTCTAAAATATGTCAGTTGATGTTTCTTTCCATATAGCTGTTCTCTTTTTGAATCTTGTATTTTTAGGTTCTATTTTGGCCAAGCTATGCAGGCAGAAGTTCGAAGCTAAATCGATAGGAAGCTCTAAACTTTTCAATGAACTAATTTGTTTTTTTTTTTCCTTATTTCCTTATTTCCTTTTTTAGAGTTCTTTTTTAGTCCTTCATCATAATGAACGAGAAAAATATTGCTTTGTTCTTGTTTAACTCATTTTTCATCCCAATTTATTTTTTAAGGGGGATGATGCACAGAATCATATTATTTTATTTTTTTTTTTTCCAAATCGGGATTGATCGATGGGAATCATTCCAATTTTAAAACAAAAATATATTTAAAAAACAAATTACATATTTGCAATAGACAACGATTATTATTCACTTGGCTCCAGCAAAGTGTTTCAATGTAGTTTTGAATGGATTGGGTAGGAAGGCAATGGCTATGGGAAGGGTGGTGCTGAATTTTTTGCGGAATTGAAATTAAATTGAAATCGTGGACAGAAATGCGCTTTGCTAAAGTTGCGTGACCTTTTTTTTTTATATCGGATAGGAATAAGCGCAGAACCATACGAAAAGAGAAATCCTTGTGTATGATAGTGTGGTGTTGGGGGGAGGAGAGAAGGTGAGTGAGGTAAATCATTTAAAATAGAATAAAGCTAACGTGACATGGATACATGCAGCATTGATGGAACATATTCACAGAGAGGCTATACACAAAAATATACAAAGGATTCATATATTTGTTTTTTTTTTTTTGTATTTTGTTTAAATTTATTTCCATTTATTTTTTAACGTGCATTGTGAAGTGGTTGAAAGATTTTTATTTCTATATGGTACAAAATGAACGACAGGACGAGAGTGTATTTAATGTGACCAGAATATTTTTTGTATATATTTTTTTTTTGTGTTTTGTTTTATTATTATCTGTTTTTAAAAAATGTGTTTTATTAAAAAAAAAAAAAAAAAACAAACAAATAAAAAACAAAAAAAAAAAAACAAAACAAATAATAATGTTTAATAAAAAATGATTTGATTATATTGTATCCATTTTTCGTGTGTGCATTTGACACAAACAGATTGTCCTGTCTGCATCAAGGGGAGTATAGAGCATTATACGTATACCTTCCTACTATCCTGTATTTGTTAGCGATTATATGTGTATATGTATGATGATGATAGTATGGGGAAAAATGGTGATAATTTAAAATGATTTGATTGTGGTTGTGATAATGTCATGGAGCACTTTAAACTGGGACGCCATATTATTTATAAAACAAACATAGGTTGCTTGTGTTTGTTTTTTTATTCTCTATTTTTTTTATTTAGTTTTTTGTTTGTATTGAAAATGTTGAAAACAAATGAGAATGAATTTTAATTAAATTGTTAGTGGAAACATGAGGACCATTAATTAGTTGAATTTGATAATAAATTTATTTAATTTTGTAGCTTGATGGAAATTGTATTAGTCAAAAGATTTATTTATTAATGAGATACAATTTCCCCCTATTCTATAATAGGTTGATATTTATTATAAAGCATGTATGTAGATTAAACTAATCAACATTATTTCAATAAGAGCAAGTTTTTTTGTTGTTGTTATGAGATCGATGATATAGGTTGGTAATTAGGTAGGTAGGTACCTACTATAATGGCGAAGCGTGATGAGTTTTATTATAATCTATAGAAATTTAAATCATGATGGCTTTTGATAAAAAAGGGCTTTTAGAAAGTACTTGCCTAATTATTTCACTATCGACAGAATGAATTTAAACATTGAATACCCTTCTCGTATTCCGTGCTATTCAATCTAGTTTTCGACAAGGCACTAGAGAGTCTTACATTATTTTGTTGGCAAAGAGCTATCAAGAATTTGCAAAGGCTAGAACAGGGGCCTTGGCGATTATGAACCCTTTTGCGTGGTCAGGCAAATGATGAACTCCGACAAGAAAACACATGCATTTCGTATATGTCAAAATTCCTTAGGGATTTTATAAAAATATGTTAGTATGTTGAAATGGCCCAAAACCATGGCGTTATTGCCCACCTTGCGGGTACCTATGCTCTGAATGGATTTTTTAACTCGGTGCATTATAAAAGTCTTAGAAACCTGTCAGCTGCTTTCGTTCATCCATTTAAGCTGAAATATATGCAGAAAATGATAAACTTAGGAAAAAACAAATATGCTGAGATTTGAGTTTCCATTGTTCGGGAACTTTTTTTTTACTAACATTTTTAAAATAGTTAAATAATTAAAAAAAAGGTTGGCATTGCACCACACTGGCAGCTTCTTAATGGTGCCCTTTGTTATTTTGTTATAAGACAATCGTGACTTCAAGATCTTGGAAAACATCATTAGATGTAAAATATGTAATAGGGTGGATCGTTTTCAGCATTGTTTACCAAATCCCTGCATGTAACTTATAGCCTATGCTTATATGGTTTCTTAATTCATCAACATAATTTATTTTGGTTTGGTGTTGTTTGAAAAAATGAGGAATCTGGAACTAATTTGCTAAAATTATAAGTGATAAGTGATTCTATTAATTCTTTATCAATCCCTGAAAACCAGATGACTTTATGTCTTTTATATTTTTTTTCTTAATCCTTAAATCATGCAAATTACTTATTGTATTAAATCATTTTGGTAATTCTAATCTAATTTAAGCGGGCTGTAGGTCATTAAAAAGATATTTATTTTTGTAATGACGCACGTTTCGAACATGTATATATCGTCGGCTTACAAGCAAAACTGACTACATATATGAAAAAATGCAGTTTGCGAGAAATCGCAAAACAAGTTTTCTGTTTTCTTTAAATTCTTGTAAATTTATGAAGAAAACTGCAACTTTAGTAGATTATTTTGTATACTATTATCAAAAATATACATAATATGATGAATTAGCTGAAATATAAAAAAAAAAATATTTAAACCGATTGTTTTGTTAAAAACAGCAGATATTCAATTTTTCCTGAAATTAAGCTTGCGATAAGAATAACATAGACAGATTGTCTACGTCAAGTCTATAATTGAAATATGAAAAACAGCTTAATTTATGTCCTTTATTAAGCAATTAAACAGAAAATATTCGGTGCAAAAAAATAAGGTACATAATGCGCTATCTAGGTATTAAAAAAAGCAAATTGTTGTTCTGGAAAAATTGACCATATCTGAAGTTGGTCAGTTCTTATTGTTATTGTACTATTCATACTAGAATATCAGCTTATTAGGCTTGACCATTCTATATTCCGTCAATTTCATTGAATTTTTGAACAACAACAACTTAAAGGCGCTACCACCAATTGTCTGGCTGGAGATATAGCTATTTCGTGCTTTGCCACTTTTGCACTCATCACTCTCCTTTTTGTGGTGCTGAGCTTTAATCCAATTTTATTTGAAAAACTTTTGTATGCACACCATAGGATTCGAACCCACGCATAGTCTAAAGTAGTGCGTAGTGCACACACCTGCTAAGACTGAGCAAATCAGATATGCGTGGGTTGGAATTCTATGGTGTGCATAAAAAAGTTTTTCAAATAAAATTGGATTTAAGCTCAGCACCACAAAAAGGAGACTGATGAGTACAAAAGTGGCAAAGCACGAAATAGCTATATCTCCAGCTCAACAATTGGTGGTAGTGCCTTTAAGTTGTTGTTGTTGTTCAAAAATTCAATGAAGTTGGTCAGTTCTTCCTGAAAAAAGCTGACTTTTTTTGCTGGAAATATTGACAATCTGATGTTGGTCAGTTCTTCCTGAATTTTTAGTACAGGAAGGCAGATAGTCAACCAACAATTGTAACTCGTTTGCATATTTTTAGGCAAAATATCAGATAGGTAGTTTTAACAGAATTTTCTCATCGATTTTTTATTATACTTGACATTAATAATACAAAATACAGTTTTTTGCAGTTGGTCAGTTTTGCTTGTAGGCCGACGATATGTTCTTCATCAGAACTTTATTTGACAAATAATTATATAAAAATAATGTAAAAAATTATACATAATATTAGCACCTACACAACATAGACATAGAAAAAAAAAAAAAAAAAAAAAATTAGTGCCCCGATGATGTCCTACCTAAGACGAAACGCTTTGGCTTCCCAAGTTTCTAATAAATAAAAAACAAAATAATTTAAATTGTGGAAAAACAAGTGTTTTATAATAACTTTTTTAAAGGTCAAAAAATAATTTCGACCAAGTGTTAAACTCTCAATCTATCGATTACCTTTGTCAAAAATTACTTAAAAAATTTTATAAACGAATAATTTTATAATTTACAGCTATGACATTTCAAACAAATGGCATTATTTACCTAATCATTAAAAAAATTAAAACTGTACATTAATTAAAGAACAAATTAAAGTTTAACTAACAACTATAAATCCCTTCATATCAATTTACTTTTCATTAAAACAAAACACAAAACAGCTCCTCGTCTCCCACAATCAAATTTTATTTGATGGAACCATATTATTCGGCCTCTGCTTAAGTTTTCACAGTCGGATCGGCGCACAGTGGGTCGACTACTACAAAATTCCGGTCATCGGGTGTTATTTTTGTTTAGCGTTTGGAACGAATTTTTTTTGAATTGGCCCTTTTTTCAAAATCCACAAGTTATTTTTATCAACATGTTTTGTTTTCAAAGATACAATGTCTCAAATAGGCACTATTTCACAAAAAAAAATATATGTTTTTTTGTAACCACTTTTGAACCCATATACCTGGCTCATTTCTTACGTTATTTTCTAGAAATAAATTTTGTTGCTAAGATACTGATGTTTTAAAGCTATATCGAAAAAGAAAAAAATTCAAAATAATGTTTTTGAATAATTCTAAAACACGTTTTTCTATAACAGTTTTTGAAAATTAAACTTCAACTTTGAAAAGGTTTTTAAAAATATGCTTACATATGCAAGCTTTCTAAGTAGTCTAGAATGAAAGTTGTATTCATTGTGAGTAATATTCTTAAAAATCTGGATCCGATCTCGTTCCCTACAGCACCATCTTTGTAATTTAAACCCTTTAAGAAGTATTTTTACCAATCTGCAAAGGGGGGGGGGGAGATTATGGGTGATATTTGCCTTGTTAAAAGTGTTATTAGGAAGTTTAAATCAACGACGAAAATACTGAATACATTAAGTAAAGCAGATTGCCCAAAAAATGCAAGAAAAAAATTAGTAAAAACAATTTATTTATTTTTCCGAAGTAAAGCTTAATATTGAGTTTTTCGTTGAAAAATGTTTGGGATTTTTTTTAACTAAATAAATTCTATGTTTTCCAAGAAACAATATAGCGAAAACCGTTTTGAAATCTGTTCATTAGATCAAAAGTTACAGCCCCATGACCACTTTTTCATAGTTTCGACCCACTGTGCGGCGGTTGGCAGCATTCTCTGCATTGTTTATGTGTAGCATCTCCAGCAAAAACCTCTTTCCATGGTGTTTCTCTGTTTCTAGAATTTAAACTCTCTTAAGTCTGGCTCACGTCCAGCGCTGCCACTAAAAAAAAAAATCTTAGTGCCACCAATTACTTTTCTGTGTGCCAAAAAGTGCCACAGAGTGCCAAAGTAAAAAAATCGCATATTCAAACAAAAACAATAAATATTCTTTGTTTACATACATATATCACTATTAACAAAATAGAATTATAAAATAAAAAAAAAAAAACAATAGCAAAATGCATTTGCATGTTTTATATAAGATATATGATATCATATGATAGGTATCAAAGGGTATGGTAGTGCCCAGGCAAGTTCTGCACTACACCATTTTACAGGATCAAAATCAGGCGATTTCTGACCCCCCTTTAACCCCTTTAAAAGGCTTTCAGTGGCCTTTTATTCCACCCACTTTTCCTGATAAAAAAAATAGTTGCAAAAAGAAGTGAAATTACACCAAAAACATAAATGTTAAAAAAGAAGCCAAGTTCTAATATAGGTTGGTATACAAAAACCTTTGCGAATCAAGTCAGCCGTAAAAAGGAGTGAGATCTAAAGTGCGCCAAGTTCTAAGTTTGCTACTGTTAAATATTAAACATTTTAAGCAGTGTAATATCGCAGCACCTCAAAATTATATATTTGTGTTTTACTAATTTCTTTTTGAAATTCAATTCAACATAATGTTCACTGTTATAGATTTTTGTGGGGCTTACAAAAAAGAGCATCAAGTATAGGAATGTTTGTAAACTGTATAAGAAAATTTAGTTTTTAATGAATTTTGTTTTTGATATTTTCATTTATAAAAAAGTGTGCCAAATTTTAAACTTTGAGTGCAAAAGGGTGCACTTTTGAGTGCCAATGGGTGCCAAAGTGCCAAACTAATTTGAAAGTGCCAATTTGGCACTAAAGTGCCACTTTCGGCAGCCCTGCTCATGTCTTTCTTCCAAAGTGCATGTGCTGTTTTTTAATGTCTCATCTATGGCCGGAGAGACGCTTTTTCAATTTTTGCTTGGAGGTGCCAACATAAACAGAAGAGCAGGCTACCCCGCTTCTCTCTAAGCAGTTAATTTGGTACACAACATTTCATCTCTCCATGTCGTCTATCCTTCCTTTTGTGTTAGTGAACAAATGGGTACGCACAGTAGCGGATCTAGGATTTGGCTGTGGGGAGGGCTTGGTAGGTCAAATTTGAGACATTAATGGCCAGTTTCACAGTGCAAGTTTAAACTACAATTTAAGTTTAGGGGCTTATTGCGAGAGTCTACTCTGAATAAATCTAGTCGACTTAAAGATCAGTTTCATAGTCATAGGAGTGGCACTTTAGTGCGAAATCTTGGGTATAAAATGACAATTTTCGCAGTGTAAACTAACCTTAATAAGTTGCACTTAAGTCTCCCGTGTTGGGCACTTAAGTGTAACTAACCCAGGCTGCCAACATTACTAGAAAGTACAAATGTGCTAAACTTAAGTGCAAAAGTTTTTTTGGTAAGTGTTCACTGTGAAACTGGCCCTAAGTCGATCAGAAATTCTTTGATCGAATTTAGTTTTCTATCAAATAGAAAAATTCATACAATTTCGTAGCAATCTGACAGAAAAATAAATAACAGACTTTAACCCCCATGGAATAGACTTTTACACCATGGAATAAGAAGTTTCTGGACTCAAACCAAAGCCTTTAATTAGAGCTCCATTTGAATCCGGAACATTTTTATTCCATGATGTAGTTTCCTAAACATGGGAGCTGAAATAACTATTTTCTCTATTTGACTTTTGAATAGACTCTCGCAATAAGCCCCTTAAACTTAAGTTCAGCACTTGATTAGGTTTCAAAGTAAACGTTGAACTTAATAATTCTGTAGTTCTAGTTAAACGAATGTAGGTATTCTGCCATTTAAGCTTCAGTTTAACGTCCAGAACACTTGATCGTAATAATCATTCTCAAATCTTAATTGACAACTGCCATTAATTAATAATAATAAATTATTATATTCCTTTCTATTTGAACTTTTTTGTTTAATGTTTTTGAGTGACGAGGAAAATTTAACATTCGCTGTGAGAGTGAAAAGATAAAAACGCTTCCCTTGAAAAAACAAATGATTTTAACTATGTGACGATGATGATTTGTTTGAAAGTTGCATTCATGCAGTCATATTAAACTTCGCTCTATGGAACTGAGCTTTATTTTAAACTGTGAAAATCAATTATTTGACCTTTAAATTTAAACTTAAGTTCAAGACCAGTTAAACTTAAGTTTAAACTTTCACTGTAAAACTGGCCATAAGTAATACAATTGGTTTATCCATACAAATTAATTTTATGATTTATAACAAATATAAAAAAGTTTTAGTTTATTTATTTTAAGGTTTTTTGTGAAAATATACAAGGTTATATAAATAATTGAATTTTGGCATTCCAACTTTTCCTTTTACAATAACCGTGTTATTTGTGCATTTATATCAGCTTCTATCCCCAGTTTAAAATGTTTTTAATATTAAATACAATAACATCTGTAGTATTTAACATTTAAAATATTTTTAAGTGGAGATAGAAAAAAAAATTAAGGCTTAGCTGTATTTATAGACAATATAATCTTAACATATTATATACCTTCAATTTTCAGCCACGTCAAGCTTTGAATCACAAGACGAAAAAATCTGTCATTAAATTTGTCCTCGGGTTTTTTTTTGCAAAATTAGCTAAGTTCTTAGTGTAAATTTTTGTTTTATTTGGCATTTTAACTGTTAAGCCCCGACCTCGTTCTTTCAATTATCTCTTCAAGTTTTAGCCCCAACTTGGACTTGACAGTCCCTAGAGTCAATCCCAAAAACTTTCTGGAATAAGTTAGCCCCGACCACGTTTTTTTGTCCAATTCTTGTCAGCCCAACTCGCGAGCTGTTTTTTTCGTCCCAATTTCCTGTCCTTGTAGCCCCGAACTTGATATTTTGTACAATCCGCTTCAGTCTACAGCCCCAACTTAATTAATTTGGGGCTTAGAAAAAAATACGTAGTATATAAATTGCGTTGCCCCGGCCACGTTATTGTGTCTTCTTCACTGCTTAACAATATTTAAGATGAATGCAAATTTCTTCACGTTGTAATGCATTAATTTCTATACTTCTATCAATTTTAAGAACCGTCTGTGGGGGGGGCTTTAGCCCCTATAGCCACCCCCCTGGATCCGCTACTGGGTACGCAGAGGATTTACAGGCCTGAAAGCTATTTTTGTTTTTTCTTTTTCCTTATACATAGGTGCTGACAGCATACGATTAGAGTCCTGATGAAGAACATGTTTGAAACGTGCGTGTCGTAACAAAAACTAACATCTTTTTAATGACCTATACGCAGCCCGGTTAAATAAGCTTCGAATTACTTAAATAATAAAGGTCACTTAAACAACAAATAACTATTAAATTATTTTGTTTATACAATTGAACCTCCCGCCTATACTGAAGGAGATATACCCGTGGTAAATAGTGTCATTTTTTTTTCTGAAAAAACTTTCAATGGCTTCCCGATTTTGTTTTTTCCAAGAGCGACACAAAAGCAATGATGGTAATGAATTCAGAAGACCTATAAGCAGTGATTTGACAAAAATTTCTGAAAAACGATCCACCTTAGTATGCAATCAAGTTAAAAAAGGCACAAAATTTTAACATTTTTTTTTTTTTTTTAATTTTGGTTAAAAAAAACTAAATTCAAAATGAAAAACATTTTTTTTAATTTTTTTGGCATTTTCTTTTAGGTTTTTTACCTAAAAAAAATCTGTCAATTGACTTTTTTCAAAATCCTATCAATTATATCGAGAATGAAATTATGTTTAGAATAAAATTAGTTCGAGGTCAATAGCATAGGTTTTTCAAAAATATTCGAGTCGAAATACATTTGTTCATAGTTATTAGTAGGGCTGGCCACGAGACGAGACTCTGACTTTTGTAAGTCTCGTCTCGGTCTCGTTAAACTCGAAAATTTTTAGTCTCGTCTCGGTCTCGAGTCGGTAACGTATAATTAAGTCTAGTCTCGGTCTCGTCTCCGAAAAATACGATTTCCGGACAACTTTTTGATTATTAGAACGAAATATTTTAAATTATAGTTTGAATGCGTGAAGAAGAAATTAAATATTAAACTCAAATTAGATTTTTTAATTTATTAGACTCTCTGTAAATTTCGGTCCAAATATGCAGTCTCGTCTCGGTCTCGGATGCTTAAAAGCCAGTCTCGTCTCGTCTTGTCTCGGTATCGTCATGCGAGACAGAGATCGAGACCGAGACTTTTCTCGTCTCGTGGCCAGCAACACAGATATTTTTGACTCTTGGAAAATGTCAAATGAAACATTTATACGAAATTCCATTAATATCCCAATTTTTTTAAAATGGGATATTAACTTGTTGTTCTTAAAAAAGGTCATCATTCCAAAAAAAAAAGGACTTTAACTGTATACAGGATACATGTACCTATCTTTTCAATGTGGGTCTCTTTGGAAAAATATTAAAAAAAAAATGTATTTTACAAATTTTGTTTTGATTTGCTTACATTATTGTGCAATAAGTTGTATTTTAAACATTTTTCTATTATATTAAATTTAAAAATTGCGGTCTACCCAGTTGTGAATTTTCTTTTTGCAATAATAACTAAATATTTTTCTTTCTTTTTTCTTTCAGGTAAGTTTATTCATTTTGCTTGCCAGCTCCAATGGCGTTTTGTATGAGTAAGTTATTACAAAAATAAAATAAAATTAACAAGTTTTGAAAGCTTGCATAAGTCCCATTCCATTAACTTCTGAATGACAATTAACATTGTTTCATTTAATGTTGCGATAAAGTGATTGCAAACAAAATTCTAAACAATAGTTTCAACCACAAAAACTGTCTAGTTCTGTCCTTTTCTAATTAATTGTTGAAACAATATCGACCACATTCTTCTAAAGAACCATCATTCTTGTCAACCCTGTTGTTTGCTAATGGTTGAGAAATTAATTACCTGCAAGTAAAATTATTCAAATAACCACACAAACAAACTTACCTTATATGTAGTTCTTGAGGTTATACCTCAATCTACATAGCGACTTGTGTGTGTGTAAATAATGACGACAACGAAGTCCAGAAAATTCATTCTTTTTTTTTCATAAAAAATAAAGAAATTAATATGTATATTGTATATATTTCACTTATACATACCTTCCAACATGAAGTGTACTTACCTATATGTATTAATGAAGAGATACAATTTAAGTTAAGTCCTTGCGTGTGCTATTAAGCCAATCTCCTTGTTGTTACACAAAATTTCCATTATCCTTATAAAAACTACTATAGAAAGAGCTTTATCGTCAATTCCATAGGCTATAAGATTCAAAACCCTAAGCACGACCCAAAGAACACAAAAAAAAAACACCTTTCTCTCCCACTCTCCATCTCTTTGTATATATTGCCACACTTAATAAAATTATAATCTCACGTCCTCGGTCCTTTCCATATATCCCATCGCAACGCTGCAACACTTAAGAGTGTAATTCGTAATTAAAAGGAATTTTGTAATTTATAAAATTACCCTATGCCATCGTTGCCGCCGCCACCAACGCCGCCGCTGCCGTCATCATCATCATCACCATCATGCAGCCCTCACTTACCACCAGGCTCACTCATCCATATAGATACACTTTTTACTAAAAAGAAATACCCGCGGTCGTGGGTTGGTTGCGCACGGTGACATAAAAAAAAGGATATCTCTATATTCCTGTGGCTTGTTGCGGTTACATATACATACCTACATCCTGCATTATAAATGCTTTGGCATAGGTTATTTACATTTCTATACAAAACTACACCGAAGGAAGCCACTTGTCAGCAAATGAAGATGAGTAAAAGGACGAGTGCATCCAGATAGAGATCAAGTGAATGCAAAGAAAAAAAAAATAATAATTTTCCTCAGAGGGATTATTATATAGATAGTCTTCTCAGCACTTGGCGACAATTTCGAGTATCCCCTATATAATATATAGGTATTTTACAACACATCCTCCCGAGGTCTTACAGTACGTTGCACGCGGTATTAGTCTAGTCAGTGTATTAAGCTCTTCAAAGGTTAAGTATTTCCAAGTCAAGTGCTAATACCAAGATGAGTTTTCCTTCCTTCCTTTCTGTTTTACCACTCATTTTTTTTTTATTTTTCTTCATTTAATTTTTCATTTTGTTTAAAATGAACTTTTCTCTGGTTTTTGAAGAAATTTTAATCGAAAATTCCACAAAAAGGAATTCAAAGACCAAAAGAAATAAAATTAATTTAATTTCTGTCTTCATATAGCAACATAATAATTACTCATCGGGACTTATACATTGTATATGTATGTATAGATGTCTGCTAATGAAAGTATTTTCGGAAGAATTATTCTGTTCCCTTAAAATGTCACACATATGTCCAGCATGTCCACACACCGTCCCATCCCTCTCCCAGCCCCCACTCACCATCCTTGACTTGAAGAATTCGAGGCCATGTTGAAACCATTTCAGGAAAGTTGATTTATTTCATGTCCTTCGCATGAGATTGAAAAGATTGAGTATATGTCTACGTAGATATATCAATAATCCATATCACGCAAAGGTTAACTATTTCAGAGGATAAAGAAATTCTTTAATACTTTTTGGTTGTAGGACTTTATTTCTTTTGAAGGGTTTGATATACATATGTTGGTAGAAAATCACTTTTATCCGGATCAATTGTCGTTGAGTTGTATTTTTTTTTGTTTTGCTTCGAAAGGACATGCTTTATTGCTTGTGTGAACGAATGCTTTTCTTTTTTTCTTCTTCTCTTTTGAGTTTGAGTGTTGGGTGATTCTTTCAAGTGCGTTCGAACGAAACAAACATAAGGACATATGAAGAGTGATGATGGGAAATGGTGTAGAGAGGATTATCAGAGCGACAAAAAACATACGGAAAACGTTAAATTCGAACGAAAATCGTTAGTGTTAATAGTTCCTTCTTTTTGAGTTTTGGGAAAAAAAATTAACTATTTTAACTGAGACGGAAAAAAATCAAAAAAAAAGCTAGAATCGTCAACCTTGGAATAATTTTCAAATAATGTTTTCAAAAAAAGCAGTCTGATGCTTTATATTTAAGGATTCAGTTCCTTTTAAAAAGTTACTAATTTTCTAGAAGACTTATTGAATACTTAGATACTGGTTCACTAAATATTTTTAAATTTTTTTAAAGCATTTTCAGTGTAATTCATTAGTTCAAATAGTCTGATGCACTAACAAAATATTATAAAATATATGTCATCAAAATCGGTTAAGAAACTTTTGATATTACTCCGGACAAACATATTATCACCTG
The DNA here is from genome assembly GCA_949320155.1 of Melangyna quadrimaculata. Lineage (NCBI taxonomy): Eukaryota > Metazoa > Arthropoda > Insecta > Diptera > Syrphidae > Melangyna > Melangyna quadrimaculata. Next base: position 148,529,642 of record OX439485.1, on the reverse strand, counting down.
AGCAAGAACTAGGTAACTTAATTTTTTAAATTTTCAAGATCACAAAGTTCTTTGGTATCTATCCACCAGGGAGCGATGAACATTTGTATGTAACTCTTGTTTCCTATTGAAATATATTCTAAACTTTAAGTCCAGTCAGTTGGTAGTTTTGCTGTAAAGTTTTGGAGTAGTTTTGAAAACTTTTCATTTTTATAGATTTTGGGGTGCTCTTTCCGAATTTTCATTTTGCCACCTCGCACCTTTGCCGCTACCGCCGCCATTCGAGGTTAAATGTCAAAATATCAGGTTTTCGCATATAACTCCGAAACGGTAAATGCTATCGAAAAGTATTTCATACAAAGATTGTAGATTTGGTGATCCCGAAGAAAAAAAGTTTTGACATTTTTTTTCCTACGACTCAGCGTTAAGAAGATATCGACATTTCAAAAAACGTAAAATGTCAAAAATATTACTTTATCACGTATAACTCCTAAACGGTTCATATTTTTGAAAACATCTGAAAGCAAGGTTTGTACATTATGAAACCCCCTACAGGAAAAAAATATTGTTTTTTTTTCTTAAAAACAACAGTTTTAAAGATATTTAATTATTTTAAAAGTTTGACAAAAATTCTAAATTTCCAATTTATCGCTTTTAACTCTTAAATGTCGCAAAAAAAACTTTGACTCAATTTGTAGACCATAATATTCTCTAGAAAATAGTGTTAACAATCTTTTTCATTCAAGTCATAAGTCGCAAGATATTGGTACTTAAATAACGTCAAATTTCGAAGAAATAGGTTTTTTGCATATATCTTTTAAACGGCACGTTTTATCGAAAAATTATCTGTGCAAAATTTATACATAATGTAACCCTATATAAGCTTGCATTAACATTTTTCTTCTAGCAGCCATAATTTTTATTAAATCATTATTTCAAGAAATCACAAAAACTCAAAAATACCGGTTTTTAGCCATTTACTCTTAAATGACGAACTTAACAGAAAATATTTTGAACCTTTCTGTTAGATTTTAATATTCTCTAGAATAAATATTATCACACTTTTTTACATATAACACATCAGTTGAAAGATATTGCGACTTCAAAAATGACGACCAAAAACAGTTTGGCGAGAAACTTTCAAAATGGCGGCGTTAGCGGCAAAATTGCGAGGTGGCAAAATGAAAATTCGGAAAGAGCATCCCAAAATCTATAAAAACTGTAAAGTTTTCAAAACTTTCCAGGCAAAACAATATTTTTTTTTTATTTTGTGTATTCAATAAACCTATGTTTTCGAAATTTGACCATTTTTGAAGTCGCAATATCTTGCAACTAATGTGTTATATGTAAAAAAGTGTCATATTATTTCTTCTAGAGAATATTAAAATCTAAAAGGTTCAAAATATTTTCCGTCAAGTTCGTCATTTAAGAGAAAATGGCTAAAAGCCGGTATTTTTGAGTTTTTGTGAGTTCTTGAAATAACGATATAATAAAAATTATGGCTGCTAGAAAAAAAATGTTAATGCAGGCTTATATAAGGTTACATTGTGTATAAATTTTGTATAGATAATTTTTCGATATAACGTGTCGTTTAAAAGATATATGCAAAAAACCTATTTCTTCGACATTTGACGCTATTTAAGTACCAATATCTTGCGACTTATCACTTGCATGGAAAAAAGCCTCAGCACTATTTTCTAAAAAATATTATGGTCTACAAATTGAGTCTAATTTTTTTTTTTCGACAAAAAAAAGCGAAAAACTGGAAATTTAGAATTTTTGTCAAACTTTTAAAAAAATTAAATATCTTTAAAACGGTTGTACAACCTTGCTTTCAGATGTTTTCAAAAATATGAACCGTTAAGGAGTTATACGTGAAAAAGTGACATTTTCGACATTTTACGTTTTTTGAGATGTCGATATCTTCTTAACTTTTTCTTCGGAATCACAAAATCTACAAGTTTTGGATGAAATACTTTTCGATAGCATTTACCGTTTCAGATTTATATGCGAAAACCTGATATTTTCGACATTTAACCTGGAATGGCAGCGTTAACGGCAAAAGTGTTAAGTGGCAGAATGAAAATTCGGAAAGAGCACCCCAAAATCTATAAAAATGAAAAGTTTTCAAAACTACTCCAAAATTTTCCAGGCAAACCACTTTTTTCGCCCAAATGACTGGACTATTTGTTGTGGCGTGAAACCATCACTTTTCGCGCAGAAAAACAATCTAGTTTTCAACAAGCCACTAGAGAGTCTTACATAGATTCTACCAAGGGGCTAGCAAGGGTTTACAAAGGCTAGAACAAGGGCCTTGGCTATTATGAAACCTTTTGCCTCGTCAGGCAACTAATAGTTGACTTATGCGGTTGAAATAGTTGACTTATGCGGAACTTTATCCCGCGATATTCTGCTTGTCAGTCCAATGCTAACCCTATTGGGATAAGATAACTCACTATACAACTGTTCTGACTTTGTAAAAAGTGTGATATGGGGAAGACGACGAAGGAAAGACAGAAAAAAGTGTATGAAATCGCATGGTGCTTAGGAAATGTTTGTTTTTGTTGTAGGTACAGGAGACATGCCCGACAAGTTTTTGCTAGTAAAAATCAGGAATTTGTTCAAAAAATTACCAATACTTGGTTAACATTTCAATCACGTCGAGCGTATATTTTAGACCTAGTTATACTTCTGAATTTGATCAAAATAATTCTAGAATAGTTCATTTATCTGCAAAAAAAAAGTTTTTTCTTCACATGCTCTGATTTTGGTAGCAGAATTCAGTGAAATTCTTCGAATTACAATCACTTACATCAAAACCAAATTTTTTTTTTTTTCAAAAACCAAACGAAATTTGCGTTTTTCTCTAGAGATGCAAACTATTCAATAATGCCAAAATAAACATTAATCTCCTTATAAATATGAACAAATTATTGACTGCATTCCTTGATCATTTTTTTTAATTAAAATTAAAAATCATGTATTTTCCAAAATCACCAATACTTGGTTATTATTAAAATCACTTCGAGTGCATATTGAAATCCTAACTACACTTCTAAATTTTATCAACATTATTTTCTAATAGTTCCATTATCTTCACAAGACAATCAATTCCTTATATATTTTGTGCGTTTTCATAAAATCTACTGTTAAATTCACCCTATATAACAGTCTATAAAAAAAATCATATAATGAACTTCTAAACTTGGTAAATGTCGACTTTTAAACGTGATTTGATCGAAAAATGTTTCCTCCTACTATCATCATCATCATCATCGTCATCGTTTCGATTGAAAGAATTTAGGATAATGGTTTAACTTTTGTTCGTTGCTCGTTTCAGGCAATTGGTCTTTGTTTTCCTGTGTACCCATGAAGAGTCCTCGGTTCGCACTATTTTTTTCTATCTCTACCTCTTTATCTGTTTTTTTTTTTTTTTTTTTTTTTGCTTTTGCCTCTTGATTCTTGATTACAATTTGAACCTAGACATACTTACCTAGACATACCTCTAGGACATTGGACAATATAAAATCAGTTATAGCTTTTATAAAGGTGTGTTAAAGGAACAGACACAACAACAACAACAACAACAACAAAAAATAAAGTAGAGACAAAGTATTTCACATCATCATTCTTTTTGCCATTTATTTAGAAGAAGTGAAGAAGTAGGGTTGAGTGATATTAGGCTTTCTGTCAGTATTTGAGATTTTCCAGCTTTGTTATTTTGTCTGAAAACGTACATATGTGCCATTGGGGATGATATTTGTTTTTTCTTGTTTTTGCTTAACAACTACAGTCTAAATCTATTTTGTACACATTTTAGTGCCACACATGTGATTTTGTGTGGAAAAAAAAGGGTGGGTAGTAAGTGCTCAGTCAATAATATAGTTGTATAGGAGTTTGGGTAAAGGAGGTATTTACGAAATGTTGTTAAGTATAATTGGGGTCATTAAATTGATAGCAATCGAACTTGAATAGTATTTGGAGTTAAGTGTGGCAATTAATTTTCAACACATATTAAATTATGTAGGTAGTACGAGTATCTAACTAGGTATACAGTAAAGGCAATTAAAACGATTTCTTTTGTTTTAAAGCAGACTGTGAATTTTTAGGGGGAATGGGAATTGCTTTATTTATTCCTGTTGCAAATGGAAAATTTAACGTGTTTATAAAAGACCTATTAAGGAAGGAAAAGAAATGATATTTCAGCAAGAGTAACTGTCAAAAGAGGGAAATTCTTTTTGAATATATTATGAATTGGGAGAATCTGTTGGGTTTTCAGAAGGCACACGATCAACAAGGTCGATTTTTTACTGCGTCGATTTCCTCCTCTCTACGTTCCTCAACTTTGCGTTCGTTCTCTTCAGCCTCTACTACTTTTCGTATTTCTTCTTATAGTTCTTGTGCCGCCTTAGTTACTTTTCCTCGTCTGCCTTCAGACTTAGATCGTAGCAAACGATCGGCACGGGCATGGCTCACCCATAGCTTGTTGCCAGATACAACCTTTGCAATCGCCTAACAAGTTCCTCCGAAGTGCAATCGTATGGTTTCTTAGACCAATCCACATCATCTTGGATAGACTTGAGCATGGACCGAGTGTGACACTCGATAGCCTTCCGGGGTAGCAACATCACAACATTATAGGAGAATACTGCGATTATATAATCGAGACACGTCGATAAAAAAAAGATTCGAAAAAGATAATATCAAAATAAATTCTAAAACAATGGAACCTCAAGCGTAAGCTTTCAAACTGGAACCTTATGCATGTTAAAATACTCGTCTTCTTGCCCTTTGCCCTTTGGCGCTTAACGTGGGACATTGTGTTTTTAGTTAGGAATTGAATTATTTTGACTTTCAATTATTAAAGAATATAAAATGTTTGGAGGAATTATTCTCAATAATAAATAATTATATTACTGTTAAGTATGTTCCTGATAGCTTAATAGGTTTTTTTTTGTTGGTGCAGTAGACCTTGGGACCCTAAAGTCTTATCGGCAGATTGCTTTCATTTTATACATTTTTTCAACAGCTAACCTTTCCTCAACAAATCTGAGACCAAGATCCATCAGGTCCCCTTCCTCTTGTGGGCTTCACCTTTGGGCCACCGGTTTAGAATACACCACTACGTGCATGTGCAAATTTGTCTATTCGCTCTACATGCATGTGTATTTTATTACTAGAGCGATGTGACTGTACAGTAGGGTGTCCGTATTTTCTCAAACTCTTTGAACTTAAGAATCAGTGCCGCAGATAACGGACACACTACTGTCTCCACACCAACGGAGTACAATATTTTCAAAAGAAGTGTTCGTAAAATGCCATCAAGTCTTAAATAATTTACTCAGCCTCAGCTCAGCGTCGTAAAGTAGGAGTGTGTTTATCAACCGTTCTTCAGTTTTCCTTTTTAGCACGAAGAATTATCCCCATTGGCAAGAATAATTCTTCCCTTGATTGCTGGCGATGGCGTTTCTATTATCTTGTCCCAAGGAATCATCAATTTGAGATAGTGGTTCGTATACGTAACAGATGTGAATGGAGGGCCACGGTTGGACGAATTTATGTAGGTACTTTAAAGTCAAAACTTCATTCCATGGCTTTCTTTTTGATTAGTCAATATTGATTGTCCTTTCCAATTGGCAGCACATGCTTTGTTTTGCCCTCATTTGGTTGGCGAATAAAAAAAAAACATTTCACAGGCTTTTGGATGTTTGTTGGCTATTCTACTGTGCTGTTATTGGATTGCTAGTTCAGCACAGTTCGTTCCAAAACGATCTCGAAGAAATTACATAGTACAATGCCTAATCCTATTTCATCAACGTATGTATCAGTGAGTTGGCTAACGACATTGATAAGGCAGCGAGCATTCTGCATTTTCATGTTGCACATGCACAGTTCGGCAGGGACCTAACACTATTATGTATCGATTCATAGACCTGCTTACTAAATCAAGCTTCTTCCAGTCATCCAGACCAAACGCTCTGACATCTGTGATAGCTTGATTTTTAAACCAGAGTAGGTTCGATTTTCTTTTCTGTCAACCCTAAGGCCTGGAATTTGAAGATTCCCATGTATTCTACGTTCTCTCTGAAGTATTAAGATAAGCTCAATAACAAGATCAAGGTTGGACCCAATCATAAATCGAGAAACAGTTAATGGAAAGATTTGCAAACCTTTAGTTTTTTTTCTAAGATCTTCCCAAATTGGGATATTAAAATAAATTCCAGCCAGCTCAGTCCCTCTGCTTCGTATGCCAAGTTGGTTGAGAGTCTCTTCAACTATCATGTGCTACCTGAATCATTATCTTCCCAACACTTTGTTGTTATAACTTCTTCTCCACTTTGTATGTATGCACAAGCACACGGCAGCAAAAACCACCCGAAGATTTTATTTTCGGAATGGTAAGTTTCTTTTAAAGCCACACACTCTTTGTTCTTTCAATTAAGTCAATATCGCTGCCAGATGCAAGTTATTTAACAGATTTTGACCAAGATTTTTGCTCTATACCGTGGAGTTCTGCAAAATTCTTTCAATAACAATATTAAAGTAGTTGCATGACAATACATCCCGTTGTCTAAAACCTTTTTTAAGACCAAAAGTATCGGTGCATGCATCTCGCTTTTTCGAGACCAAAGGTTTCGCTAAGGGCTTTGCTGACATTGACGGAGCAGCGTGTATTCCCTCTATAGTCATCCAACACAAACGGACAAAATCATCAGAAAAGCATCATAGCTGCTAAGACTAGACGCAGCTCATTTCTGTATAAGCTACACAACACGCGACCTTGAAATCGATGAAAACGTGGTTATAAGCGAAATCACCGTATAATATTAAGACTAATATCGCTGTTTTGATACTGTTTCCTCTATCGGGAATTAGACAAAATTTGCTTAGATTGAATAACACTCAACTGATGGTTTTGTTTAAATAAGTTGACAACTTTAATTTGCCGTTTCTATCAAAGAAAAAAACAAGGCCTCATAAGGTAAAAGTTAAATTTATTATGCAACCGATATCAGGCTTAATATTTCTGACTAAGAAACCATAAGGTCAAGATTAATGAGACTACTTAACTTACCAAACATACTTTGTTAGGAAAAGTTTTCCTTAAAAAAAAAAAACTTCTTCAAAAGTTCAAGACAGTTTTTTTGTCTACAAAAAATCTGAGCATATGCAATCTTAAAACAAAAAGCCATTAATTTAACAACCTCCCTCCCTGTTTTTTTCTTGTATAAATATTCTCTGCTTTATAACATTTTATCAATTTAAGACTCAACTTTTTGCCTTGTCATTTCTTCTAAAAGACAATTAAACCATACCAAAAAAAAAACAAACACACACATATTTAAACTTCAAAAATAACAGCATAAAAAGAAACAGAAATAGGAAGTATGTAAGATATAAGAACCTCAACATCATACTCGATTCAGTACTCGATTCGTACGTAGGTACATAATTATACTTGTGCAAATAAAAATAATACAAAAAACCACCTCACTTGCTTTTGGAGAAGAATATAATGACGCAGAGGAAGAGAGGGAAAAGTTTTTCCTCCAAAACTTTTGCTTCGATTAACTTCAAGGATAATCGACAATGTCGACGATATAACTTTGACAGAGAGACGGTATAGACTACGATTTCGACTTGAAGCATAACTTCAACTTCCGTGAAGTTATTCTTCACTCCACTCCCTTCTCCCTCTCTCTCTCTATCTCCCTTTCATTCTCAATTCTTCTAGATGAAGAACTTTATTTTGGCGAAATGGAAAATAGCGCAATGAAGACGACGACGAAATTGACATAGAAATAAAAAAAAAAATAAAGTAAAAATTTCAAAATTTTCTTTCATCTTCGCTAATTGCTTAAGTTTTCCACTCTTTTCAGTATTATTCCATACCATGATATTCCTGCTGTATGTAGGACTAGGTTAACGGTATACCACCATAAGTCATTCTCTCTTAAAGTGCCTTTTAGCATTCTTCTTCTTCCACTCATATACCTATTCTTCTTCTTTTGGAAAGAATCCACAATGTGTGTGAGTTGAAATATTATCAAAAACCTAAAATCTGAATATCCTTGACTTGGTTGAAAGTAGGTACCTTCGAGTTCACAGTCTACCATAACATTGAACATATAGAACCTTATACCAAAAAGAAGCAGCATATATTAACTGGTATACGGTATACTCGTTTACACCACACCGACCCGTCATGGATCAGATTTCAAATGGGTTTTGACGATTGGATGGCTTGATGATGATGGAGTTAAACACATAGAGACGAGCGACGAGGCTTTTAGTGCGAGTGGCGCCAGAAGGCTATAAAACAAAACAAAAAAAATAGAAGAAGGATTGAATTCATTCTGTCGCTTTTGCTATCTTTCCAGTGCACTCTTTGATTTTTTTAGCTTTTTTTTTTTTTGGAAGTATCAGACGCAAAAGTCAAATATGGAATGACTCTTCGCAATACTTCTCAACATAAAATGTCCATTAAGAAGCACCCGTCGCTGCCGCTGGCTTCACAGCTCCCCTCAAAATTATGAGAAGCCGACTTGGATAGGTGATACACATACTAGATTATATCTACTCTTCTTGTGGATGATCCATTTGATGCTTCTACTGACTCCTATATTCACGCTTCTATAAGATACCAGCTTAAAACTTCTTAAAGAAGCATATCATGACTAATCGAGGGTATGAAGGGGGGGGGGGAGGCAAAGTTGGGTGAGATTTTATAACTCTTTCGATGAGTTTTATGCAGATAAATGTCATGCACTGAAGTAAAGAACCTCTTTCTCTTGATGCTAAGTGGTGTTTTGAATTCTAGAGGTTCGGTTCGGGAAGGAAGGAATTTCTGAGAGAGAAAAAGAAGAAACTTCTGTGATTAATGGTTTTGGTTATTTCTGATTCTTTTTTCTTAACCATTCTAGCTTCGAGAAAAAATCAAAAAAAAAAACTAAACTAAAAACCTCTCGAAATGTTCTTTTTGAACTGCACTTATCTTTAAATTGGATATTTTTCACTGTCTCTTGGATTTTGTAGATTTATCCATTAAACACACACACCCACAACTTGATATAGTATAGGTAAGGTATACCAAACCGACGTCCCAAAATTTATCTGATGTGATCCTTCTATTTCTATAAATATTTTCACATTTTTTTTCTCTATTTTATAATATGAAGAGAGGTAGAGTTAAAGGAGTAAAAAAAATAGTCCTTGGAATATATCAGAAGTTTATTGTGCACACTGCATACCTCCTTGAAATTTGTTCACTCACTTGAGTGATTCAATTTTTTTTTTGTTTACTTTTCTTCCAACCTAAATGCGGTTGTTATTGGAAGTATTTTTTTTTTTTTTATTTTTTTGAGTAAATTTTATGGTTGTTTGGGGGATTTTTTTGTGTGTGTGATGAGTTTTTGTTAAATTCAAGACTTCAATTTGTCAGTAGAATTATACTAAATGAACTTATCCTTGTATAATATGAATAATTCTTTTTATAATATAAAAAATAGGAGACGTTGAGTGTAAAGTCAGTCTGCTCTTTTATTATTATCATTTCAACGATGACGACGACGTCGGTGAGACACAAATTTAATGGATATTCAGCTAAATTTTTAACGCATGAATGTTCCCACGATTTTATTCACTAAAAGGAACCAACAAACAAAAATTTATATGTAAATGAAATTGAAAATAAAGTTAGGTAGCTATACAAATTTTATCAAGTGGAATTGATCTGATTTTTGTATAGGGCGTAGAAAAATTTAGTTTAATCGTAGTGCAAAATAAATATGCTTAAAAGCTTAGCTTGTAATTTTAGTTTTGCTTAACGATTGAAATAGTTTGTCCCAGTTGGATTTTTTTTTTTTAACGATTTTTGACTTTTTCTATAGGTTTTTAAAAAGTTCAAGTTCAAACTGAAAGAAGAACATTTTAAAGTTTGTAATTGATTTCGATATTTAAGTTCTTATGTAGTTAGGTAGTATAACTCAGATACTCTAACTCCTAAAAGGGTAAAGTGTTTCAACTATTGGCTGATCATTAAATTACTTTATTTTATAGAAATGAGTTTGAACTCTGAGTTACGTCCTGCACTTCTTGCAAAATATTTATTCCTTGCTCCACAAGTAGTGTTGTAGCTTAAAAATATTAACAATACCAATTTTTATCGAAATATCAGGGGTACCTACCAACCTTCATGAGTGATGGGAGAATTTAGAGAACTAACGGGGTGCGAAAAGGTGTGTGTTTTTAAAATTTGATAAATAAAACTATCTCCTACTGAAAAACAAACATAGAAGTTGTAGATAATTAAAAGATATGGTAATATGCTTTTTAACGGAACCATTTTCTTACATAACCTACCTCAAAGATATGTACAAAACACCAAAGAATATTTTTTTGTTGATGTACAAATTATTAATTTTTTTTTTAAATTTTAAAGACCACCATCTTTCGGCTCCTAACCCTTAGCACCTCATATTATATGGGATATTTGCAAATAAAGTATTCCATCTAAAAGGTCAGTAATTGGTAAAAAAACGGTCAACTAGTTTCAGAAATTGGTCAGCTATAGAAAAGTTTTAATCAATGGTTAAAATTTATCAAGGTCAACAACTATTTTTGGCACCTCATTTATGGGATATTCGCAAAAACAGAGTACCATTCGAAAGGCCACCGACTTGTGATAAAAGGTCAGCTAGTTTCAGTAATTTGTCAGCTATATTTTTTTTTTTTAATGAACTTTTAAAGTTTGTTTCAAGCTCAGAGTATAAGACTTTTAGCACCTCATTTATAGCATTTAAAAAACCATAGGTTATTATATATGAATTTCTGAAGTTTTTTGTTTTTCAAGGCCGTAAAAGAATTTTAGCACCTCATTTATGGGATATTCGCAAATAAAGTATACCAATTGAAAGGCCACTGACTGACTCGTGATAAAAGTTCAGCTAGTTTCAGTAATTAATGTAATGTTCAGCCATAGGTTTTTTTTTTTTTTTTAATGAAGACTTTTATACTGTAACCTTGAAATAAACTTTAAAAATTCATTAAAAAAAACCTATGGCTGAACAATTACTGAAACTAGCTGACCTTTTATCACAAGTCAGCGGACTTTCAAATGGTACAATTTTTCTTGCGAATATCCCATAAATGAGGTTCCAAAACTAGTTGGTGACCTTGAAAAACTTTAACCATTGTTTACAAATTTCCTATGGCTGACCAATTTCTGAAACGACCTTTTTTTGGGAAAATTCATAGAAATTTCCCAAATTATGTGAATTGACTGCAAAAAATGAATATAAAATGTTGCGTCACTTGATTGAGGCTATTCCAAAAATTGCTTGGCAAAAATTAACATCGCCGATTTTTTTCAAACAAAAGTTTAAAATATTTAAGAAAGCATAGAAAACCTTTATTTATATTAAACTTCAAGTTAAAATAGGCTCTAGAAACATGTCGACAATAGCAGAAAGATGGTCTATAGATGCTTTAAGGGAACTGGGATTCTTAGGCCGAGAAAAAGCTAGGAGACCGAACAGAAGTAAGACCATTTTCAACAACTATCTAGCATACACTGAAAACTATGGAAAAAATCAAAAAGGACGCACAGCTCAAGCAACAACAATCCGATAAAAGCGACTCATTCAGCGGCTAGCTTCAAAATCCACCCTATCGGAGCCTAAAATAAGGTAAAAAAGTGGGGTATCAGCCAGTATTTTGACGGTTTTAAGGATAATTTAAACCAGTGGTACATCAAGAGTAAGAACATCAAAAAGAAACCGGTTGTAAGGCAGCTTCATAAGGAATTTCGGATGAATTTTGCCAGGGAGCATGGAAAAAGGTTGACTTTTCAGGTGAAAAAAAAGTTTAATTTTGACGGACCCAATAGTTACAACTTTTATTTTCACGATTAAAGAAAAGAAGAACTTATTTTGTCAAGACATCACAGTCATACATCAGGTGCTATGGTGTGGGGAGCTATCACCTATTATGGAACATTTGAATTGGAATTTATAACTTCATATAATGAACGGATATAGTTACAAATGATGTAACGGGTATTATCAAAGCTAAAGAATATCCTGGAACCTCTTTCTTGGATATTCCAACAAGACCAAGCCACTATCCATACTTCCTGGGGAGCTAGAAGCTGAATTCAGTTGGAAAACGTTGGAATTTTACCATGGCCACCCTTTTACCGGACTCAAACATTATCGAAAACGTTTGGGTCTGGCTATCTCGAAAGTCTTTGATGCTGGTATACAGTTTGAAGATAGAGAATTCTTGGTCGAAGCTAACTGCGATGCCTGGAGCCCGATTTCACTGGATTATTGCAAAAAACTGATTGATTTTATGCCAAACCTTCTCATAGAGCTAATTTCAAAAAATGGCATGCATACTCATTATTAATTAACGAAAACATAGTATTCCTATCGAATTTCCAAGTTACCCCTTTAAATTTATACTATTTTATTGCAATATATATTTACCTACTCACAGCTACCAAAAATTTCCAGGAAAAATATGTCCTACAGGTATTTATCGAAAAAAAAAAAACTGTTGTGAAAATAGTGGCCTCTAACAAGTGACCAGGGAGTGTATAGGTGTATATTTAAACTTGACTTCTTGTTTTTTTTTTTGGGTGAATGATATTTCGCATACTTACTAGAAAAAACAATTGTAGCTTTATCCAACTTCTGATCACTTTCTTTTTATTGGTACAATGCTTTTGTTTTCGATTCCAATTAATTGTAACAATCAATTTTCTGAAACAAGACAAAAATAACGGGGAAACTAGTTTCAACTATCCTTAGTTCTGTTAACTGAAGACTTTGCGTAACTGCGAAACCAATAGTCTGCAATTATGGTGTTCCAGTTCCAGCGGAATAGAATACTGATAATTTTCTACTTTTTGTGTTTTGAATAAACGATAGTGATAGTAGATATTGTGACTTTTTTTCGTGTGTTAAATTATCAGGAAAATTTCATTTTGACGTCGCCGTTATTATTTCAAATCCTCTCATTCCTTTCATCTAATCACTTTTGCTGAAACAACAGCAGTGTTATACCACAAAGCACTAACTGTAAAAAAATTCTTTCCCCAAATTTTCATTTTAAGTTTTTCAAGATTTAAATTGATAAAGTTTCCGACCCTAAAACATTTTTCCAATTTATACTTTTACTCTAAATGATTCCCTTTTGCCTTAAATAATTTCAACCCCAACCTCCATAGAGTCACTTTTACTTCTTTAATATTTTAGTTCTAGTTTGCAAGTTGCAAAAATTTAAGTTTAACTTTTACAAATTCATCATAACCTTTTTGTGACTCTGATCACAAACACACAAAAAATGAGATGATACCCTAGCTCCTAGCAGGTAAAGTGGTTTCACTAACAATCCAGGTGATTAAGCCATTAGAATGATGGTGGGGCGGTCGGTATGGTGGCTTGTCATGGTGGTGATGGTGATTGCATTAGTGAATGTTGGGTGCAAATTTTGTGAATTTAAATTTCAGTCAGGTTCAACGATGCGACGATGCGATGGCGCGAAGGTGGCCAAAGGATAGAAATGTCACACCCCATCATCGTCATCTGGTCGCAGGTCCCACAAACCAACACCCAAATGTAGCCACACAATTCTATGCACCTAGGTTGGTATACTTCCCATCACTAAAAGTTTGGTTAGGTAGTTTGTCGAGGTTCTATAAAGAGGACACGAGGATTATAGAAGGAACCGATTTTCTGCCCAAGCTGGGTGGTGGGAAATATAACGATAATTGAACTGGTGTGTTTGATAAACAGTGATTATGCAAAGATTCACAATAACACAGTGAGATTGTACTCACCATAGCGATTGACACGTACGCTAAACTTATAACATTACTATTTCTAGGTTAACGGAAGGCTTATTCCTCATTTCCTCAATAACTCATTTGAAAGTTAAATGACGAATCTTCTTTCTCTTGAATTTTATGTATTTCTTTGCTTTTCTTTGAATTTTTTTTCTTTCAAACAAACAAAACCTAAATAGAATAACCCCGACGGCAATTCTTGAATTAAGGACGTAAATCGCGTTAATCCACCACCACCACAGAGTCAAGACTATCTAATATCTCTATAGAACAAGTTATCGACTTTAGGTCCCTTCTCCTGCACAAGAAAAAGTAGATCAGAAAATCTAACCTAATGAGATCTTTAATTTTAACGGTCCTTCTTTTTCGTCCATTTAATCCTTCTTCTACCGAGTGGTGCTCTGTTATTTGTTCCATCAAACCTTCTTCTTACATTTCGTTTGGTGTACTTTGTTACACAAGAGCCAAGAGTGAATGTAATAAATTTACGCGAAATATTGTCCAGGTATAAAGAAGTTATACGGTCAAGGCAAAGGGTTGCTCAACTACTCCGGCAACACCAAAAAGAAATGAAAAACAAAAAAAAAAAAAAAAAAAAAAAAAAAAAAAAAAAACTAATGTATTACTCTTTTGGGGGCGATTCCATTAGTCTGGTAGCACATTAGTGCAATAAATTTAAAAATTAAGTTCACGATGAATGTTAGCGATACTTAAGGTGTAGAAATGCTGTGTTGAGCGAGGGAATATGGCGCTGTTCCTCGCCAGTAGCCCCAGCCGTCGTAGTTGGAATGGTAGCAGAGGTAAAAAAAAATGTCGGGTTAACAAATAGTTCGCAGAGCACAATGTTAATAGTCTGTCCCCCCCCCCCCAACCTCTTTATACCAAACCACTAAAGTAACGAAAAACCTGTGGCCAGGCATGATATGCTACCACAGAAAGAGTGGAGAAAAGGGGTTGATATTTTTTATTGTTATGAAGGTCAAGTGAACATAAATTTCAAGAAAACCCCTGTTATTCACTTCTGGTTCATTAATTTAAGAGTTTATTGTTGTTGTAATATCTGTGTGTGTGTCTGAGGTAGGCTGTAAAATATATCATTGACAAGAATTCAGATAACATTGACAGCCAAGAATATGCTTTAGGGGACACTTTTTAATACTTTATTTAGCGCTCAGGGACCATAAGCCTTCAGTAAGAATAAGAATGATGTACGAAGGTTAGATAGCTTATAATTTAAAGGCATTTCACTCTTGGGTGGAGCTGAGTTGGTTGATGTTCTTTAAATCTGAAGAGTTTATTGCTTATTGGGAATCACGCAGCACTTAGACGGGAGAAGCAGCTGAGTTGAACGACAAAATTTTATGAAGAAAATTTAATTTCAATTTTCTTCCTCAGCCAGTAATATTAATATTTTTTTTAAACCATTAAACCTGCACTGAGGTGTCACTGATCCCGTTACTTCTGTAGTGAAATCCTTAGAGCATTGACTTCTAACCCAAGCTTGTTTTAACGTTCGAATCTAACTTCAATAAAGGACAACCAATTTTTTCAAATAGAAACGTCATAAAACTTAACACATAAGCAACTAAATCAAAAAAACGATTTCGCGGAAATTTTAAATTTTCAAATTTTAACACTTTTCATGACAAGTGATGCTCTGGGAGGAGTTGTCAATTCCTTGCAAGATGTAATCATCTTCTACATTTTACCGGCGATTGTCATGATCTCGAGGGAACTTCAACTCTCCCACTCAACTGCTTCACTTAAGGTTCCACTTGTGAGGTTCGCCGGGTTGCTATTGCCTTTTTTAACTGGGTTCTCATGGCATCTTCTTTGTACGTGACAATACCAGCTAAGTTGGTGATGCTGTATTTTGTCCAAGATGGTATTTATGACGTGTAGGCTTCCTCGGATTCTCTTGCTACTTATTCGATCACGCTATGTTACTCCTGCTGTCATGCGAAGCATCTTCATTTCAGCAGCTGCGTTAATTAACTCTCATACTTCTTGTACATTGTCCAAAACTGTAAACCGTATGTAAGCGCTGTACTTACAACTGCCGTGTTGAGCTTTCCTTTTGATCACAGAAGATGGCAGAGTTTTCCCGCCACTTCATCCACCCTACGCTTACGCGATGTTTGCTGTCGTCATCAAAAGATCCTTCGCTATTGATCACTGATATTTGAACCTTTCGCACTTGGAAAGCACTGCTCCATTCAAATAGATGTCTGGAATAGGCCTGTGTGGATCAGAAAATGATGGACAGTATAGGTATTCGGTCTTTTTCGCGCTAATGTGGTATCCATTTACCTCCAGAACATCAAGTTCCATACATTAAGTGCTCGTTGCAAGGACACAGGATCTTCACTAATGATGGTTTCGTTGTCAGCAAAAAATAACTGATTCATTTTAGGGTCCGTCACATTATCCTCAAGCAGAAAGTCAAGGAAAATAAGAAAGAGCAGAGGACTCAAGACGATTCTTTGGTGCACACCTACTCTAATTGTGAACTCTTTGGTGTTTCCTGCGGGGAAATATGCAAATCTATCGAGGAATCCCGATATTTTTCCATTCTGGTTCTTATACTCTGAATAGCATCTGTGGTTGATTTACCCGAAACAAACCCGCACTGGTGATCAGACAGCCGTATTATTTTTCGTAGGCGGCATCCAATATCCGCTCAACGATCTTCATGGTGTGTGACATCAGCTTGATCGATTCGTAGCTGTTGCAATTTTGTGTATCACCCTTCCCTTTGTAGATTGGAAGAAGATAACTTTCCCTCCACTGTGATTAGGCATTTAGGTCGCCGCAGATAAAGTTGGAGATGAGAATTATAAGCCATCTAGATCCGATGTCTCCCAACCTTTCCCAAAACTCGGAGGGTAACTCGTGGAGCTCAATCGTTTTTCCCTTTTTGGAGTTTTTCACCACATCACTTACTTCTTCGACTGTGATGTTGGCGACTTTTTCATTGTTAGTTGCAGCTTCTGGAAAGTATATCCTCGGAAACTTGTCATTTAAAAGTCCTTCATAACACTCTTGCCACCTGTGAAGAATTTTGTCGTCATGCACAAGGAGTTGGCCTTCTCTGTGCGGCGATTGTGAAAATAGTTACGCCCTTGTTCATGTTGGCATGTTGCACTTCCTGAAAAGCTTGGTTTGCATCAGCAGCCGGTGCAGATATTTCCTCCAGCTCCCGATACATGCTCTGCGTACTCACTGCATCTTTCTTGCAACGTCTATAAACCACTCTTAGGCGTGCTCTTTCATCTATATTATGAGAGGGGCAAGTTGACCAAGCTTTCAAAGCCGTTTTCTTCCTAGTCATTACTGCTTTGGCTTTATCATTCCACCACCATGTTTCTTTTGTCGTGTTGGTAGTGTGCTCTGACTATTCCTAGCAGTGATTTCGCTTCCCGCAGACAGGTTTCCGGTCCCACATTTCTTGTACTCCACACCCTAAATTTGCAGTACTGTCGATGTTTTTATACAGATAACCTTTGATAAAAGAGAAAAACGTTTCGCCTTTTACTTTATCCTGATTGTACCACTTGTATCCTTTAGAACCCTCTATTTGTTTTTCTTTGACTTGCGGCTTCATGAAACTGGGTACCAGATGGTAATCGATCTGAGTTTCATTTCCACCACTTCTGTAAGTGATAAGGTACTTTTGTTGTTTGATGTACATGGTATTTAACATGATAAGACAATATGATCTGCATATGTTTAGGATGTCTTTACCAAGAGGATTCCTATTTCCGTACCCCAAACCACCATGACATTCCTCATAGTCCTCGTTAGATTTCCCAACATGTCCATTCAAATCTTCTGGACGCCCAAGATGTCTATTCGCCTTCTTTTCTTCATCTCTTCCAACTCACAGCTTATACCAATCATAGTCCCAACGTTCCAACTCGCCACGCTTAAATTACGTCCAATTTGTTGCATTACCTTGCTAGCCCCCGGAATCCGTTTAGCTCTGACCCGACCATTTCGGAACGGCCCAGGATCAGTACCAGGCAAAGCAGTGGAACAGCCTGCCGGGGTTGAACCTGACAGAAGGTAATAACCCTGAAAAAACTGATACTTGAACCCAGAACTCCATCATGACAGTCCAACGTACTTACCATTTCGCTACGGGCTACTACAGGCTTAAATATAAGCCCCGATGAAATGTATTATGCAATTTGCCATTTTCACGAAATTAATGCCAAACAAAAATTGCTGCATATCGATAACTAAATACTGCATTTACTCGACTGACAGATTGACAATATTTCTGACAGAATATTGGCAAAAGAATGGGTAAATTAATTCTTTTATCAGTTTAATGGAAGAAATATGGCCAATTTCCCTTTAGTGGAAATGCACATAAACCTTAAAAATTATCATTTGTAATGCAGATTTTATGATAGCCTTCTTTCACTTTAAAATTCATCCAAATTACCACCGAAATAAATTGTGGTCCTTCGAGATTTATAAATCGTTAAAATAATTTAAACTTTGCATTAACATACTCTTACATGGTGTCATCAAACTCAACTTTCAAACTAATCTAAAATTTCCTCTTAAAATTGACTCACCATCACCATGATGGCTGATGGTTGCATATATGCGAACTTCTTTCTTCCTCTGTGCCTGTGCATTGGCACATGTGTGACACTTTGTCTCACACACACGAGTAGCAGCGGCGAAATAAACATTAATTCTCCTTCACGTCACAATGTTGTTTGTTTAGTTTTATAGCCTATGAATATATTTTGAAAGCTCCTTGATGTTGCTCGTGTGAAACAGTGAACCACTTCGCGAATCTCCCCAAACAAAAAAAAAAAAAATACATACGAGTAGAATTATTATTAGAAGAAGAAGAAGGATGAGTGTTGTATGCTTATCGAAAATTAAAAGCGAACAAACATAGCGGAAATCCCTGAAATATGCGTTCCACAGGCTTTGGTGCGATGTATGGCTGTGGATTTCTATATATGGAGTGTGCATTTAAATTTATATCTTTTCGCTGACATCTGCCATTTGAGCACGGGTCCCACTTGACAATAACACAGAATCCCATTCCCAATGTCAAACAAGAGTGTTTATGATGTGAGGTGATGGAATGTGATAGAAGTCCTCGTGTAGAGATAGAGACTAGCGAGGAGATTGGTATGACAATGACGACGTGCTCCAATAGAGTTCTAGAGAGAGATGGATAATATTCCTTTAGGTGATTCTATCATCATCATCATCACCATCTATCTAAATTCTCTAACAAAAGTGTTATTTCAGAATGTATCCTTTATGGGCCTTGAGATTTCCGGCTAGCACACCACCACCATCGCCGTCAAGTATTGGTACTGGCACTGGCACGACCCGACCAACCGTCAGAATCACAACCCAGAACCTGTTTATAACCTGTTTATATATCGTCCTATGAATGCTTATACCTATTGGATGGTTTCAATGAATATATGAGTAGAAAAGGGAGTATAGGGGAGGTTGCTCAGTGCGGAAGACTATAAAATGAATTTTATTGTTGATGAATTCTTCTCACCAAAACGCATAACGCTTAAGTGGAAATACATTTAGAAATATCACAGGCGAGGCAAAGCAAAGGCACCTACGAGTTTATCTAAATCCTAGAGGAATGGAGAGATGGTGTTTGACTTTTGCTGAAAAAACGTGTTTATTTGAAGTGATGGCTTAGAAGAAGTCCTTTAATAGGATATGTGTTATGTACATTTGTTCCTTCGGATAAGGTTTGAGTGGTATATGTGTTGTGTGTTATGAACATTTATTTCCAAGACTTCTCTTGAAAGTTTTATGTCACGACTTTTTCAAGTTTTTTTCTTTTCTCATTTTTTTATTTTGATTTTTTTTTTTGTTACTGTTGGATAAGGGGTTATACGTTTTCATTGCACACTGATTTATAATGATACTTAATGTTACGTGTTGAATTTGAAATCACAGCCAAGGATGTTTGATTTTTTTTTTAGGAACGGAAATAACAATTCACAATACTAAGGCTCTCCTCCAGCAGCTGGAGATGTTATGTTTGAAGATGATGGTTGTTTAGGTTTATCTATAGCGTTTTCCTTATTGCCATCCGAAATTACCTGATCTATGGGCTAAAGTATGCCTTTACCTATTACATACTCCATGTGCGTTCGTACGCTATAAAGATATATTTTATTGCAGGACGCGCGCCGTTCGGTGTTATAAGACGTTTATTGTTCTTTTGATTTGATGATGGTAATTGGCATAAGGAATGTAATTGCTGTTTGGAAAGAAAATAAGCTATACAAAAAAAAAATATAATTGTGAATTAGATTGAGCTCGGGGAAATGAGTTTTATGTTGTTTTTTTTTAGATGATTTTGGGTTATTAGCAATTTTTGCTGAAATAACTTTCAAAACAAAGAAAACTGATTTTTTATTCCGTATAAGGAAATTCCCATCTGCCATTCCCATTTAACTATCACCTAATTCAACAGAGCAGCTGTTGGTTAAATTGATATATTTTTAACTTTATAGCACTGTTTATGAAAAGTTCTGAAATGTAATACAAAAGTGTGCTGATATAAGATAAGGTTTGTATTAACATTAAGATTGAGACATTTTTGGCTCACAACTTAAGAAAAATGTTTGGGAAAAATTCATATAAGTCCTACTTCATCTTCAAGAATAAACCCCCTTAAATTGCTGTCCGTGATAAACTACAAGTTTAACCATAAATATTTTTTCGAGTTCTTTTCACATGCACCTGAGTTCTATAGGTAGATCATAGCCCGTTCAGAAAAACAATCTTGTTTTCGACGAGGCACTAGAGAGTTTTACATATATTCTGGAAAGGGGCTAGCAAGGTCAAGCATAGGTTAGACCTTGGCGATTATGAATCGTTTTGCCTCGTCAGGCGAAAAAAAGTGTTGGCTTTAGTGGGATTGGTTGATCCCGTAACCTTCTGCTTGTCAGTCCAATGCGCCACCAACTGGGCTAACTCGCTATTCAAAAATTCAATGTCAAAAATTGATTAGTTTCATGCTCTAATATTTCATACCATATTGCATAACAAATATTTATATAATAAAAAGATGTCTCATACCCATAGCAAAAAGTGTGATATGAAAAAGAAGACAAAGGAAAGAGAGAAAAAAGTATCGTATGATACTGAAGTTGCATGGTGCTTATAAAATGTTTCTTTTTGGTGTACAAGAGACATTCCTGATGGGGTATCGAAACATGTCCAAACAAATTTTTACTAGGGATGGCCTCACGAGTACTTGAGGAATTTCCGTCAACTAAATATTTGGTACTGAAATCCAGCAAGGGCTTGCCAAATATCTAACAAGTTTTCCCCACTGCAAACTTACTGGGGCCTTGCCAAACTAGACAGAAATTTGGCATTTTTCCATCCGGGAGGTTTTCTGTTCTAACAATAATATACAGAAGACTCACACCAATAATAATAAGTGTGATATGAAAAAAAAAGACAAATGAAAGAGAGAAAAAAGTATCGTATGATATTTTAACTGCGGTGCAGGGAAAGAATTCCACGGGAATCTGCTCCACATAAGCATTTATTTCACTCTTAGTGGGAATCTGCTCCACTTTTCAAAGTGGAATTGATTCCTACTGAGAGAGAGAATTTATTACACTTTTTACTGAGAATAAATTTCACTTTGGAAGGTGGAGTTTCTGTCCATTAAGTGTGAGAAATAATTACACTCTTTTCCTATGACTTTTGAATAGTGTTTTTGTTCTCAAAAAACTAAGAACTGCACACCTAGTATTAAATATTTTTAAATCAGTTACAAGGTTTGAGATTTTGAAAATTGGAGCATAACGCAAAAAATATTTTTAAAAATGCGCTATTCAAAATCTTGTTCTTTAAATGGATATACCTTGGGTGGCCCGCTCCGCGGGTTCAAGGATTTTAACTCCCTTTTCGGGTCCTCTGTCCCGATCACGCGACTCCGTAGCTCCACTTAGGGTATGCTCAGTCGCCAGGCAGGCGCCTATGATGTCAGTTGGTTGAGCGGGACAGACGACCCGAAAAAAAGCACACCAACTGACAACATAGGTGCCTGCCTGGCAACTGACCACACCCTAAGTGGAGCAACGTTGTTTGTGCAAAATATATTAGAAATTCGCGCGGTTTTAGGTGAGAAACAATTCTACAAAATTTAAGGTGAAATATATTCTCACTCTCGGTGGGAATTAATTCCATTTTGAAAAGTGCAGCAGATTTCCACTAAAAGTGAAATAAATTCTTATGTGGAGCAGATTCCCGTGGATTTATTTACCTGCACCTTAAACTGCATGGTGTTTTTAACAATTTAGTTTTGGTGTACGAGACATTCCAAAACATGTTTCCCTCGTCTAAACTGTTGGTACTGAAATCCATCAAAGGGCTTGTTAAGTATCTTACAAGTTTTCCTCGTCTAGATTTTTCTTATTTAAAACTTACTAGGGCCTTGTCCAAACTAGACAGAAACTTGGAAGCCGGGTAAGTTGCCCCTCATAAGTGCCTTTTTTTCTCATCCCATCAGTTTACCATTGAGCCCAACTTCGGATGTACTGTCAAGTTCAGGGATTCTTTCTTTTCCCGCACCACGCGAATGTGGAATGCTTTACCCGACTCTATCTTTCCCCCCATTTTAATATTCAGAACTCCAAAACCAATGTGCATTGGTTCCTCCTCTTAAATTCTTCCTTATTTTCCTAAAGCTCGTACTGTGTTCAATCATATTAAGGGTAGTCACAACCCCTTTAGTGCGCGCATATATAAAAAAAAAGCCACAGTTAAATTTAAGTTGTGAAATGGTTTCCATAGATTTTTTTGATATCAGTAAATCTATTTGAATTAATTCAATCAACGTTTTTCAAGCCAAAAAAAAAAGACACTTTAGTGAGCAATAAATCAAACTGTATACTTTTTTGTTTAAATAAAAATAATTTAATATCAATTCGAATGCGTATAAAAACGTCATACTGCACCTGTTATACCTACACTAAAAACAATGAAATAAACAAATCATTTTTTTGCTATTCCAACCAGTTTCATGCTAAAAATTTCATTTAACATGTCAAAATTAAAATCTATACACAACATCTATGTTTATGTAAAAATAACCAATTCATCCATAACGATGACTTTGACGAAGATCCAAAAAAATTGTAATATACGGCATCAAGCTCAGGCAATTTTGTACAAAAAATTAAACAAAAATCCTTCAACATCTACTATGTGGTGTGTAATAGTTGTCAATAGAAATGTTATCAACCAACATCAAAAAAAAATCCCAACTCTTCATCATACACTACACACAAAAACAGATATCTACAAATTTATCTCTATTTTAGTTTGAAAATAAAGGTGTAAGAAAAAAAAAAACTTAGTTTCAACATGAATTCATTTGATGAAAGCTGCAAAAAATGCAATATGTAAAATTTTTTTCAGAAACAAAAAGTCAAATAATAAATTTCTTTATTTTGTTTTTGTACACACAAACATCTAAAAAAAACTTTAGTTGCGGGAAATTTTTCGTAATGAAAAAAAAGGAGCACACGATTTGAAACATTGGACATGCCACCATGAGTACAGGGCATTTGTTTAAATAAAGTTCAAGACTGAGTTGTGTGTCCATGTTCTTAAATCTTAAGTGGGCTAGAAAATTTCTAAAATATAATTTATGTTCAATTTATTTGTTCATACAATTTTCAAAAAAAAGTTACTAATTTTTCGAACTGAGTTTGTCCTAAATTTTACTTTAGTATACCTACCTATTACCCCGTTTACAAGCAGTATCGAAAGCTCGAGTTGGTTTAGGGTCGGATTTTAGGCCCGAGTTTTTCGTCACGTAAGTTGAGAGCCCGATTTGAAGTTGAGTTGATATGGTGTTGAGATTACAGTTGAATGGCTTCGATATATTCATTTCACACAAAACCAGTTAAAATTAAATAGATTTTAGTACATATTTCGCATAGCTATCAAAACAAATAAATACTTTTACTCGCACATGTGCCAAAACACTGGCGTCAACACATTCTTCAGACCGAATCTTAGACCCAGGTTTTTTATCAACAATTTCGACTATACTCCGCTCCTGAAGTGGAATCGAGGTGGTTGAAGCTCATTTCAACTCAACACAGGTATACAAAGGGGCCAAGCGAGCTTGAAGTTCGCTCGAATGCCTTATGTAAACGAGGTACCTATATGTACCGGGACATGAAAACAATCTAGTTTTCGACAAGTCACAAGAGAGTTTTACATAAATTATGGCAAGGGGCTAGTAAGGGTTAGGAGAGGGAGGACAAGGTCTTCGTGATTATGAACCATTTTGCCTCATCAGGCGATTAAAAAGTTTGCTTAAGTGGGATTTGATCGCGCAATCTTCTATTTATCAGTCCAATGCGCTACCAACTAAGCAAGTACAAGAGACATACCTGATTGGGTACCGAAACATGTCCAGCAAGTTTTTACAAGGGAGGGCCTCACGAGTGTTTGAAAATTTTTCCTCCGCTAAACTGTTGGTATTGCAATCCAGCAAGGTCTTGTTAAGTATCTGACAAGTTTTCCTTATCTAAAGGGTTTTTCAATAGGGACGGGTTGATTTTGACAGCTCGTGGTGGCCATATTGTTTCTTTTACTTTCTGCCAAAATATCGTCTTTTAATCAGTTACTATATTTACTTACAGTTACAGTATTTACTTATAAACTGTAAATCAATATATCCCCCGAGCGGCCCACCGCATACCTACCCGCACATGTTATCACCACAAGAGCCCAGCATCAACTGATCAATATCTAGTGATCTGATGACAAGCAGTGATCGATATTGTGTGTATCCACCATGCCCATGGTATGCACAACAACAATGTATGATAGTGAATTCAATGCATACACAGTATAGTTGCATAAACAAAGAAATGCAACAACAAAGCTAATGCAAATACACGAATAGCCGTACCTTAAGAGAAAGGGTAGGGGAGAGTCGGGTGAATGAAAGATGAACGTAAATGTATGAACAATTATGTTTCATCAAAATATAGTTACCATTCACTATTTACCAAAATATTAATGAAGTCATACAACCAGCAAAAATCATGAAGAAAGCGTGAAGTGTCAAACAAGCACTCCAGTTAAAGAACAACGAAGAAACGATCCGGTAAAGGCGTGAACGACAAGAAAGCGTGAAAGTTGCTTAAAGTAAAATACTGATTGTACTGATACTAGTGACTTCCCCCCACCAGAGGTAAGGGGTCCTAGCCGCAATAAGTATAATCACTCGGAAATTAAAGTGATAAGGCGGTTAAGCCGGTAAAGAGCCGTGATAGCCAGTGGAAACGCTGTTGATAAGCTGGTTAAAAGCCGTGATAAGCCGGTTAAGGGCCGTGATAGCCAGTGGAAACACTGTTGAAAAGCCGTGATAAGCCGGTTAAGAGCCGTGATAGCCAGTGAAAACACTGTTGATAAGCCGGTTAAAAGCCGTGATAAGCCAGTGGAAACGCTGTTGATAAGCTGGTTAAGAGCCGTAATAAGCCAGCGGAAACGATGTTGCTAAGCCGGTTAAAAGCCGTGATAAGCCAGTTTTGAGCCGTGATAAGCCAGTGGAAACGCTGTTGATAAGCCGGTTAAAAGCCGTGATAAGCCGGTTAAGAGCCGTGATAAGCCAGTGGAAACGCTGTTGATAAGCTGGTTAAAAGCCGTGATAAGCCGGTTAAAAGCCGTGATAAGCCAGTGGAAACGCTGTTGATAAGCCGGTTAAAAGCCGCGGTAAAAGGTGCTAATTGCCTTATAACAAACCCGATCCAGCACGAGCAAGAAGTCCCAAGAACCAAAGACCGACAAGTGAGAGAGCAGTATCCGAAACCGTCCCAAAGTGTCGGGAAACGAGATTGAACCTCGGAGTTAACAGTGAAGGCGGACCCCCTTTGTAAAACGCAAGCATCATAAAACTAACAATTTTATTTCTTTGCACACAACTAAATAATAAAAACCTTTTTTTACGAATTAATAAAGATTAATAAAGGAAGACCTTTTGAAAACCTACTTAAGTTAGACCCTGGAATCGGACGAGTATACCTCAGCCTTTGAAACCAAGGTACATCACAAAATAATCATAGTAATTTATAGCGTCGAGCAACACGTGCGTGTGTTCGCTAATTGGGCTTTGGAGCAGTTGTGAGTTGATCCCAATTTTGGTGAAAAATCATCTTTAGCGATGAGGCCCATTTTTGGATGAATGGGTACGTGAATAAGCGAAATTGCCGGATTTGGGACGACACCAATCCACGCGAGATTCACCAGGTGCCAATGCATCCAAATAAAGTTACTGTTTGTTGTGGATTTTGGGCTAGAGGCGTCATCGGTCCGTACTTCTTTGAAAATGATGCTGGCCAGGCCATAACCGTCAACGGCGATCGCTATAGGTCGATGATCACCAACTTCTTGTGGCCTGAATTGGATAATATGGACACCGAAGACATATGGTTTCAACAGGATGGCGGTACGTGCCACACAGTTCAAGACACAATCGTTATTCTGCACAAGCGGTTTCATGGCATGGTCATCTCGCGCCAAGGTGACGTAAATTAGCCACCATGATTTGACCCCTTTGGACTTTTTCTGGTGGGGCTGTCTTAAGTCGCAGGTCTATGCGAATAAGCCGCAAACCACCGCGACCCGCAAAGACAAAATAATCGATGCCATCGGTCAAATTCAGCCTAATTTATGCGCCAAAATCATTGAACACTGAACCTTTCGAATCCGCGCCACACAGCGACGCCGCTGCCGCGGCCATTTGAACGATGTTGTATTTCACACATAATGTCATAGATAGGGCTCTCAAATAAAGATAAATAATTAATATTAATATCTCATATACAACTTGTTTTATTCAATTTTAAAATCGACCCGCCTTTAATGGAAAACCCTTTAGATATTTCCTACTAAAAACTTAATAAGGTATTGTCCAAACTACCGGGTTATAGAATGGCTAGTTCGAAAGAAGGAAATGAAAACAAAAAATATAAACTACCATTATTTTGGCAAAAAACAAAAATTTCAAAATCTAAAATTCAAGTTATTTCCATAAAATAAGGAAATTTGCCATAAAACATAGAACCAATGAATTGCGAGTCAAAAAGATGCTTACGAACAAAAACTGCAAAAAAATATAAAAAAGGTTATTTTTAAAAAGAAATATTTTCGCCAATTTGCGTCAAAAAAAATATGTCTTGCGCAAATCTTTGCTCTAAAAGTAGTTATGAGCAATATTTAGTAACACCAAAAATTAAAATCAGTGATTTTTAAATTTTATTATGTCAGTTTTTGTTAAATTGCTTAATTTTTTTAATACAATTTTTCAAACTACCAATTTTGATAGAAAATCTAATTTCCTACAAAAAATTGTCTTAAATTTAATTCTCAAATTCGGCGTAATTTTCGAGTTATACCAACAATATGTAAAAAATTACCAGATGCACGGATGAATTTTCCTGGTGGGGTACCAAAACATGTCCAACACGTTTTAACTAAGGATGCACTCATGAGTGCTTGAAAAGTTTCCTTATCTAAATATTTGGAAATCCACAAGAGCTTGCCAAGTATCTGACAAGTTTTCCTCGTCTAGGTTTTCCCTATTAAAAAGTTACTAGGCCCTTGACCAAACTAGACAGAAACTTGACATTTTTCCAGCCGCCGCCGGGCTATTTTCGAAATATTGAGATTACAAAAAAATTAATATCTTTTAGAAATTTAAAAAACAGTGGTACACAACAATATTTAAATTTTCCAAAAGCTCCATAAAAAGTAAACTGTATCATTTTCGAACAAAATAAAAAAACAAAAAAAAAATGATTCTTCCATTAAACAATTAATAATTTTGTAATAATAATAATTTTAACTATATGCCTGTAAGACCTCAGGTCTTTAAAATGCAATGCATGGCACTAGTTAGAAGTAATAGAAGGAAAGGAAAGATTTTTGTTGGCACAGTGGATTGAGAATTGGATGTTGATTTTCTCATCAAATTCCACGGGTGGCATCCAGTTGAAACTGGGGAATATAGAAAAGAATGCTACCTAGACTGGGGATCGAACCCACATGTTTAGGTTAGCAGTCAAACACTATATCCACTGTGCCATTGCCACCCGCAATTCAACCGTAATACACGTACTTCTAGGAATGCCCATCAGTTCACCCTTGAGCCCAACTTCGGACGTACTGTTAAGAGAATCTTTCTTTAGTCGCACTACAAGAATGTGGAATGATTTGCCTGGCACTATTTTTCCCTGCCATTTCAATATTCAGAGGTTCAAAACCAATGTGCATCGGTATAACCTCTTAAATCCTTCCCTATTTTCCCAACGTTCGCACTGTGTTTAAACATTTTAAGAGCAACCAAACCCCCTTTAGTGCGCGCTTAACAAAAAACTTAAAAACAAAAAATCTAAAAGTTGCCAAAAAGAAACAAATAAATAAAACAGATACAAAATAACATAACGGTATGACACAACCATAAAATTCTATGGATGATGGGACGATAAAGTTTCTTAATGCATTTCGAAAATTTTTAATTGACATAATTCGAGATTTATATTCAACTCGTTCAGCTACTCATATACATACATAATATTCGATGCTCCATGAAACCCCGCTATCACCATCAGTTGTATGTATTTAAACGAACTTTGCTCATTCATTAACTCAGACAGGACACAATGGTTAATTAACCACTTGACTTGTCACTAACCTCCGTAGGGTATAATCAATGCAACTAAGCATGATGACAGAGATCGAAGAGCCAAAGAGCTACAACGCATGTACCACGGTAATATAACGGGACAACAATGCTTTTTAATGAAAATTTCCAAAATTGTTGTCCTGTTGATCCTTATTTTTTTTTTTTGTTGATTTAGTTGTTGCTTGATGTGCAAAAAGTGTGATTTCAAACTTCTAAAGAGGACCAAAATGTTTCGTGCAATCCAAATACAGAAGTTTTAACTCATCCATCTCGTTGGTATACTTGTTAACTTTTGGTACACTCCCAGAGAAAGGTGTGAATCGAAGTTGGCGTAACCAAGAATAATTACATTTTCGCACAAGGACGAATGAGTGGGCTTGGGGGTTGTTCATATAGTTTTGTCGGTTCGGTGTGCTGGCAACAACATCATGATGATACATCTGGTGCAATTGTGTTTCTTGGATTCCTTTATTTCCTATGGGCGAAACAGATGTTTGGCTAAACAATTAAAAGCGAATGAGACTGATGATGAACCATATTCCTCCAGGATCATATGTCTTCATCATCCAGCAGGACAACGACACAACACCACCAACATCAGGATAAAATTATTATTATTGTCCTTCCTTGATGCACAAACTCACTGGGATTCATATACCTTTATCTATTTACATTCCTATCATGGAAATATACTATGAGATTCATATCTGGAGAAAACTGCATTTTGGCGACTGAGAGATGCTTTCACATCCAAAACCAAAACCACATCTAGAACTATTGTCGTTGTCGTCGGTCGCCATCGCATCGCCAGGACGAATTCATTTTAATTTATGTAAAGGTATGCCCAGAATAAATTGTTGCTGAGGATTGGTTTGGATTTCTGTTTGTGTGCTGCTGCTGCCATGCCATCGCATCATGATAACAATCTGCTCGTATCCTCTATCTCACTCACTAACTCTACTCCTTCCACTCGTATACTTCCGCTAGAAACAAGAAAGTTTTTCTATTTCTAAATTTTATGGTTTGCGGATCATAGAGCGGGTAAATTTTTGGCTTGCAATGCTCAAGCTCAAGGTATAATCTAAGTAACCCTTATCATATGACCTGACCAGGGACAGACCACACCAGTTTCCAGTACCTATATATAGAAGGAGGTAGAGGTACCTACAGCGCATCCATAATGGATTCAAAAGTTTTTCCTAATTTTATTATTTTTTTATCTGTTCTTCTGTCAGCCAAACTTTAGGAAGTCAGACTTAATTATATCGTTCATAGGTTTGTTGTTTTTTTTTTTGTTACTCTGCACAACCAAAGGGAAAAGTTAGAAGTCAAAAATATCCCTTCGGGTTTGTTTTTAGTAATGAGCCAGAGTGTTGTAGGTTGCTTAATAGGTATCTACATTTAGGTATACATATTCCCATTCCTGGGTTATCATTAGGGAAATTTGAATAAACCATGGATAAAATCACCTTGGTACATTAATTTTGACGATGATGATATGGTTTAGAAAAATAATAAATAGTTAAGCACCCGGAAGCTTGATATTTTGTTTTTTAAATTATTCTTATGTAGAAAGGTTAATTGTAGGGATACACTTGGTGTATTGAAAAATTAAGTTTTCTAAGTAGATAGTTTTTTACATGCGATTTATTGCAAGTTATGGAATCGTAAAAAAATCAAAATGTTGACCAAATTTGCTATAACGATGATAGGGAAGACGAATAGAGTTGGACTTAAATTCTGTATTACTGTCCTCGCGAAACTTCGTACCTACTTATTTATCTTGGGTAATTTACACCTAAATGTTTTAATTTTTTGAACAAAATTCAGTAGATAACTATAAGGTAAATTTTGTTTATGGAATATTGTTTGTTATTGGTATACCTCTCGCAGAAGCTCTAAAGAGTTTTACATAGATTCTTGCAAGAGGCTAGCAAGGGTTAATAAAGGCTAGAATAAGGGCGTTTGTGATTGTGAACGTTTTTGCATCGTTAGAAAAAGAAAACAAAAACTGGCTTATGTGAGACTTGAATTCGCGATCTTCTGCTTGTCAGTCCAATGTGAAACAATAAGTTTTATACTTATTCAGTGATGTGAATGAGAAGACAAAGGAAAGAGAGATACAATTGAAACTGAAATTGCATGTGGTGCTTATAAAGTGTTTCGTTTTGTTGTACAAGAGACATTCTTAAAGGGGTACTGAAACGTGTCCAACAAGTTTTTACTAGGGAGGGCCTCACGAGTGTTTTAATTTTGTTGTAACTGAAATCCAGCAAGGGCTTGCAAATTAACTGAAAAGTTTTCTTCGTCTAGATTGACCTTACTGAAAACTTACTAGGGCCTTGTCCAAACTACACAGAAACTTGGCATTTTTCCAGTCGGCTATTTTCCTATAAAACGGCTCCAACAGAAGCTTCTCAAAAGTTTATATAACATGGAACATACAAATGAAAAAAAAATGTATTTGGTTTAGTAATAATAATAATAATTTTAACTATATGCCAGTAAGACCTCAGGTCTTTTAAATGCAATGCACGGAACTTGTTAAAAGGAATAGAAGCAATGGAACGATTTTTGTTGGCACAGTGGATTGAGAATTAGATGTTAATTATCTCATGAAATTCCACGGGTGGCGTCCGGTTGAGACTGGGGAATACAGAAAAGAATGCCACATAGACTGGGGCTCGAACCCAAACGTCCAGGTTAGCAGTCAAACTTAATTTTTTTTTTAACAACATTTCTTGCAACGTTTCTCTGTCTCTTGTGAATATTAATAATTTCTGCATTATTTTTTTTTTTTATATTTTCAAAAGTAAAAGACATAAAAGCATCTGACTTAGTGTTTGACTTGGAATTGATTTGAGCATTGAATTTTGGAAACAAAAAATTAGGTAATAACGTTAAATTTAAAAAAAAATTTAATCAGAAATAAAAAAACTATTCGCTGAAACATCAAAATAAAATAAAATAAAATAAAATAAAACCAAAGAAAGGATTTCTAGCTTTACAAAAAGATTTATTTTGGCATTGTTTTAGTATTACCGTTGTTTGTAATCTTTTTTCTGTTTAAAGTCAATTGTCAAAGACAATTTTGGCTCCAATGAATACAGACCGATTTTAATTACAAATTATTGGTTGTATATTTTTATAAGATTATTAACTTGGTATACTAAACAAATAGCTCCAAATATTTTCAAATGATAAACTTAAAAAAATAGAATCAACGACCGAAAATTCAACTTAACCTATGTTTAACTTAGACCCAGCTCTAAAATGACTATGAATACGCCCCAATGTTTTATGAAACTTCTCCTTTCCTCATAAACAGGGGGGGGGGGGGAAAGACACGACATAGACGATGTTTTCCATATCTCGATCCAACTTAAACGCTCTATCTTTTTGTCATACATTATGCTTATGCGAATATCATCAACCAGTCAAAGTAAATTTATCAGCGAAGTATACTTACTATATTCATAAAATTGTTGTTGATTTTACCAGATGACACCTTATTTCAACATGAAATTCCAGTAAATACAAATAATTGCAAAGATTTTGTCATAACCGTTGTACTAATTTCTACGTAACTCATGCTATCTTTTAAATTTCAATTTACCTACATGAAGTTTCTGAAATTCACGTTTCAACAAGTCATTTTTACAATATTTACCTGATGTTGTAAACTAGATCTTAGGTTAATTTCACGCTTTGTCTGTTTATTTCAACATAACGCTGTGCAAGTCTTCTATAAAAGTATTTCAGATAAGGGCTGGTAGATGTTGAAATGAAAAACAATATGCTATTTATTTGAAAGGTCCATCCATGTTTGCCATTATGTATGGAATGCGACATCTTTTAAATGCCCGCTTCGGCTTCTTACGGCTGCATGGATCCGAGTGATTCAATTTTCAATGACTTCTTCCTGATTGCCTGTGTTATGTTCAGCTTAAGGGAATAATCATGCGACTTAAGGAAACCCCACAAGAAAAAGTATAGTTGGGTTGCATGACCTTGATGGCCAGTTCACGCCACCTTTACGAGAGATGAGCTTAGCCTGGTGTTTGCTGTGTGCTATATGTGCCATCCTGCTGAAACCAAATGTCATCTTGGGGCCTTTAAATCAGAAAAACAAGTCAACTAGTCAACAATTACTTTTTCAAATATGTTTGTTCAACAAGTGAAACAAAATTCTGTAACACAATACAAACCGTAACAATTGTCTATACAAAAAAATTCTCTTCACTTATGGAATTAGTTGAACAAGTTCAAAAGCCAAACTTCCGGCATTCCAGATTTTTTAAAAATGTCTTGTTTGGTAAGTTGAACTCTTTCAGTTTCATGCCAACACACTTGTTTTGAAATTCAATTTCGTTTATTGCAAATGTTACATCTTTTACACATCGAAAACTCTTGTTTTATGAACACCATGAATGTCACCTATAACATGGTATTTAGATCCAGTTCCAAACCAATGCTATCAATATTTTCTACCTTACACTTAGTGCTTTACTTTTATTAGTGGGAAGACGTAATTTGTTGGAGAGACTTTTGTTAAGGTAATCAACAACATCTTCGGAATTACACGATATTTTTCAACAATCATGGGGTTCTATTTCAATTTTGTCTGTCTAAAGCTTTTATTATAACTATCCGATTCAGAATATATTTTAAACAAAACTCTGGGCAACTTAATAAATTCTAAACGATCTTTCCGATGCTAACACTTGATGACCACTACTGCAAGTGTTTATTTCTGACTTGTTATGCCGGATTTACACGACTGGCAAAGTTGCCAATATTTCTGCCAAAAAATGGTAAAATAATGGCAGAAATAATTTTTTTATGACATTTATTTACACGAGTTCAAATAATGGCAGATTTCAAAATACTAGCAACATGCCATAAAAGAATGAGCAAGTTCATTCTTATCTAGAATGGCATAATTTCGGAAAATGGCGTCAGTAAAGTGTTTACACATAGTCATATTAATGGCAGCATTTTATGCCAAATTGTCTCTGCCATTTTACTTTGTCAAAAATATTGCCAGTATTTTGAGCGTTTACACGATGAAAAGAAAAATGGCTATAATTTGACAGATATAATGGCATTTTGCCATTCGTCTAAATGCGGCATTAGCCTTCAACAAGTCCGAAACCATCGGTTGAAATTTATCAACTATTCAACAAGTTTATTTTCTTTTTTTAAGCTCTTCCCACTTGTTGAAAGATGTCAAAACAATTGTTATAGTTTTTGTAGACTTTTTGTTACGTATTACACAAATTCTAAAAAGTTGTTGAATTATAGGCCCTAGATGCCTAGGTTCATTTAGTTCAAACTGGTTATCATCGTTCTGTAGAACTCTACATTAGCAATGACCGCCTCACCAACGTGCGTCGTTTTTGAAAAATGACGGACCAATGACGCGCGCCGCTGCGCTGGCCCAAAATCCACACCAAACGGTAACTTTTTGAAGATGCATGGTCACCTAGTGAATCTCGTGTGGGCGAGTGTATGTCGTCCCATATACGGCGTAATAACATTCATCCAAAAAAGATGATTTTTGGGCCAAAATTCTCATTTTAATAATAAAGTTTTAACATTCGGACATGAGAGTTCAATCGTGTAACTTGCCATGGCCATTTGAAATCAGTAAATGAATACTAAACATATGATAGATGTCACCAAATTAACATGGCCGCCAAATAAAAAACCCCCTTACACACTGCTAATCAATACCGCTCTTCTTTCTCTCTATAGCAAAAAATCGTATAGAAATAGTGCAGCCAAGGAGCAAAGCAGCGTTTCGTAATTAAATATTGATCTGTAGCTATGCAGGCAAATTATGAATAGGTACATTCTTCCGAGCTTTAAGAATTTGACTTCAAAAAATTCTCGAATAAATAGTTGAAGACTATGAACCAGCAAATTCCCCATAAATGATTACTTCAGCCATTAAACCCCTAATGTTTGACAAACTAGCACACAAGACCCTTATCAAATTCTTTTTGATTTTGTCGGACAATTTAATCAATCCACCAGCTAACCACATACCACAGTGCGGCAAACGTACTAATTACTCTCGTATTGTAGAAACTAAATGACAAAGTTTTTATATCTCTAAAAATGTCCCCTCCCTTTAGTTTCCCATACGCTATATTGCTACTATATCAGAAAATGTTAGATAGCTATAAAACTTAAGTGTAATTACACCTAAACCATCAGCTTTTGGTTAATATTCTTAGCTTCGCATACCCACATACCTTCTACCTTACCTACCTACCAACTTCTTTGGTCACAATAATCGTTTTGATCAAAATCACCGCAGCAATTATCCCTTCTAAATGACCTTTATCACTTTTATTGTATTTTTGTCTTCTCCCTCGGAAAGAATAAAAGACAAATAGAGAAAAAAAAAAAAAATAAGAAACAAAGGGAACTACAATTTCTTAATTTTATTTCCTTTTTCCATCAGCAAGAAAAAAAAATTACTACCTATACAACAACTGTTGCTATCGTATAGAAATCTTTGATATATATAGGAGCAATGGAATATAAAGGACATAAAGGACATAATATCCTGAATCACTGCATTAAATTGAAGAAAAAAGCAAAAAAAAAAAAATTCCCTTTTCGTTCGTTTGAATTGGTTGGAGTTTTCTCTATACGCAACGCAATCATATTATCATCAATCATAATGTAAGGAAATTCGCACCCACATTGCATTAGGGAAATGACAATAAAGGTACCCGTTATATGACTTAACAATAAAATGGCGGATGAAATAGGGTGCTAGGAGGGAAGAGGGAAAATGGGGGCGAAACGAGATGCCTTCTCTTCCGATGGAGATTATGCAAAGTTAAGTGTCAAAAGGGGTTTGCATATTAATAGGATTGCATGACAAAGGCATCAAAAATGTACTGAACAGGAGAGAGAGTATCATAAAATACATCAGGTTCGTTGGTACACATCAGGGGCCAAAGGATACTACCATGTTAGTATCTACCTACACCTACCTATACAAAAACAGGACAAGAGCGCACACACACTTTTAGCAAAAAAAAAATATCATTTCTTCGCAAGTTCAGCAAAAAGGGTAAAAGACCTCGAGCTCGAGATATATGTAAATAGATAGACCTACATACATTATGTGTATGTGTGTGTTTTGTATTTAAGGCAGAAAATGTCGATGTCAAACCTGAGGGAATCTCAGATTCTTGGGATGAATATGCTTTGAGTAATGAAGCTCTTACCGAATGAAGCCCAAGTATAGAATCTTGTTTCATATTTGCATTCATTTCTAGCTGTTTACTTACGGGAGTGACGAAGGTACATATTCCTACGTAAGATAAGAGATGTTTTTTTTTTTTTGGAAACAGAAAGATGGAAATGGAGCAGTAGGATACAGGACAGTCAGTAGGTATAATAAGTTGAAAAGTTTCAAAATAAAACAGAAACAAAAATAAGCAAAAACCAAAGATACAATCTGTTCACAAAGATGGAAGTCAAGGAAATTATCATAGATGTTAGCACGTCAAAAAGGGCTTTTGTGGTATGTTTGCTTGTACCTATATGAACAAACATATTTATCAAATTATATACATATGTACCTATGTACCGCCAACCTATCTACCATATGTTAAATCAAAATAAATGAAAAGGTGTGTGGGATATGTTTATTGGAGAAGCTTAAAAGAATTAAACCCCCTCCCTCTCTTCCCACAAAGAACAAAAACTTTCTCTCTTGTATTAAAAGCCTTGTCGTGTAAAATTTTTGGTCCTATCAACTTTGTATTAATTAAGATAATTGTCTTGTTTTCTCAAGGCTATTAGTGGTTTGACTTTTCTTTGAGAGGACTTTTCTTGCAGTAATGTATACCTAGGTAGGTAGATGATACCTATAAAGAAATGTTATATTTTCTTTTAATGTTCGGGCACCAGCGTTAAATATGTACATATTAATTAAAGAACAGAACAGGATTAAAATTTAAGATTTTAAAAGCTGAATAAAGTTCAAATGACAGCAAGGCTTGAAAAGGGTTTTGTGTTTACTGGCTGTTAGCTATGTTTTGTGTCTAAGAAGGTAACTGTAAGTATAATGGTTTTTCGTTAAAATTTGTTGGTTAGTTCAAAGGCTAAGGTCTTGATACTGTTCTGAATTTCGGATACTTACCTGATTATATATAGGTGATGCTTAAATCCTCGACGGATTATTTTTTCTTCATATTTTCGCAAGAAATTAGAAAAAAGTAGAGCAATACAGGGAAAATTCATTCCTGTTATAGGGAGATACAAAAATACGAGCTGAATGGCTGCGAAAATTAAAGTATTCGATCTACCAAACTTAATAGGAATCTAGTAAAATGGGTTGATATTTTTGTTGTTGTTGTTTTAACAGAACCCAGGGGGTAAACCCTCGATCGGAAATATCAGAACCTGGCTCCTGCTATTAACCCTACTAGTTCTGCTGAAGCACACAAGCTCCTGATTCCCCATTTTTTGTAAAGGGTAGTCCAACGAAAACGCACGATGTAAATTGTAAATAAAACAAAAACTTTTCTGATAATTGTCTTAATATTTTTGTATTATGGTAGAAAAATCTATGACAATATTATGTGTGAAACAAAATATCGGCCAAATGCTCGCCACGGCTTCGGTGGCATGCCTCTATCAGATGGTCCATATTGTCAATGAATTTGAGACATAATTGAGGTTCAATGTCGTTAATGTGCCTAATTATCTCATCCCTTAGCTCTTGAATTGTTCTTGGCTATTGGCTTATTGACGCAGACTTTTTCTTTCAAATATCCCCAAAGAAATAAGTCAAACGTTGCCAAATCACATGATCGTGGCAGCTAATTAACATCGCCATGACGTGACGTGAGATAACGGCCATTGAATTTCTCGCAAAAAAGAGCAATTGTTTCGTTTGCTGTGTGGCAAGTGGCACCATCCTGGTGGAAGCACATATCGTACAGGTCCATATCCTCATTTTCTGGCCACAAGAAGTCCGTTATCATCTCGGGATAACGAACACCATTCACGGTAACTGCTTGGCCGACCTCATTTTAGAAGAAGTACGGCCCGATGACGCGCGCCGCCAGCCCATAAACCGCACCAAACAGTCAATCTTTGTGAATGCATCGGCTTTTCAGCAATCACTCGTGGATTCTCATTTGCCCAAATGCGCAATTCTGCTTTTTAACAAATCCACTGAGGTGAAAGTGTGCCTAATCGCTGAAGATGATTTTATTTGTATGGTCACCATTCACTTCTGCCTGTTCAACCAACCATATTCGGCGTATTACGCTTCAGCTCTTGAGTCAATTGAACCTTGTAAGCGTGTAAATTCAAATCTTTGTTCAAAATTCGCATCAGTGATGTTCGTGAGATGTTCAATGCACGACGACGAGTCGAGGTTGACGGCTCTTCTGCCACGCTATCGCGAATAACAGCAATGTTTTCCGCAGAACGAATTGGGCGAGCTAGCACAGGTGTTTTCACATTTCCTACAGACCCGGCTTGCTGAAATTTGCGCACAATTCTACCGATTGTGGACACATTTTGTCGATTATGCTGACAAAAAAAAAAAAAAAAACACGAATTACACGAGATGCATTTTGATTTGAACGTAAATTTTTGTAAAAGGCTTCAACAATCTTAACGCGCTGCTCAATTGTGTACCACTCCATGGTTGAATTTGTCAAACACTGGAAACAAAGAAATTTCAAGTTATGTTGGGCAAAAAACTTAACTTTAAGGTGTGACTCACAATTTACATGGTCCATTATTGTTGGAAGGTGTGGAGGCAAAGGCCTAACTTCGAACCTTGGACAACTCCGGCGCGGCGTTGGTGTTCACTTTTGATTTGCAGTTGTTAATGTGAACGTAGAATTTTCGGAAGAGAGAAAAGAAAAAAGAATTTTTGTTAGTGACGGTGTTAAATGTAATATGTGAAGCTTATGGATCAGGACTTCAAACCAAACGCTATCGGATGCTTTCGATGACTGTTTAGTGTTATTAGTGCTTTTCTCTTAAGTGTCTTTAGCCTGCCAAGTAATATTTCTTTCAGTATTTTACTTTTGTTGATCAGAAATGAAATAGGCCTGTAATTGGTTACCAAGTTGCAAGCGCCTTTCTTCGGGATGTCCACGGTTTCTTTGCTGTTTTCCACTTTTGGAAGAAGTATTACTTCTTTAAGAAGTTTTTCATGAAAATTGTTAAAAAAAATCCTCACTGCACGTGGCAGCCTTTTTATGATGTTTCCAATGATATCTGCTAATTCCTCCAGATTGCAGTGATGTATGCTATTAGTTTGGTCACTGGCTTGACTGGAAGCACCAAAAACGACTCCGAACATAACTCGATCTTGGAGGAGAGTAAAAAAGAGAAATTAAATGTCAAAATAAAAAAAAAAAAAAACGAAATGTTGACATTATTTATCGCTCGTCCAGAGTCTAATATCACTTTAAAGCTTCACGGATCAAAAATTGACCACCTAGAATGGTGCCTTTTCGTTTTCCGAAGATTTTTGATGTGCTGAATTTGAATACAATCTCTGCATTACTCCATCACATCAGTTTTTCGAGATTATTCAAGTTCGTTACTTGTAATATACCTAGGTAGATAGCGTTCGGATCTTATGAATAACTTCTTTCCCAAAATATTTGTTGTATTTTAACCATGCACACAAAAATTCAGACATATCTGTCAAAAATTGGGGTTTTACCGTCATGAAAGATATTTTGTTTCTGTTAATTTTATTCAAAATAGAAAAAAAGTGAATTTCCTATTTTGATCAATCACTGGTTTCTGGTGCTAAGGTGGTAAAATTATTGAAAAATTCAAATTAAAAAAATGCTTGAAAAATGTTCTAGAGATTTGGTTCCCTCGAATCTAATAGTTCGCAAGTGGTTCACGAAGTTTCGTAGTTGTCGCGGGAGCTCAAAGAACGCTGAGCATCCGAAGCACGTCCAAATGATGTCTCATCATGTCACATCAGAAGAAATGGTCGCAAAACTTTGCGAAATTGTGTGGGAAAAATATCGTGTTAAGAGTCGTCAAGCAGTTAAAATTGCAAGTATATCAAAATGGGGGCGGGTACAATAAGGCCAGGTAAAGCATTCCACATTCTTGTTATGCGACTAAAGAAAGGATCTGTATGTCCAAAGTTCTGCTCAAGGGTAAAAGCGTGGTAATTGCGGATGAACTAAATAAGGGAGGGGGGGGGGTAATGCATTGAATATCTTCAATCCCAATTTAATGTTATTTTTGCAGCGTTGGCGTTTCGTAAATGTTTGTTTATGGACCCTTAATACGTCAGAAGCGACAAAAAACTAGCGAAACGTAAGACTTCTTCAGAAAATGGTGCTCAAAAAAAGATCAAAATGAGGTAAGAAATAAAATTTTTCCCAAGGGTTAAAGAAGTTAGAACATCGGTTGTCTAAAAAGAAGACAAAGTGAAGAGGAATTCTTTTATTTCAAAGTCAATGACTTTTCCAAGAACCTCGTATGGACGTGTTTTTGTCGATCAAAACTTATGGGTAATTTATACTACTAGAATTTCTCAGCTGTTTTTCGTGCAACTCGCTTATTAGTGATGGCTTATTAATGATGGCTTATTAGTGATGGCAGCATGTTGTTTGCCCTGCAAAAACTCGATATCGGCTTGACTGATCTGGATGATTCTTTTATGGTTTTGTTCTCCTTAAATCTGGAGGTGATTTAGGAATAAAGAAAATTTGAAATAACCCAAAGTAAAAGCAAACAAATTGTTCTTGTTGTACCCACTGTATATTTAATTTAAAAGAATAAAGCCTTTCAAAGAATAGCACACAAAAAGTAAACAAAAGAAAAAAAAAAAACTATAAACCAACGACAAATAATTTAAAGCTGAAACACTTTCCTTTTTTTTTCACTATCTCTCCCTCTCTGCCTTACTTGGAGAAAAGCTTCGAGGGAATTTCTTCCTTCTCCCATTTTTAGTGCGCGTCGTATATAGTTGGCCTAAGTGAAGTAGGTAAGTGTGTTTACCATATCCTTTACCCGTTCCAAATGAACGGCGCGCTCAAGAATAAGAACACTATGCCTTTGAATGTCTTCTAGTTTTTTCCTTCCTCTATATAAACCTACTTCTATGTTTGTCATTGAAGAATTAAAGAAAAAAAAATAATTCCATTTTAGTGCTTCATCATTATACAATACAGTGATTATGTAGAAAACACTCTTGACTATCGAACGTCCTTTTTTCGAAATCTCAAATAGAATTTCTTCCCTTTATATCTTTGAAGGTATGTGTGTGTGTTTGTATAAATAGTTAGTTTCCCTTGGTGGCAACATAAGTTTTGCATTGGTGTGTGTATTGGTTAATGCTAGATTAGATGACTACGTGCCTCCAAATAGTGTTCTTTTCATATATATAAATGCGAAACGAACTAACGATTATGCTCCAATGAATTGTTCATTTCACTCACAGGAAAATGATGATAAAGCATTTTCCTATATGTTAAGCAGTATGATGGTGAAATCGATTGAAAAGCGTCTGATTTCTTCTCTTCCTAGAAGAAAAAGCAAAAAAAAAAAAAAAAAAAAAAACAAACAACTTTGCTTGCTTTAGCGAGGATAATCGATTTTTTTTCCTTTGTTCGAAGAAATTAAAAAAAGTGACGAAGCCTTTCATTAAAATGCATTAATCTAACCAACATGTGAGTAAATATTAACAGTCTACTATAGGATCCTGGAAATTATTCCACCAACTGAGACACAACCTGCGGGAGTACGAGCCAATGAATATGAAGACAAGATAGGAGCTAATATACAGGGTGTCCCATTAACAATGGTCCAAACTGAAATTGGTGATAGGCCAGGTGATGAACTATCTTAATTTGGTAACTTTTCCATACCGAATCATAGCGGTTCTCAAGTAACGGCTTTTTTTTGAAATTTGAAAAAACTCTAACTTTGAACCAGTTTTTTGCTCACCCTGTCCGTAATTGATTTTTGTTTTTTACAAATTTTGCATTAAAAAATTCACTTATAATTTCACTAACTTTACTGAGTAAAATATTTTTGATTGGC
The DNA here is from genome assembly GCA_949320155.1 of Melangyna quadrimaculata. Lineage (NCBI taxonomy): Eukaryota > Metazoa > Arthropoda > Insecta > Diptera > Syrphidae > Melangyna > Melangyna quadrimaculata. The sequence continues at coordinate 148,488,000 of OX439485.1, read as the reverse complement.
ATCACCATTTGCCTACAAATCATTAGATAATATTGAACTTTGCCAAAATTAAGTTTTGACCTCAATCTTCTGATGAGCCCCCTGAATAAAATTCGTATGGCTCAATACAGGTTTTATATTTCAAAAATTGCCTATTTTTCTGTAGTTTCAAAAAAAGTATTAAACTTGCCAAAGCTATGTTTAAATAGACAGTTATAACCGTTTGAACCCAATCAAACAGGTTCAAAATCAAACAAAAATAAAACATTTTTGTTCAAATATTTCGATAAAATTAGAATTTCACTTCAAATATAACTCCGAAAGAGCTGAATTTTGGTGGAGATCTTCGTTTTGATGTCTTACGCATTTCTTATAAAATACCTTAAATTTTGACAAGGACTTTTAATTTTCTGTGGTGAAAGCGTATAAATCCAGTATTTTTGAAAATTTTTCGAAAACCGTCAGGTTTTTTAAGAAGTGTCTTTGGAAAACTTGTAGCTTATAAAATTCTACAGAAAAAAGACAAACTCCTTTTTTCGTTGGAGCAAGAGATTTTGAGAAAACGGGGACAAAATGTGTTTTTATACTTCGATGTGGTATTTTCCACACTGTTGCATTTGCGCACATTTGTCTTAAAATTTATTGGTCTAACGGAAAAATGTATCCTAATGGTTTTTTTTAGAAGGCTATAAGCTACAAGTTTTCCAAAGACACTTCTTAAAAAACCTGATCGTTTTCGAAAAATTTTCAAAAATACTGGATTTATACGCTTTCACCACAGAAAATTAAAAGTCCTTGTCAAAATTTAAGGTATTTTATAAGAAATGCGTAAGACATCAAAACGAAGATCTCCACCAAAATTCAGCTCTTTCGAAGTTATATTTGAAGTGAAATTCTAATTTTATCGAAATATTTGAACAAAAATGTTTTATTTTTGTTTGATTTTGAACCTGTTTGATTGGGTTCAAACGGTTATAACTGTCTATTTAAACATAGCTTTGGCAAGTTTAATACTTTTTTTGAAACTACAGAAAAATAGGCAATTTTTGAAATATAAAACCTGTATTGAGCCATACGAATTTTATTCAGGGGGCTCATCAGAAGATTGAGGTCAAAACTTAATTTTGGCAAAGTTCAATATTATCTAATGATTTGTAGGCAAATGGTGATGCCAATCAAAAATATTTTACTCAGTCAAGTTAGTGAAATTATAAGTGAATTTCTTAATGCAAAATTTGTAAAAAACAAAAATCAATTACGGACAGGGTGAGCAAAAAACTGGTTCAAAGTTAGAGTTTTTTCAAATTTCAAAAAATAGCCGTTACTCGAGAACCGCTATGATTCGGTATGGAAAAGTTACCAAATTAAGATAGTTCATCACCTGGCCTATCACCTATTTCAGTTTGGACCATTGTTAATGGGACACCCTGTATAGAAGAATCCTGTTGCTATGGGCACAAACACATCGAAAGATATTGTATAATGTATATTTGCTTACCATATGGGGATGTTCGGTTTTTTTATTTGACATATTAGCATAATTTTAGGTTGATCCCATTGTTTGGTAACAGGTGAACAGGGTGTTCTGGTCTAAAACAAAAATAAGAATTATCTTGGAAAATATATGTTTTTTATTCGCTAGTGCATCTGACTGGTATAAACAAAAAAGTTTTAAGTACCAGAACCAACGGCGATGATATTTTATGTATCTCGTTCGTCTTTGACTGTTGGACCCATAAAAAAAAATTGAAGCTAGTTACCAGCCGTTTTGATAAATATTCAATTGCTATATTTTTCTGATTGGTATAAACTGGTCTAAAAATTGACTTTCTTGATTTCTGGTTACTAAAACAACTTTCTGCTTAGGTAAACATAAACTTTACATCTTTGGCCATAAAATTGTACTTAAAACATTTTTCCCTATCGCCGATCTAAACCTAATTTATAGGCCTTTGAAAAAATCCATTTTAGCAGTCATTCTTTAAGATATTTGATAACTTCGAGATTATAAAAGAGAATAAGACTTTAGCCATCAAAGTTGGTAACATAGATATCTAAGATTGCCTGCTGACCAAAATTACTAGCTAGATCAAATAATAAACACCCTGTTTGCATCTAGATTATTCAATTTAAAATACACTCAAATTTTGTTCAAATAAATATGGAAATTTTCTTTCCTTTTTTTTATATTTTTCTGTTTTTGGAAATGGAAAAGCGTGTTTTGCCCACTCAGGTTTATGAATTTTCTTTGTTTTTTTCTTCTATACTGTAACATAGGTGTATGCACACCTACTTATAAGTTCATATATATAATTTTTTATATTTTTTGACCCAGAAGGCAAAGCAAATTCGGTATTCAAAGGTTGTGAAAATATTATTGATTCCATAAATTTCATAAGAATTATTTTGTCTTGTCTTCCAAAAAAAAAATAATATAGAAATAAAAATAAAAAAAAGTAGATACAAGTAGGCGAAATAAAGTTGAATAAATTTAAAAAGATAAAACCTTGAGACTAATATGTATATCTAGGATCAAAGACAACTTTTTTAAATTGAACAAATTGAATAAGTATTGATCCTTACTCTAGAAAATATGTAGGTATAGGTACTCTCAGCTACTTAAGCACTTAAAAACTAATGTTTTGATTGCTTTTTAATTAAAATGGTAGCTTGTTTATTACGGCAAAACTGACTTTAAAACGTTTGTTTTATTGAAAAACTTGAAGAATTTTTAAAGCCTACTAATTGTCAGACTAAGTTGGAGGCCATCATCTTCCAAAAGGTCTTATTTACAATAAAAGGAACAATCAGAATAGGAAGTCGTTTTACTTTCCAATCCAATACTTACATTTCCAAAAATCAAAAGCCCAAAGTCATAAGCTGCTGGATCTTACTACTTCCTATGTGGGATATTCGCTAAAAAGTATGCTACTCAAGAAGGTCACAAATTGGTCACAAGAGGGTGACTAGTTTCAAAAATTGGTCATCCATAGACAAATTTATATCAATGGTTTAAGTATTTTAAGGAATTTTTAACACCTCAATTTTGGGATATTCAAAAAAAAGTAGGTATACTCTTTAAAAGGTTACCAAATTGCTATAAAAGGTCATATAGTGTTAGTAATTTATCAGCCATAGATTTTTTGATATATTTTTTTAAATTTCTTGGTTGTTTGACCTTACAGATGGTATTTTTTTGAATATCCCAAAAATGAGTTGCTTAGAATCGCTTGTGACCTTAAAAAACTTTAACAATTGTTTAAAAATTTTCTATGGCTGACCGATTTCTGAAACAAGTGGACTTCTAAGACCAATTGCCTAATAGATAGATTACTTTTTCTAAATGCGAATATCCCACTTTATGAAGTGCTTAGATCCCGCAGCGCAAGGTAATGAGTAAACTTTAGGTGGCTGCACTCAGTTTGTTTTTTGTTTGACGGTTGGAAAAAAATTAACTCTTATCTTATTATGAAATAAAAAACTACCTTGATTTGATTTTGGTCTTTTGGGTGTTTTTGAGTTTCAGGATTTAGGGTTTTCTGGATTTTTAAATTCTTTCAAATTCAAAATAAATTATTTTTGACAAAATGCCTATTTCTATGGGTTTTTGATACCTTTGGTACCTTGGCTTTTTAATTTTTATGTATTTGGGTTTTTTGGATTTTGGTTTAATAAATGTTGACCTTTCGTAACGTTGACGTTTTAAAAAAAGTTTACCACAATGTGTTTTTTTTTGTTTGATTTTTCTATTCTTTCCAATTTTTAGATTATATACCAAGAAAATATTTCCCAGAACCAAAATCCATAAACCTTAAATCCCAAATTTCATAAAATCCACGAATTTAACGGCCAATTATTTGAAATATGGGTTGCATTGCGGGTGGTTCTGTCGCTTTGCGGGTGTTTGACTGGTAACCTGGACGTGTGGGTTCGAGCCCCAGTCTAGGTAGTATTCTCTCCTATATTTCCCAGTTTCAACTGGATGCCACCTGTGGAATTTCATGAGATAATCAACATCTTATTCTCAATCCACTGTGCCAACAAAATCTTTCCTTCTATTCCTTCTAACTAGTGCCGTGCGTTGCATTTATAAAGACCTGAGGTCTTACAGGCATATAGTTAAAATTGTTATTATTATATGGGTTACCGCACTTTTAAGGAATTCTTCTGAAATATTTTCTTTGGGGGGATTACGTTTCGTTAGTTTTGATTTTGTTAATTTTCGATTTGAGGATTTTGGTGTTGGGGAATTTTGGTTTGGGATTTTAGTTTTGAGGATTTTTTTTTTTTTTTTTTTTTTTTTTTTTTTGGGGGATTTTAGTGAGGGTACACCCAGGCCTGATGGGGTACCGATACGTGTCCAACAAGTTTTTACTAAGAAGGGTCTCACTAGTGTTTGAAAAGTTTGCCTCGTCTAAATTGTTGATACTGAAATCCAGCAAGGACTGGCCAAGTATCTGACAAGTTTTCCTTGTCTAGATTTTCCCTACTGAAGACTTACTAGAACCTTGCCCAAACTAGACAAAAACTTGGCATTTTTATAGCCGGGAAATTATTCGTTAACTCTCTAAGTGAAGTGAATAGAACAACAAAAATAAACTAAGAAATGACCACACTATAATAAAGAGTTGTAAAAGAACTTTTCATATACATGTACATATAAAAGAAGTAACACTCAGAAGGATCATAAAATATTCATAAAATGGTTTTGGCTATTATATGGTCTGGTCCTTCTTCGGACTTTTATTTCATATTATCGAGTTGTCTGCGACATAAAAATTGTTTTTATTTTTATTTGTGTTTTATTTTAAACTTTTTGTTCTTTCTTTATTCCCACAAAATATTTACAATAACTCACAAAAAGAATCTTCGTTTATTATGTCGATGGCAAAAAAAAATATGATTGTGAAGTAAACAAAACATAATAACTACAATCCCGCATATACATACATACATACATACATACATACATACATACATACATACATACATACATACAAACATACATAAATTCATCCAAACAAAAAACTATGAAAAACTAGGGTCAAACTTAATAAAATATTAAATATTTTTGTAGATAGTCGTCTCTGTTTTTTGTTGTTTTATTTATCTTTTAAAACCCACCTTTTTAGGTTTTACAGGCATAATAAGATACCTACAATATACTGGAATCGGTCCTCTCCGCTCCGACCCTTGTCCGGACACCGTAAAGCCAAAGGTTGAACTTTATTATCATCACAAAACAATAATTTTTAGATACTCTACCACTACCCACCTACATACATATACCTATGCTCATAATAACATTTCGTATAGCAATGCCTTTCTTATAGTGCAAGTGTATATTTGTGTCTGATATTGAGATAGGAAAAGGATGGAAGTAGTACCAGTAGAGACGATTTTAAAATGTAAAAAAAAAAAGAAATTAAATTTCGAAACGATATGTTAGTTTCCTCTTCCAGAAGATTTATATTGCCTTGTTTGATAAATTAAATGATAACCTGAATAAGGGTTTTCGCATTCAAAAGTTTTTGATATGATAAGGTTTATGTTATGTGTATATGCTTTGTGATGCCACGTTAAAGGTTAAGTGAGATTTAAATGACTAGACAAAAGTTGTACTATTTTCTGTGTTGGAAGGTCTTAATTGGAAATGCTTTGAGTTTATTTTGCTTCTGATAGAATGGAATATTGTTCTTTCTAAAATGTTTACAATTATTTATGTATACAATTGCTGGTCTATGGCAATATTGATGAAATGCATACATTATTTGTGTCTCATTGAACTTGGCTTTCAAAATAAGCCAATTAAACCTACCAAATTTAGGTCAGTGATCATTAAATAACAATTTCTCTGATAAATTTAAGGCTTTTCGATATAACTCGTACTTTTAGATCTCACTACTTTTTACGGCTGACTTGTTACGCAAAGATTTTTGTATAAAGAAGAACTTGGCTTCTTTTGTAACATTTATGTTTTTAGTGTGATTTCACTTCTTTTTGCAAAGATTTCTTATCAGGTGAAAGTGGGGTTGAAAAAATGCCTACTGAACCCATAAGGAAAACTAGGTTTTTAATTTTCCTATCGCCTGCAAGTCTAACCACTCTAAAATGATGGTAATTTTAAAGAAGGTGTGGATGCCACGTCCCCCTCATGAAATATCACATTATTTCAATTTGTTCTTCGTATACACTTCAAAACCAACTGCTCCGCCAAATTTCTGCAATAATCGGAAGTGCTCTATATATTTAATTTAAATTATGCAAAAACGCCACGCCCACTGAATATACAATCTCAAGTATTTAATTTTTGCTCTTTGCATGCAGGAAAAGTCCTATCGATGTCGAAAAATTTATCATTCTACGATATTCAGAAGTTCTCCATATAACTGATACCACATCTATGAAAATGGGCGGGTGCCACGCCCTCTGAATGCAAAATATCAAATTTTAAATTTTTGCCTTGCTTGCACTTCAAGCCTTACCGCTCTACCAAATTTCATCATTCTACGGCGATCAGAAGTTCTCCATATTGTGTTTTAGGTCCTCGGACCTATTACGTCCATGATGTTTCCCTTACGGGACATAGGGCCTCCATTACACCTACGCGCCATCGTGTACGATTTCTTAAAATATATTCCAGCTCTCTCCAACTTTTCCCCAGTCGTGCCAATTCCTGTTCGACCGTTCTTCGCCATGTACTTCTAGGCCGGCCTACTTGTCTTCCCTCCTGTGTGAGCGGGTTCCACTGCATTGTTTGAGATGTAATGCACCGATCGCCTTTTCGAAGCGCATGGCCAATTGGAGATACGGTTGGGTCAGAAAATCCTCAAGATGTTTCGTAGACATCTATTAACGAAGGTTTGCAGCTTTCTAGTGACAGTGTCAGTGACTTTCCAAGTGCTGCATCCGTAAAGTAGAACGGATTCAACATTGGAGCGGAACAGTCGTAGCTTGGTCTTTAAGCTAAAAGAGTTGTTTCTCCATATTTTGGACAGCATTCCGAACGCAGCCTTTGCTTTTCTGATTCGGCTGTTTACGTTCAGTTCAGTTCCGCCACCCGTAGAGACAATACTCCCAAGATATTGGAAATCCTCTACCATCTCTACCGGTTGTCCAGAAATAATTACTTGGATTGATGAGGAAGTTCCAAGGCTGATCCTTTTAGTTTTTGTCGAGTTGATCTTAAGCCCTACGATTTCTGCTTATCTCTCCACCCTTGTTGTCATTTGATGGAGATCCATGATCCTATGAGAGAGTAAGCATACGTCGTCCGCGTAGTCCAGATGTTTGAGGTGAGATTGCAGAGTCCACTGAATTCCTCCATTTCCATTTGACAAAGCTGCGTGCAGTACGTCACTTATCCCCAAAAAGAAAGTTCTCCATATAATTGATACCAATTCTATGAAAATAGGCGGAAGCCATGCCCCTCATTGGAGAATCTCAAATCTCCAATTTTTTGTATAATGTACTCATTACTAGACCAACCGTCTTACCAAATTGCATCACTCTGCAACAATTCGAAGTGATCTATATAGTTAATATCAATTCGAAGAAAATGGGCGGATGCCACGCCCCTTGAGTGTAAAATTTCATATTAAAATGTTGCCCGTGTCTTACTTCAAGTGCTACGTCTTTACCAAATTTCGTCATTCTGCAATACTCATAAGTGCTCCAAATAATATATATCAAATCTATGAAAATGGGTGGGTACCCCACCCCCTTAATGGAAAATCTTAAATTTTTGATTTTTTCCTTTGTATACACCACAAGGCCTACCGTTAGTTGTGCGAATGTACAAGATTCTACGATGTCGGGAAGTGCTCCATAATTTTGATTATCTGTCAATGAGTCAGTCAGTTACGGTTTTTGTGATTTATTCAGTCCTTTATCTCAGGAACGGCTTTTGCTTCAAATTTGGCGCGGCGTCTGTGATTGAGGAGCTTAACAGATACTCCGAATTTGAAGTTTCTGACTTTATTGGTACTGACGTTAGAGAGGGCTAGAAAATCGCCAGAGTTTGACCCTGTAAAAAGGGTGTATTGTCAGAACTTGGCTGGACACTACCGTGCCCTTTGACTTCCCTAAATCTTTAAAAAAATTCAAAAGAAATGACGTGTTACTTAAAATTATTTATTTCTACGTAAATCTAAACAAAAATAAAAATTTAATATTTTATACATTTTACTAATATTTTCTTTTTTTCTTTCAGGTAAGCAACAAAGTACAACTCCTATGAATATTTATTGTTTCCACAATTAGCTATATTAGTATAATCTCAAATTGTAAGTACATAATATCCATTTCTATAAATAAAGTACCCCCATTACAAACAATATCAAATAATTGATAAACGATGGATATAATCAATTGATGGACATTTGAAATAAGAGATATCCTTGGAATATATGTATTATAAACAGCATGCATTATTTTCTCCATAAATCAATTATTGTCTCAAATAAAATTTAATATTCCAAATGAAAATAGGAAATACCAAAAAGAATTAAGAAAAAAAAAAAAAAAAAACATTTGAAATTTGAATGGTATTTAAGGAATAGAGTTTTGATAATTATTGTTTACAAATGATTTCTTGCAATACTTCTGCAGAATAAAACTTCACAAAATTTTCATTTTTGAAAATATTGATATTGCAGATTTCTATTGAAAATAACCTGGTTTAAAAATATCAATAATTGTAGCTTTGAGATCAGATTTTCTGAAAAATTGATAAAAAATCATTCGAGGGTATACTTGCAGAAGGCACTAAGTCAAAAAACATAGTTTTGAGTAAATTTATATTTTATATTCCTTTGCTAGTGAAAATTCAATACCGATGGTATTTTTTCATCCGATCGCATAAAAAGCTCTATTGACATTATGACTTAAGTTTCCAATCGAAAATTTAAGTTTTTGCCTAACCAATTCGAAAATATTGGAGCAAAACTAAAAATTGTGCTGACTTGGTGCTGTTTAGCAGGATTGATATTGCAATTATTTTTGAATTAAGCCATTATAACAGAAAGCCGAAACAGTTAAAAGTTTAATTAATGTTTTAAGAGCAAGTAGGAATAAACGTAATACCTACACAGAAAAATGATATGGTCTCTTATAATAATAGGTGCGTTCGGGAAAGAGAGGTATCAGAGATTTTGCTCCGTCAAAAATTTTTTACCTTAGTATTTTGACAGCCAAACTGAGATTTTTTTGCTTAGGCCCTCTGAAATCTCCCTTTCCTGAACACGCCAAATAAAATTAAGAAAAAGTCAGAGTTATAATAAGTTCACAATAAAAACAAGGTAAGAATAATTTAACAATAAAATCAAGAAAACTTTACAAAAATTGCCTTTCTCCTTGACCAAAACTGCCAAATTAACAAATTATTTGCAATTTGCTCTTATGCCTAGACTACAGAAAAGTTAACTTATCGCCTACTTAAATCAAAAAACTAATTTTTGATGACAGGTAAAAAGCTTTAAGTCACTTTTAATGCTTTTTTCTTGTAATTATTATTATAGTATATTGAATTTTTTTCTATGACAGGCAAAATGCACCAAGTCACCTTAGTGCGTTTTAACAGTATTATAAATTATTTAACTGACTTAGCCCAAAACATAATTTCAAATAATTCATGTTTAACGTTGAATAATCATCTTTGGGGTACATATATATATCATCATTCTTGATCACTTTGTATTAAAATGTAAAAATCCTAAAAAAATTGACTTAGTGCCTTTTGCTTGTAAACCAATAACCAAGTTTGTTAAAAGAACTACTCAACATTGATTTAAACACCATTCACAATTGAAGCGCTTAGAAGATGAAGGTGTTAAGTGACATTTTTTGAAATTTGGCTTTTTACCTACAGATGAAAGTGTTATATGAAAACTTAAATTTCTGACTCGTCTGTACTCTTCTATCGCCTCTAGATTCATATTTAGCCAAAGATGAAGGTGTTATATGCAATCATTTTAATAATAAACTTTGTGGATGAATGTGTTAAATGCGCTTAAGTCCTTTATATTAAGTCCTTTATACAAAAATAATTTTATCTAAACTTTTCATTTCGTGCATAAACATGATGGCTAAATTTTGTATAGTCTTACGCCCAATTTTAAAGCGGTATTTTTGACACACATCTATTAGTCTAAGAGCCAACGACATTAAAAGTCAAATCATCTGCGTAATGTTGCCAAAACATAGCCGATACCCTTGACGAATGGGTGTTAAATTGACCTTATAGGTGTGACAAAAATGACGGAAGTCAAGTCATTTGCTTAACATTTGCTCCAATGCTATTTGCTTCAGGACACTCTCACAGGCTTAAGTTCAAAAACGCAGACCGAAATTCCGTGAATAACACCCCAACAGAAAATTTTTATAGTCAAATGGTATACTGATGGTGATGGACCGAGAATGTCTGACTGGGGCGGGTATATTTGGGCCAAGAAACAAACTATCTGTACCGATGGGACAGTCCACAAGCATTTTCCAGGCGGAAGTAAACGCCATAGGTAAATGTGCAGAACGTAACCTTGAAAGAAACTGCCGAAATCGTAACATTGTCATCATGTCAGATAGCCAAGCCGTGCTTAAAGCGTTAAGCTCCTATGCCATTTGCTCAAAACTGGTATGGAAATGCTTGCGGAGGTTAAATGAACTGGGCAAAAATAACAATATCTAACTCTATTGGGTACCGGGTCACGCGGGTATCGGTGGTAAAGAGGAGGCAGACTCCCTACCCAAAATAGGAACAACCACCCCCCTAACAGGGCCTGAGCCCTATTACGGATTAGGTGAAAATGTGATCAAAAACAAGATCAAATTAGAAGAGGAGGCAAAAAGATCCAAAATTTGGAAGAACTCCCAAAACTGAGGCAGGCCAAACTAATAACGTGCAATTCGAAGTTTTTGAATGAAATCTAGGTCTTGGTGTAACGTTTTTGCTTCAAAACCTAACCGGAAGTGACTCTGCAAAAAAGAAAATTCCTTCACGAATAGCCCAGCAGACTTATTTTATTTTTGCTTTATTGCAAAGTATCGTTCTTACCTTTTTAAAGAATGCTATGATGAATATGTTCCTTATAGTAAGGTTATTATAACCAAAAGTAACAACCGTCCTAATTATAATCAAGATTTTATGCCAAGAGAGAACAAATTGTAACAACTTTATGCAGACAAAATTAAAAATTTAAAAGAACAGATGAATTTCGTTCGTGTAGAACATCAATGGTTTTATTTAAATGCAATTTCAGCAGATCCTGGAGAAGGGAAAGAAAAAAAAACAAATAAAAAATAAGTAAATTACAGCATATCACAAAGTCACTTAACACCTTTATAAAAACAAAATTAAATTAAATAAAAAAAAGTTCCTAGATAAAGGTGTTAAATGCACAAAAGTGTAAATATCTCAACAACTATTTGCGTTAAATAAAAAAGATTCCTAAAATTAAATTCACCTGAATTTTATTGACTTTAAATTATCCATACAGTATTTTTATTATTTTTATAAAAAAAAGTTATAGGCAATAAACTTTTAATGCTTAAAACTCAAATGTTTAAAAATGTCGCTTACGTCCTTCATCTTCTAAGCGCTTCAATTTATTATTGATGTCTGAGAACGATAATATTGACTTCTATATTTTGTTGATAACACCAAATGTTGTTTGATAGTTGACAAACGTTAAGCTACTATTAGACGGTCAACGCAAATGGTCAATGCGTTGACTCTCTGACGTCACCAAAAAAACGGTCAAAGCACTGAGATTGCAACGTCAGAGCTCACCGTGTTAACACCTGTAATATTGATGATCACAGAAATCATCAATATTAGTCCGTTTAGCCACGTATTTAATTGATACAACCGACTAGTATATAGTCGCTGCATCCTCCATCCCAAAGCGAAGGTCGTATCTCTACTGCCGCAATCAAAGCCGAGACCGCGTATTGTCCACGTAATTTTCTATTACGTTTCTCCGCCACCTTTGCCTTGCATTCATCAGCAGAACGCGCATTTACTTGACGATTATCCGACTCACTGGTGCTTTGGCTCATTTTTTTTTCAACTCAAACTAATTTAACTTTAAATAATTTTGTTTGGAAATGTCTTGTTTTCTTTTATGTTGCTGTTATTGTTTTGTTGCTGTTTCTTTATAAAACAATGAAATAAAAACAATGTCAAAGCCAGCTACTTTGACATAGCAGAAAATTATAGCGTGTCAACATTGGTACCTGGAAAACGCGTTGATGGGCAGTCGGGAAATATCTGTCAATGTGTCCGAAAAATTCTGTTAGGGTGATTACACGGTAAATGAAAATAGTCAACGCGTTGACTTTTCAAACCATGTCATCGCAAGTATCAACGTTGATGTCAGTGCGTTGACAACGCTTTGCAATGACAATCACACGACTTGAAAGCCGTGGGACATAATTTTACGGCATTCTGACGTCAGAGAGTCAATGCGTTGACCATTTTCGTTGACCGTCTAATCATAGCTTTATAGTGGTCAAACTTTTGTTTTGAACAAAGTTGGACATAGTACCTATTCTCACTGCAAATTTTTGGCAATTTTTTCTTCTCAGAAAGATTCCCGTTGAGTGAGACGGGGGAGGAGCAGGGGAAGAGTGTATTAACAGTCACTTTTAAAGAAAAATCATCATCGAAAAAATGTAGAGTACCTTAAAAATGTCGGTACAAACAGGATCTTATAAACTTCTTTTAATACTTCTGATTGTTTTCAAGATAACTTAGTCGAAGAAGTTTTACTACATTACATACTTGATTCCTGAAAATCACACATTAGCAGGTTTTTCGTGAATATCATGAATATGGAACAATTATTTATTTTATTCTGATGTTAAGATCCTGTCTCCTCAGTTTGTATGTATTTCTGTACATTTTATGTACCTACATTACATATGTTATCAAAATTAACAAACCAACTGTGACACTCACACCTGAGGTGTAATTAACATGCTTTCCTCTCTTGACAATAAATTCTATTTGTATCCAATTAATATTGAAACAATATTCCTTGAATTCTCCATTGATGCATAATATTGGTTTATTATAGTTGTTATATGTTTTTGTACATTTATTATTATATGCATACTGTGTATACATAAATAAAAGCCAGGCACTGTGCAAATATATCCAAACAAAGTCATGAAATTTGTATTAACCTATGTACCTACTTTGTGTGATAATTTATGTGCATACATAGGTACATACCTACCTACATTAAAAATAACACTATAAAATATTATTTGTCTTAATATAAGGTTATAATTTTGAATTTAATTCGATTTTAAATAGATTGTATTTTATGGAGTTCAAAAAATAAGGTCAAACCTACAAACATCTGGTTTTGAAATATATTTATTTATATCGAATGGTTAACCATATCAAATGACAAAATCACGTTTCAATACAACAGATATGTTATTATTATAACCTATAATCTATACCTCACAGGGGAATTAAAACAAAAAAATAAAGTCCGGAATTGACAAGGTTAGATTATATCTGAATAGAACATACAAAATGACTAGGTAGTAGATAGATCGAAATCAAATGATGTTAAATATCGTTAAGAATGTCCTAGGGCTAAAAAACTGGAATTAGTAAACAATATTTATTGTCAAAAATAATAGGTTCTTCTTTTGACAATCAAAATTGTCTTTTAAAATTGATAATAAATTGAATTTGAAGCAAAGCAATACTGTTCTGTTTGGGAAATGTTTAAAAAAAAATTTTATGATACGTATTATACAAAAGTGTACAGAAATGACTTCTTGCAATATTTATTCAAAAATAAATTGAGTAAAATTGTGTCAATTTAAAATTTTGATAATCTACATTTCCAATAAAGGAATATTCATTGAAATAAGTTAAGGATTGCTCTTTTCAGATAAATTTGAATAAGAAACATACAAAAACAGAGAATTATTTTGTGTCAAGTAATATTGATAAAGGAATTTCTTATCTTCCTAAAATACTACAAAATACAGGTAGATATTAAAGAAATAGAAATATCTATGTATTTGTTCAAATAAATTCACATTTCCAATCGATTAAATACCGATTCCAAAAACTTCTGACGAAACTATTACCATTTGATTCATTTTTCGTCTAAGCTTGGCTACTTTTTCTCAATCACATTTTATATATTTGAATTTAATTGAAATGTTAGACTAACCGACTTTAAGAAATTCAAAACAACATATACGAAATTCTAACACGATGTGTACTGGATAGAATTGCTTTGCAATATTGCACGTTAATAGCAAAGCTTTCTAATAATATTGTAGTTGTTTAAAAACTTTAAGAAATGTGACCTTGTGATATTTTTAAATTACAAAATGAAGAAAACTACTATTAACAATATTGAATAAATGATAAAAGAAAGTAGATAGTAGATGAAATTTAGTTTAATAAATATTCCTGAATAAACAACCTAAACACGTTGGCTGCCACGTGAGCCACCAGTGGTACACATTTTTCTTCACATAATACCGTGTGTACCACACCGGTGGTTCACAGGACTTGTTTATTTCTTTGAATTGTAGATTTTCGTTCTGCTGATAAAAGTAATTTTTTTTCTTCAGTGGCATCTTGGTTAATGTTTTTTCTTTTCATATGATGCAAAAAAAAGAAGAAATTTCAATTTTTTTGTTTATTTATGGCATTTCATTTTTATTTTTTTTTTTTTTTTTTTTGATTTGACTTTATTTGAAACTTATTTATAAAATTCATAATGGTAAATAACAAAATATACAAAATTCAAAGTTTATTGGAAAAAATAAAAAATAATTGTAAAAAATTAATGTTTTTTGAGGAAACAATCCACGCATAATGCAGGTTTACCATCACAATTGTCACAATATATGGACACCCTTTTAGCTTTTTTTGAGCAGCAACTCTGCCTTCGATTTCTTGAATATCGTTGAAGCAACTAGAACAACGTTTTCGAGTTTTTCGATTCGTCTTGTCTCGTGTGTCGAACTCTTTTATAACATGTTTGATGTTGAAGATGTTGACGGGTCTACCTCCAGTTCGCAAGGAGATTCGCAGATTGATTGCCTAACTTCCAGAATTTGTTTATTTGTGTTGAATTGGTGGTAGATTACTAGTGCATTTACAACAGATGTACTTAGAAGGAATTCAAATGCAATTTTGTGGTACCATTTTATAGTTTTTCGTAATGGCGTGAAATAGCACGCCATTTGGTCTGAAATATCTATACCTTGCTTGCCTTTATTATATTCTAGAACTTTTCCAACTTTTTTATTTCTTCGTTGTTTCGATTTCTCTTGCCTGTGGAATCAACTTCTAAGTTGTGTTTCGAGCTAAGCATGAGCACGTCACGTTTATCTTTCCACTTTGCAATTACAATTCCAGAGTTTTCACGTCCAATAACGTTTTTTTTTTAAGTTTTGAATTTGTCACATCATTTGGGTTTCCGGATCTATTTTTTCTCAAAGTACCAACTGGGTGAGTCTCGCTTTCAATCAAGTGTTTGGCCAGTGATACGGATGTATAAAAATTGTCGGTTGTCATTGTCCTCCCTTTTCCCAAATACCTATCAGCAAGGTCTAAAACAATTTGGGTGCTGTGTGAAGTGTTTTCCGTAGGTTTTCGTCTCTGATTGAAATTATCACATTTACCAGCATAAATCGAGCTTGTATATGTATACCAATTAGTGTCACAAGGCTTGTTTACTTTTACGCCCTATTTATGAGACTTACCCGGGTTATACTGGACCCTTCCTCGCCAGGGAATCATGCTTTAATAATCTGCCAGGAGAATTTCAAGTAAATGACTTATTTTACCCAAGCGTTTACCTTCTATTAGTGTGTTGTCAGCGAAGTGAATAAATTTGAGTAACAATTGGAACCGATTACGTGACATAACATGAGGGACAAAACTATTTTTATAAAATTTGTTTATACTCCAGTACAAGGAAATTGCAGGATACTTTATTATGCCCATATAAATCACAAGTCCAAGAAACTTTTTTATCTCCGGTACATTTGTATCATCCCATTTCTTTATTTGAGATCTTCAAGTAGTTGTGGACTTTCCCAACAGTTGATTTGCATTCAAATTAGCTTGGAACACTATCAGTTCATAGACTTCACCAGTAACCATCAAGCTAGACAAATCAATTGGTTTTATTGAACTGGTTTCCAGATTCGATATCCCAGGTGTAGATGATTTATCACGAAACATAAACGTCTTGAGTGACTTCCCGCTAACAGCCGACCATACGTTGGATGGAATATCAACAACCACAGCTTCTTCATCCTATGAAGATTCGTAATTATCCTCTAAGGCGGCCGAGTCACTAGATTCAGAACAAGTTGGTACGTAGTCACTAGAATTTGACCCTTCAAAGTCCAAGTAATCATCACTATCAAAATATTCACCTTGACTAGAAAAATGTCTTATTTCGTAAGCTCTGAAATACAAAGCTCGATTTTAATTAATAACAGAATAAGTTTGCTACAACTGCAAGCCAAAACACAACAACTAAACTGATTGGATGGGTAAAATTGACTTCTTGCAATACTTCACGTTAATCGAACTTAAAGAAATGATGATTCTTCAATGTTTTGATAAAGTACCTTTCTAACAAAGTCGTAATTATTCAAAAATTTCAAGAAATGTGGCTTTGAGATGCGATTCAATGAAAACATAACGGAAACTACCTTTAAGAACATTCAGGAATTTAAAACAAAGTAGGATTACCTACTTAGTTTCATAAAGATTCCTAAATTACTACCAAAACGATACTGATAAGAAAGAACCTTAGCACTAGACAACAGCTTTATTTTGGTTGCTCTGAAATTTTGTTTGCTTCGAATTGAACTAAAATAATAAAATAAGAGAGCTGCACCTGCAAACCCAAACATAATATTTAAAATATAACAAAAAAAAAAAAGATTTGTCATAGTTATTGGATGGATAAAATTGACTTCTTGCAATACTTCCGTAAGTTCGAATATATTGAAATGATAATTTTTCAATGTACTGATAACACAAACTTCTGGAAAAGTAGTTGTTTTGTCTTAAATATCAGTCAGTATCAGCTCTAAGTGTATGAAAATGACTTCTTGCAATACTTCATCAAGATCAAACTTCAAGAAATGATCATTCTTCACTTTATTGATAATACACCTGTCGTATAAAACATGATTCATTCTGAAATATCAACTATTATAGTTCTCAGATCAATTTAAAAGCAAAACTTACAAACTGCTCATCCATTAGATTAATAAGCAAACCACAACTAAACAAAAAAGAAAAACTTTTAACTGAAGATGTTTTCGCCCTGAATAAAGGTATAACTTTTCCCTCATTAGTTTCCATCAATCATTTGATACATAAAAGTTTTGCTTACATTAATTCAAGGAATAAAAGTCCCTTTTTTTGGGACCGCAAAAAGTCAAATAAAAAGTTTCATCTCTCACTTTTTTTTTTTTTTTTTTGCTGCTTTGACGAACCTTATGTTTCCTCCATAACTACTTATATGAGTGTGGGTATCTGTGAGTGTGTTTTTTTTTTGTTCGGAAGTGTTACAAAGTCACTTTGACTTTATTAGATCATAAATTGTTTTTTTTTTTTTTTTTTTCTTCTTCTCGCAGACATATGTGAGTTGATGAATGTTAGACGCTTGACTCTGTTGGATTAAACAACGAGATTCATGAGATTTTTTTTTCTTTGTCACACACAGCATATGCTTGGGACAATCCTGGTTCCAGGACTTCTATGATAAGAAAGCAAAAAAAAATAAAATAAATTGATTTATGTCAGTAAGGATTCGCTTGGGTAGAGAATTGGAGAAAAGAAAAAGTACGGGAATCCGATACAGGTGTGTAAGGTTGGATAGGAAATGAATATAGCAAGATATATCCTGTATCTCTTTCTATATATCTACAAGTAAGCAGTTGGAAACCGGAATTCGCTGAATAAATATATAAACAAAAAATTTATGTTTGAATTTGTACAGATGAAAAAAAAAAAAAAAAAAAAAGCACAATGTGCAAGTAGCCTTACCTCCTATACTCACTTCAAATGCAATAAATTTCCATGATTGCAAACAGTTGCTGTCTTGCTTGCAGAAGTTTTGAAAATTGACATTCGTTATATTTATGATACTACTGAGAGAAAATTGATAAATAATAATCATTGATAGCAGTTGGTAAATAAGTTAACGAAATTAACTTCATTAAGAAATACTACAACATCATTTACCTCGATGTCGTATAGGTACCGCCAGTCTTTTAACCTTATTTGGTATATCTTTAATGTATAATATGTATAATATTCTTTTTTGTGTTGGTTTTTTCTATGTACTTGTCTCTTGTGTGAAAATAAAAGTATGTGTCAATACGATGATGATGATGATGGCACTAGTTGATAGAAAAAGATGACATGAAAAAACAAACATTTTTAAGTAGAAATTGAGTTAAGTTAAAATAGAAGAAATGACTGGTATAAAATTTGTATAGTTTTCAACAATTTATACTAATCAAAAAACCTTAATAAATAGACGTTGCACCAATTTTGTATTAATTTTAGAGATTACTAGATAAAGTGCTGAAAATGTTTCAATGATAACTTAAAACAAAGGCCATAGATGCTTGTACATTTTGTATACCATTCAGTTAGGAATAAATACGAAAAATTCCATCTCAAGTATCAAAAATGCTTAATTTTTAGATGAGATTATTACTTATATCTGGCAGCGGAACAAAATAAAAACGAAAATAGTTTGTATTTTTACATATTTTTGTATTTGCTGATTGGTATAAAGGCGATTTCGATATAAAATAATATCAAATAGCTTAATGAAGACAATTTTTGTTCGTAACTTAATTGGTTTGCTTAAATGTAAGTTTATTAAATAATTCGTATAAGCCAATAACTTGAAACAGACCCCTAGAAAGCGCTTATTTCCTGCATCATTAGAATTTGGAATTTCAGTTGTGGACGACGCAGCTTGACGGACCTACATAACACGCCATAATAGTAAATTTTATCTTTTAAATTCAACCTAACTAACTCAATATTTGCTTAGCAGTTGTATAAAACTGACTCAATATGCCACATTCGATTTTGCTTGCTTAGCTGGAATAATTAAAAAACCGACTAGCTAAGCTAAAATTTCGTTAACAAATAGAGTTGCATAGTAAGAATTAGATTACCTACTGGTGTAAACTGGCATAACCTACTTAAAGAACATCAAATCATCTATTTTCGTGCAGATGATAAGGTTTTAAGATCGCTTTATAGTTAAAAGTAGATTACTCACTGGTATAAACTGGTCTACCTCACTAAGTAAACATCAAATCATTTAGTTTTGTGCGGATAATAAAATTTTGCATATTTTAAACATTGCTAAGAAATTTAAAAACAGATTACGAACTGATATAAACTGGTCTAATTCAATCAAATCATTCAGTTTTGCGCAGATAATTAGATTCTGTGTGTTCTATTCATTGCTATTTGGTAAAAAGTATATAACTCCCTGTTCATATTGGTGAAAGTCTTATAATGAACATCAAATCAATGCCATTTTTCACTGACAATAAGGTTTTGTGTATTTTAGACACTGCTTTAGTTAGAAGTGGATCTTTCACTGGTATAAACTGGTTTTACTTACATTACAAACATTAAAGTGTTCATGTATGGTTTTGCATCAGTGTTGTAAAATGAATAAAATAACATTAAAGTTTTTGACTGGTATCTTGTTTCTATACTGGTGTTCTATAAGATTATACCAATAAATTTATCGAATTAATATCCAATTTTTTTGCTGACTGCCTAAAATATCGTTTCGCATAATATATTAAAATGGGTTAATAAGTGAATAAGTGCTTATTATTGTTTGCTTGTGCATTTTATATCTGTTAGGGGTAGTTAAAGGAAAATTAAATTCTGTAAGCACAAACATTTGAAATGAACTTTTCGATCATTTGTTACGCGTTACGCCAGGTAATGAATAAAATCGACCATGTTAGGCGAAGATATTTGTATGCCATATCCTTATATTTAAAAAAACGCTGTTACAGAAAAAGTCAATTTTTTTTGTTACTCAATTCTCTGATTCAAAATAGTTTCATTCCAATTGTGGTCTTAATAAAAAAAGTAGTTGGCAAATTGTGTTTCCCATTAAAGCTACTATAATGTCAACAAAAAAGTATCCACTCGTCTGATAATTTCGTAAACGTATCGCTTTTTTTGGTAGGATAGAATTTGTACATTTTATTGATTTTCTTTTTAAACATTAATTATACCAAATATTTGCAGCTTAAAAGAAAATTTAAGAAGCCTTTTTTGTTAATGTCAGTGAGTTTGGTATGTATTTGTTTGAAATTAAATTAAATGGTATAAACTGGTATAACACATATAGGAATATATCCATTAACAAAAACTTAACTACCTTGAAGTAGTTTAATTTTAATTTTTAGGGCTATGTAACAGAAAAACAATTTTAGAAAATTAGTTAGCGAAAAAAAAAACAACAGGTCACCTTTTTGTTACATAAATTTTTTTATTTTTATATTAATAAAATACAATTGTTTCGATGCCGATGAGCATCATCATCAGTTTGACTGTCGACTGACCAGACATTATCAGGCAAAAAAGAGAACGATAACAAAATCATAATATATGTATAACATAAGTACGTATATTGAAAATTCTTTAAAAATAATAAATTATGATTAAGTAGTAACTAGAGAAAAAAGAGAGGACATGAATTGTCCATTATCTCTATTCAGAGCTTTGTCACGATGCAAATGTATAAAAAGAGACTCAAGAATATTTAAGCGCGCGAAATTTTGCTCTGATTTTTTGAGTGTGAAATTTTCAACGGTCAAAGAATGTTTTGATTCTAAAATATGTTCAGCTATTCCACTTTTATAAGACTCGTTATTTTTTATATAATTTAAATGCTCTTTAATTATTACATTTAATTCTCTTAAAGTTTGTCCAATATAAATCCTATTACAGCTTCTGTCATTACATTCAGCAAAATAAACTCCGGGTTCTTCTAACGAATTTAAAGAATCTTTTGTTGATAAAATCAATTGACCAATTTTATTAGTACTTTTTGGAATTAATTGTATTTTGGTGCCTTTAAAAAGTTTTTTCAGTTTATTGTAAAGATGTGGAACGTATGTAATGGGAAAACGATTTTCCAGCGATGATTTTTCATTACCTTGAAGTAGTTGTCTTTGTAAGAACATAAACAATAGGTATAAACTGGTATTACACAGTTTAAAATACCATAAACAATAATTGTAATGTCATGAGCTTTTCTTTAAGTGGTTCAAATCGTCGCTTCTTGCTAAGAATACCCATTACTGTTATGTACTTGATAGGTAGAAGTATAAATAGTACTGCCTTTTACGATAAGAATATAATTTTTTTTAGAAATAAACTGGTATAAACACCCAAAATAATTGCCCTACACAATTCATTTACTATTTTCAGCTAAGTATTATGTTTATAACATCCATTTCTAATGCTTGCCTGACTGGTATAAAAATAAATATCAGTGCTTATATATAAAAAAAAACACTCTTTTTAATCATTATTTGCATTATTTCACACAAAAAGAGTTGCCATCTATCTATTCGTAAATGAAAACAACATTATGAAAGATATTTAATTTATTCCCTTAATGGTTTAAACTGGTCTAATTTTACCTATAAAATGGCCCCCTGATGGAATACATCTACTGAATTTCAAAAGTCAATTTAGCTTCTGCACTATATTCCTACTGCCAATCACACCATCCTCCTCTTATTGCTAATAGTAAGAGGAAATAGCATTTTTTCTTCATACACTTTTGCTCGTAACTGCAGAAAATAAAGCGCACCATGTAATATTTTCACTTCACTTCTTCAAATTTGTCCTTTTATCGAATTTCTGCCGCCCATTTTTTTTTTTTCTATCCCCTTAACGGGTGTATACATTTATGTTTGGTATGTGTGTATGTGTGGCGTATTAAATTTGGTTTTTCACCTTTTCCATCATTTCTGCTGGAATTCTTCTAACTTTCCGATCCACTGACTGACTACTGAGTTATTTCACCTTACTGGCAAAATGTGTATGAAGTGAAGTTACATGCATCCACTCTATTCAAAACTTACTCATACACTCATTCTATGCACAACAACAACAAAAATGGCATCAGTAACAGTTGAATCTCAAGTGTGCACGTATAACGTTTATTTGTAAAGACATCAACTTGAGCTTAAGAGTTCTTAAAATACATATTCATATACCTATAAACTTGGGTAAATATAGGTAGTTCTTTTTTATACCTATTGATTTTAAATAGTTGCACCCTTTGCTAGTTATACACTACCAGTCAGCTTTTGAAATACTTGAAGTTCATGTGATGCTCTCATCTCGTCGCAAAATTTCTATTTACCTGTATTTTTTGTTGTTGTTGTCCTTAAACTCGTATCGAAGGTATATGTATCTTTTTGTTGAGGATTGCGCTTTACATTTAACTTTTCTCAACTACGTATAGAGATTTCTACAGGAAATGAAAACGAGGCAGCAACAGAGAAAAAAAGGATATCTCTAACGATTTGTGCTGTGTGCAAGTGGCAATCGAAATCGAACGAATGAATGAGTTGTGTCGCAGATATTTTTGCTTCAAAGGACTTTTATTCTTTTTAGTTCCGGTTTGTGTTATGTGTGCAATTTTTATTTTGCTGTACTCAATTCTTTTGATCGGTTCTGGTGAGGGAATTTCTGGGAAGCATTTTGAAGACCCATTTAGAACTAGAGGACCCCCCTCCCCCCTTAACTAGTACGAATAACTATATAGCCAAGCGCGAACCATCGGGCCATCGTAATTAATTGAGCTTTTTCCAAAGAACGAAGCTGTCGATGAAGAACGACGACGATGGCTATGGCACCGTTGACCATTGAACAAGCTAATGGATTTGATGGTGTACTATAATGTGCCATATATAGACTATATATCTCGTACATTTTGGTACTTCCATCACGGCTATCTTAATTGACTATTTGGATACTCTGACTCTTTAGCTGCTGATGCTGCTGATGGTATAGCTTTTGGGGCTGAATGTCAACAGTCATTTGGGATTAGAATCAATTAGTGAAAATTTCCACCCGTGTTTTTTTCTGACTGGTTGTTTTTATATAGAATAGATTTTGAGTGATGAGAAATGGAAATGAAGAGTTAGCTTTTTATTTTTTTTTGCAGGACCTCTAATCGCAGAAAAGGATATAGGTATATTTATAGATATAGCGAGAAACATAGTTCGTTATAGTGTTTTTCTTTGTGATGGATGAATAACTGACTGATATATGGTGGACAAATGATGGATGGCAGTGACAGATAGAGTGCACTTCGCGCTATCATGATATATATGCGCTCTGCAGATGATGTGTGATGTTTGTACCTGTTTCTCTGTTTCTAATCATATTTAAATTTGAAGATTGATATGGAAATTTATTAAAATTTTGTAAAACTATGTAAAACCTTGCTCTAAGGGAAATTTTGATGAAGATTTTTCCCCTACGACGACTGATACTTGTACATCCTTTAAAAAAAACCAAGTATTGGTTTAGTAACAAAGCCAATAAAAGGTGAATTCACTTCGTGGCATCCGTTGACGTCGATCTGTGCATTTCCAGCTAGGACCAATACGGTGGTATGCTTAATTGCTGAACCTGTTTCAGCATAGAAAGAAACAGCTTCCTCTTGTCAGTGATAATGCTGTCAACCGGGATTTCCATTGTACTGAGGTATCTCGGCTCGGGTTGTCGCTGCTCGTTGGTCCATCTCATCAATTGATTCGGGTGACTCTTGTTGAGACCTACGTCTTTGCTAAAAGCAGTACTGAGTTATTTTGGCTCGGGTTATCACTGCTCGGTGGCCCATCTCATCAATTGATTCGGGTGTCTTGGTGAATCCTTCTTCTTTGCTGAAAGCAGTACTGATGTATCTCACCTCGGGTCCATCCATTCGGGTGACTCTTGGTGAGTCCTACTTCTTTGCTGAAAGCAGTACTGAGGTATCTCCGTCCAGCCGTTCGGATTTGGCATAAGATTATAGGTCCCCTCCATTTCTGTTGTACACAGGAATTGTTGAGAGTTGTGTAAGTCACTAGGCCCTGGTTCTCCACGAGCTGTTACGCCATAATATTTACATTATTTATGAAGTGGTACCTCACAGTCTTTTTGGCTGATATAGTAGATACGTCCGTATTTGGAGGTGTTAATCCGGACGCCCTATTTCTTGCAGAAGGCGTATGGTACTCAACTTTACCTAAAACTACCAGAGGAGATATCGATGTGGCATATCTAAGTCACCAGCGCAGCGTTTTTGCGTCCAATTGGAACAGGCTGGTCAGACACAATTTGTGTGTAGAGGAAGGGGCCTAGCTTCGAGCCTTGGCCAACTCCAAGGCTCTTCACTTGTGTTTTGCAGTTGTACAGTTGTACGTTGAATTTTCTGGAAGAAAAAAAAAATATTCTGTCGAATGCTTTCTCGACATTCAGAAAGTATCAACCGGTGACACGATGATTGTTGATCGCTATGCTGATGTCATGCTTCAACCAAGTTGCAAGCTACTTTCTTCAGGATGGCTACCATCTTAGTTGTTTTTCAACTTTGGGAGAAAAATCTGTTGTTAAATCAGTTGTTGTCATAACCGGGCACTGTCTTATAGGCAAGCACGCAACGTGGCTTCGAGTATTCCCAAGCGATTTTCGCCGAAGCTGTATGAACGAAGAAGAGGAAGCACCTGCTCCTCATCTTCTCTGCACATGCCCTGCTCTATCTCAAAGACGCAGGCACCATTTAATAGACTTCAATGATATACATATATATATGTATAAATACAATGGTATATACAAAACATAAACAAAACCTCATGGTTTTAACAAGTTGGGAGAAAATCTCTCACGGCTGGAAAAATGACAAGTTTCTGCCTAGTTTGGCAAGGTCCTAGTAAGTTTTCAGTAGGGAAAATCTAGACGAGGAAAACTTTTGTCAGATACTTGGCCAAGCTCTTTCTAAGCTTCTAAGTTGTTTTACCTAAAAAGCATACATAAAATCATGATCTATTCTTTATGTATTTCTTATGCAATTTGGTATGAAACATTAGACTATGAAACTTATTCACCTTCGACCTTGAATTTTTGTATAGTGAGTCAGCCCAGTGGGGCACAAAGATTCCACGCAAGACAACCTTTTTTTTCCTGACGAGGCAAAAGGGGTTATAAATGCCAGGCCCCTTGTTCTAGACTTTGCTAACCCTTACTAGCCCCTTCCCAGAATCTATGTAAAACTCAATTGTGCCTTGTCGAAACCTAGATTGTTCTTAAGCGATTTGGCTGTAGGCTTTACTGAATGGATGCCTCGACTTCGTTCAGAATCGCTGGACCATAATGTGGGTTTGGTGTGAAGTTTCCCTCTTAGTAGTTGACGAACGATTCCACTTGTTCCTGTATTGATGTTGCTGCAATGTTTTTGTTACTTATGATTTCCGGAATTGAAGCCTGTTTTCCAACAATTTTGTTGATGTTCTTGAATGTTTCTGGTCCTGGCTTGTTCGCTTGTATAGTCACTTCTGGAACTGGATGTTGTTCTGATGCTGAACGGTGTTCCGAAATATGACGTTACGTTGACGTCTTACAACTCGCTCCAAACCCTCAAGTAGTTGCTGAGGGTGATTTGCAGCTCTCTCTGATAAACACTTTGGGTTTTATTTTTAAATGTGGGGTGAATAGACGTGTTTTTTTATTTTTATGCTACCAACTCCAATTATTTTACTCAGTAAACACAGCTTTCATGGGCAATCCCATGTTAATTCACTAAGTACATAGATTTTACATAAGTTTCTGTACTGAGTGCATACATTTTTCCCCCATTTCTATGTGAGCTCTGAATGTGAATAGAATTGTCTAATGCTCCATTTATACGACTGTCAAATTGGCAGTATTTCTGTCATTAAACTGACAAAAGCATGAATTTGCTCATTCTTTTGTCAGTGTACTGAGATAACATTGCCAATCTGTCAGTCGTGATAATGAAGTATTAGTAAAAAAAGAAAAAAAAAACCGTTCACCCGGTTGTTGGGGTTTAGAAAAAACACCGGTTTAAACAGAGATAAAAAAATCACCGAAAAAACCGGTTAACTGAAACAAAAAAAAAAAACGGTTTCGGT
Organism: Melangyna quadrimaculata; assembly: GCA_949320155.1. Taxonomy (NCBI): domain Eukaryota; kingdom Metazoa; phylum Arthropoda; class Insecta; order Diptera; family Syrphidae; genus Melangyna; species Melangyna quadrimaculata. Next base: position 148,461,795 of record OX439485.1, on the reverse strand, counting down.
TTAAACCGGCCGGTTTTTCCCATCCCTATTAAACAGCTTTCAAGGTGAAAGCACATTAATGGCGCCTCTACACAATTGATTACCCACCAACAACAACAACTGGTTAACAATAATTATTATAATTATTAAGGGTTGGAAGGTACCTGCTTCAACGTATAGGTACACAACTTCTTCGTTCTTTCAGTCACATAATCACATTATAGAACTCACATAATTTCTGCCACTTATTTTCGTACACTCTGCATAATTTTCCAATTAAATCCATAAAAATGGAAAACAAAAAAAAAAAATGTGGAAAAATGAAAAACTCTTTTCATCGTCTTGTGCCTCTTCACACAACATTACATAGGCATAGTACGTACCAAGCACAGCAGAAAAAACATTTGTCTAACAATCGCAAAACCATAATTAAGTAATTTCAAAAATGTTTCACATAACCGTCTTTTTTTGTTCGTTTTCCCATCGTTACCGTTTATGTCGTCTTCATTTTATAAAACAAACAAAAAAATAAATAAATAAATGAAAAACAGTACAAGTAGAACAAAAATAATATTTAAAAAAAAAAAGAAAATTCATCTCAACTTCCCAAACAGCTATAGCTTCTCGAGTGAGGCACAAAATTGCTTTCTCATTTTTATAAGTTTAAACTTCATGTTTATTCATTGCTAACGTTTTAAAGAGCCCGGTAACAAAAGCAACAACAACTCGAATACAAATTAAAATGAATCCAACTTTGCTGCATAACTGTTGTTTTTCCTAATTTCCATCTTGCCTATGATCGCTTGCTACGCTGTACATAAATGTGTGTGCTTTGTATATGAAATGAATTAGGGCCTTAAGCCGAACCGGCGAGAAACCGTATTTCGGTTAAAGACTCAAGCTATTGCGATACTCCACCATCTTATATACTTATACCTACTCCTACCTCGAACGAACCCCTCAACCAACCATCTCCATCATCCCGAAGCAGAAGGACTGGAGCACCACGAGGACTAAAGCAAACAACACGAGCAATTAAATCATCCCTTTGAATTAGAGAGGCTCAAAGACGGGTAAGATTTTCCAAAATATGGCTATACCATGGGCTCGTGATGGAGGATGGAAGTGAGTGTGGGTGTGTGTGGGTGTGTGTGTGCTAGAGTTGATGGAGTTTTCTGAAATTGCTTAGTGCGAGAGGGGCTTAAAATTGCTCCCCGAATTGTGCTTCATAATTTTTCAAGCTGAGGGATTTATTTTTAAAACAAAACCCAACGTTGTGACCTGAAACGAGGATGACGAGGATGACGACAACAACAACATCGACAACGACGAGACGACGAAGCGAAGACATCTCGAGATTGTTCGTCTGTTCCAATGGATGATTTAGATGGCAGGCTAGGCATAAACAGGCAGCCAGCAGTACATATTATAGGCATCAACCCTGGCAGGAATCTTTTGTTTGTTCATTTCTCAGCGTTGATTGGTCTGCCTGGAATTCTTAAGGGTTAAGGGACTAACAAAGGGTTAATAGATCCCTACAATTTTTCTTTTATTTGTTTGTTTTTTTTTTTAATTTTTGTTTCCTTATACTTCTACCTACTTTTAGTTAAATTTTTATATTTTAAAGTGAAAAAGTTTATCCATTTATTCATCTTTTGTATATAATGTTTAAACAGCTTAAGGGGGGTAGGAAGATTCTTAAGTGGGTGGTGTTTTATTTAAGTTGATGGTAGGTGGCAAACAGGTGGTCAACTTTTGAAATAAATGCAGAGAAAAGAATAAAACAATGAAGGAAGTTTTTCCTTAAACACGAGTTTGGAGAGAAAGTAATCTCAGCCGAATTGAGAACAGAAAACAAAAATTAAGACGACTTTTAGTTTGTAATTTTTTTTTTTAGTAGCAAATTTAATTTTTCACGAAAAATGGAATTTTCAAAAATTAGGCCTTTCTCTATTAGAGCAGAGAAATATTGTTTGGAAGACTTTTCGCTGCTTGTAATGGGTTTCTTTTAAACTTCTACATATACACAATGTACAATAACGAAGCGTTTTAAGCAACGTTAATATCTAATCTTAGATCCTATACAGAAACTCCTTACAAACTACACTAACCTGTTAGCGAGAATTTTAGTTCAGTTCAATACAACTCGTTACAGCGCCAGCGAGACGAGCAGAATGTTGTCATTTTTCATTTACCGAGTTACAGCTCACATTCGCTATTGACAGAAAATAATCCCAGATGACCTGGTTTGCTCTATGAAAATCATCTTGTCGGTTGTTTCTCAAGTTAGTCCCCTTTGTACACGTACCCAAGGAAACTGAGTTGCCAGCAATTTTTAGATTGTTGGAAAGAAGGGCGTATGTAATCAGCACATAAATGTGTTAACTCATTGCCCCATACATTTCTGTACACATAACTTTCTGTACTCATTACATAATGAGTTCTGTAATGAGTGCATGCATTTATATGCATGCAGTCAATTAATAAATCTAGGGCACATGGTTCCATAAATACGCATCGGTAATCTGCTCAACGAATTCATGATTATGTAGTGAGTAAAGTTTTGAAATATGTAGGTACCACTTATCTAGCGAATACAGTTTCTTACAAAATTCTCTGCACTCATTTAATAAATATAGGGTTTTCCAATATGAGGTGTTATTTTGATATTCAAATGGCATTTTTTGAGACAAATGATCGCATGTTTATTTCAATATAACATATGTAAGTATGCCATTAATAATGGAAAACAATATCAGCCAAATGGCCACCACGGCTACGCTTACATAACAATGGCTATTCAAAATAACACCTCTTATTGGAAAACCCTGTATAAGTATTCCATCGCTTAATCGCATAATATCCGCCAGTTATCTATGATCTGCATAGCATATGCATATGTTTATCTAGTGAATAAAGTTTCCCAGCATTATTCTATATACACATAACATATATTAAGGTACTCATAACATAAATAGCGTGTATTCATGTGATAATAATATGTATTCGTTACATAAATTATAAGTACCTTAATTACATATGTTCTTTGTACTCATCACATAACCACGTTGGTACTCTTAAAAAACTTATACTCATTACATAGATAATATGTATGTAACATAAATTATATGTAATATGATTACATCAATAAAATGTACTCATTACATACAAATCTAGTGATTACATGGAATATGTATTCATCACAGTTGTCTATTTATACATTTTTGTAATGTATACAGCTTCTTGTACTCACTCCATATACACGTTTTACTTTGTTTTATATTTATTTTTAAGAGTTCCTAATTACATCTAGTATATTTAAAATTTAATTTTTCAGAAAAAAAAAATACCTGAAAATGAATTTTCAAATATTACGCTTTTTTATTAGAAATGGGAATCTTTTTGCTGCTCATAACAGGTTTCTCTTAACTCATTATATAAATATGTACTCATTGCATAAATAATATATATTTCGAATACATAAATTATGTACTCATTACATACAAAATATGTGTTTCATAAATCATATGTACACATTACAGAAATAGTATATTCTCATTACATACATAATATGTACTTTCTACATAAATTATGTACTCATTACTTAAAAAATATGTATATGTTTCACAAATAGAACTCATTAAACAGTATGTAATCATTTCATAAATAATATGTTCTCCTTACATACATTTCTGGTAAGTACAAAGGGACTGCATTCATTACAATGACTTATTAATAGTTTTGTGCAATGGGTAGAGCTCTGTACTGACTGCACTAATTTCCCTCTGTGCTAACCGGTTTGCTTTAAATTTGGTACATAGCATTTCTATGTGATTTCCTAGTGGAGAAATTCGAATTTTCGTTCTTACTCATCTAGAACGAGTAGGTGCGATACATTGACTTCCATTTAATCAACATTTCTCATAAAAAGCTCTACCGATTTTGATTAAACTTCATTTCTGTATTGCCTTTAGTATAATTATATAATAAAATATCATTTCGGGTCTAAAGCATAGTACGCAGCTGAAGCGAAACGAAAATTTTCATACAAAAATTGACAGAACGAATACATAAACGAAAAATTTTGTTCTCGTTTTGCTCAGCAGTACGCAGTTCGATAGCGAAAACAGAAATACGTAGTAGATTACTAGAACCGAGTGTCCACTTTTTTCCGCACACAATTTATTGTCCGGAACAATATTGCTGGTGAAAAAGTGACAGCTTTTGTTTTTTTTTAATAACACAATGGACAAAAAATATAATTAGTTAAGAATTCAATTTTCTAAAGAATAAATAAGTAGATAAGGAGCCACACCATTCTTTAAAACTATTAACAGAACAGAAAAAGAAATTGAAAAATGTTTTTTGTATGAATAATTTAAAATATCTCAATATTTATTTTTTTTTGTATTTATTTTTTGACAGAGAGCTCCCCATTAATAATTTTCGTAGCCTTTTCGTTTATGTTTTCGCTATTGATGTGGTACTAGGCTTAAGACAAAAAATTAATTTCATTTGAAGTGGAGAATTGTCAAATGTATCGATGCAGGCACTCAAGTCAAGAGTTATTAATTAGACCATTACCGAGGGTATTATAAGACTAAATTTATTCCACTTGACGGTAAGTTACAAGTCCAATTTTTTCACCAAAAATCGAGAATAGCTATCATCATTATAAATTTTCAAGCTTTTTCAGCCATCCCTTAAAAAGGTACAAATGAAAAACCACGAAAATTCAAATGAATATTGCATAATTAAAGAATTGTTATCCTTAATTCTTTAGTACGCTGATCAGCAAGGAACGAAAAATCCCATACGGAAATAATATACACAAAATTTCGTTGTGCTTTTCGTTCTGCGGTACACTGCTGTAGCAATCTGCATAGCAGATTGTTTTGAGAAGTCTCCACTCTCTTTTCGCACAGAATTAATTACCAGGGCCATTAAATTGTGTATGGAAAAATGACGCTTGGGTTTGTTCATGTTTGTATTAGTTGTTTCTTCCATTACAGCATGGCTTTGTTTGATTTTTTTTTCATTTATTTGAAATTTGTTAAACTTTCCATGAATATTTTCCGCTGTGTTTTCGTTAGCATTTGTCTTGTCTTGTTGGAGACCGCATGCCTTGAAAACTAGGGTTGAAAAAGAAAGAATGTGAGTAGAGTACATATACAAACAAATTGAGTGTATAGTCTTTTTACTTAAAACCGATTCTAGCTGTTCTGGAAACCTCTGTTTTCTGTTAAATTTCTCGCAATAAAAAAAAAAAAAAAAAAAACTTTAGACCCAGATAACAAGAAGCTACCAAGCATTCCGTACACTTCTAAGGACATCCATCCTACTTGCACTCTGAGTTATGGTAAAAATGCAACTGTGAACTTGAGAGGTTAATGAAATTGGATCATGCATGGTACGTGACAAAATTGTTACACTTTTAAGAAAAATTAAAAACATCGAATTAGGGCAGAAATGTTGATTCTTTTGTTTAAGTAGTAAACAATGAACCATTTAAACCCACACTTATACCTACTAAACTTACAGAACGTCTTGACTTCTTATAGGACTTCCCCGATACTTCCGTCATTGCTTATTATTGTATACAATATTGAAAATTTAAAATTCGTCTTTGATCGGCTTAGTCGATTATGCAAATCGATTCCATCCAGCTGAACTTAATGGCTTGAAGGTTTATTAAGGTAAAACGACTTATTTGAACAAAATTTTCGATGAAATTACTTTTAATAAAAGGTATCTACCAACATTTAAAACCTGATTCCTTTATCCTTATTTAATGTCTCTCATTATCGTTTTGAACAACATGAAGTTTTCAAAATTAAAAAAGGCTCTTCTTGGAACACATTCCAGTTTTCATTTTGAGTGTTTCTAATTCAACCTTCTTTTATTATTCATTAAATTAATGCCAAACAAAATAATCAAAAACTCAATAATATCTGCCAGTTATCCTTTTTCTGTTTTTGTTTTTTTATGTATTTCAAACGCATCAAAGCACTTTAACCCATAAACGAAATCAATGTACCCGATCAACGAGCATTTATTTAGGTATCAGAAACGAAAACCTATACAGAAGATCCCAGCTAAATCGAAATGAAAGAGAACCAGATAAGAAGGTCATCTTGCCTCGCTCTTATGGCTCACGTACAAAATGGCATGGATATATTAACATATACCTACCTCACGAAGAAAAAAAGGACGAAAGAAGACGAAGACCTATTTTCTTATACATACTTACTTACACCTTTAAAACGAAACAAATTGTCGTGCTAAATTATGAATTTTTACGAGCTCTGACTTTCTTACTATTTATCCTGATGGAATCCTGATGTTGTTCTAATGCCGTATTTGGTTTTTTATTTCATAACGAATCCTTCTCACGTTTAATAGGTCAAACTGGAGGAAAAGCCTTTAGGTTTGGCAATTTGTTGTTTTAGATGTTGTTTCTGTTATTTATTCGTATCGTAGTTAGTTTGTATCCTTTTGGTTTTGCCTACACAAATCTTAGAGCAACAACCAACAACAAAAAAAGGTCGTTTAACTTAATTTGGATTCAGAGTTTTTGGTTATATAATATTTTATATAGGTTTTTGGGTGAGAGAATTTAAATTCGTATTCCGCGAAAGGGGTTAGATATATAGGCGCACACATAGATATAAATGAATATCGGAAAATAGATGTATAGTATCCTTAAGCCCTTTCACCGAAGCACCATGTCAATTTCGTTTGGTCCTTTTTTTTATTTTGGAAAGCAATAGAAATGTCAATTTCCGCGCCAATCTAAAACGTGCGACTATTGCTGCGGCACGTGACATAATATTTAAATTCAAACGACACATTTTTGCAATTTTACATTCATTGAAGGAGTCGATAAAATTAAAAAAAAAAAAATAAAAGGATATAATAGAGCAAATTTTTGATGCTATTGTATTGTGGAGTTTTTATTTTTAAGTGTACATAAATTTTGTGTATTTTATAGTTGAATGTCTTTGAAATTCAATATACCTATGTTAAGAAGCTAACAATAAATAGTTTTAGCGTTTTTATTTTGTTTGTTAGTGGCTCCAGTTAAATATTAAAAGCAACATTAACAAGGAAGAGTAGAACAAATTCTTGATCCGAGTTGCCACTTTGAAAGTATTTTTACAGAAGGTTCTTGTTAATGTTACAATATTCTGAGGTTACCAGCGAAGAAAAACAATCTAGTTTTCGACAAGGCCCTAGAGAGTTTTACAAAGATTCTGGCAAGGGCCTTACAAATGTTAGCAAAGGCTAGAACAAGGGCATCGGCGATTATGAACCCTTTTGCCTCGTCAGACAAACAACAAAAACAAAAAGTTGTCTTATGTGGAACTTGATTCCGCGATCTTCTGCTTGTCAGTTCAAAGCGCTACCCAGTTGGCTAACTCGCTATACAAAAATTCAATGTCGAAAGTGAATGAGTTTCATACTCTTATGTTTCATACCATATTATAAGACAAAGGAAAGAGTGAAAAAAGTGTCGTTAAATATTGAAATTGCATTGCTTATAAAATGTTTGTTTTTGGTGTACCAAAACATGTCCAACAAGTTTTTACTAGGGATGGCCTCGCAGGTGCTTGAGAAGTTTCCCTCATCTTAATATTGGGTACTGAAATCCAGATAGTGCTTGCCAAGTTTCTCACAAGTTGTCCTCGTCTAGATTTTCCCTACCAAGAACTAACTAGGGCCTTGCCAAACTAGTCAGAAACTTGGCATTTGTTCAGCCTGATATTAGTATTAAAACGAAACATTATTAATTTTTTAAACAAATAAATTTTAAAAATAAAATTGTCGCAAAATTCCAAACAGCCTAATATTTGATGATATTAATTCAAGTAAAATGTTCGATGCTAAGCTGCTGTTATATTAAGAAAATACAATTTCTCAACTAGTTTTTTACTAAAAGGGATTTACCATCGTACTAAAATTGTGCGCCATTGTCGAGATATTACATTTATGAATCTAGATTTGAATTAAAAAAAATTACTTGATAAAAACTAAAACTAAATCAACTGCAATTTCAGCAAAGTGGGAACATTTACTTTCATCCGCGAATTAAACACACAAAGTTCTCCACAAGTAGAGCCAACAACAGTTTTTAAAACTGTATTTCTCATCGTGTTGGTTTATTTGTGTTTTTTATTATGTTTTTGTTTTTTTTTTTGTTTCTCTTTTCGTTGTATAAAATGCCGGATGAAAGTAGGTTGAGGCGATGTTGCACTTGAAAAGGAAACAATTTAATACTTAAACCCGTAGGCGTGTGCACACACTTAACGTGGAACAAGAGGAGTATGCTTTTAACCTCTTGAGATACTTTTTTATTCTTCTTATTTTGTCGTGTACCTACATTCTGTTTCTGGTTAAAAGTATATTTTTTTTGTTTCTTTGTTGTTTTTTTTTCATGCCTTTACTCTTCCTCTTTTGGACCAAGAAAAATAAAATGTTTTTTTTTTTGCTTGATTTCGGATGTAAGGATTCGGGTAGGGTCCCCTTGTACCTACATAATATTTTTTTATTTAACGAAAAAGAAAACCCAAAAATAATTTCGGGGGTGCGTAGGAGTTACTTTTTATTTGGGGGGGGGGGGGGGGTAGAGGAGTTTATGCATCTACAAAAAAAGGATTGTTTTTCTTCTTCCAAGTAAATAAATCGAGAGAGAGTAAAGAAAAATAATTTTAGTGCTAAGGATATTTTGTTTCTTAATGTTGGTTTATTTTTGCATACATTTTTTCTCTTTTCTGAAGAAAAAAATCATTCACAACTGACGAAGCACACACAATTAAATGGACAACAAAAAAAATTGTTTAATTTTGTTTTATTTTGCATTTTCTGCTAGGTTTATATTTTGTTTTTCCCTTTTTTTTACATTTTTTATGAAAAATAACAACAGCAAAAAGAGAAAAGAAAATACAAACAAGGCCAATATTATGCATGCAATTTAACGTAAAGGAATGCGAAATTGAATAAAACCATCTCTGCTTGAGGAGTCCTTTTCATTCTTCCCTTCACTCTTACTTCCGGGAAGATATCTTGTGATTTTTTATCAGTTTGTTTTTAACTTGAAAAATATTTTAACTCATTGCTGGAAGACATTAAATAAAAAAATATTATTAATAGAAATTGTTGTTATAAGATCAATTTTTAGAAAAATTGTATTAAATAGCCCATCAGGCAAAATTGTACCTGATTTCAATATGGACAACATAAATTCATGTAAATATTTTCGTAGGCAGTAATTAAATTTTTTTTTATTTAAATTTATGCTATTTCACCTTTTAAATATCTTAATTTTGAAAAAAAAAAATGTGAACAAAAAGAACTCGGTCATAATCGTATTTTGATTTTACCCCCATTCCACCATTTAACCAACCTAAACGGTTAAACTTAGCCAACTTACTTGTACAATAAGTAAAATAAATCGGGTGGCACAACGGCTCGTGAAGAACCAGGGCCTAGTGACTAACAGCTCGCAACCATTCCTGTGTGCGCCTGTCAACAGGAATGGAAGGGACCTACAATTTTATGACGAATCCGAACGGCTAGACGAGAAGCACTTATTCGTGACAAGTGATACTCTTGGAGGATTTGTCAATTCTTTGCAAGAGGCAGTAGCCCTGAAAAAAATCTTTTTAGTTTTTAGGTGGACAAGGCTGGGAAGCGAACCCAGACCTCCAGCGTGACAGTCGAACGCACTAACCATTACGCTACGGGCTACTACAGCCAACTTACTTTGCTGAATTTAATAAACTTACTCGGTTAAATTTAACCAACTAACTCAGTTGTATTTAACAAACCCAATCGGTTAAACTTAACCAAACTTACTTACTTTAGATGGCGCTTACAGCCCAGGGTGGGCTTCGGCCTCAACTAACAAGCCCCTCCAGCCAGCTCTGTCCCTATGTAGCCGCTTCCAGTTGCGCACACCGAGTTGGTTGTTGTCGTTCTTCATTTGTGCGCGCCACCTGTTACAGGTTCTTCCTCTGCTGCATACACCATCGGGCGCGGATTCGAAGACTCGTCGGGCAGGTGCGTTGCTATCCATACGCTCCACGTGCCCCAGCCGAAGTATTTTTAGCTTCTTGACCAGGTCAACGTCGCTGTACAGCCCGTATAGCTCGTCGTCCAGTCTTCTCCTCCGCCCTCCTTCGATACACACCGGACCGTAAATCACGAAGAATCTTCCTCTCAAAGCACCCTAGCAGACTTTCATCCGATTTTTTCAGTGTCCATGCTTCTGTTCCACAGAGCAGGACCGGGATGGTTAGGGTCTTGTATAAAGTCGCCTTGCTTCTCTGAGAGAGGGCCTTACTACTTAAATGCCTTCTTAGGCCGAAGAAACAGCGGTTGGCAAGAGTAATTCTTCGTTTGATATCAGCACTGATGTCATTTTGCGAGGTAATAGTGGAGCCAGGTAGACAAAGTCCTTGAGAATTTCGAAGTGATATCTGCCCATGGGTATATTTTGCCCGAGTCGACATTCCTTTCCCCATGACAACATATACTTCGTCTTGTCCTCATTAACCGCCCACCCATTTAGGCCGCCTCCGATTCAATGCTCGCAAATGCGCCTGCCACAGCTCGCTTCGTTCTGCCGGCACTGTCAATGTCTACTGCATACGCAAGTAATTGAACGTTCTTTTGATAAATTGTACCGCTGGTGTTGACATGTGCGTTGCGTACAATTGCTTCAAGAACGATGTTGAAAAAGTTGCATGATAACGCGTCGCCTTGCCTCAATCCTTTCTTAACATCAAATGAATCAGTGGTGTTCTTACATATTTTGACGGAGCAGCGGGATTTCTTCATCGTCATCCTGCACAAGTGGATGAGTTTGGCAGGGATGCCGAAATATGACATAAAAAAAAAAAAAATCGGGTGGCACAACGGCTCATGAAGAACCAGGGCCTAGTGACTTACAACTCGCAATCATTCCTGTGTGCGCCTTTCGACAGGAATGGAAGGGACCTACAATTTTATGCCGAATCCGAACGGCTAGACGAGAAGCACTTATTCGTGACAAGTGATACTCTTGGAGGATTTGTCAATTCCTCGCAAGAAGCATGTCTCTCAACTTAGCAGAGCAAAGTCAGCAGAACAAAAAAAAATTGATGGTCTTACAAGGTGCTTATTAAGCGCTAATTAAGTACCCAAAAATTAAATTAAGTGCTCCAGTACTTTTGGAAATAATGCATGTTCTGCTAACTTGATTTCAAGTTAGCAGACCAATTCTTTAATCTTTCCGGTAGAAAAATTTGGTGAATACTATGTTAACGAGCTACTTAAGTGCTCTACGAATCCAAAAAAAAATTTCGAAAAAAATTGTTTTTTCTACAAAAAAAAAAATATTTTAATAATTTTGAAAAAAAAATATTATAATTTTTATTTCAACTTTTTTTCATCCAATTTTTTTTGATTAATTTTGTACTCGTATAGTAAAATTAGGTGCTCGACCTTTCCCAAGGATTTTCCGCCATCTGATGTGAAAAAAAAAAAATTATTTCATTTCCCATACATAACCTGCTCTGCTAACTTAAAATCGAGTTTTCCCGGAAAATTCAACTTTTTTTCATCCAAATTGTTTTGATTAATTTTGCACTCGTATAGTTAAATTAGGTGCTCGACCTTCTCCAAGAATTTTCCGCGATCTGATGTGAAAAAAAAATTATTTCATTTCCCATACATAACCTGCTCTGCTAACTTAAAATCGAGTTTTCCCGGAAAATTCAACATTTTTTCATCAAATTTTTTTTTGATTTATTTTGCACTCGTATAGTAAAATTAGGTGCTCGACCTTTCCCAAGGATTTTCCGCGATCTGATGTGAAAAAAAAAAATTATTTCATTTCCCATACATAACCTGCTCTGCTAACTTAAAATCGAGTTTTCCCGGAAAATTCAACTTTTTTTCATCCAATTTTTTTTGATTAATTTTGTACTCGTATAGTAAAATTAGGTGCTCGACCTTTCCCAAGGATTTACCGCGATCTAATGTGAAAAAAAAAATTATTTCATTTCCCATACATAACCTGCTCTGCTAACTTAAAATCGAGTTTTCCCGGAAAATTCAACTTTTTTTCATCCAATTTTTTTTGATTAATTTTGTACTCGTATAGTAAAATTAGGTGCTCGACCTTTCCCAAGGATTTACCGCGATCTAATGTGAAAAAAAAAATTATTTCATTTCCCATACATAACCTGCTCTGCTAACTTAAAATCGAGTTTTCCCGGAAAATTCAACATTTTTTCATCAAATTTTTTTTGATTTATTTTGCACTCGTATAGTAAAATTAGGTGCTCGACCTTTCCCAAGGATTTTCCGCGATTTGATGTGAAAAAAAAAATTATTTCATTTCCCATACATAACCTGCTCTGCTAACTTAAAATCGAGTTTTCCCGGAAAATTCAACTTTTTTTGATCCAATTTTTTTTGATTAATTTTGCACTCGTATAGTAAAATTAGGTGCTCGACCTTCTCCAAGGATTTTCCGCGATCTGATGTGAAAAAAAAATTATTTCATTTCCCATACATAACCTGCTCTGCTAACTTAAAATCGAGTTTTCCCAGAAAATTCAACATTTTTTCATCAAATTTTTTTTGATTTATTTTGCACTCGTATAGTAAAATTAGGTGCTCGACCTTTCCCAAGGATTTTCCGCGATCTGATGTGAAAAAAAAAATTATTTCATTTCCCATACATAACCTGCTCTGCTAACTTAAAATCGAGTTTTCCCGGAAAATTCAACATTTTTTCATCAAATTTTTTTTGATTTATTTTGCACTCGTATAGTAAAATTAGGTGCTCGACCTTTCCCAAGGATTTTCCGCGATTTGATGTGAAAAAAAAAATTATTTCATTTCCCATACATAACCTGCTCTGCTAACTTAAAATCGAGTTTTCCCGGAAAATTCAACTTTTTTTCATCCAATTTTTTTTGATTAATTTTGCACTCGTATAGTAAAATTAGGTGCTCGACCTTCTCCAAGGATTTTCCGCGATCTGATGTGAAAAAAAAATTATTTCATTTCCCATACATAACCTGCTCTGCTAACTTAAAATCGAGTTTTCCCAGAAAATTCAACATTTTTTCATCAAATTTTTTTTGATTTATTTTGCACTCGTATAGTAAAATTAGGTGCTCGACCTTTCCCAAGGATTTTCCGCGATCTGATGTGAAAAAAAAAATTATTTCATTTCCCATACATAACCTGCTCTGCTAACTTAAAATCGAGTTTTCCCGGAAAATTCAACATTTTTTCATCAAATTTTTTTTGATTTATTTTGCACTCGTATAGTAAAATTAGGTGCTCGACCTTTCCCAAGGATTTTCCGCCATCTGATGTGAAAAAAAAAATTATTTCATTTCCCATACATAACCTGCTCTGCTAACTTAAAATCGAGTTTTCCCGGAAAATTCAACATTTTTTCATCAAATTTTTTTTGATTTATTTTGCACTCGTATAGTAAAATTAGGTGCTCGACCTTTCCCAAGGATTTTCCGCGATCTGATGTGAAAAAAAAAATTATTTCATTTCCCATACATAACCTGCTCTGCTAACTTAAAATCGAGTTTTCCCGGAAAATTCAACATTTTTTCATCAAATTTTTTTTGATTTATTTTGCACTCGTATAGTAAAATTAGGTGCTCGACCTTTCCCAAGGATTTTCCGCCATCTGATGTGAAAAAAAAAAATTATTTCATTTCCCATACATAACCTGCTCTGCTAACTTAAAATCGAGTTTTCCCGGAAAATTCAACATTTTTTCATCAAATTTTTTTTGATTTATTTTGCACTCGTATAGTAAAATTAGGTGCTCGACCTTTCCCAAGGATTTTCCGCGATCTGATGTGAAAAAAAAAATTATTTCATTTCCCATACATAACCTGCTCTGCTAACTTAAAATCGAGTTTTCCCGGAAAATTCAACATTTTTTCATCCAAATTGTTTTGATTAATTTTGCACTCGTATAGTAAAATTAGGTGCTCGACCTTCTCCAAGAATTTTCCGCGATCTGATGTGAAAAAAAAATTATTTCATTTCCCATACATAACCTGCTCTGCTAACTTAAAATCGAGTTTTCCCGGAAAATTCAACATTTTTTCATCAAATTTTTTTTGATTTATTTTGCACTCGTATAGTAAAATTAGGTGCTCGACCTTTCCCAAGGATTTTCCGCCATCTGATGTGAAAAAAAAATTATTTCATTTCCCATACATAACCTGCTCTGCCAACTTAAAATCGAGAAAATTTAACTTTTTTGCATTCGACTTTTTTTGATTAATTTTGAACTCGTACAGTTTAATTTAATGCTCCCCCTTTCCCAAGGATTTATCGCGATCTGATGTGAAAAAAAATTATTTAATTTCCCCTGCAGTACATATACCTACTAAATACAAACCAATTTTCGTCGGAAAAATCAAAATTACCCTCTTATAGTATAGTTCTTTTCAGTTGGAGAATCAAAAAAAAAGAAAAAACAAATAATTTTCTTTAGGGCTTTCAGTTTTTCATGACAACAGATGTTTTTATTATAGGTCCCTACATATGTATACCTATGCCTTGAAACAAATAACTTTGTATGCGTTAGTACCTTATTCAAATTTTTTATTCGGTTTGAAACAATCAACATTTTGCTTCTTTCATTCCTAACTCTTCACTTCCCCCGTCTAATAAGATTAATTTCCCCTTTAATTTGTGTAGTTGAAAATTGAGCCAATGTTATGTAACTACTGTGAACATTGAAGAACAAAATGTAGGTAGGTAGCTACCTATTACATACCTTGAAATAATGCACATTAAATTTTTGTTTTCGTTTTTTGTTTAATAAACTGAATTTATGTATGTATTAATTTATTTTCAAAAGATATTTTATTTTAACGGTCTACCTAAATTATTATTATTTTTTTTTTGTATGTTCTCGTAGGTACTACAAGAAACTTGTTTCTTTTACCCGTAGGTATAAGAAACTTCTATTATACTCGCTTACAAGAATTAAATATTGTGCAATTTATGAGTTTCTTATAAGCGTCATGTACTGTAGGTACCTTTATATTTTTAGTGCACGTCGAAATTGTATTTGGGCAAAAAGGAATTTTTACGATATTCAATGTGTAAAAAAGAGATGGGTAGATTCCATTCTCTTATCTACACAGCTAAAATACACTTAGATTGTAGGTATAGGTATATGGAACGTGTTCAATACCAAAACATATAACAATGCTTGGAGGGGTAATTTTTGTGCCTTTTGTTTCATCACGGTCGTTTTGCTTAGTCTTTTTTTACGATATTGCATGTGTAGAAAAGAGAAGAGTAGATTCCCTTTCTCTTTTTTCGCATATATTAAAAGGGGATTAATTTGAGATGTTGCTGTCTGTAAGTTTTTGACATTGGGGACTAGGTATATTAGGTATGTTGTAGGTACGTATGAATCTGTTCTGCTTGCCATGTCCAAATAAAATCTTTTCTGACTACCCTAGAGATTTTTTAGGTGGGAGAAAATTAATCAAATACCTACCTATAATAGTTATTAAAATTATGTTCGTGGCAGGGACCACCTAAATTTTCATGAATATGTGACTTGAACAATTTTTTATAGGTATATCTACCTACCTAGGTAAATAAGTATAGGCAGATAGGTAGGTACTTCCTCTTCCTATTATTATTATTGAAGGTAGTGTCCATTTAAATTATTTTAATAATCTTTTTTTGTTTTTAATTAGTTAGGTCGGTAGGTAGGTACATAATGTGTATAACTACCATAAGGAAGGTATAGTCCCCCCAATTCAGGTTGTCGTTTCACTAACAATAAAACAACAATGCTCTTGAGACGAAATGATTAGGTATCATTTTTTGTACACGAATTTCCTCAAGGTGCCGAAGAATGTGAAGATTGAAGAGAAGTTTTATATAAACTTCAATAATTGTCGCCTCTAGTGCCGGTC
Organism: Melangyna quadrimaculata; assembly: GCA_949320155.1. Lineage (NCBI taxonomy): Eukaryota > Metazoa > Arthropoda > Insecta > Diptera > Syrphidae > Melangyna > Melangyna quadrimaculata. The sequence goes on along the minus strand of OX439485.1, from coordinate 148,445,842 downwards.
GGTTAACAGTTGTTTTAGTAAAACAACAACCGTCGGTTGTATAGTGGGTTCGATTCGAAGGTAATAATACCTACCTAGCATAGAAAAAGTATTAATACCTAGGTACCGTACCTACCGAGGTATAAAATAACTACTTTTTTTTGAAATTAAACTTCTTTGCGCGCGTTGAGAGTTAAATTTCAAGGTTGAATTTTTGTGAAACGAAACAAATGTAACGCCACATGCGCAACGCTGAGATCATTGATTAGCTTAGTAGTGGGAGGTATACCTACTTAATAGTAAAAATTTGTATTAGTAGGCTAATATATTTTATAGTGCAATTAGTTTGGATTTTTTGATAATCTAAATTATTGTAGCAGATAAAAGGGAAAATGTTCTTTTATGTCTATTTTCTAATTCCGTAAATTAGAATGCTAGAGTTTTGAATTAGTACCTAGATAATACAATTCTAAGAATCTAACTAGTTTAAGGTTTTTTTTTTCTATCTCCTATTGGTATGCAGATATAAATTATTTTAAGCATATTATCTCAAGATTGGCTAATTTCAAAAAATTGAATTAAATCAGGAGAGTCCACTAAAAATTTGAGTTATACCTATAGGTACTTAGGTAGGATGGTTGAAAAATAAATAAAACCAAATTTAAGTTGTCATATACAAATTTTTAATTTTCCAGAAATTATGAGTGTAGGAATTTTTGGAAATTCAACATTTTAAAAAAGTCATTTTTACCACATTTTTATTTTTATAAAATGAAGGAGTTGGCTTAATTTACTGAAAATTGCAAAACGTAGGAACTATTTATATTTCTGATTTTTTGATACCATTATTATTTTTTTTAGTGCACCGTTAACTGGTGAAAGTAAGCTGTCTGCTACAATAATATATATTTTTAAAAAACCCAAACTTTTTGCATTATAAAATATACCTACCTATTAAGTTTAGTTTAAAAGATATTCTATGAAAGTCAAATGTACTTGTTAGATTTAAATAAATAAATAAATATGAGCCTGTCAATAAAAATGTTTGCTTGTACTGTACCTCCCACCACTTAGCTAATCAATGATCTCAGCGTTGCACATGCGGCGTTACATTTTTTCGTTTCACAAAAATTCAAGCATGAAATTTCACTCTAAACGCGCGCAAAGAAGTTTCACTTCAAAAAGTTGACAAATTTTCTAACGGACAATATTTGTCTTCAGATATATGGCCTTATTCCGGCCGTCTGCAGTAGCCGGCCGCCTACCAAAAAAAGGGTCGTAATTATTGAAATAGTAGTGATACTTCTGTGGTTAGAGTTCTTAAAGGGTCTATCAGCTCTCTCCTACTAGTTGCACATTTTTTCGTTCCATTACACAAGTATACTAGCTCAGTTTTTGCATCTGTAGTTGTCCAATCTCGCCGGCACGTCACACGAGTTTTGTTGTCAAAAACGTTAGTGGGCCAGTGTTCCAAAATAAGCGTTTATTTTGAAGTATTTTGAAGTTAATGGGCCCTACCAATAATCAAATTTAGTAACGACTTAAATGTTTAAGTAAAATGGACCATAATTGTATCGGCTTTAAATAATAAACCAACCATGGTATGACTTAAATATTTAGGTGGACCCTAATTAATGAATATTGCATAGTATGGACTCTATAATATGAAACATAACATGCATGGTTCATTTTTTTTAGCCCATACTTTTATGGTCAAATATTCAAGTCGTCACTAAATTTGATTATTGGTAGGGCCCAATGTCTTTTATGCAGTTATATTTGTTTATTATGTTATGTTTTAGTGAAATCTACTTTAAAAAGCAAAAAAAAAGTCATTTTTACGATTTTTTTAAGGTGGCCGGCAATTGGACATACAAAAAAACCCTGTTTGCCTATACTCGGCCACCCCGGCCCAAGATAGGAAACATTATTTTTTGTTTGTCTCCTTATTTCGGCCCGTAGCGTAATGGTTAGTGCGTTCGACCGTCACGCTGGAGGTCTGGGATCGCTTCCCAGCCTCGTCCACCTAAAAACTAAAAAGTTTTTTTCATGGCTGCTGCCTCTTGCGAGGAATTGACAAATCCTCCAAGAGTATCACTTGTCACGAATAAGTGCTTCTCGTCTAGCCGTTCGGATTCGGCATAAAATTGTAGGTCCCTTCCATTCCTGTCGAAAGGCGCACACAGGAATGGTTGCGAGTTGTTAGTCACCAGGCCCTGGTTCTTCATGAGCCGTTGTGCCACCCGATTTATTTATTTATTATATATATATTAAGGGCCAATTTTTCAGTAGTCAGTTAAGCAGTCAGTTAGTACTTAAACCTCAGAAGGAGCAATAACATATTTTTCAATAATCAGATATACCTAACTTAATTTATCTGCTCATATTGAGAAGTCAGATTAAGTTATACACAGGAATAAATATTTTCTATCTCCGCATCAATAATTGTTTGTCAACATTGCTTTAAAACAAACGTTAAATAAAATTTAAATTAAATAGAAATGTTCTATATACACACAAATAAAAATCTCAAAAACATAAGTGTAAACGTTAAAAAACGACTTTCAAATTATTTTAATATTCTATAAAACATTTCTTGAATGAAAAATTCAATTTCGATGTTCGATGTTAAAAAGCCAGATAACTTTATTCTTCCGGCAGATAACTTTGAGGATTAAAAAATCGGCTCTAAATTACATATTAGGTATTAATATTAATAGTAAATTGTTGTTTATTACGCATTCTCTAGAGAAAATTGACCTTAAAGTCACAAAATTAGGATTTAAAAGAAAAATGGTACAGGCTACAAACAGGATATCTGAAGACTTTAAAAAGATATAAAATTTATTTAAACGCAGTTACAGTTACACGTGTTTCTTCTAAAGATATAAGCCTAAACAAAATGTCTATCATTAGTATTAATAGAGCGATTTCCGTTAACATGGGTCAGGGTACACCAAAATAAGCCTTTTCATAAATCCTTGAAAAAAGATGTTGGAGATAGACCGTTAGTGTACAACGATTTTGTTCTTAGAATATAACCAAGAACCATTTTCTAAAATATAATTGACAAATTAAAGGACACCTTGTACTTATTTTTTTTTTGTTTCGTTATTTTGAGTAACAAATATGTTTAATATTGTTTTTTGTTGAATTAAGGTTTTGTTTTCTGTTTCCGTTTGCAGTTAAAAGAATTTTATATCAGGAAAATATTTGTTTATGTTTAACACTTGTTTTTCTAATATAACTAAAAACAAAAATATGTTGTTTTTGTTATAAGGAACGAAAATAAATAGATAATAATAGTATACCTAGAACCTTTTTATTGAGGGGGCTGAGTATAGGAAACAAGGTGGCCGGAATTAAGAGCCAAAGGGCCGAAAACAGGAAAATGTGTTTTTTTTTTCATAAAAACAATGAAATATATTGTTTTTAAGTTAACAATTCAAGGCTTAATGACAAGTTTTGTCGGAAAATTTCGTTAAGGGGCCGGCTACTGGCAACTCTACCCCAAGTAAACTTTGCAGTGTTACCGAACTTTTACATTTATGAATTTGACCTATACATATACTTACGTTATAGGTAGGTACCAACCTACCTAGCTACATCAATAATTAGTTAATCTAATTAAAATTATGTACCTATAGGTATTTTTTTACCTACCTACACCCAAGTGCTGTATGTAGGTACTTACCTACCTTATTATTCTAAAATACTACATAGGTACTTATCTAAGTAGGTACCTACTTGCCTGCCAAAATAAAATATTACCTAGGTAATTATCTATCTATGTAGGTACCTATCTAGCTATTTTTATAAGTGTGATTTTTTTTATAGTCATGTAGCCCTCTAGATAGGTATTATTAATAAAAGAAATTACAAAAATGTTATTTATGTAGCTACCTTCCTACTTTAAAAACAAACAGCAATTGCACTGAATTCAAACTAAATTTTGAGAAGTTATTGGAATTGGTGGCTTGCAATTTAAGCTCACGGTTATTTCATATCTGCCGCTGCCGTAGTTCGCTGGTGCTACGCTAACTGAAACAAAATTAATATTATTGTCTTTTGTTATCCTTTCAGCAAGCCAAGCCAGATCGTATCACATTGGTAAAGTTTTTTGCATACTTCTTATTCTCTCCTTAATGAAACAAATTGAATTGGCTTGGGTGTGTTGGCGCGCACGTAGTTACATAGCTAACCTTCTTTACTGGGGAAATTGGATAGGCATGGAATGATAAAAAGGAATGAAACGAACATATACCCAACCCATAGATATCTCCAGTTCAGATATGTATGAAGAGTAGTCGAGCCAACAAGTAGGTATCTCAAACATGTATGCATATACAATGCAGCGGCCGGAGGCATATTTTCTGCTTCAACCCTTATATTAAACGTACTAACACACAAGACACAAAGTTGTAAAGTGGCGAAGATAACGGTTCAAGTCAGATCATATACTACAAAACATTCGCATTGAAATTTGTTGTCTGCTTCTCGCACTATCCCTACACATCGTTGGTTAAAAGCAATAATACTGTTGTATCTTGGTTAGGTATCTTACTGTCATATGAAAAGGAAGGAAACGAACTTACATCAAAAATGACACGTGCCGTGCACACAGAAGAAAACGAGAGGAGTCGAATCGTTTGATCGTACAACAGCGATCAACTTTGAATCATCCTTCTCCAACCCCAGATGATAAGTACCAATTCCAATATACATAAAGCTATGAAGTGCCGAAGAAGAAGAACAACTGTCTGGTGTGATGGAAACTTATAGGTAGATTATCTACTTACGTGGAAAACAAAATACACAGCCGAGGTTTTATATACTTGCTCTTGTTGCGTAGGTTTTTAGGGCGATGTTTTTTTTTATAAAATAAAATTATGTACATATGTAGGTATTATAGCTACCCATCTACCTACCTACATAATGATGGACAGAAAAATGTAAGAAACTACAACATCTATTTTCTTTAATTTTTATGAAATTAAAGATAGGTACCTATAGGTATTATGTATGTACATACATATATCTACATTATTATATAGGTCTGTAGGTAAAAAAGGAATTGTTTTTTACAAAATTTGTTTTGTGAATGCTAAGTAGGTACCTACCTGATCAAGAAAGTGGGTAGGTATAATACTTAGATTTTATTTTAGGAATTACCTACATTAGACTGGACCTTAGGCACCTAAAACAAAAACACTTCTCCACCCGTCCATAGTTTCTAAATAATAAAAAAAAATCCCCTTTTTTTCAGATTTTTTCCCCTCCCCTTAGTTGGCCTGTTTTCAATTAATGATTGATATACAGTCATGGCCACCTTATTAAGAACGATATTTTTATAGAATTTTAAAATGCATAACATTTGTATGGGAAATCTGTTTAGGGTGCATTGACTTGGCATAGCATGGTCGATAAGTTAGAAAAAAATGCTAGAATTGACCAGAAGTGTATAAAGACATTGAGGAACATGCTATGGAGTCTTATTCATTTGAAATCATGCCCATAAAATTTGTTTTTAAGGACGATAATGATCCAAGAAGCCCTCAACGGATTGCTAAGAAGGTGTTTGCGTGGTCAAGAAGTCATTTTTTAGATTAGACCGTCTAAAGCTCGGGCCTAAATTCTTTCGAGAACTTGAGGGGAGACATCAAGGGATGGTTAAAGTAAAAAAAAAAAAAAAACATTTTGATCAGAATGCTCTAAACATTGAGGAAATCTGATAGAGTACACCACTATCAAGATTCCATGCCTTACGCATTTTGTCTGAAATTATAATGAATTAAGGTTTTCCTACAATATATTCACATTAACTTGAAATTTGAAATTTCAAAGATTTTTAATGTTATGACAACATTTTGTTTCTGTTCTTAATTATATTGCCAGACGAAATAAGAGTTAAATTAATGTTTATTTTTTTCCTTCTAATATTCTCATGCTTATATTTTTTAAACATTACTCAAAGTGTACCGTAGTTAATGGGCTATTATTAAAACCACTACTCAACCTCAACAGATTTCCCAAACAAAAGTTATGCATTTTATAAATTTATAAAAATATCGTTCTTAATTAGGCGGCCACGACTGTATAAATCAAAATTCATTCAGCCTTAATACTATTACAAATTTCACATTTATTATTTTTTTTACTGTCACTGGTAAGTTTAAACTCATACAAATTAACATGGAAAATAATTATATGTGAGGAATTCTATTTTAACATACATTTAATTTAAATAGTGAATTGCTATTTTTGTTCTATGAATTTGAAGAATGAACAAAAATAAAATCCGCAAATTGTAAAAAAAACTTTTTTTCACTTTTTTTTTGGAATTATGTAATAAGTTTTTGGCTGAAATTCCAGCCTAGTGTAATTAAATTGCAATCATTAGGTAAGTATTAATATAGAGGTACCTATGCCCAACCAATAAAAATCTTAACATTGCAGAAATTACGTTTGTACCTACCTACCCATCTATGATGTACCTATCTTCTTGTTACACAGTTCATTTTTTTTTTCTACGTACATACATTTTATTTCTTGTATTCTTTCTCCAATACTATAAACTTTCTCTAAGAATAATAATTTTTTAAGTAACCTCTTCATATTTAAAGGTACATACTTCGTTATTCGAATCTGACAAAACTCCTTGCTCGTTCCTGAACCCACGGAGGTCTTTAAAATCGAGAAAAGCTTACAAATCAACCGATTTTTAGGGGGTTTTCAGCCATTGATCGATTAAAAAAGGCATATTTTGAAATTTTAAGGGGCATTTACTTGTGCTATTTAATTATTAGTATCCCTAGAGAGTCAACAAAAATCTTTTAAAGTCGGTCAAACCACGTTTGGTCGCAAACATTTTGTTTTACATTGAAAAATATATGTATTTCGACATCAAAAGATGTAACAGGAGCATTCTTGAATGAAAGAATTTCACTTGAATAGTTGAATCGTTTCCCAAGTTCTCTTCTTCGTTACTATTCAGCGTTAATATGTTTCAGTTAAAATTTTGCAAAAGTAAATATTTAAATTTTTAAATCTTTCGAATATTTCGAAAATATTCACTAAAAATATGCATTTGTTTAAAAATTATGTCCAATAAACCAAAAATTGCATTTTTAAGCATTTATAGTAAAATATGCAAAAATATGCTCTAATAATTGAATGCCATTTTTAGCAGTGAAGTGATAGAGATAGCAATACTGAAAACGATATCGTCCTATCGTTTTCGTTTTACGTGATGAGGCCCCAGTTTCTTACCTTTCTGTCAACGTATGAACTGTCAAATTCCATTAAAGGAATTTAAGGAAAAATTATTTTTAAAAAAATCGAAATTTTTGAATTAGATGAAAATAAATCCATGTTACTTTGACGCGACAGAAAAGTCTGTCAATGCATCCGTCAACGCATTCGCAGTATTATGCTTTGACCATTGCAAGACTTGATGCAGAATTCGACGTCATTTTTTGTTAAGTAAGAAATAATCGAAGTCCGATGCCAAAGCAAATTCAATAAAAAATTGTATTAAGAATCCTAGATAGGCTATCCTAGTAAAAGCTGAACATGACCGCAGATACTTGAAAGCAACCTGCTTACAAGTTGCCTGCCGTCTACTTCACATCATATTCACGTATACGAACTTGACAATCAATCTATGTAGCAAATTGGCTTGCCAGTACTTGCTCGTGTGGCCTAAGAGGAAATAAACATAACATACTACCTACCTCACAGATACAATCCTCACTGAAGCCGAGTCGCGACAAACGAGCAAGCACATGCATTTTGCTTGCTTTTTTGTTGTATTTTGTACTGTTTTTATTAGACCTAAGAGTAAAGAGTGGGAGTTTTAAATAAAAAAAAAATACCTACGTGTTATACCTACATAAGTTCGCAGTTATTTTTTGATGTGATAAAAAAAAAACATAAGTAGATAAGGATTCATAACGAAAAAAGTTATTAGCTGTTTTGCAAAAGCTTACTTTCACCAGTTAACGGTGCACTAAAAAAAAATAATTGTATCAAAAAATCAGAAATATAAATAGTTATAGATACGTTTTGTAATTTTCAGTAATTTAAGCCAACTCCTTGAGTTTATAAAGACAAAAATGTGGTAAAAATGACTTTTTAAGAATGTTGAATTTCCAAAAATTCCTACACCCAAAATCTCTGCAAAATCAAAAATTTGTAGGTATATGTCAACTTAAATTTGGTTTTATTTATTTTTCAACCATACACCTACAATTCAAATTTTTAGTGGACTCTCCTGATTTCAATTTTTTGAAATAAGCTATTTTGAGATAATATGCTTAAAATAATTTATATATCTTCATACCAATAGGAGATATAGATACAAAACTTAAACTAGATAGGTCCCAGTAAGGTTCTTAGCATTTCATTATCAAAAAATTAGAATTTCATTATTAAAAAATTCAAAACTCTAGCATTCTACCTAATTAACGAAATTAGAAAATATACATAAAAGGACATTTTCCTTTTTATCTGCTTCAAAAATTTAGATTATCAAAAAATCCAAACTTATTGCACTATAAAATATAGGTATTAGCCTACCAATAAAAATGTTTACTATTAGGTGCCTACCTACTCTACCTTATTTTATAGGTAGGTAGGTACCGACCTAAGTTTTTCTATGCTAGGTAGGTATCTGAAAGGTTATTTAACAAAATTAAATTACATACGTATAGGTACCTACCTACCTAAACTTAAAAAAAAAAATCAAACGAAAAATCGCCATGCATATGTATATAAGTACGTATGTACATAAACTAAACTGAAGGTTGTTGTTTTACTAAAACAACAGTTAACGGACCGGCACTAAAGGCGACAATTATTGAAGTCTAGATAAAACTTCTCTCCAATCCAATCTTCACATTCCCCGGCACCACGAGGAAATTCGTGTACAAAAAATTATAATCGTTTCGTCTTTTTATTGTTAGTGAAACGACGATATGGTAGTATACCTACCTTATGGTAGGTAAACTACATTATAGGTACCTTGCGACCTAACTTTAAAAACAAAAAAATATTTTAAAAATATTTTAAAAATAATTTAAATGGACACTACCTTCAATAATAAGAGGAAGAGGAAGTATCTGCCTATACTTATTTACCTAGGTAGGTAGATACCTAGATATTCCTATAAAAAATTGTTCACGAATATAATTTAAATAACTATAGGTCGTTATTTAATTAATTTTCCCACAGCTAAAAAATCTCTAGGGTAGTCAGATCAGAATCACAAAATATTTTCATATGTAACTACATACCTAACCTAATATACCTAGTCCCGTGAAAAAAGAGAAAGGGTATCTACTCTTCTCTTTTCTACATATGCAATATTGTAAAAAAGACTAAGCAAAACGACCATGTTGAAGCAAAAAGCACAAAAATTACCCCTCCAAGCATTGTTATATGTTTTGGTATTGAACACGTTCCATATACCTATACCTACAATCTAAGTGTATTTTAGCTGTGTAGATAAGAGAATGGAATCTACCCATCTCTTTTTTACACATTGAATATCGTAAAAATTCCTTTTTGCCCAAATACAATTTCGACGTGCACTAAAAATATAAAGGTACCTACAGTACATGACGCTTATAAGAAACTCATAAATTGCACAATATTTAATTCTTGTAAGCGAGTATAATAGAAGTTTCTTATACCTACGGGTAAAAGAAACAAGTTTCTTGTAGTACCTACGAGAACATACAAAAAAAAAATAAGAATAATTTAGGTAGACCGTTAAAATAAAATATCTTTTGAAAATAAATTAATACATACATAAATTCAGTTTATTAAACAAAAAACGAAAACAAAAATTTAATGTGCATTATTTCAAGGTATGTAATAGGTAGCTACCTACCTACATTTTGTTCTTCAATGTTCACAGTAGTTACATAACATTGGCTCAATTTTCAACTACACAAATTAAAGGGGAAATTAATCTTATTAGACGGGGGAAGTGAAGAGTTAGGAATGAAAGAAGCAAAATGTTGATTGTTTCAAACCGAATAAAAAATTTGAATAAGGTACTAACGCATACAAAGTTATTTGTTTCAAGGCATAGGTATACATATGTAGGGACCTATAATAAAAACATCTGTTGTCATGAAAAACTGAAAGCCCTAAAGAAAATTATTTGTTTTTTCTTTTTTTTTGATTCTCCAACTGAAAAGAACTATACTATAAGAGGGTAATTTTGATTTTTCCGACGAAAATTGGTTTGTATTTAGTAGGTATATGTACTGCAGGGGAAATTAAATAATTTTTTTTCACATCAGATCGCGATAAATCCTTGGGAAAGGGGGAGCATTAAATTTAACTGTACGAGTTCAAAATTAATCAAAAAAAGTCGAATGCAAAAAAGTTAAATTTTCTCGATTTTAAGTTGGCAGAGCAGGTTATGTATGGGAAATGAAATAATTTTTTTTTCACATCAGATGGCGGAAAATCCTTGGGAAAGGTCGAGCACCTAATTTTACTATACGAGTGCAAAATAAATCAAAAAAAATTTGATGAAAAAATGTTGAATTTTCCGGGAAAACTCGATTTTAAGTTAGCAGAGCAGGTTATGTATGGGAAATGAAATAATTTTTTTTTCACATCAGATCGCGGAAAATTCTTGGAGAAGGTCGAGCACCTAATTTTACTATACGAGTGCAAAATTAATCAAAACAATTTGGATGAAAAAATGTTGAATTTTCCGGGAAAACTCGATTTTAAGTTAGCAGAGCAGGTTATGTATGGGAAATGAAATAATTTTTTTTTTTCACATTAGATCGCGGTAAATCCTTGGGAAAGGTCGAGCACCTAATTTTACTATACGAGTACAAAATTAATCAAAAAAAATTGGATGAAAAAAAGTTGAATTTTCCGGGAAAACTCGATTTTAAGTTAGCAGAGCAGGTTATGTATGGGAAATGAAATAATTTTTTTTTTCACATCAGATCGCGGAAAATCCTTGGGAAAGGTCGAGCACCTAATTTTACTATACGAGTGCAAAATAAATCAAAAAAAATTTGATGAAAAAATGTTGAATTTTCCGGGAAAACTCGATTTTAAGTTAGCAGAGCAGGTTATGTATGGGAAATGAAATAATTTTTTTTTTCACATCAGATGGCGGAAAATCCTTGGGAAAGGTCGAGCACCTAATTTTACTATACGAGTGCAAAATAAATCAAAAAAAATTTGATGAAAAAATGTTGAATTTTCCGGGAAAACTCGATTTTAAGTTAGCAGAGCAGGTTATGTATGGGAAATGAAATAATTTTTTTTTTTCACATCAGATCGCGGAAAATCCTTGGGAAAGGTCGAGCACCTAATTTTACTATACGAGTGCAAAATAAATCAAAAAAAATTTGATGAAAAAATGTTGAATTTTCTGGGAAAACTCGATTTTAAGTTAGCAGAGCAGGTTATGTATGGGAAATGAAATAATTTTTTTTTCACATCAGATCGCGGAAAATCCTTGGAGAAGGTCGAGCACCTAATTTTACTATACGAGTGCAAAATTAATCAAAAAAAATTGGATGAAAAAAAGTTGAATTTTCCGGGAAAACTCGATTTTAAGTTAGCAGAGCAGGTTATGTATGGGAAATGAAATAATTTTTTTTTTTCACATCAAATCGCGGAAAATCCTTGGGAAAGGTCGAGCACCTAATTTTACTATACGAGTGCAAAATAAATCAAAAAAAATTTGATGAAAAAATGTTGAATTTTCCGGGAAAACTCGATTTTAAGTTAGCAGAGCAGGTTATGTATGGGAAATGAAATAATTTTTTTTTCACATCAGATCGCGGAAAATTCTTGGAGAAGGTCGAGCACCTAATTTTACTATACGAGTGCAAAATTAATCAAAACAATTTGGATGAAAAAATGTTGAATTTTCCGGGAAAACTCGATTTTAAGTTAGCAGAGCAGGTTATGTATGGGAAATGAAATAATTTTTTTTTTCACATCAAATCGCGGAAAATCCTTGGGAAAGGTCGAGCACCTAATTTTACTATACGAGTGCAAAATAAATCAAAAAAAATTTGATGAAAAAATGTTGAATTTTCTGGGAAAACTCGATTTTAAGTTAGCAGAGCAGGTTATGTATGGGAAATGAAATAATTTTTTTTTTCACATCAGATCGCGGAAAATCCTTGGGAAAGGTCGAGCACCTAATTTTACTATACGAGTGCAAAATAAATCAAAAAAAATTTGATGAAAAAATGTTGAATTTTCCGGGAAAACTCGATTTTAAGTTAGCAGAGCAGGTTATGTATGGGAAATGAAATAATTTTTTTTTTTTCACATCAGATGGCGGAAAATCCTTGGGAAAGGTCGAGCACCTAATTTTACTATACGAGTGCAAAATAAATCAAAAAAAAAATTGATGAAAAAATGTTGAATTTTCCGGGAAAACTCGATTTTAAGTTAGCAGAGCAGGTTATGTATGGGAAATGAAATAATTTTTTTTTTCACATCAGATCGCGGAAAATCCTTGGGAAAGGTCGAGCACCTAATTTTACTATACGAGTGCAAAATAAATCAAAAAAAATTTGATGAAAAAATGTTGAATTTTCCGGGAAAACTCGATTTTAAGTTAGCAGAGCAGGTTATGTATGGGAAATGAAATAATTTTTTTTTCACATCAGATCGCGGAAAATTCTTGGAGAAGGTCGAGCACCTAATTTTACTATACGAGTGCAAAATTAATCAAAACAATTTGGATGAAAAAATGTTGAATTTTCCGGGAAAACTCGATTTTAAGTTAGCAGAGCAGGTTATGTATGGGAAATGAAATAATTTTTTTTTTCACATCAAATCGCGGAAAATCCTTAGGAAAGGTCGAGCACCTAATTTTACTATACGAGTGCAAAATAAATCAAAAAAAATTTGATGAAAAAATGTTGAATTTTCCGGGAAAACTCGATTTTAAGTTAGCAGAGCAGGTTATGTATGGGAAATGAAATAATTTTTTTTTCACATCAGATCGCGGAAAATTCTTGGAGAAGGTCGAGCGCCTAATTTTACTATACGAGTGCAAAATTAATCAAAACAATTTGGATGAAAAAAAGTTGAATTTTCCGGGAAAACTCGATTTTAAGTTAGCAGAGCAGGTTATGTATGGGAAATGAAATAATTTTTTTTTTCACATCAGATCGCGGAAAATCCTTGGGAAAGGTCGAGCACCTAATTTTACTATACGAGTGCAAAATAAATCAAAAAAAATTTGATGAAAAAATGTTGAATTTTCCGGGAAAACTCGATTTTAAGTTAGCAGAGCAGGTTATGTATGGGAAATGAAATAATTTTTTTTTTTCACATCAGATGGCGGAAAATCCTTGGGAAAGGTCGAGCACCTAATTTAACTATACGAGTGCAAAATAAATCAAAAAAAATTTGATGAAAAAATGTTGAATTTTCCGGGAAAACTCGATTTTAAGTTAGCAGAGCAGGTTATGTATGGGAAATGAAATAATTTTTTTTTTCACATTAGATCGCGGTAAATCCTTGGGAAAGGTCGAGCACCTAATTTTACTATACGAGTACAAAATTAATCAAAAAAAATTGGATGAAAAAAAGTTGAATTTTCCGGGAAAACTCGATTTTAAGTTAGCAGAGCAGGTTATGTATGGGAAATGAAATAATTTTTTTTTTCACATCAGATCGCGGAAAATCCTTGGGAAAGGTCGAGCACCTAATTTTACTATACGAGTGCAAAATAAATCAAAAAAAATTTGATGAAAAAATGTTGAATTTTCCGGGAAAACTCGATTTTAAGTTAGCAGAGCAGGTTATGTATGGGAAATGAAATAATTTTTTTTTTCACATCAGATCGCGGAAAATCCTTGGGAAAGAACGAGCACCTAATTTTACTATACGAGTGCAAAATAAATCAAAAAAAATTTGATGAAAAAATGTTGAATTTTCTGGGAAAACTCGATTTTAAGTTAGCAGAGCAGGTTATGTATGGGAAATGAAATAATTTTTTTTTCACATCAGATCGCGGAAAATCCTTGGAGAAGGTCGAGCACCTAATTTTACTATACGAGTGCAAAATTAATCAAAAAAAATTGGATGAAAAAAAGTTGAATTTTCCGGGAAAACTCGATTTTAAGTTAGCAGAGCAGGTTATGTATGGGAAATGAAATAATTTTTTTTTTCACATCAAATCGCGGAAAATCCTTGGGAAAGGTCGAGCACCTAATTTTACTATACGAGTGCAAAATAAATCAAAAAAAATTTGATGAAAAAATGTTGAATTTTCCGGGAAAACTCGATTTTAAGTTAGCAGAGCAGGTTATGTATGGGAAATGAAATAATTTTTTTTTCACATCAGATCGCGGAAAATTTTTGGAGAAGGTCGAGCACCTAATTTTACTATACGAGTGCAAAATTAATCAAAACAATTTGGATGAAAAAAAGTTGAATTTTCCGAGAAAACTCGATTTTAAGTTAGCAGAGCAGGTTATGTATGGGAAATGAAATAATTTTTTTTTTCACATCAAATCGCGGAAAATCCTTGGGAAAGGTCGAGCACCTAATTTTACTATACGAGTGCAAAATAAATCAAAAAAAATTTGATGAAAAAATGTTGAATTTTCCGGGAAAACTCGATTTTAAGTTAGCAGAGCAGGTTATGTATGGGAAATGAAATAATTTTTTTTTTCACATCAGATCGCGGAAAATCCTTGGGAAAGGTCGAGCACCTAATTTTACTATACGAGTGCAAAATAAATCAAAAAAAATTTGATGAAAAAATGTTGAATTTTCTGGGAAAACTCGATTTTAAGTTAGCAGAGCAGGTTATGTATGGGAAATGAAATAATTTTTTTTTTCACATCAGATCGCGGAAAATCCTTGGGAAAGGTCGAGCACCTAATTTTACTATACGAGTGCAAAATAAATCAAAAAAAAATTGATGAAAAAATGTTGAATTTTCTGGGAAAACTCGATTTTAATTTAGCAGAGCAGGTTATGTATGGGAAATGAAATAATTTTTTTTTTTTCACATCAAATCGCGGAAAATCCTTGGGAAAGGTCGAGCACCTAATTTTACTATACGAGTGCAAAATAAATCAAAAAAAATTTGATGAAAAAATGTTGAATTTTCTGGGAAAACTCGATTTTAAGTTAGCAGAGCAGGTTATGTATGGGAAATGAAATAATTTTTTTTTTCACATCAGATCGCGGAAAATCCTTGGGAAAGGTCGAGCACCTAATTTTACTATACGAGTGCAAAATAAATCAAAAAAAATTTGATGAAAAAATGTTGAATTTTCCGGGAAAACTCGATTTTAAGTTAGCAGAGCAGGTTATGTATGGGAAATGAAATAATTTTTTTTTTCACATCAGATCGCGGAAAATCCTTGGGAAAGGTCGAGCACCTAATTTTACTATACGAGTGCAAAATAAATCAAAAAAAATTTGATGAAAAAATGTTGAATTTTCCGGGAAAACTCGATTTTAAGTTAGCAGAGCAGGTTATGTATGGGAAATGAAATAATTTTTTTTTTCACATCAGATCGCGGAAAATCCTTGGGAAAGGTCGAGCACCTAATTTTACTATACGAGTGCAAAATAAATCAAAAAAAATTTGATGAAAAAATGTTGAATTTTCTGGGAAAACTCGATTTTAAGTTAGCAGAGCAGGTTATGTATGGGAAATGAAATAATTTTTTTTTCACATCAGATCGCGGAAAATCCTTGGAGAAGGTCGAGCACCTAATTTTACTATACGAGTGCAAAATTAATCAAAAAAAATTGGATGAAAAAAAGTTGATTTTCCGGGAAAACTCGATTTTAAGTTAGCAGAGCAGGTTATGTATGGGAAATGAAATAATTTTTTTTTTCACATCAAATCGCGGAAAATCCTTGGGAAAGGTCGAGCACCTAATTTTACTATACGAGTGCAAAATAAATCAAAAAAAATTTGATGAAAAAATGTTGAATTTTCCGGGAAAACTCGATTTTAAGTTAGCAGAGCAGGTTATGTATGGGAAATGAAATAATTTTTTTTTCACATCAGATCGCGGAAAATTTTTGGAGAAGGTCGAGCACCTAATTTTACTATACGAGTGCAAAATTAATCAAAACAATTTGGATGAAAAAAAGTTGAATTTTCCGAGAAAACTCGATTTTAAGTTAGCAGAGCAGGTTATGTATGGGAAATGAAATAATTTTTTTTTTCACATCAAATCGCGGAAAATCCTTGGGAAAGGTCGAGCACCTAATTTTACTATACGAGTGCAAAATAAATCAAAAAAAATTTGATGAAAAAATGTTGAATTTTCCGGGAAAACTCGATTTTAAGTTAGCAGAGCAGGTTATGTATGGGAAATGAAATAATTTTTTTTTTCACATCAGATCGCGGAAAATCCTTGGGAAAGGTCGAGCACCTAATTTTACTATACGAGTGCAAAATAAATCAAAAAAAATTTGATGAAAAAATGTTGAATTTTCTGGGAAAACTCGATTTTAAGTTAGCAGAGCAGGTTATGTATGGGAAATGAAATAATTTTTTTTTTCACATCAGATCGCGGAAAATCCTTGGGAAAGGTCGAGCACCTAATTTTACTATACGAGTGCAAAATAAATCAAAAAAAAATTGATGAAAAAATGTTGAATTTTCTGGGAAAACTCGATTTTAAGTTAGCAGAGCAGGTTATGTATGGGAAATGAAATAATTTTTTTTTTTTCACATCAAATCGCGGAAAATCCTTGGGAAAGGTCGAGCACCTAATTTTACTATACGAGTGCAAAATAAATCAAAAAAAATTTGATGAAAAAATGTTGAATTTTCTGGGAAAACTCGATTTTAAGTTAGCAGAGCAGGTTATGTATGGGAAATGAAATAATTTTTTTTTTCACATCAGATCGCGGAAAATCCTTGGGAAAGGTCGAGCACCTAATTTTACTATACGAGTGCAAAATAAATCAAAAAAAATTTGATGAAAAAATGTTGAATTTTCCGGGAAAACTCGATTTTAAGTTAGCAGAGCAGGTTATGTATGGGAAATGAAATAATTTTTTTTTTCACATCAGATCGCGGAAAATCCTTGGGAAAGGTCGAGCACCTAATTTTACTATACGAGTGCAAAATAAATCAAAAAAAATTTGATGAAAAAATGTTGAATTTTCCGGGAAAACTCGATTTTAAGTTAGCAGAGCAGGTTATGTATGGGAAATGAAATAATTTTTTTTTCACATCAGATGGCGGAAAATCCTTGGGAAAGGTCGAGCACCTAATTTTACTATACGAGTGCAAAATAAATCAAAAAAAAATTTGATGAAAAAATGTTGAATTTTCCGGGAAAACTCGATTTTAAGTTAGCAGAGCAGGTTATGTATGGGAAATGAAATAATTTTTTTTTCACATCAGATCGCGGAAAATTCTTGGAGAAGGTCGAGCGCCTAATTTTACTATACGAGTGCAAAATTAATCAAAACAATTTGGATGAAAAAAAGTTGAATTTTCCGGGAAAACTCGATTTTAAGTTAGCAGAGCAGGTTATGTATGGGAAATGAAATAATTTTTTTTTTCACATCAGATCGCGGAAAATCCTTGGGAAAGGTCGAGCACCTAATTTTACTATACGAGTGCAAAATAAATCAAAAAAAATTTGATGAAAAAATGTTGAATTTTCCGGGAAAACTCGATTTTAAGTTAGCAGAGCAGGTTATGTATGGGAAATGAAATAATTTTTTTTTTTCACATCAGATGGCGGAAAATCCTTGGGAAAGGTCGAGCACCTAATTTAACTATACGAGTGCAAAATAAATCAAAAAAAAAATTGATGAAAAAATGTTGAATTTTCCGGGAAAACTCGATTTTAAGTTAGCAGAGCAGGTTATGTATGGGAAATGAAATAATTTTTTTTTTCACATCAAATCGCGGAAAATCCTTGGGAAAGGTCGAGCACCTAATTTTACTATACGAGTGCAAAATAAATCAAAAAAAATTTGATGAAAAAATGTTGAATTTTCCGGGAAAACTCGATTTTAAGTTAGCAGAGCAGGTTATGTATGGGAAATGAAATAATTTTTTTTTCACATCAGATCGCGGAAAATCCTTGGAGAAGGTCGAGCACCTAATTTTACTATACGAGTGCAAAATTAATCAAAAAAAATTGGATGAAAAAAAGTTGAATTTTCCGGGAAAACTCGATTTTAAGTTAGCAGAGCAGGTTATGTATGGGAAATGAAATAATTTTTTTTTTTCACATCAAATCGCGGAAAATCCTTGGGAAAGGTCGAGCACCTAATTTTACTATACGAGTGCAAAATAAATCAAAAAAAATTTGATGAAAAAATGTTGAATTTTCCGGGAAAACTCGATTTTAAGTTAGCAGAGCAGGTTATGTATGGGAAATGAAAATTTTTTTTTCACATCAGATGGCGGAAAATCCTTGGGAAAGGTCGAGCACCTAATTTTACTATACGAGTACAAAATTAATCAAAAAAAATTGGATGAAAAAAAGTTGAAATAAAAATTATAATATTTTTTTTTCAAAATTATTAAAATATTTTTTTTTTTGTAGAAAAAACAATTTTTTTCGAATTTTTTTTTTGGATTCGTAGAGCACTTAAGTAGCTCGTTAACATAGTATTCACCAAATTTTTCTACCGGAAAGATTAAAGAATTGGTCTGCTAACTTGAAATCAAGTTAGCAGAACATGCATTATTTCCAAAAGTACTGGAGCACTTAATTTAATTTTTGGGTACTTAATTAGCGCTTAATAAGCACCTTGTAAGACCATCAATTTTTTTTTGTTCTGCTGACTTTGCTCTGCTAAGTTGAGAGACATGCAAGAAGCAGTAGCCCTGAAAAAAAAAACTTTTTAGTTTTTTAGGTGGACGAGGCTGGGAAGCGATCCCAGACCTCCAGCGTGACAGTCGAACGCACTAACCATTACGCTACGGGCTACTACCGAAATATGACATGGCTCTGTATAATTCGTCCCTTTTCACGCTTTCATACGTGACTTTAAAATCGACAAAGAGTATCGATCTGAAATTCCTGTGTTTTTTCTAAAATCTGCCGGAGTGTAAAGATTTGATCGACAGTTGACTTGCCTTGCCTTACAGGGGCCGATCAGTTCGTTGACAAAAGGTTTTAAGCGGTCACACAGGATAGCCGACAAGATTTTATAAGCAAAGTTTAGGAGACGAATTCCTCTCTAGTTGGTGCATTACAGATTATCTCCCTTTTTATGGATGGGGCACACTACACCGAGGTTCAATTCATCAGGCAAACTTTCATCGGACCAATTTTTGCAGATGAGCTGGTGTATGCTCCTAACTAATTCATCTCCCGCTGATTTAAATAGTTCGGCTGGTTGTAAGCCAGCCGCACCAGCAACCTTGTACGACTTAAGTTTGGATATCGCCAGCCGCTCTTCGGTTAGGTCGGGTGGACGGAACTGTTGGCCATTATCGTCCAAGTTGAATGGAGTTTCCTGCCTATTAGCGTTATCTCTGTTGTTCTTTCCAGATCCTCAGCTATGACTCTACTACCATATTCGCACTCTCATCTCGACAGACTTCCGTTCTAGCTTTGTATCTTTGGGTAGATCGTTTCACCCTTTGATAGAATTTTCGAATGTCTCCCCTGCCGCTACAACCCTCAATAGACAACCACCCGTTTTTCGTGCCAACAATTGATACAATTGCATTGTTATTGGGAATGCGTAAAACAATCAAAATATGTAAAAAATCAACTAAAATTGTTTATTTATTCATTAAAAACTGTATTTTTGTAAAAAATTAGAATGTAATGAATGTGTAAAAAATGTTAAGAAGAGTAGTCCAACCGCTCTCGAGAAATTCGGGAATAGTCCAAAAATTAGATAATTTTAACAAGCTACTCTCTTCACAGAAAAAATAATAATATCTAATGACACGAAGATTGAACAAAATCGAAAGAGTCGTTTTCGAAAAATGTTGAAGAAAATACAACAAAAACTTTGTTGGTAGCTTAGCGAGTTGAGCCAACAAAAACTCGAATGCATACAAATTTGGGAAGAAAATCGATCCAAGCGTTTAATTGGATTGTGTACGATATGTCGACTTTCAAAACATCGACTCGATAAGATCAACTTTCAAAATCTCGGCAGAAAATATGTCGACTGGTTGAAAGACCGACTGAACAAAATATCGGAAAAAAACTAGACCGATTTTTTAAAATGCGTTTTTAAAATGTTGACTTTCAAAGTATCGATTGTAATCGAGATTTTGATAGTCGACATTTTGTTAATCGACATTTTGATGGTTGGCATTTTGATAGTCGACTTTTTATGATCAGATTATGGTTTATGGAATGATGTTTTAAAGCGCGCGCGCTTGTAAACATCATTCCATAAACCATAATCTGATCAAAATGTCGGCTATCAAAATATCGAGAGAGTTAAAATCTCTCACTAGCTGGTTTCGCATTGTCTTCAGTCACACGTTATCCTATTGTTTTAGGCTGAACACTGAACATGTGTCAACATTTTTTGTCGAGATTATGAAAGTCGATTATATAAAAGGCGATGTTTTAAAAGTTGGCATTTCGTACAATTTGGTTGAAACAAAATATCGACAAGGCGATATTCTGCTCGACTTTTTTCATTTTGTCAAGTCCAGATTGCATAATGACCATATTTTTTTAGTCTACCAAAAATTTGACGGTAATTTAAATTTCAAAAAAGTCGATAAAGTCGACATTTTGACCAGTCCACCCTTTTTATGTAGGTCATTGTTACCTAACCTGTTTAATCTTTAGCTCGACAGACTGACGGGCATCATGACTAAAATTTCGTACATTTTTTAACTTTTGTTTTTATAGTTTTTGAAAGCCTAGAAAAAATGAAAGAAAAAAAAAATATATAGAAAATGTTATGTTTATCAGGGATCTTCCCAAAGATTTCTTAGGAAAACTACTAGCTTTTCCTACAAAATGCTATTTATGTTCTTATGTTTATTTCATTGAAATTATGGGTTTGTTTTGTTGATAAGAAAAAACCATTTTTTATCGGAGATATACGTTGGAACTTTTTTAAGCAGTTCAACACGTTACGTTATATTTTTTGTTCAAATTTCCAGTCGCGCTCTAATTTCAGGTAAGACTATAAAACTTCCAATGCAAACTTAAGACGATACCTACTCATCTTCCATTAAAACATGACTATGAAATGCAATTACTTATGCTTTTTTTTCCCTTAAAATACTTTCTATTTTTTTTTTAAGGAAAAATATCATCCACACTCGACACAACCTTCAAGAAATAACTTTTTCGTCACGTCTCAAAAACTTCCAAGTTTAACCCCATATCCAAACCCTATATACACAAAAGACGCGGAAAAAAAGAAATCCAATTATAAAATATGCAATGTAATACAAAAAATTTTTTTATCAAAGTCAAATCTTAATCCTAGGCTTCTACGCCATTATAAGTTGGTTGGTGGTTAGTACAGAGTGGGTTTAGCTGTATGTTATGAAAGTGTTTGTTTTTATGTACATATATATTTTTTTGTTGATATTTTCGGTTTTAAAATTCATCTCACATCTTCAACAACCACAACACAAATAATCAAGAGCGATTCTTCTTATATAGGGTCCTTTCCATTCTGTGCTGTATTATGGAGGTTTATGGTTTTTCTCTCTCCCTTATGATCTCTTAAGACTTTTATTTTTGTCTTATCATCATGAAAGGAAAATTATGAGCTTAGAAATGAGTGCGTGCAGCACCACATATTATTACACCATGAATAGAAGAAAATTTATTTTAAATTATTTTATATAACCCATCATACCAAACTCTTCTGAGCCCCAAAAGAAAATTGTTCATTTTTCTCTTAACATAACAAAACAAAACAAAAAAAAAAAACGTTTTACGTTTTATTTTGTTTTTGTTTTAAGAAAGATGAAAATGCTATACTTCTAGAAGCCATATCTGTTTTATTATATGTTCCCTTAGTATAAAGTTATAAATTTTACTCATACTCCGAGTAGGTATAGGTACCTACTTTCATGTACGTGCAATCGATTTGTACCGAAACACACATCATGAGACACCTCAGGTAGGAGATTTATGATTTACACCACAGGAGAAAGTTCCAACATACCATATACAACATAACATACATACTAAAATATTTCAGGAAGGACTTAACTCAACCTTTGTAAAAAATTTGTCAAACTTGTACTATAACAATTCATACCATAAAAACTTACCTACCTTTATTTAGAAGCAAACTATATAAAGTTACTTGAAACGAGAAATACTAGACATCACACAAGTGAAAAGTTTTTAACTCATACGGACATGCAGTGTAGTATAAGAACTAAATTTCCTTCCGGGGAATTTCACTAGGAATTATTGTTTTGTTAGATCTTCTTGAAAATTGAATACTTTAAAAAAAAAATACCTTTTAGAAAGTTGTGTCCTTCTTCGAAAATGACATGACCTTTGTAGGGTTGCCTCTATTTTTAATTAAAAACTGAACCTTTTTCTGGAATATTGACCGTTCTTTTGATTTTTGGCAAGGAATTTCCACAATATATTAAAATACATAGGTACGTCATCGTCAGCCTCATTTGCAATAATTCCATCGTGTGCTGAAAGTAACCATTTATTAAATGGTGCTAGCGCGCCAGTTGAGAAAAAATCGAATCTCCCTGAAATGAAATCAATTTTAGCAAAGGTCGTAACTCTGCTACTATTTTTTTTTTTTTTTACAGATCTCGTTTTTTGTCGAAGAGAATACTGAGCAAAGCTCGAAACACCAAATCTAAAAAAGTGAGACATCTTTCCTGTAAAAATTGAAAATTGTGATTTCCGAGATTTTATTAGCTATAAGGTTTTTTTTTTAATATTTAACGAGTTACAGCCATGATTTTTGATTAAATTTTTGTTTTCCACATAGTGCTATTAAAAGGTACAGAACTGCCTATAACTGCTAATAAGCTAAATATTAAAAAAATGTTTAAATTAAATATTATAGAGCTTAATTTTCTTGTCATCTTGTCAAACACCCCTATTGCAATTGTCAATTACTGATTGACTGTTGATAAATATTGGAATTTCGCATTTTCGAAGGCAATTTAATTAAAATCTAATTAACAATTCATCAATTTTTGCCAATTTTCTTGTAATTAAGGGCAGCCTGCATCGTTCTCAATGAGTAAAACTTTTAGCGGTTGGCTTGTTTAATATCGAATTTCAGTATTTATCAACTATCAATCCATGATTGACAATCGCAATAAGGGTGATAGTCAATCTTTTCGATAAAATAAAAAATAGGACGTAATTCGCGACAAAAGAAATCAATTTCAATTCAAGCTAGATGCAACCCTACAAGAGGTTTGATGGTTAAAAATTTAAGCTTCGCTATTGAACTTCGAGAAAACAACTCACTCTCCATTTTAATATTTGATAAAGCTTAAGTACACTGAAGAAATGTTAATTTCTGATGGGCGCATTCTAGAAAGAACCTAGAATTTAGGTTTGAAAGAAAAGCCTGAAAGATATTTGCGGCCAAATTCCGATATTTTTTTTTTTATAAAAAAAAAAAAAATTCTGATGAAATTTCAACGATTTTTTTCTAAAATTTGGAACTTTTAATTTAAAAAAAAGGAAAATCCTTAAGAAATGAACCTACAACCAAATAAATTTTCTGCGGGTTTATTTTCAAAATGAAACATAAAAAACAGTTGCATTACATACATATGTATGTAAGGTCAAATATGTATTTGTACAATTTTTTTTTTTCAAATCTGCCAATTTCACTTGCACGAAAGTTGGCTTGATACATTTTTGGGAGCTCTCCGAAAATGCTTGTAATACTTACCAGCTTCATGAGTTTCAAGCAAGCGAAATAACAATTATGGATCGAAAAATTGTTATTAATCAGATTATTTGTTGATAATAAGTCAAATTTTGAGTTTGTCATTCAATGTTTTTTAGTTTTGCTTCGATAACTTGATATCAAATTATTTGAAGTCAAATATCAATAATGTCGTACAATAGTCTAGGCAAGATAGAAAATTTAATATGGGTAAGTGGGAACAATTTAATTCGTGAAGTTTTATTGCTGGTATCGACGCAGAATTTCATCCTGTACAATATATCCAAAGTGCTCCAAAATGCCCCCATTTGCTTTTTGTTAGACGCATTTGAAGAGCCGGATAGTGGGGGGGGGGGAGGCGGTAGTTTATTGAGCTGAAAAATGTATTATAATACAATCTAATCATGTGACACATGTTCTTAGGGTGCTTTTCAACGCTGATTCTTAAGAGACCAAAACTGAGAAGATACATGTATCCCGTAGAAAGTCAAAGTCCTTTTTATGGAATTATGACGTTTTTTAAGTACAACAAGTAAAATATTACCCAAAACCATTTTTAAATAAGGGAATATTAATTAAAGTTTGTATAAATGTTTTATTTGGCATGTTTACCATGAATCAAAACACTGCCCAAAAATATCTGTGGTTAAAGGTTATTTTTTTGAGGGCGAGATGTTAGTGCGTCATTATTACTAAATTTTAAGACTGATGAAATATGCTAAAAATATTAAATATGGCATGGTTCCCAGGAATCAAAAGAGTCAATTAAAATATTCAAAGAGTGTTTTTTTTAAGAGAGTTTATGTTTGACATGTGCTACGGGGCAAAATGTTAGGTCTTACGAAAAAGATGACCAACAAAATATGTAAAATATTTGTTTTTTGCTGATAACTTAATATTTCGTATACTACTTGGTCTGTTTTTAACATTTTCAAAGATAGATACTTGCAAAAATTATGTTCCTAGAGCTTTAAACAATGGTAGTTACATACCATACAAATTTTGAAAACCCGTTGTTTGTTTGTTAACATTATGTACACTCAGGAATTATATGCAAGTAAATGTAGTGTAGGTACCTTTTTGTTAGGGACAGTTGTTACTTTTCTATGTTGTTTTTTTTTTAGTATAACTCGAAAACTAAGCCGAATTTGAAAATTTAAATTAAACAACTTCTTGTTGTAAATTAAATTTTCTTTGAAAATGAATACTTTACAAAATTTTATAAAAATATTTAAGCAGAAAAAGGTTAACAAAACCCGATCTAAAAAAATTAAAAAATCGTTGATTTTAATTTTGTTTTAATAAATTTCCTTATATCTTAAATTAACCAATACATATTTTTTTTGCAATTCTGCTCGTAAGGCTAAAAGGTTTAACATTCTGTGGATATTTAAATGTTGATTTTTGATGTACAAAATTAAATAAATATTTATGTACATCAAGAACTTATGAAAAAATATTTTGAAACTGTTATTGTGTGATTTTAAAAAATTTGGCAGTTGTTGGCTCACGAGAGAGTAAATAATTTCCACATACCTGTGATTCTCTAGCCGAGAAATTTCTTCGGGCAGAAAATCACAGCACAGCCAAATGTGCCGTACTTGTCTGGCGCATTAGATAGTACTTAAATTTGGCAAGTTTGCGCTCCTGTACTTTTTGGCAGTTTTGAGTTTTTTGAGAAAATTTCAAACTTGCTCCTCAAAATTTGACAGCTTTATGGGTTTCTGGATCGGACCTGCTTTAATGTCTTAAAACCTTTGTCATTCACATTTCTGTAAAATTTCTAGCTGAACAAAATTGTGAGTAATCTTACCTTTGCTTGCATCGAAAAGCTTATTTTGTGTGACTTTGTTTTCTTAGGCTTTGGTCTCATTGGATTCCAAGGCTGCTTAAAGTAAAGTACGTGGCTAAAGCATTCGATTTTTTGTTTGTTTTTTAGTAACACTAGGCCAGTTTTTTTGCAGCTAATCATCTTTAATCCATGACTATTTCAACTTGTAAATTATCGAATGTATTTCATTGCGATTTCTTTTGTCAAAAAATCCATAATTTTTGTTGTTAGCCAAGGAAATCGCTAAACAGCCAATTTTTGTTGATTAGCGTTACCTAATTAGAACATCAAGCATTTAACCAACTGGAAACAAACACTGGCCTTTATTCCATTTGTTGATATGGGGGTTAATCTTAAGTTAAATAAACAGATTTATTTTACTTATGAAATAGCTATCTCTGGTGATGGTGATGGTTTGGATACATGTGGCCCTTGAACGGCTAGCACCTGGCATTCGTATACTTTTATTTAAAGGTAGGCTTGTGGCTCTCACAGAAAAATCAAACATTGATCCTGGTGATGTTCCGTAAATCACAAGTTGACCTTGGCAAATCACAGATTACTCTGATAAATCATAAGATGACCTTGGTTAATCCCAAGTTGACCTTGGTAAATCAAGAACTAGTCCGGTAAATCACTAGTTGACCATGGTAAATCTCTAAGGCCCATTTTTTCAGTGATGGGTTAAGTCAGAGTTAGTTAACTCTCGAAGTAGAACTCGCTACATTTACGTCAGGAAGCTGTTTCTTAATTGATGATGAATGCAGAATGCCTTTAAAAACACGGAAGATAAAATATCATAAACAGTTTTTAAGTTAATCCAAAGTTAACTCACCAAATTTGGTGAGTTAATTCGAGTTTAGCTCTAACGCCGCACTGAAAAACTGGCCCTTAGTTCTTTAAGTGAAGCCCATTTCTTTCTGTAGGGTTGGTGGTTGGTGGAAGTTTTTGGAGTGTTCTGAAGCCAAAATTTGAAGTTCAAATGGTTTGAACTATTAAATAGGTCTGAACTTGTCCTTCGTGTTCATTATGACGGTCAGTCTCTTTGTTATATTTGTTTGCGAATTACTCAATGTGAACTATAAACTTAGGGTCAATTTTTCAATAGTCAGTTAAACCTCGGATAGTTTTTATTCTTCAGATAAAACAAAAAATTTGTTTGTGTTGCTATAGTATTTATTCCTTTGATAGTTTAACTGATGATTCAAAATCGGCTTTTAAGCGATTGTAATATACATATGTTTGTTGTTCAATAAGTATTTTAAAATTAAACTAGAATAAAGGGCGTTTGCAAATTAAGAGGCGCGAAGTTTGCCTTATTTAAGGTTCGTAGGTTCGTTTGACTTGCTGCATATTTTCTAACGTTTAGCATTATTTTAGCCATTTTATAAAATGAAATATTTAAAACTCTTGAAACAGAAACAAATTGACAAAAAACAGTCCTTTCAACTATTAAAAACTTTATTTAACCTAACTTCGGACTGTTTTAAGCTAAAACTAATTTAAAAAAAAAAAACACTGTTGATCCTGGTGAAATTAACCTTTTAACCCAGCACCCGCACCCGATGTGTATTGTGGAAATTCAAAACTAATGCAGAACTTAGTTTTGGTAAAGTTATATAAATCATCAACTGGACCTAGTATTGTATGATGTATATTCTATATGTATAGTTAATATTTGTCCTTGTCACAGATACTACTGCCACATATTATACCCTTAATAATTATGTTAACATGCTATTAACAAAGTCAGTTACGCTAACTTGTATACAACATATACACACACAACGCGTATATCCTTGAAAACTGATGTCAATGTGGTTACTACCGTATCGTCGTTGTCATCGTCATCATCATCATCGTCAATTCTCTATTTCTCATTTGATATTATGTGGTAGTAGTGTGGTGCGGTACGGTACGTTAACTAGTATATAAAAAAAAGAATGGAAAAACATGGACATTTTCTTCTACTTCTGGATGAGGAAAACTTTCTTCATTAAGCAATTCCTTCCAACTTCTGATATTATTTTTTTTTTTTTTTTTAACTTATACAAAACAACAGGCCAGTATTAAGGATGTTGATGGTAAAAGTGATTGTGAAGAGGGTTCGGGGGGGGGGGGGTGTAATGGAGGGGAGAAAGAAGTACCAAGACATTGTGCAGCAGCCAGAAAATAGTTTGGCATAACACTAGCTTGGGGAGTACCAACCAACTTTTTTTTGTTTTCACATGATAATACCGTTTCCCTTTAACAAAGTCTCTTCTAACATAATTTTTTTTTTTCTTTTGAGAATTCTTGTTTGTCGTCACATTGAATAAACTCAAAAGTTTAAGTAATTTTCAAGGATGATTTTCAGTTTTTTATTTTTTGTTTCGTCTTTTAAATTGCTTCACATTTTTGAATATGAATTTCATTATATTTTTTGTCGGTTTTGCTCCTGAAGAGATACACCTATACCTACCTTACAATCTACATGCAACAACAAGAAAAAAAAATTAAAATAAATTGAACGGAAGTTTCCTGGGAAAGAAGCTAAGTCAGAGGTTTAATATTTTGATGAAATTTAATTTTAATAAAATGTGTCCTTTTTTGATTCCACTCTAAGCAGGTATGTGGACCAGTACCTATATGATTATTTTTTTTTTTTTTTTTGTTAAAAAAAAAGTATATGAAATTGGTTGGAAGAATTGAAAAGCATCGCTACCTGTTTCCTTAAATAAAAATAAGGTTGTTTGGGAATTTAATCTTTGAAATCGGTTTTTATAGGTAGGAGGTTTTTGTTATGAGGAAATCATGCATAATGTATTGAAAAAATTTATAAAAGTTATCCTTATTACATTTAATTTTGTTTGAGCGGCTTTAAAAAATTCTTTTGAAAGGTTTTGACACATGTAATAACTGTTTAAGTTCGAATTGTTGATTTTTTTGAACTAGCAGCTATAAGGGTTAGAGAAGTACCCGCGGAGAAAAACAATATAGTTTTCGACAAGGCACTAGAGAGTTTTACATAGATTCTAGTAAGGGTTAGGAAAGGCTAGAACAAGAGCCTTGGTGAGTATGAACCCTTTTGCTTCGTCATGCAAAACAAAATGGCTTATTTGGGACTTGATGCCGTGATCTTTTGTTTGGCAGCCTAATGCGCTACCCACTAGGTTTACTCGCTCTACAAAAAATTAATAAGTCGCATACTCTAACGATTCATTCTGTATAACAAATACATATAACATAACAGATGTCTTAAATCCACATAAAACCTGTGATATGAAAAAGAAGACAAAGGAAAGGGAGAAAAAAATATCGTCAGATACTGAAAATGCATGGTGCTCATAAAATGTTTGTTTTTGGTGTACGAGACACATTCCTGATGGGGTACCGAAACATATTCAACTCCATGTTTCCATGTAATTTTTGGTACTAAAATTCAGCAAGGGCTTGCCAAGTATCTGACAAGTTTTCTTCGTCTAGATTTTCTCTACTGAAAACTTATTAGGGCAGGAAATAGGCATTTTCCAGCCGGTCATATCTTTCCAAAGTTATGATGCCAACGGCCTAGGGCTCCCAGATAAAAGGGACCAAAAATCGGGTCAAATCGGGCCAACATCAAAATTCAAATAGAAATCAATTTTCTTAAACGCCTTTTTCAAGATTTCAATTAAATTGCATCAAAAAAAAAAAAAAAAAAAAAAAAAAAAAACTATAATCATTAAACTTTACAGACTATTTTAAATACCCAGGCTGTCCGAAGAAGGTCGTAAACACGATCGAAACGTCGTCACTTGAATTTTTTTACTTGCGATATACGTAGTATAGGGCAAGTTTAGGATTCGTGCAAAAAAAAACTTCGAGATCATTTTCCCTATACATTACGATAAAAGAGAACGCGAAAAAAGTGGGTCTCGCAATTCTGTCTGTCTGTTTGTCTGTCCGTCTGTCTGTACCTCGAATAACTATAATATTTTTTAAAAGGAGGTCTGAAGAAGGATGTAAACACACCCGAAATGTCATGACCTGAAGCCCAGTTATAGATTTTTATTTAATATTGAAGAAAGGTCAGGAAAAAGGGAAATATTTATAAAAAATATATATAAAAAAAAACCGCTCTAACGATTTTTGATTTTTTTTTTTTTTCATAAATTCATAGTTATTAAACAAATCAGATGGCATACTTTTTTTTGAGCTCCTGTTTTAGCTATTAAAATAACTAATTTATAATAATTCAAGCTACGTTAAAGTCGTTAGCTACGAGAGCAAGTTTTGTGCGATCCAGTCGTGCCCATTTTTAATTAACAAAACCAAAAACTGACATTAAGCCCACTAGAGGGAAATCTTATTTAGAAATCTAAAAATCTAATAGAATATTTTCTATTTGCAAATCAGAGATTTCTGTTGTATTGTAAAATATTGGAATTGTGCTCAGCCTTGAATGAATGAATAGAAAATTTGAGGGATATTGCACTACGACCTTGAGATCAATTGTGCCCCCCACCTAGATCTGGATAAGGCCTGCTTATCTTACAACTCTTCTTCCAGGTGTATTCCTCTCAAGAGTTGGAGTATTTGTAGTGTTTTAAGAGATGGTAAGTCGCTCTCGTCTACCTGGTAGCGTCCCAGGTACTTTTTTACTACATCTGCCTAGAATATGGTCCGGTGTTTCCTCATCTGTGTCACAGGACCCGCATGTGGCACTACTTACTAGGCCAAGTGCCCAGCCCTATAATAAAAGGAGAATCTTACAAAATAAATCGGGAAATTTTGTAAATCAGGACAGATATCGGGACGGGGTTCAAATGTCGGGACTGTCCCACCAAAATCCGGACGTCTGAAAGCCTTTAGCCAACCCCTCCGAGGAAAATTAAAAAAGGTTCAAACAAGCTAGAAAGACCTGTTACGTTCCTATCCGAAGAAACAAATTTATACATGACCAACATTTGTGACAAAAGATCCTACAATGACCCAAAGGTAGAACAAATATTTGTGTCAACTTGCAAAATATACACGTAATATAACTCGTCTTCTTTTGTCAGTTTTAAGGCAGCGCAGTTTACTGTTAATGCGACGCACGCTGTCAGAAAGTGTTATGATGACTCCTTTTGTTACTTGAGAGCACAAATAATTTTATGGGACCAATGTTTTTTTCGCACTTGTTCAGTTGCTAGACTTTTGAAATACCTCTATGTACAAAAATCCACTGGCACGGATAGTATTCCTCCCATAGTGTGGAAGTGGTGTTCTTCAACGTTGGCGAAACCACTGCTAAGCGTTTCCTACTGTCTACTCTACTCATCTCTTACCAAGTGGATAAAAAACAGCATTTGCTGGACAAAAAAAGGCGTATCCTCTTCTTCCTCCAACTATCATCCAATTGCACTTATTTCTCTTCTTTCATGGAAATTCTGATTATTTATCACATTAAGAAATATTTTGAAGAACGAAAGCTTCTCAGTGACTGGGTTTCGTAGCAATAAGACCACTGGTGATGTGATGGTATATTTCACCGAATAGTAGCACAAATCTTTACATCGTTTTGGAGAAAGTAAAATGTTTTGCGCTGATATTTCAAAAGCGTTTGATAGAGTTTGGCTAGGGCTGGCCACGAGGCGAGAAAAGTCCCGGTCTCGATCTCGGTTTCGCATGACGAGACCGAGACGAGACTGCCTTTTAGGCAACCAAGACGAGAACGAGAACGAGACGAGACTGTAATCCAATTTCAGTTAAATATTTATTTTCTTCTGCACATATTCAAACGGTAATCGAAAATATTTCGTCCCGATAATTAACAGTTTGTCCGGAAATCGTATTTTTCGAGACGAGACTTAATTATACGAGACCGAGACAAGATTAAAAATTTTCGATTTTAACGGGACCGAGACGAGACTTACAAAAGTTTCGCAGAGTCTCGTCTCGTGGCCAGCCCTAAAATTGGCTGTCTTTTCGAAAATGCTTGCTGTTGGTATCGACCAAATTAAATACTGGTGTGCCCCAGGGCTCTATTTTGTATTCGACTCTTTTCCTTATATTGATTAATGATCCGATGCCTGAAATTTTTAATCGATTAAACTGTTTCATTGGCGAAAATAAAGTCAGCTTATCATATTCGGTTTTAATATTCACATCCATGTCATATGGAACTTAGACGGAACCGTATGACAAGTTCTTTTCGACAGCAGTGTCCATTGGGAAGTCAAAAACCGTGTAGAATTGAATTCTTCCAAAACTCAATGATCTCTCCTATTGTTAAAGTGGAACCGATCCCCTAGGCTGCTCTCCATGAGCGGCACTTGCATCGAGAAAACTCAACAGCTTTTCCATTTCGCGGTATTTATGTGCATCACCAACTTTTGTGGAATAACCACATATTTTACATTGGAAAAAACGCTGATAAATGTTAAGGTTATTTTCGAAGTTGCAAAAAATGTATCTCCCCTCCCATTCAAAACCCATGTGCATAGGTATTTCCTTTTAAATCCTCTCCAACCTTTCTAATCGCTCATGCTGTGTATAACATTTTAAGGGTGGTGACAATCTCTTAATTGTGCGCTTATTATATAAACAAAAATTTCAAAGCTGTTCTGGCACTAGTGTCCTTTTATTTCCTAGAAATTTAAAGCTAATCTCCCAAATTGTTTGTACGGAGCGTTCTATTTTAATTGTGCTTTCGCAAACAGTATTTTCAATAATACCTTGTATTAAAATATACTTTTCTATGTACAGTACCTACGTATTGTTTGTAACGATTGAGAAATTCTCTTGAATTTTGATCCTGATGATGAATCTCTGTCAAAAAGATTTATATAAATGTTTTCAGAAAATTTTGTTATAAAATTCTTGGAAATATTTATAGAAATCAAGAGTAGTGAAATCCAAATATATGATAAGCTCTGTCAAAAATAATGTCACAAATAATGAAATACTTGGAATTGGTTTTTTGTCACTTAATTTTCGTCATCATAAATTCTTCTATATATCAATTTCTTTACAATTTCCAACATTTCTATTACTTTGGCATGATATAAAATTTTCATCGTGACCGTAATCCAAAAAGAACACTTTTAGAAATTGAAAAACAAAATACTTCGCACACAAGAATCTTCCTACCAACAGGTTTTAAAATATAGTTGTCCTACCTGGGAATAGTAAATTGACCAAGTAGAAGGTAAAGACAGAGATAATTATCACTTTATATCTCAAATAAATACATAAACCTAATGATGTTATAGGTGATTTGGCCACACTTTTTCTTGATAAACACTTTCCACGTAGCTGCAGGACGACCATATCGTACAACAAAATCGTTCGTCCCTCATGGCCTTCGGGGGAGTCCCAAAGAATTGTTTTAAGTGCACCTAAACAGATTTCAAGAGTCCACTTCTACTCAAATGATCCCATCTTTTTGGGTAGCAAGAACAACACACAAAAATAAGGAAGAAAAAAACTTAAGAGAAACGTGCTTGGGATATCAAAGGTTACTTACTGAGGTTGTGTTGTTGTTATCACTGCTGCTGTTGCTGTTGCTGTTCTCGTCGTCATCATTTACTTCGAACACATTGTTCACGGATGCTTCCAGACTATTTCTATACCTCACGGACTCATAAATTAATTTTACCCGAATGAGGAAGGTATGAACCACCGACTTGCCCTCTCCTGCCTACGATAATATTCTTGTCATTTTCGTCCTCAGATCGAATTTTTTTTTTTCATTTTCTTATTTTTTGTTTTAACCTTTGACCGAAAAGCAGCAGCTTTACCGAAACAGATGTTTCACAAGAAAAATACAAAAAAAAAAAAAAAACTTTTAAGAAAGCTTATAACAAAAGTGGAGGCGGGCCGGCTTAAAATATGATTACTTTCTCTTGAGGTTAATAACGGCTATCAGAAGGCAACAACAAAAAAGGAAAAGACGATGTTTTTTTTCCGAGCACAGGACACGGCTTCACTGAGTGTGGAAGAATCCTTTTTCGTTCGGAATGAAAAAGAAGTCCAAAGAAGCGAGCACAACCTAACGCTAACGTTCCATCTTAAATTATTATCTAAAATGAAATATTTGTACCTTCTTGTTCTACTTACCGCCATTACTGCCGCGTGATTGTGCCATTGGGATAAGAAAATTTCTTGTTCGGTTTTTATTTTTTACACGACCACATTCATAACTGGATGATAAGTTGTCGCGGTGCGGTGATGGTGTAGAGGAGCAACAGCAGCAGAACAGAGTTAGCGTAAACGAAAAACTTTACAAAAAAAAAACACAAACTTTTAGTATTCAAAGGATTCGAAGGACTTTTTACGTGGTAATTGCTAGGGTTTGGATATTTTTGTCACTTGTTTTTAAAATTGATTCTTTTTTAGGAGGGTTCGAGTTTAAGGATAGATAGGGTGTTTTGTTTTTGTTCCTGTTCCTGTTCCTGCCCAACAAGATTAAGTGACATCATGTTCAGTTGGTCAGTCGGTGTTGACAGTTTGAAAAAAAAGGACTTGTTTTTCTAGTTGAGGAGAACAGTACTATAAACTCTGCGGTCTACAGCATTTGTGTATGTGTGGTTATAGTAGAATCCTTTATCCATCCCTCCTCTTTTCTCTCTCTGCCTCGGTCTCTGTCTGTTTATTTCTGTTAGTTTTATGTGATGAAAACCATTGTGGTTAGAGAGATTTAGTTGATTTGAAGTTGACAACAACATCGAGCGTGTGTGTAAAGTTTGTCCTTTCTAGAGTAAGTATATGTTGTCATTGTTGACACATCATACAGTCAGTCACATATTTTGACCCTCCTTTATAGATACAACTCGAAATTATTCATATAATATAATAAACTTTTAGGGAGAGTTGAAAAGTTATGACACTGTTATTGTGATGCCATGTGTGTGTTGAGTGTTTGAGTGGTTCTTGGTTATTGGGTGGGTGGAATTAAACTCGAATTTATCTGAATTGTGTTCTTTAGATCCTATAGGTCCATTTGATATTATGTGCGATGTTTTAAACGATGTCCGATTGTTGAAAACAAAAAATAGTTTAAGAGATTAAACTCTTGGTTGAATTAAATGGAAAGGGATGTTTTCATTAATATAAATAGATTTTTATTATCACATTTATGCATGTTTAAAATGAATTTTTATGTTAATTGGTGATTATTCAAAAAGTTTTTAGTTTTTGTTGAAGAGTGGACCTTATGGTTCTTACATTCAAAAATAAAATTAGAGAATTGTTAATTTAAATCAGAATAAGTGGAGTGGTTTGTCTGTATGGTAATAAAAAAGGTTTCTAGAGAAACATTGAAAAAGTGTTAATGATCAAGTTTGAAACTAAATAGGTTTGCTATGTGAGCACAAGTTTAATTGAATAATATCAAGAAAAAGAAAGCATTAAAATCTGAAGAATGAATCACTGATATTTGGGGAAGTGAAAGAGATAAGGCCTTACCTATATGTTTCAAAACAACTTATGTACTTGAAGATTTTCTTGCATTCAATTCTATTCTTTTTTTGTTTAGATTGTCAGAATAAGAAATGTTAAGCTTTGTTCTGTAGCGAACTTGCTTACCTAAATTATAGTTTTCTAGCTATTTCTATTTTCTTCTATGTATAACTCTCAGTTTGCCGATTGTGTTCAGGCAACCATTTTCAATGTTCAATATCAGTGGAGTGATTTGAATTTAGGTATGCACCTTATTAGTAAGAAATAATTTTGCCAATTTTCTTAACTCTTAAGCTGAACAAAAAAGATCCCTTTTTTTTGAAAAAATCGGACTTCGCCTAAATTCTTCCGTTCTCCTTATTCGGTTTTTCTTTTTGTCTGATTCTAGCTCTTGACTCTATATATATTTTGGTCATTTATCTGTTAGTCAATGTGTTCTAATAGTTCGTGTCAAAGTATTATAAGCCAGTGAAATTTTGACAGCCTTCTTCTTGGAAGACTATTTTTTTGTTTCTTATTTAATGCTCCCATTCTTGACTTAAGCTTTGAGTTTTATAATAAATTATCTTTATGGTTACTAAATTAGCTTGAGAATATTATTATCATTTAGGTTTTTGCATTTTCAACATTTTTTGTTGCTTAATGTGTTTCAATAGTTCGTTTCAAAGGATTATATACCAGTGAAATTTATTCAGCAGTGCAAAAATTGACAGAATATGTTTGTTTTGTTTCGTTATATGATCCCATTCTTGACTTCAGCTTTGAGTTTTATATTAAATCATTTGTATGCTAGCTAAATAAGCATTTTTTTGACTTAAGGTTTTCATTATTTTGTTTACATTTTTTGTTCGAGTTGTTTTCATGGTTGCTGTGATTCTAACTCTTGACTCCGTATACAATTTTATCACACAACTATTTATTTATATGTTCCAATAGTTTTTATAAGAAAATCATTTTAACAAGAAATTCTGACACTCTTTTTCCGAAGTACTAAAGTTGTCAGAAAATTAATATTTCTTATTTTCTACGTATTTCGTTGTATAAGAGCGATTAAGACGTTTTAAAGAGGTGTCAACTACGGCTCTACTGACAAGTTTCATCACAACACAGTTGAACATAAATGTCCTTGAGAACACCAAATTATTCTTCTTTAAAATAAATCATTTAAAACGACTATAAATAAATCTCATCTACAATCAATCGAAAATGTTTTAAATTTACTCATTGAACGTGAGTTCAATCTTCCATTTTCTATTTCCACTCTCTCACAATTGGTATAAAAATAAAAGAAAATTCTTTTTTAACCCAATAAAATTCCTCTAACTCACATGTGTATCATGTGCAATGAGTTCAAATTTTTTTTCTTTGTTTTTCTGTGTGACAATTCTATAAATTTTCTGCTTTGGTCATCAAATGACCGTAAAAATAAACCGAAAATGGTCTAAAATAAAAAAGGAAATTTAATTTTCTTCAAAAGGAAACCACACTGAATAAAAAAAAAACAACCGTGCCGGCTATAATACCGATTAGGAAACTAAAAATAAAAAAAAATAATAATAAATCCTTGACACGCAGAAAATTTATTAAGGTTATTGAACAACAACCAGAAATAAGGCATAGGGAGTTTTAGACTCAACGAAGTATTATAGTTATGTATATAAATTATAGCGGATGGACATGGTCACTCTTATCTATATAAAAAAAGGACACCCAGATATTATTACCCCTATATAGATTTTTATAGATGTCTACTTATATAAATTTTTTAACCCTGCGGATATTTTTATTTTTAAGTCATTTTGCCTTTCCATAACCAGACTATAGTATCGATATTTTTATGAAAATGAATATAACTTCGATGTTTGAAATTCCAACGCAGGAGAACCGCACAAAAAAAGAATAAACATTATAAAGGATATTGCCCGAGGAAAAGTAGATTTGCATTTTATGTGATTATTTTGTTTATTATTCTCTGCTTATTTTTTTATTATGAAAATTAGGTTTTATGTTAAAAAAAAAAAAAAAAAAAACAACCAAGTTGAAATGAAATGAAAAATATGCGGCATTTTATCAGGTCGAATTAACTGACCTGAATATAGAAGAACGTAAAGGCATTTTTATATAAAAAGTTTAGATTTTTTAAAAATTTAAATTTAGTATGAATTGTATACTCTGAAAACTTGTACACCAGAAATATGTCCTTAATTTTAGTGTACACTTCTTTTGATATTTTAAATCTTGCCAAGCTCAAAAAATTAAAAATCAATGTGCAAATAAGAATTTTTGTATCGTGTCTTTTTATCAACATTCTTGAATTTCTTTTCTAATCTGATTTGAAATCCTTCTCACTTCAATGCAACAAAAAAAAAAAAAAAAACAAAACAAGAAAGAACGCAAAACGAAACAGACGAACGAAAAATCACCAACCAAGAAAAAGAGGAACAGATGTACAAAAATAAACAGCAGCGGAAAAATTAAAATCAATTAAAAGAAACACCCAGTTCGTAGATGATGCTGTTGCAAATCCGATTGGGAATCAAAGAATAAAATGCTTTTACAAAAATGTCCTTTTTCGTGTCATTTCAAAGAAAACCAATCGGGTCACAAAGAGAAGGTTCTTCCGTCTCCTATAGCACACAAGCTCATATTTTATTTAAGAAAATACAACAATAAAAAATCTTAAACGATTTTTGTTTTTAGTCGGAAAAAGAATTAAGCTATAGTTCCCATATACTGCGTACATATCGGCAGTGTGTCAGCTCAATTTCTATATAACCACATACTAACATAGACTTCAACAACGTCGTCGTCGTTGTTGGCATCGCCAGCCATTGCCATATCCCATATCTAGAGCTATCGTCTTCGTCCTTGTCTTTGTCGTCGACACCCATAAAATTGCTTACCATTAAGTGCATTTAAGTTCTTGAAATAACCACCACTTCCTTTCTTCTTCCTTTCTATTTATCTATGTCCTTGTTCCTGGCAAAACGAATCTAATGAACATTGAAATAAAAAAAGGGAATAGAACAACGACATGTCAAAGAAAAAGAAAAACCTAAGACAAAAATGAAAAAGTGCAAATTGAGAATTTTAGTTCTAGTTCCAGCAGCGATGAAAGTCGTCCTCATCGTTGTCGTCCTTTGGACTTCTCCTTCAACTCTACAACGATTCTATAGTAATACTAGTTATACCTACAACACTGCAATACTATTTCGGATAGCGGCATCGCTATGAGCAAACAAGAGTTCCTTTGTCAGTGTTTTTATTGCAACGATTAAAGACAATTCTTTGCTCTTGTGGTATTCTGACAGAAATGGAACACAGAAAAATGACTGGGGGACCAACAACAACAAAAAAAAAAAAAACGAAAATTATACAATTAGGACAGAACAGAAAAATATAATGTGAGGACTTTTGGATAGAAGCTTGGAACACGACACCCTTCTTCCTGAAGAAGAAAAATCGGCTATATGTATTTTATTTCTAGGAAGCTCTTCTACTTAGGTTTTCAAACTAGCTATATCCTTGGGGATCTCCTTAAGCCCTTGAATGTGATAGAATCCTTCTTAGGCTGTGGTTACAGTAGATGCGTACTCTGAAGAACAATTGTATTTAGAATAAAATACCAATCGGGTTTTTGGCTCAATAGATATTTCAAGTTAGATAATATTCAGTTTATTGTTGCTTCTTGTTGTCCGAAAGTCCTTCAAAACATGTTCTAATCAAGATACAATACATAACCAGGCATTAATACTAGACAAATATTGCATAATCAAAGAATTTAAACATAGTTTGGCTGGTTGGAATATTGTATGCCAAACTCCTCAGTTAAACTCCAATTTTTGATATCTATCCCTGAGTATTGTATTTAATCATCCATATTCTTCTTGATAAGTTTATGATATTTCCCTTGAATTTTGTTAAATTGTATCCAATAAATAGAGCTAACTTGTCATTTGAGTGTTTAAAAATTGGTTCAAATTTTTTAAGACAGTTGTTATC
Organism: Melangyna quadrimaculata; assembly: GCA_949320155.1. Classification (NCBI taxonomy): domain Eukaryota; kingdom Metazoa; phylum Arthropoda; class Insecta; order Diptera; family Syrphidae; genus Melangyna; species Melangyna quadrimaculata. The sequence continues at coordinate 148,406,778 of OX439485.1, read as the reverse complement.
ATAGTTGAAGTGATTCTAACTCTTGACTCCGTATATAATTTGAATACTAGAGTATTGCTTAATGTGTTCTAATAGCTTGCAATGAAATACTATTTGTTCTTAAAATTCCGAAAGCCTTCTTCGGAAATGTTACAATTGATGGAATTTTTAATTTTTTTTTTTTTGTGTTTTTCTTATTAAATTCAAGATTTAAAAACATTGAAGTCAAGACTTGAGGGCAATTTAAGCCGTGAATAGGCCATTTGTCAACCAATAAGCAAAATGATGAACATTCTAGATGAAGCAATTTTTTGACCTGTTCACATTTTTGTAGAAGCAGATCAAGAAAGACCTTTTTAAAATCTGATCTTCATTTAAATGTCTCTTCATCTTCTTGACAACAAAAATTAAGAAGCATCCGTAATATTATAACTCTTTTCAGATAAAATTCTCGAAAATTTTTTGTTCTTAGAGGAAGGTTAGCATTTTTATTTAGCATTACAGTAAATTTAAACAAAAAAGTAATTGAGTACAATTTTGTTTATTTTTTAATTGAAATTTTTGACAAGTGATTTTTGTTGATTAATTGGTCAACATTTTGAAAAAGATATGTACCATTTATGTCCATTTCTAGAGTTTAACCTATCGTTTTACCGAATTCTACCAAACTCACTTTAGGAGTAAGGGAATATTAGATTAACATACAGACAAACACACTTTCGCATTTAAAATATTTTTTTTTTGTTGGGAAAAACTAGCTGAGCTAGGTAAACCTATTCTAGTTTTACCATTTTTAAAGTTTTTGTCAGTTTTTGACCGTTACCCTTTTTTTGTTTACAGTACATTAACACCTATTGTATGGTAAATTTTCCATTTGTGAAATTTATCAGACTTGAGATTTTGATGAAATTACGCTTATAAGGAACATGTTAAAAGTGCGTCACGCATCAAACTGTTTTATACCCAGAAATAAGTCAGACTTGACTAACAGCTTTGTCGGATGGAAGTAATGGCCAAAACTATATCTTCTGACTGAGCTTGTTGAGAAGGCCATGCGATTAAATTGGTACCACTTAACGTACAATAAACACAGTTTTTTTTAAGCATTTACCTTAAATGTTTTTCTGTTCAAACTTATACTTTGCGACTGTGCCTACCCTACCAACTTAACAGTAGACGCCTTGGAGTAAAAATAAAAGTGAAATGTACAAAAAATAAGGACAAAACGTTTAAAATAAAACAATTTCTTTTATTCTCGTTGCAACTTCCCGGTCGACTTTTACTTTAAAGTTTATTTTTGAGTCTTTTGTTGTTTCTCCAACTCGTTATATGTCTATGTCCTTGTTGTTTCATATAAGAATAGAAGAAATATCTTGTAAGATAACATCCGTCTAACGTGCGTGTTGTAAGGGTTAAAAACCAGGCCAACAACTTAATTTCCCCTCTTAGCCTTAGGCACTTTTTGTCTGTGAATGTGAATGTTATGTGAATAATCAGTTAACTGTGTTAGTGCTTGTGTTCGAAGCAATTGAGTTTTTCCCTCTAGTTTCTCTGCAAACTTAGAACATAAAGATGCTGCATTCATCACAATCATGACTGCAAGCATTTTTGGTTATGTCCCTACGAATTCGTGCTGCTGCTGCTTTTGCAACGATGCACACTAGAAGGACGACAACGATGCATATAGCACAACTAGTGATGCGAGATTTGTATAACACTGATGTTGAAGATGCACAACAAAGCGTGTGATTTTAAAGTAGCGGGAAGGCTGCTCCTGGGGGGGGTAGAATGCATCAACAACGTTAAGTGTGTGTAATTTACAACACTCCACTTTGCTAAGGGAGCTGAGAGAGTTGAATTGAAGGCAACAATAGAGAAACAACATTTTCCTAGATTTCTAAGCAAGCCTTTGAGTTGTTTTAGAGTGTTTCGCTTCTAAAGCATGAATGTGCGATAGAAAAAGGACATCATAAAACACACATTCATCCAAACATACATATACAAAGACGAGCGCCGGCAACAGAAATAAAAAATAAAATAAAACATTAAACGCTGCACATTGCCATAAATGCCCCTCAGAGTGTTTTTGCCATATAAACGATTGTTATTTGGCTCCGAAGTGGAAAATAAGGCACACGTCGTCCTCTTCGTTCTCGTTGTTGTGATGTAGGTGGATATTATATGAATAAGGACAAGGAAAAGGCCTAGAATTCTGATGCGGATATAGACATTTATACAATTTTAGTTGTTGGTACAAAATAAAAATAAAAAAAAAAAAAAAAACATCAATTGTTTGGGGATATAAGAAAAGAAGAAGCAAAATCCTTTCTTGGATACCTAAATATAGCTCCAACACCCAAAAGAAGCAAATGTGCATGAATGTGTAAATAAAGATCCTGTTGAATGTCGGTCCTTGAATGGGCTTAAAATGGCTAAAATTCTTTATTTAAATTGTGTGGTCGAGTAAAGAAGAGTTGTTGCTACATATACCTACCTTAAAAGTGAGGCTCTTATAATTTTCTATGTCGAGATGATTCTTTATTTTCATTTTGTCTGTGTTAAAAGAGTGAAGGACTATTATATGCCCAAAGAGAACCTATAAACACTCACATCTGTATACATAATAAAACCTACAAAGAATTTTAAATATGCATAGGGATAATGGTGTTGTATAGCTATGTAGGTATCTTTATGGAGTAGTGGTATTTTATGTGGCCGTTTCATTTAAGTACCTACTCGGGGGTTATCTACCCACTCCGGTTACCGTCATTATATATGAGAGGTGATGGAGGTCAAAATATTTAAGTGCTTTTGGGGTACTTTTCTGGTTCCATGAGCAACAAAACGGGTTAAATCTTGGAATTCTTGTTGAATGTTGTGTCGTGCGTGTGTGTGCCACATAATATTATTGATGTTGTTGTTATTATTAGTTTTTGGGGTTAAAAAAAGGAAAATATTTATCTAAAGAAATTTACTGGAGTGTATGTAAATAAAATTTTCTTTTTTGCTTTTCAATATTTATGAAGATATTTGCATATGGTTAGTTGAAATTCTAAAATAAGATATATTTTTTTGTTGTTTCTGGTGTTAAGGACTCAATGAATAATATCAGAGTACTAGGAAACAGTTCAAGAATTTGTGAAATTTTTGAAGAACATATTATAGAGGAAACATATTTGTGGCATATTCAAACTTAAATGCCACACAGAACTACTGGGTTCTTGGGTGAAATAGGTTCATTTGGAGCTTTTGACATGAAAAATTTAAACAAAAATCTAAAAATGGTCTACACTATAATAAACATAAGTAAAGTGTGTTATACACCTATATAACCTACTATTGTATGTGTATGTATAGTTACCCTTAACGTTACATTTGATAAATGAAAAAGCATCCATTAACAGTTAGCACGATTGACCTGTAAACTGTAATGTCTCTTCTATTTAAGGAACACATTTATTTCTTCTTTTCTGAAACGAAATAATGCTGAAAAATATTCTGTGAAAGGCTTAAGGTCAAGAAACTTAGAGAAACCGGAAAAGTTAAAATTTTTCAAGTGTGAAATTTGTTGAATTTTAAGTATTGTATTGGAAAATATAACATAGCTAAAAAGCTATTGGTATGAAGATAATTATGTTGGAACCAAAGTAGAATTTTTATATTGGGGTTATAATAAATATAAATTTGCAGATTATAAGCATTCAAACAACACCTGTATTTGCTACTAGGTAGTTTTATAGTGAAAAGTTTTCCATTTCTGAAAATGTATAAAATATGCCATCGCAATGATAATGAACATTCAATGTGTTGCGAGTAAAAAAAGGTAATAAAGATTTGAAAAATGTGTAGTGTACCTACCTAGTTTTTAAATAGGTACCTATCTACCTCAACTTCAAAATCTTTGCTCCTAACAAAATTGAGCAACTTTGTAACAATTACAATCTTTTACTGCTTAATTTTTTTCATACTTATTTTTGAAACTACATAAAGTACATATACAGGGTGTCCCGTAAGAAATGGATAACCCTGAAATGCCTCATACTAGACTTTATGACCGTCCTGAAAACTGAAAAAAAGTTCTACCCTACCTAGGGTTACCATTCGTCCCCATTTTGGGGGGATTGTCCCCCTTTTAAATCTCAGGAGATGTTTTGTCCCTCAAAAGATAAAACGTGAAAGGGGGACATAATGTCCCCCTTTTTTAAACATCCACAAATTATTTTTATTTTCAAGCAATATTTTTCTATCACAAAAACTTTTTCCACTTTTTTTATTCTTTAATTTAAAAAAAAAGTGAATACTTCCATCATAGTTATTTAAATTTTCACAGCTGAACACATCCATTCTTTTAACAAAACGTTACCAACTTCACTCACAAAAAGTTGTTTTCCATCTGTCACTTCGTTTTTCATTTCAAAACAGTTCTATTATTTGTGTCTAAATAAAATTAATTTTGTTAAAATGTCGGATTCAAATGTTTCCTACGACACTGAAGAGGAAAAAAAGCAGACAAAATATAAAAAACGAAAAGTGTTTTACAACAAGTCATGGGAAAAAAACATTTAATTGGATAACGAAAAGTGCGGAAGGCCAAGAGTATGCCAAATGTGTTTTTTGCAAATGTGATTTTAAAATTTCTAACGGAGGCCAATACGATGCAAAAAGACACGAAAAACAAATAAAACATCAGACAAAAACAAGTCAATTTCAGCTTCAGCGTGATAAAATAGTCACTTTTCTAAATAAATTGGGGAAACCAAGTTCTAACCTGTCGGAAGAAGAAAGAAAAAAATTTGCTGCAGAAGCAACATTATCATACCATACGATAATTCACGCTCACAGCTATAACTCTGCCGCTTGCACAAGTTCCCTTTTCGCTACCATCTTTCCTGATTCAAAAATTGCAGGTGTGTATTATAAAAACATAGCATATATGTATGTAAATATATATTTTTTTAACTTACACTTCTTTTGAAAAGATAAATTTTCTTGCGGACGCACAAAGTGCCAAAAAATTGGGAAGGTTCTCGCAACTGAATCACAAAGAATAATTGTTGGACTATTATCGCAAAACCACCCTTTTTCAATTTCTACGGATGCATCAAATAAAGGAAACATAAAAATGTTTCCTCTGATTGTTCAATATTTTACCAAAGAAAATGGTATAGAAACCAAGCTTCTCAAGTTTTATGATTTACCATCCGAAACATCAATCACTATTGCAAAAAGTATCCTAAATAATCTTGAAGAAGCAAGTATTCTGCCTAAAAATATTGTAAGTTACTGCGCCGACAACGCAAGCGTAAATTTTGGGGTTAACCAAAGTGTGTTTACCGAGCTAAAAAAGTTTTGTCCAAACCTTTTGAAAATAGGCTGTGTTTGTCATATACTGCACAACGCAGTTAAAAAAGCTTCCAGCTATTTAATTTTTGATGTTGAAGTTATAATTATAAAAATTTTTAATGAATTTGCATCGCATACAAAACGACGACAGGAATTAATTAAAATATATGATTTTTGCGATGTTGAATACAACGAACTTTTGCGACATGTTCCAACCAGGTGGCTGAGTTTAGTTCCTGCAGTCGAAAGGCTTTATAAAGGATTCCAACCAGTCAAGGAATACTTTTTACAAAAAGAGATGTGCTCCCCATTGTTAAGAAAGTTTTTAGAAAACGAGTTAGCTGAAGCATATCTTGGGTTATTTTCTAGCATAGGATCGGAAGTAAACGCTGCTATTAAAAAATTAGAATCTGAAGGCCCATTAATTGTTGAATTGTTTGAAATTATTGAACAGCTACGGTCATCGTTAAATGTAAGGCTAACCGAAAAGTTTTACGGTTCAATTGCACAACAGAAATTAAAAATCTGTGACAACGCTGATCAAAAATTTATTTTTATTAAAACAGCCAATGCTTTTTTGGAAAACTTAATAAATTATATTGAAACTCGTTTTTTTTTCTGAGTATAAGCATCTGGAAAAATTGAAAGTTTTTCAGTTGAAAACTTTTTCTTCATTTCATGAATTTTTGGAAATTGTTAATTCTTTCAACATTAGTGGTATTAATGAAGATAACCTTTTTCAAGAATATATTACTCTGAAGCAAAGTTTTGTATCGATGCAGGAAAAAGAGTGTTCTTTTGAAGTAAAATGGCAGATTTTGTTAAAAGCTTGCAATGTTCCAAACTTTGAAAGAATTATAAATTTTGTTTTTTCAATTCCACACTCAAATGCTCAAAGTGAAAGAATTTTTAGTATAATGTTTAACACTTGGCGAAAAGAAAGAAATCGTTTAGTTGTAGAATCAGTTGAAACAGAATTGATGGTGAAGCATAATTATAATTTTAACTGTAAAGAGTTTTACAAATTCATTTATAAAGATGACATATTGTTAAAAAAAAGTTAAATCAGGCGAAAAATATGCCTAATAAAGACTTACTAATGTATTATACTTATGTACCTTTAACTTACTGAATGTTAATATGGAAACAACAATACCTGTACTTTATGTTCCTTTTTTTAAATTATTTTATTTCGTTTTTATTTCATGTCTAAACATATGGATGTATTTATAGTTTTGTCATTAATTTTTTTTCTTATAATAAAATTAGAAGTTGAAAACAATAAAAAATTGGTTTTTGGTTGCTGAATGGAAAAAAGAACAATTTAATGTTCGATAACTTTTTGTCCCCCCTGGATTTAAAATGCCCCCCCCCCCCCCCCAAATTAATCAAAATGTCCCCATTTTCTCATTTTTGGAAATGGTAACCCTAACCCTACCAAAAGGAAAGCTATATGCATTTTTTTGGTTCAGTGCATTATTTTTTGCCTTACTTTACATTTTTGAATACCACGACTACAAGTGAATGTATTCCATCATTTTTTTTTTTTGTTCGTAGCAATATTTAACATTATTTGTGCCAAAACATAAGTGGAAGGAAATTATAATAAATGTTGGACTTCTTAGAGAAAAAAATAATTTAACTTTGATTTTCAATGTAAAATGTGGACACAAATAATTTTTGAAAAATTTAAATCATCTCTGGTACAAAAAAATGTATGAATACCTAAATTTTGTAATGGTATTTAATTTCAAAATGGTATTACTTGTTATTATATCTAGGATCAATAGCAAGTTATTGGTAAAAATCGGCAATACTAGAGTCAATTTAGCAAAAACAAAAGTTTTCATAAATTCGCACAGTAAACGTGAAAATAATGCCATGCGTTGAACATGGTAGATTTTTGATTGATTGTCTGTTTTTATGATGTTGTCCTAATGATAAATCCAAGCTTTTAACTGATAGGGCCGAATGCAACATTACTTAAAATGTCAACAAAGTGCAAAAAACGGTTACATTTTGGAGGTTGTTTGTTTTGAGTTCAATTGGGCTTTAGCAAAACTCTGAAATATTTTATTGGCTGCAATTCTATATGACACTATAGGTACATTAGACGTGTTTTGTTGAGTTCCTAATGTGAACATTAAGAAATGTTTCACATTAGGCCATATTTTTACACACAAAAGCAAACACAACAGGTTAACAAAACATTGAATCTTCAGTAACTCTAATGTGAACATTAACTTTCCAAGGATTTCCAAGGAAATGTTCGTTGAGTATGGTAGTTTTGAGCATATTTTGAAAACAAAACTTTTATACGAAGATTAAAAACTGTACAACAAATTATTTCATGAAAATAAATTATATGACGACATTCTTAGAGTAAAGGAAGTATTGGTTGATAACCATATTTAATGAGCACATCCCTTTGGTCTATTGGCATTTAGATTTATAAGTATTTTTTATTCATTTCAAACTTAAAATTAGTGTAACAGTTAATTGATTAATAATGAATAAATAGTGATCATTCATTAACTTAAAAGTTAGTGCCGAATGATACAGCAAGAAAAAATTCACAAAAATAAATCTGATGTAGGGTGACAATCAGAACTAAAATAGTTAAAATTCAAAATAATAATGATCAAAGAAATATAATTCATATATAAATAAATTACATCTTTTGATTTTAATAGACAAAATTGAAGCAAAAGTTGGATAGTTTATAATTAATAATGTAACATCAATTGAAAAAATAAGAAAAAAGTGATTTAAAGGATTATAAGATATTAACAAAAGTAATTTTCAATAAAATTAAAGTCCACCGTGAAAATTCAGTTTTTTTACTTTTTTAACAATGAGTTAAAGCTATGAGTCATTCTTATTGACACAGGAAGTTTATTAAAGCATTTGGGTGCAGACTGCAGAGGCAGTACAAAAATGAGAGAAATGTGTTTTAATCGCAACAGGTTCATTGACTAGGTGCATATTGTTTATACGTAGATAACTGTGAGATTAAAAAAATCGGGTGGCACAACGGCTCATGAAGAACCAGGGCCTAGTGACTAACTACTCGCAACCATTCCTGTGTAGTGTGTGCGCCTATCGACAGGAATGGAAGGGACCTACAATTTTATGCCGAATCCGAACGGCTAGACGAGAAGCACTTATTCGTGACAAGTGATACTCTTGGAGGATTTGTCAATTCCTCGCAAGAGGCAGTAGCCCTGAAAAAAACTTTTTAGTTTTTAGGTGGACGAGGCTGGGAAGCGAACCCAGACCTCCAGCGTGACAGTTGAACGCACTAACCATTACGCTACGGGCTACTACATAATTGTGAGATTCAGCTAGGCATATTACCACTTTGCTTGAAAAATTCTTTCAAGACTTTAAAAACGTAAAGATGTCTCATAGGCAGAATTCTTAAATCTAAATCTAATCGTAAGGCCAACTTTCAGAGAATCGATTTTTGTTGCAAATCATACGTATCAGGTGTTTTTGTGCTATTAACATGGTTTTAAAAGTATTTTCGTATGAACCTCCCCAGCTAGATAATCCATATCGCCCTTTTGAATGTAACATACTAAATTTAAGACTTTTAGAAGAAAAAGGCTTTAACAGATACATTTTTCCAGTAACCAGCATTAAGTTAGATTTAATGTTTCCGATGTGATCTTTCCAATTAAGAATTGAATCAATAATCACGCCTAAGTATTTAAAGCTTGTTACTGCTTCGATTTCGAAACAAAAATCTGAACAAGCTCCGTTTGGATCAAAATTAGATTTACCGCAATGGCAGTCGAAAGGCCATTTAACTTGAGTCTAAAAAGTGAGTTGATATATATTAAGAAGAATAGAGGGCCAGGATCCTTGTGGTACGCCATTTTTTAAAATACAGGCTTCACTTGAGACTCCCTTTAGAGTTACTGTTTGGACTCTACCCTTCAAATATGACTTCAACCATTCAAAAACAACTCCTCTAAAACCAGCATTGTAAAGTTTCCTTAGAAGAAAATCATGACCAACCATATCAAAAGCCTTTGTCATGTCAATGAAGAGGGCTATGGTAAATTTGTTATTATTTAAACTATCATACAACTGACTGTATAACCTAAAAATGGCAGCTTCTGTTGACTTACCAGACCTGAAACCAAACTGATTCTCACTGAAAAAAAATATTTTTGTTCAAAAACGACGTTATTAGGTTTTTCATGAGTTTCAAAAATGTTGGGAACTGTGGGAAGAACAGAAATAGGTCTGCAGTTAGAAATGCTTTTCCTGTCTCCTTTCTTAAATAAGGGTATAACCTCAGCACATTTAAGGTTTTGTGGAAAAACTCTTAAATTAAAGATGAAACATAAAACATCACATACAAATAGCCCAATTTTTTTAAGGAGCGTGCTAGATATTCCATCTGAAGTACAAGAATTCTTATTTTCTAAGGAAAGAATCTTTTTATAATAGGATTGTAGGCAAAGCTGTCTGGTTGTATAATTTCAGAATCAGCTGATCATAACAAATACAGTCCACAGAATTAATGGACAGTTTTATTTTTTCGGAGATGTCTGTAAAGTATTCGTTAAACTTGTTTGCAATGCAGTTTACGTCCGTTAAGGTATTACCATCAATTTACAAGGATTCTATTTCGTTTAACTTATTATCTTTATTATCTTCTTTGGTATTTCCCTTAGATCTTTGCAATAAGTTGGTATAGTAATTCTCACGAGTTAAATTAACATGAGTATTAACAACTTTACGCAAGGAAATGTAATATTTTCTAAGTTTAGCATTATTTGGATGTTTCTTGCACTTTAAACCGACATTGTTCTTTATTTGTACCTGCTTAACAAGACTGTGATTCATTCATGGCCAGAAAAAGATCCTCTCCTCTGAGAGACACAATTTGGACACCTCCAAAGAGGCAGGTTCCCCGTTCCCCACATCACTGAACACAAAATTCCTGATCACCTACATTCGCATCTTTATGTTCATTGTGTCCGACAGTTAAAAATATTAATTAACAAATTTTGTATGTAATTCTAAAAATGAGGTTTTCTGCACAGTTGAATTCTTAAAACTGGACAATTTTTTTAATCATTTGACGTACCAATCTTGTTTCTAAACCAATTATTTTATATACACAGATATACCTAGCCATTTTAATGAAACGAATAATTCTCAAAAGTTAAAAAAAAATCACACTAAAATACCGTTATTTTTTTTTTTGCTCGACAGCTACAGTCGGGGATATTTCTTAAAAGTTTTATAATAGTATTAGGTACACAAAATTTAGAAACTTGTATGGAGCCATGTTTTTGTTTCCTGTGCTAATTGAGTAATTTGGATGGTCTCCTTTAAACACCTTCATTAGTCACATTCAAAATGTATGGGGTACCTCCTTCATATGGTAAGCTAATAAATCAATAGTTTGGTAGAAGAATCATTGGTTTCGTACGCCTATAAGCGGTGTTTTGTTCATTAAAGCGTTTGCTTTGGGCAATAGTGGGAATCCGGAAAAATTGATTGAACTTTCAAAAATAAATATTTTCCGATAGTTATTTTGAAATAAATTTTTTAGTTACCACATTGAATATATTTGAACGACTTGGATTTTATGAGTTGAGTATTATTATTGGGTCCTATTGCTAATCGCGAAATAAATTTGTGTTCACCTGGAATATTTTGATCCTCCGAAATTGTTCATGTTTCGTGAATCTACCAACGAACAAAAATTCCTTGAAATGACAATCTTATTCCTCTAGAAATTTTTTCCCCCATACACATATTTACCTAGGGAAAGTTTTGAGCATCATTCAGGTTCTCAATTTTCAAAGGAGGCAAACATTCGTAGAAACATTTTATTAAAGACTAACCTCAAAATATTATTATTAAGATAATAGCATTTAGCTAGTCCAAGCGGACATGTACGCTAACTTGTGGACGTATCTGGGATGTGATGAAACCTGCTTCAACTGTGCCCTATAAGTATATTGACCATCCGTTCATTATTATAATGAACAGTTCGTTATTTGAAGAAGATGTTCCTTATGAATTATTTTGTATACAATAACATGTACAATTTCAGTTGTTTAGAAGTTGTTCAGTAATTTATTTCATTTTGTTAAATTTGGACAAAATTTATTATGGTTATAGGTAGAAAGTCCAAAGACTGCAGAATATATATTATATGGATACAAATTTTTAAACATTTTTGTAGGAAAAAATATACATTTCAAAAACAATTTAAAAATTGTAGTATTTAGCTTGTGACCACCGGGGTCAAATGCTCCAACAGAAAGAGTAGTTTTTTTCTTCAGTCTTAAACAATTTTTGGACAAATGAAAGTCGAAACTATTAAATCTTTCTAAATATAATTAAGAGATAACCTATTGAGGTTTCAAAGAATACTTAACACAAGATCAGGATTTCGTAAAAAACATTTATTCACAATTAGCTCGACTAAAATATAAAAAAAAAAATACTATTTTAATAGAATTGTAGTTGATTTAAAAAGATGCCATGTTATTTCAACTTAAGATTCTATTAAATAAATTTCCAAATTTTGCCACGACCGCATAGTTAATTTTAACCAATATCTTGCTATTTTAAGACAGTCCCTTGTTATTTTATTTTTATTGTATGTATCTGTTATAGTTATTTGAACCATTGTTCACATGATGTCATATTCTGGCTTTGAACTTAATTTGTGCCTGCTCATTTAAACTTCTAAGCTAAGCTTCTAAGGCCCCGTTTTTCAGTGCGAGATCATCCTAGTGTTAGAATTAAACTCGAGTTAACCCCTTGAATTTGTTGATTTAATTCCAGTTTAACTTCAATCTTTGTCACTAATAAACAAGGTGTACGTATAATAAAGTGTAAGTTTGTAAAATGGAAAAAAATAACAATAACAACCTGATAATTGGGTAATTTGACCAGATTTTGTCTCTGATTGTACTGATAGAAGTCTCATACCGTCCCTCCAAAGCAAATGTGCTTGAATAAATCGAAATAACATACCGTATAAAATTCGAATCTTTTCTTTAAAATAATACTTACAATAATTGTAACCCGTTTCATTCCTAAATTTACTCTATCTAACCGCATGATTCCGATTTTTCTTTAAAATAAATTTCACAAATTTCAATTTTAGATAAAAGGCGTTAACATAGAGAAGAATCTGTCAAAATACAAATAATTTTATTCAATTCATTTTCCCTCCTTTAACACTATTATAGCAATCTTGATTTTTCTTTAACATATTTATATAAATAAATATATATAAGAAACAAATATACTCTCACACCACACCCGCATGACTTCACCCTTATAGATACAATATCCCAGCGGGAAATATCGTCCCCAATGAATTTTATAGCTGAATTCTTCAATCAATTCACTAGCCAAATAATAAAAGGAAACGTCATGCAATGATTTATTCAGTGAAGAGTCATGCGAGGTTTCCTCAGTTCATAGATTTGAACCCACTTTTCGCTTTGTGTATAGAAAACAACAAAAAACAGAAATCAATTCACTAGTCAGATAATAAAAGGAAACGACATGTAATGATTTAATAAGTGAAGAGTCATGCAAGGTTTCCTCAGTTCATAGATTTGAACCCACTTTCTGCTTTGTGTTTAGAAAACAACCCTTTCTGTCGTTGAATTAAAAATTGCTTTTGTTATGGAAAATTATAAGATGAAAAAACTGTTGAAAAGTCATGTAGAAGTTCATCAGTTCATCGTCTATGTCCACTCATATGCTTTGTAAAGTGTGCACCGCCATTGTGTGTTTTGATAGAAGTTGATTTTTTTTTTGTGTTCTCTGTGTTGACATTGTCTACTGACAGTAAATATTATAGGAGGACTAAAGAATTTCCATTAAAAAGATGCAATCTCAGATTTTCTCAAAGTTTTTTGGTTAATCACCACTTCGCATATGAAGTGGTGATTAACCAACAACCACTGACCTAGTGATTTAACTTTTATTTAAAGTTTTAATTCTATATTTTTATTAACCAGTCACAAATAATTCACAACACTACAGAGTTAATGAATTTACTATTTATTTAATTTTCTTCACATTTTTCATATTGAAATAACTAATTGCTGAATAAACAACAACCTACTTCTATATCTTGTGATTTGATAATTGAATTTTCATTACCATTTTCATCGAAAATATTGAACTGATGAATAAACCACATACATTTACGCAGTGAATTCATAGATTATGCAACCACCATGTTTTTCATCATCTGGGTCGGTGAATAAACAACTTTCAACGAAGTAGTGATTTCGTTGGCGAATTTTCATCGGATTTTCAGCATGTGCTTCCCGCCTAGGACATGCCCATGTTAATTTCATCAAAGGAATCAGCTGAAAAGTGGACGGTGCAGCTGCCATTCCTCAAGGAAGAAGCTGATCTTTCCTCAATGAAATTTTCAATTTTTCCCGCTGGGATGGAACATCTTTTATCCCGAAAAATACATACCAAATAACTGTATAGATACATAGGAACTACAAGTAGCTGTGATTAATGTCGATAATTTATAAAGGTAGGACAATGGACAAATGGCTTTCCTTCTATTTCGTCCTTCTATCGTTTCTCGACTTCATCCTCCTCGAAACATTTTTGTGTTTTCTTTTCTTTTTATTTTATTTTATTTTTGTTGTTTTATTGTTCCTTAACAATGAAGCAGCAGAAATTGCCCTTTCTGATCTTAGTTTTGATCTTTAACAAATTTTTCTTGGTGATTTTTCTCTTTCTCACCCTTTTTTGTTGTTCTTTGGAGTTTTTTTTTTTGTTGTTGTTTCTTTTTTCTTTTTTCTATTTTTGTTGGATTTCTTTTTGTCATTTTATTTCTTGGCTTCTGTCAGCTTAATGCTGTTAGTAATGAATCAATGCGATGATACAATAGGATACCTACGAAGACAACGACAAGACAAACGACAACATAGATGTTGGCCATGAGGTGGTGGCGTCGGGTCTGTAATGAAGGTGCCAGTATATAGAGCGAAGGATATTTATACGAAAAAGGATAAATATCAAGCCGGGGGTAGGTTAATTCGCAGACTATTGTCATCTAAGTTGATTCAGCTGATAAATCACTATTTTCGTTTTTTTTTTTTTTTTTTTTTTTTTTCGTGTTGAGAGTCTAGAAACTTTTTTTTTATGCGAGATAACAAACACATAGAAAAGGCTATTATGGGTGGGTTTGGAAAGGTATTTTGCTTCTTAATTTTTTTTTTTGAGAACGAAAAAAAGCTTTGTCAGGAACGAAGGACTTAACTAATTTGGGCGTATATTGGAATTTAGATTAAGAGAGGTGGAGATAGATTCCATTTTGTGTGTGCACCTTTCTATGTGCTCGAGTTGACTTAAACAAAAAACAAACTAACAAAAAAACGGTAAAAAAAATGTTCAAGGAAAGAAAGGACGCTAGAGGACAATTTTGACGTGTGGGCGGTAATTGATAGACAGCTAAGCTATAGCCAATTTTCGGTTCGTATTTAATGGGGGAGATATTTTTTGTTCTTGAGTTTAATCCTTCTTAAGTGGGTGCCACACGAAAAGCTAAAGCTAAAACAGACATAGGTATAGCTAATATAATAAATGGTGCAGTGACCTCGGGGGTTAATAAGGTGTTGGGGATTTTTAGATTTTATTTAGAAAATGTTGGTAATTAGGTAAATATAGAAATTCGTAATACCTACTATGATCCTCTTTAAATGAGCACAAAATAAGGAATTAAAGAGTTAATTAGTGATTAGAGGCTCCAAGGCTTGTATATAGATAAAGGTATTCCAATAAAATGTAAGGTTTATTAAGGTTTATTACTTTAATCCTATAAGCACCTACTTCCATTTTTAAATTCTCAACGTGTTTTAGAATTTATTTTTATTTTCAAGAGAATTTTGTATAAAATTGATAAAGGAAACACATTTAATATCCTCTGGGAATTTGTTTAACATCTTTGTTTATTTTTTTTACCTAAAATCCTTATACTTTTCCCTATCAAGTGAAAAAAATATTTAAGGCATTTTTAAAGTCAATTTATTGGATTAACAGGATTTAGAAAGCACGATAATTTTTAAAGAAAAATAAAGTGATTTTTTTGTCGAAATGTTTATAGAATTAACCTAACTCATATTTTTTAGAAACATAATAAACAGCTAATAATTTCCTTTTTTTATTTTTCTCTTTCTAGGTAAGCACATTGCATCCAATATCTTAACGTTAAAAGCGTAAGTCTTACAATCTTGAAAATATATGAAATTTATGTTATTATAGTTGTTAAAATGTCTTCTATATTCGATGTGTGATTTATACCAGTTTATACCAGTTTATATCTATCATTCACTTAATAGTGTTAATTTCGAATATGACTGCTTGTGGTAGTTCTTTCTACATATTTTTTAAATTATATTAGACGAGTTTATACCAATTTAAACGAAAAAATCAATTTTGAAATGAAACTGAAAAAACTCTGTGCATCTGAAAATATACAAAATAACTGCTCGTAGCCATATTAATACCTGCCGTGTGTATTTGACCAGTTTATACCAATTTATCGAACAATGTAACTAATATTATTGCAGCAATTTTGTCAATTTTTACCAGACAGAATAAATCCACATTGGGAAATATTCTTAATGGCTGCTTTGAGCAATCGTTATTCACACCATATGTCTTAGACCAGTTTATACCATTTAAACGGAAAAATTAAAAATCATTGATGCAATGTATTCCCTAAAAAGTTTTCGTCCTTTATTTACCTTATTCGCAATGGAAACTGTGTGCCATCGACATATCTGTCATATGTGTTCGACCAGTTTATACCACTTTAAGTGGAAAAATCAAAAGCATTTATTCAATGATTTTCACTAAATACAGCCATAGTACAATTTGTAAGTATACGAAGTTACTACTCGTATCCCTCGTAATACCTGCTAGTGTATTAGACCAGTTTCTTATACCAATAGAGCGAAGTATTTAACAAAAATGTTTGCAATGTTTTCTTCCACTATTTATTAGACAGAACCACTGTCACTGCAACACATGTTGCAATATCCATAATGGCTGCTAGGAGCCATTGACAAATCGGTCATGCATTAGACCAATTTATTCCATTCAAAGGGACAAATCAAAACATTTATGTATGTAATATTTATCCCTAAAAAATGCAATTGTAAACTCAAAAATATATTTAAATTTCTACTTTCGTAGCCATCTTACTACCTGCTACTGTATTATACCACTTTATACCAATCCATCGAATAATTTAACAGACATTTTTCACCCATTTTTGACAAGGCAGAAACACAGATCATTTGGAAATATTTGAAATTTCTGCACGGAGTCATCAACTTACCTGCCAATTGTATTAGACCAGTTTATACCACTAAAAAAAAATTGTGTGTCGCAACAGCTCGGGAAGAACCAGGGCCTAGAGTGACTAAACAACTTGCCTCCATTCCTGTGTGCGCGTGTCCAGAGGAATGGAAGGGAACCACAATTTTTTGCAGAATCCGAACGGCTATACGTGAAGCACTTATTCATTACAAGTGATACTCTTGGGGAATTTGTCAATTCTTCTCCAGAGGCAGTAGCCCTAAAAAAATACCCTTTTAGTTTTTAGGTGGACGAGGCTGCGCAGTGAACCCAGACCTCCAGCGTAACAGTCCAACGCAGTTTATACCGTTAAATAAGTTAAATCAAAAGGATATATGCATTGTTTTTTATACCGAGCTGCCACTGTACATGTTTAAATATTCAAAATTACATTTTGGAACCATCTTGATTATTGGCCTGTGTATCTACGGTATTAGACAAGTTTATACCAATCTGAAAGATTAAACAAATATGTTTGTACAGTTTTAATGTATTTACACACAAGATATATTCATTGTCTTCATGAAAATATTTAATATGGCTACTCGGAACCATTGACACACCTGCCATATGTATTATACCAGTTTATACGATTCAAACACAAACATCTTAAACTTTTTATGCAGTGTTTTTCTCGAAAAAAGTTCCAGTGTGCACTTGAACATTGTTTACAAGATAACTCTTTGGAGCCATATAAATACCTGTCTTGAGTATTAGACCAGTTTGTTATACCAATACAGCGAAGTATTAAATAAAAATGTTTGCACATTCATTCTTCATTTATTTAATATACACAATCGTTGCACATCTAGAAATATTCATAATAGCTAATCGGTCTCTTTTTCACACCTGTGATAATGTATTAGACCAGTTTATACCAATTGAGAGAAGGAATCAACAAACGATTATGCAATATTTTTGCCCATTTTTCATTTTATAGTGGCAATTAACTTTTAATAATTATTTGTTTTATAAGCTGCCGGCAAAAATATGTAACTAACATTTTTCAGGTTATTGGTATAAACTGGTCTAATATACAAACAAATTTGTAAATTCTTCTGATTTAAGATTTTTGGTTCTTTTAAATCATTTTTTAGAAGTCAAAAAATATGTCGTTTTTCTTAAAATTTCAGACTTAAGACTTTGCAATAAAATATATGAATATACACTAAATATCTCCCCGGTATCATGCGATTTATTTTTTATTTTTTCCTAAAACCAATACCAGTGTCTTTTTAATAGAGATACAATAACAGCTCCCTCTAGTACCTTCAAATAAAAAAAAACCCATCTGAAACAGCACAACAACAAAACAAAAAAAAGGAAGTGCAAATGCTAATGTGTCTTATACGCAATGATACTGATCAGCATTCGTATTATGAGCCTTTAAGCAGTAGAAGAGGAGGGAATAATAATATTATTCATTTTTTTTTTTCTTGTCGTGTCCTTTTTTATGCGAATAAAATTGATGAGGCCTCTACTACCTCTGTGTATGAACTTGTATAAATATAGAAAATGCTGACGTTCAACTTGGTTGCGAGTAATTTCATTCGATTGCGTTTGGAATACTAAAAAACAGCGTTAGGCAATTGAACGAATACCTTTATATACCAGTAACACAGAAGTTATATATAGAGAGGTGAGAAAATGACAACAACAAGGTAGTAGTCATTGGTGTCGTCGCCGTCGTCGTCAGACGGTGTTGTCTCTTAAGAAGTACCTATACCTATAAGCTTTAGATGTGATTTGAATTTTCGAATCTGAATTGCTAAACGACACTTTAAGGACTTTGTTGTTGATTTTATTTTTTATTATAATTTCGCATGCTTCTGATGGTAAAACAGTAAAGTCAGCAGCATTTAATAGAACTCATGCAGAGTCCGGACTTAATAAAAATCTCCCCTTCGAGAAACGGTTTTCGAAAACAGCTTTCAATTTCCTTTTGCTACAATCTTATTATAATGTTGGTTAAGTTTGTGCTGCTGGAGGAGACCAAAGTGGTATGGTTTTCGTAAAGATTAAAATCGTAATCATTGTTGAAAGTGTGCGTGATGTGCTGCTACTACTACTACTGGTGCTTCTCTTGTTTAATTGAGCACGCACTTAAGAGGAATTTCCAAAATTTACATTCATTATACAAGGACATCCCATTTACAAACTCTCTAACCCCCTCCCCCAACATTTATTTGATGGTATTTTGTGCAGAAATGGAATGATGGGCAAAGGCGCAACTCAATAATTTGAAAAACATTTAAAAACAAACCTCCGCTCCGGAATGAATATAAAATATTGATGAGGATGATGCGACGACAAGGCAGGGCAGGCATCAAGGCAGCCAGCCAACAAGCCAGGCATCATCAGTAAAGTACTACCAACCTACTTTTCTCTAATTTGTGTGTTTTTAGCAACTTGTTCTGGTGATTTTCGAGAAGAAAGCGAAATCACTTCAATGAGCAATAACAAACACGAAAACAATGAATTTATTCGATTTTCAACTCAGAAAAAGAGAAAACCTTTGTAATTCACCTCACATTCTTTGCGGATGTTAAGATAATCGTCTTATTGTGTAAATTTTTCTTATTTTCTTTTTTTTTAATTTTTTTTTTTTTTTTTTGCTTTTAGAAGGACCTCTAGTCATATACACGCTTATACTCGTATATAAATTGAAATTGAATTTAAATAAGATAGCTGGGTCTAGGTTTTTGTTGTTTTTCCATGCCAAGTTTAACACATTTAATTTTCAGGAGCAGAAGATGTCCGTTTTTACACCTACACGATCCTACCACCTCTATATCATCTTATACATATTTCTATTTGCTTATAATTGCGAGGGAGTAAGGATTCAGTTGTTGTTGTTTTTGTTGTTTTGTCGATTTTATTTTTTAACACGCCTTCTACTTGGAATAAATTTAAAACAATAGCGCGCATTATTTCCTCGGTATTATGGATATAGAATTCAAATTGTTTTGCTTCTGTTAAAATGGTGGAAGGAGGGTCGCACAATATTATAAAGAACCGGGCTATAATACCCTAGTCGATGGCCGTTGGATTTTGTTTTTGGAATAATTTGTGAAATTTTTGAAGGATTATAGGTGCGGCCGTTTGGTAAAATAAGCTTACACCGAAGCGTGCAAAGGAAAATTAGAAAACAAAAATGTGTATGAGACTTGTTTTTGTTTAAGATTAATTAAAATTCCATAAATTTGCACCAATTGATGAAGTTACATGCTAATAGGGAGGAGAGTTAAAGGGGGGAGGGAAGGGGTGGCTATGAGCTGATGGTGATGATTGTTCCTTAATTGATGTTTTTTTTATTGGTGGTTGTTGTATGGAAGAGAAATGGATTATGCTGTTTGATATTATAATTCAGAAGATTCTTTTGGTAAAGGACTTTAGGGAGTTTAGGGAAGATAGGTATATCTACTGAATATTTTGTGTAAGTATTAACTATATAGATACATATACAAATGAATTAGGTACCTAATTAGGTATTAATGTGAGATGTGTATTGAATTGAGAATAATTCTTCTAGTTGACAGATAATTCTGATAATTCTTGGAAGGAAATTAAAGGTTTAACGTTGAGTAATTAGTTTTTAAAGCTAATTGTTGAGGATTCAAACATTTCTGATAACTCAAAAAATTAACCTCACAAAAAAAATCCCAGGACTTCACTTTAAATTCCTTTCTTTAGTTAATTTGCAGCACAACAAACAAACTGCTGATCTAAGCAATTTGGTATACATACTTGAAAAAGTGACATCTGAACTTCAACCAAGTGAAAGATTGCATGAGTACTTTTCAATTGGGCTAATAATTTCAATAAGTTCTGATAGAATGTTTAGGGATTTCTGGGGTGTTGGAATTTGTATAAGAGTCGGAAACACATTGACCAACTTTTGTGTGTTAGAAGAAAGAAGTAACAACAGGATCTAACTGATGAGTCCACTTTCGCACTTCAGCTAAATGCTTTTTGTATTTGAGGTTAGTTTAACTTTGAATCTCAAAGTCTTAGCTCAACAACAAATGGCATTAAACGTATGAATAAAAAAGTTAATTGGGAAAGAAATTAAAAAAAAAATCAGAAAAAAGAAATCATACAACAAGCCCTTCAAGCCATCTCTGTTCCTAACTAGCGACTTCCAGTTGGTTGGGGTTGTTATCCACTTGTGCGTGCCGCCTATAGGTACGCTGCTGGCGCTGGTGTTTGGCTTGTGCGTTGCGTACAATTGATTCAAGCACTATGTTAAAAAGGTTTCATCATAACTCGTAGCCTTGCCTTAGACCTTTCACAACATCAAACGATTCGGTGGTGTTTCATAGCGATTTTGACGGAGTGGTGAGATTTCTCTATCATCATCCTGCACAAGCGGACGAGTTTGGCAGGGATGCCAAGATATGACATGGCTCTGTATTCGCCCCTATTAGCGCTCACGATATCATTGATTCAAGCACTATGTTAAAAAGGTTTCATGATAACTCGTAGCCTTGCCTTAGACCTTTCACAACATCAAACGATTCGGTGGTGTTTCATAGCGATTTTGACGGAGCGGTGAGATTTCTATATCATCATCCTGCACAAGCGGACGAGTTTGGCAGGGATGCCAAGATATGCCATGGCTCTGTATTCGCCCCTTTTAGCGCTCACGATATCATACGCGGCTATAAAAGCGATACAGAGATTGTGTATCGATCTGGTATTGCTTTTTTTTTCTAAAATCTGTCGGAGTATGAAAATTTGATCGACGGTTCCAGGGTGGACTACGGCCTCTACCAACAAGCCCCTGCAGCCAACTCGGTCCCTAGCTAGCTGCCTCCAGTTACACACTTCGAGTTAGTTGAGGTCGTTCTCCACTTGTGTGCGCCACCTAAGGTGGGGTCTTCCTCTGCTGCGCAGATCACCAGGGGTAGATTCGAAGACTCGGCGGGCTGGTGCGTCGTCGGTGTCCATACGACTTGTTGACTTGCCTGGCCTAAAACCACACTGATAGGGGCTGACCAGATCGTTGAGAAAAGCTTTTAAGCGGGCAAACAGGATAGCCGAGAAGATTTTATAAGCGTCGTTTAGGAGACTAAATCCTGTGCAGTTGGCGCATTCCAGAGCATCTCCTTTCAGTGTATGCTCCTTACCAATTCATCTGCTGCAGACCTGAATAGTTTAGCTGGTTGGCCATCCACACCTTTAGCCTTGTACGACTTAAGTTTAGTTATCGGCAGTCGCACTTCAGTTAGATCAGGTGGACGGAACTCTTGGCCATCATCGGCCAAGATGGATTATTCTGGATTATTCTGCCAACTAGCGGTATCTTGGCTGTCTTCGCCGCTGTCTTCACAGCTCCAATAATTAAAAATAAATTAGGTATACGTTGTTAGTGTTTTTGATGTGCTCTATATTTGATTATTTATTCTTAAAGAATGCTCCTTACTTAGTTAAAAAAAAAATCAGCTTTTACTTCACTAAGATTTAAAACTGGAAACCTTCCCTGCATTGAGCAATCAATAGGCCAATTCCCAACACAGAATACATGTTCCAGAACTGAATAAGTTGATACATAAGGTTTTTAAATCGTGCTGGAGTAAAAACAGCTTGCTCAAGTGAAAAATGTAATCAATACATAATACAGGCAGAAGAACAATCTAGTTTTTGACAAGGCACTAGAGAGTTAAACATAGATAGGGTCTAGAAGTACCATTTTTAAAAATGTCTGAGACGTAGAAATAATCGTGTGGGTTACCTCTACAAGATCCACGATTCTCATTTTCAATATGTGACAAAAAAAAATTATCCGACACCCTTATAGCCTAAGCGCCCGCATGCAACTAATTTGGGGTGATCGTTTAGTTTGTGTCAAAACACAAACTGTTTAGTTGCTTTAACCGGTGACTGAATAGTTTCTGCATGTGTGCGGACTGTCATATAAGAGCATGGGATTTATTTAAGCCACCAAACTGCTTCGTGACTGAAAGTTGCATGTGCACAATTAACCTAAAAGTTGCACGTGGGCGCTTAGCCTTAGAGTACATTTATATTGTCTCCATTCAGTACATAATGATAAGTGTTCCAGTTAGCTGAGCTACATAAATATTGAATCAATTGTAGATCGTTTATGGTGGGGTTTAATCTCTCGTTGCAATCCTTCGATAGATTGACTATACCTTCTTGAGTTCCCTATTAAAACCTCTCATATCAAAAAACTTTTTTTCCAAGAAAAATATGGCTTCAAGCATTTGAAAAGTCGTAAAACTAAGTTACAATAATCTATGTAGACCAAGACTGATTTTTTTTTGTTGTTGAATTAAGGGATTTCGTTCTTCAAGTATAATATCATTAAAAATAAAATTTATATTCTCTTATGTAGCATGTGTGTCTGCGGTAGAATTATCGTTTATTATTTCCCTAACCCTTATCCTTTCAGAAAGCACACACGTATATCTAGGTATAAGAATTTTCTACGCAATATACATCACGCAAGTCGACAATGTAATAGCCGATTAAGCACATTATTGAAAATCTGATAAGACGCATCACCCGCCATAACCATTTTCCTTTATTTATTTTTTTTTTCTTCCTTGCCATTCGTCCTTGTCGTCAGCGTCGTCGCTCGTCGGTCGTCGATAACAAAAAAGACCATTGCGTGGCATGTGCTTGGAATTTTATTCAACTTCATCAACATGGCGTGTTGCACACGAATCCGATTTTTCTTTCTTATACTCATATCATTCAACTTGTGTGCGTATTAGGGTTCCTATAATGGAGGTATGGTTATGACTGATATGAGAATAAATGTCTCATACTCCCCAACAAAAAAAAAAAAACCAAATAACCTTCAAAAAGAGTCCTTGGTGAATTTTAATAATCCAAAATAACTACTTATTAAGAAATTGTACAGACAAAAAATCATATGCACATAATAGGAAGCATGATGTTAATCAATAAGTTTATACTTACGCACCCTAACCAATATGAGCTTAAGGTACCTCAAACTGCGTATACCCACATCAAATACCCATCACACAATTATTGCTTAGTTTCGATATAAAGCCGCATTGATCCAGAGTGTAGTCTTTGAAGGCATTGTACGCCTAAGGTATTTTGTTCGAATTCCTCGGCTATATTGATGAATGCCAAATGAACATGCGGCTAGACTATATATATACATAATAATAATTAAATACTCTTGACAGGTGTTCCATTGCTTACCTGTCAAAGCATATCCTTGACAAAAATGCTCCTTTTTGAATTTAATTTATTATAAGACAAAAAAATCTATACCTACTTATATGTAAGTTGTTGTGGCTTGTGCTTATGTTGCGCAGCAAAATACGGTATATGAATCCTTAATTCTACACCATACAGCTATGTATATATTCCATAAAAATTATTCGCATGTTTGAACTCAATATATTAGCTTTATTCTATATGCATATTCACACTTAACACGCGGAAGTAGGTCACGTGGGGGTGGTTGTTGTCAACTTAGCGCCGGATTTCCACTTGACTTCCGAATTAGTTTGTATAAGTGCACAAAGCTATTTTTGGGATTTTACAGCTTATTATAGAGATTGGAGGTGTAGGTATAAGTCTGTCAGTTTGGTAGAGTAGGGTTGGATTTTTGGTGATGGTTGTATAGTGATTCAATTTTTACTTAGATCAGTGCATAGGATAGGTAGACGAGTTTTGAAGCAGAAAAGGTATCTGAGTTGAGGAATTTATGTTTGGGTTTGAGAGATATTTAAGGTATTTTTTTTTTGTTGAAATACTATAATTTCTTCAAGTCCTACAGACACAATTTTGATGATGTAGAAATGGTGAAAACTTCTATGATACTTTGATTTTCCAACTTACGATACGTTTTTCCCAAATATATATATGGTTATCCGATTCTGGAATTATAAATCATATTTTAAAAGAAGGCTACTATAAGCTTACCACAGAACTTAATGTAATATTTCCATTTAAGGGGAACAAAAATGCTCCGTTTCCTCATGGAAGTGTTATTGGTCCAATACTGTTCGTTGTTATGTAATACCTGTGAAGAGTGCTGAGTCCTTATGTATTAATTTTTATTTGAAAAGCTTTGCCAGTCATAGGAATTGAACTTAAGACATCAACTGTGAATGGAATTCGGAAAACAAAATCATACCCATCGCGCTACGGAAGCCACATGCTAAGCGCCATCTCAGTGCAGGTGTTGTTGCTTATCGAATGCAAATACAAATATTTTTTTTTTTGACCTGGAGCCCACTCAAAGAATTTTTGTTTGTATAACATAATTTGTATAACTTGGCCATAGCAGTCAAAGTACTAATCAAGACTGATTCAAAGGTTCTCTACTCAATGTTCTCCACTTTTTCAAAGACTTAGAGGTTGAGGCTAGACGGTGACTTCTAGCCATGATGGTTGCTTTAAACAGCGTTCTCGTGGAATTATATTCTAGCAGGTACAGATGATTGCTAATATTGCTCCCTAGTCTTTTGACAGCACTGATAAAATATTTGTACATCGAGGGTGTTATTTCGGATGCTTCGTAAAGTTTTCTCGTGCCGTTGCGTTGGTTAAAGTGAAATTTTGTGCAGATACGCAGTGATTCTCTTATTAATTCCAAGATTGCTGTTTGTCGAAATATCAAACTATTTAGGAAAGTCGTATATGATGATCGGGCCGAGAAATTGCTTATAGAGAGTATCAACTCTGTCTTCTGGCTGAGTCTATTCCTTTTACGAATAAGGAGATGGATGCGTTTGAAAGCTGATTTCGCCATTGAAGCGCTGAATTATTGTTCTACCCAAATCAGAACTGCATATGGTGGATGATATTTTTGGTATCGCAAAAAGAATTAGGCCTCCGAAGAAGTAGTCCATCTAGAATCTTATTGGTGTTGATCAGAAGAGAGATCCATATCCTAAAACTTTACTTCCAACACCTTTTTTAGATAAAATTTTAGTAGTCTTCAATTTTCTAGGAAAATAGCAATTGCTAAAGCTGTTGTTGAGTAGGATTGCAAAGAATATCATCTTTACTTGGAAAACTTTCGTATAATGTTGTTGTTAGAAATTATGTATGAATTTTTTAATTAGACTGATATTAATTGATATCTGCTATTTCAGATTAATATTTAGTGTTGCCCCGCCTGCTATCTCAGAATCAGTGATTAAGTTATGTCGGCTATCTCAGAATGTGATTTAATAGGGCCTGCTATCTCAGTTTATGATTAAGTAATGTCTGCGATTTTAAGGTAATATTTAGTGAAGTTTTGCTAACTCAGACCGTGTTTCAGCTACGCCTCCTATTACGCTTCAAGAATAGATAAAAAGACGAAGGATGAAAGATATATAGCCAGTTGTAAAATATCTTCACTCGCATGTATTAAAATTGAGAAGACTGTTCTCTCAGTGAATGCTGCAAATATTCATATTACGTAAAACCTGCTTAAGAGAAACCCGCTTAAGAAAAAAACCCACTAATCTGAAACACTTTTTTCATCCCCGAGTATTTGTCGACCAATTACATTTAAAACATTCCGCTTAAGCGAAACTCGCTTAATGAAAGTCCCGCATACCTGAAATATAGTTTCAGTTAAATTTTATATTTTTCATCGAAAAAGTGAAAAAAATAATGATAATGAACTAGAGCTTATATAATCGTTGTTGGTTATGAAAACTCCAAAAGATAAACACAATTGTTTCTAGCTTAAAATCTCCGCTTTGTGGTATTTTTCATTCCGCTGAAGTGATTTTTTTTCCACTTATCCGGGCTCCGCTTAAGTGAAATATTTTTCACTTAAGTGGGGTTCGTTTAAGTCAAAAACCCGCTTAAGTGAAAGAAAGACTGTGGCATTTTGCCGTTGTCAATTAAGCTGGTTTTACTACGCTGTGCAAAGCTTTGCATTCAGAGAATGTTTTCTTTCATTTTGTTTCGTCTTTTTGCTTTTTCTCCCCATTAAATGGCCTTGTTCATCAAGAATAGAATGCAATCGATTCCACTCAACGGGAAAACCATTATTTAAGACAATTTTCGTATGTTAATCCGAGTTTTCACTTAATTGAAGTTGATAGAATCGAACTTGTTTCTCGTTTCAGAGAACTGAATTTTCCAGTTAATTGGGGTCGAGTGTATTCTTTAAAATAAAATTCTCTGACGAAATGACTATCTTAACATTTAAAAAGGGCACCGAAGGTGCTCCACGAATTTAACAAACAAATTATAAATATCACAATATTAACGATGGATGACATATACTTGTTCTCCAAAAGTTTAAATGAAAATATTACCTTTATTATGTTTTTCCTAGGATTACTTGACTTAAAGAACAGTTTGGATTAGTCTCATTTCCAGAAATTTGGTTTTCTTATTTTTAAGCCTTCTGTGGAAATAAGAAGTTAAACAAAATTATACGTATCTATAGCAAGAAACACTATTTCTAGAAAACGTTAGACAAACTCCAATGAACAAAAAATCAATAATCCTACCTTCATAATGAAATGTTATTCATCCCCGTTCCCTCTTAATCATCTCCAATATTATTTCTTAAAATTCCAAATCTGTCATCACCTTTATATTCAAATAAATCACAAAACCATTGGAATTTAGAAGAGTAAATTCAATAAATTCATTGAACCGTTCATATTTCTGCATCAGTAATACTTTTTTATCCTTGGTATTTACCGAGATAAATATTCCATTTTGTTCATATATTTTTTTATTCTCGTTCTCGTAAGTCTTTTATATTCCGTAAGTACAGCAGCTTGTATTTTCAAATAAAATAAAAAAAAAAAAATAAAACGAAAAGAAAAGAAAAAAATCTGAAAATTGTTAAAATCCTTAATCACTCATACTTTTTTGCTTCATCTTCAAATCTGCTTATATGCGAGATGAGTACCTGCTTAAGCTTGAAAAGACAAAAAAAAAAACGAAAGTAAGACATAAAAAAAAAAGATATAATTCCGCTCATATTTACGATATTATATAGGTAGTATAAGATACCTACACGCCTAGGACAAAAAGCATGTTCTGATGGAATTTATCCTTCTGTTTCGAACACGAGAAAGAGGAAAATCCCCTTTAACACTTCTAGAAATATAAGGGATTTGGTATGAAATGTGAAAGCTGGAAATTACCATAACCCAAAGTCCTGGAAAATTATCTTTTATACGTTTTACCTATCGCTCTTACTCTTATCTTCCCTCCGAACTTCACCAACCCACCTCCCCCACCATCACCAATTTAAGCTGAGCTCGTAATACCTTTCGTGTCGAAAGTTTATGTTCTAAAACATCTTTAATTGTTTACAAGACACTAGCTACACTAAACTATCCAAACAACAACCAACATTATACAGCCCCTCCGTTGCAAATCTCTCTCTTCCCTCTCTCTCTCTCTCTATCTCTGTCAGTCTTTAACTTCGACTTTGGAAAGTAAAGGCGTTCGTGCATAACCTAACTATATTATTCTGCCGAATTTCACATCCTTTGGTTTCTGGTTGTTGATGCCTTGCTAGGTATATAGTTGAGCCAATGCATTTTACCACTCTCTCTCTCTCACTCTGTCTGTCTTACTAGTTTCTGGTGGTACACAAACTAATATATCAAATCACCTTATGTTCTTGACGTGAAATACTCCTTAGAGCAACAATGGTCTAGGTCTTCCCTTAACCTTTCATTTTGACTATACAGTACAGATAGTGTACCAAAAGAGTTGATAGAAGAAAGGGGTTGAGATAAAGGAATCTGCATAGAACAATAAACTAAATATCTCAAAAACGGAACTATACACACTCTCTAAAGACTTTGGTTGGTATTCCTAGAACCTATGCATTTGAGAAGCGCAGATAAATTCATAGCTTCCTCATCACTTCCTGTTTCTATCTCTTTCCTCTCTTGGTTTATGGTTTTCCCACCTATTTAAAGGGAAGTCTTCTTGAATCACCTTCTTGTACCTATCTATTGTTATTTTGTTGATAGGGACCAAGAGGGAAATGGTGGTGGGGGCGTTGGGGAGGTACTGGCGGTGAACAAAACTTTTACCTCGTGTATAGAGTTTGCAACTATTTAATAGCTGATGGAATAAAAGGAAGGAAGAGGAATGTTGTTGTTTTCCAAATATTTTGCTACTATGCAATATTTTCTCCGGTGTTACACCTTTTCATAATGAGATTTAACAGAGATTTAAGACTATCTGAACGAAATACACACAGTGTTGTGTGTGTGGTTGGTTCTTAATCGTTGGTACACCAAGCCAAATAAAAGTTATCATTTAAGCTGCTCAGGAATGTTTCCTTAGTTAGGTTAAAATTTTTAAGATTTAAAGTAGCTTCACAGATATCAAAAAAACTAACTTTAAAGATTTTATTCTCAACTTAAATAACACCATTAACTTCTTTGATATTTTAAGAATTGTGTGTGCGAGGTCCTATAACACATTTTTACAAGCTAATCAGTCAACAATAACTTGCTCAATAAATGTTTGTTCAACAACCGCAGATCATTTCTGTAACAACAAAAACCGTACAAAACAAGTGATTCTTTCGCAATGATTTGCAAAATTTCCGAAGCAAGCAAAACTGATAAGAATCTGGCCTAGAATCAGAAAAAATTAGAAGGGAATCCGGGTCGGATAAAGCATTCCACATTCGTGGTGTGCGACTGAAGAAAGAATATCTAGACCTAACAGCACCTTCAATGCTGGGCTCTAGGATAAACTGATGAACATTCCTAGAAGCGCGAGTATTACGGTTTAATTATTTAAGGGGAGGAATGTAACGGGCTATTTCACTAGAACACTGATTATAATAATAGCGATAAAATAGAGAAAGACCCGAAAGATACTTTAGTTTCCAGGTTGCTTCTCAGGCATAAATGAACCGCATATTACCAAAGTTGTCTGATAATTAACAACTTGTTTGAAAATACGATATTTTTCACTAAATAAGTTGCATTCCATTTCAACTAATTAAATACTAACCGATTTTCCTGGATCAATCACTTGATGAACAACACTTTTCTGAGTATTTATTTCACACTTGTTAACTCTGAACAAGCTGTCACTCGTACTGTAAACATTTCGTTAACATTTATGAACTATTTAACAATATTATTCTCTTTTTTTAACTCTTGGATTTATGAAATTTCTCACTTGCTGAAAGTGTCAGAACAATTATAAAAGCTCCCACAGACTTGTTTTTCCCTATTACACAAATTTTTAACACTTGTTAAACAAGCACTTTGTGTATTGTGTGACAGTCCAGTGAAATGATTAATTCACTTTTGCGTTAAATCGGAGTCAAATGAAATGATAGGGGGTATCCCCAGAAATCTCCCAGTTAGTTTTCCCCTCTCATTGTTCATAATAAGTGGTCGCCATTTTGTATTTTGGCATTTTAAGTGTTATTTTCATTATCTCAATAAATATTGGTTTTAGAGAAAAAAGTTTAAATCAAAAATTGTTAAACATACAATTGCCCACAACTTATGTCTACTATCTTTTTTCGAAATCTTGAATATTTAGAAATTTATAAGCTCTCAAAATGAAATGAAATATTTTTGTTTTCATTAGTTTTGTCACAAAATCGAAAAAAATCGTTTAAAATTGGGTGCAGATGGGGAAATAAATACCCGGGAATTAAGTGCACTGTGTAAGAACGTTCACACTTAGCGGGAAATAAAAACAATTTAGTGAAGTACACTTAGGCCCCATACAAGGTGGGAATTTATTACTAAGCCATCTGGGTGATCTTATTTTCATTTAAAAGAAAAGTTAATTCTCACTTCCCTGTTGATTTATTTCTCACTTAGTGATAATTCAGTCCCTCAGTGGACTTAGGAACGTATAGGTAGAGATGGCGGCTACGGGCATCCTTACTCGATATCCCAATTAGCGTTCTCGTGCGCTGTTTTGAAGGAATAGAAATGTGGATAGACCTTCCAGTGGATAATCGCCTATGCCTCAAGTTCGGCTGCAACATCCCAAGCTAGGCAATTTGCTGAATTGCTCAAGACGCATATGATCTGATCCTATTGGGTGATCATCTAGTCTCACATTCGGATGTCGTAATATCTGTAATCTCCGTCTGCTTTCTCAGCAAGACGTATGGTCATGAGAGGAAGTATATACTATACTCATAAGACCAGAAATCTTTCTTGGATTTATTTTGATGAGTGTGATGGTTTATACTTGTGGTTTGGGTGTGCGTTTGAATAATCAATTGGCAGAGATAGGAAAAAAACTCAATAGTATAGCAGTTCGTATCTTAAAACCATCAACACTGTGCCAAACTAGGCAGCTGGTTGACTGCTACTGAAGCGAACACCGACCCAACCGTGTGATCGTCCAGCACTCGTGCACCATGAGTTCCTTTCAAAAACCAATAGCCTGCTTCTTGCTTGCTGTCATAGGAGTTCGGCGAAGAAAATTGTTGCAAAAGAAACCGAAGGCAATACTAGATACATTTCGTCGTGTTTTATGGAAAGAAATCAAATCATTGATCTTCATTTCGAAAAGTTCGTTAAGGTCGTCAAAAAATGCCTTACCAATAGAGTGTTCTCTTATTCTGGCCAAAGCGTGTAATTTACAGATAAAATAAAAGACTGTTTCCTTTTCTTGCTGGTCCCCACAAGTACGACATTGAGTATTGTAGAGGATGCCAAGCTTCGCCGCATGCTCTCTTATTGGTCAGTATCCAGTGCATGTTGCAACGATCCTGGCTATGTCTCGCCTGGGTCTGCATATTAGATCAATAGTTCGAGATTTCTTATAGGTGGGCCAGGAAAGTCTAGTAGCCAAAAAGACCTATATATACTTGGAGGTTCGGGAAATATTTCTGAACCAACACCGCCCTCCATCATTGATCTTATCAGTAAAGATATAGTCTAAGAGCCAACGACATAAAAAGTCAAGTCATTTGTGTAATGTTGAAACCCATACCAATACATAGCTCTGGAAGGGTAAAACCAGTATTACCTTGTCTGCCTGCCCATGCCCTTGACGAAATGGTGTGGGTGGGGGGTTGAAAATGTAGATTTTCTCAAAATTTTTCAGGGATATTATCACTTCAATGAATTTTGTTGAAAATGTAGCATGATGCTCTGTCATTTTCCTTAGTTCTTGATTTTGATGATCGAACAAGTAGATTTCAAGATATAAGCTTTTTAAGCGAACCTTATATTTGTTTTCAACAAAACAAAGTTTCCAAAACAAGTAGATTATGGTTGGATCGTCGGATCATCAAGGTGTTTAGAAGTAAGGAAAATGACGGAGCATCATGATATATTTTCAAAAAAATTCATAGAAGTGATAATACCCCGGATAAAAAATTAAGAAAATCTCAATTTTCAAACCCCCACCACCACCCCTTCGTCAAGGGTATGGGCAGGCAGACAAAGTAATCCTGGTTTTACCCTTTCAAAACTATGTATTGGTATTGGTTTCAACATTACGCAAATGACTTGACTTTTTATGTCGTTGGATCTCGGTCTAATAGTAGTGTGGAAGTCTTTCGTCACTATAAGTCTCAGTGGACTTAGTTTCTGTGGAATTATTTTGCTACAACACTGTTGCATCACCATAAAACTTCAGCGACTTATATAGTTTCGTTAGAATTTCAAAGATGAATATGAATAAAAATGCTAAACAGATGTGATGACCATCAATGATATGGAAATCCTTATCCCTCTTGTATTTCCAAACGACAAATTATTGTGCTTTAATTATTTTTACGTCATTTTACATAAACAAATTATGTTTCGAATCCTTTTTGGAAATAAATCAGTCAAGCAGCAAAATTGAGTTTTAAGACCAATTTTTTTGACTCTGGTCTTCTTCCTTTTTTAACCCGATTCAATCCACTTTCTTTACTATGAATTCTAGATTTAGCTTAAATCCGGTCCGGGACTAACTAGCCCCCAATCAGAGACTTTACCCTGTTTTCTTATAGTTAAGGTCATTAGCGTACACTACACTAGTAGTGTAGGAATTTTTAATGTTTATCTTAGGATTTTTTGTTACCTCCGATAACTGAAACTGACGTTTCGAGCAGTGTAGATATATTTCCTTGAGAATTTAAACTCCATCAAATTGCAAGACCACACATAATGGATTAAGTCTAGAAGATTTGCTTAGGTCTCAAGAGTTTATATCGTATGGTGTCATCATCTTTACGAGTTGAGTTAGGTACGAGTATAACGTCAGCCGGTACATAACAAATGGTTAACAAGGGGCAATGCCATTCTTAATAGATTTGAACAATGCCATTAAATGTTCTTATGTCCTCTATACTCATGTGGGTATATAGGATCTTAGCAAATATGTACAAATATCTATAAGTATATGTAATGTATCTATCTGATGTGTATTTTTGAACCTACTTAGCTCATCTGGGACGAGAAAATCTAAATTAGTGTGGTTTCTCAATGGAGAGAAAAAGGATAAGGCAGTGGCAATGGCAATAGCAAGTGCGGTATACTTTCAGGTAGAGATACATTGTTATTATGCAAATTCTGTAGAAATTGACATTATAAGCCCAAAGGTGCATATAGAACAACATGCTGGCTGGCCCTGGCCTTCTTTCGAAAGGCATTGCTAACCGATTTTCGCCTTAATTAAAACACGTATCTGAACTTTTTCGCCTTAATTAAAACACGTATCTGAACTAAAGTGTACAAATATTTGTTGGTAAATGGTTTTGTTTTGTCTTTTGTCTGTATGACATTATAAACTTTACTTTAGGTAGACCTATAGGTACCTACCCTGTACGAGTCTTTTCTCACTAAAAGGGCAAACGATTCGAAAGTTGTTATGCTGAACAATGTTTGTGTTATATATTTTGTTATTAATCATAAATTGCACTTTGATCTTCTTGGAAGAAAATAATAAACACGATTTTTGTTAAAAAATAAATAGATATACTAGAAAAAAGCTAAAACCCGTTTAAGTGAAATTTAAGTTAAAATTTTAACTAAGCTGGTTTTATTACAAAATTTTCATAGAGCGAGTTTTCACCTCTAAAGTGAATCTCGGAACTTAGATAACTGAACACAAATTTAAGTGAAACAGCACTCGAAAAGGTAGATAGTTGCACATAATTCAACAAAGGGTACCCGGAATATGTGGAATTATATGAGAAATCTTAAATGATTTACTTGAGATCTTCGACTGGATAGTACCAGCCGTAAACGGGTACCTGGACACCCGTTGTTTCGGGTATTGCTGTGACTAATCAGGTCCTGGGTACTCTTTTACCCGAAATATGAATGGGTATTCGGTATTGTGTTGGGTTTCTTGCGGGGATATTTTTGACTTCGAATGGCTGTTTAACACTATAAACGGGTATACACGTTTATCCGGGAATTACACGTTATTGCCGTGACTAATCAGGTCCTGGGTGCCCTGTTATCCGGAACATGAATGGGTACTCGGTATTGTTTTAGTTTTCTACCAGAGATATTTTTGACTTTGACTTGCTATTTTCCACCATAAACGGGTACCCGGATAAACGTTTACTCCGGAATTACACGGTATTTCCGTGACTTACCATGTCCTGGGTACCCTGTTACCCGAAACATGAATGGGTACTCGGTATTGTTTTGGTTTTCTACCAGGTATATTTTTGACTTCAACTTGCTATTTTCCACCATACACGGGTACCCGGATACACGTTTATCTAAGAATTGCACGGTTTTGCCGTGACTAACCAGGTCCTGGGAACCCCGTTATCCGGAACAAGAATTGGTACTCGGTATTGTGTTGGGTTTCTACCGGGGATATTCTTAACTTCGAATGGCTAGTACCCATCACAAACGGTTACCCGGGTCCCGGATACACGTTTATTCGGGTATTACACGGAATTGCCATGACTAACCCGATTGGGGTTTTCTCGATGATTTTTAAGAATTTCGGGCTTACGGAATTTAAGGTTTCCGTGATTTTTTTTTTCTGGAGTTCGGTTTTTTTTGAAATTTCGATTGCGTGATAAAATCTCTACTACGATATGTGGAATATTTTTTTAATTTACGGGATTATAAGTATTCTAATGGATTTTGGGTTTTCTGTAATTCGGGGTAAGTTGATTTTGGGGTTTAATTGGTTAAAGTCTTTTGGGTTTTTATTGGTATTGTCTGTTGGGATATTGGGTTTAAGAAATTATGAGAACCCGTGATTTTGTGTTTTCAGGGCTTCGGGGTTTGAAAGGAAATTTCATTTCCGGACTATGTCCGATTTCCAAAAATTAGATCTGGGTGAAACATTTCAAAACTATCTAGTAAGGCTACGGAAATTCGTGGCTACGGTTTTTCTGAATGATAGAATTTTTTAGAAAAAATAATAGTAAATGGTTGTTTTTATTTTGTAAGTATTACCAGAATTTTCGGTAGTAAAATGTTTATCTGATTTCTGGCAACTGGTAACAAAAACCAAGAAGTTTCATTCTGGTCTTGGTTATCGGGGATATTTTACCAACCAGAAGCCTGATAAAAAATTTAGGTTTTCTAGTAAACTAATATCAGATTTCGTGCTAGAATAAACATCCGATTCCTGGAATGTAGAATTTTATACCTTTTGGAACCTCTCCCAGATAACATAGGCAATAGTAAACATAACTACTCTTACACTTGTGAGCTTGGTGAATCTGGGTTAGATTCTAACAGCTATATTAATAAAAACAGCTCTTAACTCACCTGTAAGTAGGGCTGGCCACGAGACGAGCCTGACTTTTGAGCAACCAAGACGAAACCGAGAGGAGACTGTATATTTGGGCCGAAATTTACAGAGAGTCTAATAAATTAAAAAAATCCAATTATAAAATAAATAAATTGGGTGGCTCGTGAAGAACCAGGGCCTAGTGACTAAAAACTCGCAATCATTCCTGTGTGCGCCTGTCGACAGGAATGGAAAGGACCTACAATTTTATGCCAAATCCGAACGGCTACTCTTAGAGGATTTGTCAATTCCTCGCAAGAGGCAGTAGCCCTGAAAAAAAAAACTTCTTAGTTTTTAGGTGGACGAGGCTGGGAAGCGAACCCAGACCTCCAGCGTGACAGTCGAACGCACTAACCATTACGCTACGGGCTACAACTCCAATTGCAGTTAAATATTTATTTTGTTTTGCACGTATTCAAACTATAATCGAAAATATTTCGTTCCAAAATCAACAGGTTGTCCGGAAATCGAATTTTTCGGAGACGAGACCGAGAAAATCGCCATACTAATTCTGGTGGAGTCGAGTTGGAAGAAGTCTTACAACAACTGGAAATTTTTGCTATCTACTATTACGTTCTGTCCGATTCCTCACTGTTTGGGGTCTGTTGACAACGAAAAATTTTATTTTCCTCACTTTATTTAAATGGGCATTTTAGACGCTTCTATCGTTAACACGAAAATGGACGGGTAACAACTCGTTGATTTCTGACAATAATATGCAATTTAGATATCGTGTACATGCGTATGTAAGTTAGTGTAGAAACTTGAAGATATCAACACCGATAGGTACCTATTGGCTTGCAACCTTGTGGGTTTATTAAATATAGAATGAATATGGTTTATTAAATATAGGATGATAAAAATATCATCTAATAGTGCATTCCAAGATTTGCTATTATTCTTCGTTGATTTATTCAGTGGTTCGATTATTTTTCATATAATTTATATTTCAGTCTTTGGTTTTTTGTACAAGTCATTGAACTTAACGATTTCTTTGACTTCGAGTCTTATCTTATTTGAGTCCAAAATATTCCAATATCTCGTTGTAGTTATGAAAATTGTTCCTTAATGACTTAGGTATTAGAACTTATGTCCCACTGAACTATCAAACTTTTAGGGTACGACAAGGTTTACTCCAAAAATCTCACAGATTAAAAGGTACTAATCATTTCAACTAAATAAGATATGTGTAATCCTATTTCTGACCTCGTGTTACTTAGCAACATTCAAATAAATTCTTTCCCCCCCCCCCCCATCTTAATTATATTGTGATTGACTTTAACAGTACGGGTTGGAATACAAAACGAATAGACAACAAAAAAAAAAAAAATAATAATTGCAAACGTTAAGTATCAACTTTTATATGCCTTTCCGCATTGAGGAACAAAATAAAATAAAATGAAAAAGAAAAAAAGGAAGGAAGGAAATTTCTTCATAATTCATCCCGAATCCGAAACCCTACATCCACTCGACATACATCGCTCTATTATATTGCATAGGAACACATTTTACTATGTAGAGATATCCGCCAGGATGTTGCTGCTCCTTCATCCTCTTCTCATCCTGCTTGTTGGGCTTGCTATATCTGCTTCAACAAACTCTGCTGTTTTATACTGTTTCTCTCTAAATTACTGCCAAGCAAGAAGAAATAAAAGAAACAAAAATAAAAAAAAAAAACAGTGAAAGGCCGATTCCGGTCAACATGCCATTTGCTTTTTGTGTTCGAAAATCTTATGTAACGAAGAGAGTTGAGAGATGGTGTTGGGTTGTTGGCTGAAGGGATGGAGAATTGAATTGAGAAGAATTGTGATGATGAGGGAATAAGAGGAGAAATGAATGGAACAAACCAGACCGGACCGTGTGCCGGACGGAGCCTTAAGTGTAGTGGAACGAAGTTCCTTGTTCAAGTAGCCGTAATGGGATCTTCTCTAGCTTATAATGCATATAAGAGTAAATATAGGTAAGGCTCTTCATCTTCGAGTGGTTACCACATTCATTCTGGCAGGAGCTCCGCATTCTTTATACTTATGTTTACCCTCTTACGATAAATAGATATATGTACCTATATACGTCTAGAGTAAATACACATTACGTAAGTACTATAAGTTAAACATACATAATATCCATATCCTTATAGATAGAAGGATACTTTGTATTCGATGATTCAGATTTGCATGTTTTCACAGATTTTACTCTGAATTCTCGGGACAGCATCAAGGAGCCCAGATCATTGCTATACACGACGAGTAGGTATAATGTTGTCCGGTAGCAGTTGAAATATTTATAAATGATTCATAAGTCATATTGCGCTTGTATACCTGTTTATATTTGTGTATGAATGGATACGCAATTTTTCATACGCATAGCCTAAGGATTATACTTGCTTTATAGCGAATTTCAAGCTCTCCTGTTTTTTAATACCTTTTCTAGCAGATGAAGTGTTAAAAGAAAGGAAAGGGAATGAAAGAAAGGGGACTAGCGTTTTTGTTTTATAACGCAAAATTTTATCTGACGCAGCTGTCAAACTAAGCTGTCAAACTTGTTCGTTAAGTGTAGCTATGTTCCCTAAGTTGGCTAAGTATTGCTTGAACACTTAATAGGGCCTGATCAATTTGATAAACTCATCAAGCAGTTTTGCCTACAACAACTGACTGTGAATTGTAAAAATTTAATATTAATTTTGTACGAAAATCCAAGTTATTTGATACATCGTCAACTGGGATTCCCAAACTCAATAAACGCAAGTCGAAACCGAACAAAACAAAACCACTTGGCTCCAATAATGCGACTGACTAAATTATCTTTCCTTTATACTGAACGCGAATTGTAAGAGTGATGGTTTCAACCGAATTTGTCAAACAAAGTCGAGAGCAAACAAAATCAAATATCAAAATGTTTCGTTAAGTGATCAGTGCTTCCAAAAAACTGGCGGGCAACCTTAGCAATCATCCGAACTCACTAGTGAGAACCATTACTAGCGAGGAAAGATACCTCGAGCCACGATACTTGGATGTGGCAGCACTACTGGACTAAGGAATTATTTTTATCAATGACGACAAGGCAAACAATCCAATTTTACGGGGACACAGCGTCAAACTTCCATCGTGGCTAGAAGAGACCCCTACACCACATTCCACCACAAATAAAACCGGATATGAACAACGCGAGCAATGTTTCGTTAAGTTCACTACAGAGTTGCCAGATGACTTCGTATTATGATTTATGCAGCTTAAAAAAGTTAAGTTTGATTCAACTCTTTGTTGATTTCAGCAATTTCAACCGGATTTCTCAAGCCCAAATAAAACAATGGGCGAGTAAATAAAGTGCTATGAATCTTCGATAAGTTTACTACAGAGCCTTCATTAAGTTTGGTGTTGCTTTGGTAGATAAAATAAATTAATTAACGCTATAAATACAAACCGTATTTTGCTTATTGACAGCGAATTGTTGAAATTCAAGTTAAATTTAAATTAAAACCTTATTTAATTGGGTTTTTTGTGTGAAACACACTCGCAGTTAGGCTGCATAGCTTTCGCTCCGTCATTTATATTATTTATGAATATTTGAATGTTCAACAACCACTTGAGTGGGCTACCACAATTGTATTTGGCTGGAATTATTGCAATTTCATGGCTGCCACACCAATCATCAGATTCCTTATTAGTGGTGCTTAGTCTTTATGTTCAATTTTAATTGTTCAATTTTCAGTTTTAAATAAAAACTTTGATTTGTCTGCTTAATATAGGAGATGATGAACAAGTGATTTATCAAGACTTTTTTCCTTATTAATCAATTAGCCATGACTGTATAGAGTCTAATGAGAATCAAGTTAAAATCCCAATTAAGTAACATGTAGTAATATTCACAATTCTTCGTTAAGTTCTTTTTCGTGAGGTTACTACTTTCTTTTTAATATTCAGCAATCAGCTTCACTAAGTAAATGTGACTTGCATTAAAAATGCACTCAAATTTTATTTCAGTTTCAAATATGAATGCATTCAACGCGGAAAAAGCTAACAATCGGTCGTTCAAAAAGTCAACGAAATGTTTGTTCTTATACAAATTTTAAAATAACCAATTTGATTTTAATTTCACACGCATAAACAATTGTTAAATTAATAATACATAATAATACTCTTAGGAAAGTGAACAAATGTGGAGGAAAACTTAACGAAACCTTGTTTCAATTAATTTCAGTAAATTTTATTTGGAAGAAATTTTATAGGAATATTCTTTTATTGAATTCACGTCATCTAAACTTTTATTATAAACATTCGTAAAATGAAAGTTATCATTGGTCACATTTCACTAAAAACTGACAAATCAGAATTTTCGTTCAGTTTTTCTAGTTTTCTTTGTTTTGTTTGGACAAGCGAAAAGAACTAGATATAACTCTTAAGATAGTGAGTAAGTGTGAGGGGAAAGTTAACGAATTCGTGTTCTAAGTTATTTCAGTTGAACTCTTGTGATGTCTTGTAATTTTATAGACATATTCTTTTTTTAAATTCAAGTCCTATAAACTCTTACTACATCGCCAAATGAAGATTATAATTTTTCTTACACAAACAAAAAATCATATAAATCATAAAAAACTTGACACTTAAGCATTTTTGTTCAGTTTTCTAGTTTTTTTTTTTTCTTGGAAAATCTTCAACGAATGATGTCTTCTCTTGAATACAATAACCTACGAGTCCTTTTACTTGTCCTATTTTCACATAATAAAAATATAAATTACATCCTCATTTTGTCAACGTGTTTACTATACCCATTAAATACATCATATCGCCTTTTGCGTGTATGATGTTATTTGTCTTCGCTTGTGAATGTTGATCCTATCAAAATAATAAATCTACCTACATTATGTACACACTCGACTCGTACATGTTTTAGCTATATAAAGATAAATCAAATATTCACATTTATTGTCATCATTATCATATTGACGAACGTGATATTTGAAAAAAATAGTAGGTATAAAGAAATTCAATTTAACATTTAAACTTGTATACACACCTAAGTACATTTGTTCAATGTAAAAGTATCGGTATTAGGTATATGTATGTATTCCTTATTTCAAATAAGTAAGGACTCTAAACTCAAGGCTTCAACCTCTTGACGTCTTCATTTCAAATGGTGCTTAAGATAAACGTTTTTTTTTTTGCCTTTCTTCACATTTTTTCAGTTATATTCGAAGAAATGAATTTCTTTCAGTTGGAGATTTTGAAGGTTTTCTATTTCATTTTGGATTTTTTTAAATTTTTTTTGGAAAATTGGAATCAATGTTCACTGCTCCTCATTGTCACGGACACACATAAAAAAGGAAATACGTGTAGGCACTTCAGTGTGTTAATGAAAGAGAAGAGAATAAAAAATTCAGTTAAGGTAAATTATTCGGGTTTTTGGGTCTCCTGAATCTGGCTTTCAATCTGTCGTAAATGAAAGAGGTCGATATAAAAACAAAACTATAGTTGGAATAGACTTAAAACTGGATTCCCAGAAGTGGTAAACAAAATTTTAACTGAATCCAGCATTTTTCGGAACTGCCTCCATATTGAAAACTAAAAATGTTGACTTCACACAGTGAATTTTTCTTGATTTTCGAGAAAAATCTTTGTAGAGAAAAATTTAGCAGTTATGTTTTCTGTGTTTATTTATTTTACCGGTTTAACACAAGCACATAACAAAAAAGTATGCTACATAAAGGCATGTTGATAGTCTTACCAAATTTTTTGAAGAAGTCTCCACGCTTTTTTGTATACAGAGTTCATTGCCTGAACCAGTAATTGTGTGGGGAAAAATGACATTTGTGTTTAATTTGTGTTTCTTTTTTGCTTCAAAATTTTCTGTGATTTATTTCTGTTTATTTTGATATTTTTTTTTCAATTTGGAAACTCTCCACGAATATTTTTCCTCTTTTTTTTTAATTGAAAAATTATTTTGAGCCAAAAAATAGTGGAGACTTATCAAAATAATCTGATACAAATATCAGATTTTTTTCGCAATTTGTGAAACTCTCCACAAATATATATCCGCTGTTTATTTTGTAAGCATTGTGCTACTTTGTTGAAGATCTTGACACATTTAGTTTCGCATCCGCAGCGCACTAGGCTTAACAAGAAAACAAAATGCTTACTAAAACAAAGCAGAACAAAATGTTTGGAAAGTTTAAGTTTAGAAATGTAAACCAATAATCGATGTTTATGCTTTAAAAAAAATTAACAATATAAACTCAAATGTCATTTTCCAAAACCCAATTCATTCTACTGGCAAATATTATTCTGTGCGAAAAAAAGAGTGGAGACTTATTTAAATAATCTGATACAATGATCAGATTTTTTTGCAATTTGTGAAACTCTCAATGAATATTAATCCACTATTTTGTTTGTGTTGTTTTGTTGAAGTACTTGAACATTTTTGTTTTGCTTTCACAGCAAATTTATCTTAACAAGACAAGATAATGAAGGGCTTACAAAAACAAAACCGAGCAAACAAAAAACTGTTAACAAAGCAGACATCAATCCTTGAATGAAATTAGCAATACAAATTCAAGTTCTATTATTCTACAGTAAATACATTTGACGACAAAAACTAATCCGTCCAATAAAAGAGCTGAGACTTATCCAATTAAGGTGATACAATGATCAATTTCAACAACAGGACAAGTAGAGTTAAATTTATTTGAACATTTCAATAATATCTGGATCCGAAGGAAAAACAATAAACTTAGAATGATAGATAACCAGATGTCAAACCAACCATGTATACGTAAAGGCCGTGCCTTTGTCAGAGTGAAGATGCCCTCACTTGGTCAATCAGTTTAAGAGCTGTTCATGAGACCGAGACCGACTAAACTCAGTGAAATAACCCAAGTACTGTCCCGATTTTTTAAATTTTATAAAAAGACGTAGAATATAGAGTCGTCTCAAGTTCGTGACGTTTTGCTGACTATAACTATAACTACTTTTCTCAGGAGGCTACCTAGTTTCACACTATATTGTAGTTGAGCTCTTCTTACAGCTTCGATTTGCATGCACTAGCGTAGTTGCAGGCTTTATCTTCTACTTGTTTACTAAGTTCTTCGGACGTTGATGTGGAGATTGTTTTTTAATAGATTTTCCGTGCTAGAGCATTCATCTTCTTCAATCCTTTAATGACCAAGCAAGCTAATTGTTTGACTTTAACTTTTATTCTTTTGACTGAACGATGACCACCGAACAGTTTGTTGTTAAGCTTTTTCACTGCTCGACTCTTATACAAACAGGATGAA
Organism: Melangyna quadrimaculata; assembly: GCA_949320155.1. Taxonomy (NCBI): domain Eukaryota; kingdom Metazoa; phylum Arthropoda; class Insecta; order Diptera; family Syrphidae; genus Melangyna; species Melangyna quadrimaculata. The sequence continues at coordinate 148,364,114 of OX439485.1, read as the reverse complement.
AAGTCTCCAGCTGCATAGGCAGATAGAATTCCTTCAGAGTTTGGACCCTTTAGTCTTCCATCTTTTGAAGAATCACATCTGAACAAAATATGAATCCGCAAATTGACGGATCAAATCATCTAAGAATGCATAGACACAACTACTTTTTTTCGTAATAAGTGTAAGTGGTCAGTGCTATTGTGGACAATCCCCCTCTCCCTGGCCTTCGTTAGACTAGTGCCTAATCTATGCATGCCGCGCTACGTTGCTGTACCCTCGACGACCTCAATGATCTGCCCGTGGGATTGTCTACTGTTCTCTTAAATGTCGGCTTCTATTTTCTTTCAATATCAATTACATCAGCTATTAAATCGACGTTGATGGAGTCAACAGTCAAGAAATGCTATTAAGGTTAGACCGCACACAACTGCAGCGGAACAACACTTCACGACGCGGCAACACATTATTTGTATGAAATTCTATGAGCTATATCGCACTAAGCGGCAACTGAACTTCATAAAATTTCATACAAATTATTATGAATCGCAGTTCCGCTGCAGTGCAGTTCCGCCTAGTGCGGTCTAACCTTTATAGTGACGAATTCGAGATTAAGTCCAAAAGCATTTTCCTTTTCTTTTCAGAACAAGAAACGTCATTCTGACACTTCTGCAGCCCCAGAATTCTCCTTACACAATTCCTGAAGTTCAGAATATCAGTTTTCCAATAATTTCTTCATCACCCTGTACAGCAACTCATTATCTTTTTTGCCTCTATTTTAATGATAAGGTAAATTAATTCAAAAACCTTCTTAAAGTATTTGCATATACAGAAATACCTCATACAGATAACGCTTAAAGGATGACAAATACACCCATGTTAACCTACTGCACCAAGTCAACCACTTTTACCTATACAACTCTGTCGAAGAAAATAATTATCCTTGCTTCTAAGCAAGTTTTCTATGATGCGCTTAGTACCTATACCTAGGTACTAAGCGCATCATAGAAAACTTGCGTTTTCTATTTAAAATAAAACGTCAACGCTGTGCCGCAGGAAAAGAAGAACCACATGTGCATTGGGTTGGAATTAAAATGGAAATTTATACGTATGTTCTTCTTTTCCTTCCTTTAATTAAACGACATTCTCAATATCATAGTTGATGAGAACTATACAACAGCGGAAATACCTTCCTCTCATATCTTTCGACGAAGCTATTAGTTTTTATTTTTTATTTTTTTTTTAATCTTGGTTTCGAAGGAGAAAAGAACATCTTGCTTCAAACATGACAAGAAATTAATCCTGCTGCCTGAAGTGAACACATAGTCAAGATGTTGGTACATAACATACCCCCAACTTAAATTTAACGCTTGGTAGATTTATGTTAAACACATGAGATTGTTTTCAAGAAATTACTGAAATAACTTAAAAACTATTAAGATTCGTTGACAATATCGTCTGAATTTGCTTAAGTGACTTTTTAAAAAGGAAGAGGAACGAATATAGTAGTTGAAATACCCTCCTACAGTCTAAATTCCTATTAATAAACGCAAATTAAACATGAATTATCTTTAATTCAGTGATTTGAGTGCAAAATCCTTATTAATAAAGCAAAATAAAAGTTAATTAATGCTTAATTATCGAATGCAGTTCCATCTGAAAGTCCAATTGGGAAACACTCCACCAAGCTGAGTCCGTATAAGGAGATTTATAGGGAATAACGGTGTCTATCGGAAATAAATGTGTCTATAGTTTCGTCAAAAAACAGCTTATAAGTGGAGTATAAATGCAGAAACGCTTAGAAAGCACGGAAGATAAAATATGAAAAACATTTTTGTAGTTAATTCAGAGTAAATTCGAGTTTAACTTCAACCCCGCACTGAAAAACTGGCCTTTAGTCTGAGTGACATGCAAAATAGGCACACAAATCATCTGTCATTTTGTTCTTAAATTTAATAACACTACAAAAAAGAAACACCCTTTAATTCCATACATACATTAAATTGACTTATTTGACATGTGCATGTGTTTGTTAGTAGATACCTATTTAAATGAAGACATAGCTTTAAGAATATTGTACATACATACATATGTACTATGTACATATGTATATCTATTAAACCCATGTATATGTTATTATGTGTTTATGGAAAATTTATTCGATCTCGAAATTCGATTTGGTTTGCATAAATCATTTGTCATTAACGTCATTATTATTCGATTTAGGGTTTTGGGGCTAAATCATTGGGCACAAGCACACACAAAAAATAACATACGTTTCTGCATAATCACAAGACTTGATTGTGGATTTATGTACGTTTGAATTAGCATTGATGAAAGTGCTTTTATGTAGATTTAATTTGATTTATAAGCCGAGAGGGTACCAACCTAATTATGTAGGTATACATTTTATATAAATATGAAGTATATGTATACGACGAGGTATATCAAGTTCTTATATTTTTTTTTATTTTTAAATATTCAAAAATAAATAAATAAAACTTTTGTCAAGTCATTTGAATTTAGAAAAAAAGCTAATGGATTAACAGACTGTTTGACGTTAATTTTTTTATTTTAAATTTGTTCGTTTTTTTTTTTTTTTAAGTTAATAAGATTGTTGGTTGGGAGGTTAACTTTGAATTTGATTTGTTATCTTAAAGGTGAAAGGGTTTTAAGTATATGTAGGTATATATATAGAAGTAGAATAAATTTAAATTGTGCTTGAGGATAAAATCGAAGTTTTAGGAACTTTGATGTTTTTTGTTGTCATGTTAGAATCTGATAAAAATTTTGTCAACTTGTCATATGAATCTGGTATAAGACAGCTATACAACTCTAACAAAGTTGGTGAACATTGTTCTTTGTTCTCTAAGAGCTGTCTAGTGTCTATGGCTAACCAAGACAACTGCAAGCGTTTTGGTGGGATAAATTTGTGACTTACTCATCAGTTGTATTTTAATCAATTGAATATTGAATGAATGAATGAATGAATATGGGTATGGGGTTTTGCACTGTGACCTAAGGATCTATTGTGCCCCCTACTGGAGTTGGATGAGGGTAGACATCTTACAACTCTTCCCCCAAATTTATTTCTCTTAGAAATTAAAGTATTTGGAGTACATTCAGAGATGGTAAATCACTCTCTTCCACCTGGTAACGTCCCAGGTGTTTGTGTCTTTGGTGCACAAGTGCATCATATTTGCCTAGAATGTGGTCCGGTGTTTCCTTATCGATATCGCAGAATCTACATGTGGCACGGCTTACTAAGCCGAGAATGCTAAGATGTCGTTTTAGTTTGCAGTGTCTAGTGAGGAGACCTGTTATTTTTTTTAGGTTGTTCCTACTTAAGCTGATACAGTTTAAAAACCGCTCTTGGTTGTAGTTCCCAAGTAGTAGTTTAGCCTGTCTCAGCCCTAGTAGTTCATTCAAATTTTTGGATCTAATAGACTCTTCTTCTTCTTTGATTTTATTTTTAATCACATTTTCACCTATTTCGCTATAGGGCTCAGTCCCCGTTAAGGGGGACATTGCACCTGTTTTTGCTAAGGAATCCGCTTCTTCATTGCCCTGGATACCGAAGTGGCTAGGTACCCAATGAAGAGTGACTTTATTGTACTTGCCGAGTTCATTTAACCTGCTTTCACATTCCCACACCAATTTAGAACTAATGGTATATGAGCTTAGTGCTTTGAGTACAGCTTGGCTGTCCGACATAATGGCAATGTGTTGGTTTTTGTATTTTCTTTCGAGATTTCGATCTGCACATTTCCCTATTGCGTGTACTTCCGCTTGGAAAATGCTAGAAGACTGACCCATCGGTATAGAAATTTTGGTTCTAGGCCCAAAAATTCCTGCACCAGTCCCTTCGTTCGTTCGCGATCCATCAGTGTACCACTTGATGGCGTTTGCTTCAAGGGAGTAGTTACCGGTTTCCCCTACCCACTCTTTCTTGCTACTTAACTCTATTTGAAAATTTGTCTCGAAGTTAAATTTTCTAATCATGCCATCTCTTTGAATGTCAGTAAGGTTTTTAACTGAAGACTTCGGAATGCTAGCTCTTTCTCTGAGTCCTATACGTTTACCGGTCCCAGTTCCCTCTTTGGAAAATCTCGAAATGGTTCCCTTCGCAGCACTTTCAATAACCTCGTGTATAGGAGATAGATGGAGGATAACCTCCATTGCTGATGTAGGGCAAGTACTCATTGCTCCCGTTATACATAAACATGCGAGCCTTTGGACTTTTCCTAGGGCTTTCCTAGTTGTTAAGAGTTCGGCTCGTTTGTGCCATGCAACCGCACCATATGTAATGATGGGTCTTACTATCATGGTGTACATCCATCTAAGGATGTGTGGCTTGCAACCCCAAGATTTCCATGCAAGTCTCTTGCATATCATGAGGGCCTTTGTGGCTTTCCCGACAGTTATTTCTAAATGTTTGTTCCAGAGGAGTTTGCTATCTAGTGTTATTCCTAGGTATTTTACCTCCCTCTTCGTTTCGATTACTTCACCAGCTAACCGGATAGGTTTCATGCATGGTAGAAGTCTTTTCTTGGTAAATGGTACAATCGTAGTTTTTGAAGGATTGATGTTTAGTCCTACTGATATACGCTATTTCCTTGTGATTGCTAACCCTCTTTGGATTATATCGCATAGAGTTTCTTCAAACTTCCCTAGGGCTGTGATTACAATACCATCGGCAAAGCCAATACCGCGTATGCCTTGGGCGGTTAGATTACAAGACTCCACAGCAAGGGTGATAGAACCCCTCCCTGAGGACAACCTCTTGTGGTGATTATGCCCTGTGTATTCGTTCTGTTAGTGCCTCTGCTGCTCTGGTACCTTACATTTCTTTAATCCATCTGGTTATGGTGATGGGAACACGCTTCCTTTCAAGATGCCTTGTTAACTGAGACATGAGAGGTGTTTTCAAAAGCTCCTTCTATAACTAGGAATGCGGCTAATGCCGTTTCCTTAGCGTCTAGGGCTTTTTGTAAGGTTTTCGTGAGTTCGAACAGAGCAGTTTCTGTAGATCTAACTTCTCTGTAAGCATGTTGTCGCCGATTGAGAGGCCTATTTATTAAAACTTCTGATCTAATGAAGTTGTCTATAATTTTCTCTAAAGTTTTCAGTAAAAAGGATGTTAAGCTTATTGGCCTGAAAGACTTTGGATGGGTTGTATCCTTTTTCCCGATTTTTGGAATAAAGATTACTTTAGCCCTTCTCCATAGACTTGGTATATACCCAAGAGCAATGCTACTTCAATGAATGCTAATAAGATGAGGCAAAAGATCTTCTTTACCCCTTTTGCAGGAGACCTGGGAAAATACCATCTACGCCTGGTGATTTAAAAGGTTGAAAGGTACTAATTGCCCAATCTATCCTTTTACTTGAGAAGATAGTTGTAGCTATCTTTCGCAGTCTTCTCTGTTTGGTCTGAGAGGTATTCTCTCTGTCGAGTTTCCTACTAAAGGTAGGCTACCTGGAAAGTGTGTGTTAAGAAGCAGAGATAATCTCTGCTCTTCGTTTTCAGTGAAATTTCCATCATCATACCGAAGTGCTAATGATGTAATTGTCTTTTTTTTTACAAGAGCTTTGTGTAGTCTTGCCGCAGCAGGGGTAGAAGAAATACCCTCACAGAAAGATGTAAAACTATTTCTCCTGGCTTTTCTTAACTCTTTGTTGTACTTAGTCAATTCTGTGGAGTAATTTTGCCATTCCCTGGTTCTTTTTGCCTAATTGAAGAGTTTTCTTACCCTGGATCTTAGTTTTGAAAGATGTTTGTTCCACCATGGAGCGTCTTTCTGTCTTGTTTTTGGCTTAAGTAGGCAACTTCAAATGCCTCCAGTATGGCACCACTTAAATCATTAACTGAAGTTTCTAATTCTAGGTGACTATTTGTCGTACTTACCGAGCCCACATGTTCTAAGTTGGACCTTAGGACAGTTTTATACAGGTCCCAGTTTGTTTTCTTAGGGTTCCTTTCACAGGTGTTCTCTGTGAAAAGGCCTTCTAAGGTAAACACTATAATTCTGTGGTCAGACATTGATGGTTCATTGGATACTCTCCAATCCCTTATTAGACAGCCTATGTTGTCTAATAAGGGATTGGAGAGTATAATTGAATATTCCAAATACTATACCTTTTTTTCAATATTACAATTTAAGAACTATACCTTTCTAAAGCCAAGATTAGACCATATAAATAGTCACCTAGTAAGAAAATGTAAATCAATACTGAAACTCTTCACAGGGTGATTCGCATACAATGCGAACAGAAATACTTGAGCGAGTAAATGGGGTCGGAAGAAATACAAAATCGGAAAAACGACGGAACAATTTGATAAAAAAAAATGACTTTAAATAAAAAAATTATCTATTATATAAAAGAGAAATATCGTCCGTGTGTGCGCGCATAACTCGAGAACGAATCGTTCGATTTTCACGGTTTTAGGCTTGATGCATTCGTATTGACCCAAGGAAGAACATAGGACACTGTAGAAAAATCCCGAAAAATTTTCAGGAAAATAGGAAATCAGGGATCATTCTCTTTTTAATTCATATCTCGAGAACGGTGTCTTCGATTTTCACGATTAAAGGCTTGATGGATTCGTATTGGCTCAAGAAAGGACAAAGGACACTAGAGGAAAATCCCGGAAAATTCCCAAGAAAATTGGCAAACAGGGAACATCCAGTTTTTAATGCATAACTCAAGAACGGTTACTTCGATTTTTACGACTTAGGGCTTGATAAAATCGTATTAGTTCAAGGAAGTGCATAGAAAACTGGAAGAAAATCCCCTAAAATTTCCAGAAAAAAAATCCGGGAACATCTGGTTTTTAGTGCATAACTCGAGAACGGTTACTTTGACTTTCACGATTTAGGCCTTGATAAATTCGTATTGGCCCCAGGAAGGGCCTGAGAGCATCGGTTTTATTGCAATACGTGTAGAAATTGCAATTAAAAACAAACATGCGAGTCGCTTTACGAAATGACCAGTTCGCTGCAGATTTCTCCAGTCAATTTATTGGCGATGGGCAATGGCGTGATACCAGTGGACTTAGTCACCGGCCTTATTGAATTTCCACCGAATTTTTGTTACTTTACAACAACGCCGGAAGAGCGAATGTTTTTCCGAATTTCACTCAAAATTATGTTAACCATGATTGGCTGAGTTCACGCGCGGATTGGTTGCGAAAAATAAGAATGTCTATCATTTGCATTTCGTCATTTAAAATCAAATCGTCAGTGAGTTAATTTATTCAAATCCGTGGACTCAGTGATGGATGAAAACAAAGCCACCAACTATCCCACGGAATTTTTGAATTATTTGGATGTTCCGGGATTTTCACCACACAATTTAAAATTGAAAATTGAAGTAAAAATTTTGCTGCGCAACCTCAATGCACCAAAACTTTGTAACGGAACGCGTTTGATTGTGAAGTACATCAAATCAAATCTTTTATTCAAGTCACGATTTTGAAGGGAAAATTCAAAGGCGAAGATGTTCTCATTCCACTAATTCCGCTTATTCCGAACGATTTGCCATTCGTTTTTAAGTGTCTTCAGTTTCCAGTGCGTCTCGCTTTTACTATGATAATTGACAATCAATAAGTCGGACAATTGCTGGATGTTTGTGGCATCAATCTTGAATTCCCATGTTTCTTACATTTACAGTTGTATGTGGCGTGCTCATGTTTCGACAAACTTACCACTTTGTTCGTGTACGCGCCTGAATATAAAACGAAAAATGTTTTTTACCATTAAAGCTCTTCAGTAAAGAAGCTGAAGGTTGGCCGACACGCCAATCATTTTGGTTTCCTTGGAACACATCGACATTGCTAATTTCAATTGACCGATCCGAATTACATGAAACATCATTGTATATCATGCTGGGAATTATTATTTTCTGTACATAAATGAATTTAGGCGGAACGAAGTTCGCCGGGTCAGCTAGTATTATTTAAAACCAACGGCATCAATAAAAATATTATGCTTGATATGCATATACAGTTTTTTTTATAGCCAGGCTTCCATTCTTTTTTTTTTTTAATCAAATTGTTTTAGTGAATTGGGTTTGAAAAATTAGTTTCTAAATTTAAAATATTGAAATAAAATTATTTTTTTAGCTGTTTTTTTTTTTTTAAATGTTGCGTAGTTATGTTTTGAGTTTTTCTCTTAAATGCTCTTGTATTAGTTTTAAATCGAGCTCTGAAAACAAGATGGTTGTAGATCTTTTACCTTTCAAAATATTGAAAAAAAAAAAATGATGGTGATGGAATTTGGATTCTTTATTTTTTTAATATTTTGTATTAACTAAAGTGTATTATGAGTGTATTTATGCTCAGTTTTCCATTGAAAAGTACCTTGAGATCATGTACCTACCATATGCAGAGATTGTATCCAAGTATTTTTTCCGTTCGATGGACAACAATCCCCCCCCCCCAAAAAAAAAAAACATCCTTCCCGACAAAGTATTATACAGACTCTATTGATTCTTCATGGTTCTTCAGTCTTATGGTTATAAAGGGTTATAAAGGGATCTAACGTTTTTTTTTAAACTAGTGCTTATTTCGTGAATGGTAACACTTAGCTCATGTCTGATTTGACAGATAATTAGTTTAATCCTTCCGCTGAACGCATATGGTTGTGTAAACGCTTGAACAACGCTGGAAAATATTGCGACATTACTTTGCCGATTTTGCCAAAAAAATCATGTTTTCAGATGAAGCTCATTTTGATCTTGGCGGCTATGTAAACAAGCAAAATTGTCGCATTTGGGACACAAAAAACTCGCACGCATACATTGAAAAGCCGATACACCCAAAACGAGCCACTGTTTGGTGCGGATTTTGGTCCAGAGGCATAATTGGGCCATTTTTCTTCAACTGAGCAAGGAGTGGCCGTTACAGTCAATGGCGATCGTTATCGGGCCACGTTGAACGAATTTTTGTTCACAAAAATTGAAGAGGAGGATATTGGCAACATTTGGTTTCAACAGGACGGCGCTACGTGCCACACAGCCGAAGCTACACTCGATGTTGATGATGCATGTTCAAAAAAAAAAAAATATTTGGCGGACCCTTTATAACGTTTTCACGAACTTTAATGACGGAAGGAATTTTTTCGAAGGATTTTGTGAAACTCGTACTTCGATTTGTTGAAGAATGAACAAAAAAAAAAAAAAAAAAACAGAATGTCTGGGAATGTTGCACTTTAGTTGGAAGCAGTTCTCTAATTTTTTTAGTTCTAAGTCCCAACTATTAAAATCGTTTATCTAGCGCCTTCCGATAAAAAAAATATAATTTTTTTTTAGGAAATATTAAAAGAGAAAAACAAAACAGTGGTCCAACTCCTCAAAATTGTTATTCACAAAATAAATGCTTGTGTGACCCCACACCCAAGACTCCATACTGTCTCCGATTCTCTTCCTTTTATTACTGATCTCTTGTCTGTTAGGTTTGGTTCCGTTTGGTGGTGATGCGGAAAGCCAAATCATCTCGCTCGGATCTCATAGTATCCATTGTGTTACCCAGGGTTTGTTTAGGGTAGGAAAAGGGTGAGGAAAGGATGGAGTAAAAGATTCTGTTAGATGAGCCTCCCCGAACTTTTCCGAATTCCGTATGAATTGCAGGATGTTCCGTAGTGACAGAGACGAGGTGTCGTCCAGTTCGTCGAAACAGTATTCTCCGAGGGCTGTTGTTTTGGTTCTAGCTAGGCTAAAGGGTATTCACGAAGAAAGTGAGAAGCGCCATCCTCCGCCTCTTCATTATCATACCAATTCTTCATGCCAATTCCCTTTAAGTGGGCTCCCATTGAGTTATGACCCTATGGGATTTCAGACCAGAGGGACAGCTTAGCGTAAGGTACTACTGTTTTTTTTTTTTTTTTGAAATATCCAGCCAAAGATTTCTCGTAACCCGACAAGAGTGTCAATTAGTGACCACCTATAGTTTGCGGCTTCGAGGAAGCCTTGGCGAATTCTGCATTTTTCCAAGATCAGTGGCATCAGCACTGACGATTCGGTTTGACTCGGACCCTTGGATAAACTCTTGTCTGTAACTTCTAATCCATTTCATTATTTCACTGACTAGGAGATACAAGACTAGGATATGCAAGACATTTTTGTCCTCTTCTGATCTGGGGACCATATATTAGGAATACATCCGCCCAAAACTTAAGTATAATTCCCATATAACACCCATGCGAAAACGGCCACTACAATACCTACAATTTGAAAATAAATCATCCGCGAATTATACCCCGGCTATTATCAGTTTGGGGCCAATTAAAAGTCTGTCACTTATATTCGAGTCAGAACCTTTCGATTGGAATACATTTCAAACGGTTTCCTCCAAAATTCCATTACATATACAAATAAAATAAAAATAACTCGCTATTTATTACGTGCCTTCCAGCTGTTGGGTGAAACTCAAGACGTGTTTTTTATATATTAATTCTCTGGTAGTGAAAACCTTCCAATTCCGAAAAATGTTGGTACATATACACCACATATCTAAGAATTTCAATAAAAACGCGTCAACTTAGACGTCTGTCATCTCAGACTCAGGGAGTCGATGGCTTTCGGATATGACCGATATCAGGTCGGTTCGTAAAAGTCTTAAAAAAAACGTGTTTCCGGGAACGTTTGTCTGGGTTTTGGGGCCACTTAGACGTCTAACGAAACCATATTTGCAATCAGGGAGTTGAGAACGTCAAATTGTTATACATTCAAATTGTTTTCCAGCGGATTCGTATTTTCAGAAAAATTGTATTTTCTTGCACTTTTTCTAGGTAACAAGGTTTGCTGACAGAAGAACGTCTTCCCTACTATTAACACCTTCATCAGGACTACTTGTAGCGTTAATATCTTTTGGTTTACCTTTACGCCAAAAATCTGCTGCCAGATCTTAGACTATATACTACGGTCCTACCTAGCCTATACGTTACGTGAGTATTGGAATTTACAATTCAATCAGTTTATTCTCATGTGAAACATTGAAATAAAGAAGTGGATTGAATCAGGAATACCCTCCTTCCCCCTTCTTCCGCCACTAGCTGACGACTTTTTTTTTGCCTCTTCTATGAAGTGTCTTCAATTTTTCTTATACATTTCTGTAGTTGTAAATTTTTTTACAAAATTTTGTTTAAATATATTGGTCTGAGTAAAAAGTAGAATCTTATGAGCTACAATTTGTACATTCGCATTTTTCAAAAAACATCCATTAAAAAAGAACTTAATTTTAATACCACCTTCCGAGTGAAAAAAATGCTTATCTAGTACAAATTAAGGTTATTTTTCATGGACTGGTTCAGATATACATATGTAGAGTACAAAAATAAAACTCTCCACCAAAATTAGGTTTTTTCGCAATTATTTTTTTAGAGTTTTGCTATTTTTTTTTTTTTTTGCCTAATTTGCCTGCGGGCTCTATTTGTCAACTTGAATATAAAAGATTCTCTTCCATATCGGGTAAAAAACAGAAAAGATGAGACCACTAACCAATTAGACCAATGAAACACCCTGTATAAGGGGATGTTTCAGAAATAAATCACAAAATGAAACTTCGAGAGTTCCTTCATGTGGACGTTTTAATGTTTCATTTTTAAGTTCATGTTACATCTACGTGTGTGTGTGTGTGCGTATTTAATGCCCATTAAAACCCATATATAACTTAGCTTTGTATGTTTTCGCTTTGGATGAAGATGCGTATGCCATAGAACACTAAAAAATTGAGGTCAAAAGTAAAAAGTTCTATTAAACTTGCAGTAAATGAAATTATAACCTCGTTTTATAGCACATAAGAACCAGGTTGGTAGTTTGTTTTGTTTTTAAATAATTTATAAACAAAAATTCATTCAGTGTTAATGAGCTGTGGACATAAAATTATGTTGCAGGTAAAAAACATTCATTTTTGAAGCCTTTTGTTCCATCAAGTAGATAAGGCAAATTCGTACAAAAGAAGGTGAAATTTTAGGGCAGATAAGTCATAAGAATGTGTGTGCTTACTAACCTTAGAAAACCTACGAAATTTTAACGTCAAAAACTTCAAAAACTATAAATCATAAATTAAAATTAGCCTTAAGACTAAATGGCGGCTCTAAAGCTATAAGTCTGTCAAGATGAAAACGCCTAAACGGAAACTTATAAATCTATCGATGCTGAAGTTTTTTTAATGATTTACATAGAAATTTCCCTTGTGATAATAGATACAATCTTCTCGGACCTTAAATCTATTAAAACCTTAATTGTCTTCTATAATATAGCCAACTTTGGCTTTTAACGCCTTCTGGCTATGGAATAAGGTACTTATAAATGTTGCCAAGAAAAACAAATACTCAGCAATTATTTAAAAAAAAAAGAAAAAATAAACAATATGGCCAAATAATGAATTATCCTGCAATAAATAAGACTAAGTGTCAAAACATATAACCATCAATCTAACGATCCTTTCTTCTAACCCATTTCACTCTTCTTCTCCTGACGGTTTTTGTATATATTTCTGTTGTTGTTGCTGCTGCTTCTTCTACTGCTATACTGCTGCAAGAGTGTAACAACCATCTTTCAACTAAAATTTGATTTATATCCTCATTTGGCAACACACACTCTGCTTTTTATAGCGAAAATATATACGAGTATAATTTCTGTTTTCGTTCGTCTCTTTTGGGCCAGAATATTTATTATGATGGTCTCTAGTTGGCTGATATGGCAAGCTAGCTGGTTGGTTTGGTTTGGTTGGCTTCGGTTGGTTTCGGCTCATGTCCTTTCACGGCCCGTTAATATCCATATCCTTTCAGCAGACCGTTTCTGACACTAAGTGATTCTTACTTTACCATCATCTTTTTTTTCCTCATTCTTTTCTGCTGATTTTTTTTTTCTCTCAAAACGCAGTTAACAAAAATGAAGGAAAATGAAAACACTTGAGGTAGTATAGGTATCTTTTACATCCTACCTACTCATTCCACATCATGGATATTATGTTATGCCCCATGCCCATGTCCTGATTTATTGCAACTCAATTATATCGGAATGTCACCACATACGTTTCGTTATACTTGAACCAAAAAAAAAAAACATAAAAAAGCCTTTTTTTCGACCATTATATTCTTAATTTCTTTGTTCAATAAAAAAAAACCTACCCTACCATATAGGGCCAATAACAAAGAATCCTCTCCTCTGATGATGCGATGGCGATGGGGTGATTTAACAATTTTTCATTCCATCAGCCATCACAGCACATAATTTATTGAAGTTCCTTTAGGTATTTTTAAACGATCAAAATAAAAATGCCAAAAAGGAGTTGTTTCATTATGGGCGTGCGTCGTTGGTGGGAGGAGTAGGTACTGGTATATTTCTCCTTCAAATTGAAAAGAAAAATGGCTATCAAACAAAAGGTCCCCCAGAACATGATTTTCAGAATGAAAACTCATTACTTTATTTAAAAAAAAAAATATTAAATAAATATAAAAAAATTCGGTGGTAAAATTCAATGGGGAGTTTTTTTTTGTATTTTGTCAAAATGTATGTTGTTCCATTTAATTTATTATTACAATATATATTTTATATTTTTTTCTGAAGGTATAAAACCTACTCAACGCTAAAGATATTGGTAATATAGGGTTTGGATTGTAAAAATAAAAGGCTTCATCGACTGGCGCTGCGTTCATTGGCCTTGTATGAAAATACATTTTACACGCACAATTTGTAAGAGAGACTTTTTGTTGAGACAACAACGAACGTAACGAAATAAAATGCATTGAACAAGTATAAGGAAAATTGTATAATTCGAAGCTTGTTTGTGTTTTCAAAAATCATGCAATACCCTATTATACAAAATGCGTGTTGAGACAGAAACCTTTCCTTCTAGGTACTTAACAGGTTTTTTCTGGAGTCTCAAATAAATTTAAAAACCTCCAAGTTTTTATTATGTATTAAGTAAAGTTGGATAAACTAAGACACACAATAAAAATATATGTATGTTGTTAAAATAATTAAAGAGATCGTGAGACGTTTTTGGTGATCGGAACCTTAATTTGTAGAAAAAAGATGTTATTTTAAAGCTTTGATATGCGTTGAGCTCAGATAGGTCTTATGCTTTATATCATAAAATAGCTTCTTGTGAATAAGATAACAATAGTTTTTGCATTTTAATGGAATGATCTTATAAGTTTAGGTTTATAATTAAATTAAGTTTTATAATTAAATAGAATTAAGTATTAATTTCCGATTATTTTGTTAGATCAAGAGTTAATAATGCTTGGGAAATTTGTGTCTATCATTTTCGTTATTTAATTTTTCCATTAGAAATTTAAGGACACAACAATTGTTTAGTTTGTCACGCAATATCTCAGAAAGTATTAAATAGATTCAATGCTAGGTTTCCACTTGTCATTTACCAAACTGACGAAAGATCTATTTTTGCGTCTTTTAACAAAATGGCAAGTGGAAAAACCCTAAAATTGCTTGTATTTGAACTGGCAATCTCTGTTTGTCAATGAAAGACAACGAATTTCTAAAACAAGTGAAAATAATTAAATTGACCAACGAAATACCACTTTGTCTTTGAAAGACAAAGAAAATGTTTGTCCAACTTGTTTTATCCTTTGTCAATGAAAGCCACTGATTTAACAGCTATAAAGTTTAAATAGAAGTGAATTTTTGTTCAAATTGAAGTTATTTTTTGTAATTTGGTAAAAGAAAATTAATTCCGTAAAATGAGTGACCAGAATATAAGTTATCCCTATTCAGAAGGTGAGAATATTTTAGAAGCTAAAAAAATGCGTTAGGGAGTCTACTCCTGGAGTGGACAACGGAGATGACCTGAACTTTAATTTAAAAAGTGCTGCAGTTCAATAAGTCAGGAGTGACCCGATCTTAAACGTAAGAAGTGCTTCAATAAATCAATAAAAGTTTTTTTACTACATTTTTAATTTTTTTTTAAATAAAAGCGGTAAGCGGAAATAAATGAAAACTCGAAGAGTATATTTGCATTTTAATATTTGATTTTTGATAACAGAATATTTTTTTTTTAATATATGTAGGTGTAGTAGGTACTGATAGGATAATAAGCTCTTGCAAAACTGCAAATAACTTTTTTTCTTTATGAATCTTTATCTGCTTTATAAAAAAAAAAAAAGGATTCGGCATAAAATTGTAGGTCCCTTCCATTTCTGTCGAAAGGCGCACACAGGAATGGTTGCGAGTTGTTAGTCACTAGGCCCTGGTTCTTCATGAGCCGTTGTGCCACCCGATTTTTATTCACCACACAAAATCGAAATCCCGCTTTTCCAAATTAAGAGTTCTTATAGGTGATAATTATAAGTATATGTAAATTATAAGCTCGAAAAATCCATCTCGCTATTGCTTACTTCATTGCAAACATACGATATTCAATTTTCAAATACCTAATGTTCAAGGTGTTCAGAAACACACAGAATAAGCCAACACACCCTATGAGTATCGTAAGAAACCTTGAATATTTGTAAAACAGCAAGAAAGACCCAGAAAAATAGGTAGGAATATGTACGAGTACCTACTACACAAGAACACAACAATTAAATATCTGCTGTTGGCTGGTTTATGGTAAAAGATCAGCTTTCCACACATAGGTACCTACATATAAACCGGGAAAAGAGTAACTCGAAACCAGTTAAAACGGTTTTTTTTTTGTAGCAAAAGATTATATTATGCTGAGGTTATGGACAAAAAGAGCATAAAATGGTGTAGCTTCCATATATACCTACTTAGTTAATGTAATTTTAAAAAGACGACAAAAAAGAAGAAAAAATAAACTAAAAAACCAAAAGAGAACATAAGAAAAAGAATGCTTTACGATGACGACGTTTTTCGTTTTTGTTTTCTCTCGTCAAGTTTATTGTTTTATTTTATTTTGTTTTTATTCTACATAAATTGGTTTAATTCTGTTAAAACAAAAAAAAAACCTTCTAGCTGTGTTGTGTCGTCTGTATGCGCACAAAAGGATTTATCTTTCGTTTAGTAAACGGGCCAATGCCTCGTTTCATAAATATTGACAAATTTGTTGAAGTTGCTTGTAAATGTTGGCATCATAAAATATTAACTAAGAACAATAAACGATGACAAATTATTCACTTGTTTTGTCAAGTCAAACGCAGAAAACCAATCAAGCTTACGACAAGGCACTTGAGAGTTTAACATAGATTTGGCAAGGGGCTGGCAATGGTAAGCAAATGCTAGAACAAGGGCCTTGGCGATTATGAACCCTTTTGCCATATAGAACAGGTCTTTTTGCTGACGTTTCTCACAAATCTGTGATGTTCTGACTTTGCCAAAAGTGTGATATGGACAAGAAGACAAAGGAAAGAGACAAAAAAGTTTCTTAAATTGCATGGTGCTTAGGAAAATTTTGTTTTTGGTGTACCAGAGACATTCCTGATGGGGTACCAAAAACATGCCCGACAAGTTTCCACTGGAGAGAGCCTCACGAAGGGCTCGTTAAGTATCTGATAAGTTTTCCTCGTCTAGATTTTCCCTACTGAAAACATACTAGGGCCTTGCCCAAACTAGACCGAAATTTTGATTTTTTCCATCCGAGATCCCTATCACAAATTGTACCTGCACATTTTTATCAGTTTACTTAAGATGGCTCTCAATTTAACATAATTTTTCTATGCTGATTTTTGACCAAAAAAAAAAAAAACTAAATTTTGGATTTTTAATAAGCACAAAACCAGAATTTTAATATTTAGAAAATTTTCTAAAGAAAGCAAAAAATAAATTTAGTAAATCCATTTTCAAAATGTCTTATTCGTAATGAAATTTTACTCGAAATTTGAATTTTAGGTATACGAACATTTTTGTAGTGTTTCTCTATCTAGCCGATACAGTTTTAAACTTTGTACAAAACTGTCTATATAGCCCAGATTTTAGAAAATTTTTTGAACCAAAATTTAGCTTTAATAATACTATTTTAATAGATTGGTCTTTAACAAATGAAACAACGATTCAAATTTCTTTAAAATTTCTTGTTTGAACAAAACGGCCCTTAGTTGTACAATATTTCAAGCTTGCAATACAATTTATTATAAAAAATGCTCCTTTCAACATAATTCAGCTTATTATGAATACATTCGATTGATTATATCTCTTCTAGGCCTATCAAATTTTAATCCGACTCTGTAGTATCTACACAGCAGCACAAACATTTCGCAGTTAAAACAAAAAAGAAAGGGGTTGAGTCTGCTGGATGGGTTCTTCGTGATGGTTAGGAAAAAAAACATAATATTATGTACAAATCCCTCGTGGGTATTTCCAAATGTGATGAGATGGTTAATACTTAAAATTCCATCAAACCTTTATGATTTAACATTAAAATAAAATCAAAATTATAATGCATAAAAGCTTTTTTTTTTCTTATTTTATTTTTCATTTTGTTTTTCTTCTGTCGTTGCCGCACCATTCGTATTAAATGAATTCATCTTTCATTCATGTTGCAAAAATTTTTTATTTTCTTATGATATTTTTGTGTGTGTAAAATAAAAAAAAAATAATTATTATTTGTTTGTTTCTTTCTAGGTGAGTACTAATTCCTACCTACTGCTTTTGCATTATTACAATTTGAAGAACTTATGAAGAAAAGAGGAGGATAAAATTTCGTATCGTATTTGGATCGATAATGTAAAATATTGTTGAACTATGAAATGTAAGGAGGGTTAGCTTTTTAAGATATTATATTTAACTTTAAAGACAATTTGAATAAGCACCATACTTTTAACTCTCACCAGCGCCAGCGCAGCGCCGCAGAAAATGCTAGATTTTGAAGATTTTAAGCCCCAATCGAATTATCCACAAATCATTTATTTTTTTTTTAGTTTAAATTTAACTCTGTAAAGGATCGTTTTGCGTCCACAGTTTTACTATTTTCTTGAAATAGAGTTATTGAAACTTTAAATTTTTTCAGCGCTGGTGATAAATTGGTGTCAGAAGTGGGATACCACTTATTTTATCTGTGCATTCACAGGTAGTTTTATTTTGGAAGGGGTTGAATAAAGTTCTTTTGAAAAAAAGTGTCGCGAAACTTCTGGTAATATTTACTCATTTTTTTCTTTTTTGTAAAAATAGTGTCGGTACTTTTTTGAGAAAAACTAAATATTCATTCACGACTTAACGTACGTGACCGTACGTTTTGGGGTCAGATTCCTGAATCCCGAAAATCAAAATCCCGATAACCCAGAATTCCAAAAACCCAAAATCCCGAAAACCCAAAATCCCATAAAACGCAAAATAGCAAATTTTCATATTGTATATTATAATTTTTAGGAAATTAAATTTCGGAAAAGTCCAATATCATATGTGATTTCTGCTTTTTGAGTTTTTTTGTTTTTGAATTTCCGAGTTTTTGGATTTCGGGATTATTTCTATTTCGGTCAAATAAGCAAATAAAAAAAAAATAAATCGATCCCCAGCAGACAGAAGACAGCGCCACTTATTTTTATTTGTCTTCGGTAATGTCAAACTTCAAAATCTTGAGTTAAATTTGTTTACAAATGCATTACTTTCCATATTTATTATCTACTAGCGGACCCAGAAAACTTCGTTCCGCTAAATTCGCTAATGTGGTGAAAATAATAATTCCGAGCCCGGCGCATGCTACATACTTGATGTATATTCGGTCACTTAAAATTTTTTGTTTGAAAATTCTATTAAATACATTGGAAATAGCTGAAGTATAACAATGTTGACGTGTTTCATTCAAACCAAATCAAGCAGTAATTTAAGTGTCGTTCAACCCGCTTTTTCACTGAAGTGCTTTATGGTAGAAAAACGTTTTTTTTCACGTATAAAGCGGGATGTTTACAGACACGTGAGCACGCCACATACAATCGACCATGAGAGAAACACGTGAATTCAAGATTGATGCCACAAACATCCAGCAATTGTACTTGCGACTTTTTAATTCTCATAGCGAAAGTGAGACGAACAAGAAACTGGACGATTAAGTACGAATGGAAAATCGCTCGGAATAAGCGGAATTCTCGCGTCAAAATCTTCGCTTGAATGACAAATTCCGTGGGATGGTTTGTGTCTTCGTTTTCACCGATCAAAGAGTTGATGGATTTATATGAATGTAACTCTTCGGAGATTTGATTTTGAATTACGAAATTCAATTTATCGAAATCGCTGGTGGACTCAGCCAATTATGGTCCACATAACTCTAAGCGATATTCGGGAAAACATGCGTATTGTTGCCAAAAATTTGTTTGAAATTCAATCAGGCTGGTGAATAAGTCGACTGGAATATTTCCCATCATCGCCAAGAATTGCCTGGAGAACTCTGCATTTCGTAAAGCACCTCGCGTGTTCGGTTTTCAATAGCAATTCCTTTTAAAATCTCGATAGAGCCGACGTGACGCCTTCAGGCAAGCATTCAATTAATCTGGCGGAGTTGATCTTGGAATGACAGGCAGCGTATGAAGCATTATCATTGCGCCACCGAAACGTCTTTTATTATGTCGTCAAGATTTCAACGTGCAATTCAGGGCCACTGTGCACTCGTCCCATGTTACATTGTTGCAATACTTTCGACACCACAAACTTCTTTGAAATTTTGCATGTAGGTTCTTCGTCCACTTGCAGATTGTATATGACAATTTCAATGCAGAATGGTTCGACTGCCTTCAACCCCCTAAGAAGCTATTAAAGATCTTATACGAATCGTAGTCAAGATATCATACGAATCGTAGCCAAAATCAGTGAAAACAGGAATGTGTTTTTGATCAATCCCACTGGACGCCTCAAGGAAGAAAATTCTACCATTTCCATTATCGACTGCTTGAATCAATTCAGCGAACATCTTGACTCAATGCGACTCGATCAAAATCCTTTTCACACTCCGATTCTCGATTAAATGCGATGAAATGTACTCAAAACCAAAATTTCTGGAATATTTCTCCATATAGTGTCCTCCCTTGTGTCAATACAAATCCATGAAACCCAATATCGTGAAAATGGAAAGATCTGTTCTGGAGTTATCCTACTGAAAACACTAAATTTGCTCCTTGAGCGCCTCCTGTTAAGAATTGTTTGACTTGAGGTAAAACATATGGCTTTTGAAACATTTCTTCAGACTAGTTATTGTTTTGCTTCTTTTTTTGTAAAACTTTGGTAGCTAGAGGGAGATTCCGGAAACATTAGTTTTTTTTTTGACTTAAATTACCCCTTACCACACAATTTTAAAATATAGGTCATAATACCCGGGCTCCCCATTTAAAATATAGGATTTTAATTTTTAAACAACCATTTTAAAAGCCACACCACTCCATTATTTCTATCTATAAAAAAGTTCATCAATTTTGTTTTCTCTGCATTTCAAATTATCGGCGTAATAGTTCTATGGGGTTATTGCCTCGCAGGTTTAGCGCAAGCATCATCACAGACAAGAGACAACCCAGAACAGAACCCAGCGCTTGGCCTCTTGTTTGCATCTTCTAAAATGCCATCAGCCATCAGCAAGTTAAACTGGTTCTATTGCTTGTCAACGTCAATGCTCCTACATATACTATATACATACTAGCTCCTTCGTCATCGTTTTTCGAAACCCGTTTATTATGGTATTGGTATAGTTTTTTTTTTTTTATTGGTTACACCATTTCACACAGAGTCAAATTACAAATTCACTTTAAAACTCGATATCTGCAAGAGAGGTTTGGGAAAACGGAAAAGGCAAAAGAAGTTGCAGCAGTAGCAAATTGCATTGTGTTTGCTTCTCGAGGCAATAACTTGGTTGAAGCAGAAAGACGCTTACTCGTACTCGTACATACGTAGCTTTTTCAGAAGCAGCTTTATGCTGGTGGTGGTGTTATTGTGTGATTACGGTCTTGTGTTGTAAGAGACGTTTTCAGGTTATAACTTCATAGTTTTTCTTGAATTTTTTTTTTTGTGTTTTTTTTTTTGTTTTACGTGTGTAAGTTTAGTCTTTGTTGGTTTTTTTATTTTAGTCTTATACCTGAAGTGAGGTTGTTGCGCTTTTTTGTTTTGGTTTTGTAATGCTCATTAGTTAATCTTAATTAGATCAAATAATGGGAAGTTAGATTGTCTGTGAAATAGTTAAAGGAAACACAAAAAAAAAAAAAAAACAAACCGACAAGTTTTTAAGCTTTCAGATTGATCTAATGTGGCTACAGTCTGAACCTGAAGCCTATGCGAGTTGTTCCATCTATAGGAATACAAAAATACTACGAAAAACCTAACTTCATGGTCATAAAATGGATATTAATTAACTTAATAGATATCCGTAAAAAAAAAAAAATAATCGATACTCTAGCAATAAAAACCTTTAACCAACTAAAAAAAAAAAAAATAAACTAAAGGACTTTTAATTATTGTTTTCGATAACCTACAGAGAAGAGAAAATTCACATTAAACGTTTTAACGACCATAAAACTTTTATTTATAAAAGAAGTAATAAATTGAAAAGAAAACCGAAAGGTTAATTAATTTCTCTGCACGCGGATTATTGTTTTGTTCCTTGAATACTAAATGTATACCTTTCTACGTTTATG
This sequence comes from Melangyna quadrimaculata, assembly GCA_949320155.1. Taxonomy (NCBI): domain Eukaryota; kingdom Metazoa; phylum Arthropoda; class Insecta; order Diptera; family Syrphidae; genus Melangyna; species Melangyna quadrimaculata. The sequence goes on along the minus strand of OX439485.1, from coordinate 148,342,602 downwards.
TATATTTTTTATTTGTGGTTCTTTAACAAGCTGTATATCTATAGATTAAACCAAGAACAGAAATTATTTTTAATATACTTTAACTGCAGCTGACAGTTTAGCAATTAAAAGTTCGACAAAAAAAACCCGAAAAAACAAACTGTTTCGATAATATTAAATTTTTATATTGCACGTGGATTGCGTGTTGGGAATTTATTTCCAAACATTTTTTTAAAATTTTATTTGACTTTGTCGTTGTCAAAGGAAAACACAAGGAAATTGACTTTTCTAAAGAGTTTAAAATATTTTACTAAATTACGTTGATGTTTGTTCACATAAACGAGATTCCTAGAAGAACGGAATTGATGTATGCCAATTTAAGGTGATCCCAGGGAATACGAGGAATTAAAGAAAAAGCTTAACTTATTTATTTAAAATATTAAAATGGAAAATAAACCAAAAATGCTTTTAATTTGTTTCAGTCTTTTTCGAAGTTCTTGATTAACAAATTTTTTCAAAATCAGTTCAGGGGTAAACAAAAGAGTTGGTTTTTATTTAACCCGCGCATAAAAAACAATCGAAAAGGCACAAGAGAGTTTAACATAGATTCTGGCAAGGAGCTGGCAAGGGTTAGCAACGGCTAGAACAAGGGCCTTGGCAATTATGAACCCTTTTGCCTCGTTAGGCAACAAAAAAAAAATTGGCTTATGTGGGACATGATCCCGTGAACTTCTGCCTGTCACTTCAATGCGCTGTCTACTGGGTTAACTCGCTTTACAGAAATTTAATGTCGAAAGTCAATAAGTAACATACTCTAATGTTTCATACCGCATAATGCATAACAAATACATACATAATAGAATAGGAATTCATGTAGGTACTTGCTTTTTAGGTAGAACAACTTAGAACAGGTTTTTCCTCTCTGAACAATCCTATAATATACAGATGTCTCATATCCATATAGTAAAAAGTGTGATATGTTAAAGAACACAAAGAAAAGAGAGAAAAAAGTGTTGTATGGTACTGAAATTGCATGGTTATTATAAAATTGTTTGTTTTTGGGGTACAAGAGACATTCCTAATGGGGTACCGAGACATGTCCAACAAGTTTTTACTAGGCCTCACGAGTGTTTTTGAAAAGTTTCCCTCGTCTAAATTGTTGGTTCTGAAATTTGACAAGTTTTTCTCGTCTAAATTTTCCCTACTGAAAACTTACTAGGGCCTTGTCCAAACAAGATAGAAACTTGGCATTTTTCCAGCAGGGAAGTGTTTGGTTTTTAAATTGGCATACAATAATTTAATTGACAGTAAATATGAGACTTGACACATAATTTCTTTATTTTGAAGATTATATCAGACGTTCACTTGAAAGTCAATTCATTCATCTGAGTTGCTTCAATTTGTTTATAAATTTTGTTAATATATTTTGTCGCCACCCACGAATTAGCAAAAAAAAAAAAACATTCGAATTAAAAATATTAAAATTAAATCTAGATGCGAAAGTCAGTTGACCGTTAAAATTGGACTTTAACTAGTAAAGGGCGATTCAAAAAGCTAGAGTGTATTTGTTGGGTTCCAACAGAAACAAAAAAAAAAAAAAAAAATAGTATGTGATGGGGGATTTATTTCATCCCTCCATTTTTCTAATATAATTGAATTAAAATAAAAAGATAATATTATTAAGATACAATGGTAACACTAAAAATGTGATGATGTGTAGCTTACTTTCAAGTCAGAAATTCATTTTTTTATTTTACTTTTAAGTATAGTTGTTTTAACAAAAGGTTTTTGAATAATGAGTGTTAAAACCCAAAAATTACAAAAAAAAAAAAAAAAAAAGATTTTTTTTTAAATTTCACATAATTAAGTATACTATTTTAGATGTAATAACTTATAACCCTATGCTCTTATTAATTCTAAGGCAAACATTGAAAACCCAATTGTTCTAAAACTTCAACTTTTCAAGATATTTAAAAGTAAAGGTACAAATTTTCTCTTTATTCAACTCAAAATTAAAAAAAAAAAAAAATATTTTTTTTTCTGTTTGTTTTTTTTTTGAAAATTTAACTTAATTAATAATTATTTTCGATTCATAACTCAGTGCTCTTATTTGCTCTAACATTGAAAACCTCTAGGACTTTTACTTTTCAAAATATAAAATAAAAACTTTCTCTTCTTCAACTCAAAATTTTGAAAATAAAATATGTAATTTGTTTTAACTATTTTTTTTTTAATTTTATATTATTAAGTACTATTTTGCATTTTAGTATTCAATACCCTTTTTAATTCATAATCAAACACTGAAAACCAAATAATTCTAAGTCTTTTACTTTTTAAAATATTAAAAAATAAAGGACCTACATTTCTTACACAAATAAAAAGAATCCGACTAAATGATCATTTCAGCTTAGTATTTGTTTCCATTAAAAAGTTGATTCCTATAATTTTTAATATTTTCAAAAGTAAAAGTCCTAGAACCGTTTAGTTTTCAGTTTTTAATTTAAATTTAATAAGAGCATTGAATGTAAAAATTCAAAATAGTTCTAAACAATGTAAAATGTACAAAAAAAATCAGTTAAACAAAAACTATTTTTTTTTCAAAAATTTTGAGTTTAAAAACTATTATTTAAAAAAATTGTATTAAAACAACTTAATTTGAAAATAAAACATAACAATCGATTCCTGGCTTTATCGAAGTATCGTTAGTGTTGCCGTTGTTTTTTTAATATTTTTTTTTTTCGAAAACTGCTCCTCCAGTCTTAACTTGGAGAAATAGACCCCATGGCTCACACACGATTTTGTTGCTAAATGTGTGCTATTTTAGATAAGTATTGCCGTTGTTTTGAATTTTTTTTTAATTTTAAATCACTTTTTTCGAGTTATATAAGTGCCCCTCCTGCCTAAATACGGGCGGGGGCCCTAAGAATCATACTCTGGTTAAATTTTAAAGGCATATTAAAAATATCCGGCTGAAACTTTGAGTTAAAAAACAACTTATGTTTTCAACCACCAAGATTTTTTATTGGCTGAAATCAAAATCTCTTTTACAAAAAATGCCAACCCGATAATATGAGCATATTTATTTGAAAAAATTGTGTGTTCATCATTGGGATTGAATTTAAGACTTCAGCTGTGACTGCCACTGCATATATGCTACCTACCAATCGCGCAAACAAAGCCACATCCTAAGTTCCATCCCAGTGTAGGTTTTGTTGCTTAGCAATAACAATTGTTGTGTTATCTTAACACGATTTTTCTATCTCGCTGCACTGAAAATGAATTCTAAAACCATAAAATCCGAATAAAAACTTAGTTTAAATCCCAAATTAAACGGAAAAAACACACACACCTTTTATCTACTTTTATAGACTTTTTCACTCATCTGCGTCAAACCATTGTCCTTTATCTATACAAATTTGGTACCTCCAGCAACCGACCTAAACCTCCATCTGTAATAATAACAAAACCTGTTACAAATCAAAACAAAAAAAAAATGTAAAAAAAAAAGACTTTTTGTTTTGTCCAAAACCACCTACTATTTGTTAAAAAAAAAGTTAAAACAAAATACTTTGTCGATCCTAGCTATAAATTGTAAAAACCACAGCTGCTATAATATGTACAATCTAAAAAAAAACTAAAAACCTCAGAAAAGAAAAAAAACTTTTTCAAAACAATCGTTGAATCTCTATGAAAAACCACCATTTTTTTATATTATTTTTTTTTTCTGTTCAACTATAGAATTCTATCCTAAATAAGAAACTTACATATAAAAACGCAAATGAAACAGAAAAAAAGGTACCTACACAAAATGCATTGTCACCAGTGCAGAGCAACCTGCCTCAACCAACCCTTTAAACATTATTTTGTTGTTTTTTTTTTTTTTTGTTAGTAATGTACTGTACCATGTTCTTGTTCCTGTCAAAACAAAAAGTGCCATCTCACGGGTAAACAAAAAAATATAAAGAAGGACTGACTTGTTTTTTTTTTGTGTTTATAAATTCGGTTTCGCGCCTGGTTGTTTCCACTTCATCCTTTTTTTCAAACTTCGACTGAAACTCTTTGTAAAAATAGGAAGGTACATACATTCATAATTGCTGCACAATGCAATGCAAATGAGCAGTAGCAACTAGCAAGCAAAGAGACGGAGACCCGATGAGCCTCCTGTTGCGGCTTTGAAAAATGGTGAAGCTTTTGTTTATTTCATTTTTGTAGTTTTAATATGTATTTGTTACCATTTCCCTTTGTCTTTTTTTTATATCAGAGATAAAAGTTAAATGGGTCTTTGTTTCATTTGAGGTTTTTTTTCGTCTACTTAATTTTTGTAAATAGAAAATAACTAATTGGCTTTGATGTTGTCAACGATAGCCAAAAACTAGTAAAAACCCAATTAAACAAAATTGTGGTTTGAGAGAGTTCCTAAGAAAAAACAATATTATTTTTTTCATTCAAGTGAGCGTTAGTGAGATATTCGGCCCTTAGCAAGATATCCGTCTCGTCGGCATGTCGGTCGGTTGGTACATTTATCCAATTTCATACTACACTTGCGAGCAAAAAAATGGAATCACTCCAGTTCGCCTTGTAAAAACAACTATCGTGGTGGATACAATATCTATAATTAATTTTTGATGGGCTCGTTTTAAAGCTTGAAATTAAAACTTTAAATAAAGGGTAAAATCATAAAAATCTATTTGATAGTTTCACGCCATCCGCCATAATAACCAAAATAACAAATTATACTTGTTAAGCCCGGGACACACAGGACGCGGTCTGGCGGTGCGGTCAGAACTCGTCGTTGACCGGCGCGTTCTATAATGTCAGACAGAACGCGGTCAGCTGTCGGCGTTTTAGTTTCGTATGTGTTTTCTGTTGAGCAGTTGGTCAGAGTGTTATTACTAAAACAAAAATATGAGCAGCAGCAGTTCTGACGAAGATGAAGTGCTTTTTCTGTTTACACTTGCAACCCAGAAAAAGACAAAAATGGGTTCATGAGATAAACCAAAAAAGAAGATATTTCTTCTTCGTCTTCGTCATTTTAGCAACATCGTTATACCCCGGGTGTTTTAATTTGTCTTAACATTGAAAAAGAAAACGAATACAAATAAATTAAACAGAATTACCAAAATCAATACAAAATAATAATCTCACGTGCAGTTGTTTTCAGAGGTTTGTTTTGACACTTGGTCTTTTTTGACGCTTGACCGTCGCGTTCTTTGTAAAAATTTACAAAATAAATTTGCCCGTCGCGTTCTATTCTTCGCCGCTTGACTTGTCCGCGTTCTGTTTGAACAACAACAAGTGATTCTACACAAGACAAAGAACGCGACGGTCAAAAATGTCAACTGCACCGCCAGACCGCGTCCTGTGTGTCCCGGGCTTTAAAGTAGGCAAGAGTTGGAAACATGATACACAATTAATGCGCCTATTGTTTGTTGGAACGTTCTTACTTTTAGCGGTAGTTAGGTAAAATATTTGTTTTTGTCCAATAAAAAGTTTTCTTTTCCAGTCGAATGTTCGATTTGATATTTATGTAATGAGGGCCTAAGTGTGTTTGCTCATATTTTCTTAAGATCTACACTAAAAGCAAAAAGTATGTACTCAGCACTAGGGCTGGCCACGAGACGAGAAAAGTCTCAAACAACCAAGACGAGACTGTTATTTGGACCGAAATTTACAGAGTTTAATAAATTAAAAAATCCAATTTCAGTTAGATATTTATTTTCTTGTACCTACACGTATTCAAACTAAAATCGAAAATATTTCGTTCCAATAATCAACAAGTTGGCCGGAAATCGTATTTTTCGGAGACGATACTTAATTATACGAGACCGACTCGAAACCGAGACGAGACTGATAATTTTCGATTTTAACAAGGCCAGCCCTACTCAGCACATACATTTTATGACTCATTCCTTAGATATATTTCTGCTTTCATAACTTTTTGTACTCATTACATCATGAAATCCTCATAGTGAATACGATTTTTTAAAATGATCTTGTCAACAAAGACCCAACCTATAAATTTGTGTATAGTGAGTACTTAACTCTTAAATAAATTAAAATATTCAATGGACTCACTACATACATTTTTGTCGGATGTGCAGTGGTACAATTCCTTTGTACATTTTCTGCACTTAAATATTTCATGGAATAATCACAATATTCGTCGGTTATCTATGATAAGTACCTATACAATTAATAAGTGAGTACAGTTTTTCAGCGGCATTCTTTGTACTTATTACATAAATAATATGTAATCATTACATTCTTTGTACTGATTACATAAATAATTTGTAATCACTACATATAATGACACTGAATGCAAAAACTAAATAACTGGGGTGTCCACCTGTGAACTGTGAATAGTTTGATAAAGTTGTCGTCTAATAATTTGTTATTACACAGCATAATTTGTGATATTTCCTAAATATCGTTTGCAGGTAGATAGATAGACTTTAGAACGTTGCTATCTCCAAAATTAAAAATACCAACTTATCTATTTCTTGCACTTAGGTTTGAATTGAATTGAAAATTGCACTTAGGTTGTGAAATAATATGTTCTCATTACATCAATAATATTACCACCTGGTTGCAAGAACTAGGGAACTTGATTTTTAATATTTTGTAGAAAGCAATGTTGTTAGATAGAGATGGCGGCCACAAGCATCCTCGCTCGATGACCCAATTAACGCTGTAATGCGCCGTTTCGATAAAGCAATGTTATTAGGTTGCAAATTTCTGAAAACGATTGAAATTTGCATTTATATTTTTTCCTTAATTTTCTAAAATAGCATATATTTGGTTGTGGCCAAATTTATTGGACAAGAAGATAAGTAAACCACTAAGTAAACAGAAACACATCATCGAGGAACATCGTAGTATAAAAGTCAGGGGCAAAATATTCATGAGTTAATACCTTACAGTTTTCTATTTAGATGATAGGTGTAAAGACGTGTCTTTTGTTAGATGATATCTTGCGAGATTGAAATATTTAATTCATAAAAAAAAGAATACATGTTGCGTTGTCTCAACACACAACTTCCTGTGATGGAAAAGTTCTACTTCATAAATATTGAATAAATACACGTTTTATGTACACGGCTTTTAGATTATATGTAATCAGTACATTCATCACTTCACAACTGGTCAGTAGTTGAATATTGACTAAATATCATCTGTATTTAATACAAGTGATACGTTTTCTATGATTTACTTCTTAAAAGTTAACTTACTCAGAACATGCTGAGTGTTTTCAAGAGTTTTATTTGACACCTCATCTGAAATGTAACTAATGCACTTAATACTGAGATTTTCGTACTGAAGTTTAAACAAGATTACATTTACCTACTTAAGTTTGCATGGAATTGTCATGAACAATTTACTAGAGTAAGTCTAACGTATACTTAACTCAGTAAATTATACAGTTTTCATTTCAATCCCATGCCAAATTAAGTGCACTAAATTAACTTTAAAATGTCTGTACTGAGTGCATAATTTTTTCCTTTAGTGAATTGTTTTTACGAAAAAAAAATGTTATAATCGTTTTTGTGTAGAATCTTGTAAGCTACAATTTGTTGCTTTAAAAGATTTTTGGAACAAAAAACAGCAGTTAGCAATAACACAGTGGATATAGTGTTTAGCTGCTAACGTGGACGTCTGGGTTCGAACCCCAGTCTAGATAGCATTCTTTTCTATATTCCCCAGTTTCTACTGGATGCCACCCGTGGAATTTATGAGATAATTAACATCTGATTCTCAATCCACTATGCATTCTATTCCTTCTAACTAGTAGCGTGCATTGCATTTAAAATTATTATTATTATTAAACTTTTGGAGAAATTAACAAAAAACTGAATTTTTATCTTTTCAACCCACTTTATCAAAAGACCTGCTCCTACTTTATTGTACTTGTCAAGAGTAAAACTTATTAAGCATTTTGATATGAAAATGTCAAGATTTCAAGTTAAAATTTAACAAATAGCCTAACTGGGCCTTATAAAATCATAAACAAATTTAAATAACCATTAATTTCTACTGAACATTACAAGTTTTTAATTTTGATCAACTGTTTTTCCTCTAATTTCATCTTCAATCCCTTCAAAAAATTATTTGATTTAATAACTTTAAGCCGAAAATAACCTTATTGATGAAGGTTGATGGTTTTTCTCAACAGCATACCATCAAAAACAAAAGACAACAACAAAACAAATGCAAAAAAAAAACAAAACCACACAAAGTCTTAAAGATATATTTTATCTGATTTAGGTTCCTTATCCAAATCCCTTTTTGAGGAAAGTCATTTTCGTCATACCCTTCTTAATAGTCAACCATCGTCATTGCCATATCGTTCGTTTTAAAACACCCTTTTTGTCAGATGATTAATGATGGGTCATGCAGCACAAAACACTATATAAAGCTTTAACACCGCTAAGGGATATTCATTTCGAATTTTCTCCTTTTTTCCCTGACTGTCACATAAATACCTACAGCAACAACAACCATATAACACAAAGAAAGCTAACCAAGCCTAAATGGCCAATTCAAATTATATATATGGGGGGGCGTCAGATTGGGGGGTGATGGTAGGTGGCGGCTAGGGTAGTTAAATTGTTGGTTATACCAACTTCGACTTTAATAGGTTTTATTAGGTCGAGGCAAATAAAAATGTTTTTCGATTGCAAATCTTGAAAATTTCCCACCATCCAAGAGTGCCTGCGATAAAAGAGGAAAAACTTTTTTTTTGCCAAACAACAGAGTTCCATTTTCCAAACAACTTTCAATCTCAACCCTCACCTAGATTTTGCTTGTGGTCAAAAATGAAAAAAAATTTAAGCTCTACATTTTTATACCAACAGCTATACAGCAGTTGGGAAATTACAAGTGCGTCGGAATCAGGCAATCTAGGGTAGGCAGTAGTAGTAACTTTTCCTACAACAAGTTGCCGAAAAAAAAAAGAAGACTAACGACAAAGACTAACCGGAACCAAGCGACCGAAATGTACCTAACTTACCTAGTTAGAAGAGCCCCATTATAGAGAAATTGTTGGAAAAGTTTTGCGCCGCACCCGCCATGTCACTGAAAGGCGCCGCCATCGCCACCGACAGCCATTGCCATTTCCACTGCTATCGCGGTCGAAGTAGGGTGATTTCAATTTATATTATACACAGTTAGGCCATAGCTTACCCATGCCCAACCCAGTGATAGCCCTGAAGGATAATTATGTAAGCCCGTTTGCTGTTCGGTGCGAAAGCATTATCCTTTTCGAAAAGCCCTTAAAAAATATAGCTATAATTTTCATAATCAGCTATCGAAATGTAGGACTTTCCCACAGTTAAAATTGGAATTAACGTGGAGAGGGGGTAGGGGGACGGGGCTTAGAATGCCACTGTGAGTGGGACTGGCACTGGATAGCGATAGAGCCAAAGTATAATGGATCGAAACCGATTAAGCGATAGAAATATACAAACGAAATGAAAGCCAGCAGATTTTCGGAAGCAATTGGTTATATTATTTCCTTACAATTATATTACGAGTTGAGATTAGGGACAGATAAAATGGAGAAAAAAAAAACAAATACAAAGAGAATTTCGCACGATATTGTACACGAAGGATTTCTTAATTTGATTTTGAAAACTTTCACAACTAAATCTCTGTTTCTGTTTAGAATTTTTAGGGAGAGAGAGTGATAGAGAGAGGGAAGATAGGACTCGACTGTACCGTGATGGTGATGGTACCCTCTCTCTCAACCTGTCCCTTGTCACCCTTTTTCTCTTATCGTGTAGGTTTACTACTTTTTCCGCCGCCGGGAGGTGTATGCTTCGAAATTATCATTTAAATTTATGGAGGTGCTAGGAAATTGTCAAGGCAAACAAAATAAAAAGTAATCTGTGGCTAGGAGAATTTTCATTTGTAAGGCTCCATACCAATACCTAGCTCCTTTACCAACACCTTCTTTTTAAGTTTTGTTCTTGTTGTACCAACTCGTAAATATTTGTAAGCAATTTGGATTTGTAAATCAGTTGGTTGAGTAAATTTTTGTTAAATTTGTATTTCGTCACTTTTTCGTGTAGAAATTAAGGACACAAATGTGATGGGGCAGGGGGAAGTTTTTATTTTGAAAGAAGAGTGCGAACTTAGTCACACACAAATTATGCTACAAATTGATAAAGTTTTTCATCTTGTATATACAAACACAAAGCTTGTCAAAATCACTAGGAAGTTTTTTGGGTTCATTTTTTTTTTGTGATGTTGTTTGTTGCTGCTGGGGTGGTGTTAGGTCACTTTAATGGCAATTTAATACCACTTTGTATTTTAAAGACACTTTGGGGGGAAGAAGAAGTAAAGAAGTACGTGTGAGGAATTTTGTTTAGGATATAATATATATTTTTTGATAAAAAAAAAACAAGACAAAGTATGACGAAGAAATTCAATGGGAAGACCTTTCCGGTGTTTCAGAGAGAGATGGGGGTTTGGAAGAAGAGAGCTTCTAAAGTTTGGAGTATAATAAAATAAAGTTTTCTCCTCATTTTGATAAGAGAGATTTTATCATCATATCTACTATCTCACCTACCAACCACCAAATACCCAAACTAACGAACGGAACACAGCCGAAGCCGAACTGAAGGAACAATCAACTATGACAAACTTAAATAAAATTATGAAAAACTTTTTCTAAAAAATGACTTTGTTTTATGACAAAAATGATTTTCTTTTAATAATATCTTGAGCTTGAGATTTTCTATTCTCAAAGTTCTAGCTGTATTATGTGTACTTAAATGAGTATTTTATGAGAGGAAGCGAAGAAATTGTTACATTGTAACTTCTAAGTATATACGAATGTAGTCAACAAAGTGTTTAGGTACAATTTTGTTTCACTTCGTACTATCTTATCGGTATTTTGGGTGGATGGAAGTGGGGGGGGGGATGGTTTTAAATCTAATTAAATTCATGCAGTTGTGACATTTTAGAACAATATTGATGTCGTTGTTGGAATTTCAGAAGCATCAGTCTGTTTAAAGCAGCACCTGGAGTAATAATTTTGTGAAAGTTGAAAGACTATTTCTTCTTTTTTTTTTTTAAGTTCCAAGACAACCAAAAGTTATAAGGGGTTTCATAAATTTGAATTTATGGATGTTGGCGGGGGGGGGGGGGTAATCTTCATCTTAACTTAAGAGCCAGAGCCATATTATATTTCCAAATTTGGTGGAGTGTATCAGGTTCGTTCGGGCATCATTTGCCTTAGTTTGTTTAATCAATAAAATCATTTGTTCACCAACAATTTAGAAAAATATTTATGAAGTTATTTTTTTTATAGCAAGGTAGAAAATCAAACAAATAAATCTTCAACTACTGCCAAATTCAAATTGAGATTTACCGACAGATGAATCTATTTGGTTCCATTCTCCTAAAGATTTCTTTTTGGAGTTCTGTCTATTTTTATGGGTGTTACATGTTGCTATAAAAAATAAAATTTAAATATATTTTTAACTGAGGGTTAAGGATAAGTAGATACTCATAGAGTAGGTGTAGATATAAAACCTATTGGCCCTACCCTCTTAGATTTTTTATAACTGGCTATTTGATGTTCCTATAAAAGGAGAATTTTTGAATGATTTGAACTGAGGTTGACGTTTCATCGGTGGAAAAATAAACCCTATTGACTCTAGTGTTCTTAGTTTTCATGTGTATGTCCTGGATGATTTATTTGGTTATTTGATAGTTCCTATAAACATTTTGTGAAAGTTAAGAAGGACTTCAATAAATTTGATTTTATGTAGGGGTAAGGAGCCTTTGTCTCAAATATGTAAAGCCATCAGACCCATATAATTTCTAAATTTCGGTAGAGTGTATCAGGTTCATTTGTGCATCATTTTTCCATGGTTTGTTTAATCAATAAAATCATTTATTCACCATCAATTTAAAAAATATTTATAACAAATTATATTTTTTTATAGCAAGGTTGAAAATAAAAAAAAAACTCCTATACTACTGCGAAATTGAGTTTGAGACCAACCGACAAACGAACCGATTTGGTCCATTTTCGTTTATATTTATTTTTTTGTGGGTTTTGCTATAAAAATTAAAATTTAAATATATTTTTAACTGAGGGTAAAACACTCATAGAGTAGATGTACGTACATATTAACCCTATTGTCTCTACCCTTGTAGATCTTTGATTTTTGGGTACTAGGTATTTGATAGTTCCTATAAAAAAAAGAAATTTGAATAATTTGTCCAGAGGATGGCGTTTTATCCGTGGATAAATAAACCTTATTGACCCCAACCTTCTTAGTTTTCATGGGTATGTCCTGGATAAATTATTTTGTTATTTGATAGTTCCTATAAAAAAGATGTTTAAGAATTTATAGACAACTCTTAAATTATTTCATGGAAATGCATATGCATTCGGTGGGCTAATTAAATTATGAGCTGGGCGATGCCCATGCTATAAAAAATTAATTATTGAATATTAAAATCGAAACTTGTGGTGGAAAAAAGTTTTTTTTTTATGGATAATCGCGAACAGCTAGAAGAGAAAGAAACACTGTTAGCTACAATTTTATTTTTTCATTTTATGGGGTAAGACGACTTTTTTTTCCATTTTTTAGAAGTTCCTAAATAGCTTTGAATAAACATTATATTAAATGTGGGAGGACAAAGTATATTTGTCTCGTATGGAAAGGCAAGCAATCGGTGGTCTTACTAGCTTGAACGCACTGTGCTTGGAAAAATATTGAATTTGGAAAGTTGCTATAAAAAAATATAATTAATTATTTTTAGAACTCCGGGTGGACAAATGGGTTTTTAAGAATATGAACAGTTGCAGGATGAACAAACACTTATTATATTTCATTCGTTTGTGCTAAATGACGTTTTCGTTTTTTTTTTTTTTCTTAGAAGTTCCTATAAAAAAATAAGTTTGAATATTTTGTGAGTAGTTAGAAATAATAATTCTGGTGATATGGAAAATCATAAGTAATCGCTTGGCAAACTAACTTGGAGGAACTGCGGTGGCCACAAGTTGCTATAACAAACAAATATAGTTGGACAACTTTTTTGATTTTTAGAACTTGCTATAAAAAATAACTGAATCGAGGTCGTATAACCAAAAAAAAAAAGAACTTTCAAGGTATTCATCTATCAAGGTAAACGGTTCGCTTAAAATAAAAGTATAACAAAAAAAAAAGGAAAAAAACTTTTATGATGTAAAGAAATCCTAATTAAAAATTAAAAATCCTAATTAATATGGATCGAAGACATACACCATACAAAAACACACATGCCTCCACAAAATTTATATAATATTATCTTCGTTCCGAAGTTTTTTTTTTTTTTTAAAAAACTTCTTTCTCTTTTTTGATTTTTAGAACTTGCTGTACAAAATAACTGAGTATTTAAAAAAAAAATGTGAGTGGACTAACTATTTTCTTATTGGATGACACCACATCTTGTATTTGAAAATTGCTATAAACAAACAGTTTCTTTTAGTTCACATGGACAGTTGAAGGACAAATAAACACTATTTGCTACACCCTTCCTTGTTAAGCTAAATGACCTTATTTGATTTGTAGAAGTTCCTGTAAAAAAAAAATATTTAAATATTTTTTAATTAAGGATTAACAAACGAACCCTATTGACCCCACCTTTGTAAATTTGCATTTGTGCATGGTGAGCGTTTTTTGGTAGTTCCTAAGTGCTCAAGCGCTTGGTGCAGCATCCAAAAAATCATACAAAATCACAACTGTCTTTAGTCATACCCAAGGAGTAGTTGTATGCGCTGGTTGTTTAACGATCCTCTGCCAGCCAAGTGGTGGACGAGCAAAACTCACACAAGGCTGCTCTTTCAGGAGGAAGCCCCACTAAACTGTAAGGAGCTCTTTTATAAAAATAGGTTTACGTTCGCGAATAGACTTTTTTAACATGAGAATGACTTGTATTTTTTTTTTTTAAAGGCAAACAATAATCTACTTGTGCGCGCCACCTGTTATGGGCTCTTCCTCTCCTGCGTACGCCATCGGGGTCCGATTCGAAAACTCGTTGGGCTGGTGCGTTGCTGTCCATACGCTCCACGTGCCCCAGCCATCTTAGAATTTTCAGCTCCTTGACCAGGTCAACGTCGCTGTACAGCTCGTATAGCTCGCCGGTGAATCTTCTCCTCCACACTCCTTCGATACACACCGAACCGAAAATCACACGAAGAATCTTCCTCTAAAGCTCCCTACCTGATTTTCATCCAAATTTGTCAGTGTCCATGTTTCTGCCCCATAGAGCAGGACCGGGATGATTAGGGTATAAAGTCTCCTTGATTCTCTGAGAGAGGGCCTTACTACTTAAATGCCTTCTTAGACCGAAAAAACAGCGGTTGGCAAGAATAATTCTTCGTTTGATCTCTGCACTGATGTCATTTTGCGAGGTTATAGTGGAGCCCAGGTAGACAAAGTCCTTGACAACTTCGAAGTAATATCCGTCCATCGTAATATTTTGCCCGAGTCGACGATGTTGAGATTCCTTTCTCGATGGCAGCCAATCCCATTTTAGCCGTCTCCGATTCCATGCTCGCAATTGCACCTGTCACAGCTCGCTTCGTTCTGCCGACAATGTCTATGTCGTCTACATACGCAAGCAGACTTTTATTAAATTGAACCGCTGCGCTGTTGTTGAGTTGTGTGTTGCCTAAAATTGTTTCAGGAACGATGTTAAATAGGTTGCATGATAACGCTTCGCCTTGCAACAATATTTTCTCAACATCAAAGGATTGGGTGATGTTCTTACCAATTTTGACGGAGCAGCGAGATTTCTCCATCCATGAAAGATAGGTACCTACATACTATAAAAAGATTTGAAATATTTTTTAACTGAGGATGTTAAACGATTTTTTGTTGAACAACCTTGGTACTGACTCCTATCGAAATTTTAAGTTCAGGATTCTATGGTCTCCAAATTCATGGTCAATTGCTCAACCCCTTATTTGTCTGAAAGAAAAAAAAACTCATTTCCAATTTCCCTGAGCAATACACATAATTAGTTCGATCATGTCTTTAAACCATCCATTTAAACTCAACAACATTGCGTTTATTCCACAACATTTAATCTCCCCCCATTTATATGTCAATCTGCCACATCATTTTGCAGCTTAATACAACTTCCCCCCCAATGCACTTTTATTATATGTGCTTAACCTTAAAACCCTACTTAATTAAATTTCCAAACATTCAATTGCTATGGTCTTATAATGTGTATGAAGAACATGAACATGTATCTCAATTGGCAATAAATAACCACATCAAATATATCCTTTTTGCCACCATTTAGTGTGATAAATCTTACAAGACCCTCTTCTCTATATATTATTTGATCTAAATTCATGCGAAATCCTTTTTCCTCTCTGTGTGTCTCTCTTTCTATGAGAGTTCCTCTACTATAAATGTGCAACACATAAATCTTAAACCTTAAGCAGTGCACTTTTCTGAATGCTACGACTACCCCACCAATCTCAAAACCAAGTCCTCCAATCATCCCCCTCCACCTCTTAGACCATCTCCTCTTTAATCCATTGCCCTCGTGCTTAGCTATAGAAGAAGAAAAAAATCTATTCGCCAAATCATCATTTCAAACTTAACCAAGAAGTCCTTGTGCAAGGATATAACAATAAATATAAAAGAGTCAGTTGAGTTGGTTTGCTGCTGGCAAAGCACACACAATCGAGGTCGTAACCAATAAAAAATGTAAAATTGAGCAAAAACTAAAGAAAAAAAAGAAAATCTTCTTCCTTCTTTGAGGAACTTTCAAGGTATTCATCTATCAAGGTAAACGGTTCGCTTAAAATAAAAGTAAAATGAAAAAAAAAAAAAAAAAAAAAAAAAAAAAAACAGGAAAAAACTTTTATGATGTAAAGAAATCCTAATTAAACTTAAATGGATTGAAGTGCACATACATACACCATACACAAACACACATGCCTACACAAAATTTATATACTATCTTCGCTCCTAAGTTTTTTTTTTTTTTTTTTTTTTTTTTTTTTTTTTTTTTTTTTTAAGCGCTTCTTCTCTGATATAAAGGTATAAAAACTCACCGGAAACGTTTTCAGCCAATAATTCACTACAACCACTATCCTTATAAATACGACGACGACTATATGGCTGGCTACGGAGGCGTTGTTGGCGGCAACTACGATGAGAATAAATGGTCTTCCTAAAATGAAAATGAATACGTAGTTAGTAGTTTTTTATGTTCAGTTTTGGTTTTTGTTTTATGTTTTCTCGCGTCTCGGAACTATGTAGGTCTGCCTGCATTCACATTAGCGATTTTCACACCCTATCAAGAAAAAGATACTTTCAATTAGGTTTTTTTATAGATCCTTTTTTCGAGAATGGAATACAAAATGATAAAACTTTCTTCAGTTTTATCAAAAAAAAAAAAAAACAAGAAATCTTTTAAGGAAATGCAAAAAGAATATGCACATAGATAAGCTTTGTAGGAGTTAAGGTAGGTAGGTGGTGGTAGTTGCATGATTCTGTATTGGGGTGCAGGAAACCTTCTTTCATCCGCGCGTGCATTATAAAATAGTTATGCAAGTTTTTTATATTTATCTTTTATTTTTTTTATGTTGTGTTTCTTTATTTTTCTTTAAAAAAAAAAAAAAAAAATTAAGCATTTTCTTTATGAAAATTGAATTGTTTCTCACAAAGTTCCAAGAAATTTTTCTCAAACGTTTTCATTCTTCTTTAAATTATATAAGTCTCTCACAAAAAAATACAAGAGAATATAGGTAGATAACAAAATGTTCTTTCTATTAAGTCGAAATTCTCTCGTTTTAAAAAAGGGAATTTCTAAGAAGCAATTAGATGGACTATTTGTGTAGAATATTTTTCGATCTCAGCTTATAGTATAGTTGAGACTTCAAGGAGCATAATTTGACTTGTTATGACATGAGGCCAATAGAAAAGATTATAGGTTCTTCATCTACGGAAGAATTTAAGTTCTTCGAAAGACAAGGATCAACAAATTGTTAAAATAGTAGCATCATAGTCTAAATTGTTTGTTTGAAGACATTATATTTTCAGGAAAAAAAAACATATTCTTCAAGGGGTTTCATTTTGAAATCCCTTAAAAGGATTTTGCAGTTTTTTTAAGTCTACTATTCGTAACGCGAAGGCTTTAAAAGGTTTATTTGACCTTCAGCTTTTGGGACAACAAAAATTGGGAGTTTTGTTTGAAGATTAAGGAACTAAGAGCTGCCTTGCTATAGATAATTATGATGTCTGATTGTCTATGAACTGCACAAATTTGCACATGAGATGTTCCCGAAACATTAGAACTAAGAAGCTCAATTGACCTATCTCCAAAATAAGTGTCGCCTTCATTTGACAGTTCGCTCATCAGTTAGATGGTGTGTAACCCTTCTTAGTTTAATTCACGTGCTGTGATTTTTATAAAAGTCAGTAAACATTGACCAGAATTTGAGTCTTTAAAGGGTTTGACAGCATCTAACTGATGAAAAAAAAAAATAAAAAAAATAAAAAAAATCGGGTGGCACAACGGCTCATGAAGAACCAGGGCCTAGTGACTAACAACTCGCAACCATTCCTGTGTGCGCCTTTTGACAGGAATGGAAGGGACCTACAATTTTATGCCGAATTCGAACGGCTAGACGAGAAGCACTTATTCGTGACAAATGATACTCTTGGAGGATTTGTCAATTCCTCGCAAGAGGCAGTAGCCCTGAAAAAAAAACTTTTTAGTTTTTAGGTGGACAAGGCTGGGAAGCGATCCCAGACCTCCAGCGTGACAGTCAAACGCACTAACCATTACGCTACGGGCTACTACTCTAACTGATGAACCTACTGTCAAATCTAAGAACCTACTGTCAAATCTAAGCAAAACGCATCTTGGAGTTGAGGTAACTTGAGATTTTTAATTGATCACTCAAATATTTTTATCTTCTAAATTGTCTCGATAAAATGGAAGATGCAACTTGAAGCACAAGGGCTATTGATAGTTCGGGTATAATACCTTCCATGCCAGTAAAAGTTGCTGTAGAGTGCACTAGTATGGGTTAGAAACTGCCAATAAAATGGAACCACGATAGTTCGCTACCAGGACTGGGAAAGGATGATATACTCTTAACAATTTACTAAGCAAAGAGCTTAGGGCGTGATGGTTACGAAATAATACATCTGATTCCTTGCCAAGGAAATATCCCCCGCAGGAATCGATGAAGAAGGTGTATGACAGAAAGACAGTTCCAAATAAAGGGTTCTCCGAAAAGACTGAAAGAAAGTAAGACACGCCATAACTCCTCCCTAGACAGACGGGTAGAAATGTCATCGTGCTAACCTGGAGCAGAGGGTTTAAGCCCCACTCTAGCCAGTATTCTTCTCTATATTCCCTTGTTTGGATGTCATCCCTGTAATATAATGAGATAATTAACACCTTATTTTCAATCCACTGTTTCCAGTTATATTGTAATTTGTGCCAGACATTTTTTTTACAAGACCTTAGGCATTAAGTTAAAATTGTTATAACTATTATTATTAAAACTAGATTTCAAAAAAAACTCCGAACGTCAGAAACAATAGCTGAGTTACAGCGTACCGCGAATATAAGAGCCGATAAAAAAATGCTATCTAATCCAGGTGTAGCCATGAGTGTTAGAATTGTGGTTTTACCAAGTGACTTTCGTCCCCGAATGCCAGTACAAGAGAAAACTCTTCTTACAAAAATACGAAAAGGTACGGCTGTGAGATATGTTTGTTATGCAAATACAGCACCATATCTAATGGTTTAACTACTCAGTTAATTTAACCGAAATAATAACAAAACCGAGTTGAACCGGTTTAATATTTTTCAAACCTAGTTTGTTTTTACTTGAACCGAAAGAAATAATAATTGAACCTAACAATTGAATACAAATTTGAAACGAGTTGATTCGATGTCAATGGATTGGAAAAGGTCTGAAAAATCTGAAATTCTCCAGGTTTTTGTTACTTCTTCGAAAACAGTATATTTAGGGGAAACTGGTTGATATTTGGAACCTCAAAATATTGCTTGTCCCACTATCTGTCAAACTATGAACTTTAAAATTTGTTTATATGGTTGCTACAATGTTGATGGTTTGAAAAAAGAACCTCTTTGGAATCAGACAATTTATCTGTTTGTTTTTTAGTGCTTCCGAAACTATAGTTCGTTCGACAATTTTTCAAGCTATTAATTATCAAATTTTATTTCAAGATGGCTACGATATGGATGTTTAAAAAAAAAAAACTCTTAGAAATCAGAAATATTCCGTGTTTATTTTAGTGCTTCCGAAACAGGTGATTTAAGATCCTTTAGGAAATATTTGGTACAAAATACACTATTGGTCCTCAAACTATAGTTCGTTCGACAATTTGCCAAGCTATTAATTGTGGAATTTTATTTCAGGATGGCTATGATATGCATAGTTTAAAAAAACCTCTTAGAAATCAGAAATATTCTCTGCTTATTTTAGTGCTTCCGAAACAGGTGATTTAGGGGCGAATGGGAGATATTTGGAACGAAAAACACTATTAGCCCGGAAAATATAGTGTGTCCAATTATCTGCCAATATAAATAAATTGTCAAATTTAATTAATGGTTGGCTATGCTACGATGTCAGTGGATTAAGAAACCTCTAAAAATAATTTTTTTTACTTCTAGAAAAAATGTATTTTAAGAGCGATTTGGTGATATTTGGAACAAAATACACTATTATCCCGTAAAATATAATTCGTCCGACTATCTGTCAAGCCATGAACTGCTAAATTCCATTAAAGAGTGACTACGATGTCTGTGGATAAAAAAAATCTAAAAATCCAAAATTTGTACCAACCGCCTAAAAAAGAAACAAAACCAACATATTAAAAATAAACGCATGAAAAGTATTCAACTAATTGTCTTCAAACTGACCTGACCAACTCAGTTTGAAACTTGGTTTGATTAAGTTTTAGCTCGGATTGAAAATGTTCGTTTGAAAACATCATGACTAACTTAATTTGAGATTGCCAAGACTTCACATTTCTTAGTAATTGGTTTTCTTGGTCGTTTAAGACTTTGTTGACAAGCGAGGAATCCGCTGCCTTAAATATGACCATCAGGTTATAGCTGCTTCCAGCAAAAATTTTATTCGGTGCGTTAGGTCACCGAAACACAATTTTTTATCGGTACCTCCTGTAAAGAGGTGAACATGGCATATATCCCCTTATACTGAATTTAGTTATTGGAGCTAGGTAACCTAACTCTTGATGATTTTTATAGACAACGGTTCTATTTGAAACACTCAGTCATGTTTGGCTGAAATGTAATGGTTGCTAATTACTATGCGGAATATTCCAACTCAATCCTTTAACGAGCCTACAAGGTTCTTGTGTTAAGCCACATTCATGCCATGTTTCGGTTTCTTTAACTTAACAGCTCAAGGTTTGCCTACCCATTTTGAATATCCGATTACTTGGCTGGACCTGAAATTTTTCCAATGTTAGGTTCCAGTTATAGCTATCATTGGAAACCATCATTGAAAAAGTTAGCTGTTGATTTGAGACCCTTCGAAAAAGTTAATCATTAAATATTTTAATGCAGAAAGATAGCTTACGTCTTCAAAATTATTTCTCCTTCAAACAAAAATTCATTTTGACCCATATCTTCCCCATAACGTAACTTTTAATTTTTTCCAATGATCATTGGTAAGGTAATTCATCATTGAAAAATTAAAAGTCATTTGATGAGAAAAAATGTGCCAAATTGAACTTTGTTTTACCTAGAAATAATTATAAAGTCAATTAACTTTACTTTAGCATCAAAATAATCATTTATTTTTTTCTTCAAAATCACTCAAAATTGACAATTAATATTTTTAATGATGGTTTTCAATGATAGCTATAACTGGCACCTAAGTAAAAACTGATGGCTCTGTCACAAACTGTTTGCAGCTTCAATTTTTTTTACGTAGATAGTACCAAATGAGCCGGTCCTGAATCACAAAGACTATCCTCCTCCCTAAAACGAGCTAAGCTCAAATAAATGTTCGTATGTATATACATATATACAACAAATATTCTTCTGCTTCTTCAATTTGTATTACTTTGTAGATTTCTCTAAGCTCAATATAAATACACAGAAGTTTTAAATATAAAATTCAAAATTCATAAGAAAAATCTTTATTTGCTAGCCAGAAAACATGCAAACAAAAAATAAAGAAATATCTACATCTACAAGCTACATAGATATAACAGTAATTTCTCTGTGAGCAAAAACACACAAACTAATAAAATCAAAAACTCTTTGGCTAATAATCATTTCTACTAAAAGAAAAGTCGAATGTTCTTTTCATCATTATGTATTCAAAATGATAAATCAAAAAGGACATTTTCTATCTAACTATATAATAGAAGAGACGTCATAAAAGTGCAGCAAAGTTGTCGTCTGTATTGCACTTGTTTGTCCATTGCTTTGAAATAGGGACAAGTAGTAAAAGAAAAGGTTCTTACTATACAAAAATACAAAAAAAAAACTTAGGACCTGATCCAGTAAGGACCGTAGATGACACTCGATTTGTTTGTCCTCAAAAGAACCTAGTATAAATGGATGGACCCACAGAAAAGCTAAAAGGATACAAAGACAAAACGACACAAAATGAAAACAAAAAACAAGAAGAAGAAACGAATGAAACAAAAATATGAAAACGGGTTATGAATGTCTGTCTTCAAAAATCATAAAGAGAAGACGAAATGAAAAAAAAAAAAACCAATAGCAACCGCCCCCAAGGACTCAGCTCAGTGGCAGCGACCGAGGACAATGATGATGATGGGTTGGTCATTTTTCTTCAAATGAATGTTGGATGATGTTTTTAAAGCTCCTTGTATACACATCTGTATTATAAAATGATGATGTTGATGGTGATCATAATTACTATGATGTCCTTAAATGATAGTGAGTTCTATGAAGACAAGATAAAAATATATATAACAAAATTAAATAAAATTCACAAAATCCTTTTCATAGTCATGACGATGATGATGCTGACGATGATGATCATCATGATGCCAGAGGCGCCATTTAAAGAAAACTAAATTTATTACTTTATGTTTGGCATTCAAAAAAGAGATATTCTTATCTCTACTTTTTTTGTTGGGTTGGTTTATCTTGTCAGAAAATTTCTTCTCAATGCAAGCAAGAAAGATATATCTCTAATCTTTTATAAATTTTCATCTAGGATATTTTATATTATCTAGTATCTAGGAAAAGTGTTATGCCAAGAAATTGGAAAATAGGATAAATATAGAATGAATAGCGGTATTAACCATTCACGAATGAGCACACACACATTTTATAGGTATGTATGTATGTATGTATGTATGTATAGTATTATGTACATAAAATCAAGCAAAGATAAATCGGTCAATCAAATTAAATAAATTTATTTTATCGATTCAGAAGCTAAAAATGCATTTTTGCTTTGGCGTCGAACTATTAAGGTCACTTTGTTTGTGGGCATAATTTGCCAAATTTAGTCCTTTCTAAGAGAATAAATGAATATTTTCTTATAAAGTAAAAAAAAAAGAGTATTTGCGGGATATCGTTGGATTTAATATAGATTTATAAATATAGAGGAAGGATTTAATAATAATTTATATTGTCCCATTTTCAAGAATTTGATCAATCTTGATTGATATTTTAATGAACTCTAAAGAATTTGAGAAAGTGTCAGTTATGGATTTTCATCAATCGTGGATGATGATGATATAGGTAAAAAAATGATTTTTTTTTATAGAAATACTTGATAAAAACGAAAGGTTCAAAGTTTTGTATGACAGGTATAGCGTTTTTTTTTGTTCTGAAGAAAATTGAAATAATCTTGCAGGGAATCTTCTTAAAACGCTTGAAACCAAATTAAAAGAAAATTAAATAAATTGATGTGACTGCAGGTGATGAGCACCCAAAATTGCTATAGTCCTACTTTTTTTTATCAACTATTCTCGTATAACTTCAAATGTGATAAAAATATCGATTTTATAAATTTAACGAATCGGTATAGGGGGCTCTGCGACCGATTTTGTACCTCACTGTATTCTTACCAAAAGTATACTACAAATTAGTATTTATGTATTTCTAGCAGACCCCATTTTCACGTTGCCATAGTTTGAAGACTAATTTTGTTGGCAATAAATAAATATAAGCATATCTGAATTGTGCTTGGGCTAACCAGAATTTCTACCGAATTTTTATGGCTATGGAATATGAAACTCGGTAATTGTGATAACACTGAATTTTTGGATGCAATATAAATTAACACTACAATTAATTTGTCTTTAATTTTAATTTTTTATATTTTTTACACACGAGTAGACTGATTTAACAAAACAAAATGAATAAAAAATATCGTAAAACATTTTCATAAAAGTAAAGAATATTATAAAATTTATTTTACGTCCATCAGTTGAATATTTCCAGAGATTATGCGTGACAAACCAAAAAGGTAATAATTCTAGAAATAATGTATTGCGCTCAATTCTTAGCCAATTTTAAATGCGTTTCCATTCCAAAATTTACTTATACATAGGTATATCAATTAAAATAAATATTTAAATAAGAACTTTAAAATAAAACATGTTGGAAATGTTTGCCTCGAACATTTTTTTTTTTTTAATATTTGTCAATAATTTTCAGAGATAATTAATTTTACACTCTTAATTCTTAAAATTTAAAATGGCGCCCAACGCTTATACATTATGGACAAATTGTGAGACTAAGTTAGAGTGTTCTGATAATACCGGAGTTGCCTCAAATTTTAATGAACTTGATTTTTTTTTGTACTACCACTCCTTTTTGTACAGATCTTTTTCGAAGAGCGCTTAAATCATGCTGCAATACTCGTTTATCACTAAGTGCGGTGTGAGTAGTCAGTAGCAACAGCCAGACTGCAACAAAAAATACACCAAGGAGAAGAAATTCAATTTTTCAATTCAATTTATTCATATAATTTTGTATGCTTACACAATAAGATACATAATCTTTTAAGATAGTGATAAGCTTATAAGAGTGGAACAATTATCAGAATAAATAATGTTAAAAGTAACACAATATATTTAACTAATCAGAGATACGAACACTCAAGATAAAAGAAGGGAAGTAAAAAATTATGTTCACATATGTATGTATATCCTGCAAAGGAAGAAGAAAAGAGAAGGGAGAAGTGAAGAAAAGGGGGAAAAAGTAAATGAAAATATGAAAAAAGAAAATGGAAAAAACAGTTAGGTATTAATTAGACAAAATAGATTGTCAACTTATAGATGACAAATAGGCTTTCAATTCATTGAGGAATCTTTTTATTACGCCTAATTCTCTAATGTGTTGTGGGAGGGAGTTCCAGATTCGTATGGCAAATACAAAAAATTGACATTCCGACGTCAAGCAAAAGAATCGCGAGGGTAAGATAAGTTTAGTCCTAGCTGATGCACAAAACGTGAGTCTGTTGAAAAGGCTACAGGGTTGACTTGTATGTATTATGTTATGCAGCAGAATTATTGTTCCGTCCTCTAAAAGCTTTTCAAATGTGAGGCCACACATCTGATAAAAAAAAAGGTGGTAAAAGGTACGATCATATCTTCGCAAGCCAAAAATATATCGAGTGGCATTATTGTAACCGACATTAAATTTTCGCCTGCTAAGAGAGTCAGGCCTCCCAGAGACTTCACAACCATAGGTAGGAATAATTAATTTTTTAGTTAAAAGAATTCTCATTTTTTATGGGAGTGAAAGATTGACTCGCCCATAATGAACGTAATATCTCAAAGACTTTTCCTGTAATAACGCTAATGTGATCATTCCAGGTTAACGTTTTATTGAATATCATACCTACATTTTTAGCTGTGTCGACATATGCAGTAGGAGAATCATGGAAAACAGGTGGGAAGTACTAATGACTTTCCTGGAGATAACAATGCACTTCGACTTTTTAGGGTTTATCAGCAAAGAATTCCGTTCAGACCAATGAAATATCCTTTCCAGATCGGAATTAATAAGGTTGACACATTGATCAATGGACTCAGCTGGACAGCTTAAATGTAACTGGGTATCGTCGGCATACATTTCCACGGAAGAGCTAGTAATTATGGAAGGTAATTCGTTGACATAGATAGAAAAAAAGAGAGGACCCAATATTGAACCCTGTGGGACGCCACGCATGTTGGGAAGAAATTCAGACATTTTATTATTCGTGAATACGGCTTGTGTTCAATCTTTTAAATAAGATCGCACTAGGCGTACAGCCGAGTGAGAAAAGTTGAAGAGTCTTATAAGTTTATCGCAAAGTATTTCATGGTTAACAGTGTCGAATGCCTTAGAAAAATCAAGGAGTACAAGAAACGTTATATGTTATGCTCGTGGTCTGGCGTTTAGGTTTTGTCTTCTTAATTACCTTCGCCAGACCACGGGCATAACATCTATATCTATATATATATATCTAGGTGTCAGAATATAACCATGTTCCCCTAGAAAAATATAGTTTGCATTGTGTTAATGGTGTGAATTGTATAGACGTTGGTAGCCATCGACTAAAATTTTGCGTCTTAGAAAGATAACAATTACAGCTCTAACTGATGAGGTCCACTGTAGTTGTTACCAGGACCGAAACGCATTTGGACTAAAGGTCGATTAAACACTTGTAGGACTTTTATTTTGCGAGTATAATTCGCGTAGTCCAGCTAGCCCCGCCCTACCCTACGATCGATGCTGGGATAAATTTAAATTCTTCAAGTTCAGACTGCGAAGGCTGTGTGCTCCTCCGCAATAGTTCAAATAGACAATTTAACAAATCAGGCGTTTGGATAACATCAGTTATTCTTATTTAATCGTGTGCAGAATTTGTACGATGTCATTACTGATCCTCCAGTGACAAAGCTTAGATCTGAAGAATCCTTATTCGATGTTCGTAAGGCGAAAAGTCATAAGAATGAGCCCATTCGAAACCCTTCAACAAATAAAATAACACATTTGAACAAGTTTGCTCATTTTTTTATGATTTTACTGGAATAGAATAGAGAAACTTAAAATAGTTTTAAACAGATGTAAATGCACAAATGACTGATTTCATATCAATTTTTCAATACAAACCCAGAAGAAGGTTTGGCGTAATATGAAGGTTATTCAGTAGTAAGGGTAAGCTGAGTATTTCAGCTGGTGATTTATAAAGTGGTTAGCGTCACATCCGTAACAAAAATATTTGGTATCCATATGTTTTATTTTTTTAAAAACAAAAATGTTATGACCTACCGTTACAAACGTCACAAGTGTTGGCTTTCAAAACCTAGTCTTCCTACAGAATGGGTTTGTTACCAACCGTTTCATGAAGATAAAACTATCATTTTACCTTTTGGTAAACATTCTGATAAAAATAACATCAAAAACTCTTTAAGTGTTGACCCTTTAAACAAAAGCTTAAAATTTCCAACAAAAAAGAGACGCAATTTTCAACCCCGTTACGTCATTTGCATTGTTGTTTAAGTCTCGCACATTCCTCACCTAAAATAAATTTGTAAAATAAAATCAAATATCATCAACAAGAAACTGCTTCTGCTAGACTAATTATTCTCCACCAAGTTATAATCCTTTTAGAATTCACTCGAACTCTTCAATATATTTCTCTCTCTCTTTCTCCTTTTATTCTTTCAATAAAAAAATATATATCTAACTACATAATTTTGGTTTACTTAAATTTTATATAATATTCCCTAGCATCCGCGTATTGTTTTATTTTATGCATGAATTTTAATTGAAAATTAATTCGCTAAAATTATTTCAACTAACGTTTCATTTGCTTTTGGAATGTTTTCTTTTTTTTTTTAGGACATAAGCGTCAACATCATCGCTTCATAGTGGGTGTTCGGCCTCGGCGTGTCAGTACGCTATGCTCTATCAAAAATTATAAGGGTCGAGGGTAAATCCTTTTCATTGAAAATTCTTTGTTCATCGTGATGATGGAGAGGGATCCCCATCATCATCATCAAAATCATCACCATTTCGCATCGCTGACTGAGACTTTGGGCGTCCATTATAAACAAAACAAAATTCCGTCCAATTAGACAGCAAAACTTCAAAATTTGTATTCCTTCCTTTTAGAGAATCATTGTCTTTCAAAAACTGGAACTTATTTATTTTTAATTTTTCTTTCTATTTTTCTGTTTCACTCTCAGTTCTCAGATGCTCCTTCATTTGCAACACCCCTAACACCAACACGCAAATTTACGCTCGCACAGAAGAACTATATGAGAGAAAGGCTTTGCAAACAATGATTATAGTATAGCGTGCCAAAGATAAAAAACTTCTATAAGCTTTAATATTTTGTTCTGTTGTTGTTCTGTTTTGTTATACTTTACGTCTCCTATACTTTTGAAATTCAACCCCTTCATTAATTTACATTTTGAAAATGTTCGTTCTATTTTTTATGAGAGGAGGATGATTTTTATGAGTTTGAAATGTGAAGTAAACGATGGTGATGTTGTGAGTATTCGTTTCTGAAAAAAAAAAAATAAAAAAAAACTTTATCTAGAAATGTGAAATCGTGTATCTAGATACTTTTTTATTCTACTCGTATCTGGATATAATTTTTACTTCATTTCCCCCTTTGCACGAACTTATGTGTAATAAATGCCATATAATTTGATCATAATTATGCGAAACACCGCACCACTCCAAGACAAGTCAAATCCACAAAGTTCAGTTCAGATACAAAGATAACGATGCAAAATGTAAAAATTAGCTCACATTTTTTTTCAATTCTTTTTGTTTTGTCTTAACTTTTATAGATTTATTTTTATTTTTCTCTGGAAACATTAAAAATTGCTTGAGTTTTTTTTTACATTCTTTTGAATTTCAAAAACAGAAGTTTCAAAAAGTCATAAAGACTCATTGTCTTAGAGAGCATGATGATTATTATCTCTGGTGTGACGGCTTGAAGAGGATAAAAATGTGGGACTTTTCGTCGGTTTTATCTTAGTTTACATTTTTTTTGCACGTTGTTGTTGCTCATCCTTCCTGATTAACGACAGTGAATATATGTGTCACGTTCCGTTTATTCTTTTTTTTATTTTGTGCGCACATATAGAGGATAGGATTATTATTCTGGGTGGAAATAATACTGTTGTTGCATCAGAGATAAAGAAACTATAGATAGGTACTATATACCAATTATACAATGGGAATGAAACTGAGTAATTAGTGTAGAAATGTCATGACTTTTAAGTATGGGATTAAGATTTTTTTTTCTTTTAAAAACAGATCTAACTAAAGACATAAATAAAAAAAAATAAAACCTAGAAGAAAATTTCATTTGAGGGATCTTTTAAACCTCGTTGAAGCGGGATGGAAACTTTCTAAATAATTAACTTACAAAAATGCTATTAAAAAACAGTGGCAACACTTGCGATATCATGGTCTAGCTTTTTTTAAAGCCAGAAATCTTTTCATTTGTTTTAAAATAATAAATTAGGGCTAGGATTTTCATCCTACTTAAAAACCACAAAATATGCAATCAAAATATGCAATTAAAAATTCAAATTTTGCAAATAAAAAATAGAAAATATACACTTAAAACCATTGCTCCCCTTTATTTAAAAAAAAAAAAAAAAAAAAAAAAAACAATGAAAAAAGTAAGAATTTTAATTCAGTTTTTGTATTATCTCCCAAACCAATTCCTCCATTCAGTAGTTCTTCGTCACAAATTTCGACTCGACTCCGGTCCCTGAGCGGAATCGAGTCATTTTTAAGCTCATTTCAATTTGATGTTCCTCGAGCATATACCTCATGTAATCGTAGTACTTTAAACGGTAACGCTAGCGTTTTAACTCTTTTAAAAGATAAACCACAGTTTTTTGAAAAATATGCACGAACAATATGCATATATGCACTTAAAATATGCACATGAGCACATAAAATATAAACACGAAAAGTATACATTTATAATGAAAATATGCATTTTGCTTAAAATATGCTAAATATGCAGTATAACGATAAGATGATGCCATTTTAAAGGAAATTTAATGATTTGTTAAGTTGATTTGGTATTAGCTTCTGAATGTTGTGAGAAAATACATGCATTTGTACACTGAAAATACAGTGCTTTGCATAACTATAAACGCACCTGTAAAAATGCATTTTATAGAAAACTGGAAATGGAAGCGACACCTTACTATTTTTTTTTTATTTAATGGCATCAGTAGACAAGTGAACTAAGCAAAAAAAATGTCCCGTTATTTTCCCTAGCGTTATTTAGAAAATAAAAACAGATTTTTTCGTATTGCAGAAGTATAAACGCACTAAGCAAATGTCGTTTAAGTTTCATTTAATTATGAGTTTCGAGATGGCAAACAACGAAGCCGCGTGGTATACATTTAAGCGATACGGAAAAGGCCAAATTCAAGACTTTCGTTCAAGTATACTAAGATGTAGGGCTATTTTTAAGAAAATTTCAAAATTGGGTCGTTTTTCCGTAATTTCATACAAGATCCAGAATCTTTTGGAACGAAAATAAGACCACGGTGTCCGCAGATACTGACACGTCGCCATAATAGACGAACAATCAATGTTGCATCTAATTCGGTGCATTTTTTGAGGGAAATTCGTTACGAATTGGGGTGCACTAGATTGTGGTATTAAATTAATTTTTGAAATAAGAAGAGTTTAAGCGTTAAATAATAGAATGTTAAGTACGTTTTTCCAATAGCGGTCCATATTTTGACGGGCAAATTCCAATACTTTTTGTTTGTGGGCTGTTGTCAGATTTCGAGCCGCTGCCATTTTGCCCCAAACAATCACCCCACTGCTTCTTAAAGGACGAAACACCGCCGAAAATGAAACGCCTAACCACAATTAATTGAAAATTAAATTAATTAACGATGTATTTATTTATTTTCCTGATGCAGATTCATTTTTCGTGCCAACTGATCGTATAATTTTCACAAAACGGAACAAAAAATTCCAATGATTTCGCGATAAACGACCATCAGGAAAAAATATTCAATTTCATACTGTTTTAACTTTACCTCATGCGTTTTCCTGATTTTCATACTCAAAACTTAAAAAAACTTTTTTTTTTTTTGAACTGATTTTTGGAACATTTTACTTATTCAAGTAATATTGTCGATTTTAATATTTAGTTTTTGGGGTCGTACCTTCTTTTAGTCAATATAAAATGTTTGCTCTATTGCGTTGGTTTACAAGACATAAATCTATCTGATTTGATTTAGGTAATTATGCTAAGGTATGTCCGCCCTCCCTTCCCCAAAATAGGTGAAATGTATGAACGCCTCTCACATCACCCGATATAAAATGGAAAAAACATTTTTTTTTTTTTATTTTAACTATATGCCTGTAAGACCTCAGGTCTTTTAAATGCAAGGCATGGCACCAGTTAGAAGGAATAGAAGGAAAGAAAAGAGAAGAGTTGAACTATCAGAGGAATAAACACTGATGCAACAGGAACAATTTTTTATTTCATTCGAAGGTACATCTGATGTTTAACTGATGATTATTAAAACAATGGCTCTTAGTTGATCTAGTTTGACTTTCGTATATTTTATACGATTTTTGTTTTTTTTTTATTTTTAAGTCAAACTATCGACTTTCCAACGCAAGTGAATTAATGTTATTGCTAACATGAACTCGTTCTATGTAATAAATCTAAGCCACTCATCCTTATACCTTTAAGGCCTGGAAAGCCTCCGGCTTCGCATACAAATAACATTGAAAATGGTACCAAAATATCTCATCAGCAGCGAACAAAAAATACCTCAACGAACTAAAATATAAAGAATAGAAGTAGGTTAGCTAGCTACCTTACCTATGTAGGTTGATACCGACTATTTGCATTGTGTGATGTATTGAACTTTTATAAAGGCTAAAATTGTTTTTTTTTTTCTGTGTTCATAGATGGTCAAAAAAAATCAGTTTGAATGTACATTTGACTTGGGCAAAACAACACCGTCCAGATTGATTTTTATACAAGCCAATACTGATTTTTTTTCTTTTAATCTATACGTTAGCTATGGGCATCAGTAATCGCGTGTTTTTTTTTTTTTTTTTTTTTTTTTTTGTTAAAGTACCTTTGGTTTGTTTTTCCTTTTCACTTTGGTTTTCAAAAAATACCAAAAACAGATTCAAATCCATGTTGCCAAAACTAGCTTATATCAATAAATCAATACAAATACAATATGGAAGACAAGAAAGGATCATCTTGATTAACATTATTTTCGAAAATATCATGACAAAATGATTATGGTGAAATTAAATTTGTGTCTCCGTATAAATAACTTTACTTTAAATTGGATTTACATTAGATTTACAATTTTGTCTCACAAACATAGTTTTTAAAATTTTATATTATACAAATATTTTTTTTTTTAAATTCAGCTTATAGTCTTTGAAAATTAGATCTCCTGAATTTGTGTAGAAATGTATGAGCTACAATGTGAACCTACATTTTTTTTTCTAAAGAACTATTGTTTTCGAGCAATTAAGAAAAAAATGTGTCTTACCAATTTTTCTGTGAAGACAATTCACTGATCAAATTCAATCAAAAAATGTTTGTGGTATATATTTATATATTTATATACTTTTCGATGGCGAGAAATCTTATCAAAAAAGTTATATGGAATCCCACTCATTTACAGTTCTTCTTCGACACAAATAAAAACTATCCTTTTTCTTTCCAGCCATACTCTCCCCCTCTTGTTTTATCTAAACGCATACTTTTTGTGCCCTACAACAACAAAAAAAAAAAAAAAAATCCCGTCACTTAAATAAACATCGAAGAAGAATTCCCTTCACTGCCAAACATACTCGTACATAAACAATTTTGTTCACTCTTCCAAGCACATTTCCATGCGAATGAACTTTGATCTTGCACGAACTCTTCAAGCCCTAGCTTAATATTATTCCTATATAACGAACACGAAACAAATGAAAAAATACAAACAAAATTATACAAATTTACGTGAATACACTATGGAAATTTATGCCACAAGCACAATAGAGCTTTGTATTTGTGAGTTTTTACTTTTCTGTTGCGTTTTTCTGTTCAATTGTGATTTTATTAAAAAAAAAATATTGTGTATTCCTTTTATTAAAATTGTATTCCTTTTCTGCATGTGTCTCTTAATTTGAAGTCACCTTCAATTCTCTGTCTACATTTTTTATATTTTTATCTTTTTAATGTAAAAAAATAAATTAAATCCCAAAAATGGCGACGAGGTGGATAAAGAATTTTTTTTTTTTTTAATTTAAAAATAACACCAAATAGCACGAAAAATGCCAAAAGTGGAATTGAACTTTTAACAAGAGTAATTTGAATTGTGAACAACCTGAATTTCAACAAAAACAAAAAAAGGATATTCCAGGATTATTATTCCTATTTATGTGAATGTATTGTCTACCTGTTGTGCATACAGTTTTCGTTATTTTTTGTATAGGCTCAGGATGTGACTGAGAGGTATATAGTTAGACTTGGTGATAGGTATACACAAATTGGTTGTATTTGATGGGCAAAATAATTAAACTCAAAATCATAAAAAAAAATCAAATCGTAGAAAACATTAAAGCCATTTCAAAATTCACAAAAATCCTTTTGATTTTCGTTTGATAAATCGTTTTGTTAATAAAATGTATACAGCTGATGATGATGTTTTTTTTCGGTTCACAAAATTAACTTAATTAACATTTCGACAAGAGCTTTATTCTGAACAAAGAAAAACATACCTACCTTCGTATCAGATGTTTCTGCAGAAAAACAAATAACAGGGTAGTTGATTTTCGTTTCAGGTTTAATTGGGCGTATTTAGTTGTTGTCAAAGGGATCAGAGTTTGTTATTTATATGAAATACCTCTATGATGGTAAAAGAAATCGAATTTGAGATTTTAATCAAACCTGAAATTACAATGGGAAAGAGATAAGTTTTTATTTATAAATAAAATGCGCGCCTAGATTGGACATACTTGCTCTTACGGTCAAGTGTCTTATGTATAATTTGTAAAATTATTGCACAAGGAGGTACCTTTGCCTTAAAACATTGATATTCGAGAAAGCATGCAATTATAATTATTTTAATTTCTTAACTTTAGTAGTTTGAGCTAAACAAAAAAGATGTCATTTAATATTTTGAACAAATTTGATTTTATGCAAACAAAAATTGGAGCAAGGTCAGAAGTCCACAGGTCAAAAGTTTATAATGGGCTTTTGACCCACTTGTATTGGTCAGAAATTCCACAAATCTATTGTGGAGATCAGTCTTGTTAAAAAAAAACCTAGCTATAAAGTGAATCACTTAAGTGGGTCAGAAATCTACAAGATTTTGGTGTGGTCTTTTGGCCCGTCGCGGTGGGTCAAAAGTCCACAAATGATTTATGGACTTTTAACACACATAAGTGGGACAAAAGTCCATTATTGGCTTTGAACCTGTGGACTTTTGACCCTGCGCCACAAAAATTACGATGATTTTTTTTTTTTATATTGTGCGCGCACTTAAAAGATATTTGATACCTTTAAGATGAATCAACACAGTGCGAGCTTCAGGAAAATAGGTAAGGGTTAAAGATGAGATACCTGCTATTTTAACAGTGAAGTAAGCAGCTCACATAGTGCATCTCGATAACCAAGCATGCTAGAGATTTGAAATAGAGCTCCAAATTTGCAGTTCTGTTTGCATTTCAAAAAATGCTATTTTCAAATTTGTAAACCCTTTATTTGCAAACAAATTCATACTGTCCTGCTTACTTTAAAAGCTAGGTCAACATTTTGAAGTCCTTATTTTTAAGAAATTAAAAAAAAAATGGATTCAATATGAAATTAGCAAATCAAATTGTGTATCTCATGAAGTTAGCAGGGCAGTATGAATTTTTGTCTAATGGAAAAATAATGACTTCAAAATTTTAACCTACAATTTTGGAGCCTTACTGCAAACTTCTAGCATGCTTTGTTCGCAAGATACACTATGTGACCTGTTAACATCACTATAAGGTTAGCAGATCACTCGATTAAACCGAATAATTGGTGAACTTGAAAATCGGGAATAGAATTGAAAAAAAAACTCCAAATTACTGCGTTGGTCCCGTTAGTCTTTCAATGCTTTTGTTTTGATATTTCACTTTAGCAAGCTTGTATATATTTGTATGCACATGTTTGTACAGCAGCATTTGATGTGGTTTAAGGACCGATTACTGACTATGACTATGAATCATTTTTACCACTGGGACAATTTTTGAATTGATTCTTTGGGGATACAAAAATATTTAATTGGAAGAATAATGGATTTATAAAAAAAATATGAAAAAGCGAGCAGGTGGGTAATTTTTGTATTTTAATTTGTCGCCCGATTTGCTGCCCGGTCAAAGTGCCGCCCGGGGCCTGTGCCCCCCTGCCACCCTCACGCTACGCCATTGCATGCGGTCCAGTAGTGGATTTTTTAATTTTACTTGAGGTTGTATATTTTTAATGAACTCACAATATGTTATAGTTCTGATAAATATTTCCTTACTTTTCAAACTCTCACAATACCAATTTGGTTTTAATTTGAATATAAATTTTGAGTATAATTTATTCATATTCTTCAATTTGTGTAGGTCCCTTGATAACTGGAGTCTAGAAAATTTGCCTTAATCGTATCTCTTGAAATAACGACAAAAATAAACTACCAACATTCCGTGTTAAATCATACATTTTAGGAATACAATTTTCGTTGGTTAATTTTCCCAAAAGAACAACCTACCTAGATATATTTTTATAACTCCAGTCGCCAGTTTTGTGCTGTTCTATATTTAGACTAAAAACATTTTTGCAATTTTTTGTCTCAGTGATTTGAAAAAAAAAAGAAATTGCCCTAAGAACAGTCCAACTTTTCCATGAAAAATAGAATGATATCTATATGTCTCGCTGATGATTCAATCGAATTGACAATCAAAATAAAAATGTCAAACTTTTGTTGTCTCACTCAAAATTCCTAGAAGGTTAAACTGAAAAATAAGAAAAAGAATTTTTAATTATTTCATGTGGACTACTTTTGTTTGATTATTTTTATACGAATGAAAAACCTTTTGAAAATAGAAACAAAAACGAAACGAAAAGTAATAAAGCATACATTTAAATGTCTGAGTAAAAATAAAGGTTTTAATATTATTCTGAGGAATTATTTATAGATAGCGGAAAAAAATGAACATCTTTATAGAAAATTACCAGGTATTTTGCTCGCTTATTTTTTTTTTTTTTGTTCAAACATAATTGTTAGAAAATTCTCCAAGAATTCTGCAAAATTAAACAAAAAAAAAAAGTTACGTACATTTTTAAAAAAATATATTTGAGCTCTGCTCACTTACTTACGCTCTTTTGTTTCCCATTTTTTAGTTCTATGAAATGAGCATTTTGTTTTGAATAAAGTGAATTTATATAGGTATATTGAAACACAAACCATTTATCATTTTTGTTAACATCAAAAATTCCACGATAGGAATAGTTATTGTTATTGTTATTACTTTTTATTATTATTTTTGATTTCTGTTATTCTTTGAAAAATGAGGATTTATTATAGAAACGTGCAACAATGAAAACAACAGCCTAAAAAATTAATCCAACATGAAGTTGAATGGAATATTTTAATGCAACTATATATACAAACATTGTATGTAGGTACAGTACATAGTTTTTTCTTTTTTTTTATATAAAATACAACATATTTATTTTTTAATATCCATTTATTTCTGTAACATAACCATCTGTGTTCTCGATAGTTACCTACCTGCTAATATTTTTTTTTAACAAAATTGTTTGCTTGATTTTTAAATTTGTTTTGTGCTATTTTATGATTTAAGTAATATTAATAAAAAATACATGCCTGGTGAATTCCAGGTGTACCTACTACCTATATTTGTATGTTTAAAATGCATTAAAAAATAAAGGTAGATATAAATTAAATATGATATATTTTTTTTTTAAAATACTTAACTTTAAAGAGAATAAAAATGCCAGACAATTTGAATAGAATTTTTATGATTTATAACACACACATTTATGTGTAGTAAAGCACCGACGTAACGGCGACGTATGTATGTATTGTAAATACAAAAAAAAATCGGCTGGTGGAAAGATAAAAACATTAAAGAAAAAGAAAGATTTAAAATATTTAAGTAACACCTCAAAAAACTTATTTAAAAAATATCACAATCGGTTTTTGAAATAAAAAATAATGAAAAAAAATTTGATCTTTTTATAATCACAGTAATATATGTTTACAACTTACAAAATTAATAACTCACTTATAAAAAAAAAACAAATCATCAAAATAGAACTATCTGCACTGAAAATAACAATCTTCGTAAAGTTATGAAATGTTTTCCGTATAAGCGAAACAGGTCACTTTTCCAAAATTTAAATTAAAAAACCCATAATTATAATTACTGTTTTTTTAATTAATTCATGTTCAAAAAATAACGAAAAAAATATAAGAAAAAAAAAAGGGTTAAGACTCTGCCTTCATGACAACAAGGTTGAAAATATCAACGATTGCTATTTTAGGTGTCAAAATAATTTTTTTAAATTTTTTTAAAACTAAAGCTCCATTAATAAATACATAAACTTGTGATGAGAACAAAATTTACATTTTTTAGAAATGCACAGAGCTTTTTATTTTAAAACAATTTAATAAAAAACAAGGTATTTAGGAGATTTTTGGTTTTATAACCTGTGAAAATTTTTAATTTTGTTTTTATTTTATTAAAAATAAAATAAAAATGTAGCATGCTAGCCCGGATGGTGTATCACCCATTGTTCAGAAGAGATGTTCTTCCACATTGGCATAACCTCTATATATCTTTTCTATACTTCCCGAAGAGTTGGAAAACAGCGTTTGTCCAACCAGTCCCCGAAAAAGGCGCATCTTCTTCACCCTTTAATTATCGGCCAATCGCACTGTAGACGTCCATTTTTTCATGGAAAAACTGATCAATCGGCAGCTCAAGAATATCTTGAAGAACATAATCTTTTTAATGACCGTAAATATGGTTTTCGTAGTAATACAACAATTGGTGATTTGATGGTATATCTTACTAAAAAGTTGAAACAATTCTTACACCTTTTAGGGAAAGTAAGAATATTGCGCTTGATTATTTCGCTTGATTTTTCAGAGGCATTCCATAGAGTCTGGTGTCCTGTCCTTTCATCAAAAATGATTGGGCTTGGTATTGATGTTTCTCTTATTTGTTGGATTAATAATTACCCTTCTCCCCGTTCAATTCAATCTGTTTTGGATGGTTTCAAGTTCGTAAAATAAATGCCGGTGTCCCCCAAACGTTTGTTTTGTCTCCGACTATTTTTCTCATTTTTAAAAATGATCTTTCTTCCGAAACTACTAATCCACTTAACTGTTTTGCTGATGACAGCACCCTCAGCTCTTCATATTCATTTCCTGATTCAATTCCTTGTTCTTCGAATGTGGAATACGGCAAAATATGTTGAGCTCGTTAAATTCCGATCTAAATAGCATCGTTAAATTGGGAATTATTAATCGTGTTGAATTCAATGCTTCCTAAACTCAGAGCTGTTTTTTGTCCTTAAAGTGCAATATTCTCCTTTTCCAAAGTTAATGGATGGCGCTTGTATCGTGAAAACTGAAAAGCTGTCAATTCTTGGTATGTGTATTACTGGACACCTTTTGTGGAATAACCACACATTAGATATTGCTAAAAATGCGGCCAAAGGCCGAAACTTTTGTTTCCTCTCTGATCCGGCCAATAAGACCTATACAATATACATACGTCCTTAACTAGAATACAATTCTCATATATGGTCTGGCGCCTCAAAAATATCTTTGCACCTACTAGACAGAATCCAGAATAGAGATTTAAGGCTAATATAGGTGACAGAGCAATTTCTAAAACAATTGTTTCGTTGAAACATCGTCGAAACGTCTCTTGCCTATCACTGTTTGATCGTTACTTCTTTAAACAATGATTTAGTGAAATAGTGATTTGCTTCCCCGAAATACTCGTGCAATTTCACCGAAATACTCGTGCTGCAGGGAATGCTAATCAGTGTACCCGTGAGCCATACTTCGGAAACAAATGCAATACCGCTAAGTACAGGGATTCTTTCTTTAGCCGTACGACACGAATGTGGAATTCCTTCCCCGACTCTATTCGTCCTCCCCAGTTCAACGTTCAGACATTTAAGACGAATATACATGTAAATCGGTGTCTCCTACTCAATCCTCCCACTGTTTCCTAAATGCTCGCACTGTGTTAAACGGACATTTAAAGATAAGTCATAATTCCTTGAGAGTATATAAAAAAAACAAGGCTAACATCATATTAAATCGTTTGAAATTTTGTTTCAAAGTTTTTTTTACCCTTGTGTAACGACAACGTTAGTTTTTCAAATTAAAAAAAAAAAAAAAAAAATCATCTGAAACTGACAAAAAAAAAATTTAAAGCCGAAATACAAACCGTTTACAAAATACTGATCTCCAAATAAAAAATCTTCAAAAAAAAATATCTTTTCGAAATTATTAATAAAATACAATTATACTATGTCCTGTCAATATTCTGATAGATTTCTCTAAAAAGTTACCCATAATAAACACCTCACCACCTCAGCTTAAGGAGGTACTGCAACTTGAAAAAAGACAACTAAATGCTTACGGAAAAATATTCATGGAGAGTTTCACAAATTCACAAAAATCAAACAACAGCCATGGTTTAATAAAAGTAACAACAAATAAAAACACGAACAAACCCAAATAGCATTTCCCGCACACAATTAATGGTCCGGGCAATTACTTCTATTTAATCATCAATTTCGCTGTTCGAACAGAGTACCACAGAACGAAAGGCACAACGAAATCTTTCGTATAGGATTTCGTCATGTCATTTTTGTATGGGATTTTTCGTTAAGCGTCAGCAGCGTTCTAGGCTTAAAACTCTACCAGGCTTTTAGAAAAATAATTCTAAACAATGCTTTCGTTTTCATCTCAATTCGCAATCAAAGAGATACCACAAAATAAAAAAACTGAAAATATTTTGTTCCCTACTTCTTTTGAAAAGTGCAAATGAATCGGATATTCTTTAATGAGCTTGTCCATAACAGGAAAGGAATCATTTCTAGACAAATTAATTAAATTTATTTCACATCCTTTTTGAGGAATCTAAAGAACTTTATCAATTCTCATTGTTCTCTCAATATATGTATGTAGTACGACTTTAGCTTTCAAAAATGTATTTGACAGTAAATTAATAAATTATAACTAAACAAAGAAACTGATTTATCTTGGACTAACAACAAAGAAAAGATAAAAATCATCCCAATCACTAAGGTTTGTTAGATAAAACGTTGAGTTTGTTTTAAGTTGTTCTTGGCTTTCAATCAATTTATATATTATGTCCTTTGAGAGAGAAATCCAAAAAAGACACATTTCTGTATATTAGAAGAAATTAAAATTCACAACAAAACAATATCTCTGTTGAATTTTAAACTAAAGAATATGTCATGCATAGTGTACGAGTATTATGCGACCTGAATTCGAATGTTCAATTCATCAGGCACTTAATGTATGTTTGTTGTAGGTGTCTAGGTAGATGGAAAATCAATTTGTAATGTCCTTGATCTGTAAAAAGGGACATTATTTATTTAGGTTCTACAATGCGTTCGAATATTAAAAAGTGACAAATGCCAATTAAGTTATACTGTCGTAACATAGACAGAGAGTGATTTATACGATTCTAGAAATGTTTTGAAGATTTGAATTTTGAAGATAAATAAAATAAAACACTTTTGACAGAGTTTGAATTAAAGCTTATGGAAAATTTAAAGTTGTTGGAAAATTGGCAACTATTTCACCCAATTGGGCGGGAGGGAAGGTAATTTTCCTATAAATTTAACTTAAAATAAAAAAAAAATATTTTAAAGAACAATGGCAGATGCCTCGTTGGTAGGGTAAATTTATAGCAACTGTCGTACTGTCATCCACAAACGAAGGCTTTTTTCTTAATATGATCGCATCTCCCTGAATACTGAATATAAAAATATGCACACAAATATAAAAGTCATTAATTTAATCAAAATTTTAATTTGTCAACAGACAAAAATTCATATTAATTTATAATGAGCCGCTGTACGCTCTTGAAATACATAACGAGCCGTTTATGTGAAAACAGGAGCACGAGCAGTTGTTAATCTTCACACGATTCAGTCAATTCACATAAAACAAAATTGTCCTACGTAAAATGAAAAAATTGAAAACACTTTGTCCTCCCTGAAGGATAACGAATTTGAACATGCTCCTCTCAGCAAAGTATCTCTTATTGCACCAACAAAAATTGATTCAAAACAACAACAAACACAAAAAAACACTGCAATAAACGTTTAACGAGGGAGGACGTCATACATACATTTATGGTCCTCTCTATACAAACATTCATACAATCAACGATGGACAACGCCTCGTACATAACGCGCCCAGTCAGCCGGACCTCTCGTTTGGGTAATAAACAAGAAATAAGCAATTTGGCAAGATTATGTCATGAAATCTTAATCCTACTAAAATTTATTTACCCTCAAATTCACCCCCACTCTTATACTCTTTACCACAACCCTCATACCAACCAAAAAATAAACAACATAATTTTTGCACGATTCAACTTAAATTGAAAGCGAAATAAAGTCTGCTATGTCCTTAAAAATAAAATAAAATATTTTTAAATCTGTTTTGTCATGATAAATAAATAAAAATAAAATAAAGAATACAAATAAAAAAAACTTCAAAAAATGAAACATCAATTTCATTAAGATGTTCCAATCTCTGAATGATGAATGAATGCCTAAAGATACAAAAAAATCGACAATTGTCAGGACACACAGAAGTCGCATTGGGCATTGCGAATGAATCAGATGTTATACAAAAACTTTGGCTGGCATGAATGGACAAACAATTTTACCATTTCCAAAATAGGAACAAACAAAAAAGGGAACGAAATGAAAACCAAAAAGCAAGGATAATCAAAGGCGAAAATCATTTATCAATTCGAGGAGTTGAATGGTACCAAAAAAAAAAAAATAAGTTAAAGTCATTTCAATTGGCTGGAACTTTAAAATGAAACAAATACCAACAAACAACAACAAAACAAAAAAGAGAAGTAAATTATTCCTTTTGAAGTTATTGAGAGCTATATAGAGAGTGTGTTTTTGTCGATAGGACAAGCAATTTTGCTTGAATGAAAAACTCGACGAGGAGTGATGGACATCGAGCCAGTCAAGCCATAAACAACGTAAAAGTGGAAAATAATCAGCAAACAAAATAAATGTACAATGTACATTAGGGGGTCCGTTATTTCCCAAACTAATTTTTTTGGATAGCACACCCCGCCAAACGAAAGTTGATGCCGAAAGAAAAAAATATTGACCAAAAAATTTTTTTTCCGAGGTCATTAACCCGTGCCTCTAAGGTCATACTTTTCCCATACAAATTTGTATGGGAACTTTACAATTTTCACATTT
Organism: Melangyna quadrimaculata; assembly: GCA_949320155.1. NCBI lineage: Eukaryota > Metazoa > Arthropoda > Insecta > Diptera > Syrphidae > Melangyna > Melangyna quadrimaculata. Next base: position 148,301,084 of record OX439485.1, on the reverse strand, counting down.
TATTTTATTTCTCTGGAACTATAACAGCTATTCTAATTTTTTGGGAATTCCGATTGACTTATCGGTCCTTTAAAACAACTGCATTTAAAAATGTATTAAAAAAATTTAAATTATAATTTATTTCGATTTCTTAATTTAATAAATACATTAATTTTATATTTTTTTCTCAATCGATCTTCAGCAGTTTTTGTGTTTTTTTTTTAATGATTATCATAAAATAATAATTTTTTTAAAAAATTGCATTAAAAAAAGGAATGAAAACAAATTATAAATAATTTATTTCGATTTTTCAAAATATTAAATATTTTTATTTTTTATGTATTTAATTTTTTTGTTTCTTACAAAATAAAGTTTTTTTAAATGATTTGTTTTGACCAATATCTTGTTTAAAAACCACATTCAAAAATTAATATAAAAAAAAACTTTATGTGTTAAGAAAAAAAAATTAAATACATACAAAAATAAAAAAAATATTTAATATTTTGAAATATCGAAATAAACTATTTATAATTTGTTTTCATTACTTTTTTTAATGCAATTTAAAAAAAAAAACTTGTTATTTTATGATAATCATTAAAAAAAAAATAAAAACTGCTGAAGCTCGAGAGAGAAAAATAAGAGAAAAATATATAAAATGAATGTATGAATTTAATAAAATTAAGAAATCGAAAAAAAAATATAATTAAAATTTTTTTAAAGGACCGATAAATCAATCAGAATTCCTAAAAACTCTTCTTATTAACTCTTCTTACCAAATTTACAAATCAAATGAAAGTATTGAAAATAATTAAGAAAATAAACTCCACGACTGGATCGCACAAACATGCTCTCCTTACAATAAACTTTAACGTATAGCTAGAAATTGAAAATGTACATTTAGTCCGACAAAGCTGAATTTTGGTGGAGGGCTTCATTTTTTTTTGTCCTTAACATTTCCAGAAAAGTATCCTTAATTTGAGATGGAGTTCAAAGGGGGGGTTCTTTTGAAAAAAAAAGTTGTAGGTACACATTGTAACTCCTGAAATTCTTGACAAAAAAGTAAGATTAACACTTTTTTTCGTACAATTGATAGATTTGGAGAACAACGGTCGAACACATTTTGGTGCAGTACATTTGGTCAAAAAATGTAAAATTTTGTTTGGGATTATGTTAGGAAAATTATTTTCTATTAATGAACCAAGTTTTAAGAAGGAAGGGAAATGCCGCCATCTTGAAAAAATTAAATTTTTCTTATTTTGTTTAATAACTCCTGACAAGTTTACTTTTTCACAAAATGATCTCAGAACAACTTGTTGACAACACAATTATCTACAACAACCTCTGTACGGCAATCCGTTCCTAAGTCATGGCGGTCCAAAATTCAACCGAAATAACAGTACCTGCCATTGGTTGTATCATGCCAAGTACCGTTAATTCTTGAGCTAAAAAAAAATTTCAATTTCCCTCTAGAGAATCCCCTAAGAACACTAAAACCTAAGTTTAAACAAAATTGCTTCAGTGGTTTAGGCTGCAGGTCGAAGATCAAACAGACAGACAGAATTGTGGGACTCACATTTTCGCGTTCTCTATCATCGTAATGTTGGGAAAAATTATTATCTCGATTATTCTTACGAATCCAAAACTTGATAACTTAACTGATGTTTGAAAAATTGACTGCCTAAATATGCTGAACTACACGGCTGGAAAAATGCCAAGTTTCTGCTGCTTTATACAAGGCAATAGTGAGGAAAATCTGGACGAGGAAAACTTGTCAGATACTTGACAAGCCTTTGCTAGATTTCAGTACCAACAATTTAGACGAGGGAAACTTTTCAAACACACGCGAGGCCCTCCCTAGTAAAAACTTGTTGAACATGTTTCCAATCAGGAATGTCTGTTGCACACAAAAAACAAAAATTTCATAAGCACCATGCAATCTCAGTATCATACAAGGTACAACACTTTTTTCCCTCTTTCCTTTATCTTCTTTTCCATATCAAACTTCTTACTGTGGGTGTGAGACATCTGTAAGAACCTATTCTAATTTGTTCTACCTTAAAAGCAAGTACATAAAATCCTGTTCTATTCTGTATATGTATTTGTTATGCAATATGGTATGAAACATTAAAGTATGAAATGATTCCTTTTTTGACATTGAATTTTTGTTAGCCCATCAGTGGATACCGCATTGGACTGACAAACAGAAGGTCGCGGGATCAAGTCCCACGTTAACCAATTTTTTTTTTGTTTTGCCTGACGTGCAGAAAAGCCCTTGTTGTAGCCTTTGCTATTCCTTGTTATCTCCCTGTCAGAATCTATGTTAAACTCTCTAGTGCCTTGTCGAAAACTAGATTGTTTTTCTGCGCGAGTAGGTACTTATGCAATTTCATTTTTTAATTTTTCTATTTTTCTTCAGAGCAAAACATTTCAAGAAGAAACCTGTGAATGAATCCCGCCTGAGCTAAGTTTTTTTAAAACTTCTGTTCTGATTAAGGTATTTCAAAACTTCATTTCATTCATGAATAATTTCTTAGCCTGATTTAATTATTTGAAAAAAATTGATTGTATCATTTGAGGCGTGTATAAATTGTCTATTCATCCATATTTAATTGACCAAATAGGTATCTTTTATGATACCAAGAAACCTTAGGGCAAACAATCAATCCTTGATTACGAAAATCCATAAGTATACTAGGTACATGCATACATATCCACTTACCTACCTATAAATTGGGTTTTTTTTCTCTTTAATCTGAGAGAAAATCCTATTACGAAACGATACCGCACGATAGCCACAAAATAAATGTGTTAGCATTAAATAATCCTTTCATCTACAACACTGAGTTAAATCGATTAAACCGCAAAAACCTTGATGAAAAACGAGCAATCGCGAGCACCGCGTGCACACATCAAGCTTTTTCCCAAAAACACAAACACACACACACACACCAACACATCCCTCATTCAAGCATCATCCTGTGGGGCAATTGAAAAATTTCCTTTTGATTGTGCCACTTATTTTACTTATTTATTTATTTTATGCGTATACAATCTGACACACCTCGTTTCATGGTAAATACCTACCATACAATTTCTTTATGACCTAGAATTTAAGTTAAAATTATTATTATATAAATCCTCATTCCAAAAAACAACAAAAAAAAAAAAATACCAAAAGGATCCTAGTTATTGCCGACATGACCTTAGCTTGTAAAATATTTCAACAACTTTATGTTGTATCCCTTTTGCTCTGTGTTGCCTGTTTATAGCAACGAAATAATAAAAAAAAGAGAACGCAAAGTGTTAACAACAATAAATAAATAAAAAAAAGTTAAAGTAGGTATTATTCCAGCCCCATCACGACCTACCTACTCCTACATATCTACCATCCGAAGTTAAGTTGTTTCATTATTAAAGCCTGCGACCCCATTTAGAAGACTTGGCTTCTCTCTAAAGGTATCAACCAAACCTCTACCAACCAACCAACATTCCCTAAAAAAAACTATAATACAAAAATAGAAGAAGAAGAAAAGTAAAAAGTTAAAGTTATAAAGCTTCGAGGTTGAAGGTAGGTATATAGAAATGAATGCAAATGATTTTATTTAAATTTTATTTCACCCAGTTTTGCCACATTGAAATATTATTCTACATACCTACAACAAATTCCTGCAGCCGCCTTATGCCGCTCAAATGTATTATACAACACAACACAACATAATATACTCGCACAGCACTCGTGATGCAAATGAAGTGAAGATAGAAAGCGACAACAACCCCATCACCACCAGCACTCCATGCCTCTCTCTCTCTTCCACCCTCCTTCTCTCTATGGATCTTGATGGGTATCTTAAAACAATAGGCACTTCATTTTGTGCCAACTCTTCTATACCCTAGGACTAGGGCACACATATTCGGTGATGTTGTGTGTTGATGTCATGCAAAATGTATTTATATGCGTTATAGTGTAAATAAATAAAAATACATTCACAAGTCGGCAGGATATTTAGTTATGCATAGGGTTTTTTTTTTGTTTTTTTCTCTGAAATCTAGAACTAGCTAGAACCTCATTTCTTAGATACTTAGATTCCACCAACAACAACGCCCTAAAGTAGTCCCACGATGCATGGAAATGATAAACGGGAACTTTAGCAAGCACATACATGCAAACGGAACTGAAACGCGTTTTAATGACTCTCTAGTGTAGTACATTCTCGAGTGTCACATATTCTCCTCACAAAAAAGCGTGAAATAAGATCCCCCCCCCAGGGTTGGATTTGAATCTGGCTGGGATATCTTCCTAGCAGACATCAAACATTTTTATCGAATACAATTCAAAAGCACCATAAACACACAACTTCACAGAGAGAATAACTTATGTTTGCTATTTTCATTCACCAAAATATAGTTCACACTCTGTATTAACAGGAGAAAAACCAAATGACGCCATACATCGATATTGCGACTTTTAGCCTCGATTCGGTAATTAAGAACATATTTTTTTTATTAGAGGTTTTCCCCACCCGTGGTAGGGGATCACGTTGAAAGATTTTTTTAAGGTAGGAAAAAAACTAGAAAATTCGTTTCAATGACATTCCCTGCCAACATCTATTGAAGGCGATCTAATTTATGAACAAGGACGAGGACCCTTAGTTCAGATATTAGAACGCCATCATTGCTACCAGGACTTTTAAACCTGGTGTGAAATCTCTTTTCCTGAAAACCATCAAAGCCATAGTACATACCTGCTTCTCTAGGGCAATACTACCAAAATCATTAAAATATTATTCCACATTTTAAAACTGACATTTTACCGATTACAATATAGCCGATGGACGATTGGTTCACCCGAACTTTAATACCTCAATACAAGAGAATTCTGTCAAAAAAACCTGTTTCGAATCCGTTCTGAAGCAAACGAGTCGAAATAAAATTGTTATTTTTTTGTAATATACTGCCTAAGCCCCATGGTTTACAGTTCTGTGTCCATATTCAAAAATGACGCTCTTTAACTAAGCTTTTTAGCGTTGTATATTTCAATTGTAGGCAATTGACGCACAATTATTCCCATTCATTAAATTCGCTACATAGAATACAACAAATGTAGAATTTTCACACTATTTAGCGAATTATTCGCCGTCCATAATATTATTCGCTCTTATTGGCCATTGGTATAAAAATTCTTTTATTTTTGGGTCTATTCAGTTCATCGAAAGTGACCAACACTGTCATTTCAATGGAACACTATTGCAATTCATGTTTGCTCTAATTACAATCTTTGTTGCAATACACTGCCTAAACCCCATGGCTTACAGCTTTGTGTCCATACAAAAAAATAATGTACTAGGGCTAAGCTTTCCAACGATATATATCTCATTCGTGGGCAATAGGTAGACCAAAATGACCATTCTCCTTTGTGTGAAAAATTCGAATGTTTGTTACTCAGTTTTTTTTTTTAAGTTTGTGCTTTTTATCTGAAAACTATAGTAGTCCCATCAACATCGACGACTGCTGAGTCACGTAGTGTCGAAATCCACTAACTTCTCTCAACACTTTTTGTTGAGGTAACAAATTTGAAAGTTGAGATTTAAAAATAATGAAGATGAAGGAATTTAAATATTAAAATTACTTCTGCTTTAGGTGGAGTGAATGAATATGATTTAATTAAAAAGTACAAGTAGGGTATGGCAGACTGACTAAAGTGCTTACTGTCATATCTTGGCGAAACACATTTATTTCTGGAGTTGAGGTCACTTGTATTTTTTAGTTGAGATTTAACTCCCTTACTCCCTTACAATATAACTCGACTTACTTTTTCTTAAAATTAATATCTACGCTCTCAAAATCATAAAACATGTTGCAAATACATGCGCCACCAACTGTCGAAATCAAGAGTAAATAAAAACGACTCAATGATATTACTATAGTTTTCATATATCTACAAAAGGTTTGTGGTTATTTTTTGGGGAAAATAAATAAGAATTGGCGTAAAACTATGGAATGGTGGAAAAGTGATCAACTCAATTAAATAATATGAAACAAATTTCAAGAGCATTTAAGCTCTAACTCGATGTACAGATTTTTTACCTCTAACACTTTGTAACACAATTTCAAGTAGTCTACAAGATAGAGGATAATTGTCTGAAGAATTGAGTGAAATTATTATTCAAATGGGGTTTTCGTATGATAACACACTTCCAGTAAGGCTGCCTAGCTTCCGCTCCGTCATTTATTTTATAATTATTATTGTCTTCTTCCGAAAAATGCACGCGATATATCTTAGGTATATACCAATATACCAATGTCAACAGGTTTATTGGACAACAGTAGGTATCAACCCCTGTTTTAGTGAGAACTCGGAACTGAAGAAAATGTTTGACCATTTGAAAAACACTAAGAAAATTCGGTTGCTGTTCTCTTGAGACTTGTGCTGGTCATTTTAAAATAATCATGCTTGCGTTATTGTTTTTTTTTTTTTGTATCCAGTTAAGGATAGCTTCTCTCGGTTCCCATTGAAATAATAAAGGCATATTGAAATTATCGGAAATATAATAAGGTCTAATTTTTCAATACTCAAAATAATTACGTAACGTAGTCTTCAGTCTTTAATCGGCTTAATCAGAAGTTAGCAGCTTATATGAAACTCAGAAACATCAAAACTTCGTCGATTATTGAAGCGTGTTCATGGTTTCCAATCTCATTTTTACCCCGCAAAGCTCAATTAATTTAAGATGTAAGAAGGGTTGTGTTTATATCTGATTCTGGACCAATTATTAGTTGGACTTCTTCTATGTTGCAGTTAGTCTTGTCGAAATTTATGAATGAAGAATCAGTCTCAAATCCCTATTAATTCTTTACCCTGTTGAGTTTGGTTGTGGTTTGCTTTGAATAAATAGGATATATTAAATCTTCGTATTCACTTAATAACATAACAACTGCAGAAATGTGGACCAACTGGTAAAAGTCCAAAATAACCTAATTATTAAAACAAAAATGTTCGGAATTTAAACATGAATTGGTGAACAAATTAAAGTTTTACCTGTGTAAATTCTATAATTCCCCAAATTAATTTTACAGTGACATCTTGGTATAGGGCAAACTATTTAATCAATAAAATAAAAAAATTTAACACACACAAATTATTCTGTGATCCACAAAACACATTGCGTAAGTTTTTCACGCGTTCTTAATATGTCCCTCAACTTAGCAGAGCAAAGTCAGCAGAACAAACAAAATTTGATGGTCTTACAAGGTGCTTATAATGCGCTAATTAAGTACTCACAAATTAAATTAAGTGCTCCAGTACTTTTGAAAATAATGAATGTTCTGCTTACTTGATTTCAAGTTCGCAGACCAATTCTTTAATCTTTCAGGTAGAAACATTTGGTGAATACTATGTTAACGACATACTTAAGTGCTCTACGAATCCAAAAAAAAAATTGTATGGGATGTATGGGAAATAAAATAATAATTTTTTTTTTACATCAGATCGTGGAAAGTCCTTGGAAAAGGTCGGGCCCCTAATTTTTACTATACCAGTATAAAATTAATCAAAAAAATTTGGATGAAAAAAGTTGAATTTTCCGTTAAAACTCGATTTTAAGTTAGCAGAGCAGGTTATGTATGGGAAATGAAATCATTTTTTTTCATATCAGATCGCGGAAAATCCTTGGGAAAGTTCGGGCACCTAATTTTACTATACGTGTACAAAATTAATCAAAAAATTTGGATGAAAAAAAGTTGAAATAAAAAATATAATATTTTTTTTTCAAAATTATTAAAATATTTTTTTTTTTTTTTTGTAGAAAAAACAATTTTTTACGAATTTTTTTTTTGGGTTCGTAGAGCACTTAAGTAGCTCGTTAACATAGTATTCACCAAATTTTTCTACCTGAAAGATTAAAGAATTAGTCTGCCAACTTGAAATAAAGTTAGCAGAACATTCATTATTTCCAAAAGTACTGGAGCACTTAATTTAATTTGTGGGTACTTAATTAGCGCTTTATAAGCACCTTGTAAGACCATCCATTTTTTTTTTGTTCTGCTGACTTTGCTCTGCTAAGTTGAGGGACATGTTCTTAAGGCATTTATGAGCCTTAAACACTATGTAATAGGTTTATGCAAATGTAAGATATATTTTTAAAAATGAAAATGAAAAGTGACTTGAGAATATTGCTCGTCATAGAACGTTCAATAACTTATTAAAAAAAAATTCCAAATTTATTTTGTAGTTGTGTTGTTTTTTTTTTAATATAAAAAAGTCGCTCCTGGCTTGCGCTTAAATTATAGTCGACATACGAACCGACACTGATGCTCTACATTTTCCGCACAAGGATGATGATGCTAGTTTACTTGCACTGCGCTGCTTCATCTACTCAAGGATTAATAAGGGAAGTAAAAATGCATAAAATATGTTTGTATACCAGAAGAAGAGAGTATCTTTTTTGTCTTTGTTGTTGTTGTTGTTGTTGTTTTTGTTGTTGTTGTTGTTAGTCAGTTAAATCTGTTGGTTTATTTAACATTATTGCCTCATTTATCTATGATAATCCATGATGCTAATTAGATGAGCGATGCTGCATAGTACTCCATACATTATGTTGTGTAGTGTGTATAACACTTAGAAGGTCATCAAGCTTCTGTATGTTTATATGAACAAAGGGGTCGAGGGGGGAATATATAGTTGTCTTATCGCTGGATATGTGCCTGCTAGGTATATATTTTGAGCACACTTAACACAACAACGCACATTTAAGACAAGAAGATGAACATCATCATTATTATCATTTTCATCGTAAATCAATCAATCAATGTCCTTTGTGTACAACGGGTGTGTCTATATATCTGTATATAACTTTTGCAGCAAAGTGTAATGGAAGTTTACTCTAATCGTTTCCCTAAAGCAATTTCAGTCATGCAAGAATCAATAATGGCGGAAGGCTTGATGACGATAAACATCAACCAATCTTACCATCAGCTAACAACAATCATACACATAGCCATAACAACACACACGTACACGCACAGAATGAAGCAAAAGGTAAAGATGTCCTTGATTTTCTTTATATGTATATAGCAAGGTACCAGTACCTATGTTGCGACTTGTAATGCGTCAATTAATAGATTAATTATGGTGATCATGATTAATGGTTGATTACTCCTTGTTCTTGCCGTATACCCTTTGTCGATGCCGGAGGAAAATAAATTTGACTGACAGCAATCGATAGAGACGACAACAAAAAATTTAAGATTATTTTCGTCATGGGGCATAATGCCTATGATGTTTTAAGTCTAGAGGGTCTTTTATATAATGGTCCACCTCTTCTGTCAACTTAAAAATAATTCAAAGAGTCTTCCGCATAGAATGAAGTAGAAGTTTAATGCAAATTGATTCTTCTAATGACCATCAGGGTTTCATCTAAAAGCGAAAATAAAAGAATTGGCTTCACGTTGAGGCTGCGAATATTTGTAGTTGTAGGTGTCTGTACTATAAATCGACAAATTGAGCGGTACACAAATAATTTTGTCTCGGTCTACCTACAATCTGCATTTAAGGGATTATTTCAATACAAGAAAAAAAAATATTTTGTGATTTGAGGCTGTTGATGAACAAACTTTTTGGAGCTTCGAAATCTTTCGGTTAGACAAGAAGTTATTTATAACTTTATGCTTCAATTTAAATGACAAGTTAATTTTTATGACGAAGAAAAGTGCCCGTGCTTAAAAACAATCTAGTTTTCGACAAGGCACTAGAGTGTCTAACAAGCCGTTAGCAACGGCTAGAACAAGGGCCTTGGTTATTATGAACCCTTTTGCCTCTTCAGATAAAAAAAAAGTTGGCCTAATGTGGTACTTGATTCCGCGATCTTCTGCTGTCATTCAAATGCGATAGCAAATGGGCTCGCTATAAAAGAAATTCAATGTCAAAAGTGAACAAGTTTCATAATCTTATGTTTCATACTATATTGCATAACAAATACATATACAGATTTCTCACACCAATAGAAAGTTTGATATGAAAAAGAAGACAAAGGAAGGAGAGAAAATGTGGCGTGTGACACTGAAGTTCCATGGTGCTTATAAAATGTTTGTTTTTGGTGTACCAGAGACATTCCTGATGGGATACTGAAACATGTCCAACAATTTTTTACTAGGGAGGGCCGCACGGGTGTTTGAAAAGTTTCCCTCGTCGGAATGTTTTGTACTGAAATCCAGCAAGGGCTTGTCAAGTATCTGACAAGTTTTCTCCGTCTCGATTTTCCCATCTTAAAACTAAGTAGGGCCTTGCATGAACTAGACAGAAACTTGGCATTTTTCCAGCCGGATGACGAAATCACTTTTGTATGTGTCAAGTCATGTCTCAAAGAGATAAATCACCCGAGTCCATTTTCATTTATGGACCTAGCTATGATCCACCCATACAACTAAATTATATATTAGGCCAGTTGATAGAGTCAAAAATTATTTTTCATAATGCAAGCCCGGCTGGAAAAATGCCGAGTTTCTGTCTAGTTTGGGCAAGGCCCAAGTAAGTTTTCTGTAGAGAAAATCTAGACGAGGGAAACTTGTCAGATATATGACAAGCACTAGCTGGATTTCAGTACCAATGATGATGATTTTTTTTTTATTTTGGCTTTTTTTCGTGCCTTTATATTTTTACAGCCTTCAGCCAGTAAGCATAATTTCAGTATGGGGACGAAGAGAACAAATTTAAACTAACAAATAACAAAGAAGCTACCCGTTGGTTGCTCTTATAAAGAATTCTTAGCTACAAATAATTTCAAAAAGTTAATAACTTAAAATATTTATATATTTATTCCTTAACTTGTATGTATAATTAAGAAAAAAGGCTCAATATTGACTTTAGCTTAAAACTCTTAGGGCCAATTTGCTCACAGTCCATTAAAAATTGAACTGTGTCGTTTGAACTAATATCACGTTAATTATAAAATTGTCATTAAGAACACTTCAATAATTTTTGATTCATTCACTCGCCTTTAATTAACTGGCTCGCTTTAAATTGCTGGTTTAAATTTATATGCTTTTTAAAAATATCCTTGGGAATTTTATTTTATTTTGACTGATTAACTATCCATTTAGCACTGAAAGTGTGATATGAATAACCAAAACCGGCAAAGTTTAAAAAAAACCCCTTCTGGTGGAAAACCAACTTTACCTACTTTTCAGAATATTTTTGGTACACTAAATAAAAATCCAGCCCCTTAATAATTTCTTTAGGTTTTTTGCTATTGCAATAAAAAATCGTTGCAAAACAGTATTTCCACTCAAATATTGGAGCATTTCAAAAACCAAACGTTATAGGGTAATTTTGAGGTATGATTCGTATTCAGTGCATTAAAATCATTAAAATGGCTGTAGATTTTTGTTGCACCAGAAGGTTTTTCAAATCTTGTTTGCTTCTGTTTCCCACATCGCACTTTATGATTACAAAAAAAAAGCAAACAAAATATCGATTGTCAACGCTAATTGAGATTTGAGAGTGAATAAAAGGAAACAGTTCGTTAAATCTCTATTATGGCTACATATACACATTAAAATTTTATTTTAAACAATTAGTTAATAGACATAGACACTTCATTTTAAATCGTTAAAGGAGGGTGAATAAATACAAATATTTAAAATCGATAAATTTCTAATTTTTAATAGCGAATTTGAATTTAATGGAAAGCGAATAAATTAGGCCTTAGTGCTAAATTGATAGTTCATCAGTCAAAATAAAATAAAAATCCCAAGGATATTTTTAAAAAGCATATACATTTAAAGCAGCAATTTAAAGTTCTTAATGACAATTTTATATTAAAAGTGTATTAGTTAAAACGACACAATTCAATTTTTAATGGGCTGTGAACAAATTGGCTCTTTATATCAATCAGTTAAATACTTGGTAAACAAAAATTATTTTTTCGTCTAGTAATCAAAATAATCATAATAAAGGTAGATTATTATAAGTTCAAAATGTGCCACTAAAAATCCAAATCAATGAATAGCCCTCATTCCTAATGAATTAAAGCTTCTGAGCCCACCCGTTGTAAAGATAAACATAAATAATCAATAATGTTCATCATGCGAATTTGTATGCGAATTTATTTAAATTTTTTCTTTTAATTTAAACGCTTTTCTATACTTAATCCGATGGAGTATGTACTTAAAGACATCATCATTTTATTAAAAATGTATATCTATCAAAAAAAAAAAAAAATTCCAAGCCCATAGCAGTCTTCATCAAAATTAATAAAATCGTCTATTCTTGAAAATTCAGACACGCCAATCCAGTCTCGTCTCAAAGCAATTGAATATAAAAATTAGTCTAGATACAGAAAAGTACGTCTTAAGAATTTAATTTTTTTTTTACATTCATACAATTAAAAAAACAAGGGTCCTTTTTTGTTGTCTAACAATTATTGTTTCTCTTTTCTTCGAATCAAAAAGTTTAAAAGCCACTTATCCTGGGGAAAAATGTTTTGATTTTTTTTTGTTTAATCAACGAGCGTCATGACAAAAAAAAAGAGAAACTTCAAAACGAATGAACTACGTCCCAATTATATCCTTGATTGCTGTTTGACTTTTTTGTCTTTCTTTCTTTCCTTCTTCATTATCCATAGCATGCCAATAATTATTATCCTTTTTTTTTTTTGTTGATGGAAAATCCTAACATTAAAAAATAGGAGAAATATAAAATAGAAATAAAACAATATCTAACAAGGACGAAGGAAGAAGTATGTATAAGAAAAGTGCTCGAATTACGAATTGAATTGCAAACAGCAGATAATAAGAATTGTACACACAAACATACATTTATATCCTCACAGTTGTGTTTTTTGTTGTTAGCATTTTTGTCTTGTCCTTTTTGTTTCTTGTATTTGTTTTCTCTCATTTTTACCAAATTTTGTGTCCTGTTAAAAACAAATGGCCAGTGTTGGGTTGCAAGCATTTGCTCACAGGTAGAGAAACTTAAGAATTAAATCAAGAAATTATTATACTTATCGCTAAAATTCTGTTATTTCGGAAACCAAATTATATTTTTCGGAATAATGCAGGCACAGAAATTGAATCCGTTCTCAGAATGAAAAAGAAATATTTAAGTCCCCTTGAGTTTCATTTAGGAACACAACTTCAAGATCTAAACTTTCTTTCCGTTCACAATGTCTAAGCCTGTTTTTTTTTAATCCATAACTTACTCTTTAAGTAACTGAATCACAAATGATACAAAAAGTCGACCATTTTCTTGAAGAAAAAAAAATTAAATAAGACACAGAAATAGGATCCAAAGTAATTAGATATGTATTTCTAGCTTATATACCCACGAGCTATATCTACTTACCTTTAGAAAATAGGGCGGGTGGATAGGTAGGTACTCATTTTAATTTTCTCAACTTAGCCATGAAGACAATATAACTGATGGTATAAGTGGGTGGTTAGAGAAAGTTGGTATATCCTTGAATTTGTATATTTTATTTCTGCCTTTTTATTGCTTCATACCTATATATCCTTGCCCGAAGGACTATTTCAGCTTTGACATAATGTCCAAATGTAGGTATCCCTGGTATAATCCCTAAAGAAGAAGAGTCAGCGTCCTCATCTCCTTCGAGAGCTAAACACGAGATGTAAGGTGCAATAAGATATAAAAAAAGAATACGAAAACAACCAAATGAAAAGGACTAAGGACTGTTATAGCAAAAGATGTTTTTTTCTTGGGTCTCCTCCTCATCTTCTTTAAGGATGATATTTGGCCTGTAGCACCTAATTGGGTATTTTTGAGAAGAGCAAAAGCAAAACAAAAAAACCCTAAGCTAAGAACCCAAAATATACAAAATAAAACACAAACAAAAAAAATAAAAACAAAAGGAACAATTTATTGTATTAAAGCGAGTGAATTGGAGCTTACCCTTTTTGTTGCTTGCTTTTCAGGGTATAAGATTATACGTATAATTATTATAAACATTTTTTTTTTATTCTTCATTAAGTTCTTCATTTGCTAATTAGTTTATGTGTATTTCGTTTTATTTACATTTATATATTTATGTTTTTGTTTTTTGTTTCTTTCTCAGGTCTAACGATCTTCACTTCATTAACTCGAGCAGATGAATCCTTAGATACACGAGAAGGTGCTGATTTGACATTAAAATGTCGCTTCACTGAACATTATGAATCAAATAATTTCTCATTTTATTGGGCGCGATGGACAGCGAATCCAGTGCAATTTGATAATGTTGCAATTGGTGATGTGCCATTAAATTCACAATACAGGTAAGTCGAAATAATTGATTTTTATTATTTTTAAATATGAAAGTGTGTGAACACAAAGTTTGGAACATGAAGAATTAACGAATCAAATTCATTAATTAAAAATGTTGTTGTTGGAAAATAAGAATAGGTCGAAACATGAGAGAAACCTGAAACCTGTGGGGTACCATAAGTCGATTAACCAAATGTTTTGTATGATACAAAGTTTTGGTGTAAATGACACTATGTTTCTCTTACAAATTCGCCTTTCCCAGTGGATGAAAACAAATGGAAAACAAAACACCTTAACAACTTATTTTAAAACAAACTTGATTCTTCCTCCCCCCTCCCCCCTCCTCAAATAACCGATTGCCCTTCATTTAAAGGCTCGGAGGGCTGATAAATTATTATTATCAAATAAAATGGAGAACATGACAATGGGTCAAATAAAAGTTGGTATGCCTCAAGGCTCCGTTTTGCCCCATGCTCTTTTACATTCGAATCTATCAAGTATTCTTGTTTGCAACTTCTTGTCTGATATCAGCTGTTTAAACCTATTCCTTTTTAAAATTAACATTTGTGTTAATTGAGTTTAAAACATCAACCGCAGCGTATAAAAAAGATATATAAGAATATAAACAATCGCGCATACTGAATGCTTAAAAATAAAAATTCTGGGCTATTACCAAATATGCCCTCCCTTCCGAGCTTTGCGTTGAAGTCACCAAGAATGATCTTCTCGTCGTACTTCGGGCACATATCGTACGTTGTCTCCAGGAGATCGTTGAATGCTTCTTTGGTTGAGTCATCTCTCTCTTCATGGGGGGCGTGAGCACAGATGACCATAGTGTTCTTGAATTTGCCTTTGATGCTCCTTGCCTAGGTCTTACCCTTTTCACAAAACCGTAACTTAAAATATTTGAATTTTTCACCTTCATAATAATTTTGAAGAAGATACTATTTGTCTACATCATTAAATTTTTCCGTTGTGGTGGACACCGCTGGATGAGACTGTTGAAATCGAACTAGGTGTGTGAGTAGACTGACAAAAATTTATATTTTCAAATTACCAAACTTCTAACTAGGTTTTTTTGAAGTAAAAACTTCTTTGCGCGCGTTGAGAGTGAAATTTAAAGGTTGAATTTTTGTGAAACGAAAGAATGTAACGCCACATGTGCAACGCTGAGATCATTGTCAAATTTTTATTGATAGGCTAATATATTTTATAGCGCAATAATTTTGGATTTTTTGATAATCAATATTTTTGTAGCAGAAGGGAAAATGTCATTTTATGTCTATTTTCTAATTTCGTTAATTAGAATGCCAGAGTTTTGAAATTTTTTTGGTGATAATGAAATTCTAAGAATCTTACTAGTTTAAGTTGTTTATCTTTCTCCTATTGGTATGAAGATATAAATTATTTTAAACATATAATCTCAAAATAGGCTAATTTAAAAAAAATTAATTAACTCAGGAGAGTCCGCTAAAAATTTGAATAGGCATATGGTTGAAAAATAAATAAAACCAAATTTAAGTTGTCATATACAAATTTTTGATGTTGTAGAGATTTTGAGTGTAGAATTTTGGAAATAGTCGGAAAACCTACTCTCATAAACTGATTTATATAATTTAAATTTTCACATTTTTTACTTTAAAATTTCACCATTATTATTTAATTTTCAAGTTTCCTCAAACCATTTTGATATATGTATATTGTTTTCATTGCAAGTTAATATGTAATTTTAAAGGTTTTAAAATCTCTATAAAAGTTGTTTAAAAAAAAGATGTCAATATTATAACTATATTTTATGATAGTTAAGGGTCCCAAGTACGTGTACAAAAATCAGTGCCAACTAAAGTGTCCTACTTGGACCATAGCAATTATGCAATTGCACTTAGTTAACAACATGTTTCTGCCAAAATTATTTGACCGATTTGTATCGACTTTTCGAATTTTGTCTTGTAATACTCTACACTATTTGATT
Organism: Melangyna quadrimaculata; assembly: GCA_949320155.1. Classification (NCBI taxonomy): domain Eukaryota; kingdom Metazoa; phylum Arthropoda; class Insecta; order Diptera; family Syrphidae; genus Melangyna; species Melangyna quadrimaculata. The sequence continues at coordinate 148,284,882 of OX439485.1, read as the reverse complement.
CTAAATTCTAAGTACAATTTAACAATTTTTGACAATTTTTTTTAGTGTATCAAAATTCCTTAGTTTTGCAGTTTTTTTTTTTAATTCCTGGTTAGATAGCAACACAAATATAACATGCATGAATTTTTAACTAATGTGGTCTTGTAGAAAATTTTATAACAAGCAAGTTTAAATTAGATCGTTTTTTCCTAAGTTGCATATTTTCAAAGTTATAAAGGAAAGTGTCGGAAAAAATGGGGTGATTTAAGTTATTTTTTCACTGTTGCATTTTTCCTGCAGCGAGAACAAGTTTTTCGAAGTTGCAAACTTAGCTATAGACTACTCTAACATGCCCCAACAACATATCCAAAATGCAGAACTACATCGCGCTTTGCGAATTTATTGTCGAATTTGATAAATAGCACCAAAATAGCACATGATTTCTGTATCACTAGATTTTTGAATTTTACGTATGGACGACATAGCTTGACAGATCTAAAGACTAGCTTGATTGGGGAAAAAAAATTAACAGGAATGAAACAATACAGATTTTGCACGAGTGCGATTTTATACAGTCCATATTAAAATCCAGTAATTTATTAGTAGCAGAATATTAAAAAAATATGTAAATACAAAAATTATGTAGGTACATGGGGGCGTATTCATAGTCATTTTAGAGCTGGGTCTAAGTTAAACATAGGTTTAGTTGAATTTTCGGACGTTGATTCTATGTTTTTAAGTTTATCATTTCAAAATATTAAAAGCTGTTTGTGTAGTATCCCAAGGTAATTATCTTAAAAAATATCAAACCAACAATTTGTAATTAAAATCGGTCTGTATGCCTTGAGCCAAAATTGTCTTAAACTGTAGTTTAGTTAAACCTGGGTCTATCTGCGACTATGAATATGCCCCATTATGTTTAGTTTAAAAATGGGTTTTTTTTCGAACAAAGTTAACTGCTAAGCCATATCCTCTAATCCAATAATAATTGTAACTGACAAAAACCAGTAAATGTTTAATTAATGTTTTCATACTCTAAAAATAAGTAAAATGTTGAAGAGAATAATAATTTAAATTGATAATTTTCCACAATTGTCTGTAACTTAAACATTAGGTATAAAACCAGATCCTCACTTTTTCGTCCCTTTAAATGATTCAAGTAGCAGTACCAACTAAATATAAATTTATTACAATGGGACACTGGGGTGTATGCGTGCTATTTATTCGTTTTATTTATTTTTGTATACTTTTTTTTTTTATTTTTATATTGTTAACGATTTTTAATTTATTATTTTATAATGTATTAATGTATTGATACAATCTCAGCTTGCATTTTTTGTTAGGTCAACAGAATTCCATATTTTTGTAATTATGTAAACATAATATTTTATTTGCATGTGGTGTGGGAAAAAGCTGGGGCACGTCCGGGCAATAGCTCAATTTTCTAAAAATCTGGCTTAAAATAAAAAAAATATTATAAAAAAAGGCCACACAAAATTTGTATGCTATAACTTATTTTTCTTAAACAAGTTAAGTGAATAGTTTTTAAAAATTTAATTTTCAAACTTAAAATATAGAAAAAAAAATACTTTTTCTTAAACTTAATTTTAAATTTTTTTTTTTTTTTTTGAAAATTTGTATGTAATTTTGATTTTAAATATTCGATGCTCTTATAAATTTTAAGTCTAACACTGAATTAAGGACCTTAACTTCTCAGGGTGATTGGTATAAGGTGCACCAAAATGCTGTAACGAGTAGGTTGGGTTAAGACAAGAAACAAATCGTATGGAACTGGGGGGTCTAAATCCCTCCGTTTAGGCGGGAGGGGCAATTTTCTACAAAATTGACTTAAAACAGAAAAAAATTATTTAAAAACAACTGTAAAATTTGCAATGCCCTGTCATACCTCTTTAGAAAGCGAGAAATCTCATCTTTAATTTCCGTTTTAAATTAAGTTCCGCTTGTGTATAATTTCTAAGAACTTAATTTTCAAACTCGAAATTTTGAAAAAAAAAAAAATTTCAAACTAATTTTTTTCAAAACTTTATGTAGTTAAGATTTTTTTTTTCAAAACTTAATGCTCTGGTCAATTTTTATTGTTTATTGATTTGAAATAAATAGATATCAAATTTTGTTGCATCTCATTGGTGTTATGTTTTTTATTTGAGTGGAGTTTTTAAATTTTCATTTGGAGGTTTTCGTTTTGGCATGTTTTGATTTTTGAGCTAATTTTTTTACTTAAAAGAAAAGAAACCCGAAACATAAAGGTTGCATGCGCAAACTGCATCAAAATGAAAGGTACCATTTTTGCTTATATGATCCATATTCCAAAACCATTTCCGCAAATTCATGCATTATCCATCCCACACTTTTTTTGTTCCAAAAATTTATATATCGAGCTCCCGGCCTTAATATCATTTTCGTACACTTTATTCAAAAACCATTACACGAATAATAACGCAGAATCACACAAATCCGATTTTAAAAAACAGAAAATAAAATAACTCGAAATACAAAAATGCGATATTTATTTTAAATGAATAGTCAGCATAACAGAAATATAATATGGCAAAAAAGGTTACCGCCAAAGCAAAACTGATAGATATTTTTAAATTTTTCAATAGAATGTGTCAAAACAATCTACGCGGGTGCTACGAAAAATGTGAAATACACGTTAGAACTCAGTTTCACTAAACCAAGATCTATAGTTCTGAAACTCAATAATGATTTTAGACCCAGTTTTAGGGAAATGATTTGAATTGAAGAAATGCTCGTGTTCTAAATAATTTAAAAACTGAGTTCCAAAAATAAACCGAGAATTACTAGATCGAGTTTTAAGTTGATTTTAGAAATTTGTCAAAAAATTAGCGGTTAAAAAATAAAAATATTTTTTTTTTTTTTAAGTTTTGAGTTTGAAACATATTCTTCAATAAAATATTCATTAAAACAACTTCGTCATAAAAGTAAAATGAAGTAATGTATTCCTGGCTTTAGAAACTTCTATCCTATACATTCTATACAACGGGTAATATATTATATAGTGTTAGTTTTTCCATCGAGTTTCAGTAATTTTTTTTTTTATTATAGCCAATAAATTTTTTGAGAAAACTGCAACACCCGCATAAACTGATTTTAATAGAACCCCCTCCAATATTATTTTTTTCTTGTCTTGAAGCAAATTACTGTCTCAAAATTATGCATTTTTGCAATCTGTATACAGAGTGTCCCTTACTTCGTCAATAGTACTTTAATGCATGGTTCTTGGGTGTATTCTAAGAAAAAAAATTTGTTTAGTAAGGGCCTATCTCCAAATTTTGATATCATTAATCGGGGGTTTAAGAAAAGTCTTTTTGGTGTAGCCTGACCCATGTTTGCGGTAATTACACTGTTAATAATATTGATATTTATTTTTAGAAGAAAAACCCAGAGTCGATTAAGAAAAGCCATACATGGTTTGAAAGGACATTAATTGTAGACGACAAATATGGAATCATTTTCTTAAAAAGTTATCCCCGGGACTAGATATGGCAATTTAAATTTTTTATAAAAACACAGTGTTTCTTCATGTTAAAAAAAGTAAAATGTGGCACATCTTCATATTGTGGTTAATTCATGTTATTAAATAGGTTAACCAAAAGTCACTAAAATCAGCAGACACAAGATAATTATGTCTTCATTTATAAAATGGCGGTTGTCACTCATACCGTTACTCAACAGTTTCGAAGCAAATAGTTACCTACCTAAGAATACCGGACAACAGTTTTAGGAAATAGTATGTGCGTAAGAATTAAGAAGAACTTAAAAATTATTCGCATACTGTTATACTAATGAATAAATAAGACCTGTCTTTTCGTTACTACATAAATATGTAACTTTAAAGCTCCGAAATGAAAACGAAATCGGTAAAACTAAGCATTTTTCATCGGCAGTGGTACAATTCCGAAATGTTTTGTTTTCATAATTTATTCCGGAATTTGCTAATTGATTTCTTGGATAAGAGTACCTTCTCCTGATATATTGACAAATTTATAACTGGTAACACATTTTCGCATTAAAAGAATGCAACATTCAAGGCACATGTATTTCCTCCTATACCTTCCTATACTGTTGCTACCTCACATTCCAAATAAAAATATAGCGTCCGCCACGCTTTTAACATCCAAAATAAGACTCTTCTTAAATCCCCGATAAATGATATCAAAATTGGAGATAGGCCCTTACTGTAATACAAGTTTTTTCTTAGAATACACCCAAGAATCATCTCCTAAAATACTATTGACGAATTAACACCCTGTATATTAAATCTTTAAACTTCTTTCAAACTTCACCCAGTTTTGCATTATTTAATAGTTTATGCTGATCAAATTTGATGTCACTTGTACCTGCCTGCCTTCTTCTGAAAATATGTAATTTCAATCTCTCCTTAAATACCTATAGTATTTGGCCATTTATGTTTGTCTGTTTACTTCATCGTTGATTAATACATCCCTTTATTATAACTTTCTGCTCAAACTATTTTATATATAAACCACGGCCTGAAATAAGAATCAGTTAATTGAATGATTTCCTTTCAACTTCCTGTTCACAAGCAATTGCTCATTTCCTATTTTATAGAACGTGCATCGTTCAATATCTATACATATACATTTATGTGTTGTTGGATACAAATATATATATTTTGTACAAGTATTCGTATTGTATCGTTTTATACCCTTTCAATCTCAGTAATCGTATATTTTTTTTATTTCGGTTAAAAATTATAAATAGCAATATTTTCCACTACATAATTTTAAAATTTTACACTCGATTTACATGACCATTTATGATGATGCGCGGCTAGCGCACGCGGTTCCTTTGTCCTTTATTACCAATCTGCCCTTTCCGCAACTTAACACATATCGGTACCTACAAACATATAACTCTGATGAACAAAAAGGACATTAAATGTCTACCAATAATCATCTATGCACAACTTAGATTCTTCATGTTTCCTTCTATGCAGTGGAGGTATCGATAATAGTCGTTGCTGTATAGTTAAACATTCCTCCGGGATGCAGCATCCTTGCAACCGTTTTTCCCATCATCTCTTGCCAACTTTTTAATCGCACACACGTTTACTTTGCCATTGCAAATCTATTGTAAATTTCAAAACCGCTATAGAGTCTACGTGTGGGTGTGTGTGTGTGTGTGTGAGGCTGTGTATGCTGATGGTTTTGTAAATTGCTGTCTTTATAGGTACTTTCAACAAAATTATATAGGTAATAAACAAACAAGCATTCTGACTAACTTCTACGACTCTACGACACGACAACGATGACAAAAATATTGTATACGAGTTTGCTGAAGATTCCAAAAATGCACGTCATAGATAAATTCTGATAAATACGTGTCCTTCGATTATTGGCATCGATATGCTCCAATTCAACTTCCTTCCTGCGGCATCCAAAATGGCCTCCATATTCCACACAAACTATAATATCCACTCCACCTCTCACTCCACTTCGCCCTGGGGGGCTAATAAAATATTGCAAGGAGCGCGAAAAAGGACTCAACTATTGCACTGCGCCTCTAATTTTTTCCTTCTTTTCAAATTTATGTCGAAAGTTATAATAAGAAAAAAAAAACCTAAAGAAAGCCCAAAATTATTGTTTCAGGACTTTCATTCTATAGGTAGACCTACATCCTTGGCAAACGACAAAAAAAAAACATGGTTAAAGGCAAAAGTTAAAATGAGAAACAAGAAGTGAAAATAAAAATTATTGCCTCTGTATAGAGCAAAAAAAAAAAAAAAAAACGAAGGCAAAATCTTCGTTTCTTTTGCTTAAATAGCTATAATCTTTCATGAGTGTGCGAATTTGGATCGTCCGTCGTTTTCTCATCGTGGGGAATCTATACATATATCTATTCTATATAGGAATTCATTCACACTGCTTCTAAAAAGAAGCACTAAAGCAAACAAAAAAAAAAAAAAAATAAGAAAAGAAAATTAATTTATTTTATTTTTTTTTTGGCAGCAAATGAGAGATCTAAATTTGTAATAGGATGCGTGGAGTGAACGTGAACAGTGAAGACGACAACGGCATCAGGCTATTGAACAAATTGGGTGTCATCTCAAAGAGCTTGAAGGCATTTATCCTTGAAATAGGACAACCAATTTAGTGGTGTGTCTGTTTTTGTGTTCCGTTTCCCTGGCTTTGTTGGCTTTTTGACAGACGCAAACGATATCTTCTGAATGTTTTCATTCCTAAGTTAAATAAATATTATTTTTTTTGTTTATTTTCTTAAGTTGAATGTCTTAGATTTTTTTGTGATGGGTCTGTATTTTGAAGATTTTTTATTTAATTTTTTTGTTGTTAAAACAAATTGTCGAAAGAAATAAGATTCTTAAGTGATTTAGAATATTTGAATTTAATTTTAGAATTTTTTTTTTTTTAAGAATACCTACTTGAAAATTAAAGTGAAAAATTTATCCCAATATGTCAACTGGTCATGTGGGTGAAGTCTGTGTAATTTCAGGACAGCGTTTGTCCTTGAAAAAAAAAAAGAAAAATACTAAGATGATTGATGTGACAAATCAAAGTAATGGAATTGTGTGTACAGTTGATAGGGCGAAGAATTGGGCTTTTCCTTACAAATAGTCAGAAGTGGGATATTGTATTTCACGTAATAACCTTGATATAGAAGTAATCGGTAGGGAAGCAAAATCAGAACTTATGCAGGATAGTGATAGCTTCGTAACGTTTCTGAAATGTATTTTAACTTCTTTGAAATGTATCTTAAATTAATAATATTCAAGTGTTATACATAACCGACAGAGATAAACAATATTTTTCAAAATGAAATTATATATGTATAGCGTATACATAATTATAAGTCAATTATTATGACTGGAATGATGTGAAGGTGCTGAGTATAAACAAACATGGCGCAGCTGCAAGTGTTCTACTTTATCTTCTATTTTGAAAACTGTCTTTTTTAATATGATCTCGAGAATGCTCAACGTACAAGAAAAATTGGCAGGTAGTTTATTTCTAAAATAATGATATTTTTTGTATTAAAAAATTTTCAATGTTTAATTTCTGAAAAGTTTCCGTTTCGAGTTTTTGCATACTACTACTACTTTGACAAAAATTACCGATGTTACAGAATTTCATTTCATTTTCTAAGCTACCGACGACCATTTTGAAAATATGCGACTTCTGTTATTCATTCTTACTGAACAACATACTAAGATTATGGGTTGGAAAAATCCAACAATATAAATCAGTATTCAGGTGATAGGTATGCAAATTGTTATTTTCATTACAAACAGTCAGAAGGGGATTTTGTTAAACAGAAATAAGTTAAAAATAAAGCCAAGAAAATTAAATGACTTTATTTCAGCCATAGTTTTAGCTATAGAAAAAATATACATGTTTCTCTTAACTACCGCTAGAGTTGTTTTATAAACTATAACAGATACGAAAAAATGCGCTGTTGCTTAGTCTTAAATGTTTGGTTTTAAAACTTTAAATACTTTTTCTATCACTTTCGATAGAAATGCTTTCTTAGCTAATAGTTCAATCAAAGAGACAAAATTCGATTAGAAAACAAAGTATTTTTAAAAATAAAAAAAAAAATAAACAAACCAATATAAAAATAAAATAAAAATAATTTTTTCTAATCGGATGTTTTTCCTTTTAAAAAAACCTTACTTCATTTCTACTGGTCAGGTTTTTAAGATTAAGATCTCAAACTTTAGCTTCAAAATGTGTACCTATAAATATTTAAATAAAAATTATTAGGAAGGGGTAAATAGTTTCGTACTAAAAGGATGTGTAAAAGTCCTGTCGACTTTATATTTACTATTTAAAATTAAAATTATGATAGAAAATTTTAAATTTCCAAGAAACAAATTACACAAAATTATTGTTATAACTTCTTTTCAACAATAACAAAAAATGTAGAGAACATTTAAAAATACAAAAGTAAAACAAAATAACTACTCTACGACTAACAGCGGTTGAGAAAATCGAGTAAACGCTTATAACAGCCTTTTTTAAAAATGGCGGATTGTTGTAATTTTTTGGTTTTAGAATCCCCAAAAGGTGATTTTTTTTTTAAATAAAACAGTAAAATTGGGCTTCCGCATTTTTGTAGATATTTTTTGCTAATTTGATTGGACTACAAAGATTCTGAAAAACTCTCAAAGGCATTTTTCATAAAAGTATTAATTTTATAAAATTGCAATTTTCTGTAAGACATTTTACATCCTTTCTCTGTAGCTTAACCTGAAATGTAACACCCCAAATTCTTTAATTGCACTCAGATGTACCACAAATATAAACAAAAGTTTAATACACCAATACAAGCATTTTTAGTAATGATTGTTGTTTGTTTACTTAAATTCACAACTGTATCGCTTGAATAATAACTTTGAATGACTTTTAAATTCCTTTTAATTTAAGTTATGGGCTTAAGAGAATGTTAAGCCTAAAATATAATATTATTCTCTCTGATAATGAATATATTATCTAAATTCAGTAGAAGATTTGTTAACATTTTGTTTCACAAAATTCACAAATTTTATAGCCTTAGAAATTTCCTTTAAGCAGGAAGAAAAATATTTAAAATGTCCATGTATGATGAATGGAGATTGCAAAGTAAATCTTTAAAATTCTAGTCAGAACTCATTGAACAACGAATTTATTTTTTTAAATTTTAAACTGCAAATATGGAATTGCGCACTAGGGTGCTACTCCTATGACCGAAAAACTGGCCCCCATACCTTCATTAAGTTAAAGTTTGACGTTCTTTTAAAATCTCCATACTTTTCACGACGGAGAGCTTGGCTCTTTTGTTGTGATTTTGTGTTTTTGGTGTTATCTTTATTTTTGAAAGAGTTGTCCTAAAGCTAAGTTGAGGTCAAGTATAATTAATTGTTAACTGTTAATTAATTGTTTCTCGCGCAGAAAAACAATCTAGAATGGAACAGGATTTTATGTCCTTGCTTTTTCGGTAGAACAATTTAGAACAGGTTTCCTAATCTAACTTGTCTGACGCTTCTCACAAAGCTGTGCTGTTCTCATCTGACTTTTTCCTCACTGAACAATCATATACATAGGGCGAATTCGTAATCGTCTGACTAACTTAGATCTGCAAAGTTTGTGTTCGTAAACAAAAATTCAAATCTGACTTTAGTAGTCCTGCAAAACAAATTACGTTCGTAAACATCAAAATTACGCAGAAATCAAGTCGGCGTCGGGCAGTTTGTGCAAAAAAAAAAAACATTCTGCAGAGAAAAAAAATTGAAATCAAAACAGGAAAACATTTACATACGTAGAGGGTGGGTCATCATTGGACCATTTTTCTTTGAAAATGAGGCTGGGAACAACGTTTCGGTCAACAATGGTCGTTACAGAGCCATGTTAACCAACTTTTTTTTTACTAAAAATAAAGACATGGATTTTGACAACCACTGGTTCATCCAGGAAAGTTTGCCATGACACATAGCCCATACCACAATCGATCGCACCAAATTTCGTCTTTGCGACCCCTTTGAATTTTTTTTTTTTTTGTTGGGAACAACAATTTTATTGCATTTAAAAAAAAAACTTGCATTTGGCCCACCCTGTATATGAAATGGCTTTGAAGTACATACATACATATATCATCAAGATATTTATATATCATATAGCATATTTTTTTTCCAAATTTCACCCAAATGCCCTAAAATCACCTCTTACCACGCGAAAATTTAATCTCAAAAAAATTTTTTTTTTGTTTAATAATCACGATTTTATACAAATAATTTTCTCCGCTGCGATGTTTACGAAGAAGAAAAATAAAATCGATACGCAGAAGCTAAGCAGGCATGCGGCAGATCTGTCGCAGATTTCTGCGATTACGAACTCGCCCATAGTCTCACACGCATAGTAAAATATGTTATATGAAAAAGAAGACAAAAGAAAGAGAAAAAAAAGTGTCGTATGATACTGAAATTGCAGTGTGCTTATAAAAATATTGCTTTTGCTTACATATGGTGCCAACAAGTGTTTACTAGGCAGGGCCTCACTAGCGTTTGAAAAATGTCCTTCATCTAAATGTTTGGTATTGAAATCCAGCCAGGGCTTGCCAAATATCTGACAAGTGTTCCTCGTCTAGATTTTCCCTACCGAAAACTTACTAGGACCTTGCCCCAACTAGACATAAACTTGGAATTGTTCCAGCTAGGTTGTGTTGATTTTAGCTAGTTAATATTAGCAAACAAATTTTTTAATATTTTTTACCTTATAAGTGCATTGTTAAATTTACCTAAATACCAAACTTTGCTGAAAATATATTTAGTTGAAACTTGTAAAACTATATAAAAAGTTTAAAATAAAAAAACCATTTCAACTTAAAATAAATGTAGACAAAGTTTCTTCAACCAAACAATGCCTATTTTTTGAGTTTTTTTAAGCACGAATTTATTTTGTTTATTCACTTTTTATTTTGAATTTTCTTTAGAAATATTAAAAATGAACATAACAACACTAAAACCCGCGACCATAATAACGAAAAACCTAACTTCAAAACTAATAATCCAAATAACCTAGGGTATATTCATAAGAAAACTTTCAAACTCCCATAAAAAATATAAAAAAAAATCAGAAATTCAAGAAGAAAGCAAAGTATGAAAGAAAAAAAATTGAAAATAACAATAAAATCCTCAAAGTGATATAGCAGATTGTTGAACATGACAGAAAATTAGTTTTCCTTCCCGAGGCGAACTGCAAAAAAAAAAAAGATGAAAAATAAAAAATCAACTCTAATCCCATCAGTTATTCCCTTCTTTATTTCTGCAGAAACTGCCACTCCCCTCCCTTCACCGCCCCTTCTCCCCCTCATCAAACAATATCGTGCTGACAATAAAACTGCAGGAGAACACACAACAACAAAAAATATTATATAAAAAAATATTTTCCACCCTCTTGTGTACACTTGTTGTCCCAAAAAAAAAAAAAGGAAGACATATAAAAAACATACCATCCCCAGCATGAATTAATATAGTTTTTTTTTTTTTTTAAAGGAACTTCCATGGAAAAACGACAAAATAAAATATTTAAAAAAAGTCTAGCAAGTGGATGTTGCGCCCAACAAAAAAAAATATTTATACAGAGTGAAACCCGAAACACGAGAATGACATCCTGGGACCACTAAAAGAAAAGGCTCTAACCTTATATCACTGTGAGCTCAACTCAAAGCTCTATACCTACCCACAACAAAAAAAAAAAACAGCAAACAGAAAAAATGCATAAATTGAATGAACTTAAGAGCACAGTGACAGGAACGTGTTGTGTTATATTTTGCTAAAAAAAAGAGTCAACAAAAAAAAAAACTCCTTTTAGAAATTGTGGTGGCAACTATGGCGGTGCAGAATAACAACAATAGACAATGACAGCGCCCTCGATACACAAAAATGTCTGTCACACTCCTGTTCTGTTTTTTTTTTTTTTATCCTGGAGCTACAGTGGGTATAGGTATGGTGCTCCACAGCCTAGATTATAAATTCAGGAACAATATTATAGGCAACACCACAAATATCTGAGTGCGAGTGGAACAAAATTAATCCAGGAAATATCGTAGGCACTTGCTAAAATCAACTTTCGTCACTCTTGTAAATTGAAAGTGTTCGACTGCCGTATTTACACGAGAGACAAATCGTAACTTATTTCTTTAAGTTAAGAACATTTCCATTTTGTCTAGAAACTTTTGTGTAGTAAATTTGAAAAGAAGTTAATTTTTACAAATTTGGTACCAATTTGAATTTAATATTCGTAACAAATGAAAAATTTCTCCAATCTTTTCCAAAAACGTATTTAGTTAATTTATTTACATTTTTAACAAATTTGTATACATCCTTACGTACAACATTATTTAAGTTAATGAAATTATAATTTTATCTGGATTCTCACCAACTAAAAAATTATCACAAAGGTTTTCTAAGTCTCCTTTTGAACTACCTAAGCTGTGGTGGTATGTGAAGAAACACTATCATAACTCAAGTGGCATATCTCATTCTCAAAGCTCAACCAACAACTTATAGAGTTCGAAATTCGAAACACCCCAGCCAAGGACCGAGTTGGCCGGAAAAGCTAGCAGGTTTAGGCTTCATGCCTATACCGAACTCTAGTGGTAGGAGTACGTTAAGGCTTGTACGCTGCTGTTATGCGAATCAAAAAATTCCATACACAAATGACACGATGTAATCAGTTCGCTGTTCGATCAACAAAATTGATAATTTGTAGAAAAGTCTCCACACTTTGTTCATACAAAATTTAATTTGCGAACCAATATTGTGAACGGAAAATAACATATATGCATTTTATATGTAGTTTTCTGTCATTCCTTTCATTTAAGCATGACTTTCTGTGATGATTTGTTGTCTTTGCCATTGTGGAAACTCTCCTAAAATATTTTCCACAGCGTTATCGTATCCATATTTCATTTTCTTATTGGAGATCACAAATTGTTTTCACTGCTGGTAATTTTAGTCATTATAGAAATGATGTGTAAGAAAGGTCTCCACTCTTTTTTCATACAAAATTAATTTTTCGTACCATTATTGCGAGCGGAAAACAACATTTGTGAATTTGATATGTTGGTACGCTGTTTGATCAACAAAATTAATCACTTGTATAAAAGTCTCCACTCTTTTTTCATACAGAATTTAATTTGCGGACCATAATTGCTAGAGGAAAATAACATACATGAATTTTATATGTAGTTCTTTGTCGTTCCCTTCATTTTAGCATGACTGTCTGTGATGATTTTTTTATTTGCCACTGTGGAAACTCTCCTAAAATATTTTCCGCAGCGTTCGCGTATCCACATTTCATTTTCTTATTGGAGATCACAAACAATTTTCACTGCTGGTAATTTAAGTCATTATAGGAATGTGTTGTTGAAATAAATTCATCAATTTGTGGTTTATTTATGTTTTTTATCGAGAATCGAAAACAGTTGGTAATTTTCTACAATTATTGGAGATTGTCTAAAAATTTTGGTAAACTGTCACTGTAAAATTGGGCGAACAGAACAACTTCTTGCATGCAAAAACCTACCGACAACGCGAACGACATTGTGATGGAAAAAGGTTGCATTATATTCAATTCAACACTCCTATCTTTCTAAAGATATACTATATGAACGGAAGTAATTTCAGGTGTCTTTCTCTCTAAAGATTGAAACACATGACGAACAAATTTTTTCGTATAGAATTTATATTTATTTTCAAAGCCAATACAAGTCCTTCTACTTGTAGAGTTGTCAGAAAAAAACTAACCTCCCCAAAGCGGTATCAAACAGTACCTATATCTAAACTTTGGAATGACGTATCAACACACCTTTAGTCTTCTATGCAAAGTGAAATAGGGTAGGTTGGTAGTTGGTATAGGTATGCAAGGTATATGAATAATTCATTTTTTTTTTCTGAAAATTCATCTTCGTGTGTAATAAAATAAATATTCCCCATACACATAGATTCGCCGGAATAAGAACACAAATTCTTCGTCGTGTCGTAGTCTTTCTTCATCGTTGTATTTAAGAAGCGCAAAAGCCTTTTCTTGTTACATTTCGTAAAAATATAAAAAAAAAATAAAAGTATAAAATCCTCTCGTTATGAGTGAAAGATGCAGAGACCGAGAGAAGCACCTGCTAACCGAAAAGGTTTATTGGATTTATTTCTACCTGACGTGGCAAAGGGAAGCCATCAGGAACATTAGAAAAAGAAAATAGAAGAAAAATAAGAAAAAAAAAAAGACAAAATGAAGAGAGTTGGGGGCAAAGTGAATGATATTGCAGGATAGGAGTACAAAATAAGAAATAAGACGAGCAACTAATAAATACTAGGAAGCTAGCTACCAACAAGGAATGATGCTCCCCTCCCCCCTTAGGAAGTCGTGTTTTTCTAGATTTTATACTTATTTTTATTTTTTTTTTGTTAGGCTTGTTGGCTGTTGTTGTTGTTGTCTTTCTGACTTATTATAAAGATTTTTTGTCTTCTTTTCGTGTTGTCTGTCTCAATTTTTATTGGCATACAAATGGGGACGGCTGAGGAGGGGGAGAGGAGAGGAGTGTTCTAGGCAGTTTTAATACTAACCCTCTCATGTAGTTATATGATATGAAGAAGTAAAAGCTACTTACAGTAGGTAGAAGAAAAATGCTTTTGCATGTCGCAGAGGATATAGAGGGATTTTAGTATAGTTAAAGTCAATGTCGATGTTTTTTTTTTTTCTTACCCACTTTTCTATATTAGATACCTACCTACACACGGATTTAAAAACAAAATTAGGAAAGGATAAAAACGCAGTCAAAGTTATTAATGGCTATACGACCAATAAGTTTCCTGCTGAGTTCTTTTTTTTATGATGGATAATTTCGTGTGATTTGTTACTTCACACACAAAATGGTAATTGCAATGCAATTGCTTTATGAATGGTGGTTTTGTGTAGGCTCATGGTTTTATAAATGATGAGGGGGGGGGGGTATAATTTAGAGCATATGGTTGAAAAAGCTAAAGAAAGGGAACGATTTTATTATTTTTCCATTTTATTATTGAATTTGATATTTAAATGAATTCAAAAAGAGTGGAGACTTTATCCTAGTAGGTACTTACTTTAAACTTCCAACAAAAAAAATAAATATATGAAGAATACTTAATCCATGGGAATTACAAAATTTTATTAGCGTTGCGCTGGTAGGTATACTTTTTAGTTATAAAATTAATACATTTTATTTTAATGCAGAGAGGCAATATGTGTCGGTACTAATTATGATACAACCCAAATAAAAACAAAGATAATAATGCAATAATTCCAGCCAAATATAATGGTGGTAGCCCACTAATGTGGTTGTTGAACATTTTTGGCCAGATTGTAAAATCAAAGTGAGAAATTGCTGATTTTACAAGATAACATCATTTTTATTTTATTTGGTATATGCATTTGAAAATTTTATTTTTGAAGCAAACATTTAAAGAAAATGATTTTGCATAAATTCACCCCACGTAAGCAAAATTATAGCCAACGAAAATGTTAAATTGTGTTTACGTACTATTTTCGACATTGGACGTCTTTTTTGCTAATATTTAAACTGTTGAGCATAAAAGAATAATTTACAAAATACTGAGCACGTTAAAAATCGGTAATAATGATATCATTTGAGAAGGTTTTTGTGCTAGCCTAGATACGAATTAATATCCGTAAAGGTCGTTAATTGGAAGACAATTTCTATCTATGAAAATAATATTTAGAATAAAAAATAAGCCCTTAAAACACCAAGGCTACCGACAGTATTTATTTTTTTGGATTTTGCAAATTTTACTTTGCGTCAAATTTCAAATTCCTTAGAATATTTTGTATTGAGACTAAGCTGCTGATGTTGTGTACTATTGTTTTTTTTTTTAAACTGTAAAAATTAGGAGAGAAAAACAAGCCTTTTGTTTTTGAAGTGAAACTTCTTTGGGCGCGTTGAGAGTGAAATTTCAAGGTTGAATTTTTGTGAAACGAAAAAATGTAACGTCACATGTACAACGCTGAGATCATTGATTAGCTAAGTGGTGGGAGGTATAGAGTAAAAGTAAAAAATTTTATTGATAGGCTAATATATTTTATAGTGCAATAAGTTTGGATTTTTTGATAATCTATATTAGTGTAGCAGATAAAAGGGAAAATGTCCTTTTATGTCTTTTTTCTTATTTGGTTAATAAGACTGCTAGAGTTTTAAAATTTGTTTGGTGCATAGATAATGAAATTCTAAGAATCTTACTGGTTTAAGATTTTTATCTATCTCCTACTGGTATGGAGATATAAATTATTTTAAAAAATGTATCTCAAAATAGGCTAATTTCAAAAAATTGAATTTAATAAGGAGAGTCCGCAAAAAATTTGAATTATATATGGTTGCAAAATACATAAAATCAAATTAATGTTGTCATATACAAATTTTTGATTTTGCAGAGATTTTGAGTGTAGACATTTTTGGAAATAGTCGGAAAACCTACTCAAATAAACTGATTTATATCTTTTAAATTTTCACCTTTTTTTAACTTTTTACCATTTAACCATTACTATTTAATTTTCAAGTTTACAACCCCAACCCATCGATCATCTTGATATAGAACACTAAGCTGCGTCTTAAGCATATAAGCTTAATATCCCTATACATATCGAGATTTTTAGATCGCCAAAGAAGTTTCACTTCTGCCACGAGTACTGAGTTACACGCGCCCTTTTTTTGTATGAACCTTAAACGCAAGAGATACGTCACGTTCGTCGGTTTTTGGATCTACTAGTCGTAGTCAACTTGAGATAAAAGTTAACGAAAATTGGGCCACTGAAAGTCAATTTTTTGTTTGTAAACGGCGCCTGGGAAAACCTGAAAATTACAAAAAAGTCAGTAAGTTTTTAGCGCTCAAAACATTTTCTCATTCAGTAGACTTAAAAGTAATGCATTATAAAAGCCCACCCAAACATTTATATACCTATGCAACCATTTTTGACTTAACGTCCCCTGAATTGAAAATCTCAAATTATCATTGTTACCGAACAATCAGAAGTTCTAAAATGAGGGGGGGAAGATGCAACGCCCATCGAATAAAAAGTCTCAAATTTGTTTTTTGTTCTGTGCTGGAATGTGGTATATAATTTTGATGATATGGTAGTCAGGGGTTTTGTCATTTTTGCTGTTCTATTGATAAGAATTGTCAATTATGAAGATATTTTTATCACTTTATTTACTTATTGATCAAACAATTAAGTGTTGTGTATAACATGTCGGGAAGCATACAGTAGTTGAGTTTCTCAAAAGACATTTGGTACAAGTGGAAGCTGTGGAAGCAGGCAAAATCGAACATAATTAGACTTTATAATGACAATTACCTCAAATATAGTTTTAATTTTTTTTATCTTACCGACTTGCGACTACGACCTCCGAGTAATTTTTGGTGACTCCAAACTAGCTACTTCAACCGAGTAGATTGGCTTATTTTTACCTAGTAGACTAATTACTTCTACCGACTAGATTGTCTAACTCCAACCTAGAAGACTTGCTACTTCAACCTAGTAGACTAGCTATCTCAACCGAGTAGATTAGCTTATTCCAACCTAGTAAACTAGTTACTTCAACCGAGTAGATTTGCTTACTCCAACCTAGTAGACTAGCTACTTCAACCGATTAAATTGGCTTACTGAATTGAGTATGTTTGTAAAAGCTGGCGAATGGATTCGATATTTCAATTGGAAACTAACTACGACAGCTGAGCAGATTGGGTACCCCAACTTAGTAAGTTGCCTAAAGCAAGCAACAACATGAGCTATTCCAACTGAAAATATAGTTTACTCTTATCAAAAAAAAAAAAACTACTTATATCAATTGAGTTTAATGAGTAGATGAGTTATTCCGGCTTAGAACTAAATACGATAACCGAGAATAGTGGCTGCTCCAACTAAGAAAGTTGCAAGAGCAACCGAATTAATTCGTTACTATAAGCGATAAAATATGTTTTTTTACTTCCTTAATCGGTTACTTATTTATAAGGAATTAGGTTAATAAAATTTGATTACACATTAACCAAATAAACGTGTCGATTTAAATTATTCTTTATTCAACCTTGTTGGCTCGGGTGATACAACACCCCGATTTTGAAGGTTGAAATCTGACCATATTAATTCGATAACCTTACACGATTTTTACGTAGTTATAAACCGATCACTTTTCTGCCTCTAGAGGCTCGTGAACCACATTTTAAAAAACACTGCTCTTTAGGGCAAGTATTGTATTGTTTTTTGTTTTAGCTCATCTAGAACGGGTAGTTGCCATACGACGATTTCGGTTTTATCAAGTTTTCTCAAAACAATTTTCCATCAATTTTGAAACAAATTTTGATTAAGATACTGCGAGATACACAAGTTAATATTAACCGATTTCAATGAAATTTTGCATAGAATTTTTTTAAAATTATTATGATAACTTTTGTGGGGGGGAGGGGGGCTCAAAGAAATTCAATCATTTCCAAAATGAAACCTCACCCTATTAGGTATCGGTAAAAAAAAAATCGCAAGCTATTCGCTCTCCAATTTTGTCAACAACATAAATACCTTTCATGTATAAAGCCAATCAAAATCATTGAGTAAATTTATTCTACTAGGTATACCTAATATACACACAATTTCTGTGGTGACAAAATACAAAAATTACCTACCTACAAAAAAAATTGAAATATCCCTATTCGGCACGTACCAAATAATACCTTTAAGAAATCTATAAATAAGTAATTTCTATGTTTTGCCATTCAATTAAGGACACATCATTTTAGCGGAATCCGTTTGCTTCAAAAAAAAATTATAATACCTACTTTATACCAACATATGTATGCGAGGTTATACTGATTTACATAAAATCAATTCATAGGTAGGTATATTTTTTATTCTTCTTTCTTGAATCAAAGAAAAAAATAAAATAACAGAAGAATCCACACGTAGGTACTTATATAATTTTATATACCTACCTAACCTTACCTAAGCAACAAAAATTATACCGCAACAATTCAATTTCCAATCAGAATCACAGACGAACATTGGCAATTTACATCAACACCACCGCACTGCTCCGCTCCGCACATTATCATAATATTTTTTTTTTTTTTTCAATATCGTATTCGTATAACAAACATTGATGATGACGACGACGAATTTCGTCCTTAATAAGATTCAAATGAAATTACCTCAATTAGATGTCAGATCCTTTCATATTTACATCACCCGCAATGGATAAATGTCATTTGTGTGTATGTTTTTATTTGTCTCTTGTGTGTTAATATTGAAAACACATAATAATCATTTCTTATAACACATCCAGGATCTATGTGTGGGAGTACAGGATACTCTAACTCATATTCATATAGGTTGACTTGCCTTCAAGCTATCACCATCTTCATCGACGAACGCTTCGTCTTCGTGTCGTTCTTCCTTTTTTGTTTTATTTAAACACACACACAATACGAGAAAAAGAAATAAATTTATGAGAATTCTTCGCAAAGAATCTTGCTTCTTGAAGAAAAGAAAAAAAGGTCCTGTTGCTGATGATGTGACTGAAGAAGGTGTAGGTGATGTAGTAGGTACACTTGTATACCAAATGAATCAAACAACAACAACAAAAAAGAATTGAAATTGCAAAACAACGAACAATGATTGATCATAGGTATTATTTATGAACTCTCGACAACACCTACACCATCACCATGCAAAGAGACATCCTCTGCTCAGTGCTCAGCCAGCAGAAAAAAAATTAAGTCCTTTTTTGTTGAGTTGTTGCTGCTGGGGAAATCCACATCACACACACCCAAAAAGAAAAAAAAGTAATATTAATGTGAAATTATTGCTTCGTGGGCAAAGGATGTTGCTAATAATAATCATAATTTCCAGATGGTGGATAAGAAAAATGATTATTGGCTTGAATATTTTTTGTTTCCTTCATTTGGTCGTTATACATATTACATCGTCATCGTCCCTATTTGTTGGTGTTATTTTTATATTTTGGTTAAATATGTGCGAGTGTGTGTGTGTGTTGTTGGTCGAACTAATAATTTATTAGAATTTTTGCTTCGTTAATATTTTTTTTTGCGGTTTGGGTGAACAACAAGAACATGAAGGTTGTCAAAGTAGTATATTTACACACACATTGCTGGTCGTCGACCAGCGCTCTCTCCTTCTGAACGGGAGGTAGGTAGCTTTGCTTCATTATATATCAGAAGGTAATAAAGACTTCCATATTGTGGCCTTGAATTTGACGGAAATGAAGAGGTCAAGTATAAAAATTAATGAAGAGACGCTTATCCTAGATACATTTAAATATACACAAAATAAGAATTTGCTATACAAAATCTAAATGACGTCTATACTAGGTAGGTACTCTTCTACCATTAATCTTAGTAGCAATTCGAGCCAAAATGATGGTGTCCTTGTTTTGGATCGATTGATATTTATTTATAATATCTACTTATTTTTATTATTATTCATTTTATTTTATCGATTATTTCAATTTTATTTCGGGGCGATTTTTCGGGCAACTAAGTTTATATAGTCTAGGAAAATAAGATAAAAAAATGTCCTTACTTCGAAAAAATTCCGACAAAGCTGAATTTTGGTAGAGAGCTTCATTTGTTTGTCTTTAACAATTCCTGAAAATTGCCCTTAATTTGGGGTGGAACTAAAAATGTTTGGGGGGTTAAGGGGTCAAAATGCACTTTTTTCTAAATTACTCGAAAACTAGTTTTTTTTTTTTTTTTTGAATTAAAGTTGTAGGTACACATTGTAGCTCATGAAATTAATTGTACTATTAATAGATTTGGAGAAAAACGGTCGAAAATCTTTGGATGTAGTAAATTTAGTCAAAAAATGTAGTATTGGAGCATTGGAGGATATTAATTATATTTTGGATAGGAAATTTTGTTTTGGGGTTATGTTTGGAAACATATTTTCTATCAAAGAACCAAGTTTAAAGAGTGGTACCGGAAGGGCAATGCCACCATCTTAAAAAAATGTAATTTCCTTTATTTTGCTTGAAAACTCCCGAGAAGTTTATTTTTTTTACAAAATGATTAGTACAATTATCTACAAAATGACATATTAACGACCTCTAAACATCTATTCGTTCTTAACTTATAGCGGTCAAAAGTTCAATTTTGTTCATATCCATTTAACATTTTGTCTATAATTTTTTTTTCTCTTTGATCTTATTTTAAGAACGGATTGCCGTACAGAGGTTGTTAATATGTCAGATAAGTTTACTGTCTACAAGTTGTTTAAAAATTATTTTGTGAAAAAGTAAAATTCTCGGGAGCTATTAAGCAAAATATAAAAAATTACATCTTTCAAGATGGTGGCATTTCCCATCCGGTACCACTCTTTAAACTTGGTTCTTCAATAGAAAATATGATTCCAAACATAACCCCGAACAAAAATTCCCCAGCCAAAAAGATAAATTATATCTCCAATATTAAATTCTGTTGACTAAATGTTCTACATCATAATGTTTTCAACCGTTTTTCTCCAAATCTATCAATTGTACAAGAAAAATTTGTACAATTTTTTTTTGTGTAGAATTTTATGAGCTACGAATGAATGAATATAATTTTGAGGGATATTGCACTGCGACCTTGAGATCTATTGTGCCCCCCACCTAGAGCTGGATGAGGTCTGCTCATCTTACAGCTCTTCCTTTAGATGTATTCTTCTCAAGAATTGGAGTATTTGGAGTATTTTAAGAGATGGTAAGTCGCTCTGTTCTACCTGGTAGCGTCCCAGGTGCTTCTTTCTTTGATGTATGAGTGTGTTAAATCGGCCTAGACTATGGTCCGGCGTTTCCTCATCTGTGTCACAGAACCTGCATGTGGCACTACTTATTAGGCCAAGTAAACTAAGGTGTCTTTTTAGTTTGCAGTGTCCAGTGAGGCGACCCGTTATAATTCTTAGGTTGTTTCTACTTAAGCGGATACAATCTGTAAAACGTTGGTGGTTATAATTCCCAACTAATATTTAGCCTGTCTTAGCTTTGGGAGTTCTTTCCAAGTTTGGGATCTTATTGCCTGCCCTTCTTTCTGATTTTGTTTCTTATCACGTTTTCTCCTATCCCGCAAATGAGTCGTTAAATGAGTCGTAGCACCTATTTTTACTAGGGAGTCTGCCTCTTCGTTGCCCTGAACACCTACGTGGCCAAGTAACCAATGAAGTGTGACAGTGTTATTTTTGCCGAGTTCATTTAGCCTTCCTACACATTCCCATACTAGCTTAGAGCTGATGGAGTAGGAGCTCAGAGCTTTAAGTGCGGCTTGGCTATCTGACATAATGGCAATGTTTTGTTTATTGTATTTCCTTTTGAGATTTTGACCTGCGCATGTTCCTATCGCTTGTACTTCAGCTTGGAAAATGCTAGAGGACTGTCCCATCGGTATGAAAAGTTTAGTTCTTGGCCCAAAAATTCCCGCACCAGTCCCTTCTGTCGTCCTCGATCCACCAGTGTACCACTTGATGGCATTTGCATTGAAAGTGTAAGTCATGATGAGCTACAATGTGTACTTATAACTTTTTTCAAACAACCCTATAGTTTTCGGTTATTTAGAAAAAAGGGCATTTTGACCCCTTTACCCCCCAAATATTTTTAGCTCCACCCAAATTAAGGGTACTATTTGTTATGCATTTTACCCCTTTAAAAAAAAATTATGAAGATCCACTCCAAATTTAGGGCTCTTTTAAGCATATGTTTAGGATAAAAAAGCTCTCCTCCAAAATTCAGCTTTGTCGGAATTTTTTCGAAGTGAATATCTTATTTTCCTGGACTATTACCGCATAGGAAAGTTTCTATAGATGAATGTTTTATTTTTGGTTGTTGTTGAAGATGATGATAATGATATGCCTTAATGAGATAGGATGTAATGTTCTGGTTGTTTGGTATAGTGATGGGCAGATAGCAAACATCATAGACATCGCATCAAATGCGGTCTCAAATTTAATGAGGCATTTCATCGTCTTTGATGGCAGGATGTTTATTGGTAAATTAAAGAAGATCCTACCTACATTTCAAATAATTTTCAATTATTTTGATGTGTTTTAAATTGGCAAAAATATCAATTTTTATGGTTGGTAACTTAATTGAGCACTGAAATGTTATCGATATTGGATTTTAACTGCCCCATGACACTGAAAATGCTTAGTTTTGGTTGAAATTTTAATTTTTTTTTTTTATGAAACTCACTGTTTTTTTAAAAGACTTTGAATTATTGTAGGCTCTCCCAAACCAATGCGAAACATTCGGTGCGGCGAAGAAACATTCGTCAATCAAAATTAATTTTCATGGTTATAAATGAGAGTGCCCACACCAACACGGCGGAAAAACATTCGCCTTTCAAAATTTATTTACAGGATGATAAATGAGAGTGGCCACACCAACTGCGAATATTTCTTCGCCGCACCGAATGTTTCGCATTGGCTTGGGAGAGCCTTTATTTGAACTTGTTAAATTTTTGATTCAAAATAGCTTTTAATGGCATTTAGTCCATACAAAAACAAACACCAAACACAACCGGTGATATTCATAATCAATTTTAAACTGTGTCTACGTTAAAGCCAGGTTTAATTGAATTTCTTAAACATGATTCTAATTTTTGGAGCACCATAAATAAAATTGTTCATTAAAAATGAATTTTCTTTGAGTAAGAGAAATTATTTTATTAGTTAACGAAACCCCCATTTGTACACTTCAGCTTTTTTTTTTAATTTGGTTGACGTAATGATTTTTTTCCTCATTAATTATCGTACAAATTATAATTTTCTAATGATTTTTATAATAATATTAGGGTAAAGTCGGGTAATATAGCACCCACTTTCCCACTTAATGACTTTTTTTTTTTAAACAATGACTTCAGAATATCTTTAAGTTTCACACAAGCTTCTAACGGGTGCAGTTGAAATCCAAGAAGCGAAAATACAAAAAAGTTGTGATTTTTGTGTAAGATTATTTTTTTTGTATTTTTGTAAATTTAGTGTAGAATTCGGTGTCAGGTCTACGTTTTAACGGAAAAACAAAGATTGAATGGTGTCTGTTTGTTTCTTTTTACCGCTATAACTGCACATACGTAAATGTTCTTTTCATTTCGAATAACAGTGACAATGTCCAAGGGGTGATATGGCACCCCGCCAAATTCAGTACATTTACACTGGTGCCATATCACCCCTTCCTGATTCTAATAAATTTTTGCTTTTAATTTTAGAACTGTTTTTTTTTTGTAACTTTCGAGTGCATTAAGTGCACAATTTGTCAAGTCCCATTGCATTTTACGTATATAAACAACAACTGTGGCAAAAAATCACTTAAAAGGTAAAGTTCCATACCACCCGCCAGTAGGTGCCATATCACCCGCCATTTTTTTACTTGTCATTTTAGTAATGTATTTTGTTATTGAAAAAAAAAATGTTTTGCATTGTGAAATCCCCTAGTAATCCATTTTGTTTGGTTTATAAATTAGTTACAGATTATATAAATCTATGTTTGAAATTATTATCGTTTCTACTTTTAAAGATATAAGAAAAACAAAAATGGGGTGCCATATCTCCCGCCTTTACCCTAGTTGCGTAAATCATTATATCTGTAAAGTCAATAAATATTCGTCGTGTCAACGAATTAAATTCATAAGTCTACTCCACTCTGCTTTGGCGTTGAATGTCATCTGTTTCTCTATCAAAAACCCCTTTCCCTTAAAAACAACTCATAAAAGCTATACTTTCCGGAAATAAATTAAATAATTCTCAAAAATAAAACTCGACTACTATTAACAAAAGCAACGGTAATTAACTACCACTTAATTCACAAATTTCCACCCGCAATATCAGCAGTTGACATCGTCGGACTATATAAAAAGTTAAATAGTTAAGTCTCTCCTCAAAGCTCATACCCCATACGCCCTTTTAATTCCGCTTATGATTTATTTGCCTTTATCTTTACTTAAAGTCAAACCCACGCCCTTAAGAACTTTCTGGTTGTAAATAGTTTTTTTTTTTTTTTTTTTGTTTTGTTTTACACGCCTCCAAAATTCTCATTTGCAATCGAGATATAGCAATCATAAATTGTGTATAATTTGCCCAGAATATTTATATGTAAGTATATATAAAGGACAACAAGGACTCCCTTTAGAGACATTATTACGACATCATAAAAGTCATTTAATTTCTCTGCTGCTGTGCAAAACAAAATGTAAGCCTCCAAAAAAAAAAACGGTTTGAATGTTTAATGTCGGGGTTGGATTTATATGAGTGTGGGCCGGTATAAGAAATCAGAAGTGTTTCGGGCAGCGACTAAAAATTGTTTCTTTTTTTAGTGATCTGTTACAACTGCAACGATAATTAAAATTACCTTCGAATAATCTATAAAGATGACTGAATTTTAGAACAAAGTTGTTCAAGACTTTTGTGTTGACAGTTTCCTTTGCTATACATCTAATTAGTAAGCGATTTTTCTGTGAGACCTTGGTTTAACCATAGACATTCTCTTATTAGCATTTAATAATTATTAATATTAAGAACTCACATGGACCTCATTTACTGAACCGGAGTGTAAAAATGAAGTTTTAGAATATGACAGCCATACGTCTTTCTATGACCTTGATTACATTCTACCAGAAATTACTTGCTAAATTTGCTACCTCTTCCTCTTAATTCATAGATTCGTTCATTTTGCTGTCCGCAGTATGCAGCACTGTTTGCTTTCTTTCTGCAGATTTATTGGTTTTAGATTTTATTCACGCTAAGTCGACAGAAAACCATTAATAAATTATACTTATTACAAAAATAGGTCATTGAAATTGTATGAATATGGGAGAGGTGAGACATCCTTAAACAAAAGGAACGACCAAGTGTTGTGCTCTTGCCGCCATTTTGAAAAACGTTTTTACCAATAACTTAAGAACTGGGTATCGTATAACAAATATTTAACGCTCTATCTTGAACAAAATTCAATTATCTATATTGTTTGCGTTAACCATTTTTTTCAAAAGGATCTCTGCTTTCGAAGTTAGGGCGCCAAAAAGTTCTCACCTTAGCCCCTAAGGTCATAACAGTTCTTAGTTTGACTATCAAATTTTGAATTTTTAATAATGAGGGGTATTTTAGAGTGGATTATTCCAACATTCGTGGGTTAAGGAAGAAATTTTGTGCTGCATATGTTCATTCTGTTATTAACAGACCAGCTATATTGGCACTGAGTGAGACTCAGGTAGGAGAAAATACCGATTTTTCGGAATTTAATATGTATGGGTATCACTTAGTGCCTTTATTCTTTTCCCATCATGGCCGTGTTGTGTATATAAGAAACGATGTTGCTTACCAGCTCCAACCTCAATATGGTGTGTGTGTTAACACAAACTTTAATTTCTTATGGTTGAAATTCACGGTAAACAAGCACATTATTCATACATGCTTCATTTACATGAGTCCAAACCTGGACAGAAATTCAACTTCTCACGAATTTGATGCTCTGTCTGACTCCATCCAAAGAATTGTTTCTCATAATCCTCACACTGAAATCGTCATTGCGGGCGATTTCAATGTACACAATTCTAGTTGGTTCCGCTTTTCTGGCCTGGACAACACCCGAAGGAAGTTATGTTGAGATCTTTGCTGAGTTAACCCATCTTACTCAGCTCGTTGACGAGCCAACTCGAATCCCTGACCTTGCAGGTCAATCTGCGAACACTCTAGACTTGTTCCTTACCTCTGACCCTGATAAATATACTGTTAGTGTATTACCGCCTCTAGGCACATCTGACCATTGTTTCATATCTGCAAATTTCTCGTGCCAACAAAACTCAGTTAAAGAAAAAACTTCTAAGATTCCAGCGCAGATATGATTACAAAATTAATTCTTTGTGGAATGAGAAATTTTATCCCGAATAGGGTAAAATCTATCAAACCCAAAGAAAACGCATGGTTTGATTCGAGCTGTAAGGAGGTTATTAGGGTTAGAGAAGTAAGCTCCCGTTGTTATAGAGCCAACCCTACTGAGGAAAACCGGAAAAAGTTTCAACAAGCTAGAAAGACTTGTAAAGTTCATATTCGATGAACCAAATTTTAACATGATCAAAATTACGGCAACAAATACTGCAATGTCCCAAAGCTAGTAAAATGTTTGGTCATTTGTAAAAAACAACAACAACAAGAAGGCGTATCTTCTTCCCCCTCTAACTATCGACCAATTGCACTTACGTCCCTTCTTTCCAAGGTCATGGAAACGCTGATTAATTTTCAGCTTAAGAAATATCTCGAAGAACGAAAGATTCTTAATGACCGGCAGTACGGCTTTCGTAGCAATAAGTTCACTTGTGATCTGATGGTATATCTCACCGAACAGTGGCACAAATCTTTACATCGTTTTGGAGAAAGTAAGATTATTGCGCTTGATATTTCAAAAGCATTTGATAGAGTTTGGCATCAAGCTCTCTTATCGAAAATGCGTGCATTTGGTATTGATAAATCTCTTCATCATTGGATTAGAAATTACCTTTCCGACCGTTCAATACAAGTTGTATTGGACGGTTTCAAGTCTGAAACTCCCAAAATAAATACTGGTGTGCCCCAGTGCTCCGTTTTGTCTCCGACTCTCTTCCTTATATTCATAAATGATGTTTTGTCTGAAACTTCTAATTCATTAAACTGTTTCGCTGATGACAGTACCCTCAGCTTCTCATGTTCCTTTTCAGATTCACATCCATGTCCTTCGGATGTGGAACTTGAACGGCAGCGTATGATAAGCTCATTATATTCTGATCTCGACAGCATTGTCCATTGGGGAATAAAAAACCGCGTAGAATTTAATGCTTCAAAAACTCAATGTCTCCTGTCTCCTGTCTCAATGACTCCTGTCGTTAAAGCAAAACCCACCCCGCTTGCCGCTACCCATGAGTGGCACTTGCATTGAGGAAACTGAAAAGCTTTCGATTCTCGGTATGTGCATCACAGACCACCTTTTGTGGAATGATCACATATTCGACGTCGCTAAAAACGCTGCAAAATGTTTGGGATTCCTAAGGCGCTGCAAGAAATTCTTTTCCTATTCTGATCTGGCTACGATCTATAAGGCATACATCCGTCCAAAGCTTGAGCACAATTCGTATATCTGGGCATGTGCTCCTCCAACTTACTTGAGTCCTTTGGATAGTATCCAAAAAAAAGCTTTAAAAATGATAGATGATAAAACCATAACGGACACTTTTACATCTCTAGAGCACCGACGTAATGTTTCATGTCTTGTCTTATTTTATCGCTACTTTTACAAATAGTGTTCCAGTGAAATGGCTAGTTGCATTCATCCCCTCAAACAATTTAACCGCAATACTCCCGCTTCTAGGAATGCTCATCAGTTTACCCCTGAGCCCAGTTTCGGACGTACTGTCAAGTACAGGGATTCTTTTTTTAGCCGCGCAACACGAATGTAGAACGTTATACCTAACTCTGTTTTTCCCTCTCATTATGATATTCAGAAATTCTTAACCAATGTGCATCGGTATCTCCTTTTAAACCCTATCCTATTTTCCTAACGCTCGCACTGTGTCTTACATGTTAAGGCTATTAACAACCCCTTGAGTCAGCTTGACTCTATTTCATAATCTGCATCTCACTGAATAAATCCAGCCCTCTATTTAATTTTAATTCACAGAAACGCTTTAACGAATTTCGTCTACTTAGTTCCCCAGTCTGATTATCAGGATTTCTAAAGGTTTTAACATCAAATGTTTTTTTTTTTCTTGTCCTTTTTTTTATTTTTTTGCTGGTTTGATTTTAATTTTCAAAGTCGAACTTTAAGTTAAAAATGAAAATTTGCTTTGAAAAAAGTTTTCTATTAGCTTGAGGCTACCAACACCACAAAATCACAGTTTAAAGGGAAAAACTGAAAAGTAAAAAAAAAACACAACACTTAATGATTTTTTTTTGTATTTATTTCATTTTTACTTTTTTATATAAATTTGTTTTAACGGTATATCTGAGTCGTCGGTGAATCAATGTAAATTACACATAAAAGAGGACAGACATTTTTCTGAAGAGGAAATCGCAAACAAAAAAATACAAAAAATATGGAAAAAGTTTCTCGCGGGCTTAAAAAAAATGCTCGCATGGGAAATTGACTTCGGAAAAGTTTGTTGTTATTCACTTTTTTGTTTTAGTTTATTTTACAAAATAAAAATTGATTTTAAAATATGTTTTTTTTTGCATTTTCTTTCTTTTTTCTGTTTGCTTTTATCAACAATTTTTTGTTTGTTTTTTATACCCACTCTTGTGTCTGAATAGTTTTAATGGGAGGATTCAATTTCTGATGTCCTTAGAAATGTTTGAAAGTCGCCAATGAGACAGAATATTTTTGTGCTCTATTAAAGGTTCTAAAAAGTTTACTTGTTTGACATTTAAGTGGTTGAGGATTTTTAAAACTTATTTTTAAAAAAGAAGTATTTTTCTTTTTCCAAGGATACATTTTTGTTAAATTAAAATCCATATCGCATTAATCTGTGCTATTTTTCATTTCTGTTTATCTTGATTGTCAGTATTTAACTTTTTGTTTATTTTCAATTCAAAAATTCAAGTCCGTTGTACAGAAGTTATAGTTAATTGATATACATTTTTTCTCTTGAAAAAATTATAAACCATAATCCAGGATAATATTTTTTCTGTTTTTTTTTTATCTGTCTTTTCTATCATCTAGCTTTTGTGCATCCCTTTAAAAGCAATTAAATGAAAATTGCTTTGAAGTTAAAAATTCTTTTTTAATCTGCTTCTTCGTACAGTTATTTTACTTGATAAAGAAACTTATGTCAATTAAAGAAGCAATTTTGACTGCGAAAGAAGAAAACGATAATAATAATTAGAATTTAATGTTCTTTTAAAATTCAAAAATAAATGCATTTCTTTTTAAATTGAATTACAAATAATTTGAATTCAGTTAAAGACTTTTATGTGCCAATATAAAGCTACCAAAGAAGGTATGGTGTAAAAATGTACCAACCCCCTTATCAGCAAAATGCCTTTACATTGCTGTTCAAAATTTTACTGATTTGAGCAATTTTTTTAAAACCGAGTTTTTCACGAAAGTCTCTGGAACCCATTGAAACACACATAAATAGAAAGGTATTGTCAAATGCTATCAGCACATCTAGAGCAAACCATTCTACAAGGTCTAGTTTTTGGTATATTTGCATTCAAAGTAGTTTTTTTGAGTTTCGAAACCCTTGAAATCTTTGGATGCCACAGCTCCGCAAATAAGCCTCGGATAACATTGCGGTTTTTGAAACGCTGTTGAAAAGTCAAAGTCCTAAAACCATGCGGTTTTCAGTGTTTGACTAAAAATTGACAAGAGCATTAAGTTGTGATAACAAAAATTATGCTTAATTTCATAAAATTTGAAAAAAATTAGCTTGATTTTTTTTTTAAATTTTTTCCAAATTTCGAGTTTAAAAATTAATTTTTCAGAAACTATTCTCTTGAACAACTTAATTTAAGAATAATTTTTAAGAATAGACTTTTGGCTTTTCAAAATGCATGGCTCTGTATGTATTACCGTTATTTTTTAATATTTTTTTTTCTGTTCTAAATGATTTTTTTTTTAAATTGCCCCTCCCGCCTAAACATGGGGAAATAGACCACCCCTCCCATACGATTTTTTTCTTGTCTTAGTCCAACCTACACGCCCTAGCCTTTTGTGAAACCTTATGCAAATCGCTCTGTATAAAAAAAATTGTACGATAAGTCGTTCTCGAGATACAAGCTAAATCGCGTTTTTCAAAATTGCGGCTGACGCACAACAATTAGAGCTGTGCCGATTTTTTCTATACTCAGAGACAATCCATTTACCAATTTCAATCATAAAATTCGAGCGGTATTTTTTTGCAAATTAAAAAAACCTGCCGACTGGCCTTTTTGTTATTTTTTCGTTTTGTTGTGCCTAATGCTAGGAAAAAATAAATGTATTAAGAACATGGAAAAAAAAGTAAAAAACATTGCTTCTAGAGCTTGGAAAACTTAATTTTTCTGTGTACTTTTTTTTACGTAGCATTCGTTGATCCGAAGTTATTCTGTTGTTCTTTTTTTATGTTTCATTGTTAAAAACGCTTAATAAAAAAAACTAAAAAAAAACTAAGGAACATCGCCTCTAGAAAAAGGTCTGTTCTACAAAGTGTCATTTTTATTTTTGTGACCGTTAGTTTGGTCTATCTGCTCGTTTAAAAAAAAATAAATTTTAAAATGTTAAAAACTAATTTAAACAAAATATAACGGGATGCAAATTTGAAAAAGTAACGGACATCGCCCCTGGAAAATTATTTGCACAACATTTTGGTATTTGAAATTTTCCAATATCATTGATACTTTTCGAGTTCTGCTACTTTAAAAGAAAAATAAATCTCGGATGAGTGCGATCTTCAGCTTCATTTAAATCCATGATTAGTGGAGCTGTGAAATCCACAAATGTTTTGTTGATCAAATTTTGTTTAAAAAATTCAAAGTATGAGTTGCTAATCATGGATTTCACTAATCAGCCAATTTTGGTTGATTAGCGTTAGTTAATTAAATAAAACTATGTGAATGCTACGTCACATAGTAAATTTAACCAACTGTAAACAAACTGACCCTTCATCAGTTTTTCAAGAGCTATCCATACCTGAAAACTAGAACATTATATGAGGTCTGGTTCCGAAGATATTTGAATTCAAAGTAAACCCAATATTTTCGACCCAAAACTAAGTCTCTTTATGGCGATAACTTTCCATAAAAGCCTCGTTGGGTTACGGTTGACGTTGTTGAATAGGGAACTGACAGACTTTGCATTGTTGTGACATTATTATTTCGAGTCAAATATTGGTATTTCGAGTCTAATAAAAATACATTTTGGACTGACGAAGTAAACGCATTTTTATCATTTCAATGGTTGAGATACCATGCCATTGATCATTGAAACGATAAAAGTCATTTTATATGGGTTAAACACAAAACTATTAATGTTAATGAAGTCATTAGCTTTACTTTTGCAACAAAACGTTTTGATTTTGTTATATTTTCCATCTCAAAATTGCAATTAAAAATGTTCAATGATAGCTATAAAAAACTGCCCCTTAACCTTTTTAGAGATAAAAACGTTTTAATTTAATAATACAATAATTTCCTACTAGTTTTGGAAAGTGTCACAAAAATAGGAACAATAATAATTGATTCTTTTTTTTTTATTTTTTTTTTTTTTGTAAAATTTTGAATTGCCTGCAATATTTTTTGTATATCACTCTTTTAATAAATATATTTGGTTGTGAAATTTAAACAAAATTGGCGCAGCCATTCACGAGATCGCTATAGGGTAAAACTAACACTGCCGCCCCCCCTCCCCAAAAGTCAATTTTCTGAAAAAAAAAAAAAAAAAAACAGAATCATATTGACGTTTATTGAGTTTCTCGGTAAAAATCTGAAATATACCTGCGTTTCATTCACTCAATCACTTTCAACACTACAGACATGAAATCCAACCATTAGCACTCACATATATGGGATATTCGAAAAAAAAATTATGCCAACTAAAAGGCCAGTAAATGATCAAAAAAGGTCAACTAGTTTCAGAAATTGGTCAGCCATAGGAAATTTTGAACCAATTATTAAAGTTTTTCAAAGTCAGCAACTATTTTTGGTACATCATTTATGGCATATTATGAATTTTTAAAGTTCGTTTCAAGGTCACAGTATAAGACTTTTAGCACTTCATTTATGGGATAATCACAAAAATTGTGTTGAATTTGAAAGACCACCGAATCGTGATAAAAGGTCAGCCAGTTTCAGTAATTGGTCAGCCATAGATTTTTTTTAATGAATTTTTAAAGTTTTTTTTTCAATTGACTTAAAACAAAAAAAAAATTATTTGAAAACAACGATAAGACTTGCAATTCATACCATTTTGGAAAGCCAGAAATCTCTTATTTAATTTTCAATTTAAATTAAGTTGCGTTTGTGAATGGTTTTTAAAAAATTAAACTCGAAATTTTGATTTTTTTTTTAATCTCAAACTAATTTTGTTCAAAATTGTACGTTATTAAGTACACGAGGTTGATGATAATCAACTGGTTGTTGAATCGATCATTTAGCCGGATTCTTCTTAGTTTTATGAGAAAGTTGCTTCATTTATTTTTTCATATCCTGAAAAGTAAAAGTCCTAAATGCATGTGGTTTTCAGTGTCTGACTAAAAATAAATAAGAGCATTGAGTTTTTAAAACAAATATATATAAATAAATTGGTTGGCACAACGGCTCGTGAAGAACCAGGGCCTAGTGACTAACAACTCGCAACCATTCTTGTGTGCGCCTGTCGACAGGAATGGAAGGGACCTACAATTTTATGCCGAATCCGAAAAAAAGTGATACTCTTGGAGGATTTGTCAATTCCTCGCAAGAGGCATTAGCCCTGAAAAAAACTTTTTAGTTTTTTAGGTGGACGAGGTTGGGAAGCGAACCCAGACCTCCAGCGTGACAGTCGAACGCACCAACCATTACGCTACGGGATACTACAGTTTTTAAAACAAAATAGTACTTAATAACGTAAAATTTAAAAAAAAAATAGTTTAAAATTAAAAAAAAAAAATTAAAGTTTCGAGCTTGAAAATTATTTTTTTAAAAACTATTCAAAAACGCAACTTAATTTAAAATGGAAATTATAGAAGAGATTTTTGGCTTTCCAAAAAGGTATGGCAGGGCATTGCAAGCCTTACCATTGTTTTTAAATATTTTTTTTTTCTGTTTCAACTCCCATACGATTTTTTTCTTGTCTTAAACCACCCTATTCGGTACAGCTTTTTGGTGCACCTTATACCAATCACTCTGTATAATACCCTATGGAATATTTCATAAAATGTTTCACTTATATTATCGGAATTTCAAATTTTATCAAAATCTCAAGCTTAGTTTTTTTTACGAATGCAAAACTCTCCTTAGTAACCTTGTGCCTCTTTTATTCTTCAAAAGACAAAAACGTATGTTTGATGTTCTCTTATGTCAAAATATTCGTTTTGTTGTTGTTTTAAAAGGCCATTATGTGTGTAAAAGGATCAAGTTATTAATTTCGCTATACGGCCTTCCAAAGTAATCCAACATTTTAGTAAACACTATTAAACTATTTCGTTGATATTAAAAGAAAAAAAACAATTTAATTTTTTATTTCCATCTGGAAAAAACTTTTTTATTAGTCGTAAACAAAAAAAATTAGTGGCAAACGTTAAAACTAGTCCTGTTGTTTTACCCATATGGGAGAAAATGCCTTGTCTATTTAGAACTTCCTTGTAGATATACATTGTAGTTCTATAGGTCCCTTTTTCTGTTTACCAGCACCATCACCACCACCACAACCACAGCAAAACCTCTAGGCAAATATTAAAATAATAAAACAAGTAATTTCACTTTTGCCCGATTAATCATAAACCTCAAAATATCTCTCCCAAAGGTCATATTTCGAATAAAGCTTTGCCAACAAAAAGCATTCCTTATCCCTTTACTCTTACAAAAGGATAGGAATGGGTATAGAAGTATTAACTTAATTGACTTCGACGAAAGAGTCAAATATTAAATTCTCATATTAGTTTTAGTAATCATAATTCTTTTATGTCGACAATGAACCTTTTTTTATTACTTACGAAAAAAAATAAAAGTTTAAATTTATATTCAAGCGAAAGAATGAAAAATTCTTCTTTTCCCCCAACAAAATATTCTTTGTATAGGAGGGTACCTAGTTATGTTGTCTCTCCACAACTCTCCACATCTCTTTAAAAAAAAACGTATAGTTATTCTATATTTCATTTCATGTAACCATAAAAAGAAGAATTTATGTAATAATAACAAAAAAAAAAAAAAAGCAAAATGTAGATATTCCAGGAATAATATGAAACACAATGGTTAACAAGTTATAAAACATGCTGTAATCCTTTTTGCAGGATGCTATATGAAATAAAGGTATGTATAGGGAAGGTAAGGTGGACGGTATACTATAATATGGTGAAAAGGGCGTAAGAATCTCTCTACCATGGCCACCATCGTGTAGAACTTCCTATATAGTTCTTTTTATAGTTACTCTAACTCTCATATTGTATATCAGACGAGAACACAAAACATTTTCTGTTATATACCCGGGGGGCTAATAGATCCTTTCACATAGCCTTAACATAATTTGTAACAATTATACCTATTTCCTTTTGTGTTGCATTCACTCCTTCATATTCACATAGGTCTGTATACATACTACCAGTGATTCTGTAAAAGAACTCGACTCATATTTTCCAACACAAGACTTTTATTCCTACCATCAGGCATAGAAACCTACACTCAGTGTCGCATGATTGAAGTCGAATTTTCGTAAACTTTTTTTGTATTTTATTTTGTGGGCTTTATTTTAGAAAATAGTTTTTGGTGTCCTGAAACCAATTAAAAAAAAGGGAATTTAAAAAATTGAGTTAAATGTTTAAACATTTGTTTTTATTATAAATTTAAATAAAAGTAATATGTAATATTTTTTTTTAAATAATTTTAACTATATGTCTCTAAGACCTAAGGTCTTTTAAATTTTACCTGAATTCCATGGCACTTGTTGTAAGGGAAAAGATGGAAAAGAAAGAATTTTAATAATAATTTATTTAACTGAGCTTTTCGAATTGTTTAGGCTTACAGTTATGTTAAAGGGGAAAAGAATTAAGCCAACAGTTACTTCTTATTTTCTTAAAAAAGAAAAATAACCAACAAAAAAAACACTAGAAAGATAATAGTGAGAAAAAATCGAAATAAAAAATAGTGCCTAATCAAGTGACTCTGAGTGTAATTTATAGTGGTCATATTGTATGGTGTAAATTAACCTAGTTAATATTTTGTTTTAATGTAACGCCATTTCTCATTTGATCATGTTTTACTTTTAACACAATACCGACGCTATGCGTACAAATAAGTTGAATGGTATAAATGCTTTAATTCTTGTTTGCACTACTTCACACAAAAAGGATAAAAGGATTAAGGACAACAAAATATCCTCGTATTCAATCGCTGCAGTAAAATTATATTACTTCCTAGAAGCAAAACAAAACAATCGAGCACGACTGAATTGCTGGAACATTCATTTATGTATGTATAGTACCTGTTTATTCGAGTATTACACGGGTAGTCCGATACCCGGCTACACATTTATTCGGGTGCTTCCTGGATTTTCGGCTACTTGGGTACACATTTATTTGGGAACTACACGCGTAGTCTGATACCCAAGTAGCAATTTGTTCGGGTTATAGACAAGTATTCCGCTACCCGGGTATCCGTTAATTTTTGATTTACTCGGGAAGCCTGATACCCGGGTATCCGTTTATTTGAGTACTACCCTGGTACTTATATACCCCTGCGCCTGCAGCCGTTTATTTGGGTATTAATTCGAGTATAAGCCGAGAAGTAATTTACCCGTGTATTCTTTTATTCGGGAACTACCTGATTAGTCGGATACCCGTATACCCTTTTATTGGGTTACTATCCAGGTATTCTGATACCCGAGTACCTATTTATTCGGGTACTACGTGGTTATTTTGATACCCAGGTACACAGTTATACGGGAATAACCTGGAAAGTCGTGTATCCAATAGCTTCTAATGTCGTTAGAGAAAATAGGATTGAAATAAATTAAAAGAAAAATGGATTTTGTCTTTGAACAAAAAAAAAATTGTTGAAGAAAAAACTACTTACAAAAATTATAAAAATAGCTTGACAATTAAAAAGGTGCTACGGAAAAAAAATAATAAAAACTAGACAGGAAAAGAGTCAAAAAATTACTTTTATAAATGTTTTACTTAACTCCTTCTGTCACCAGACATTTAAAGGAAAAAAAAAGAAAGAGCTCAAGCGGATGGAAAAAAATGTCCAGCCATGAATTTTTGTAGTTTTGACTGCTTTTTCATTCATGATGAGAGTTAAGGACTTGAACTCTTTAACTTCTTTAATTGCCAGTTCACAAAACCGCTGGCCCAATTGGTATCCCTCCCATTGTTCTGAAGTGGTGTTCTTCAACGCTGGCAAAACCATTGCGTAAACTTTTCCATCTGTCCTACTATACTGGTCTCTTTCCGAGTGGGTGGAAAACAGCATTTGTACAGCCTCAAACTATCGACTAATTGCACTTACGTCCCTTCTTTCAAAGGTCATGAAAATTATTTCTTTATAACCGACAGTAAGGTTTTCATGGCAATAGGTCCACTGATGATCTGATGGTAAATCTCACCGAACAGTGGAAGAAATCTTTAAATCGTTGTGGAGAAAGTAAGATTATTGCACTTGATATTTCAAAAGTGTTTGATAGAGTTTAGCATCAAGCTCTCTTATCGAAAATGAGCGCATTTGGTATCGATGAATCTCTTCTTCGTTGGATTACAAATTACCTTTTGGACCGTTCAATGCAAGTTGTATTGGACGTTTTAAAGTCTGAAATTCACAAAATAAATGCTGGTGTGCCTCAGGGTTCCGCTTTGTCTCCGACTCTCTTCCTTATATACATAAATGATCTTTTGTCTGAAACTTCTAATCCATTAAACTGTTTCGCAGATGAGAGTACCCTCATCTTTTCATATTCGTTTTTAGATTCACATCAATGTCCTTCGGATGTGGAACTTCAACTGCAGCGTATGATAACCTCATTAAATTGTG
Organism: Melangyna quadrimaculata; assembly: GCA_949320155.1. Lineage (NCBI taxonomy): Eukaryota > Metazoa > Arthropoda > Insecta > Diptera > Syrphidae > Melangyna > Melangyna quadrimaculata. The sequence continues at coordinate 148,247,662 of OX439485.1, read as the reverse complement.
ATATCGACAGTATTGTCCAATGGGGAATCAGAAACCACTTAGAATTTAATGCTTTATAAACCCAATGCTATCTACTGTCGTTAAAATAAAACTCAGCCCCTATGCCGCATTGGCAGGTGCACCAACAACCCACTTGAGTGTATTGGATATAATACAAAAGAGAGCTTTAAAAATGATAGGTGAAAGATCTCTAACGGAAACAATTACATCTCTCGAACACCACTGTAATGTTTTATGTCTTTCTCTATTTTACCGCTATATAACAGTATTCTAGTGAAATAGTCAGTTGCATTCCCCTCCTTATACAATTCAACCGCCAACTTCGGACGTACTGTTAAGAACAGAGATTCTTTTTTCAGTCACACCACACGAATGTGGAATGCTTTACCCGGCCCAACTTTCCCCTCTCATTTCCTCTCTCATTTGCAGACATTCAAAACCAATGTGCATTGGTATCTCCTTCTAAGATCTTCTCTTCTAAGGTCTTCTAAAAGGTCTTCTCTTATCTAACCGCTTGTGCTGTGTTAAAAGCATTATAAGGTTAGTCATAGCCCCTTTTTTCGCGCGAAATATTAAAAAAAAAATTCCCTGGTTATTCAATTTTTCATAATTATAGAGTTTCTTCTGTGATATTTTCTGAATATCATCAACTTGTTTTTTTTTTTTTTGTTAAGACTAATCAGTTATAAATTCAGTATATCATTTATAAATTCTAAATATCACAGTATTTTAATATAGTTCATATCTTGAAGTTGGTCTAATGATTCCGATAGAAGAACGATACGTCGATACCATGCTGTACTAAATCCTCAGTAAAAAGAGAGATTTTAAGCAACTTAAGGTGATCAGATCAATTATCCCATCAGTTGTAGGTTCGTTGTTACATCTGAAACAGAACATGCATAATACATGTTTTTTATTCTTTTAATAATCGCTAATCGTTTGTTGTGCTTTTTTAATAAGAAAAAAATAAAAGAAACACATCCTTTCTTTTTTTGTCTTTAATTCAAAAATACCTATTCACTCGGATAAACCTAAAAATAATAAGGGGAGACAACGATCGTGTTTCCAAATTATCTTGAACTTTGAACAACTTTTTTTACGAGCACTTTTAATCAAAAGTCCAAAATAATTGAGTTATTTAACAAAAATCTAATATAACTCTTAAATCTAAATAAAAATGGCGCCCAATGCAAAATAAGCGGTCGAAATTTGTTTAAATTGTTTATGAGCCCGCATAGTGCTGTTTGAAGCTAAAAATTAAAAAAAAACTCTAGAAATAGAGTCCTTAATCAATGCTGTGAAATGAAAAAAAAATAAACAGCATTATATCGTAGCAAAAGAAAAAGACTGACTTTTTTTTTAAATGTCTTAATTTTGTTCGTTAATCTTTCATACTTTTGTTATTTTTTTCAAATTTTGAAAATCTGCACGTACGTGTAAATATTTCAAATAGAATTGCATTTCAAAATTTTATAAAAATTTTACTTTTCTATAAGACAAAAAATCAGGGAACAAATAAATTCTTTAAGACTTTGGAATTTTGTCACACTCTCTCACCCATCATCATTCAAATTTTATATCATTGTTTAAATTTGGTTCAAAGAATTTTAAATGTCATTGCTTACTTTGGTATAAAAATGGATCTATTCATCTTTAAAGAGTATTTTTTTTTCAGGTCAGCCTGATGCGATGGATTCTATGAATCCAGACATGTTTTTGACACCTTCTTTTCAAGCCAAGTGAAAATATTACTTCTTTTAATTTCATTGTCAGACAAATCATACCCAAAATAGCACCCTGCTAACAACCATCATTTTTAAATTGGTCGAAAATCCAATTATTCAATTTCAATTTAAAAATGATTTCTTATTAATTAATTGTTCTCAGAATAACAAAAGGACTTTTTGCTGGAAACAATCAAACACAAACCAAAAAAAAAATCGTCCTCCGCAGTCATGTCGGGCATCAAGAAATCAAATTCATTCCAATTTTTTTTTTTATTTTTTTTTATTTTATATACGTTCACGCCTTCCAATTGCCATCACTTGCCATAGCTATATATACATTTTCTTCGGTCAAACCATTTTGTAATCCTTATTCGAAGCGTTTATATTCTTTTCATTCCAAATATAATTGACAGAGCAATAAATCACTTTCGTATCAAAATTTTAGACATTTTGGCTTTCATTCCAGTTGAAATGTTCCTTTTCGATTTATCCTTATAAAGAAATCGATTTTTTTTTTTTTGTCTTGGTCTTCTGTTCTTTGTCCTTTTTTTTTTTTTTTTGTTAAATAAGAGAGAAATTCACAAGATGGAAGCATTGAATGAGAAAATAAAATTGATAATAATTTTAAACGTGGACTTATGGTTTAGTCGTTGTTCCTTCCATTTGTGTGTGGGGGGTCGGGGTGGGGTCTGTTTATATCTGTTTTTGAAGGATAAAGTACCTTCCTATCCATACAGTTTTTAGAAGTGACAGCCCGCAACCTAACTAACCTTAGTGTTTTCTTAAACACTTCAAGGATCAATTTTTTCGTTTATTCATTGAAAATTGACAACAAGAAGGGTGTTTCGTTTATATTTTGTTTTTTTTTTTGTTTTCCAACAACAACAATCATCTCACCTATGTAGAGCTGCCTTTTGAAATTAAGTTTTAACACAAACAATTTTTATTTTATTATATTTGCAGATTGGATTTTCGTCCTGAAAGAGGAATCTACGATTTACAAATTAAAAATGCTTCCTATAATCAAGACAATGGACGATTTGAGTGTCGCATTAAGGCTAAGGGCACAGGTGCCGATGTACATCGGGAATTTTATAATTTAACTGTCCTGACACCACCACATCCACCAATGGTGTCACCAGGTAACAATGCCGTTGCCACTGAAGATAAGCAAGTGGAATTGACATGTAGCAGCATTGGAGGATCACCGGATCCAACGATAACGTAAGTTGAGCTTTTTTTATCGTCCTTTTGTAAAAGTCCTCAATGTTGGATTTCTTCAATTTTGTTTGTTGTTTTTGTGGTGTCAAACCGACATACATAGTTACCTCTAATATCACTTTCTGGGTATGTGGCACACACACTTAACGATTGAATGGATTTTATTGGCGTTGAATGCCAAAATGCAGAATTTATTGGAGCACCTACCACCCTTCCCCGATGATGACCGAACTGCAGAACCCGATGATGATGATGACAATGGAAGAATTCTTGCGCGTTTGTTTAATTACACGCTCTGACAATCTTTCGTTCTTTTTGTGATGTTGTGTGTCACTTAATAGATAGACAGCCAAAAACCTTCAGCTTCAATGTTCAGAGTGTAGCTTGTATGTTGTAGCCATGCCATGGCATTCCATGTATAGCTAAGGAAAGACAGACCCAAGCTAACACAGACAATGTTAAGGCTTTTATCACGTCCGCAATCGGACAAGGAACAAATGTCTCGCCTTTCTGCCATTATTTGGCACATGGAGTCCTTGTTTTTTTTTTTTTTTTTTTTTTTTGTAATCGTCCTCCTTTAGAAATGTGTCCAAAATTATTTTTCATTTTCTCTTCTGTTTTCTAAGTTTACTGTGTGTGAAGGAGAAAAACCATGCGGTTATGGACGGACACATTTTCGACGTATACATATCATCGACCTTCGTCCTTATTTTCCTTTTAAGTGATATGAAAAAAAAAAAAAAATATGTGTGTGGAGATTTTGTGATGGTTGGCTAGACCATGAGATGTGAGATGGAAAATGAAGAAAACCAACAGAAACGACGACGACGATCATAGTGACGATGACGACGACGAACGACATCCTTGCATACTATTTTGTAAAATGTCCGTTTTTATTTGCTTACTCACTGCTGCTTTTTTTTTTAGATGGTATCGTGATGGAAGTACAGTTCCATTGCAAGCACCCTTACAAAAGGGTGGCTCCAAAGATTTTCAAACTAACGCAACACTATCGATTGTGCCGCGTCGTGATGATGATGGTGCCAAGTACAAATGCGTTGTTTGGAATCGTGCCATGCCAGAGGGACAACGTCTGGAGACAAATGTCGTTTTGAATGTAAACTGTAAGTAGTGATGATATTCTATTATTTAATTTATTATATCTTCTGATATGCGCAGGATGTTGTGCAATTACCTACCCTTACGTATTTTTTTTTTTTTTTTTTGATGTAGATTTATAAGTAGTTCGTGAAGGAGCTCAATTCAATTTGGAATCATACCTACATGTTTTATATTGAAGAAGTTGCTGTTTTCTTAGAAAATTGAAAACAAAAAGTAAAAAAAGATATTGTTATAACTCCAAAATGACAGGTTAATATTCTTAAATATGAAAGAAATAATGGCATTTTGCCAGTCGTGTTAATCAATCACTATTCTTTCTCTTAACTCATCCAGTGTCTTAGTTCATTATGGACAATTCTACAATCACCCCTATTACGATTGTCGTTGCACTAAAACGACAAGGCTCTAGAGACGACAGTTGGGGTTTAAATAAGTCAAATCCTCCACATTCTCTCCAATCTCCACGCATCTCATCATTATGACGAAATTCGTTTAACTTAAACATCAATTGACGCCTCCAGGGACGTGTTTCTTTTCAATGTCCGTTTAGTGAAACGAAAACCGTCCACTTAAATATAAAAATTGAAGCTTATACCTGTCGTGGCCCAAAAGGAACTATTTTTCTGTCACGTTTTTATTATTTTTTGTCTAGGCCACAAACAGACGAATTTTCTTTCAGATTTTTTTTTGTCGAAGCTTTTTGTGGGCGCCATTTAATTATTTAAATCGTAGTTTATACCTATTTTAACCCAAAATTAACAATTTTTCTCACATTTTTTAATCTTTTTTGCCTAGACTCAAAATGGACGATATTTCGCAGAGATTTAATTTTTTTTTTTTTGTAAAAGCTTATGTTGGGCGCCACTTAATTAAAACAAATTCTATATTTTTAGCTTTAGTTCTGAAAAAAGGGAGCTTTTATCATTGTATAAGTAATTGAACACTATTGATAGAGCTTTATGTCCCTATTATGACCCACGAGTCAAACGATCGACTCAAGTCGAACGTTTTTAAAATCACTTATGTCTTCGTGTTCGAATAGAGCAACATCTCAATCCAACACATTTTTGACATTTTAGCTGAACATTGTTATGTGAGCCATAAACAATAATGTTAAAAGTCAGATTCGACAAATATTTCTTGCGACTCGCGATTCATAATAGGTTCCTTAATATTAACTAGAACATGCTTTAGAAATAATATTCTCGTTCTTTAAGTAAACCTAGCTACCCACATAAAGTAAAACAAAAGCACCCATTACGAGTAGGTATAATTTTGTCTTCTAAGTGCTCTCAACTCATTCCTATGTTAAAAATTTGTAATGGAAAAGTCGTAAATTTGATTTTAATGTCAAAAATTAAAATATATTTATTAATGGGGAGAAAAGGTTATATCAGTAGGTAAATAAATAAGGAAAGGCTTTTATTGAAATAAAGAAATTTTTTTGTTTACGGTAGAGGTTTGAATCAAGAAAAATAAATGTGTTGTTAACTAAAAGCTTTTACTTTTTAGATAATTTCGATGTTTTTGGAAAATTTAACTACAACAAAAAAAAAAAAAAAACTCAGAAAAGTATGCAAGTTTTTAGCCTGGAGGGTAACTAATGTAAATTCCTCTATGATATCTAGTTATCTATCTTTTTTATCAAAAGGTTCAGATATAGGTAAATAGTTTTTCATTTTATCCTGATCTTTTAGCTTATAAAAATGTCTTAATTTTCTATAGAAACATTAACACTTAGAAGCCATAGGTAACCGTGTTTTTAGTACCTGTGCTAGTTTAGTTCTTTATTATTTAGTATGAATTTTTGTTATTGAAGAGTAGAATATAGGTAAGCTCAAGATAAAATTAGTCAGTTTTCGATTTTTATTTGGCTACTCTGACGAAATTATCAAAGTTATGAAAAACTAGATGTCTGTGCTCAGTGTGCATAGACTGAGAATTATTTCGTGACTTTGATTTAAGAAACCTGAATTTGATTAACTCACTGGGACGATAAACTTTTTTTTTTTACTTAGAAACCTAAAGTATTCAAATGCAACCTGGATTGCTCGGAATTAAGTAGAAAGAATGAAAGGGTAAGCAATAGTTTTTGTTGAAACAGTTTATTGAAAATAAAAAGCATTCATATCTCATTAACTTCCATCGGTAGCTGGCCTCGAACAAGCAAACTGTTTAATATGCAGTATTAACAGTTTTTGAGCATAGGATTTATAATAAGATGTATCTCCTTAAATTTCACAGATGACATCCAGTTTTCACATAGAAAATAATAATGCTTTGAAGAATGCTAAAATCTTAATCTAAGAATTGATCAGTTAGACCCCTTTGACACAAGGAAACTTAGTTGCCAGAAACTAGCTCGGCGAGAAGCGTGTGAGGGGAGATTTTTGTTCCTTCCCTTTACGCCCTTCTCGCCTACAAACTAAAAATTAGCTGGAAACTTAGTTTCCTTGTGTGAAAGGGGACTTAGGAAATATGAAATCCTAAAATGTATTTTACAATCTCGATGGAATAACTGCGTGAATTACTTGGTATAAGAATTTTAAAAAAATAGAGAATAACAACCTGAGTACAATAATCGTTGTTTAATTTTATGTCTAAGTTATTATCGCTGTCGGTGACTTCAAATACAAACCTAATTCGCAACAATTCTGCCGTTCTTCAAAAAAAAGTTTAAAACAAAATATGCTACAACCATTTGGTTTAAGAAATTTTGTTTAACTTTATATTTCCGTCAACATTCAAATCCATTATTTTACTGAGTTCCAAAAGAAAACCTTGTTCTCGCATTATCTTGGGTCCAGAATAGACGATTTTGCACTTTTTTTTTGTTGGGCGCCACTTAAATATACAAATGATTTCTGAAACAATTCTGAGTACAGAAACCTTTTTTAATTAAGGTAACTTAAAGTTGTTTCTACAGTTTCTGTTTTTTTGTTTTTCTTGAACATGATTTGGAAATAATCTAGAATATGTGTGTTCTACAAACAACTGTTGTATATCGCTCTAAATACACTCTGGCGGTTGATCGTTGTTTAAATGGAAATCTTATATATCTATCATCACTCATTTTCTAAATCTTCATTGCATCTAGACACAAAGTGTAAATTTTGTCTCATTTTTTTTTTTTCTAAGCTATTGTTGGGCGCCACTTAAATATAAAAATTGTATTTTATGCCTACCGTTGTTAATAAAACGACTACTTATCTAAATCTTAGTAATTTAACGTAAGAACATATTAATTAAAAATAATATTCACCTTCTGTGAGTACCTGGTTAAAGAATAAATAAAAAATTGTATAATTTTCCCAATAAGAAGTCTTGACTCTTAAATATAATCTTGTTTATCAATAGTTCTTCAAAAAACACAACTAGAATAACAGCACGGAATTACTTGGTATAAGAACCTTTATTTGACTCAGAAGCTATTAATACAAATGTGAATGGCTTCGATTCCTATCGACACCGCTTTTTGTTAAAATTTTTATATAGTTAAGTAACACTTTATACCATTTTATTCCAAAAATTATTTATTTCTTCATAAAAATAGAGAAAAATTACTTCTAACTATTTTCAATTTTTCTTTTAAACAATGCTTTTGGAAATGCTAATGTCTATTAAAGCCCTTAACCAAAAGGATGGAATTCTTCTGATCCAGCAAGGCATCTTTATTTGTTCGTCCTTATAGCTGATTTCATTTCTACAACCAGCCATAATACTTTTAAGACTTTACAGACGTTTCTATGTTCTTACGAGTTTTCAAACACTCAAGCTTGCAGGATTCATTCTCAAAGATTGAATTTAGATTGTCATTTTACTTTACACATATCCTTCCTTGAATTTATTCGAAATATAACCCCAGATTTAAGTTTTTGTTTATCTGGAAAATCAATTAATTTAAGAATTTGAACTTGCCAATCAAGTAATTGAATTCGACCATCTAATGTTGAATGTAATGTATACTGCCTCACAATATGGTTTGAACTCAATAAGGTTTCACATACTATTCCTGGAAGGAATTTATGTGCTTTCATTATAAGCTCAAATATTAAACCTATTTTATATAAGGAAAATCTACACAAAAATATATCTCATATCCGATACAGGATTTTAAGACTTACCTAATGATGAATGAATGACTTTTCTACAAGGATTATACCTAGTCTTTGTTCTTACAATGGAATCATAAAAAAAAAAATATCAAGAAGAAAGTACGAAGAAATAAATTAATTACCAAATATAGATATACATAGCTGCCTATACCTTATGGTATACCTATCCGAACAAAAGTGCGATCAAAGATGCATCATCCTTAGTTACAAAAATGGCATGTTGTGTTCAAATTCAATAAGACACGTTGCAAGAGAAAATATACTTCTTGAGTGAGTGTAAGAAATGATGATATAGATAGAAGTAAAAGTCGATATAGAATTCCTTGAATTGCGAATTACTCAGAAATAGAGGAGCTCCCAGCAAGCAGCGAACACAACACAGCCAGCATGGTAGTTAAGAAATTGCTATAAGCTACGAACGAACACACGTTTTTTCATCAATCTCTGTTGAGAGAACATCCAATACATTCGTCAGGAATCCAAGTCTTTCCCATTTTGGAAGTTTTGTGCACATTGCACAAGAGTGACTCCTGTGTCTGGTGATGTACCTAATAATAGATAGATGTACCTATGTGTATGATGTCTTGTGAGATTATACTCATATTAGAAAATGACTGTTGGCAGAAAATACGTTGCGCTGTTTTCAGATTAACTTCCTGTATAGACAAGAGTACAAGTAGTGTAGTGTTGTGTGTTGTCGGAACCACTTTGGAATATACATAGGATTATTTCAATATCTTTTGTCTGCCCGCCTTTGGCTTTGGAACGATGGGAGAATGCGATGGGGTGCAGGTCTATGTTGCGTGCATTATTCTTCGTATATATGTGATATAAATAGCACATTTAATTCATCAGACTCATGTGTGCAATTATTGTGAGATTTTGAAACATAACGTTCTTGGTTGTTCTTGTTCACTTTATATCCTTTTCCGCTTTGGAATTCTATTATATTTTCTGTATAAAATGATTTAATCCTTTTATTTTTGTTTCTTTTATTAAGAATCGACGGGGATGAATTAAGAACTAGGTGTTATGAAGATTCAATATTTAAAATATTTAAAAAGAAAAAAAAAATATGTAATTTAATTTTAAGCTTGAAATCGGCATGTGTCCAACAAAAAGCCCCGTTGATTCAATGGACCCCTAACTTACTATTTTTTGATCATCGAGACAAAGTTGATTTAAAAAAAAGACAATTCTTTATCGAAGGTTTTATTGGGCGCCACTTAATTATAAAATTGTTATGCGATATACGTTATTGAAGTAAAGAAACGTGTTTTTTTTTCTTATTAACCAAAGTAACATAATCGATCATATATTCAAAACATTTTTTTTTTTTTTCAATAGACAATTTCTTAAGCACTCTAAGTTTGTGGAGGTTTTTCTGTTGGCCGCCATTTTTCAAAACCATTTTTTTATTTTTCCTAAATAACTTAAATTTCTGTAAGTTGTGTTGCTTTGAAAATACATGTGAATAAATGTTTTACTCTTATTTTTATATATCAGCGAACGTACAATTTAACATACTAGAAGATTTCTCAATTTTCTCAAATACTAAAATTTTGTCCATTTTTTTCCCCACACAATCTTGTATTTTTTTTATAGCAATTCTGTTGGGTGCCACTTCAAATTTGTATTTAACTAAACCCTTTTTCTATTCCTTAGTGAATCATATTTTATATATTTTTAAATTTTTTAAATTAAACAGCTTAAACCCAATGAAAACCAAAAATATTTTTTTTTCCTTGGGCGCCACTTTTCATTAAGAATTCTTTTTTTTTTTCAAATAAAAACGTTAAGTAAAATCGATTTTCTTTTACTTTTATGGTTTCTTTGTTTCTACAATCAGTTTAAACTGCGTTTTAAAATTGAAAAGCAAAAAAAAACAACAATTGCATCCTAATTTAATTCAAAAAGTACTTTTGTTGGGCGCCACTTTTAAATGGGATTTTTAAAAAATGACTTTTCTCTCCATAGCCAAATTAAAATAATTTTTTTTTAATTTTCTGAATCTGAAAAATTGTCCAGAGCTGGTTATTTGTATTAAGAAATGAACTCTTTTGTTGGGCGCCACTTTTCAATAAGATTTTTTTTAAATAGTAATGCTCAATTAAAATGATTTTCTTTCTGCGAAATAAGTCCGGACTTAGCTCTTAAATTAAAATTTACAAAATAAAACAGCTTAAATCTGATGCAAACCTAAAGTATTTTTTGTTTGGCGCCACTTTTTAATAAGAATTATTTTTTTCAAATGAAAACGTTAAGTAGCTATATCGATTTACTTTTATTGTTTCTTTGTTTTTAAAATCAGTTTAAAATGCGTTTTAAAATTGAAAATCAATTAAATCTTAATTTAAATCAAAAAATGCTTTAGCTGGGCGCCACTTTTAAATGCGAATTTTCGAAAATGATTTTTTTCCCAAATTAAGATTTTCTTATTTTTGTTTTAACTTTCTGTATCTGTACAATTATAAAGCTTTCGTTTTTCTTACCGAAAAAAATTGACCCTGGTAAAAAATTTTCCAAAAAGCTAAATCAAACAATCTCCTCCAATACCTACTTTGGTTTTAAATGTATACTTTCTGCCTCTCAATTAAACTCCTATCCAAAAAATAAACAAAAACAATCAATAAACAATAATTATCGCTTAAATTAACGTCCCAAAGCACTTATGTTGGGCGCCACCTACTTAATTGATAAAATTTATAGTATTTCTATTTTTGGACATTTTTTATTTTATTTTAGTCCTCAAAACCATTAGTCTAACTATTTAACAAAATATATATCAAAACCCTTAATTTGTCAAAAGATTTGAAGACAAGAGTAAAAGCAACAACCAAATAAATAAGCCGACGTGACTCGGCGGGGGTGTGATAGACTGTGGGTATAAAAGGAGAAATCAATAAATAAGTGTTTTCTCTTCTTTCACTTTGTTTGGCACTTTAAAATTTAATGTGTCACCACTTCAACCACGCGGCATCAACATATTTTATTATTTTTGTTTCTCTTTCTTGCGTTACTAATTACCTCTGATGAAAATCGCTAGAAATTAATTTTCCCATTATGTCACCCTTGGCGTTACCTCTCCATCACCACACCAACATCTCCTTTATACGATCCCCCTTTTCATACATATGTCCTCGTATGTAGGTAGAGTATAAAGCACATCCAACTAATTCATTCTCCATTATCGTGACACATCATGATTTATTCGAATCAATCAACATAGTTTCCACAGATGTACATAAATTACACTTATACACACACCTTCTCGTGTACTCTCATTATATACTTACATATATGAAGTTAAAGTGGTCTGGAAGTGTGGTATGGATATGGATAACGATAAGGGGGGAAGCACTTAAATCTCATCCTGGCTGCTGGATGTGTGGGATTTGTATCTTTTGATGTGACGTGTATCCTCTGACTTGTATAACATACAATATGATGACATTCATTAATTAAATCATATCTCTCTAGTTACTCATTTTACCTAAAGTTCCACTCAATAAACTCAACTACCTAGGGATATAAGAGCAAACCCCCAACATATAGTATAGTGTAGTACACACTCATCCTTATCGTTTACAGTAATTTTTCAAAAAGCCACTCCAAAATATACAAAATAAGTGTATCAACACAGTAAAACATTAAGCGATTAAATCAGATTTACTGATTCGTATAAATAAATAGATTCGTTGAAGATACATTTTACAGATTGATATCTGGTTTTTGAATCCTATCATATAGCCTGATGGAGGAGTAGGGTGACCATTCTGTATTTTTGTACGCAACTTTTTTTTCTCGAAATTGTTCTATGGTTAAACCGATTGATTTACATTAAAAAGTTAACAGCAACTTATCCTATTTACCCCAGATTCAGATACTTGTAGTCGTTTTATAAGCATTGTTTTACTTTAGCCAGACGTTAAACAGTTGTTTTTATATATTTTGTTATATAGTTAGACTAATGGTTTTGAGGCATACAATAAAATAAAATGCAAATAAAATAGAGAAACGCTAAATCTTTATAATTGACAATAGTAAATATAGGTTATATGAAAAATTCCTATTTAAAAGTGGCGCCCAACAAAAGTACTCTGCCTTAAATTAGGTTTCAGTTATTTGTTTTTTGACTATTTTAATCTTGAACGCCATTTTGAAGGTTAATTTTAAAGAGATTTCGTAAAGAAAAAAATATAAAACGATAAGAAAATCGGTTTCACAGAACATTTTATCCGAACAAAATAAAATTATTGAAAAGTGGCACCCAACTAAAGGTTTGTATTACCCGGGACTTAGACAAGCGAGTAGAAGTAGTAGTATTTGTATCCTAGTGTAAGTTTTATGAATGTATGTTACACTAGCAGGATAACTAGCAGGCAACTCGCAGGCAAAAAAATATAATACTATTTGCGCTACTAGTCGGCTCTCTCGGGTATATATATATCGTGCATATTTTTATTCAAGAACTTAGTGCAGACATATTTCGTAGGAAATCATTTATTAATGAACGTTTTTAATTGAAAAAGTTATTGAAAAGTGGCGCCCAACAAAAATTATTAGTTTGGATAAAGTTTAAACTGTTCTAATTGAAAAATTAGTTCCAGACTTATTTATTAAAATGGCTCCCAACCAAAGAAATGGTTATGTTGAACAAAATTAAACAATTTTGTATTGATTTTTTTTTTGTATTACCAAAATTGATATATTATTAAATACTATTCGACATGCTGGTTAAATTGATATTTCAGTTAATATTTGAAAAATGGTAATTTTGAAAAAAAGTCTGACTTATGCAGACTTGGGACAACAAAATATTTGCTAAATAATAATTTTAAAGTGGCGCCCAACAGAATTTATATAGAAAAAAAGAAAAAATCAAAAATTGTGTTTTTATGTTTTGTTTCTTTAATTTTCTTCTTTTCCTACTAGTTAGTGTCGGGCGTTGTATTTTGAAAGTCATTAGGTCTTATTTTTCTGCCTTCCACTTATCGAGGAAGTATCCAATATCAAGAATGCCTTCCATTATATTTAACTTCTAAGTCTCCATAAATCGGACCTATTTTTTTTTTTTTTTTCAAAGCAGCCTTTGAAATATTAACCGAAAGATCGCTTTAACCTGTATTTCCGAAACTATTTAAAAATAAATTAATTTCGGTAGTTTAAAAAAAGCTTTTAAAAGAAAAATAAGCTCACAAAAAATATTGGCGTAAAATTTTAGAGGATTTATTACGATGTTTAATCATTTTTAGTGTGATACTAGGTTAAAAATTGTGTTTTGCTAATTTTAAACGAGTTTAGCATCGTACTATCCCCTAACATTTTACTAAAGTTAAAATCACCAACTGGCTATTTTATCTTTTTAGTATCGTACTAAATCCACATGAGAAGACCCAAATGTTCCAGGTTCGAGTCCTGCTGGTGCCCAACTTTTTTTTCTTTTTTTCATTGTTTTTTTGTAAATAATGAAGTCAAAATGATAAAATATAAATATCGAATACTTATTTCAAGCACATGATGGGTTTCTGTTAACATACAATTAATTTACAACGCATAAAAACAAAAATTGTGTTCATTAAATTCAAACCCTACAAATGCAATTTACTAGTTAGCAAAAGGTTTAAAATTTTGGAATAGATAGTAAATTGCTAAATACTTAGGAAATTGTTAACTAGTAAAATGTTAAGCCCTTAACAATAGGTTGTTTTAAATTTTGCGCCATTGTCACTTGCTCCAAGATGATCATATCTTTGATTGGGCGTCACTTCTCAATCAGCCCCATTGTGAGTTCTGTGTGAAAGAAAATCCACCCGGAAAAATTACATTTCACTCTTCCCTTATTGTGAGTTTCGGGCGAAAAGATTTCCATTTAATTTTTGGTGGTGAATGAGGCCACTTTTGTTGTAAAATGGGGGGTGAAACTCACAATAGCTTTTAAAAATACGGGCGAACAAATCATTTTTTGACGAAATGTTTTCTGGGTTAAACTCACAATAGGGCTGAATAGCCCTTGCGATTGTCTTTTACTTAAAAGGTTCCTTTGTTTGCGAAGTAAAAATGGACTTATTTTTTTTTTTTATTTTTTAATTAAAATGTTCAAAATAGTATTATTTCAGCACAATGCAAGCCAAAAACATCTTTTGTTGGGCGCCACTTTTCAATAAGATTTTTTTTATTTCAACTTTTACTTGCATGGCTTCATTGCTTGCAAAATATGTCTCAACCGGTTTAAATATAGTGGATAACAACTTTCGGCAGCCGTTTAACTCAGTTGTTTAAATAAACACTACTCTTCTTTTATTTAATTCTTTTTCTTCTAACTAGTGCGGCACATTGCATTTTAAAAGCCCTTAGGTCATAGAGACATTATAGGTAAAATTACTACCTATACAAATATTATAATCGGTAGTTTAATCCTTGACTAACATGACCAATTATTTAGCATACGCTCAACTACTTAAAACAATGCAGGTATTGTCTAAGATTGAAGCAGTGTTACCACACTCACAAAGTTATTGAAGGGCTCGAATTTTAACTTTTTTGCTATCGATTAGCAAAAAACAAAAGCTGGTCATACTATGAGTTAGAATGCCTTTAACGTTCCGGGCAATCTTTTCGTTTTTCATTTTTGGATTTTTTTTGTTGTCTCTGCTGACGTTAATTGGACACAAATTTTATGACCTCTTGTATAATTCAATGGCGAGAGAAGATACATTTTTGTAGAAAGATAGAGAGAGAAGATGGAATCCATAAATAATACGACCACACAACCACCACAGAGTACAATCAATCTGCATAAAATATTCACGCGCTATCTTTGAGTTACTATTTCATCTCTCCAGATGCTATAAAGTGTAATTTGTTGTGTGTGTTTGCTTGTGTTATTCGTAGAAGCAGGACGCAGGAGCCTGCACATAAAATTGAAATAGACCCCAATGATGTATTACTAAGTTGCTTGTGGTTATTCCCGATGTGCTGATACTCGACTGGTACATAGTATAGGTTCATGTAATATCTCTATTTTGAATCTAAATTCTGACGTCTTTTGGTTAATTGTTGTCGTGTTGGCAAAGGAAGACCAGTCAAGAAGACTGTCAAATATCAAAATCAACCCAAACCCAAGTTGCCAAGAGAGTTGCACGTTATTTTGATTTGTTGTTGGCTAATAAATCTCCGATCGGGAGAAATGAAATTACAATTCATGACTTAGCTATATTTATATGAAATTGCTCTAGCGCTATGGTTGGATGTGGTTTTTGATGTTAGCCCTTCTCCGTCCCACCACCCCCCATAAAATACCATCAGAACTGGCCTCAGGAGGAGTAGAATTTTGTATATAAAGCATTTTTATCCTCGACGATGATAATGATGATTCCGGTACTGGATTTATTATTAATTTTGTTGTTGTTTGCTCAGTGAATTTTCTTCAATAAAACCGATTCGCGGAAGTGATGAATTGACATTCCATCAATAAATTAATGTGTGTTTGGTTTTTGATTTATATTATATGTACGAGTATGAAAAGGGATGGTTTAGGGTAGAATGATGCTTTGAGAAGAGAAAAAAACGGTTTATAGGTTGATTTGGATTTGATTGTAGCATTTTGTGGATTATTATTTTTTTTTTTTGAAGCGATAAAATATACAATATTATATCGAGATTCATTTTTTTTTTTTTATTTTTGTATCTTGTGTTTATATAGGCGGAATAATTTTTGTCCAGTCATTTTGTATGGGGATTTATTATTGTCAGATGGGATATATTGATAAAAATGTAGCTTATGTTGGTGTGGTTGGTAGTATTTTGTTCTTTTTGTTTGTTCTTGTCTATACAGCGATAATGATAAATAAATATTGAAACATTTTAAATATATTTTTTTGGTATGGTTAAAGGGGTGTTTTTATTGTTAGTGCGAAATATGGGAATGTTTGCAAATTTAATACATTTTTATAACAGTTTTTTTTTTATTGTTCGTGATTTCATTTTAATAGGACTAAGTTGGATCAAAAATTGAATTGCAAGTGATTTTTATAGAATTTATAGCATCGTTAATTAAATAACAGATTGCTACGATTAAATTTTTCAAGCATCGACAACATGTTTCAATTCAGACTTTTGAAAATTTATCGCCATAAAAAGACTTTTATTTTTGGATCGAAAATATTTGATTTACTTTGAATGAATGAGCTATGGATAGCTCTTGAAAAACTGATTAAGCGTTTTAGAAGCCGCAATGTTATCCAAGGCTTATATATGGAGCTATAGGCATCCAAAGATATCAAGGGTTTCTAAACTCAAAAAAAAATTACTTTAAATGCAAATATACCAAAAACTAGACCTTGTAGAACGGTTTGCTTTAGATCCGCTGATAGCATTTGACAAAAGCTAGGTATGTAGGTAATTATTCGTCGAATAAAATTCTTCTAATAAAACGCAAATGTGTTGTTTATTGTTGCTATATAGTATTTATTGTCTTAGTCTAACTGATAATTGAAAAATCGGTTATAAATTTGATGAGTTAGCTCGGGTTTAACTTCAACCCTCCACTGAAAAGCTAGTGCTTATTAACATTATAAAACAAATATTATATCGAATAAAAATGTTCCCCTAGAATTGATTTTGGAAAAAAAAAAGATCATGTTAATCCTTCTACCCCAATCGTCTAGTGTGAATTTAAAAGTGAATGTTGTAATATAAGTCAATATCTCATTTGGAATAGTTTTCAAAAAAAAAAAAAAAAAATATATAAAGCTCTTCGTTTGTTGGGATTAAATAAAAGTTTAATCTTCTATAATTTCGAAACAAGTTTTTTCTTTCCTGCCACAAAATAAAATCTTCACCTCTCACCTACCCAGGAAACAAATGTAGCTCTTCAAATGCTCTCACAGCACTTCCAGAGCAAGCCTTAAAGCTCGTCACTTCGGGAACTACATAGCTCTGGTTGCGCCCTTAGAGCCATTTTAGAACTCTTACAGGGAATTCTTTTTCATTTAGAGCCAATTTCTGTTAATGAGGACAAGACGAAGTATACGCTGTCATCGAGAGAGGAATATCAACACCGTCGACTCGGGCAAAATATCACGATGGACAGATATAACTTCAAAGTTGTCAAGGACTTTGTCTACCTGGGCTACACTATTACCTCGCAAAATGACATCAGTGCGGAGATCAAGCGAAAAATTACTCTTGCCAACCGTTGTTTCTTCCGTCTAAGAAGGCATTTAAGTAGTTAGGCCTTCTCTCAGAGGATCAAGGAGACTTTATACAAGACCCTAATCATCCCGGTCCTGCTTTATGGCTCAGAAGCATGGACACTGAAAGATTCGGATACAAATCTGCTAGGGTGCTTTGACAGGAAGATTCTTCGTGTGATTTTCGGTCCGGTGTGTATCGAATGAGTATGGAGGAGAGGATAAAACGACGAGCTATACGGGCTATACAGCGACGTTGACCTGGTCAAAAAGCTGAAAATACAGTGGCTGAGATGGCTGGGGTACGTGGAGCGTATGGACAGCAACGCACCTGCCCGACGAGTCTTCGAATCCAACCCCGATGGGGTACGCAGCAGAGGAAGAACCCGTAACAGGTGGCGCAAACAAGTGAATGACGACATCAAAGCACTCGGTGTGCGCAACTGGAGGAGGCTGGCTAGGGACATAGCTGGCTGGAGGGGCTTGTTAGTTTAGGCCGAAGCCCATCCTGGGCTGTGAGTGCCATCAAATGTAAGTAAGTAAGTAGTAGATTTTAAGCTCTTAATATGCATTTTATATGAACTAAGGAGCACCTTTGTCAGCTTTTTATTGGTATAAGTGTGCATAATACAATCGAAGAATAAAAATATAATAGTTGCATAACATATTTTATGTTTGTGTGATGGATTATTTAATTTGAAGTATTTATAAGTATTAAGTGTGTAATGTCATCAATATAAGTTATTTTTTATGTTCGTACAGAATAAGGGAATTATTATATTTTATTTTTCGGTAAAATAATTGTGAATCTCAAGTGCGCGTTTTGTTTTATCACAAATGTTTTGGAGGTACTTCGCGAAATTGCAACGCGCCTCCGGAATTATAAATATTACAAAACAAAAAATCTTAAGAATTTTTGTCAATTTTGTTTAAAAATTACAAAATGTGTTGTGCTTTTTTAATCGAAAATGGAGACCTTTTCTCTGTCAAAATTGAAAAAAAAAAAAAAAAATGGTTATTCGAATCATTTTTCTTTTCATCGCCATATTTTTATTAGGGTTAAAGTTTATCTTCAATAGAACTATACTAGCGCTTCAGAGCTGTTAAAGCGCTATTTCAGAGCTAGTAGCCACACGGCGATAGATTTGATTTCAGTGCTTTATATAAAATAGGGTGTTTTAGAAAATAAAAGAAAGAGTGAATAATTCTGCACAGCAAATAATATATGTATTTTAATTTAAAGTGTAGGTGTCCCTGATGCACGTTGAACTTAACGAGCAAGTTTTGTTTGTGATTCTGTTTTAGTTAAATTTCGATAAGTTTTAAAACTTTCTTAGAATATAGGAAAAAATAATAAATAATTATAATTAATACAACTTTCTTATACTCTAAAACCCTTTCAGAGGGAAACTCGACTCATGATTATTTTTGTTTGGTTTTTTGTTGAATTAATTTTGTTAAACTTATATAAGTTTGTAACAACTTACAAAATCAGTGATGGCTTTACAACAACTCTGCAAATGCTTTTTATTATAATATTTTTATTATGAAACATTTGTGTGAAAGTATAAGTATTCAGCTCTATAAGCACTTTTTGTGTGGTTCTATTAGAGCTATGTTTTGACGTTTTGGTAGGCGCATGCATTAATATTTTGTGCATGTGTTGTTGAAAGCTCTATAATAACTCGTTAAGCGCTGATATTTAGACACTGCTCTATTTTGAATGTTATAAACTCCATTAAGGAGCATATTTTTGAATCTTGAGACATTATTAGTTGTTAGTGCTGAAACCACCTCTGTTATAGAGCACAATTTTTAAATGAAATACAGAGAGCTCTATTATAAACTCTAACAGAGCTATAGCCTTAGATTACACTTTGTTAGAGCTTTAGAAGAGCAGTTTTGCTTTAACTAGCTCAAACAATGTTACTTGGGTAGGGAAGAGCAGTAATTATTTCATGAGCTTGAATGCATATCAAAAAACCACATTTTTCAAATGAAATACGATGAAATTGGATGTTTAGTGCTTCACTTGAAAAAAGTATCTCACATTAAAAAAAGTGTTTTTTTTTTTTGCTTCAAATTAAAAAGGTTATTACCAGTTTCGTCCAAAATAAAATGTCGCTACAAAAGTGTGTGTGTTTGTGTGGTGTAATTATATATTTCATTTAAATATGAAACATTTTCCTCGGAAAAAATCTGTAATTTTATCTGATGTTCGCAATAAAACTTAAATAATATTTCCTTTGAAAAGTGAAAACTCATTAGATAATATTGGTCAACCCAACTAACAGTTCAGCTTCTTTAAGCTTAAAAATATTGTTGCGCCACAGGTCTGCTTTATATAAAGCTTCGGTAGGGCCTTCGGCAGAAACGAAATTCGTATACAGGCAAAGAACTCGATAACTCCTTCCTTAAAATCGCATTGAAATAAGAAAAAGAAGAGTTACCGAGTTTGCGAGCTGTCACTCTTATAAGTTTCTTTAATTGATATTACAGAAGAAAATTGAAGATGTCACTTTATAAAGGTTGCATAAAGTTTTTTTTATATAAGTTGCTGCAAGTCAGTCTTTAAAAGGTTTCTGTCACCATTTTCAAGAAGCTTTATCAAATACTTCAATACGGCTTGTATAGTCTTATTAAAGAATTATAAAAAAAAATGTCAATCTGTGTAAAAAACTACATTTTCATTTATATTTACATACTAATAAATTATTATAACTTGTTAATTTGTTAATTTGTTTGTAAATAATTATTTTCTTTTTAATTCTAATAAAAGTCCCTCTTAGTGTTCAAGTGTTTAGTTTTTAATTCAAAAGACGAAACCAATTTAAAAAAATTCGATAAAAAACTAGTGTCATTCGAATTCATTAGGATAAACCTTGCTCTAATTCCAAAACTACTGGCTCCATTTCTGTGACTCAAACGGTTCCGAGTCGTTATCGTGACATAATTTTTGTTTTATTGTGAGGAATATAATTTGATGCAAAATTCGAGTGAAATTAGTTTTTTATGGATTAATTATCCTCAAAATTAAAACATTAAAACGATCACTTGGAACACTTCAATAATTATCATTACAAATCATTTACATTTGTTTCCTTACGTAAAAAGTACCGGGGAGTCAAGGAATTCTTTATCATGTGTGAACATTTTATAGAAGCTTGGGTTTGTTTAAGGTAACATTTTGAAGTTCTAAAAAAGGAAAAGGCTGATTAAGATTTTGCATCTTCCAAATTATATCTAAGATGGCTGAGTGGTTAGAGTGATGGACTATCACGTAGGAGCTCCGAGTTCGATCCCTAGTAAGGTAAAAATATAATTTGTGTTTTATAATCAATTCTCATACTATATTTCTCATACTATGATTTCAGATAAAATGCAGTTAAAATTACATTAAAAAATGAAAATAAAAATTTATTTTTTTCTTTTTATTTATTTTTGGTCACCTTGTATAAGCCTTGTATTTTAATTTTATACAACCATGTCCGAAGCTATCTGTCAAGTTGAAGTGTCATTAAAATTTCCAATATCACTCGTTAAAACTTCGTATCGGCTTCTATAGGCTTTTATACAATCTGCTACTTATTAAAGATCTGCGAATAAGTTTATAAGAAGGTTTTCCGAAATCATGTATACAAGCTATATTAGCTTCTATAACATTCTCCTTTTTATGCTTAAGTAAACTTTACAAATGTCTTATGGAACTTCGAAATCCTATTCTATTAAGCCGAACCGAAGCTGAAATGCTAGTTGGGAAGCCAAACTATTTAATTTTCTATTGAACATCCTTAATAAGGCTTAGCTTGAAAAGTAATATCAATTAATAAATCACTTCCCTCGTCCTTCGCCAAATCCTCAATGCCTCTTAATTATTATAGCAATATAACAGCAACTCAAATTAATTTATTGATTTCATTCTATGTAAATAATAAGTAGCGATGCCAATAGTTATTATCATAATCCATGTTTATGTCTTTATAATTCTAACAAATCTAATTTTTGTTTGCTGAATAAATTTTCATTATCTTATTGAAATATCTTTAATAATTATTATTTGGCATTTTGATAATAAATTGATGATTAATAAATTCAAGAAAAGTTAAACAAAAACCACTCTCCAATTAAATACCCTTGTTGGTGTGTGTTTCTTTGTACAATGTTGGTTTTGGTTGGTTTGGTTTTTATTAGCACTCAATATGCTCATTCATATTATTTTTTTGTATGAAAGTATTTGTTAATGTTGTTTCTTAATTACTATCTTATTTGTTTTAGTTGATTAATTTTTAAACTTTATTTTCTTTGTATTTCATTTTTTTTGTTTAGTCCTAAATAACCTTATCACTAAGGACATTAAGATAATGTTAAGCAGATGCCTTTTTTAATTTAATTTTAATAGCATTCGATGACTGCTTTGCTTTTACTTTATTTGATCCCTACGGAAATTAATGATATTATTCAATCCATTTTTGCTTAATGTTTATTTCTTTTTAAATTAATGCAAACTTTATAAAAGCTTCTGTAATTTGATTCTTCAAAAGACTGTCAATAACTGACATTAGTCAATGTATCTATAGAAACAGACAAATATAAAACGAACATTATATCTCTTAATTAAATCCACGGCAAAGGATACTGAATCTGATTTGGATTTTTTTTATATGATTTCTCCTAATGAAAAGAATTCGCTGATTCCCACACACGATCTGTCTAAAGTTAAAGTATATTAGTAACCTTATAAGCTTTATTGAAATTAATTAAAATATAAAATGTTCATATTGAAAAACTACAAAGGAATCTAATTTTCACTACTCGTATGGTATAGAAAGTATAAAAGCTAAATTAAAATAAAAAAACAACATGTTTTCCTCATATTTTTGTCTGAAGATATCTTTCATAGAAATTTTCTATCTGGAGCTAGCAATTTTATATGCAAAAAAAACAAACATTCATGAAAAATTCTTTTGAATTATGTATGTACTAGCTATATTGGAATTGTATTACTAATGAAATGAGGAGTTCACATTCAGATTCCTTTTTTTTCCATCCATTGATTGGAATTTTTTTCTTCTTTCTTTGTTATTAAAAGATTTTAATAAGTAGCTAATCTATAAGGCACGTAAGAGGAAAAAATGAAGATATTTTTATGTTGCTCATATGCATATACTCGTATTAAGATATAAAGGGGTTTTCCAATAAGAAGTTTCATTTTAACAGTCCCCGCTATTTGGACAGTTGTCACTTTTGAAGCTGTCATCTTCTGACAACTGACAAGTAAAAAACGCCATTACTAAAAATGGAACGATACACTTCAACAACGCATTTAAATTGTTGAAATTCACTACAAAAATGAAGAAAACTTTGCAGTCACAGTTCGCAAAGCTCGAACAATTTGGGTCGTTGTAAATCACCTTCTCGGCCGGCAATAGTGAAACTGGTGGACAAATTTGAGCTATTGGGACAAGCTAGTGATGTGAAGAACAACTGAGAATATTTGAGCAGGAGCTCCAATAACCCACTTGAGTCTATTGGATAGAATTCAAAAGAGAGCTCTTAAAACGTCAGGTGTAAGAACTATAACGAAAATGTTTACATCTCTGAAGCACCGTCGAAATGTTTCATGCCTTTCGTTATTTTACCGTTATTTTAAAAAACAGTGCTCTAGTGAAATTCATCCCCTTAAACAATTCAACCGTAATACTTGCGCTTCTAGGAATGCCCATTTGTTACCCTTGAGCCCAACTTCGGACGTACTCTTAAGTAAAGAGGTTCTGTCTTTATTCGCACTACATGAATGTGGAATGCTCTACCCAGCTCTATCTTCCACCAATGTACATCAGTTTCTCCTTTCAAATCCCCTCCAACCTACCTTATCGGTCGTGCTGAGTTTATCACTTTAAAGGTATTCACAACCCCTTTAGCGCGCGCTAAATATAAAAAAAAGCATAGATGCGACCCAGTTGAGAATTTCAGTATTTATCAACTATCAATCCATGAATGAAAATCGCAATAGTTGTGTTTATCTAATTTTCATTGACTAAATTTTACAATACAAGGACTTTTCAGTGACAGCGTTTTATAATAATAAATGGCATATAGGTAGAACTTTGTTCAACTACGATTTCGCACAGACCTCTCACTGTGACAATATGGAACAAATATTAAAGCTTAATCAAACGTTAAAGAGACCTTTCAAATTTTCGAGTAGACCAATTTTTTCTTCCTTACACAAAACATATTCCTTTACCATCAGGCGGATAAATATGATAACCAAGCTATAAAGCAAAATCGATGATCTAGGCACGAAACCATATTGTATTATAAAGGATACCATCTACGATATGATACATCTACTTAAGAATGATTATTACTATAATAGCTATATGATGAAAAAATAGATACCTATAGAAGATTTAATAGAAGCAAGGCACCTGAATGAAAGGTATCATTTTTTCTTCTACATACTTATACACATATTGAAAGATGTAAGTCTGGTATTTAAGAACTGTCTATGCCCCTGATAGCAGGGGTATTTAACACACAAACATACCTACTTACACAACAAGGATTCATTCCTGAGATTTGATATTGTCTTTTATGAAAAAAAAAAAACTGGATGAAGACGCAGAAATCATAGAGATGAAGCAAAGATATGATCCCAAAAAAATATTATACCTTCATAGGTATCTACAATACATCGAACAAAATTCGTTTTCCAATATAAGCCTTCAGAACAGTTAACTGTAACGTGATAGGAAAATATGGTTTCCTTATAGGTGTAGGCTTGGTAGGTATTTAATATTTTTTTCTTTTCGTTTACCCAGGTAAAGTATCACAACACAATCTTCTTTTGTCCTTGTTTTATAAGATGATGCGATGGAATGAGTATTTATGAGTGCGTTGAGTCCTGTTTTGAAGGATAAAGGTTATATAGGGATAAGAAGAACATACAAAAAAAAGTAAACATAAACAAAGCACCAGGTAGGTAGACATAAAGTCTGTCGGATTTTCAAAACAGCTAATTCATCTTTTGTTTCAATATATGATGTGGGATATTAAAATGGGGAAAGAGGTCCAACAAACTCACATTCTCTTTAGACTCGACTCGATAAAAAATAAGAAAGCTTACAGACAACATTTTTGTTTTCTTTCTGTTTTTTTGTTTATCATTGGTTCTTATATTTTGTCGGGATAAGGTTTAAGGATAAAGAGACATTTTTTTTATTTTACGTTCTCATATACAGAGAATTTCCCTTATAGCAGAGAATTTAAATTAATAATTGATAAAATACTTGGAACAAGAAAATGAAAATGAGAACTTTTTGAAGGACTTTTTATTTACTGTCGTGTTTACTTGGAACAAAAACAAAACAAATAAAAAGAAACAAAACGTATTACTTAAAGGATTTACAAGTAATTTAAACATTATTTATAATGTATAAAGATCACAAACAAAATGACAGCGACAACAACAACAAAAAACACTTAAAATTATTGTTATGGGATACCAAAAGCATACATTTCTGAAGAAATGTATAAAAATATGTTTACGTTATTAACTCGTTTGAAAGGAAGATGTCCTTTTTTAGTGGTTTTTGTGTATGGTAGTAAGATGTAGATATGTTGTTTTTTGATGAAATACTTAAAACTCAGTGTAAATATGCGCAAAGAAGATGATTATTTTTACTTCTTTAAGAGTAGCTGAAGGCTGATGGAATGAACATCAAAAAGTCTTGAATGTTGAGGGTAAAAATTTATATGTAATGTGCGTGGTGCAGGGTAAATTTATAATGAATTATGCTATGCAAAAAGTTGTAATATTGCTTCGTTCAGTTTGAAACTTAGAAAATGAGATCAAAATTTGATGGTGGCAATCTGAAGTTGTTTTTTTATTCCATTGGAACTCTCAATGTTAAGAGGTGTGTGTGTTGTGTATTATAGGCATGGAATTTCCACAAGAAGACTGTTCATGTTGTGGTAAAATACACATCACAAATTTAAGAACGAAGATGTCAGATAGGCCTACACCAACTAATACTTGAAATGCACAGCCATACATTTTTCGACTAGATTTTTTGGAAAATAATCAGACGGACCTGGTAAGCTCATATTTTCCTTAAAATTACAATACAAATCAGCTCCTGAAATTGCTGGAGAAAAAAATATCAATATCTCCAATTTGAAGCAAACACGAGGTATACACTTTAGAGGGAAAGCGAATATCCTTCCTCTAACTCTTAGTGCTTTTTGTTGTAGGGCTTTACAAGGCCTACATGATTGATTAATAAAAAGTTTTAATATTTTGATAAAACTATAGAAGGTTTGAAGACAAACAAAACTACCTCAGAAAAATGTATCAGATGGACCCAATTAGTACATAATGTTTCTTGAAATAAATATCTCAATGAGATTCTTATAATGATTTAGCAAAAATACTAATATCTCTAAATTTGAAGGAAACGCGAGGAATAAGCCTTAAAAGGAAACAGAAGAACATTTATTTAACTTAAAGTACACTTTACTGTAGGTAGGGCTGGCCACGATAAGAGACTCTGCGAGAATTTTGCAAGTGTCGTCTCGGTCTCGTTAAAATCGAAAATTTTCAATCTCGTCTCGGTCTCGTTTCGGTCTCATATAATTAAGTCTCGTCTCCGAAAAATACGATTTTCGGACAATCTGTTGATTATTGGAACGAAATATTTTCGAATATAGTTTGAATACGTGCAGAAGAAAGTAAATATTAAACTGAAATTGGATTTTTTGATTTATTAGACTCTCTGTAAATTTCGGTTCAAATATACAGTCTCGTCCTGGTCTCGCCTTGGTTGCTTAAAAGCCAGTCTTGTCTTGGTCTCGTCATGCGAGACTTTTTTCATCTCGTGGCCAGCCCTAACTGAAGGATTCTTCAAGCCCAATATGATCCATTGATAAAAAGTTTTTATATCTCGAGATAACTAAAGGTTTTTAAGGAAAAAAATAACCTCAGAGAAAGCATTTGTTGATGTGATCAATAAGAATCAGAAGGTCACGTATTCCCATATTTTTCTTTAAAAAAAAAAAATATCTGAATGAGCTTTTTTCATTCCTTGAGCAAATTTATTAATATCTCTAAGTTGAAAGTAAACATTTCCTTAGCTCTAAAGTACTTTTTGTAATCCACTGATAAAAAATTTCAATATCTCGAAATCATTTGTGGGTAGTAAAAAGGACCCAGTTAGTCCATATTTTCCTTACAATGAAAAATATCTATGAGGTTCTCATAATCCTCAACCAAACATATTAATATCTCCAAATTTGAAGCAAAAATGAGGTATAAGCTTTTTATTGAAAATGGGGAACCTCTTTTTAACTCGAGGTATACATTACTGTAGAGGTGGACAAAGCCTACATGATCCACTTAAAAAAAAAACATCTCGTAATAACTAGATAAAAATATTTTAAGTAACAAAAAGGCTTTGTGGATAATCAAAAAGCAGTATTGTGATGCCATTTGATATTAAGTCATAAACGATCTACAATCCATTGAGGTTAGTTCTTATATTTCCTAATTTAAAAAAAAATTTAGATTCAGTTTTATTTTTTTTTTTTTGTTGACGCCACGCAATTCTGTTATTGTAAAATGTACATAAATCACTTTATTCAGTTTTAAAAGAAATTCGAAATATTGCCTTCTTTTGCAATCGCATAATATAATATTTTGCTGAGTACTTCAGCTGGCGGCAGATTTAGCCATTAAAAAGTTTTCAATCATCTTGGCTTATTCAAGAAAATTACAATAGACAATGAAAGAAAAAATAGCTCCAAACAACAAAAGCTAAAATACTATTCTTTCATCTCCATGCAATTAATTTCTTACACTCTTAACTATAGCTTAAACTTAAAAAAAATCAACAACAACAACTTCTCAAGATTCTGTCTAATGTATATTAACCATCCAGCTACACAAATTGCAAATTAATTCCCTTAAACTTCAATCTAAAGGTCATAAAATAATCTTTCACCCTGATCCACTTAACTTTATTCATAATTTCCCAAAGAAACCAATAAAATGATTAAGGAAAGAGATTTTTTTATTTGTATTCAATTAAAAGAAAATATTTTCGTTTCTTTTTTTGTTCGACAATCTCATAGATAGATAGAGATACATTACTTCAAAAAAATATATATATATATATATATATAACGAAAAGGGGAGCACATCTATCTGTGCAGCTAAGAATTTCAGATAATAAACCAAAACTGAATGTTGAAATGTAATGTGCGGAAGTCAGGGCAGAGGTCTGAGTGGTCTATAAACTCTAAACTAATAATTACAATGATTCATGCCTCTACAGAACAGAAAATCACCAATAAGACAAGAAAAGAAAATATTTAATACAGTGGAGTGGATAGGCATCGAAAATAAAAAAAAAAATGTGGAACTTAACTTATTCCTTGATTTTTTTTTAAATAAATTAAATCTTCGAATTTATTTTTCCCCCTAAAAATTATTATAGAAATAAAAAAAGCTGTGAAAAATTTCATTGAAATCGGTTAGCCAAAACACTCCTCTCAGCAGAGGAAATTTGGCACATTTATATAAAATAGCTCAGTGCCTATCAACAAAATTTATTTTCATTTTTTGTAAGCAACATTCACTTTGCTAAAAATAATAATAAATATAGCTATTCTTGTGTATTAACTGCAATTTTTAGCTGGGTTCAAAAAATCGATAAATATCCAAAACAGCCCAACCCTTTAACACAATAGTAAAAACTTAGATTCTGATACAAAAATATAAGTTTTTGCCTTTTTTATAAGAAGACAAAAATTGGGTTGGGACACCCAGTTTCTCATGGTCTCATTTCACATCAAAACGGAAAAATAAATTATAAATCATTTAGGCCTAATTTATTCAATCTCAATTATATTTAAGCTCGTCATTAAAAAAGGGATTTTTTGATAATTTTCCATTTTTAATAGCGAATTGAAATTTAATTGAGACTGAATAAATTAAGGCTAAATAAAATAATATAATAATTTGTTTTTTAAATAATCAGTAAATCCTCCTACTGTGCCCCTTCGACGAAATATTGATGCTGATGCAGTTGAACTGTTTGAGAAGTATTTCTCTCTGATACCGACAACCACCCTTTTTGAAGGAGCCAAAAGAAAAATAAACAAGAAAGAAAAACTAATTCATTAATACTAATGGATATTTAGATTTTTCTTTTAGATTTGAAAATATACCTACCGATGATGAAGATGCGTGTTGTGTATCGGCTTGTGTATACACTATAGTATATAATGTTCAAAGTGCAAAATGGAAAACACATTTATTATTCTAAAATAAGGAAACAAAAATCGTGAAGAATGCTTTAGGAAATTAATTTGGAGAAATTACTTAATAAATTCTCCCAAAAAAAAAATGTAAATGATTGGAAATGTTTTACTTATCTTGACAGCGTTGCCAGATGATTGAAAATCTCATTTAGAAAATAAAATGTAACAAAATTCTTTTGAAGTCTGTTTTTTTGGATTAAAGAATAATGATAAAAAAAAAAACGTTAAAATGGCAGAAAAAAAGCAATAAATTCTTTGTTATACATCAAAAACTAATCACTGGATTAAAAATGAATGTAGGTAAACCAAACACAAATGATGAGGAGAGGGAAAATTCATCTCTCTGTGGAAAGATGGATGATTTCTCCAAACCTTAAAGGGACTTTTAGAAAACGAGGTATATTAGAATGTAGCAAGTCAAGGGCACCATTTCACCAACGACTTTTTAAAATAGGAATTTAACTTTAAGTAATTGTTCCTTTTTTCGTGACCGTTTTCAAATTTCTAAAATTTTATTCCTAAGTGACCTATAACCCATTTAGGAATACAAATTTTTAACTTAAAGTCGTCATTAAAAAATGAAGTTTTTGAAATGTACGTAGAAATAATATTAATTACTAATTTTGTGTATAGCTACTTAAAATTTAATGGTGAAGTAATAGATACGCCTTTATTGGCAAATAAAGCGATAAATAAGTTGGTCCAATGGGGTCAAAGTTTTCGGAATACCAAAATACATCATGTTGATAATGGACAAGAAAAAACTAAGTTACAATGATCTCTTATTTTTATGATGTCCTCGAGCCTGCTGGTTTTCAGCGTCTGACTTAAAATTAATAAGAGCATTTAATGTTCAAATAGTAAAACATTTAAAAAAAAATCTGTTCGAACGAAAAAAAATGGACACGACTGGATCGCACAAACTTGTTCTCGTATAGCTAACAACTTTAACGTAGCTGAAAACTGACAATATACGTATGTAATTGGTTCTATAACATTATGATATGATTAAAAAAAAATTAAAAAAACAAGCTAAAATATAAATTGTTACTATAAATTAATATACATTTTTTATTTTAATAGCTAAAAAAGCTAGACCAAAAAAAAAATATGCCATCTGATCTATAAATATAAATTTATAAAAAAATCAAAAATCGTTAGAGCGGTTTTCTTAAAAATTAATGCATATACAAATTTTTAAACATTTCCAAAAAATAAATCTGGTATACCAACTTTTTATAAAATTCAATTTTATACAAAATAAAAAAAATATTCATGGGCCCATGTAAAAATATTGAATTTAAAAAAAAAAAAATAAATACTTTTTTAAAAATTCAACATTTATTTTTCCGAACATTTGTTATACAAAATTGTTTGAATTGTGAAAATTTTTTTGTATAAAAATTTTGGTTGAAATCGGTGTAGCCGTTACCTAGAAAATGTGCAGAACAAAATAAATATTTAACTGAAATCGGATTTTTTAATTTATTAGAATTTCTCTAAATCGCGGTCCAAATATTCAGTCTCGTCTCGATTGCTTAAAAGGCATTCTCGCCTCGTCTCGGTCTCGTCATGCGAGACTTTTCTCGTCTCGTAGCCAGCCTTACTGGAGGTACCAAAAATAACCAATTTTTGAATATAAAAAAATTATTAAAAAGTAGCATTTCCTTATTTAAAATTTTTGAATTTTTTTCAACAAAATCCTCGGAGAAAAGTATGATTTTCCTTTTTGACGAAATAAATTGTATATATATACATATCAATGTAACCCATAAAATAAAATTAAGTAAGAACGAAAAAGTTTTGGTGATTTTTTTCCAGTAGGTACATTTAAAGTTTCTTCATTATTTTTACTTTCATATATTTTTTTTAAAGTTTTCGAAAAATTAAAAATAAAATAATAATTCTCACTCTATTTCCCCCTTGAAAACTTTAGCCCTGGGTCTTTTTTTCCCGGGCGAATATAAAAAGTAAGGAACTGATGCTAGAAAGTTAGTCACAAAACAAGCGTTTTGTGGAAAAAAATATAGGAAGGCTCATTTTTGTCATATCAGACAGATTTCATTTTAGAAAATCTTAGGTGCAGACGCCATAACCTTGGTGAAATATAATTTGCTTTCACACTTTTTCCATCCGACCAATAGGAATTAAATTGCATTGTTCAAATATTGTAGTTAAGTTTGACAGTAGGTAAGCTAACTTATACTTCCGCAGCATGAAAAATGCTCAACAAATTTGTTCAGCTCTTAAACTATGTAAATCCGTAGTTACCTGTGTATATACAGACAAACAAAATACAATCGAAAAATTATAACCTTCTTATCTGTAGTAATTGTAATTCAGTGACTATAATTTATTTAAGCAAATAATTTCTCCATATAATGACTTCCTTTCAATATTATGCTTAAATAAATTCAGTACCTATTTGTCATATTCCCTTTAGCTTATCTCAATAAGTCCTCAATTAGAGAAATAAAGCATTTTCCTTAATTCTAACTTTGTCCCACTTCATTTCAACCATTTAAAATTACCACCCCCCCCCTCACTTTTACTCATTATACGATACCTTACTCCAATATTTTGATGTTGAATATAAATTAACAACTTCAACGACCCACTTAACAAAGTCATTTAAACAAGAAAATAAATACAAGGAAAAATAAACAACAACAAAAAACTGCCTTCAACAAAAAAAAATTGAGCAAACTGAAAATCAAAACGCACGCACTGCCAACTCCTATAACAAACAATGCATATATATCCTTATCCTTAAGTCCACTTCCTTGTAACCACTGTCAGGTAAGTATATTAGTTTACCTTTCACCCATTCATCGCCCATAATCAAAATCTACCCATTCGTTGACAGGATACAAATAAATTGTATGTGAAACAAACCAACCCGGTAATCAACTACAAAAAACATTTCCCTTGATTCCAAGCCTAAAAACAAGAAAATCGACCACGACACGCACAAATAACTAAACCTCCCCCGCCTTCTCTCTCTTTCTCTCCATGCATGGGAATGAAAATGTATAGAGCTTTAGCCAAATTCAAAGCAAGCCCTTAGGACGACAAGGACTAGTTATATGAGAGAAAGATGCCTAAAGTGATTCTTTTAAAACAACACATAACCACTTTTATAAAAGTATACACAGCTCAGCGAAACGATAAACCACATGGGACAAAATGGTGCGATATAATTTGATCATTAAGTTGAATTATTTGGCCGACCACGCTCACCAGCTCAGAGGCGAGCAGTGCTGGGTTGGTGCGATATAGGGCTGATGATGGGTTGGATGGTATATGAGATGCGGCTATAAGGACGAATAATGAAGTCTAACGTTAGGCTGGGTTTTGGCTTTTTACTAATTATTGTTCAGGTGTAAATAAATGGATAATTAGACATGAAGCAAGTAAAATAAAACTAATTAACTCCTTTTTTTCAGTGTGTGTGTGTATTTTTGCTAGGATATTTTTTGTTGTTGGTATTTTTTCAGAAAACCCAGAACCAAATAACCGAAAAAGCTTAATTATTATTATTATTATATGTGTAGGTGGTTTATACTTCGGTGTCTTGATATTAAGTGTCTTCTTTGCTAAGTCGTTCATTACAATTATCATTTATCTATGTTCACTTGCCTATATGTAGGATGTAGGTACATCGTATATCT
The DNA here is from genome assembly GCA_949320155.1 of Melangyna quadrimaculata. Classification (NCBI taxonomy): domain Eukaryota; kingdom Metazoa; phylum Arthropoda; class Insecta; order Diptera; family Syrphidae; genus Melangyna; species Melangyna quadrimaculata. The sequence goes on along the minus strand of OX439485.1, from coordinate 148,215,287 downwards.
TCAGTAACAAAGCTAATAAAAATAAAAAATGTTTTCCATAGACAGTTAAATTAAGACATAAGAATTGGTTGAACTGGACCAACAAAAAAAGTAGATGACAAGTATACTTTAAGGATGATAGTTGATAGTAAATATTATATTGATGTTTTTTTTTTTTTTTTCTATGGAGGGTAGTTTTTATTTTGACTTAAGTACAGAACAATTCAGAACCCGAATGACCTTCGCCATCTTATTTCCTAAATAAAAGAATATTTTTAATAAGAAGTTATCATACCTTTAGAATGAGTATACAAAATTCTATGTGCTAAGTAGAATTAATATTTAAATAAGAAACGTTCTCTGCAACAAGCCTACATATACCATCATGTCTACACGAGAACCTTTTCAGTATACAAAAAAAAATATAAATTAAAATTGAACGGTTTAATAACATAAGAACAAACAGGGTATATAGCCTATTTTAAGGGGCAACATGAACTTTCGAATCGCATAACTTCTTTAAATTATGTTGTTTTATATCTACTAGTCCTGATCCATTTTTATTGTGTGGCTCTTTTCTCATCACCAAAGATTAAACATAAAACATAAAATAAAAAGAAAGAGAATTATAATCTTAGGATGACAAAAAAAAAAAAAAACAGTTCTGTTGGTAGTTATTGTTCTATGAGAAAATTATTGTTCCTAACTCAGAAAATAGAAAAACTTATTTCAATGAAAAACGGTAGTTTAATTACAATTAGTTTCTCCCCAAATATAATAAAATTATTTCCAAAATGTTAACAGAGAGATAATTGCATACCCTAGGGCTGCAATTGAAGATTATGATACACTATTGAATGCTCAAAAAAGAACGGAATATTTGCATAACGTAAACTTTGTTCAAGGATCACATATCCTTGTATAGCATTGGGGTTTAAAATTGCGCTATAATCAGGTTGCATCTTCAGGTTGGAGGTAAATACCTTAATCCAATAATCAAACTTGAGAAGGTTTTATGGACGATCTCATTTTTTGACTTCGCTTTAAATATACCTACTGTCAAACAATAATGTTACAAATTCTATTGGATGTTGGCTAGCAATGAATTAAGACAGAAACTTCTGAAAAATCAAAAACAAATCGCAATTTAATTTTCGCTCAGAAAACCCTGAATTAAATGTTTTTTGATTTTGGGCAAACCGGAAAAATACAGATTTATTTCTGTTAACTCTTTTCTTTGGTGAAGATATTGAATAATAAATTTAAAGTTATTATAATATTCTTTAGAAAAATAATTTAGAATATTTCTGTGGTCAAGAGATCAATGTTTTAATATTTGACAAATTAAACAAAATTCATAGAAAATCAAAAAAATAATTGTTTTTGTGTTTTTTAATAAATGACACGTTTATATTTTCGAATTTCTTTTTTTAATGGCTTCGTTCACCAGTGTCAAGTTAGCACTACCTACTCTTATATAAAAAAAAAAAAAAAAGAAGGCAAACAATTTTTTGGGAATTTTGTTCTCTCCACAACTAATTTACTACTAAAAAGCTACAATTAACTCCATATTTAGTTTTTTGAATTTTCACATTATTTACTATTCTAGAAAGTGTTAAGAAATCAATTGGAAAACAAATTTCCAAGTATTTATTTTAAAAATATTTAGTTTAAAAAAAAAAAATGTAATGGTTTTTCAATGTTTTAAAAATTCTATATACATTTTTTAGATACGTTTCCATGAAAAGAATTGACAAAAATTACCTCAATCAATTTGGACGAAAATCGAAAACTAGTGTTAAAAAGCTTTAAATTAAAACCAATTGGCCTTTCATAGCACAATATACCTATGAACTGATTTGTAAAATTAGGTAGTTAGTTGGGTGTCCGTTATTTTCTCTCGAAATATATAAGTTATTCTTAAATTTTTTGTGAATTCTGATTTATTTATTGGTCCTTTAAAAAACTGCATTTACATAAACATTTATTAAAAAAAAATTTAATTATAATTTATTTCAATTTTTAAAGCTATTTAATATTTTAATAATTTACATTTGTTCTCCCTTATTTTTTGTCTCTCGATCGTCAGCAATTCTTGTAGTTTTTTTTTTTTTTGAATTGATTATCATTGAGTAATACGTTTATTTAAAAAAAAAAAAGACTGCATTAGAAAAATCAATGAAAACAGATTAGAAATAATTTATTTTGATTTTTCAAAATATTAAATATTTTTATCTTTTAACGTTTTTTCACTATTTTTTTTTTTCGCATAAAATAAAGTTTGTTTGATATTTTTTTTAAATAATTTGTTTTGAACAATATTTTGCTTAAAACCCACATTAAAAAATGAATGCAAAAAAATTTATAAATTATTTATATCAACATTTAAAATTAACTAAATATTTTTAGTTTCTGAATTTTGTACTATTTTTTTTTTTTTTTTTTTTTTTTTTTTTTTTCTCATTGAATATATTTTTTTTTTTAATTGAAAATCAAGAATAATTGATATTGTAGTTCGACAGAAAAAAATAAAATGTTAAATGTGTAAAATTCCCATACAAATTTGTTTGTGAAAAGTATGACCTTAGAGACACGGGTTAATGACCTCGGATCAAATTTTTCTTATGGCATAAACTTTCGATTGACGGGGTGTGCTATCTAAAAAAATGAGTTTATGGAAGAACGGAAAACGGAGTTAGGTTCCGTCATATTTGGTAAAAAAAACATTTATTAAAATGCTTGACCACATTATCCGTTGGAGCTATAGCTGAACGAACAGACAGACATAACCAATTTTCAGGCAAACTATTCTCATCTTCCCGTAATGCCAAATTTAATCAAAATTTCGCGAGAGAGGAGGTTATGCTTTTTGAACAAAGCTCATAAAATAAAAATCCTTTTTCATTTTGAATGCTAACGATAATTTTTAAAAATAATTTTAAAAACTTTTATAATTATTTGGTTTTAAAAAATTTAGAAATAAATTACAAATATTTAAACTACTTTTTTTTAAAGATTTCTAGATAAAATTTGAACTTTTTAATGCATTTTTTTTATTCAAGTGAAAGATTCAAACTCTTATTATTTAAATTTTGTTTATAAAATTGTTCTTTTTATTCTATGATGTTAAGTAAGTACAAATGTCCATACTTAAAGAAAGCGTATAAAAAAAAACATACACAATCGAGTATCATGACCCCTCCTCCCAAACTGAAAACCTGAATACGCGCCTGTAAGTACTATATTACCTATCAACATATCGCAAATAAAAATGGTGGCACCGTAAGTATATAGTGCTTCAGTTTGCCACTTTCAAAAGCTCTTTTATCCCCTTATCCCCAAAAACCATTTTTTCACGAAAGTCTCTGGAACCCATTGAAACGCACATAAATAGAAAGGTATTGTCAAATGCTATCGGCACATCCAAAGCAATCCATTCTACAAGGTCTAGTTTTTGATATATTTGCATTCAAAGTAATTTGTTTGAGTTTCGATGCCTACAGCTCCGCAAATGAGCCTGGGGTAACATTGCGGGTATTAAAACGCTTAATCAGTTTTCCAAGAGCTATCAATTGCTGAAAACTAGATCCATAGCTGAAAACTAGAACATTCTATGAAGTCTGGTTTACGAAGATATTTAAATTCAAAGTAAATCCGTTATTTTCGACCCAAAACTAAAAGTCTTTTTATGGCGATAACTTTCCAAAAAAGCCTCGTAAGAGGTTGCGGTTGACGTTGTTTAGAAGGGAGCGGACGGGTTTTTGCATTGTCGTTCAAAGCTCAACTTTTTTTTTGAATCCATTTTCGAAAAAAAAGCATGGACCAAATCAATGTCTCGCAAACGTTTTATAGCAAAGAAATTTCAGTCTGATACTAAATCAATCAATAATTTTGTTACTTAAATCTTTTCAATGTAGTATGCATTTTTTTGTCAATGTAGTATGTATGCATTTTTTCAGAGTTAAATCTTACAAAAGTCTGAATTTTTGCATACAATTTCCTGCTGCTTACGTGTTTTATTCAATTGTCTTCCGGGTTCTTAAAAAATACCCTTTAATTCTTTCCACAACAATAAAATAAAAATGGCAAACATGCTAAAAGGCATTCCATATGAAAAGTGCTTAAAAATTGTCTACTCAACTGAAGTTATTATATTTTTTTTTTAATTTCTTTTTGTAATAAAAATAATATAAAATCACCATGTATGTACTTAAAATCTACCTACATTATAAGGAATCAATAATCCTTATTAGTTATTATGTAAATTAAGTACCCAAGCATTAATTCTTGATGTTTTTTGTTGTGTTGTTCAATAAATATAATAATAACAAAAGAATATACACACTTGGTCCTTGGTTCTTTTGCTGATGACGATGTTGCTGATTTTTTGCGGGTATATTATTATTTTCCCTTTTTTTGTATTTTCTTGTAATGTCGAACTCGAAAGCACCGTACCGTGTCTGCATATATCTATAACTATAGTGATGCACCATCACGTCATCATCATCCTGAAACACCAGTTGCAAAGGACGATGGGCGAAACGGAACGGAAAAATGCTTTACGGAAATAATTAAGCTTCTTTCTGGAAGAGCGCTTCCAGAATTTCATTTTGTTTGTGTGTGTCTGTTTGCGGTATAGCAACATTTTAATTAATTATAATCTTCTTTTTCAAAGTTGCATTCATCTACTATATAGGTACTGGTACCTATGAACTATACGAAGTGAATGGAAATCGACCACCATCTAGTACACACCGCAGGAATGACGAAGAAAAACGAAAGAAAATTAAAAGTCTGGCCAAGTTCCTCCATAGATACCTACCAACTTTACAGTTATGTTCGTCCTTGGAAGAAAAAATATCATAACCCGATGTATGAGCCAAAAATCGAGTTCCGTGCAAAGAGATGGTCTCCGGACTCCGGACGAAAGGATTCTAATTTTTCGCCGCTGATGCTCCCACGTTTTAGAATCGACTCTCTATCTACACAAATTTTCTGTTCTTACAAAGGATTTTACTATCCCTCGTTTTCAGTCGAATTCACATGTTGTGCTGTGTGTGGGAAGAAGCTATAAGCTCAAACACTGGTCCAAACCACTATCACCCATCAGAGCGCCACCATGTTCGGTTTTATTTTGCATCACAATGAAAATGCACAAAGCGAAAAATTATTGTTGCTGAATCGTTTGCAACAAAATATTAAAATAAAAATGAAAACTAAAAAAGGAATAGGGAAAACAAAAAAAAAAAAAAAACACGCAGCATCATGCGACATCCTTTTTATTATTTATGCCTTTTAATTACTTTGAGATTAAAAAATATATATATTGTATGTGCGGGCCACCATGCCACATTGCCACTCGCATACATTTAAGCACAAACGTTCTCGTTTTAACCGGAAAAGCCATTCATCGGCTAACTTCTGGCGTCATGCCTTGGTTACGGTCGGTTTGAGGGTTTTGGTTATATCTGGAGCGAGGATCATATAAAGCACTTTTCATTGTGTTTATTTCTCAAACACAAAAAACTTATGTGTGTATAGCCAATTTTATACATTTTTACTTGGATTTTAAGGATATTTTTTGGATTCATAATAAATCGGCTTTATCGAAGCAGGATTTTTGTTTAAGAACATGACATCGTTTACCCCGAATGATATTTTAAATCTTTAGAATACTTACCCGCACAGAAAAACAATCTAGTTTTCGACAATGCACTAGAGAGTTTTACATTGATTCGGCATAGGTAAGCAAAGGCTAGGACAAAGGCCTTGGCGATTATGAGCACTTTTGCCTCGTCATGCAAAAAAAATATAAAAGTTGGCTTATGTGGGACTTGATACCGCGATCTTTTGCTTGTCAGTCCCACTGCACTGGACTAACTCGTTATACAAAAATTCAATGTTAAAATTTAATAAGTTTCATACTCTAATGTTTCATACTATATTGCATAACAAAGACATACAGAATAGAACAGGATTTTATGTACTTGCTTTTTAGGTAGAACAACTAAGAACAACAGGTAAAAAAGAGACGTTCCTGATTTGCGTACCTACCAGAACGTGTTCAACATGTTTTTATTAGGAAGGGCCTCACGAGTGTTTTAAAAGTTTCCCTCGTCTAAATGTTTGGTACTGAAATCCAGAAAGGGCTTGACAAGTATCTGAAAAGAAATTTCCATTTCGAATGGAGATTTTTAAGTTAATTGGAAGTGAATAATAAATTGGGGCCTAATGTGTTTTTAAACTTATTGTGGTACAAAATTCTTTACCACGCATGACCACCTCGGAGAATTTTTGGACAATTCTCCAAAAAATTATATAACATTTTTTTCTTTAATTAATTTATTTCTTTTTAAAAGTTATACAATAGCTCTTTAAAAATTCAAAAAATACAATTTTAAAATAAGCAACTACATTCGACCCAGTCATGAGCATTCAAGAACTGTCGGCTTTTTTGTTGATAAACAGAAAATAACGTTTGACCTGCTGTTGCTTTTCCATAGGTGGCGCAAAATTCTGATACCGCCGGTGTTGCACAACACAATATGTTATTATGTATGTCCTTTTTATTATATTAATTTAATAAATTTATAGTTCCTCGATGGAAAATTTGTAATTGTTGCTCGTAATATCATTTATACCTACATATTTTTTCTCTATTGGTAGATACCGTTTTCCTAGGAAGAAAAAAATCAATTTTTTATGTTACGATCCTCAACAAACTAATAGATTTTTTTTTTCTATAAAACTATGTATTGTTTTATCCTGGAAAAATTCTCAGAGCATATTTAAAAAAAAAAACGAAGTTAAACAAAATATTGATTGCAGGGAAAGCTAATTGAGAAAATATGGAGATAAAATTATTATTTGCCTATAAATAAAATCAACTTTTCTTTTGTTTTTTTTTGCATATTTTAACAAAAGACCTACAGCCAAATTTATAAACATGGAATAGGGAAGGGTTGACCTTATTCCAGCCTATTCCCAGCCTCGTATACCTAAAAGCTAAAAGAGGCTACTGGCTCTTGCGAGGAATTGAAAAATCCTCCAAGAGTATCACTTGTCATGAATAAGTGCTTCTTGTCTAGCCGTTAGGCTAAAAATTGGAGGTCCCTTTCATTCCTGTAGAAACGCGCACACAGGAATAGGAATGGTTGCGAGTTGTTAGTCACTAGGCCCTGGTTCTTCACGAGCCGTTGCGCCACCCAATTTATTTATTCTTTTAACCTTATTCCATGGACTAAGTAAAAAATGTTATTTAAAAAAAAAAAAAAAAAATTCGTCTCAGTGACGTTTTCTAAGTTCAACCACCGCACATGGTGGTTTAGCGAAGGAATAAAAATTAGACGTGTCAAACAAATGATAATAACTTCGATAGAATTATTAGGTGTGTTCATTAATATGATGTACTTATTGTAGTAGATTTTCTTTTTGTTTTTATTAATAGGATATTTTATTCTATGGACTAACTCTTATTCCATGGTTTTGTATGTGTGGAATAAAGGTGGAATAAATATAAATAAATAAATCGGGTGGCACAACGGCTCGTGAAGAACCAGGGCCTAGTGACTAACAACTCGCAACCATTCCTGTGTGCGCCTATCGACAGGAATGGAAGGGACCTACAATTTTATGCCGAATCCGAACGGCTAGACGAGAAGCACTTATTCGTGACAAGTGATACCCTTGGAGGATTTGTCAATTCCTCGCAAGAGGCAGTAGCTCTGAAAAAACACTTTAGTTTTTAGGTGGACGAGGCTGGGAAGCGATCCCAGACCTCCAGTGTGACAGTCGAACGCACAAACCATTACGCTATGGGCTACTACAAAGGTGGAATAAGCGTTTTTTATTCATACGGCTGCTACATTGCAATAAAATATTATTGTTTTTTTTTTTTTCAAATTCTAAAACAAACTAAAGTAATTCTATAGATCAAAAATTTATCTGTGCTGGAGGTTAAAATGCAAATATATTATGCGGTTAAGTGCTGTATAAAGAGTAACTAATAAAATTCAAATACAAATCAAATTTTTGGTTATTGAAGGGTATAACAAACTACATACATATATAACCTCCACAAATAAGTGCCATCGCATCACTTGATCCAAACCATCATTCACACAAAACAATATTTGAATATTATTTCTATAGGTATTTTGTAAATTTTACCAAATCAAGTTATCAAAATATTCAGGTCACACAATATCACACAAATCCATCAGAGAATCATCAAAATTCTGGTCATCATCATCAGCATTGCAAATAACGACAAACGGAAATAAAAGCAAAAAATAACACCATCATCATCGTGGTCAAATGGTTTTCTTGTCCAGAGGGAAAAATCATCGCATATAAACGATAGTTGATAGCATATATCTCGATTTAGGACTCTTTTCGATATTTTATATTTATTTTGTTTTTGACAGAAATTCAATATAAATTCATAAAAAATTGATATGTGTGTATATAAATTAATTAATATAAAAATTAAAAAAAAAAACAATTCTAAACCATGACAGTTGAATAATTATAAGCCATACTCCTGTACATCGTGATGTGATGCTTGAACATAAAGGACATACTATAGGAGAGTACGTCCCCTGTGGCTTGAGAATATTGACAAATGGTGTACACTAAAAAATCACACACACAAACCATAGGATATCCTAATAAATTTTCAAACAAAAGCAAAAAATTGAAAAAAAAAAAAAAAAAAAAGCTAGAACTATAACTCTGTCTCTGCAAAATGATAAATAAACTTTAAATTCAATGGACATAGGAGAAGCATCAGCCAGGATCTGTTCACTACTACTCCATCGTTGATTATTATCGTCAGTGGAAATCATAACACACATATCACACAGATAGAACGGCAGGTTAGGGGTTTCTAACTTGACATTAATTTAGAAGCACTGTCGTGGTGCGGCAGCGGGCGTACTGTATAAATAAACACACAACGAACTGACAAAACAAAAAAGAACTCCCATCAATAACCATCAAATAGAATTCTCAAACATCTATGGATCCAATTTAACAACAACTACTGCTGGGGACTATGTGACTCCTTTCTGCCGCCATCACTCCCTCACTTTTAGCTAACCATCTACGGTGGATTTTTGTTTGGGCTGATGGTTTTTCTGTTTTTGTTCTAAGCCTTTTATCCAATTCGCGCTTCAGAACATCCTTCATCGGAAATGTGATATACTCTACAATCTACAAGCACAGAGTAGAGTACACTATACCACCGACCCCTCTGCTGTCCCATTTTTTTGGGAAAGAGTAAATAGATATGAATAGTGACAATTTTTCACTTTGGTTACTCGTACCCTTCTTCTGCTCCTGGAACTGGTGCTGGTTGCTGATGCATCATATAGTCTCACTATACTCCTTCTCGGTTGGCCTAAATGATTGACTACACACTCGGGCTGCATGCATGCACTCTTTTTATCCTGATGCAGCAAAAATGATATTCTGTTGTGTGGAAACAGCGAAATTGTCCAAAAACACATCGCAGAGCGCAGGCTAGAGCAGTTCTACATTTATAGCAGAGTTATAGCTTGAGATAAAACAGTGATATATGGTCAATGGTTTTGAAATACAATATCTATAGAAACGCAACTGATATGAGAGTCTAGTTTTCGGCACTGTCTAATCTTTCCACGAAACATATACCTATACACGGACGCCTATGTCACTGTAAAACCCCGAAATTGGGAGATCATAGAATTTAGTGCTAGAACTTGGAATTTTTCAGCAACATTGTTTTCAGAATTCAATCAGGATTTTTATCACCATGCATTTGCATTTGCCTGAATGGTGATAGCACATACCCTAAGTGCAACTACTTCTACGGAATTGAATGAACGGGACAGAAGAAACAAAATGGGAGTTAAAATCCTTGGAACTGTTGAAAGAAGCTCCGGAATAATTTTTAAAACAAAACATTTCTGACTTAGCAATGACGAATGTACCGATAGAACTTGGAATTTGGTCAGTAACATTGTTTTCAAAATTCAATCAGGATATTTCCTGAGGTACTGTTGTCCAAGAAAAATGTTGATATTGGTGCCTGAAAGGCAGCAGAACATGCCCTAACCGGAGCTACGGCATTGCGTGATCGGGACAGAAGAATAAAAAGGGGAGTTCAAGTCCTTGGAACTGTTGAAAGAAGCTTCGGAACAATTTTAAAACAAATCATTTCTGACTTTTACCAATGTCGCCTAAAAATTCTACGTTCTACTAGTAAATTCTAGAATTTTTTCTCACTTCGGATTCTTACAGTAACATTTATAGATACGACTCCAGTACTGTGCCCATTGAATTTGGTTTGGTTAAGAGGGGGTCTATTTCTATACCTCCCTATTCAAAAAGTGGACTAAACTAATTGAAAAAGTTTGTTTGCCTGTAAATAAAAGACTGCACTATTTGAAGCTAGTTAGGCCTCTCGTTTCCTGACAGTTGTTCGTCATTGTCGCTTTTGTTAATTTATTTTCGATTCATCTTGTCAATGGAATTTTAAGGATATTTTTCTACACAAAAACTTAATTTCATTCTTTTTTTTTATTTTTGGGGAAAGAATGGTGTACGGTATTATAAAAGTTGAAAAACTGTCATGTGAGTTCTGTAGTAACGTTCGTGAAATAATAAGTAAGGAAGGCCTTTTAAGGGTGACGTGAAATAAGGCCCAACGAAATAAAGCCAAAAATCAAAATTTGGCCTTATTTCGCTTTTAAAATGGAAATAACGCCAAATTTTAAGTTTGGCTTTATTTCGCTTTAGAAAACGAAATAAGGCCAATTCGGCTTTATTTCATTAGTTTTCATTAGGTGCAGTGCATAAACGCCCACGAATATAGCCACCGCGGTTGTTATTTCCCAAAAAAGAACCCGCATTGGTTAATTCCATCACAAAAAAGAACTAAGACCCGCAGCTGAGAATTGGCGAAGCGGGCCACTCAAAGTACTGTTTAGTACAAAAAACTTTGATTACAGATCGACTGAAAACATAGGCGCCTGCCAGACGACAAAGCATACTCTAAGCGGAGCGACGGAGTTGCGTGAGCGGGACAGAGGACCCGAAAAGGGAGTTAAAATCCTTGATGAAAAACTTTTAAAGCAGACTGACTGATAACATAGGTGCCTGCCAGATGTGGTTTGATTCCTTTTTTTTTTTTGGTGAACTAATCCCCCAACTAGCAGGCGCCTATGCTTTAAAGTTTTTGAACCAAACAGTACTTTGGGTGGCCCGCTTCGCGGGTTCAAGGATTTTAACTCCCTTTTCGGGTCCTCTGTCCCGCGCACGCGACTCCGTCGCTCCGCTTAGGGTATGCTCTGCTCAGTCGCCTGGCAGGCGTTGATCAGTTGGTCTGCTTTAAAAGCTTCTGTTATCACTAAATGTTTTCGTAAAAACAAATTTGGTCTTATTTCCATATGATATTTGGCCTCATTTCGTTTTGGAAATAGATATAAAGCCTATTTGGCCCTATTTCCATTTTCAAAGCGAAATTAGGCCAAATTTGAGACTTGGTCTTATTTCGTTGGGCCTTATTTCACGTCACCTTTTTAATGGTCCATAACCCATACAATAAAGTAGTATTTGACAGGTGTTTATTAAGGACGACCTTAATTGAGCCTTAAATGAAATGGAAGTTACCTATCGTTTTCTACCAAACCCCGACGGTTAAGATGAAAGGCGAAAACAAGCAATAACCATTACGCCATAAGGTGCTATTACATCGGTGAAGCAAATAATAATGAAGAATTTCTCTTGACACTTTCTTCTCTTTAAGAAGGCCTAAGATTATCGAAGGCTTCAATACCAAACAAAATAAACCTTAAATAAGAGATCTTGATCATTGGGGTTTTTCTGTATGGGGCAGAACATGGACCTTTTTAAGTACCGATGACCATTTACTTGGTTGCTCTGATAGGACAGATTTGTTGGCTGATATTAAGCCTAGTTTGTATCGATGAATTATTGAAGAGAAGATTCAACAATATCACGTCTTTGTCGAACTGATCAAAAATGTCTGGAATACGTAGATCTTATGGACAGTGACGTACTAGACTTAAGAACCTGCATCTCAGGTTGGGCGCACTAGCCAAGAGCGACTTTTACCAACTTTGTATGACCAACTTGGACTAAAATAGCTAGCAACCTAAATATAGACTCGACAAAACGTGGGGCATCATACCCAAAACCAAATCAAATTGCTCATACCCGACGATAGTTTTGATAAAGTCGGAAGAACACAACGTAATCTGGTTTTCCTTGGATTTAAGCTCATTTATTCCAGTTTTCGACAAGCCAAAAGAGTTTTTAAAAGTTTAACGGCTGCCAACAAGAAGGGTGCATTATATTGAGCACATGATCAGTAATACTATTCTTTGAATCCATTCCAGAGACCTGAGTGAGCTAACTGCAGACAAAACGACTTATACAGTGGAGGGAAGTAAAATATGGCTCAACCAACCAAGCGTGTAAGACTGATTGCAGCTGGATAAGGCTTAGACCCATCACCCGCGTGTTTAAACTCGTGTACTTTTGGAAATAAAGCTACATCAGTTATGCCCAGTTTCACAGTCACAGAAGTCCGGAAAATCTTTGAATCGATCTCTTATAGCCATCGCCGGCTTAGCAAGTGAAGATAAAATGGAATCTTATGCTTCATCCCGCCACAGCAAATGAAGATCATAGCTCGGAAGGACTACAAGTGGCGACGGAGCTCAAACAACCAAGGCAGCTAACTAAGGTTTGAACAGGGTGAAAAACTTGTTGATTGTGACTTATGGTAACAAATGGCTCCCGGAAACTACGCCAGAATTTTTTTTTTTTAAGCTAAAAAATTGTTTTGGCTTTAGGTGGAAAATAAGACAGAAACGTTGGAAATGGTGCCAGACAGGAATGGGAAAAAAAGTCAGAAACCAAAGTTTCCACAGTTTCCAATGATACAGTTTCCAATGACAGAAAGCCTATTTTCGGCACAAAAGTCTGATCTGAAAATTCTGATCAGAAAAACATTTGTGATGTTTTTTCTCTTAAAAAAAATATTGGTGTAAATTTTAGCGAGAAAAGTTTAAGTTAAAGCCAGAATGTTGTAAAAAGAATTTTCTGTCCTTTTTGTAACTGAATCAGACTGCAAAAAATTCCATAAAGTATCAATTTGAAAAACTTGAGTGCAACTTATTTCGGTAAGTGTGCAATGCGAAGCTGGCCCTTAAGGGGCACATAAAAGCCACTTACTCAAACTACGAAAATGTGGCTAAAGTATACCAATATACAAAAATAAAATATCTTGGCGCAGCAGCTCATGACGAACCATGGCCTAGCGACTTACAACTCTCAATTATTCCTGTGTGCGCGTGTCGAAAGGTATGTACAATATTATGCCGAATCCGAACGTCTAGACGAGAAGCACTTTTTCGTGACAAGTGATACTCTTGGAAGATTTGAACCCAGACATCTAGCGTGAAAGTCCAACGCACTAACGTTTATACCAATATGGACAACTTTCTTTCAGCTTGTATTATAGGTGTTTACTCTTAAAGTGATGTCTGCAAGTAACTTCACATGTTCAATTAATTAATTCTATAAAAATTATTAGCATATGTTCGGTATGTAGGTTTATTATTTCTACAAAATATTTATTATTAAGATTTCATTATGTTAATTACCAGATATTTCTACAATCAAAGAAATTTAAGCATTTAAGAACAAACAGCCAACTATCCTACCGCATAAATGGGAATTTCAACTGAAGTGTATAGAAAGAGAAACCTTCCCACGCCTCTCTTTTTATATATGTATACAGAAGTTCTATTTCCGTGCTTCTTTTTCGTGTTAAATTTAATCATATATATTAAATAACTTAAGGGTGGGCCAGATACAAGTTTCTTTTTAAAAATGCAATACAATGAACAAAATTAAATTATTGTCCATTTATTATGGCTTTATTATTAGTAAGAGCAAACATTCTCATTAATTATGGAACACAACGACGCGACGACGTTCAAGTGGCTGCCTTGGCTGGCTTCGCAGTAGCGCATTCTGTCACTCCAATTTTCTAAGACCTTGTTGATGGTTTCGGGCTGTTGCTCACGGATTGATATTGGATGATATTGGTCTTTAGTGCTTGAATCGTTTCCAGATTGTTGGTCCTTCACGGTTCCCCACAAAAAAAAATGCTCCAAATGGGTTAGATCGCAGCTCCCAGATGGCCAATTGACATCGCTAAGACGGCTGATTTGGGAATATTGGTTTGCAGAAGATGGATTGTGACATTGGGCTGTGTGGCATGGCGTGCTCTCCTGGATGAACCAGAGGTCGTCCAAGTCCATATCTTCGATTTCAGTAAAAAAATAAGTCGGTAAACATGGCTCTGCAATGCCCACCGTTGACCGAAACCTTGTTCCCAACCTCATTTTCGAAGAAAAAAAACTCCATATTACCACCACTCCACAATCCGCACCAAACCATCACTCTGTGTGGGTACATTGGCTTCTCGATAGTAACGTGCGGGTTTTCCAGGTCCCAGATGCGACAATTTTGTTTCCTAACGAAGTCGCCGAGGAGAAAATACGCCTCTTCAGAAAAGATGATTTTTCGCCCAGAATCGTTGTCCAATTCAAGCTGCACATTTTCCAACGTTGTTCAAACATAAAGCGACTCATTTCGTTGCGCGGAGGTATGATACTGACTTTCTGTTTCTTTCAAGATTTCAAGATGTAAACAGCCGTCAGTGTCAAAATAACCTAAGATTTAAAAAGAAACCACCCTTTATACATAACTAAAAAGCTTCATATACGTAGGTAGCATATTGGTACTATTCTAATTCTAAGGTATATTTCCTGATAACTTTGATACCGAATCCAAATGAATAAAACCAAAAATAGGTCTATTATAATACCGCATAAACCATCATAGATCCTAGAAAACCCACACAACTTACGAAATAATATAGAGTAGTTAGTTTTCAATCATTTAAAAATCCGAAACTTCTAAGCTTTATTAAAATTACACATTTATACATTTTTTTATTGGCGTTTATGACCTGTTATACACTAAAGCCCTTCATACCCTTGAACTCGAGGGGATTACTTCCACAGAATAAATTTATTACCGAAAAAAAATAAAGAATAAATAAAAACAAAATGATGAAAATGAGTTCGGTACAGTTAATTTACGTCAAGGATCAGCACTAAGGTGATTCTCTATGGAATCGTCCTAACGAACGCCATAGTGTTTATTTTGTTTTGTTACCAACAACGAATTGTGCATAAAACTATTATATAACCAGAGCCAGAGGGAACGAAATAGAATCAACTTTTTGTTAGATAATGGCCTTCGGAATTATCATCATGGTGATTTTTGTTTCGTTTGCGTTAACCTGCATTGATGGTGGATGGGTGGTATAGTTTTGCAGTTTTGGATTTTTTTTTAAAGAAAAATAAATGGTAGAGAAGCGGTGTGAGAATCCTCGAAAATCCTTAAACGAAAAATAATTTTCAATAGAATTTAATAGTGAAAGTACCCGCTCAGAAAAACAATCTGGTTTTTGACAAGGCAGTAGACAGTCTTACAAAGATTCTGGCAAGTGGCTAGCAAGGATTAGCAAAGGCTAGAACAAGGTCCTTGGGGAAAAAAAAGTTCGTATAAAACTGAAATTGCATGGTGCTTATAGAATGTTTGTTTACAAGAGACATTCCTGACGGTGCACAGTGGGACCGTAGAAGGTCATAGAGTAAAATTTTGATGGTGTTTTCATCGCCTCATATTTCCCTATAGTATTAACTAAAAGCCATGTCACCTGATTACACACAAAAAAAATCAAATCCACAAACAGAACTTTTCATTCTGTGCTTCCGAAGTGGGACATACCAGACAAATATCGTTGTCTTAATAAGTGCGCTTTTTGCAATAAGCTTCAACGTCCTATTTTCTTAAGAATATTTTTTTTTTTAATATTTGTTAGTAATGGATATTCAAACTAAAGGTATGTACTGTGTTTATAAAGTATGTTTTATTGTTTTGATCACTTCATAACCAAGAGCAAGTTCCCACAAAGAAAGTCCAAAATTTGTTTTTTTCCCTTTTTCTCAAATTCAACGGGACTTTTAATAACAAAGTCATGAAAAGTCATACATGAATCATATACCAAAATATTCGTATATATATGTAGTTCCAAAAATAACAACATCTAGCTGCGTCTAGCTGCGATGAGCTGCGATTGGCTGACTCTGCAGTTCATATATATTTTTTGTTTTGGTTGGAAAGGTGCTTGTCTGAAGTGTTCTTTTAAACGTTTGGGGAATCTGGATATGTGGTTGTCTTTGAACAATGTGTGGTCTTTTTTTTGTTTTATTATAAAAAATATTTTGTTATGTAATATTATGAAAATAAAAATTAAGAAAACCTCTAAAAGTGGTTCTAGAAAAACTTTTTTTGTATTATTTGTTCGAAAAAAATGTGTATACATTTTTCAAAGATAAGAACTCAAATTAACTAATAAGCTCATTCAAATTACTTAAACAAAAAAAAAATAAAAAAGTTCATAAAAAAATAATGTATTTTTCCTACCTACAAGAATTTTTATTATTTGAAGATTTGAAAAAGTGTGCGTGTTAGTGGGCGGACATTTTGCCTGACGAATTGTTTATCAACCCTGAAAATTTTATTGAAATCGGTGCAGTGGTTCAGATTCTATCAATATATGACCGCCTCTCCATACAACTGGAACCACTGTGCGGTATACCGAAACATGTCCAACACGATTTTACAAGGAAGGACCTAACGAGTGTTTGGAAAATTTTCCTCGTCTAAATTTTTGGTACTTCAATTCAACAAGGGCTCGCCAAGTATCTGACAAGTTTTCCTCGTCTAGATTTTCCCTACTGAACTTACTAGTGCTTTGCCCAAACTAGACAGAAACTTCGCATTTTTCCATCCGAGTAGTTATATTTGGTTTGAGCCAGAAATAGAAAAATGGATTTTCAATTTGTTTAGTTCTCAAAACTAATTTCTTCAACTATTTTAGAATCAATCACGAGTTAATTATTTTAAGAAAATGAAACTCCATCCAACCAATACGATATCTACCATCCGAATAGAATAGAATGATAGATTGCAAGAATTCCATCAAAGACAAAATTGAGATCCTATAATGAAGAAGCCATCAGCCATCAAGATTGATCGAAGTCTTCGTGCTATGGTTAAACAAACAAACTTTAACAAAAATATCATATCAATTTTTCGATATAAAATCAATGAAGTTCCTTATTTTTTTTTTTTTTTTTTTTTTTTTTTTTTTTTGTGGTTTTGATAAATAACCACATGTTTGGCCGGAATTTCCGTTCGCCATGATGACAGCTCTATTTGAATCGTGCTTTAGCTGATGTTGCTTATATTCTTCTTGATGGTGTTTATACTCTGAGTCTTCTATAAAAATAAGAGTGAATATAATTTGAGTGATGGTTCAATAATATATGTAACAGTGTTGAATATTTTAGACAGAAGTAACAAGTCGAATGGAAATAATATGTATTTGTGTGTTACGAGTGGTTTCTTTGACAGAAGAAAATAACCAACATTAACATTCATTGCATGTCGTAAATAATTTAAGTATATTCATTTTGACTGTGAATTAAATTGATGGAAAGAGACTTCTTTGAGTTGAAATTGGTCCCAGGAAATGATAAGAATTCAAGAGGAAATGAGATGTGCTTATTTTTTTTTTTTTTTTTTTCTTTATCAGGAGTGATTAGGAATCAAGAACTTCCAAATTATTACATAATACCTATGTAATGAATAGGAGATACTCCAAAATTTAACTACTCAAAATGAACTTTAAGAACGCATAGAACGAAACAAAAGTAAACTGAACTGCTCATATCTGAAAGAGGGTCATAGAAGAAGCTTAAATCACACTTTTCGGACTCACATCATATGGCCCTGGTGAAATCCCCCATATGGGAAAACGCGGGTCAATTTCCCGCGCAGAAAACCAATCTAGTTTTCGACAAGCCACTAAAGAGTTTTACATAGATTCTTGGAAAGCACTATTAAGATCTAGCAAAGGCTAGAACACGGGCCTTGGCGATTATGAACCCTTCTGCCTCGTTAGTGAGACTTGATCCCGCGATCTTCTGATTATAAGTCCAATGCGCTACCAGCTGGGAAAACTCGTACAAAAATTCAATGTCAAAAGTGAATAAGTTTCATTCCTTATTCCATAACTTGCTTTTTAGGTAGAACAACTAAGAACAGGGTTTTCCTCATTGAGCAATCCAAAATACAGATCTCTCACACCTATATTTAAAAGTGTGATTCCAAAAAGAATATTAAGGAATGAGAGAAAAAAGTGTCCTATGGTTTTGAAATTACATGGTGCTTATAAAATGTGTGTTTTTTGTTTACAAGAGACATTTCTCATGGGGTACCGATAAATGTCCAAAAAATTTTTACTAGGGAGCGCCTCACGAGTGTTTGAAAAGTTCGCCTCGTCTAAATTTTTGGTACTGAAATCCAGCTAGGACTTGCCAAGTATTCCTTGTCTAAATTTATTCAACTGAAAGCTTTTCAGGACCTTGCCCAAAACTAGAGAGAAACTTGGTATTTTTGCAGCTGGGCTATATCTCCGAAACTACGAAACTAATGGCTTTTGAACAAAAATAGCTTAGACCAAAGTTGTAGGTAATAAAAATTAAACCATCTTCTATTCATGTGTACATTGTTTTTCTGCGCAGGCAATATTTTCGAGGTAATGTCATTTTATTTATTGTTTTTTTACTTTTCTTCAATTCGTTCGTTCCCTTAGAAACTGACGCTAATTATGTATAGAATACAATTTTTGGAAAACAAAATTTCCAATATTTTGATACATTTTGGAAGATGATGCGATATCGCAGTCCATGGTTATAGCTCTAGAAAGTTGGCTCCGTAATCGGGTGTACAATTTAAACACTTCGACCGCCTAAAAAAGGGCATCAATATGGGTATTTTTGAAAAGCTGGTGACGCCTAAGCAACTTTTGTCTGTAAAGTGTAAGAATCGCTCAACCGCGTCAAAATTGGCAGACCATTAAAAAAAAAATTACTACTGTACAAAAAACCTTACCTTTAATGCTTTTTTTCCTGAGCTAATAAAAGACTATTGAATGTACCGGAATATCAAAGGAACAAAGAAACAATTTATTCTTTTCAACAGTTTTATTATAGAATATATATGTATTTGTGAGGAACACAAGCTTCCTTAAAAACACAAAATTCATCTATATATTTCTGAAAGAATGGTCACACTAAATGGTCATTTTTTCAAAAATATTAGTATAATGCGAAAAGTAAGCCGAATTTAAGATTTTACTTAACTTAAAAGACTTTTTGTGGGAAATTATAATTCGAATTTTTGTTTTAGAAAAAAGAAATTAGAATTTTCGTTTTCGCTCATCTAGAATGGGTAATTGCCATACAACGAATTCGATTTCATCAAGTTTTCTCAAAAACGGCTTTAACAATTTTAATTAAATTTCGTACATGTAATTTCTAGATCAGTTTCAATAATTCTGGAAACCACGTTTCAACCACAAAATTCGAATTATGGACGTAAAGTTATGTTTTTTTTTTTTTTTTTAATTGCCTTTTTTATACTCATTTAGGTTAACTACCTCATATCTCGCAATTGGCTTGATCGATCTTATCATTATCTTGCAATTCGGCACTTCTAAGTTAGTCAACAAATAGGTAAATATATTTTTATTTTTGAATTTAAAATTTGTATGAATAATTTGTCTTACGAACAAATAAAAACAGACAAAATATTTTTGTTGTTCATGATAGACAAATATTAGCAAACCATGACAATATGTCTACTCCGTCAATGCCTTGCTATTTTCAAGTTCTTAGCTTCGAGAGCAAGTTCGTGTGATCCAGTCGTACATATTTTTTTTTTACTAAACTGTTCATAACTTTCTCGTGTGCAAAGATAAGCACAAGACATTGATTAATAAACCATACCACGGATCAAAAAAGTAATTTTTCTAAAAATTGGCGGAAATAAACTCATCCAAAAATTACAATATTTTTGTATTAATTTCTACCTAAATTCTATAACCAATTTTTCCGCGTTAAACAAAGAAATTTAGTGTGTCACGCATAATCTTAGAAAGTATTTAACTGATTTACGTACAAGAATTTTTTTTAATAAGGGTATTCATGCAACGTCGTAAAACACAAGGAAAGTTTACGAATTGGTTAAATTTAAATTTTGGTAAATAAACTGCCAAATTTTGTATGGGAAATGGTTTACACAATTTGGTTAAAATTATCCAAGGATTTCGATGAGGAAAATTAACCAAATTTATTTGGTTAAACTTATACAAACGTCATTGTGACTTTTAGAATTAGGCGCGTTCAGAAATCTGTTTTACATAATATGATATCTCACTCAGAGAACTAAAAAAAACTCTTACCGTGTTCTGTAACTATCGAATCGCGATTAGTTGGCGATAAAAATGACTTCAAACGTTATTTATGCAAGAAAAAAATAAAAAGGACATCTTCATTTAATCCACGATTAGGAAAGCTTCTTTTTGTGAACTATAAAGTAAGAATTATAAAGGTTCTCCTCAACCAATGTGAACCATTCGTTGACAATGACGAAACTACATCAACAACGTGTTTTTATTGTTGTTTTCTTCTTCGTCAACGAATAATTCGGATTGGTTTGGGTAATCCTTAATAGTTGGAAGCTGTCGGAAGCAGATGTCATAAACCAATAAAAAGTAGCTTTCTGAAGAATCAAAATCAGAATTGAGCCATAACTCACTGTATTTCTTTTTTCGGTCCTGCCTCAACAAATGTTAGTTTCACTTCCATGAGGTGCACTCGGGGGCGCTCTTCACTAGCGAAAGCAATAGTTCAAGAAACTGACATTATGAGCGCATTTTTTTGTATATGATTTTTTTGTATTCGCTCATTTTCGTCTGACCACTACCGTGAGCCTACGACTATTGTAGTTCCATCGTGTATCTTACATTTTTTTTATCGTTTTGACACATTCGGCTCTAATTTCGCGTTGGTTTGGGAGAGGTTCTTTATTGAAAAATAACTTCGAAATAAAAACACGTCTAATGTGTCACACACCAAATCTGTCAAATAAATGAATAGTTGATTCTATTACACAACATTTAACTAAATGAATAAAAGGTCGTTCATGCAAACTTTTATGTAAACTTATCCATTATGCACAATTTGTAAACTTACGACGTTGCATGAATACCCTTAATCAACATATATATTATTTCTGTTGTCAAACTTCTTTTTTCTCATTTATAAAATAGTCAAATCCACTAAAACAGGTATCACTGAATAGGAATGAATTTACACATGCTCATGACATTTCACAAAAACTTTATGTTATACCACACTTTTTTCTATAAATTTCGGAAATTTCAAATAATTCAATAAATGAAAAATTTGACATAAAGAATACCTCACTTTTAACACATTGAATGAGTGAAAGAGAAAAACATGTATTACTTCTGTAATTTAAAATTCTTTTTTTTTCGCTGCACCTTGAGTGAGTGGGGGAGAAACATTCTTTAGTTACACCATGCATGAATGAACATATTTATTACTTTTGTAATGTATAATCCTCTTTTTTCGCTTGCACATATGCACATTGAGTGAGTGGTGGAGAAACATATTGTTACCTATTTCTGTTGTTTTTAATCTTTTTTCTTATTATAAAAGCCAAATGCATTTATTATGTATTACTTAATTGCATGAATGAAAGAATCATATTTATTAATTCTTTAATTTAAAATCTCAAAAGAAGAAATAGAGGAACGGGCATATCGAGGAAAAAGTGAGTTTTTTTTTCAAAATAGTGTGAGTTACACAAACACAAATGCATTTACACAGGGTCGGAATGCAGTGAAATAGCTAAATGCTGGGGCCCCCAAAAGAATTTTTAGCTGTGTTTTTGAGAGGTATATGTAACCTGTAACCACATCATGTGGAATATGAGACACAATCAGCCCATTTGATACAAAAATTGTAAACTCCATATTATAGATGTTTTTAAACGATTTAACGCATATTTTTGTAAAATAAAGTATTGCAAATACTCACTATGTTAACTTTTATTTCACTTTTTTATTTAGTGTTTTGAAATCTCTAAACACTTTCCTCTAGCTCGGCGAAATGACAGTGGTGCGTTATTTTTCTATAAAATGTTAACTATTGTTGTTGTGTCAAAAAAAAATTAAATGTCATTGTTAAAAGTTTAACACTGTGTAACATTTCGTTTAGAAACGATCAATGTTAAAAATATTGTTGGTTTGTCAATCAAAAGGGGTTGACACATTTAGAATTAAAATAACCAAAGAAATTTTTGTATTGCCTCAACTTTTATTAGAAAAAATATTATTATCACTTAAATGCATATGTTAAATATTTAAATTAAATTCTTCTAATATGTTCATATCAATAATAAAAAGAATTTATTTATTTTGTTTAAACATTCTATTTGAAAATTTAAAGCCTTATTGAATGTGCAAAATTTTCGCACGGGTCTTCTGGTATATCTTATTTATATAAGAATGTTTAGGGCTATTTTTTTTTTGTTTATTAAGTTTATTTGTTAAATCAGAATATTATTTTTGTATAAGCTTATTAACGACTACGAGACAAACGTTAAGCTATATTTATTGACCCTTTTTAACCTTATTTTATAATTATGGTTAAAATTGCAGGTAGCCTTTTTTATAGAACATGTACATACCTACCTAGAATAAAATAATTCTAAAAATGCAAAACAACGCGATCACAGATCTGCCAGTAAATAATGAGAAATTTAATCTAATAATACATTGTTTAAAAAAAATATCTTTCAATGGAAATCAATATTAAATTAATTTCAGGGATCAGTTTTTATTTTTAAAACTTTTCTGTAAAGTTATGTGTCTGTATTTATGTGTAAATTATATTCTCCCCCAACTGTTATAGGTAACTTATAAGAGTTTTAATATGCTTGGTACTTAATAAACACCCAATACAAATATTGACTTAAATCACCTGAAGTAAAAAATAAATTGCCAATTTAATTTTTATTACGAATTTTTATGTTGCAAATATATATAATTTTTTTGAAGTGACTTGAAATTCTTGAAAGTATTTAGATACACATTAATTTAAACTCAACAACATGTTATTATGAATTGTTTTTTTTTTAATTTTTTTTTTTTGTAAACGCCAAAAGGATCCACTTCAAGTCCCAGCAGTAGCAGACTATATTATAAAAACATCCCACTTGTCTATTTTTTCTTGCATAAAATTGCACATAGACTCAAAGGCAAGGACTCATCATTTCATCATCATCACAGAAGAAGAGATTTTGGTTTTTATTCCATAGAAACAGAAACAGTGTACGAAAAAATAATAAAATAATAAAATGGAAGCTATAGATACAATGAAAAAGAATAAAGGAAAAATTAACTTATTCTAGGAAAACAACAGTGGACAAAGATGACACCTCAATTCACAATGGACAAACAAATAAAAAATTAAAAAAAAAAAAAAACATCGTCGTCGGGACAACCAAGTTTTTTCTCTCAAGTGTCTTCTTTTTTTTGTGTTGGGTTTTGATATTGTGTACCTAGTTGTTGCTGAGTAACTATATGGAATAATTATACAAACGAAACGACTTAAAAAAAAGAACAAGGACTCTTCTCAGAAATATATAAAATATAGTTTCACAGTCTATTTTTGTTAAGCTGGTATTTTCAAAGATAGAGAGACAAATGAAGAATTCACTTTTTCTCCCAGAGTATGTACCTACAAAACAAAACAAAAAAATAATAATTCTGCCGATAGGCAAGAAGCCACAAAGGATATTTTTACAAAAAAATCAACTTTTTGCATTTGAAATAAAAAAATAATCATAACAAATAACGCGTTTGTCATACCTAATATGCATGCCAGGGACAGCGCATAATCACAATAAAATGTGCATACCTATATTTCTGTTTTGGTACTCCACACCACCACGAGATCCTTTTTATCTTCAAATATATGACTATTTTTTCAAAAAAAAAAAAAAAAATAAAAAATTATTCTGAGAGAAAACTGCTTTAGAGGGGCACAAACATCCATTTGATTATTTTTTGTTTGTGTTTTCCTTTTTTTGTTGTCTTATATTTTTTTTTTATTTTTGGTTCATTTAAAATGCATTAGCGATACAAATGTTTCGGGCCAAAGATATTTAGGTCAACCACAGATACCTACAGAGATTCACAATACAAAAAAAAAATAAATATAAAAGAAAAACTGTAATGTGTATCTATATCTGCATTTTGTTTGTCCTTTGCCACATTCTGATACATTTCACATTTGCACATGAAAGAACCTTAGGTACCTTAGAAACGATTCAAGCGGAAATGCATGCTGCAGCAATAAGATATAAACAAACTAACATTGACACTTATGAAAGACTTTAACTTCTTTGAGTGTCAATAGTATGCAAACAGTTTTTATATAAATACATACATCCATACATACATATACACGAGTATAGTAGCTATATGATGATGATCTTGTGTACATTATGTGTTAATGTTTTGGTGTGGTCGTTTGTATCAAAAGTGGTAAATAAATGCAAAAAAGCACTTTGAAATGAAAATAGTTGTATTTTCTGTGTGTCCTTTGAGAAAGATTCCCTTATACATTTTCTATATGACATGGGAATATTTTTTTTGTGTCTTTTTTTATTTTTCTGATAAAGCTTTGATTTTTGAATCGAAATGAAGAAGTTATGCACAGGAGGTTGTAATACTACTATGTTCCTGGTATAATGGCGTATAGTTTAGTAATTTTTTTTTTAATTTTCCTCCTTGCCTTAACTGGGCGAATAGACCCCTTTTTTAATGATCTTGAACTTTTCAGACAATGTTTCCGCCTAATTTTGAACAACGCAATACTTGTTCGAATTCTAGTGCCGATAATTTTTAATATTTTTTTTTTTTTCATAACAAAAAAGTTATGGGCAAAAGATTCAAAAGCCACCAAAAAATTAACTAAAAAAAACTTTGAACTTCTGTCACGATTGTAATATTGAACGCATTTCGGCAATCGCTTCGTCTCGGAAAAATCTAGTGCCGATATTTTTTTTATTTGTCTTAACAAAAAAGTTATAGCCTAAAGTTTCAGAAACCGCAAAAAAATTAACTTAAGAAAGGGATACACACAAACGCAATACAGAAAAATAAAATTTAAGAAATTAAAAAGGGAAGACTTTATTTTAAAGGTATTTAATCTTTTGGCCAAATCTTTCTTGTTAAGACAAATACAAAAAAAAAAAAAAAACATATACCTTTCGGCACTAGATTTTGTCGAGACAAAGCCGTAACTTTTACGAAAATGCATGCAATATTACAGTGGTGACAGAAGTACAATTTTTTTAAGTTAATTTTTTGGTGGATATTGAATTTTTTGGCCATAATTTGTTGTTAAGGCAAATAAAAAAAAATTAAAAAAATACCGGCACTAGATTTTGCCAACTCAAAGCGATTGCCGTTTAGTTTTTTTTAAAATCGAACAAGTATTACGACTTTAGTGGTTGTTCAAACTTCAGCAGACACATTATCTGCAAAGTTCAGGATCATATTCTTTAAATTTTTTTTTTATTTTATCGACTCAACCTACCCTGCATATTCACTCAATATACTTATACGACCACATTGGACAGATGTTTTGTGCTACTAATATTTTAGCTTAAAGTCTAGATATGCTGCGTTATAGTTTAATGATGATTCTTTAGGAAATATTATTTTAACTATACTTTTAGCTTGTTTATTAAAAATGAATTATAATAATTTTTCTTTTTTATCTCTTTCCAGGTAAGCATTACTTTGTAATTCATTGATAAAAACTAAATTCGTGAGTATGTTGTGAGACTGTTTTAACAATTAATATTTTAACAAAAAAAAAATTAAAATGACTTCCGTAGCTCGTGAGAAAGAAAAGAAAAAAAGGTAAATAGTACCAATATTTTTAACAGACCCAAAAATCTCAAAGGAACTACATATACCTACTACATGAGGGTGGCAGTGCCAGAGTGGATATAGAGTTTGACTGCTGACCTAGAGGTGTGGGTTCGATATTTCAACTGGATGCTACCCCTGGAATTTCATGACATAAGTAACACATTATGTATTCTGAATCTACTGTGCCAACTTTTAATTCTTTCCTTCTTTTCCTTTAAACTAGTGCCGTGCATTGCATTTAAAAGACCTTAGGTCTTACGGGCATAATTAAAATTATAATAAAATTATTATACATTTTCCTCAACAAACGTCTACCTATGTGTATTTTTAGACGCGGTTTCTTTTATGTATTATTTGAATAAAATAAAAAAATACACTTAAGGAATTGTCGTAGATCGTGAGAAAAAATATATAATATTAAAAAAAAAGGAAGAGGTAAAAATGTGTACCTAACCCCCAGTTTTACAGTGAGAGTTTAAACTTAAGTTCAGCTGAACCTTAAACTCTCTTTAAATTTTTATTTTAACTCAACCGGTTCCACATTTAAATCTGAACATTAGTTCAGTTGAACTTCGTTTGAGTATGGCTGTGTTCCAAAAAGTTTTGATGCGGCTGCAATACTCTATTGATGCGCATCTGCTAAGCAAACATGCTGCTTTCGCTTTGTAAACATTTTCACGTTTGAGTTTTGGAAAGTTTGCATCAAATGCGCATTGATGCATTTCGAAACTCAGACTATGTTTTAAGTAAATAAGTTGCCAGCATTGTACGTTTCCGCCATTTGACGGAATGTAAATAGAACCAATAAAATAAACCAATTATTGTTTCGAAAAAAGATAAATAATAACTTTTTGAACGGAGACATAGATTTCCTAATGAAATTGGTGATAAGAATTAAGTAAATAAATTCTATATTTTATTATGTTTAGTGGTTCCCAACGTTGAACTTAGGTCGGAACGGAAAAATGCAGTCGATTGTTTTACTTAAACTACATATTGAACTCAGCTCGAAGATTAAACAAAT
Organism: Melangyna quadrimaculata; assembly: GCA_949320155.1. Lineage (NCBI taxonomy): Eukaryota > Metazoa > Arthropoda > Insecta > Diptera > Syrphidae > Melangyna > Melangyna quadrimaculata. Next base: position 148,188,249 of record OX439485.1, on the reverse strand, counting down.
TTGTGAAACTGAAAAAAAAAATATTGAACTGAAGTTTAAACCAAAAGTGTAGTTTAAACTTCCACTATCATTTAACAAAAATTAATCAGAAAAAAAGTACACACCGTGTAGTTTGGGAAAAAAACGGAAAATTGTCGTGTTGTTCCTATAAGATGTAACTCAAAAACTGTTCGACAGATTTGGATGATTCTGTTTTATGTTTTCGTCGTCTCAATAGAGGGGTGGGTAAAGGAAAAAAGAAAATTAAAATTGGATCTGACAGATGGCACTGACGTCAAGTCTATAAACTAACTTTAAATAAACATACAAATTACTAATATTTATAAAATATGTTGATTTTTTGCCAAAAAAGTGAAAACAAAAATAAAAAAAAAATAGATGGCGCTGTGGTTGGGTATTTACATTATAAATTTATATAAACCAAAATGTTTTATATTTACAAGTATTTATTATTTTGGTTTAGTATTATTTTTGAGTCTCCCCTCTAACTCTATTGGAAGGAAAAAACCACAAAATTATGCCGCAAACATGCCATATTTTTATTATCTTTAAAAAGAAGATTACAAAAAGTAAAGTGCACTAGGGCGTATACGCACTTTTTTTTTTCAAAACCCCAAGTTTTATCATTTGCACGTGTTGCTAAACGTTGTAGCTTTCCATGATAATTTGTTTTTATTAACTGATTAAAAAACGATGTTTTGACAGAAAGTAAAAGAAACACTATTACCTGGCCGCCACGAGCTTTCAAGATCAACCCGACCCTATTGGAAAACCCTTTATAAATAGGTAAATTTAAAAAGTAAAATTTATAATACCTAATACTCACTGTATTACGCTTTCATTAAGAATATTATTTCTCTACATTATTTGACGTTTACCGTTATTTGCCCCATTTAACAAATTTAAAAACAATAAAAAATATATATTGCCATGCGGTGCGTCACATTCATCTGTATAAAATTTTCTATATAAATGTTAAATCAGTAAAGCATACTGTACAATTTCTCCATTAATCGAAGTTGTTTATTAATTCATCGCTTAAAGTGATGCTAATAACCTACGTTTTTTACAAATAAAAACACTAATAATACAACGATTTTCGATTTGGTGCTTTTGTTAACATTTAAAAAAGTGTTTTCAATACTTAATTTTTTTTTTTCAAATACCTTATCTTAGCCATAACATATGTATGTATGTATGTATGTATAGTAGGGTGTCCGTTATTTTCCAAACTCATTTTTTTGGGTAGCTAACCCCGTCAATCGAAAGTTTATGCCGAAAGAAAAAATTATTTACTAACCCAATTTTTTTCCGGGGTCGTTAACCCGTGCCTTAATCTTTCACTCTTCACGTTTTATATTTTTTCTCTGAAACTATAACAGTTATTTTAATGTTTTTTGGCAATTCTGATAGTTTTTTTTTTATTATTTATCATTAAGCAATACGCTTTTTAAAAAACTGCACTAAAAGAAATAATGAAAAAAAATTAGAAATAATTTTTTTCGATTTTTTAAAATATTAAATATTTTTATTTTTTTTTTATCAAATAAAGTGTTTTTATTAATTTTAGAATGTGGGTTTTAAACAAGATATTGTTCAAAACAAATCATTAAAAAAAAAACTTTAAACAATTACTTCTAAAATACTAATATTTACACGAATTTAACGAACGAGCCACCATAAACACGTCTTTCCTCAAGAATACCGGCCCAGAACTCTGACTGCCATTGCATACATATATCTCTTCTCTAGTTGGCCTGTATGTACGTCTCTTTTCTATACAAATTGTTTTCAGATGGAGGTGCTGCCAATCTATTTGTTGTTACAAAACTTTATTTGATAAGAAAAAAATAAAAACATATAGCCTACAAAACAAGAAATTATTATAATTTATAAAAGGTCACAATCATAATCAAAGATCTAAAGAAAAATAAAAACGTTAAAAAATAAAAATATTTAATATTTTGAAAAATCGAAATATATATTATTTTTAATTTGTTTTCATTATTTTTTTAATGCAGTTTTTTTTTAAGAAAGCTTATTACTTAATGATAAATCAATAAAAAAAAAACAAAACCTGCTGAAGTTCGAGAGAGAAAAAATAAGAGAGAAATACATAATATTAAAGTATTTATTAACTTAAAAATCGAAATAAATAATAATTTAAATTTTGTTAATATTTTTAAATGCAGTTTTTTAAAGGATCAATAAATCAATCAGAATTCCAAAAAAATTATATGTGAAGATTGTAAGATTCCCACACAAACTTGTATTTTTTTTTGTCAATAATTGTAATTTTGTTGGTCAATAATTTTTTCTTTCGGCATAAACTTTAATTTTTTCTTTCTTTATAAACTTTGATGGGGTGTGCTATCGAAAAAAATGAGTTTGTGGAAATAATGGACACCCTAATGTATAGGTACAACATAAACTCCTTTTTAATTAAGCCCTCATAATCAATAAACCAAAAACAAGTTCTATTCCTCCAAGAATTATAGCATAGAATAGAGTATCTACAGTTTACAAAAGGTACCCACACAATCTAAAGTATCGGAATTTTATTAAAAAACAAACAAAATAATACACTACAATACTTTCTAGTCCAATTTATAGCAACACATTTTTTCCCTTAAATTCCTCAAAACTATCACAAACAAAAACTCTTCAAATTTGTTAATAATTTATAAATAAATATTTATACGCAAGTCTAAGTACTTTTTCAAATAAAAACAAACAAAACCCAACTTCACATAACGAAATACAAAGAATGCCAAAAATTCATGTAATTAAGAAACAAAAACAAAACAACTCATACATTTATTAACTCTATTCACATACACACATCGAAAAAAACACAAAATAAAATCAACAAAAACCTCAACAACATGAATATATCTTTCATCTCACACACAATTTTGCCTTATCAAAAGAAAAACTTGCAACAATAAATTAATTTTCCAGAAATAAGCCAAAAAGTAAACAAAAACAACATGGAAAAAGAATATATATAATAACACCACAACATTGTGAAAAAACAACAAACACCTTTTATACCGTTCTTCGACTATATTACGTCTTGTTTTCCGTTTTTTTGTATTCCTCTTATTTTCCAAAAACTAATGCCAAAACTTATGAACAAAACTTTTGACCCCCCCTCCACCCCTACCTCTTTCTACTATACAAAGTAGTACCAAACATTTGCTCCCATGTTCTTGCCGATGAAATAATAAATTGAATTCAACTTCTTCCTTCGGCAGCATACACATTATTGTTGTTATCACGTGTGCCCATACATCTCGCCTAGGAAGCCAACAACAACACCACTGATGCTAGAGTTGTTCCATAACCCCAGCACATGTATGTAAGGGAGTCCATAAATCACATCATGCATAAACAAACAAAACTGTTAACTACACGCCCGTGTGAAGATGATGATGATGATGCAACTGCATCATTTTTGTTTACCCAACAACCCCCTTCTCCCCTATATACCATTCTATTACAAACGCCGGTGCCGAGGTAGGTATATCAATCAATTAGCGAAGGCTTTTCAAAATATCGTTTTCGAACTATGGAAAATATGTTCCCTCGTTCGTTCAGCAGTATAGATGTTGGCGAAACCGAGGAATATTCCTGATGGTTTCTCAAAAAACCAGGAACTACTATTGCATTGCAATAGACGTCTTTAAAAACGCCTAGAGACCAGATGCCGTTGAATGCATTTTGTATATACAAACTTTCAATCTAAATGCTGTGTTTGCCTTCAGCGAGGGGGGGGGGAGGCCGAGGCACACAGTAATCATTTTCAACGGACGAAATGCAAAACTGGAACGCATAACTATTTTCTTCTTCCAGAATAAACACCGTTATTGTGATACAATGGCTTTTCATTTTCCCCATCTGCTGTGCTGTATGCATCCATATCATCATATCAGGAAAACCCGGAACATATGCGTTCCGTAAAATGAAAATTTTCTTAGAATAGTACCAAACGCGTATCGTATAAGGGTGGTTGTCCCGTATCTAGATTGTATATACGTTGTTGTCGGTACGTGGATACAATTCAATAGGTGCCTTGAGGACTTTTTGCCGCATCCACTACTTCGTCGACGGAATGTTATCGAAGCAAAACCCCATAAAACTTTATTACTGCGAACTTCACCGTTGTAACCCAGTTTTTTTTCCGTTTTTGCTGTTGTTGTTGTTGCTGTTCTTCGTAGAAGTATGCTCACGTTTGTTTGGTACTAGGAAAATATAAGGTTTTTCAAATATATATCTACCAATATCTAATACGGGTCAGGTACGGGCAATATGGGTTGGGGTTTTTGTTTTCAAACATTAAATATGAAAAAATGTAAACAAAATGAGCACACGTTCATGGAAGTTAGGGAGTTTTTCAAATAACCAACAATCTAATAGGTCAGGTACGGGTGTTTTTGAAATTCAAAAAAAAAATCGCATAAAACATCAAAGAAATCAATTTCAATATCATTGAAATTTCAAATTAAAAAAATCAACGAGAGAGAGAAAATGAATAAGTGAGAGGGAGAGAGGGATATATGAATAAAACGACAAAATAAAATAAAACCCGACACGGCGGACAAACCCCCTTCAAACAACCTGTTTTTGAAGAGGATTTTTTTTCCATCGTCCTTCATAATATGTTAGTAGTATGGAAAACTGAGAAAAATTTCCTTAAACTTCCTGCCTTATCAGTTTTTTTTTTTTTCTATTTCGGGGGTGTTACAAGTGATCAAAGTTTTTAATGGCTACAATATTGGTTTTTTGAATGTGAACTTTTCAATTCAAGATGGTGGTATATAAAGTTAGCAAATCTTTGCAAGCAGAGGTAGGAGGTATGTTTACATACAGAAGGGGGAAAGAGGGACATAAGACACAGACACATACATATCTGTAATATGGGAAAAGTTCCTGTTTCAGAAGTTATCAGCCAGCCAGAGAGATACACTTTAATGTATTTTTCGAAGGTATCGAGAGTGAGAGATGTTATAGAGTTTATTATTTTATTTTATTTATTTTTGTTGGTTTCAAAAGATTTCATAAAAGTCATACTTACACTACAATCTTTATACTCACTGTAAAGGTATGTGTATAGGATTTTCGAAAAACTTGACTTCAAAGAGTATATCTATATAAATACGGTTAAGAAAAGAGGTTGTTGCAGATAGAGTTATAAGATAAATTGAGAAGTGTGGTTATTTTAAAATGATAAAAAAAAATATAAAAGAAAGACAAGTAACGTGGGGCTATAAGGAGTAAAAGAGTTAGTTTTGTGTATGCTTTGAACTGTTGATAAAATCAAAGTGGAAACTTTTTGAAACGTTTTTTGGAGTTTTCAAGTTTTTTTTTTTTTTTTTTAAGTTGTTGTAATGTCATTTTAAAGAAAAAAGTTTTGTAAATGTTTTAAGTGGTTTTGTGATTCATTTGATGTGATTATTTTATTTAATAACACGCATGCAGGAATGGTTCAGAATTTTTAGTCACTAAGAAAGAATACAACAAAATGGGCACGACCGGATCCCACAAAACTTGCTCTCGTAGCTAACAACTTTAACGTAGCTTGAAATAGACAATGTACATATTTATTGGCTCCATAACATAAACAAAAACAATCGGGTGGCACAACGGCTCATGAAGAACCAGGGCCTAGTGACTAACAACTCGCAACCATTCCTGTGTGCGCCTATCGACAGGAATGGAAGGGACCTAAAATTTTATGCCGCATCCGAATGGCTAGACGAGAAGCACTTATTCGTGGCAAGTGATACTCTTGGGGGATTTGTCAATTCCTCGCAAGAGGCAGTAGCCCTGAAAAAAACTTTTTAGTTCTTAGGTGGACGAGGCTGGGAAGCGAACCCAGACCTCCAGCGTAACAGTTGAACGCACTAATCATTATGCTACGGGCTACTATAACATTATGATATCATAAAAAAAAAAAGTTTTAAAAACGATTTTAATGATTACTATGAATAATTATAAATTAATTATTTTAATAGCTAAAACAGATAGAGCTAAAAAAAAAAGTATTCCATTTGATTTTTTTTAATATGAATTTATGAAAAAAAATAATTCAAAAATCGTTACAGCGTTTTTTTTTTAAATTCATTTTTTATATATAAAAATTCTTGAAAATTATTTAAAATAAAATTTGGTATAATACAATTTTTCACACAATTAAAAAAAAAAATTTATTAGCCCGTTTTCAAGATATTGAACTTTCAAAAAAAAAAAATTTCAATATTTTTTTAAAAATCCAAACATTATATCTTCGAAAATTTTTATATGCAAAATTGTTTAAATTGTAAGCGACCTTTTGTATACAAATTTTGGTTGAAATCCGTGTGGTAATTAACGAGAAATTTGAAAACCAAAAATTCGGTTGTATGCCAGGTACCGTTAATAACCGTTATAGAAATTTTTTTTTCTACCAAAATATTTGATTTTGTAATTTTAGTAGCTTGTTATTATTTTTTGAAAATCGTTAGAGCCGTTTATGAAATAAGTCAGTTTTTGTGTATTGGTTGTATGACAGGTACCGTTATGTTTTGAGTTAAAAAATAAATTTCAATTTCCCCTCTAGGGAATCACATAAGAAGCTTAAGTCCAAAGTTTGAAGAAAATCGGTTCAGCCGTTGAGCCTGCAGGTCGAGGTACAGACAGACGGACAAACAGACGGACAGACAGACAGAATTGCGAGACCCACTTTTTTCGCGTTCTCCATAATCGTAATGGGAAAATTATTATCTCGATTTTTTTTTTTTTGCATGAATCCTAAACTTGCCCTATACTACGTATATCGCAAGTTAAAAAGGTTGAAAAATAGTAGACGATAGAAGAACAATAGAAGCACTATTGCATTTCTTGAACACCGCGCCGCAATGTTTCATGCCTTTTATTACTGTATCGCTGTTTTAATAAACAGTGTTCTTATGAAATAGCCAGTTGCGTTCTTCCCCTAAAACAATTCAACCGCAATACTCGTAGGAATGAAAATTAAAATTATAAAAATTAAAAATTATAAGGGTAGTAAAAACCCCTAAGTTACCCTTAAAATATTAACAAAAAAAAACAATAATAGGCCCTGGTTCTGCACGTGCTGACGCGACACCAAATTTATTAATTTATATTTCTAGTTATAAGGTATTGGACGTTAAGCAATAACGCCCAAGGCAAAAGCTCCTAAATCTATTTATCGCCCAAAAAAATTGTATCGCCCAAAAATAAATAAAAACAAATTGACCCCAATCCTAAAATGTAAATATCGCCCAAAAATTGAACATGTAAATTGTTTTTGTAAAACTTGGGGGTTCTTACCTCAATTTTGTGCAATTTTTCCAAACGAATTTTCAACGGAAGCTATTGTCAATAGTTTTCTTTAACAAGAATATCTTGGGTTGCCCGCTTCCCGGGTTCAAGCATTTAAACTCCCTTTTTGGGACCTCTGTCCCTGGAGCGAGAGCGGCAGGAGCTTATGTCAACAGTTTTCTTGGATAAAAGTATTTTTACAGAAATAGACGAATAATCGTGTAGCTTCATCAAAATATTTTCAGTAAAATACCCACTCACAAGATTTTGGCCTTGGGCGATATTTCCTTGCATTTGGGAGTAAATTCATTATTTTGTAATTATTTTAGGCAATACTTCCATTTTTTAACCTTTTTTCCAGTTTGTCTATTTCAATTTAAAATTATGGGCGTTGTTATATCTATGTATATAAATACAGCAAAAAAAAACGGAAAAAATGCCCACAACTGTAAATAAAAATATAACAATAATTTCAGATTTTTTTTGGACGATAATTCCAAATCGATTTTTGGGCGTTATTGCCTAACGCCGTTTTTCGAACAACAAATCGTTCGTCATTCGAATAAAACAGTATAGTCTAAGAGCCGACAGCACATTTTGGGAGTGGTTCAATTTTTGTTTTAAGAAATCATATACAAATGCTGCACACCGAATTTGCAATCCGTTGTTTTGTTTTGTTAAGGCTCTAGCTTGATGTTTACCAGGAAGTACAGACAAACAGTCTGACGGAAATCTTGACTTGCGTTTCGGACTTCTCCATCATCGATGTTAGTTTTGATTAAAACGTTTTCTCTTACCTTTTCTTACTTGTATTCCAATAAAAGATTAATAGATACATAAATTATGCACAAAGTTGCTCCTTGAATAGCTCCCAACCTGGATGACATATCCGCCCCCTGAATGCTAAAGCTTTAGGTAACTCAGTTTTCCACTTTTTAAATATCTCGGCAAAGACGTATATTTACTGTCATTAATTCACCTTAATTTTCTTCCAATAAATAACGACACATCTAATTAAAAGTTTTCAAGAATTAAATAAAAGTTTTCATCGTTCTCAGGAAGCTATGTCATGCCAAAAACCGATTCTATCTCCAAAATTCAAAATCTTAAGTTGTACCTATAGTAATTGCACTCAAGTGACGATGTAGAAAATTGCACTCAAATCATTAGACCGTTTTGGCCAATCAGCGTTCCTTGCCACCATCTGGCTACGGGACCAGTGGCGTAGCGTGAGGGGGGCAGGAGGGACACAGGCCCCGGGCGGCAAAGAATCCAATTACAAATTTCCCCAGTTTTCGCAACGCTCGCCGAAAGCAGTAGCATTTCAAAAAAAAAAAAACAAAAATTGCTGCTTTATATGAGATTGAACGGTTTTTTTTTCTCGGAACATTGTGTGTTTATGTTTATAATGCGAACATTTTTGAAAAAGAATCATAATTTTTGATTGCATCCTGTCCAACAAAAGGATGCATATTTTAGTTCTAAGAAAAAAAAAAACAAATCATTCAAGAGTGCTATATTGGAAAAACCCTTGACTTTATTCTTAGAAATAATTAGGCAGTGCATTTGGCGTATATGAAACATCAAGGCTCAGGTCACTTTTCTTATAACTTTTCTTACTCAGGTACTATAAATCGAGTGCATATTTTAATTCAAAAACAGATCGCGAATATAAGTTTTTTGCATTCGACTTATTTTTTACTTATAGCGTTGGATGCTGCAGTTCATACAAACATTATAATTTTACCTCCAAAAAATGATGCTGTTAGTGGTAATGAGGAAATCGATGATAACGTGCAGCTTTTGCAGGATGAAAACATGTTCCCAAATGAATTGGCTGGTGAAATTGAGCTAGAATGCATTCTCAAAATCCTGAAGACATATACGATGAACCGGAAGTCGATGTTGTACCAAATGATCCAAACAGTGCATCAACAATCCAAAACGTCGCTTCAACTTCTAAAAAAGAATCGACATATCTTCATTATGAATTACCGAAGTGGTGAAAAATCCATCGTGTTGGATTTTCAAGAAAAAACAACAAATCATATTTGATGGACCAACCAATCAATGAGGCAAAACGGTTTGATCGAAAAAAGAGAAAACATGTCAACATTCAAATGCCAAATGCAATTCGTGAAAACAACATAACGATAGGTGGAGTTGACTTATTTGATAACGCTACAAGCACTTATCGGATTTGAATTCGAAGAAAAAAGTGGTACTGGACACTTATCAAATGCACTCGATGCAGCTTTGGTAAATGCATGCAAAATACATTGCATTTGCAAAAAAATTGCAAGGAAACACCAATGCCGCAACTAGAATTTAGAACGATTGTTGTAGATTCCCTTTTTCGATCGGAAACAAAGACTGAACCTGTGATTCAAACGAAAGGAAACCCGAATGAAGTGGCCCGTTTCGACAACATCAAACATACTGTCATCAAAACAGAAAAGCGTCTCCGATGTCGCAAGTCTTTCAGCCAAACCGTACGGGACTGAATGAGACCTGCCCAAGTAATCTTAAAAATCAATTACTTATGGCCAGTTTCTTCACAGTCTGCAATTTGATTATCACGGATTCTTCCTAATCCATGATTACAAAACCGTGATAATCAAAGACTGTTTGTTCACTTTTTTTGGCGTTTTCACAAATCGTTCCATTTTCCAGTCATTCTGTTAGTTCGGTTGTCAAAACTTAATCAAGAATGAAGATTTTTCCATTTTTGTTGACGTTTGTGCCAGTTTGTGTTTGTGGATTCTTATTTGAAAACAGCATTTACAATAATTAGAAGATTAATAAAATAACATCAATTGTCAAAATGCCACCCCTAGCTGTGGACTTGGATGATACCTTTCTAGATACACTTTAAAATTATTTTTGTTTATCTTTAATATCAACTTTCGAAAATTCCATTCAAATGGAATTTTCTTAATTTCCTCTCCGAGAAATTAAAAGAAAAAGTCGGCGGCGTTGCAGTAGGCGGATTTGTTTTTAACCTTTTTCTAAATTTTGAAAAGTTCATATAGTTTGAGAGATTTCCGAAAATTGGAACTTTCTCCGCAAGATCAAAGTATTTGTGGCGTGGCAATGAGCATGACAAATGAGTCGCTATTAGCAAATCCTTTATGTATAACTCATTTAAGGTCTGATTCTGCGACACGACGTCTGTCCATCCTTAACGATCCCAAGTACGCTGATTAAAGTCTTTCAGACTAAGCGATCTGGCATCCTCGATAGATTGGGCGTTAAACCGGAGGACGTTCGAATTCCAAGACTCTTGACTAGAACTTTTTCTGAGATCTTCTGGATCAAAGACTTGATTTATTTCCTCAATGCGACGAAATGGCCCGAGGACAAATTTCGGCTAATTCTGCATTATACCTTCCGTCGATTCCTTATGATCGCAAGATAGTGAACTAGGGTTCTGGTGGGAGTTTGTGGTACACAGCGGCGGATCAGTGGACGCTCCAGTACCAGCCAACGAACTGCCTAGCTGGCTAATTGTGGATGGTGCGGGTGCTGGTCTGGTTGAGTGAGTGATACACTTTCTGATGATTGTGCTAAAAGCTACAACAAAATCCTATTAAAAACTCAAATAAAAATAGACGATATCCTAAGGATATGCCCATGTTCTCTCTCTTCAATTCCATCCACAGGTTCTAACGAGTTATGGTATCAAAACGACGCACTTAAAGCGCTAATTGGGCTATGGGCTAGACTGCCCGTGGCCGTCATTCCTACTTACCTACCTGGCTAGAACTTTGTTGTCCATTCGCACTTCTAGGAATACACCTCAGTTTAATCATGGAACCAGTTTCGAACGTACATTAAAGGTATTATTGAGTACAAATATCCATTTACAGTCATTCAGCACAAACTCAATAACAGAAGCACCTGGTTGGGGGAACCACTTCTTGCAATTCAATATTGTGAACTTTAAACCCAGTGACCATCGGTATTTTTTGTTCAATATTTCCCCATTTTCCTCCGCTCCGCATTTCTAAAGGCTTGAAATGCTGCCTGTCTTATCGTCTGTCAGCAATTTATACACGTCTTTCCCATATTATCCGAAAGACAACGTTCTTTCTTATCTTAAATCACTTTAAGTCCAATCACCCCATTTTCTTTTCTAATAGAAAACAAGAAATCAATAATAAATTCAAATTACACACACACACAAATATTTTGAAGAATAATGATAAGCATCAGCTTCAAGATTTCGCATTTTCTAAATTACTTTTCAAATCACCATTTTCTGTTTCTAACATCTTTGGTATTAGTCAGTCATCACACTAACAGCTGGTGGTCGTTTCGTTCATTCTTGATCCTTGTGTATTTCTCTTTTCTTCATATCATCTCAACTTCACTTCGACTTCGACTCCTGTACCAAAGTTTTGTCAGGGGCCATACGATGCGAGCTAATAACTGTTCAACTATGAACAACTGCGCTGAGAAAATTTGGTGAAAAAAAAAGTTTCTGAAAGGATTCTTTTTTTTTTGTTTTTGGTGTTGCTTACTTTAACTTTGGGAAGACAAAAAAAATAACGAAAAAGGAAATTAGAAGAAATTCGGTTAATGTTTCGTTTATTCCTTTCGTGCATCAGGTGTTGGTTGAACACGACGAAGAAAAGTTGAGTCAGGATAAATAGGAACAATAAGAAGTATTGGAAGAAAAAGTTAAGGAATTTTTCTTGTTTATAAATAAAATGTTAAAGTTCAATTTGCTTGCGGATTTAATTTATCCTCAGAGAGTGCGATATTATTTTGCAAGGGAAAAGTTAGTAAAAGTCTGTTGCTTAGTTGCTTTAGTTATCAAGGTATAATTCGAATGCTTTTATTGGTTTTGAAGTAGGTAGAACTTGAATTGAAATGTCTGCGTAATTGCAAATGGATGTTAATAGGAGTTTTTCTTTCTTTTACTTGTTATGTTTTTTTTCTTTTTCTTATTTTGTTGGTTGGTTTTATTTCATGAAGATTCTTTTTGATTTTCTTGAGTTTCTTGAGTAGGTAGATGTCTAACAAGATAGGCAAGGCATGTAGTTAATCTATCAGAAAGCAAGAACTTGTTACTTAGGTTAAATGTTAAGCAACATTAAAACATTATTTCAGCAAGGAAACGACAAAGTTTCAAGCAAGCTGACCATCACATCGTACAAACAATAAATTGCGTGGTGTTAAGATGAGAACTTTGTTTCGACAAATGCTATGATGATGATGGCAGCATTGAAATTGAATAAAATTTTTTTTGTGTCCTGGATGGAAGTTGCTTTTTAATTTGTGAGTAATAAGCTTAATGCAGGGATCATTGATATTATGTAGTTATACATACGAATTTGTTTGCTTTTTGTTTGCTACATATTGTTAATAGCGGAAATTTTGATTACTGATGGCACTTTGAGGGTTTTAAGAGATGACTTTTAGTCTTGGTAATAGATTGGTAGAGACCCGGCCGCTTTTGTGTCATTTCGAAAATGCTTCAACCAAGATCCTTATACACGTTCTACCACGAAGTGGATAAAGTGAAGGTACATGACAGAATATGAAGAAAGAAAGACCTAAATGTCAGTCTTAGAAGCGTATGACTGCATCAAGCTGAAGGGCCCACCGTCACTTCTGGGTGAATGCAACTAGCTGAAGGGCCCACTGTCATTTCTGGGGGAAATGGGACTTGAGGTCTTCTATTATTTTAATTAAAGTAAAGTTTTATTGATAAAATAAAGTGTAAAGCCTTTGATGTACTCATGGACTTTTGCCCGTAGCTATATATGCAAAAGTGGACAAACTAGAAACCTCTCCATCCAGTATAGGTACGGTGACCATCCGTCCCGGGTTTCCCGGGACTGTCCCGTATTTCAATAGCCTGTCCCGGTTTTTTTTTAAAGAAACACGGGACATTCAAGTGTCCCGGGTTTCTTTATTTTTCCCGTATTTGTCCCGTATTTTCTAATTTTTTTGATTTAATATTTTTATATTTTATAAAACAAAATTTTTGATATACCTACTTAACTTATGTATGTATATGACAGTGTATAGTTAAAAATCCGTTTTACTCTAACTTTAAAGACTAACAAGAAATTCTTGTGTAAGAACGACGAACCGGATTTGGATTTGGTGTGATTAAAAAAGGTGCGAAACTGACAATTTTCAGTCCGTAATAAATGAAGCTACTATACCTTTTTCTTCGTTGCTTAAGCATAGTATGCTGCTGATGCGAAACGAAATTTTCCTGTGGTGTCCAAAAAGACAACGAAATGCTTACAAAAACACAGCGGACAAATTTTCATGGAGTGTTTTACAAATTGCAAAAAAATAAAACAAATTTTAACGACAAAATCAAACAAAAGACATGCTGTAATGAAAGTAACAACAAATTTAAGCACGAACAAACCTAAATGTAATTTTTCCGCACACAATTAATTAGTCCGGTAAATTAATTCTGTGCAAAAAGAGAGTGGAGAGTTGTCAAAACAATCTGGTATAATCATCAATTTCGCTGGTCGAACAGCGTACTGAAAAACGAAAAGCACAACGAAATTTTTCGTTTATGATTTCGTCATGCCATTTTTGTATGGGATTTTTCGTTTTACATCAGCAGCGTACTAGGCTATAGTAAGGAATAAGCTTCAAATATTTTCAACCCTTAATAAAATTATATAAGGGTGGTTTTGTGAATGGTTTTCAGTAAACCAAAAGAAATTTAAAGAAAATGTATTAATGTATTTAAATCAGTTGGATAGATCATTTAGAGCCATTTACTTCACTATTTCTTAACTTGAGGCAAACTCTCAAGTTGATCAACTTGAGAGTTGGCCTCAACTCGAGAGTTGAATCGCAAGTTTAAATTTCTTTTAATTCACAAATTGCTATCTCAAATCCCCATTTAAAATTCTAAAGTTGATCAACTGCCAGTTTGAAAAATATCCCTGGGATATTTGTAAAAAATAAAACAAAAACTGACATGTGCAAAATTAAATTCAAATTATTTGTCAATAAAATTGATATTTTGTGTGTCCTTTTTGGATTTATGTTTAATTGTAGATATTATGGGCAAATAATAGGTGATAAAATTATTAACTACGTATCTCAAACTACACAATCATAGACAAAAAAACGTGTAAATTATCACGCTCCTGACGGATTAAAAACGTAGGGGGACCCCTCTCAAAAAAAAATTTCATCCAAATAAGAGGTTAGGGTAACTGAATTTGAATGAGTGAATGCAGAGCTAGGTCGCGAACTGTCAGTCGTTGAACTGGATGATCTTTCCAACTTGCATTCGAAAAAGAATTGCAAAGATTCCGCTTGGCTGTTTTCCACAAAAGAAGTCAATTTGAAGAACATCATGATCAAATCGCAAACCCAATATTTTTAACAGCAGTTGCCAGACAAAAGTATGTAAATACAAAGTTTATATGTAGATAAGTTTAAGTTGTACCTTTTTATTCAATTAATGGAATTATAAAAAAACATAAAAGAAACTTCGTTTTTTTTCATTTTCGCAACGAATGCACTTGTCTTCTTTTGAGGTAGAAGAACTTAATGTATAATTTTACTAATAATAATAACATTAAGTTCTATATTTGTTTTATTTTTGTTATTCGATAACTGAAAAGATTGAACAAAAAAAAATTGTAATGTAAACTCTCAAGTTTTCTCGCCCAACTTCTACTATTTCCGGGAGTTGAGAAAATCTAAAGTTGATCAACTCTAGAGTTGGAAATCAAAAGTTGAAAACGTCAACTTTGAGTGAATAAAAACAAATTCACAAGTTGAAAATAAAAGTCCTCAAGTTATGTTATGGACTGGACATTTTTAGTTGGGTAATTCTTCGTAATGTACCTTCCTGGCCAGAAATAGAAGCGTGTTTGGTTATTGTGAACTAAAAGCGAAGTGACACAAGAATTAATGACTCTCAGTTGTTTGATAAAATTTACGCATTTCTCAGATAAAACATTGACTTTCCAAACCTTTTACAAACTGTCGTGCTCTGCTTCCACTGAAAAGGTTTTTTCAATAATAATCAATAATATGTACCAAGAATTTAAAACTTACTTAAAAGGGAACGATAAAATTGTAAAAGACATTTTTTCATATAATAGAGTGGTGACTTCTCAAAACAATCTGGTATAATCATCAATTCCGCTGGTCGAACGTATACCGTATACCGCAGAACGAAAAGCACAACGACATTTTTCATTTATGATTTCTTCAAGTCATATTTTTGGCATTTTTCGCTTCACATCAGCATCGTACTAGGCTTGTAAAATGTATGTAGATATGTATCAAAATAAAAACTAATGAAAAGACTACATTATATTTTTTTTTACGTTTTTAAACTTTTCACTTCTTGTCCCGGCTTTTGCTCTCAGAAATATGGTCACCGTAAGTATAGGGGATGTACAAAGCTTATGAAAAAAGGACTGCCGTATCTGAAGACTTACCAGAAGATATCTTCCAAGAAGCGAGGTGATGTTTAGGGTGCATTGCATGTATCTCAGCAAGTATTGGTGGAAGAAAGTCTGTCCCAAGACTGATACTTTCCAGCAAGGGCGTACGCAGGATTTTGATGAGGTGGGGGTGGGGGGGGGTAGTGTAAAATCGTTCAATACACAATTTAGATGAAATTTTTTAAGTATTTATTTTTTTCGTTAATACGAAACTGGAACAAAATTTTTAAGCATAAATAAATAAATAGGAAAATTAAAATAAATAACAATTAGTTAATTTAAATTCATTTTAAAATAAAATCTACTTTTAAGTACTCAATTAACTTCTGTATGTGACTTTTTTGTACCTATATGACATCTATTTTAATGAATGCGGGGGTCATTGATGTACATTTGTAAGATATCTGTTTAATTAATTTAATGATAAGCAGCGCCAGCGTAGGCCTTTAGCAAATCTTCAAGGACTTTTTTACGATTTCCATCTCATTTTCCTTTACCACTTTCCTGTGAACACTCAGCATACATAACCCTGTAAATTCAAACATTCAATAACCTATGTTTTGATAGTTTTTAGACGACTAAATTACCATTTAAACGATTTTCGACCATGGTTGAACGAAGCCAAGTTTTGACTATTCTTAACATACTAAACGTTCTTTCGACGGAGTTTGTTGTCGAAGGAAGCAGTATACAGAGCAAGTTTTGTTGTGCGTTGTGAGGTAAAAGTCATCTGCTTCTTGAAGGACATCTAACATGTCTAGTTTTTGGAGTTCTAATATTGATATTTTTTTGTTACTCCAATAATTATGCCACAATTCGGCCTGTCCAATAAATCTTTGGAAATTGTAGAACTCGGAAAAACTCTTTGATTTTTCTTTAAAATAATGTATGCATATTCGCTGGATGAAACACAAATAACGAATATGCTGGTAAGTTTTCGTCTGGGAATTTACGTTCAAGTGCTGCAATTGAGAATCTAATTAACGTACCTGGAGCGATTTCTTCGAAAATTTATCTGCATTTGACGAAAGATGATTGGAGCGATATGTCTGGCGGTTTACTGTCCGAGGTTTTAGAAGTTCTACTGCGATTTCTTCTGAAATAGTTTTCGAATCAGCCATAAGTCCATCTATTCCTGAGTCTACATTTACTCTATGATCTTTTGCAAGTGCTTTAATTTGTTGCACATGTTTCGCGGGAATACGAGGAGGTCTAACTTTTTTGATTGGAGAATATTTACAACTGGCTCGAGATAAGCTGAGTATTTTGCTATTAGGACAAGACACATCGCAATGCTTTTATATTTCCCAGACCATAGCGAGTTTCACAAAATCCAGGTTGGGACAAACGCTCGCTCCTTGTAAGGGAATTGCTATAAAAGTGAATGAGATATTTGATCGTTGCTATCGTGTTTCGAATTTCTGGAACATCATTCAAGTCATTAACCACGGAATTCAGCTTATGGCTTGCACAATGGAAGTACAGAGCATAAGGGTATTTTTATTTTTTCAAAATTGCCTGCACGCCATTTTCTTTGCCCGACATTGTTGAAGAGCCATTATAGCCTTGCCCATTGAGTTTCTTTTGATGAAGCCCTGCATCTTCAATAAATCTGCCTGAGGTCCCTTGTTTTTTAAACATTAAACTTTACCTAGATACTCTACTTATTTTTAAAGATTTTAATTCATTCCAAAAAGCTTTAAGTCCTTATATTTTTATTTTTTTTACTTTGAAATCATTTCATTTAACCAAGAAATTAATTTTTGTTTGGCAATATTTATTATTAAATATAGGTACCTACATTATGTGCATACCTATGTATGCATATTGCTCTCATGCATTGATAAAAATAAAAGGACTTAAATAAAAGATCGATATTTTTGTTCAAACTAGTTTACAAATTTAGGGGAAAACTGCACCCCCTGCCCCTCCTCCTGCGTACGCCCTTGTAACTAACTTCTAAGTTAGCTTCAATATTTTTTGGAACAGTGAAAATGATCTAGTTGTTCACTTAAAACTTATTCTTCCTTAAATGGAAAACGATGGCTTAAGTTCCAGCACAATTTTCCCGAAAGTCTAAACTAAAAGTTTTTGATTTAAGCTCAACTGAGGCGATACCTTCAAAAGTCTCCTGATCTTTCAAAGAATTTATCTGCTTAAATAGCAAATATAAATTTAAAGCGAATTGAGGTTATTTTTGTTATAAAATTCTTCATGATATAAGCTGGGAGATATAAGAAGCAGTGATGAGGATGGTAATATTGGAAAATATTTAACATTCCGCGGGGTAATATAATTTCTCGGTGAAAAACACAGCTAGAAGAGTTTAGGTTCAGCTATATCGTGTGTGATTTTATATTCCGATTTTTTTTTAGCATAGTGCATCAACCAAACCCACCGCACCTCCCCTCACACACCATCGTTTGCGTTGATAATATCTTCATTTCCACGATGTCTACCTAACGGAACGGTATGTCGTATTCTTTATGAACTGGGAGTCTCAGTCTGATGTATAAGGTGTACTGTACGCATCACCCCATTCAGAATTTATTCCTAACACGCAAAACAAGAAAAATAAAGATGAGATCCTGAGATTTTCACATCTGTGCTACTGCTCCTCCTTGAGGAACACACTCCATTTCTCATTCTCTGTATTTGTTTTGCAATGTTCATTTTTTTATTTAGCTCTTCGCGTACAAAAAGGTGTTAAGGGTTATGAGTCTGTTCAGTGAACTTAGAAATTACACAAAAGAACAAAAAAATAATATAACATTTCCAGGAACGAAAAAAAAAAAATTGCAAATAAAAGATACAAATGAGCCAATATAAGAAAAAGGAAAAAACCTGCTCCTTTCTGAATAAAGAAAAGAAATGGAAACCCATTAACAGATATATTTTTATTTCATTTTTTTTTTTGTTTTCTTTTTTTTTAGAATTTTCATTTTTTTTTTTCTATTATTTAATTTTTTTTTATTAAAAAGTTTGCTTCATTATAATTTTTCAGTTTCACAATGAAATGATACGGATTGATGTTCATTTTATTTTTTTTTTTTTTTTTCTGAAAAAAATTGATTTTTTTTGTACGTTCCTTCTGTGAAAAAAGGTAAAGGAAAACGTGCGTTTCGTTGAAGTGAAAGATACAAAAAAAAAAACAAAAATGGATGATAGAAATTAAGTTGTACAAGTTCATTTGTTCGTTGATTACTTTTCTGCCTCAATAGATAGCAGCCGAGCAGTTATAGAGACTTATGTTTATATTATAAAGGTTATAGGTATCGGAATCGAAGAAGACTGAGTTTTTTGTGTGTTAAGTGTGCTTAATTTTTTCTGAATGAATATTCAAAGAAATTTATATAAAGTTCTAATTTATTATTGAACTTCTTAGTAAGTTTGTTATTTTTTTTTTGTTTGTTCTTTTTCTTTTTCATTCAATTGTTTGAGTTTTATGATCACTGTCAGAGATGGGAAGAAGTTTTTAATTGGAACCAAGAGAAATTAAAGTCGTTAATTGGTGTTGTAGATATCTTATGAAAATTTGAACTTGAAAATTTGGAATTGAAAAATGCTCTTAAAGTCTTATATAGTTAATTATATTTTTTAAAGAAAATACATAGCAACATGCATGCTTTAAGTATTGGTAATTTGCTATCAGGAGTATGCTTAAAAGTAAGGTGATGCCGATTCCCACTTATAAACCACTAGAGACAATTTCCTGAATTATTAGGGCTAGAGAGGTTAGACCTTACCTAGAGAAATAAGCTTCCGATGTTATAAAGCCAACCCTGCTGGGGAAAACAGGAACAAATTTCAACAA
The DNA here is from genome assembly GCA_949320155.1 of Melangyna quadrimaculata. Lineage (NCBI taxonomy): Eukaryota > Metazoa > Arthropoda > Insecta > Diptera > Syrphidae > Melangyna > Melangyna quadrimaculata. The sequence continues at coordinate 148,168,656 of OX439485.1, read as the reverse complement.
GCTAGAAAGACCTGTGGAAAGGCTCGTGGAGAACCAGGGCATAGGTACTAACAACTCGCAACCATTCATGTAGGCGCGTGTCGACAGGAATAGAAGGGACCTACAATTGTATGCCGAATCCGAACGGGTAGAGAGAAGCACTAATTCATGACAATTGATATTCTTGGAGGATTTGTCGATTCCTCGCAAGAGGCAGTGCACGTACACAAATCCGATGGCCGGATAGTATTCCTGCGAATGCTCTGAAGTGGTGTTTTTCATCGCTGGAAAAACCATACTGCGTAAGCTTTTACATCTTTCCTATACTTTACTGGTCTCTTTCCGAGTGGATGGAAAACAGCATTTGTCAAGCCTGTCCCAAAAAAATTGTATTCTCTTCTCCCTCTAACTATCGACTAATTGCACTTACATCCCTTCTTCCCAAGGTCATGGAAACGCTGATTAATTTCCAGCTCAAGAATTATCTTGCAGAACTAAAGCTTCTTAATGACCGGCAGTACGGCTTTCGTAGCAATAGGTACACTGGTGATCTGATGCTATATCTCACCAAACAGTAGAACAAATCTTTACATAGTTTTGGAGAAAGTAAGATTATTGCACTTGATATTTCAAAAGCTGTTGATAGAGTTTGGCATCAAGTTCTGTTATCGAAAATGGCCGCATTTGGTATCGATGAATCTCTTCTTCGTTGGATAAGTAATTACCTTTCGGACCGCTCAATACAAGTTGTATTGGACGGTTTCAAGTCTGAGTTCCACAAAATAAATGCTGGTGTGCCCCAGGGCTCCGTTTTGTCTCCGACTCTCTTCCTTATTTTTATAAATGATCTTTTGTCTGAAACTTCTAATCCATTCAACTGTTTCACTGACGACAGTAACCTTAGCTTCTCATACTTGTTTACAGATTCACATCCATATCCTCCGGATGTGGAACTTGAACGGCAGCATATGATAAGCTCATTAAATTCTGATCTCGACAGTATTGTCCAATGGGAAAACAAAAACCGCGTGGAATTTAATGCTTCAAAAATTTAATGCTGTCTCTTGTCCGTAAAGCGAAACCTACCCGAAATGCCGCTATCCATGGACGGCATTTGCATCGAGGAAACCGATCAGATGTCAGTTCTGTGTGGAATGACCACGTCCCCAAAAACGCTGCTAATGTTTAGGTTTTTTCCGTAAATGTAAGACATTTTTCTCTCCTTCTGATCTGCCTTTGATCTACAAAGCCTTTATTCGTCCAAAACTCGAGTACAATTCCCATATATGGGCAGGTGCACCAACAACCCACTTGAGTCTGTTGAACATAGTACAAAAGAGAAAAATGATAGGTGAAAGATCTATTTAACGGACACAATAACATCTCTCTAACACCACCGTAATGTTTCATGATTTTCTCTATTTTACCGCTATTTTTATAAAAAAGTGTTCTAGTGCAATAGCCAGTTCCCAGTTGCATTCCTCCCCTTAAACAATTCAACCGTAATACTCGCGCTTCTAGGAATGCCTATCAGTTTACCCTAGAGCCCAACTTCAGATGTATTGCTAAGTACAGATATTCTTTTTTCATGCGCACTACACGAATGTGGAATGCTTTAGCTGGTGCAATTTACCCCTCTCATTTTTATATGCAAGCATTCAAAAACAAAGTGCATCGGTATCTCTTTCTAAATCCTCTCCTACTTACCAAGCTCCTGCTGTGTTAAAAACATATAAAGGGTAGTCATAACGCCCCTTGTGATTTTCCTGTTTAAATATTTTTATACAATTTTGTAAACAACCCATTACGATAGAATATCTAATTTCCTACAAAAAAGTTGTTTAAGCTAAATTCCCAAATTAGGCTTGGTTTTCGAGTTACCTAGCTAGCTGGCAATGCGAGACTGAGACTTTTCTCGTCTCGTGGCCAGCCCTAATTGCAAGTCTTGCCGTTCCCACGCAAAAAAAAAACAATCTAGTTTTCGACAAGGCACTAAAAAGTTTAACATAGATTTTAGCAAGGGGCTAGTAAGGGTTAGCAAATGCTTGGCTATTATAAACCCTTTTTCCTCGTCAGGCAAGAAATACTGAAAAAAAAGTTGGCTTAAGTGGTATCCCGTGATCTTCTGCTTGTCTGTTCCAATGTGCTACCCTCTGGGCTAACTCGCTGTATAAAATTTCAATGTCGAAAGTGAATAAGTTCCATACTCACATCATATTTCATAAGAAACACATTATACAGAACAGCATTGGATTTTATGTACTTGCTTTTTGGTAGAACAACTTAGAACAGGTTTTTACACATGTCTCACACCCATACTAAGAAATATGAAAAAGAAGACAAAGCAAAAAGAGAAAAAGGTGTCGTATGATACTGAAATTGCACGGTGTTTATAAGATTTTTGTTGTTGGTATACAAGAGATATTCCTGATGGGGTACCGAAACATGTCCAACTAGTTTTTACTAGGAAGGGCCTCACGAGTGTTTAAAAAGTTTCCCTCGCCTAAATTTTTGATACTGAAATCCAGCTTCTTTTTCAAGATTTTCGCTACTAAAAACTTACTAGGGCCTTGCCCAAATTAGACAGAAACTTTGAAAGAAACTTGATGCCAATAAAACTATATTTAACTACTTCTCGCTCACATACAGTACTTGCAATTTCTCCCCGAAAAACTCGAATGAAATATCAGGGTTTATAAAGTACGAACCTATGTTGTATTTTTTAAAGAAAAACAGCCCAACAATTTTCCGAACATGTTATCTACATAAATTTACTTATGACTCTTGTTAAAATTCAATCATTAGGAAAAATTCAATTTCCCTAAATACAGAATTCTTACCTAAATCTCATTTATATACAATAAAATCAAACTTCTACCTCTCAACTTATATACATACCTATCCTACGTTTCTAGTTAGTCTTGTCAGCCACTCAATTCTACGATAGGTAAGTCGTAAGTACCTTCCCACATTCTCAACGCAAAATTCTAATTTACAATGCACAATAAAACAATAAAAACAAATTAAAATCAATTAAGATTCATTCCACAGAAAAAAAAAATCATTACCAACCTTCCAAGAACTCCATATACCCCTACCTCTACGAGATTGAAAAGAGGACTCTTAAAAAGCGATAGCAACAAAATAAAAAAGTTGCAAAAAAAAAATAACTACAGAGACCCATTAACTTTCAATCCATTTAAGAGAAAATAGAATGAAACTTTTCACATTCAAATCTCAACTGTAATCAAAACGAAAACGTTTGGGCATTAACGTTGATTTTATAGTACCCCATTTGCACCCCATCCCTTTCGAATAAAACTAAAGAGCCACACAGCAAAAAAAAAAAACAAAAATAAGCAACAGAAGAACAAACAAAACAAGACGAATACAAGAAATAGCAAAAAAAAAACTAAACAAAAAACAACTTTTCAAGGACAAATCAGTTAAAATCAAAAGGTTCTGTTTGTTTTTTTTTTTTTTGTTTTTTGTTTTTACTTTTCGCCATTGCGTGAAAACTTTAAATAGAAACAACTGTTAGTTAAAACCATCAAAAGTCCACAATCCCTGCTTCCATCAGGATATTCTAAGACTAACAAAAGACAAACAAAATATAGGTTTGCCTGGGTATAGGTATAATAACGATAAGGTTGAAGTTTTCGCGAAATCTCTGCTTTTCGTCGTTTATTTAATTTTTTGTTAACTATAGTTTCCTGCAGTAGAAAATATAAATTTAGGTCCTTGTTATGTATATTTATATAGTCAGTGAAATTCCCATTAGATCCCGGTTTTTCTTCTTCCTTTTTGTCTCGTCTCTCTCTCTCTCTTTTCCTGTTTCTTATTCTATAAATGTTTCATAAGGATTTTCATTTCTTCCACTCCTATTGATTTCTTCCCTCTAAGTGATTTACAATAATTTAAAGTCCAAACAAAAACAAAAGGACGAAAACGACAACGACAAATTCTTCCAAAACTTACAAAAAAAAAATAACCAAAAGCAGTGGAAAGATAAAAAACAAACTTGAAATTAAATTAATTCCATTCAGGCAGTCAATTGTGTGATGTGCTTTCTCTCTATCTCCGCTTTTTTTGTCTCTTTGACTATCAAAATGAAACACTGTAAGGGACCAATACCCCCCTCCCCCACCGAAAACAGGGGACGAACAAACGAACAGTTTAATGAGCAGACAAAATGATGGCCTAAAAATCAATGAACTTTTAACGAACATTGAACCTAATTGGATGAAGATATTTAGAGATGGTGGATGGAAGGGGAGGGGGGGAGTATTTTATTTTTTTTTTACTTTTTGAATGAAATGAATTTTGCTTTTAAGAAAAACTCAGCCTGACAGTGTTGTCGTTAAACTTTGAGAATTTTTTTTTTCTAGAAGGAATTAAGATGTGAATTAAGAAGAAAAGAAAAATTTGTCGCATTCTTTGTTCTTATTTTTGAATACGCAATGGAGAGGACATGGACAAAGGGCAATAAAGCAGGATTCAGAAAAAAAATTCAGGTGGGCTAAATTTCGAATACACCTGTGTTCGAATACCTTGTGTTGCATTTCTATTAGGGCTTTGGCCGGGTAGTACCCGCCAAAACTGTGCAGCCATGTATCCGTATATTGGGGTATGTATTTGGGTACCCGTTTGGTACTTGAAAAGTATCGGGTACCCGAGTAACCGTATGGTATTGGGTATCCCGCTATCAGGTAAATACCGGGGAATATTGATATCCGGCTTCCCGGGCAAAACGGGTGCACGAGTTGTTTCCTGAGTATCCTATCAACAGGTATAATTTCCATGCTCTAAGGTCCAGTTTTTTTTTTTTGTAGTAGCTCGTAGCGTAATGGTAAGTGCGTTCGACTGTCACGCTGGAGGTCTGGGTTCACTTCCCAGCCTCGTCCACCTAAAAAAGTTTTTTTCAGGGCTACTGCCTGTCCTGTACCTGTCACGAATAAGTGCTTCTCGTCTAGCCGTTCGGATTCGGCATAAAATTGTAGGTCCCTTCCATTCCTGTCGACAGGCGCGAGGAATGGTTGCGAGGCCCTGGTTCTTCACGAGCAGTTGTGCCACCCAATTTATTTATTTTTTATAGGTTCAGTTTTTTAGTGCGGGGTTAAACTTAAACCCGAATTAACTCACCAAATTTGGTCGCTGCCATCTTGAAGATATTAAAACCCTCCTTTGGATATTGAATATGTCATGTCATTGGGAAAGAAATTTGTTGGACATTAACTTGCGCTTGTAGTGTTTCCGAGGTAGAGGTAGAAAAATAATTTCGATAGATATTTTAAATAGAAGAGAACAGCATTTATCCAGAAAAATCTATGAACTGAAATATGAGCTTTCAAAAGCATCGAAAACGGGAAAGTAGACGTTTAAAGGTTTGACAATTTTTAGACCAAAAGAAATATGTATAATATGAGGAACCTTTAATTTATCCACTTTTACCCACATAATAAATTTTTGTATAACAAGATCATCATCCCTTGATTGCTGCAAACTTGGCAAAGTTTTTCGTGTGCCCAAAAATCCCCGGCCTTTATGTTGTGCTGACTTCCGACCCATTATCATCTTAACCTGCCTTTCAAAAGTCTTTGAAAAAGTCTTAGCGGAGCAAATATCGAACCACATTTGCCACCATAACTTATTCTCATCAGTACAACGGGCTTACAGCCTTATCATAGCTGTTCTACAGCAATGGTTAAGGTAATTGTTGATATTAGAACTCCGTATGATCTGGATAAATTGACTATAATATGTCTGCTTGATTTTCCAAGGCCTTTGACAGAGTTATCCACAACATTTTGTATATTAAGCTGAATTTGTACTTCGGCTTCAGTAGAAGATCGGTACGCTTAATTAAAAACTACTCAGTAAACCGAAGTCAGAGGGTAAAAGTTGGTGAAAACTTTTCTGATTCAATAACTCTGCTTGCTGGTGTTCCGCAAGGCTCAATTTTAGGCCCTATGCCATTTTGCATGTTCATTAATGACCTCCCGAAAGTTTGCATAGTGTCACTTTACATCTTTATGCGGATTATGTTCAACTGTATCCACCTTTTCCGACCATTTAATTTGCTGGAGGACCGTATTTGCAGAGTTAATGAAGATCTTTCAGAAATCTACAATTGGTCCTTGTTAATGCTTAATCCGACCAAATCACAGATCTTTTGCTATCTCTAAAAAGAATTTTCGATGTTACTAACCTATCACCTGTCTTCTTGTCATGTTTTAAACTTAAATTTGTTGTGTCTGTCACTAGGCTTCAAAATAAATCGGACCCTCGCAGCTTATGATCATGTAAATCTCTCCATCGACCGAATTTATGTTTATGGTGGTCTCCGTAAGTTAAAGCAAAAAAAAATGAATTTTTCTTCCATACAAAATTGACTGCTCTTGTCCAAATTTAGAGTTTTTCTTAAGGAATGATTAAGGTATCAGAATGAAGCTCTACCAGAATACAGCTTTGTAAAAAAATAGCTGTACCTGCCATGCAGCGTAATGGTTAGTGCGTTGGACAGTGACGCTGGAGGTCAGCCTCGTCCATCTAAAAACAAAAAAAAGAAGCTTTTTCAGGGCTACTGCCTCTTGCGAGGAATCGACAAATCCTCTAAGAGTATCAATTGTCATGAATAAGATTCGGCATAAAATTGTAGGTCCCTTTCATTCCTGTCTACACGCGCCTACAGGAATGGTTGCGAATTGTCATCCATTTTGACCAATTTTCTTGCAAGACGTTCTTACAATTTATACATACAAATTTATTAATTTTCTTATTTTTAAAAAACTCAATATCTTGAAAACGAGTTTATGATTTTTTTTTTAATTTTGATTAAATTTGATTCTTTGATTCTTTTCAAAGATATAAAACACAGTTAGAAAAATAAAAATATGCACCTTTAAATATGGATTTATTATGAAAATATGCATAGAAAATGAAAATATTCAAAATATGAGCTAACGATTGCTTACCTATTTAACCTGTTTATAAAGCACCGGTTTGTATCCTAATATAATAGCAAACAAAAATGAACATTCTTAAAATTTTGCAAAGCAACGGGAGCACCGGTCGGCTAGTATTATAAATTGTATTGCTCATTCATTTCAAAAATGATTAGGGCTGTCTTTTCAATAAAATCAACAATACGAATTTTATTCGCGAAAAAGGAGCACAACTTTAATTTAACATAAAGTAGCAACCCTATATCAAGAGGTTAATGGTCGAAAATTCAGATTTCTATGTTATCTTACCAAACGAACCCAAACGAAAATCTATCTTAAACCTAAATAAACTGCTCTTAACTGCGAGAAATTCCAGCTGACTTTTCTGATAAGTTATTTTTCTGAACGTGATGCGTTTTGTAAGTTTTAATAAAAATACTTTTTTATTTTGTCAGGAAATTTCGATTATCACGCATAGTTTTCGAAAAAAAATTCTTTAAATTTTAACATTTATGGGACTTACATCAAGTCGTTTTTTTTTTTTAATTAAAAAGAAGTCCTATATTTACCAGCTTAATTTTGTCATCATCGTATTCGTCTTTTTACTTTGAAAATAAAATGTTATGATATTCTCTCTAAAATATCCATCCATGTTCTCCTTGGCCTTGCTTCGCTCATCTCGTATCTTTATGGATGCATCATATAAGGACATGTTGCCAATACCTAATGAGCACATGTCCTCGAAGGAGTAAGAAATTTTTCAAAAATAAAAAAACTTCCTCAAACCAAACCAACAAACTATATAAAACTTGACGTCGAAGAAAAGACTTTTCATCTTGATGAATTTTCCATATATCGTAAGAGTAGCTAGAATTATTGCACATTGTACAATGTAGAATGCGTCATCTTATACTCGTACTTAGTCATAAGCTCAAGATGAAGAGAAGTGCACTCGTGTCCTGTTAGCTTTAGAAATCGATATTATAAATTTTTGTAGGTAAGTATGTAGATTTTCTTTACTCCAGATGACGTCCTAGATGGTATAATGGTATATCTAGCATCATAAAGAAGAAACAAAACTTAAACTTCCCTGGAGCCACACACATCAAATAAAAGGCGATAGAATGTATCCTAAGGCACTATACCAACCCCCAAAAACCTCCCTTCCCCTGCCAAAAGGGTTTTTTTGAAATTCAAAATATGCATATGCAATAGATGGCAAGAGTATTGAATTGAAATACTTTTTCTGTTTCGTCCTTCTCAACCACAGAGATAGTTTTTGATCCTTTAAATTTGTTTTTGAGAGGACGAAAAGAATTTCACATTGTATTCGATAGGGACACAGCGAAACTCGATAAATAATTTTTTGGTTTCGAGTTGTTTCTTTGCTGTTTTCTTTTTTTTGGTTTTATTTTTGGTCTATGTGCTTTTCTGAGGGAATACGGTACACTACACTGTGTCGTCCTGTTGAGGGATTTGTATCTTCTTCTTTTTTTTTTTTTGTGAGTAAGTACGGTGCGGGTTTGCCAAAAAGTTTTTAGGTTTTAGGATGTTTGGAAATTGATTTTTTGTGTGTATATTTTGGGAAAGAAGAAACTAACTATCTCTATCTCTGCAGAAGGACGACACATATACACACAACCAACCCAGTGAAAAAGTTCAATATGATGGGAGAAGATACACAATTTGAAAGTTTATATTGGTGGTTCAGCTTGGGCGGGTGCTGTGGACAGAGAGAGACATGTCCTTGGATAGTTTTTGGTGTTTTTTTTTTTGTATTTGTATATATTATACCTCTATATACGTTGTGCATATTTTAAGGATTTTTATATGTGTTTTGATTTTTTTTTCTTATATAAACTCAGTCCCTTTAGCCCCGAATAAGTTGGCTAGTGAGTGGACAGAACATGTCGTTATCTTGTTACCTATGAATACACTTTACCTGGGAAACATTTGTTTTAGATTTATCTTACGAGTTGTTGTTCGTTTAAGTGTTTATTTGTGGTAAAACTTACTGTATACTGGATTATTTTTTTGAAAGTTTTATTATTTTATTTATTTTGTTAAAAATGAAGTTTACCCACCTAAGTTAGTCTGGTGGATTTGTTGGGGAATGCTTTGGATTTTGATTTTTTTGTGGAATAGACACAGTTTATTGGAGAGATTAGCTTTGTTGTTTTTTTATTTAACAACTGTGCACTTAAGGTGCTTTAACTATTTTTATAATGATTAATAAAGTTGGAGGGTTAGGAAAATGGTATAATTTAATGGAAGATACACATTAGGGTGGTCATTATAATGCTTTCTTTTGTTTTGTTTGATATTCATGTTTGGTTGGGCCTAAATAAGTATTTTTCATTTATTCAGGGCTTGATTTTTATCCTGTACTAGCTGACCCAGCGAACTTGGTTCCGCCAAAATTATTAATGTAATAAAAATAATAATTCCGAGCCTGGCACAATCTGCTTGATGTATCAACTTAATTCGGTCAATTCAAATTCTGTATTCGAAAAAATGCAATGGAAATAACTTAATTATAATGCTAGGTTTCCACTTGTCGTTAAAAAGACGCAAATTGACAAACTTTCCAAGACAGGGTGAGTTATAGTTGCTCGCTACTACTACTTTCTTTGCTTTTTGTGTTGGTAAAAGCCACCCTGTCCTGGAAAGTTTGCCAATTTGCGTCTTTTCAATGACATGTTTGAATCAAACCGCAGTGATTGACGTGTCAGCCTGCTTTTTAACTGAAGTGCTTTATGGTAAACAAAGTTTTTTCGTTCTATTCTCAACCGGGTACTCGTACAAAGCGGGATGTTTACCGACACGTGAGCACGCCACATACAATTGACCACGGGAGGATCATGGGAATTCAATATTAATGCAACAAACATCCCGCAATTGTCCTTGTGACTCATTAGTTCTCATACCGAAAACGAGGCGCTTAAATACAAATGGCAGATCCCTCAAATGGCCAAAATTCGTGATATAGTTTGTGGCTTCGTTTTCATCTATCAAGGATTCGATTGCAATTTAATTTCTTTACATATCCCCATAAGGCCGATGCCTTCGGGCAAGTGTTCAATTCATCTGTCGGATCTTATGTTGAAATGACAGGCAGCCTATGAAGAAAATAACCTGAAAGCATAATTATTGCGCCACTGAAACGTCGTTCATCATTTCGTATATCTTTAAACACGCTATTCAGGGTTTCCCATGCACGTTTGTCAGCCATTGGTCACTTTTTGTAGGTGGTAATGTTACATTGTTGCAATAATTACGCCATCGCATCTTTGAAATGTTGCATGTAGGTTCTTCATCCACTTGCAGATTCAATGTCAATTTGATTGCAGAATAGTCCAACCCCCTTCTTACAACGTAGAATCAATCCCCTTAGTGGCCAGTACCAAAGGAATCTCAGATCTCGTACAAATCGTAGTCAAAATCAGTGAAATCAGAAGAAAAAATTCCATTTCCACTGAAAGCATCAAGAAAGAAAATGCCACAATTTCCATTATCAAATGCTTGCATCAATTCATTTTGAACACCTTGACTCAATACGACTCGATCAAGTCCATTTCTCGGTCGAGTAGATACTTGCTGTCACTTTGATGTCACTTTGACATCTGTCACTTTGACATCTGTCACTTTGACATCTGTCACTTTGACATCTGTCATTTTGACAATTGTCACTTTGACATTCGTCACTTTGACATCTGTCACTATGACATCTATCACATTGACACCTGTCACTTTTAAATCTGTGACTTTAACATCTGTCACTTTGACACCTATAACTTTGAAATCTCTCACTTTGACACCTGTCACTTTGACATCTGTCACTTTGTCATCTGTCTTTTGACATCTGTCACTTTGACATCTGTCACTTTCACATGTCACTTTGACCTGTCACTTTGACACCTGCTACTTTCACATACACTTCTACATCTGTAACTTTGACACCTGTCACTTTGACATCTTTCACTTTGTCATCTGTCACTTTGACATCTGTCACTTTGTCATCTGTCGCTTTGGCATCTGACTATCCATCCATCAAAACCAAAATCGTTAAATTCGAACGATTCATTTTCGAGTTATCCTGCTGAAAAACGAAATGTGCGCATACAGCGCCATCTGTTGAGAATTTTAAGCATTTTTTTTCTCCGTAACCATAGCTACAAACAAACCCCCAGAAGGATGTATCCAATTTGGCCCAGCCGTTTTCAAGTTTTAAGCAGCCGCACAAACCGCGATCCATTTTTATATATGAAAAAAACGGCTACATGAAATTTGGTCCAATCAAAAATGGCCCCAAATTTGGGGCTTTTTTTCATAATTAAAAATGGCCCCATTTTCAAAATTTAAAAATGGCCCAAACTTATGAAAAATGGCCCAAACACAAAATGAAACAATGCCCCAAAATTAAAATAAGAAGCAAAAACAACAAAAAAAAATTACAATCGTACAAAAAATGTTTTGCGTTAAAAGTACCTTGCCTGGCCCGCTTTGCGGGTTCAAGGATTTTAACTCCTTTTTTGGGTCCTCTGTCCGCTCACGCGACTCCGTCGTTCCGCTAAGGGTAGGCTCAGTCACCTAGCAGGCGCCTATGTTGTCAGTCGGTCTGTTATCAAAGTTTTTGTTGTAAAAGTATTTTGGCCTAAGAATAAAAGTTTGGGGCCATTTTTCATAATGAAATTTTACCCCAAAAATTAAAAATGAAAAAAGGCCCCAAAACAATGAAAAACTTATCAAGACTTGAAAATCAAGACGTGAAAATGATGGTGGACGATATGGTAGTTGGCAATGAGCAAAGCAGACAATTTTGCTTTTTTTCGGATATTATATCAAGTTTATCTAGGTACTCAATTTAAGTGAGATAAAATATGGCTGCTATGATGAATCGAATCTTTTTCATCCAGGCAACTGGACAAACTCAATGAAGTTTCCTTTAAGATTTTCACCAAATAAAACGTTAAATATAAAATGTATAGACTGTTTTATAATGTTTATGTTATTATGTCATTTAAAACAGTCTGATCTGTTGAAGGATTAAATTTACTATCAAAATACAGTCCTGATAAAGACACATAAAGACAGAAAGTATACTCCTCCTTCCCATAAAAAAAAGTACCATAATTAACATAATTTTGAAAAGACTATATAACTTTTGCTGAGCAAATTTTATCAACATTTATTTACTATACCATAAACCTTTTCATAGCCTTAATTTTTTAAGGATTTAAAATTTAAAGTTCCTCTTAAACTTAAATTCCTTTAAAATGTTTACATCGACAAAAAATAAGTTATATAGGTATAGGACCCTTGTCCTGCCTGCCTTGCATTGCATAGAATTTTTTGCACACAGCCATCATCAGCACCGCAACACGTTTCAGGAAGTTTCTGCTTCGTTGGTCCTTATATTTTTATTTCTGGTAGTTGGTCTGTGTAGTAGCTGTGTAAAGTAGCTGTACCCCCTTGTCGACCTTAATAACTACTGGTTGGCCATTATATTTAAGTATTGCATGTCGTCGTCAAAAAGCTAATTAAGTACTTAAGCAAAAAACAAGAACAACAAACACATACACATTAAAAAATACTTTCATTATCCGAAATAGACCGAGAACAAGTGGATCGAATATTAAGCCAGGACATTAAGAAGCTAATAAAAATAAAACTCCTTATATTTCTTTCTTTAAAGGAAAAGTGAGAGCTACGAGTCGAGGTATAGGTATAGTTTAAGGACCAAGAAACGAAAAAAAAACACCATTTGGCACTCCTTTCCAAGGTACAGCAATCAACAGGAGGAAAGCAGATATTAGTTTCACTTCATGCGAATTAGCAACAAAAATAAAAATAAGCAAGGAGAACAAAATTTAAAAGTTTTGCATTTTACACTGAAAATGGCCAAGACCAATATTCTGGCGGGGAGGGGCTAGTATAGTTGATGCACATAAGGGTCGCACCATCATACATATTTTCTTGTCCGTCATGTCAAAAGTCGGAGAGTGGTGAATTTTGTTCTCATTCTTGCGTGGTTAATATTCACAACACGCAATTTTATATTTTCCCGTTTTTTTTTTTTTGTTATTGTTTTATTTTTATAGGTGCCTAAGCTTTTCCACTATAAGAGTTTTACGAGTGTGGAAATTAGAAATTGCAAGCAATTCGTAGAAGCAGTTTTGTTTAACGACTCAGTGCTGTGTTGTATAGGATTAGAATCCTTTCAATTTTTTATTTTTGCTGAAAATTGAAGAAAATTAATTTTTATTGCGTACGCGGATGAAAAAGGATTATTATCGAGGCTATGTGACGAGACGTTGTGTAGGTAGGTTAGGTAAACAAAGTGTATAACCCTATAATACATACGAAAAACATTGTTAGCGTAAAAGAATTTGCCAGGATATGAAAGTCCTATGTAGTGAAGCAATTTAATGGAAGAATACTTAAGTCTACTGTTCGCTACCATTTTATTAAATACTTTTAACTGTGATTAAATGGGGTGAGCTATTTGAATTTTCGTAGAAAAAAAGGTAAGCCTTGTTTAATGGTTAAAATGCAGGTAACTGTAACAATTAGTTTTCATCGTCAGCGACTGTTTTTATTATACCTGCTGCTTCAACGCAAACATTAAATTCACGATACATACAAACTCATGCAAAATTAAATATTTATAGTGGCCACATCACATTATTGTACCAATGATGGCAGTATAAAGGCGCTATCATGGAACGCAGCTATACATAACATGTTGATTTGGCTGAATCCAATAATGCACTCTACTATGCGTAAGAAATTTAGAAAAATTATTTTTACTTGGTCTGTTTTAATTTAATCTAACACAACAATGACGGAGATATAAGTCAACAAATTTGTTTTGACGTCCGTCGGTCTTAGCGTACCAACACATCGTAATAGAGCCAGAGCCCAAACGGAAGAACCGATATGCTTCAAATTTTATTTTCTATGAATGAAATTTGATTTTAAGGCCGTGTATCAATTGCGTTAAAATTCAGTTTAACTTGATCCGTTCTTATAGGGGTGAATAAAATTGAAGGGGGTTTTGCTGTGTCAATTGCATTTTGAAAATTAAAATGTTCAGATACCTTGATTTGTTGTTGCAATAGGAAGAAAGGAATTACAACACAAATCTATCCACATCACTTTGGTTACGATCTTGAACGTGGAAATTGCATTTTGGCAGTGGCAGTCATGGACCTAGTATACCTGGACTGCTAGTCGATCGTCATTCCAGTACAAAAGTTGCATTTAAGATAGTTTTACCGATTAAAAGCGACAACAGTGCCTATTGTGCCGCGCCGATGAGAGTGCTAACGGTGAATGTTTCTCCACCGCGCCGAATGTTTGGCGTTGGTTAAGAAGAGCCTTAAGCGGGTAATTTATTACAAATTATCAGATCTGTTTGACAAACCTGTTCCACGTCAAAAATCAGACAGTACCAACAAATTTGTGAACAAAGAACGTGTTTGTCAAACAGAGAGTACTTATTATCAAACGTGAACAGATTTGTTATACAGGTTTGATAATGTTTACCCAACTTAACACATTATCAAACCTGTTTGACAAACGTGTTCACGTTTGATAGTGTGTACCTACCGTTTTTGATACTGTTGATTGTTTGACATCAAACAGGTTTGATAATGTGTACCCCGCTTTAATCCATGATTATTGAAACTGGGAAATCGTCGAGTGTGTTTATTGTTGATCAAACTGTTTTCAAACAATCCAAAGTATGAGTTCCTAATCATGGATATCGCTAATAAGCCAATTTCGGTTGATAAGCGTTAGTTAATTAGAGCGTATGAAAGCCACATACTAAATGTAACCCACTGTGAACAAACTGGCACTAAATCGTCTTCAAATTGCCGCTAGTCTATCGATTCTTTTTTTTTTAATAAATGGAACCATCGTGATGTTGGCTCCTAGTAGTCCAGGTATAATAAGTACATGGTGCCAGGAATGTGCAATAAGTTTAATACAAATGTCAAAATGTATCCACTAGTTAAAATTTAAACTAGCTCCTGAGCAAGTTAAGTTTTGACGACTGTATTCACCTCATTAATGTCAAAATTTAGCCATGGGATCAAATTTAACGCACTTTAAACGCAATTGACACACAGCCTTAGTGTAAGAGAAATTAATTTTCGTAAATAGAAAGCCCACTGAGAAAACCTGAAAAAGTTTCAACAAGCTAGAAAGGCCTATACATATAACGGACGTATTCGAGGAACCAAGTTTTTGCATGACCAAAAATAAAGGCAAAAAATAATACAATGTTTTGTTGGTAATTTGTAAAACATATTCGAAATACTACTTCGTCTCCAGTTCCAACTCTCGTCTTGACTCCTCCTGTACTTGAGAGCGGAAATGATTACAAAGGACTAATTTTCTTTCGCACTCGTATAGTTGCTAGAGTCCTGGAAAGATGTTGATATACACAAATCCTATGGTTCGAATAGTATCCCTCCCATTGTTCTGAAGAGGTATTATTTAACGCTGGCAAAACCACTTTTCCATCTGTCGTATTTTAATGGTCATGTTCTGATTTATGGATGGAAAACAGCATTTATCCAGCCATTCCCTAAAAAAAAACGTATCTTCTTCACTCTCAAACTATCGACGAATTTCACTTACGTCCTGTCCAAGGTCATGGAAACGCTGAACAACTTTTAGCTCGAAGAAGTAAAGCTTCTTAATGACCTACACTCACAGTACGGCTTTCATAGCAATAGGTCTGATCTGATAGTATATCTCACCGAACAGTGGAACAAATCTTTACATCGTTTTGGAGAAAGTACGATTATTGCACTTGATATTTCTAAAGCATTTGATAGAGTTTAGCTCTGAGCTCTCTTATCGTAAATGCGTGCATTTGGTGACGATGAATCTCTCCTAAGTTGATTAGAAATTACATTTTGAACCGCTCAAGTTGTAATGGATATTTTTAAGTCTGAAATTCACAAAAGAAATGCTGGGCTCCTTTTTGACTTCGAAGTTCGAACTTCTTCCGTATAGGTATTCATCAATGATCTTTTGCATTACAGTACCCTCAGCTTTTTATGTTCTTTTCTAGATTCACGTCCATGTGCTTCGGATGTGGAATTTCAGAGGCAGCGTAGGATAAGCTCATTTAATTCTTATCTCGACAGCATTATCCAATGGGGAATCAAGAACCGCGTAGAATTTAATAAAACCGTCAGTTATCGGTGCTTAAATTTTCTTCGGCGATGCAAGAAATTTGTCTCCCCTTTTGATCTGGCTATAATCCATAAAGCCTTTATTCACCCAAAACTCGAGTACAATAATCGCACATTTGGGCAGGTGCTCCAACATCCCACTTCTCTATTGGATAGAATTCTAAGAAGTTCTACAAAAACGATAGGCGATAGAAATATCACGGAAGCCTTTGCATCTCTTGAACACCACCGCAATTTTTCTTGCCTTTCATTATAAACAGTGTTCTAGTGAAATAGCCAGTTGCATTCCTCCCCTCAAAACAATTCAATCGTAGTATTCGTGGTTCTAGGAATGTCCATCAGTTTACCCTCGAGCCCAACTTGTAATTAACTAACCAAACTTGTATTGTAAAGTAGCGAGATTCTTTAATTAGTTACACCACAAGAAAATGTAAAATGCCTTACCGACTCAACTTGTCCCTCTCATTTCGATATTCAAACATTCAAAACCGATGTTCATCGGTGTCTCCGTTTAAATTTCCTCCAACTTTCCGAATCGCTTGTGCTGTATTTAAACGTTATAGGGGTATTCCCCTTGAGTGTGCGCATAATATAAGACAAAAAATGCATATGTATCCATTTACCCTTGAGTCCAACTTTGGACGTACTTCTAAGAGTCATATTGTGATTTGCTGGTCAAACGTTCGAATTAAATCGAACGTTTTCGAACTCACTTAAGTCGTTGTTTAACCACAACGTTCAAATAGAGCAACATCTCAATTCGAAACATTTTTTAAGTTTTAGGTGAATATAGTTAAGTGTGCCAATAACGGTAATGCCAAAAGTCCAATGCGCCACATATTTCTTATTGAGACTCGCGAGTCACAATTTAGGTGTGTAAATATAGAGATTCCTACTTAAGGCTGAACAACACGTTGGTTCATTATGTGGAATACCTTACCACAGCTGCTTGATATCTCCTACTCATTTGTCATTTAAATTTAAATGTAGTCAAAACGGTTTCGTTCTCGTTTTCTGCTCTTGAAACCCTTTTCAACCTTTCAACCCCTCCCACTTTTTTTTAAAACCATCGTAAGGGTATCCAAAATTCCTTTCGACCGCTTGAATTATTTAAAAAAAATAGCTTAAATATCTCATGCAGAAAAACCTAGAGCTTTTTTTCTATTCAGTTTTAAAAGACATAAATTTGTAAAGATTTTCAATTCTCGTCCTTTTGTCCTTCATACACAATTATGTCAAATATGTCATAACCATTTGGCCTAATTGTTAAGTTCAACCAAACCATTTCATAGCTGATGGTGTCAACATACAATTCACAGCTGGAAATTATGTTCATCATAGAAAACACCACTTTCCTATAACATGCCATACACAGACACAGACACAACACATACACATTCATCTCATTCAATCCACTTAACAATTATTTTACTATTCTAAGTTCTTTTTTTTTTTCTTTTTTTTTTTGGTTCCTTTGTTCGCCTCTTTTATTCCTAATTTTCAATGGCAAACCTCAATTTCATCTGAATCATTTGCAGTTATAAAATGAAAACGAAAAAAAAAAACACCACATAAGCTCAACGTTCACTCTATAAACGACCAACGACCACTCCTACTATCCCAAGTCCTGATTGTGTCCGCTTGGTGGCGGCATAAAAACAAAAAAAAAAAAAAAACAAAAACCCATTCAATTTTCTAGGCCAAAACAACAGGAGATTGGCTTTTAGGGTGTGTGAGTGTTATTTTTATTTTTTTGTTCCAGTTTGATATTCTGACCGCACCTTCTCATTCTCACACTCCTACATGCAACTTCTAAAGCCAATTTAATTTTTTTTTTGTGTTTAGAAAATTTGTTAAACTTACTTAGTCTTTAATTGACTGGCTCCTTTGTGCTTAAATGTGTATATATGGACGTGTTTGTGTAGGTATCTGTGTGTGGGTTTTAAAGATTAGATTTTATAGACCGAAAGACATTGTATAATATTTTAACTTCCAAACACACAAAATCCTCATTCGAACCACACAGTCTGACCATAAAAAAAAGAGTTTACACTCATCAAGTTTAACAAGCAAACTGTTTCCTCCATTTTGTTGTCGAAGGATATGAATGACGAAGATGAAGAAGAACTATGTCTTCCTCCACTATCATCACCCAAAAAGTCAAAGAAAAGTTTCGTCTAATAGAAAATTAGAAACAAGGAGGGTGTTTTTTTTTAAGTTGCTCTAGTATCTTCCTGAAACAGATACGATTGAGTGTTCAATCAGGTGATGGGCTATATAGCCCAGCAAAAAAAAAAAAAAACGTCCTTTTTTTCTCTCAAACTTAAGAATTATTCCAAAGAAAATGGACAAATGAAAACAAAAAAGAATACGAATCCTTAATGAAAAGTAAAAGCAGCCAGCAGAGAAAATAAAATGAAGACGAGGACGAAAAATAAATGATCCCCTCTCTTCTTTACTTTTTTTTCTGGGTTTAGATTTATCCAATTTGAAGTTAATGATTCTCGCACTTGGAGAAGAAGATTGATATTGTATTCTTCTATTCTTTTTATCCTTGATGGGATGCTTAATCCTGGTCAAGTCCTTTTTGATTAGCCATTTAAGCTTTTTATTTTTTTTTTCCTCTAAAAAAAAAAAAAAAAAACAAAAAAAAGCCTCTTTTCAAGATGAGGTTTTTTTAATAAGAAAAAAGTAAAAAATTTAAACCTCAGAGTTTATAAATCTAATCATCTCAGACCAAAAAACAACAGCAACTGTATTTTAATACTATTTTTAGTATTCCTGGGGGACATTGATTCCCCTTGTGGTGGCTGTGTGGGTAGGTAAACAAAATTTAAGTATAGAAATTCGATTTTCTTCATCGCGGTGCGGGACTCTGGAGAAAATTGTTGAAAGTTTTTGTTTAGTTGAAGTTGAAGGACACGGATACAGCTGCTTCTCTGTTGTTCAGATTTGTTTTTGATCCCCTTCCAGTATACAAATTGTGGGAAGGTGAAAATTAAAGGAAAGAGTTTTTTTGTAGTTTCAAGTCTTCGTTTAGTTTTGATGGACATTTCGTTTTGTTAAAACTTAAGAAAGATTTAAATAGTTTGACGTTAAGTTTTAATAGTTACGTAATTTATCATATTTAATAGTTCCCTAGAGAATTTAAGGACTTTATTTGGGTAATTAAAAGGGATGTATGTGGTGATAAAACACACATTAAAATTATAAATATGGGAAGATACTTTGACTAAATTGAGAAACATATATACCTATTACAAATGAGAATAATCAAATTAAATTAATGGATATACTGGAATTCTTTAAATCCTTTGAAGCCTTAAAATACCGAACAGAAAATCAGAAATATTTTATATTACAACAAATAAACTAAATAAGCCCTTATTTACTCTCACTTAACATTAAATTCAAAATCGCCATTAAAAATGGTAAATTAATCAAAATTTATAAAAATATTTTACACAAAAATCCCTTTTTTAATGACGGTTTAAAATTTAATGGAGATTGAATAAATTGGGGGCGTTGTTTTAGTGTGGTTATATTTTTGATTTAATTATGTTTTATAGCATTAATGGAATGCATAGTAATTATAGTACATTTGTAAAAAGAAACCTTACCGAAGCAAAATAAATTCGAATTGTATGGCTTTACGGTACGTTACGTTAAATTAAATATTTTTTTGCAGGCTTAAAGGTAATATACCTATATATTGTTTAATGATTAGTAAAATTATCGCAGTCATTAGCGTACAATTTTCAAATAATCAGTTACGTTTAATTACGTTACGTACGATACGTTAAGTTTATTTACTTAAAATTACGTACCATTTCGTTAATTTGACATTTTTTTTTAATAAAAGTTCCCAATTTCGTTTAATTTTATAGAAAATAAATTACTTTCTGAATTGATTTTTTGTCATTTGTGTTTTTTTTCTATTTGTGTGTGTCCAAAATGTGCTGTTTTCTAAAGTTAGTTTTTCAGTGCGGGATCAAAGTAAAACCCAAGTTAAGTCAATAACTTTAGTGAGTTAACTATGTTTGAACTTAGCACGTGCTGTTTACATTATGACTTCCGAGTTTTTTAAGGCTTTCTGCATTCATCCTGTACTAAAAAAATGCTTCTTGGCTTAACAGTAGACAAACCTATTTGCAGAGTTAGCTAACCCTGGTTTAAATCACCACAGAAATACCTGAACATAAGAATGTTGAATAACACAAGGTATAATTTGAGAACAATATTCAAATTTCTACTATTCATTAGCTAAGCAATTTTTTAATAAGTTGTTAGCAATTTATGGAGGCTTTTTGCAATCTTTCGGGTACCTACGTACATGAAGTCAAGATTTTAGAATATTTTTATTTTTTGAAATTAGTTATCAATCATTTGAATAATTAATAAATAAATTGTATGAGGTATTTCTGTAAAACTTGTATCCTTTGCATTTGCCATTGTATTTATTTATAAGCTCCAGTTTGATTCAGAGCTTATTAATGAAGTTTTAAGGAGTAATTTGGCTTAAAAAATCAATTCAAAATAATTGTAATCTAGGACTTAAAATCTCTTGAACTAATCACTTAGCTGCTTATGGATGCTTTATGAATGCCTTAGTATCATAAGATGAATTGTCTAGGATAATCTAAGTTTATTCTTAAAATTCTATTAATTTTTGGTGATTCTATCAGCCAAGGGTATTGATTTGATGACGCTTTATGGAATGTAACTTGCAAAATTAAGTTTTTAATTGATTTTAAGTTATGTTTATTTTTAAAATAGTTTATAGTAATTCACAGTTTTAATGAGTTAGAAAAATTTTTGTAGAAAACTTACTATTTTTAAAGAGAAAATTCAAAATCCGTTGAAAATCGCCTGTAAAAATTATATAATTAAACTTTAAAATAAGCATGAAGCATTTTAAAAAAGCTTTATAGAAAGTAGCTGCATATTGTCTAGGATAAACTAGTTTTTTTTTTAGATTTGTTATGAAATTTGTGTGAGTTCTCCAAAACTGTGTCATTATTTGATAAAATCCTCAATAAACTTGTAGTTTTTAGTTAACTTTCCGTTGTGATTATTTTTATAATCCAAGTTATGCAGGCTTTAAGTAGGAAAAAGATTAAAAAAGATGTGTTATGATTTAAAAAATAAATAAGAAATGTAGAAGCCTTAAGGAATCATAAAGTAAAATATTTAAATAAAACCAACTCTCTTCTTACAATTTTATTGAAATTGTCATAAGTCTACAATGCTAGCGTTATACTTTAATAGTTTTTGACAGATTTTTTCTCGAAAACTTTTATTTTGTATGGCAATTTCTAAATATAATAATTTTTGAAATCGTTGTTATTCACCTTGTCATGGAAAATTTCGATAATATGTGTACAAAATAAGTAGAATATTGAGAATATTATCGAAATTAGCCTGAAAATTGTATAAATAAAAAAAATAAGCATTTTATAAAAACTTTATGGAATAATGCACTGATGAAACATGAAGTTTTGTGTTTCAATTGCTCGTGTCAAAAGTCATAACAAATCAAAATTCTTTTGGAATATTATCTCCATTCTTTGTATTCAACCAGCAATGTGATTTAGAATTTGATAAGCCCGCAAAACATTTCGAAGAAATTTATGGAAGTTTTTTGGGAGGTTTTTACCTCTTAAATTACAACAAAAAAAAAAAAAATGTTTTATCCGGAATAATACTGACATTCGTGTTGTTCGGTTAGCAAACTGCAAACTTTTGATGTAGCTTATATGGAAAGCTTCGGTAAAACTTGCAGTTCTTTTTAACAGAACTTGTACAACAACGTCAATGTAGGATTATAATCAAATGAATAATTATTTGAAGTCTAATAAACCATTTTTGTGCAACTTCATCCAGATAACCTTTAAGCAAAGCTATTTGGTCATATCATTATACTCATATTTTTTTTTCAAGCTTTAAGGAAGTTGAAAAATAATTTATAATTATAAGTATTTAAATCCATCTGAACTTTTAACATAGCTTTGGATACAAAATTGTGTGTTACCCTTTACAACATCTTCTAGAAGTGTTCGCTTATTAAAATTTATAATCAAAATACTTAGTTTATTTTGTAGCAGTCAAGTTGCCATAACTGCTTAAGTCGATTTTTAATATTTTTCAGAAAAGCAGTTTAAAGCTTCAAATTCTCTCTAAGATGCAGTAAATGCTTATTTTTTGAATACAAGAATGCAGGAAGAGTAAGTCTTTGTCACATACTTTAAGATTAAATCTGATAATTAGAGATGATTTGAAACTCAAAACTGCTCCTGAAAAATATTAAAAATCGACTTGAGCGGTTATGGCTTGTCACCACTGCTATAAGTTTACTATTTTTGTTTTTCTTTTTCAAAGTATACAAAAGTTTATAAAGTTTTCGACTTACATACAAAAATAACTTCTTAGTTCAACTTTAAACAATTTGAGTGGTTTGAAGTAATGTACCTTAATATCCTTTTCTATCCCTGAACGTATCAAACATTTATTCCAACATTCACTATAAATATTGAGTTTATGGTAATTTGCTTGCTATGTTTAGATGTACCTACATGTGAACTATTTTATAACCATCTCCAGCCTTACGACTATCTTTAAGTAAAATTAAGCACAAATCTGTTGTGAAGTTTAGTTGTTTATCGCGGACAAACATTATGTGTATGTTCATTTAGCAGAAATTAAAATATTTTCCCTAACTTTGAGATTGTTTCGGAAATATTGACGTCTTCTTATATCAGATTTATTTACCAATAATTTGCAATCGAACTAACTAAGTGTACTAAAATCCCCTTGTTTCCATTCAGAATTTGCAAACAAATTGAGTCAATTTTAAAGTTTCTAACAACAACAAAAAAAAATAACAAAAGGGAAAAAAAAAGAAACTCAATCCGACAATATGTTCGGGTAGAACATTATTTGATATAAAATCCCACTTTACAATCGCATCGCTCTTCTCCGAAGCATATACGAGTAAAGCTACTTTTTCTATGCTTTCTTATATTCAAACTCGTATACGTTCGTGTAAGATTTCAAGGAAAAGTCCAAAGTGCTATACAGTACACATTCATATACGACTGAAAATAGCAAGTTCCTACATTACGACGATATGGTGGCATAGTTGGATTCCCATTTATCTTTTCTCGCTGAACTATAAGGTGCCTTCTTCTTTCTATAAGGTTTGCCAGGGTCTTTTCTGCACTATGCATGTTTTTTGTCTGCAAAAGGTTCGCGGAGGTTGACTCTTTTCCAGCTTTGCAGTTCATTGCACTACTTCAACCATGCAGCAATATGGTAAAATGTGTTCATCGTTTTGGAGAAAAAAAATAAAAATACAGCACCAAATATAGGTATACAGTGCGAAAATCGTGGCCAAGAAGATTGTGGTTGAAATAAATTTCTCCTTACCTTTTGGCTTCTGTGCTGCAGATAACGTCCTGAATTCGATTCACATAAAATTCACTGCGGAAAGGACAAACACACACGACACACAATCTTCTACTTTACGACGACATTAGATTTGTCTCTCTCTCTTCTTAGTAATTGTTGACTTTAGTGGGTGACATTGGCTGAAACTCTTCCACAAAACTATTTGTTTTCGTTTTTATTTGCATGTCAAAGTGACAGTATCCACCGTTAACATAAAAAAGAAATCACAAAATCATCGGATGCAATGTTGAGCGGGAAAGAAAAAAAAATAAAATGACAAAACATAAGAAGTGCTGGGAATCAGTGTGACAAATTGGTTTACATTTTGTGTAAATTCCAATCTCTTTGCCTTGAAGAATTTGCGTTTAGGATTTCGGTGGCAAGTAGATTTGTTATTTGATTTAAAAAAAATAAATAAATTGTGGTTAAAACTCTATTTCGGGATATATGAACGGGAATCTTATAAGTTTGTATGGTATGTTCTATGAAAAGAAAAGGATTTAAGGATCAGCAAAGTGAGGTGAACAAATATCATCATTTAACAGCAAATATCAAACTTTAAACTTCTCGAAATTGAAAGCTGAAACTAGCTACAAAATGATGAAATATTCTAAGAAGAAATTGGCAACGAGTGTGTAGTTTTCTCAAGATGTATTTTAGAAATACGGTTAAAACAAAAATAACAGTTAATCCGCTTCAGTTATTAAATGCTAATTATTCTCCCTAAAATGCTCGTATATTGTTTTTGTTGAATTTTTTTTTTTTGATAATTTTCCAAAACGAAACTTTATCGTTTTTTTGTTTGTTTGTTTATAACTGCAAGCTTTAGCGAAACCTTCAATAAGACTTGCATTAAATAATCACTGTAAATCATTACAAGGTAAATATTGATTATGTAACAGTTTTACCGAAACACTATAAAGCTTGTAAAAAATATCAAATCCTTTACTCAAAAGATTTAAAAGGTTGAATAACAGACTTTTGTATAATGAACATAGACAAAACCTTAGCTTATTTTCAAAAACACTCCGAGACGACTCCGACAAAAATCTAGTAGACTTAAGTCGATGAGAAATTTCTTCTTGATCGAATTTAATTTTCTATCAAATAGACGGTGTTCACATTGGACTGACTCTTTCGACTATTTTTGACTTCTCTGAAATTTATCTCACTCCCACTTCAAATTTAGAAAGGGAGAAAAGTAGTAAGTTTTTAAGAAATTTAAAAATTTGTGGATTTTTGTTTACGTTCTCTTTTGTAAATTCGGAGGATTCAGTCCAATGTGAACACTCTCATAGAAAAAATTCATATAATTTCATAGTAATCTGACAGAAAAATACTATCGAATAGATTTTTTTAAATATCGATAGTAGACTTTAAGTCTATTCGATTTTTAAATATATTCTCGCAATAAACCTCAAGACCTGTCTACAAACTCCAAGTTTGTCCATAAATTCAATGACACTTAAGTACATACATACATACGATGACAAAAGAAGGTCTTTGATGGCTGAATAATAAACAAAAGTTGATAATATACCGATACCCAGATGAAATACGGAAATATAAGTTAACGCTTTCTTTTAAGATTTCTAAATTTACCAAAACTTTCTATAAAACTTCCATAAAATTTTATATTCATAATCCAAAATATTTTAAAGTTGATTTTCAGCTATTTCGATTTTGCATAATATCGACGAACTTATGTTTATTTTTAATTTCTTACAAACAATTCCCAAACTTTGGATCAAGGATTTTCAATGCAACTTCCTTAATAATGTCGGTTGATCTTTTCTGGCTAAATTACACCAAAGGGAATTGATAGCATACCAAAACTCATTATACATACTACCGAATACCAAACTTGGAACACGAAACATAATTTTTCTTTCAAAAACAGCAATTTCTCCAAACAAAAAACTCCATAAAGCTTCCATAAATTTTAAGATCATTAATTCAAAAGACTTTAAATGAAAAATTTTTGAAAATTCTATTATGTACTCATTTGAAGATCAGGAATTATATTTTAAATCTCTAAGAACTGAAAAACTTCAGATAAACTTCACTAAAATAACAAGTTTTTCAAAAAAAATCTATAAAGCTTCTACTATTACGACTGTTGGACTTTTCTGGCTGAAGAATACTTATTAGTAATATCCCGATTCGCAGATAAGACTTGGCCAAATACCATAACACTTGAACAAATCAAATGTAAATTTGACATAAGATTTTAAAAGCTTCCATGAAATTTGAGATCATTCAATATCTAGATAGAATTCCAAAGTTCTGAAACTTCTATTATGAATTCATTCGAAACATAGACTTTTATTCAAAATCTGAAAGAAAAATTCCCTTGAAAATCTGTGAATTTACCAAAATGTTCTATAAAACTTTCATAAGAAACTAATATCATTAATTCAAGATACTTTAAAGGAAAAATTTTAGAAAATTCTGTTAAGTACTCATTGAAGCTCATTTTACGAAAAATTCTATAAAACTTCTATTAAATGGAAACTGTAACACTTTTCTGGCTGTATAACATTAATGGAATAATATTCCGGGGCATATATAAGGATTACAAAATTACCCTAGGACTTTCCTTTAAAAACCTGTAAATTAACCATAAGACTCTTTAAGGCTTCCATAGAAACTAAGATCATTAATTATTCAAATAGAAAGCCCAAATGTCCGAATCTTTTATTATGAACTAATTCTAAATTCATAATTTGTATTCTAAATCTTTTCGAAAAATTGCATTTTTTAGAACATGTTGACTAAAAACTAAAAGTTTTTAGAAAAACTCAATAAACTCCGTTAAATGACAACTGGAACTATTTTCAGTTTGATTATAACACAAGTAACAAAATATTCGAAGTCCAGATAAGACTTGGAAAAATACACTTAAACTTTCTTTAAAGATCCTTAAATTTACCAAAAGTTTCGATATAGCTTCCATAATATTTAAGATCATTATTTCAAAAGCTTTAAAGCCTTGGTCTCCTTCCATTAAAATACAATGATAATTGGTTTTTGGCTGCAACAACTATTTTTTTATATTATGATACACTAATAACGAGACGTAGATAACAGAGAATACCAAAACATTTTCTCTTAAAACTTCTCAATACACTAATAAACATTATAAAGCTTGCATAAAATCTTAAATCCTCAATTTAAGGGAATTTAAAGTTTCTGCTACTTTTTTATTAGACTAAACTTATTTTGTTTTTAAATTACTTACCAAAATTGGAAGTCTTATGCAAACTGGAAAATTAAGAAAAATTTAAATAAACTCTTATGTAACTCTAACATATATTTTTGTCTTATAAACTGATTAAAAGCTATTTTTAAAATATCCTGAGTTGATATTTTGTCTTTTCTTAATGCAATTAAAAACAAAAAAGATGAAAATTGTCTAAAAACATTCCATAAAGCTTCCAATATATATTCTGATTAATAGCTAGCTACATATTTTAATTTTATTTCAAAACAAAAAGTTTAAAATTCTTAAACAATCAGGAATTTGTATATAACCTTCTTATTTTTACTTCAATAGGTCATTCAATTTAAAATAAAATCTGTCTTCTATTTAAAAGGGAAAGCATTAAACACGGTAAAGCTTCTTTTTTTGCTTACTTACTTCTCAGTCGAAATCAGAACTGATCTGTCTTCCTAAGCAAACAAAAACACTTTCTAACGAAAGATTCTATGGGTTCAGACTTTAAAAAGATCTTAATATATTAAATACAATTTTAATCAAAATTTTCAAACCTCAAAATTACACAAAGTTGAGATCCATAAACTTAAATTTTTAAATTCCATGTCCCAGTAATAGGTCATTTAATTTTCTTAACAAATTCGACATTAAATTCGTTTAACCTCAGGCGGGGGTAAAAAATTTAAGATAAAACACTAGATAAGACACTAGTAGGCGCTGCTGCCATAAACTGAAAAACAAAACATTTTACTGACAAACTAACATTTTATACGATTTAAAGCTATACCCTTTTGTTTGGTTTGTGAACTTTAATTCAAAAATTCCTTATAAATTTTACAATAAATCCCTAACCTACGAGTAAAATGATGATTCTAGTCCCAATTCAAATCTATTTTTAGTTATACCCAGTTAGATGTATTTTTTTTTATTTTTTATTTACTTTGACATGAGCCTACCCACAAAAAACAAAACTCACATATCCGATTGGTATTTTTTTCCTTTATTTTTGAAAACATATCTACCCGGATGCCGGACATATCCTTTTGTATCCTTTGCTGCGGGCATCATTTCAATGGAACACGCAACCAATAAAAAGGTTCAATAGATATTTGTTTTCAATTTTTGTATCCTTTTATGTATTTTTTGTTTTTATTTTTTTTTTTTTTGTCGGTGGAAAACCCTTATTTTTCTGGGTCTATAAAAAAAAACATTTTTTTTTTTGTTTTGTTTTATTAGATTCGTGAAATTTTTGGCCATATTGCTTTTGGGGGATTTATTGGGATGTGTGTGTATATGTATGGAATCCATTTAAAGGATAAAATTTCGTTTGATATTTGTTCGTCTATCCCAAAACTAAAACTTTTTATTTTTTTTTTATTTCAGACTACCCACGTGTTGAAGTTGGACCTGAGAATCCGTTGCGCATCGAACGTGACCGCACAGCAAAGCTTGAGTGTAATGTAGATGCCAAACCGAAGGTGCCTAATGTCCGATGGACACGAAATGGACGTTTCATCAGTTCATCAATGGTGCACACCATCCATAGGGTATCGTTGCAAGATGGCGGAAAATACACATGCTCCGCTGACAATGGCCTGGGTAAGGCCGGCGAACAAGAGATCATATTGGACATTTTGTATCCACCGGTTGTGGTGATTGAATCGAAGACCCGAGAAGCCGAAGAGGGTGAGACAGTGAATATTCGGTGCAATGTGACGGCGAATCCGACGCCGATTACAGTCGAATGGCTGAAGGAGGGAGCCCCAGAGTTTCGGTATTCGGGGGACGTATTGACTTTGAGTAGTGTGCGAGCAGAGCATGCGGGGAACTATATCTGCCGGGCGGTCAATGTGATGGCTCCGTATAACAGCAAACGTATCGAACGTATTGGCAATTCCACAGTAGCCCTCCTGGTGCGTCATAGACCGGGACAGGCCTTCATCATTCCCAACAAGCCAATAGTGCATGTGGGTAATGGAGTGACTCTAAGTTGTTCGGCCAACCCACCGGGCTGGCCAGTTCCTCAGTACCGCTGGTTTCGCGACATTGACGGTGAATTTACCAACACCCAGAAGATCCTGGCCCAAGGGCCACAGTACTCCATCCCAAAGGCCCATCTCGGCAACGAGGGTAAATACCACTGTCATGCCGTCAACGAACTGGGTATCGGTAAAATGGCCACAATTGTGCTGGAAATCCATCAGCCTCCTCAGTTCTTGGCCAAACTTCAGCAACATATGACGAGGCGTGTTGGGGATTCCGATTACACAGTGACATGCAGTGCGAAGGGCAAGCCAGCGCCGACAATCCGATGGCTGAAGGATGGCGGTGAGATTCTGCCAGAATTGAGCCTCTACGAGGTGAAAACAAATCCCGAAGAGGGACCCAACGGCATGGTTACCGTCCAGAGTATGCTGAAATTCCGTGGAAAAGCCCGACCACATGGTGATCAATTAGTGCCGGGAGACCGCGGTCTATACACCTGTTTGTACGAGAACGAAGTGAACACTGCCAACTCAAGTATGCACCTGCGAATTGAACACGAACCCATTGTACTGCATCAGTACAACAAAGTCGCCTTCGACATTAGACAGACCGCAGAAGTTGTGTGCAAGGTTCAGGCATATCCCAAACCCGAATTCCAATGGCAATTCGGTAATAATCCTTCCCCGCTGACCATGTCTTCGGATGGTCACTACGAAATCAACACAACCACCGACAACAACGACATCTACACCTCAGTGTTGCGCATCAACCAATTATCACATGCTGACTACGGTGAGTACACCTGCCGAGTGGCAAACTCCCTCGACACAATCCGAGCCCCCATACGACTCCAGCAGAAGGGTGCCCCCGAGAAGCCGATCAACTTGAAGGCCATCGATGTTGGTCACAATTTCGTGACACTCTCTTGGGATCCGGGCTTCGATGGTGGCCTGAGCACTACGAAATTCTTCGTTAGCTATCGTCGGGTAGCGATGCCGCGTGAGGAACAAATGACTCCCGATTGTGTTACGCTGGCAACAAGCAACACCGAGTGGTCGGAATTCGAATGCCATCGAGATAATCCCTGCAAAGTGACACCCCTCGACCAGCATCAGAGCTATGCATTCAAGGTGAATGCCCTAAATAGCAAGGGCAGTTCGACATACTCCAATGAGATTATGACCACGACAAAGGTGAGCAAAATTCCGCCACCCCTACAAGTGACGTTTGATCCGAATTCGAGGACGTTGGCCATTAATGTGGGTGCGACATGTTTGTCGCTGATTGCTATTGTTGAATCACAGTTGAATAGTGATACAGCTCAGGCTGCATGGGAGATTGTCGATACGGTGACGTTGCAGTTGAGTGGGAATGGGCCGACACACAAGGAGGCTGTTATCGATCATTTGATGGCGCCGAGAAGGAGCAGTGGTGGCAGGTCGTTGGGACACGACGAGGACTTCACAATGGCATTGGAAGATGAGAATAGGCCAACGGTGAGGGTGAAATTGTGTTTGCGGTCTAATCATGAGCATTGTGGCGCGTATACTGATGCAGAAAGTAAGTTTTCAATTGTAATTTATTTGTATATTTTATGTTTTGTTATGTTTTGTTATAATCTAGCTAGAAAAGAGAATTAAGAGGAATTCTGCAGAGAATCAGAGAAACCACGAAGTTCGCATCGTGTTGACTTCGACTTTTTGTGTATAATAAATAAATAAATCAATTATAAAGGGTTTCCCAATAAGACGTTTCATTTTTATATAAAACAAAAAACGGGTATTTTTTCAAGAAAAATCAATGGATGTTTATTTGATTGTAAAGAGGAAGGTATGCCATTAACAATGGAAAACTATATCAGCCAAATAGCCGCCACAACTACGGTTGCAGATCCATATCCTTTTCATGAAATTCTCTATGACCAATTTGCACATTTTTGGCTGTATATCCTCGATAACTTAACGAATTCCATTTTTAAGGTCTTGAATCGTTTGTGGAGTAATCGAATAGACCTTATTTTTTTCGTAACCCCGAAGAAAAAATTCTAAATGTGTTAAATCACAACATTTCGGTGGCCAATTGTGATCACCTCTTCGGTCAGGAAGCATTTTTTTTGCAAAAATGCGATTGTTTATTTGCGCCGTCCTGTTAAAAATAAACGTCGTCTACATCAATATCTTGCTTTTCCGGCCATACAAAATCTTTAGTCATAGCTCGGTTGCACAAACCACTCACCGTAACAGTTGCACCAGCTTTATTTTGGAATAAGTAACCGTACCAAACAGGGACACGTTGAGGACGGAGAGGTTTTTCAACAATCATTTTTCGATTTTCCGAGCCCCAAATTCTGCTTATAAACGTAGTCTACAAGATGAAAATGAGCCTCACCACTGAGGATGATTTTTCGATGAAAATTCGGATCATTTTGATGCATTTCAAGGACCCAATCAGAGAAGATACGACGTTGCTGGTTATTGACCGGCTTGAGTTCTGTATAAACTGAACTTTAAAAGCCTTAAGGCCTAAGTATTTATGAAAATTTCGGTGTAATGTCGTTTTTGAAATGCCTTATTCCAAAGATCAACGAGAAATCGACAAACCTGGGTTTTTGTCAACACTACGGGCTACAGAAGCAATATTCTCAGTTGTTTTTGAGAAACGAACGCACACGGTTTCCATTCTTCACATCACTAACTTGTCCCAATAGCTCAAATTTTTCCACCAGTTTCACTATTGCCGACCGAGTTGCTTCACGACGACCTAAAAGTGCTCTAGTTTTGCGAACTGTGACTGAAGTGAAATTTAACAAATTCAGTGCATTGTTCAAACATGTATCGTTCCATTTTTAGTAATGGCGTAGTTTTTTCTTGGTCAAAATGCAAAAATTACAGCTTCAACCCTGACAGCTGCCCAAATAGCGGGCTATTCAAATTGAAACCTCTTATTGGAAAACCCTTTATATAAAAGCACAATGAAAAAAAAAACAATTAGAACTGGACCAAAATCACTACCTTGTGGTACTCCAGTACTTACCTCCTTACAATCCGCTTATTCTATAGGTAATTTTAGTTCAAGAGTCAGCTTAAGGTGGTGCGTGAGAGGTACAAACAAAATTCACCAACATGAAGATATTTGTAGATGTTCTGGTCTTAGAGAGTCGAATTTAATCGTTTGATAGTATTTTCTTGTCACCGAGGCCAGTGAAAAAGTGTTGAAAACGATGATTTTCCCGATTTTAGTGTCGAGGGCAGTTTTGCCGATGAGATATTTGAAAAAGTCGCAAAAATAGGGGTCCCGAGAAAAAAAAAGTCGCCTTTGAAAAATTATTTAATATACAGCCAAATAAAACGAAATCCTTATAAATTGCGAAAAAAATAAATAAAACATATTTGCGATGTTTTAAGTTTTAGTTTTATTTAAATATTTATCAAGTGCAAAAGAAATAGGTTCTTACTGTTTTAAATTAATTTTATACAAAAGTAAATTCATTTTGATTAAATTTAAATTAGTTTTTAGATAGGTACATACATACATGTATCTTTAATTCAGTACCACATTTTTTTTAATGAATAAATAAGTTAAATTTATTAAAATTAACTTAAGTATAAGCTTAAATAAAAAGAGTCAATTTACAGTCAAAGTTAAAAACAAAAAATAAATAAATTTACATTATATTTGCAGAATTTTCTTTAAATAAGAATATTAAGTAAATTCTAGGAATTATTGCACATTATTTATAATGCAAACTCTTAGGCATTTATTTATATTTGAGTTTGAATTGCTTTTAAAACTATCTCTGTCATTTCTCTTTCTAATTCTGATAACTAAAAAAGAAAGAAGACACAAATCTTGTTGAAGGGAAAACCAAACATATTAACATATATATACATCGAGTCGAACCAAATACATTTCAACTTGATTCCGTCTTACAGATAGAAATTCTGTGACTGTTAAAGGAAGGTTGGAAAGTTTTTATCAACCGAAAAGGAAAGTTTTCACGAGATGGGGTCAAAAAGTCCCCGATTTTAGAAAAAGGGTCAAAATAGAATAGAAAAAGTCTTATCCTGGTCGCACGGGGCAAAAAAGGGTCCACATGCGACTAAAGTCGCACAGCGGCAACACTGGTCGAGGGTATACCTCTTTTTATATATATGTACATAAATAAATTATATACATCAGATGCAGAAAGCTATGAATAAGCTGAGAATTTTAAGGGTCCCAGACGTTTGAACTGTCGCCACATCTATCCAGATGTCTCAAAAGATCAGTGATGCAAAAGATCAGTCAATAAATCAGGACAAATCTGCTCATTACACATTATGTAGTTTCAGACGTCTCAATGGGTGTGGTGAAACTTAAGACGCCTAGGACCTCAAATTCTTGATCAGAGCCAAGTTTACTAAAATTTGGAAACCACCATTTTCAGCCTTAGCCATGATGTCTAAAAAAAAACCTGTTAGACGATTGAACACGAAGTCAAGACCCTAATACTTCAGCATACATATTCGTGAATTGTTTGTTATACCTTCACTCCCAAAATTTGCTGTCAGCAAAGGTAGAGAGCTTTTACCAGGGAAACACCAATTGAACTTTCATTCGCATTGGATAGGGTCTTTATGTTTCTGTCCCATAGAGCTTGTTTAACATGATGAGTCTTTTGTAGAAGTTCTTGTTTGGGTTTTTGATAAAAGCTTAATTTCTCAATTGCCCTCTTAGCCTCCAAAAATGTCCAGTTAAACACTTGAAAGTTATTCGTATGTATAGTCATGTTCTGGACAAGTCTTCTATTGTAAGCGACCTAATTGACAAAAACGTACTTCAGATGTTCTCTTTGCAGCTTTTCTGTAAGCCCCTGACCTCAGGGAAGAATGAAACAAAAAGACACTGATAGTGCCTAAGCTACAGTCACTAATTGCTTCATCTTCCCTTCACGTCAAAATGATCAGCTATTCCCAAAGTATTAACGTGGATTTCTGAAAAATAATGCGCGTTCTCATGCACAATATTGAAGCATCTTCCTTATAAAGGGTTTTCCATTAAGGGGGGGTCGATTTTAAAATTGAATAAAACAAGTTGTATATGACATGTATTTATGTATATGATTGGTGTGATATGTATTTATTATTTGAGAGCCCTATCAATGATATTATGAGTGAAATATGACACCGTTCAAATGGCCGCCGGGGCTTCGCTGGGTGGCGCGGATGACTTTGGCGCATTAATCAGGCTGAATTTGACTGATGGCATCAATTATGTTGTCTTTGATGGCTGCGGTGGTTTGCGGCTTATTTGCATAGACCTGCGACTTAAAAAATCCCCACAAGAAAAAGTCCGATCTTGGTGGCCAATTCATGATGCCTCGGGGCGAGATAACCATGCAATGAAACCGCTCGTGCAGAATATCGATTGTGTCCTGAGCTGTGTGGCACGTAGCGCCATCCTGTTGAAACCATATGTCCGGGGTGCATATCATCCAATTCAGGCCACAAGAAGTTGGTGATCATCGACCTATAGCGATCGCCGTTGACGGTGATGGCCGGCCAGCATCGTTTTCGGAGAAGTACGGACCGATGCCCAAAATACACACCAAAAAGTAACTTTATTTGGATGCATTGGCACCTCGTAAATCTGGCGTGGATTTGTGTCGTCCCAATACGGCAATTTTGCTTATTCACGTAAAGATCAACCGAACACCCATTTTGATAATAAAGTTTCATCATTTGCACGTGTCGCTCGACGCTGTAACTAAGGGGCATGGGGCTGTAAAAATGTGCATGGTATTCTTTGAATACTGTCATAATCGGCTTTGAATTCGATGGCATCCGCATCCAATGCTTTTATTTTCCCAAGATTTGACGTAGTTGGAATGTTTGATCGATGGAAAAATTTTCATCGAGCACAGGTTAGAACTAGAACCAAATAAATCAAACGCTCGATTGAATCTTGAGTTATATTTCTCTTTAGTGCAGGGAAGGTGTATTCCCTGCCTTATAAAACGGGAAGATGGTAATGGAGTCATATTTGCCTGGTATACTTCCACTTCTCTGTGATCATATTTTGCTGATGAGCTCGTTTCGAAGTCAACTTAAGCATTATCTACTTAAAAGTTTTAAGATATAAACCGTCAGCACAGGCTTATTTCTCGGTTGAATCCTGCGGATATGGCTATCCTGAACTCGGTTAATTAGATGAGTAGTTGGAATTTTAAATATGTATTAACCAGGTTGACTTGGCTCTCGTTGGCAAGAACTCAACATTGTCATCATAGCCATTTTTAGCAGTTCAAGGAGTCTCTGAAGATGTTTAACCTCGACTCTACGGGTTCGACTAAGGTGTTCCCTTCCATATTCTTTTTTTAAGCCTAGTACATACTTCCTCGTGAAGTGAATATTCGCCTGTGGAGAAAGTGAACGTTAGACATTTATCACTGGTACACACTTGTGAATGCGTTGTGAACGATTGACGTTTGAAACCTCAATGCATCAAACGCCTAGTACAAAATAAATATTTGGTGTATAAATTCATTCTAAAAGCGCAAAGAACAAACAGAAAATAAATGAGGAATGCGCACAAATTAAAACGGTACACATTTTTTTTCTTTTATCCAACCGTCGTCAAAGCTTCACCAAGGGTTCCCGTGCATTTTGCTCGTGAATTGCCCGTGAACGAAAATTCTCCACTTTGTTCTTCACTCAGCTTCACTAGCACGTTCACGGGTGAACAAAAAAGTGAAATTTGTATACAAGTATGTACTAAGCTTAACTAAGTGGGGTCAGTTACTAAGAAGCTTAGAACACTTTTTCTATTAGGCCATCTCTGATTCTCTTCGATTTCAAGATACTCACGTTCTTTATTGTTCTTCCTACATAATCGATTATCATAACATCTTCAATCAGCGTATCAGGGTTGTGAGAAACTTTAAACCTTTTATATGGCATTCCCGATGGCTTGTTGATAATACTCCTAGTAGACTTCTGGGTGAATCTAGACAGTAGTAGGGCTCCTTGCAAGTTTTGACAATATTTGACTTCTTGCTCTCAACACCATATTCCCTGATGATTCATGCCAGGTGCCAATAGAGTTTAATCCTTAAATGCCTTCACATCCATCGATATAGGTGCCATTTTTTCCCCCATTACGAAGTCGAAAAGCAGTTCGGAAGTAATATTGTTAGGACTGAACTTTTAAGACTGTCTAACCAAATGTGACTGCTTTACCACTTTCGGCATTAAAACTAAATTTTCCAAGAGTACTTATGTGACTTTTTTGAAATTGGCTCATAAACTATGGCACACAAAACTTTTTTTGACAGCAATCTTCTTCTCTATTTCTTCCGTAAGGCAATACATTTCAGAAGGTTGAATTTTGTCTTCATTATTATTTTTGTCCACGTCTTGCTGATATTGCCAAAGATCTAATATTCCCGGACTGAAAATCAATCTGGTCTTCGTCAAGGCACCAGAGGGTTTTACATAGATTCTGGCGAGGGGTTAGCAAGGGTTGCAAGGCTAGAACAAGGGCCATGGCGATTATGAACCCTTAGGCCTTGTCAGGAAAAACAAAGTCGGGTATTGTGGGACCAGTGCCCACTGGGCTAACCGCTATACAGAATTTCAATGCCGAAAGTGAATAAGTTTCATATTCTAATGTTCCGAGCCTTATTGTATTACAAACACTCATAATATAGACAAGTCTCACACCCATACTAAAAGTGTTATATGAAAAAGAAGACACAGGAAAGAGAGAAAAATATTTCCTATGATACTTAAATTGCATAAATAAATAGATAAATTGTGTGGCGCAACGGCTCGTGAAGAACCAAGGCCTAGTGACCAACAACTCGCTCCCATACCTGTGTGCGCGTGTCGATAAGTTTTCCTCATCTAGTTTTTCCCTACTGAAATATAACTAGGGTTTGGACCAAAATAGGCAGGAACCTGCATTTTCCCAGCCAGGTTTTTGTTTAAACCTTCCACTACCCGCTTTAAGATTATAAACCTATGTCATCTTTGTAAGCACTTCAGAAAGAGTTGTTCGTGCTTTTCTCAATATTCGGGCAATCGAGGTTGGCTGAAATTGTAAGATTTTTTTTCAATTTCGATTTTCTTCATCTCGTTTATATGTGATTCCACGTCCGAAAATAGTTTCACTGTAATATTTGCATTTCTAACTCCTAGAAATGCTCTTTTTCTTACTAGGAGGTTAGATATCAATTTATCTGCCGCACTTCACGAATGTGAAACAGTTTAAGCGACTCTAATTTTCCTTCAATCTTTATATTCAGAGTTTTAAAAACTCGTTTTCATCGATATGTATCTCTTTATTAGTTCTTGTCTTTTTTATAACTCCCTTAATTAATTATTTAAAGGCATGTCAAATCTCCTCGAGTAGAAACTCACTAAGAACAATTGGCTCACATCCAACTTTTGGTATTTTTTTTTTTAATTTTCCTGAACAATTGATTTCGATTAAACTTTCCTTACCTGTTACGTTAGTAAAATTTTCACTGCCTTTTATTTTTGTTTTCAATTTTATTCTATTTTCGAATCCTTTTTATAAAACGTATTTATTATTAAATTTTTTCTACTTCAATTTCCATTTCAGTTGGTCAAAATTACATACCTGAATCAGCATCCCTAGCCACGCCAACCCTCATTGCAATTATTGTCTCGTGCATTGTGTTCGCCTTATTTGTTGGACTTTTATTAATGTTCTGCCGTTGCAAGCGCAATCAATCGAAAAAGAGTGCAGCCGCTAAGGATTATGAAATGGACTCGGTGCGACCATCAATTGTTGCGCAACAAAATCAAGCACCGCCACCCTATTATCCAGCTAGCGGATTGGATAATAAAGCTCTGGAACATTCAATGGATTTGGCATTGAGCCTGGAGGATCAAAAGAGTGCTGTTTATGCAACACAAAATGGTTATGGTTATCATACAAATAGTGGGCTTCAAGTGCCAGGACACACAATACCTGGAAATGAATGTGAGTATTTTATTATGTATATTTGTTTGTTACCCTTGTTATAACCTGCCTTTGTTTTAAATAATAAATTTCCATCTGTTTTAATGGTGAGCATAAAAATATATTTAAAAACACAAATGTCCTTGTTCTGAAAAGGGGTATACCTTTTATATACGATTTGAGCCAGATTAAGGATAATAATACATTTTTGTTTGCTTTGAAATGATCTCATTATATGAGCAAATCGATTTAATGTCCATTTGCATATGACAAACATTAAGGACAACCAAAACACATCAAAAACAAATACACACACACACACACACATACACACATACATACTTGTATGTTTAAGGTACCTATAGTATATCCTGCCAATCTTATCAAATGCAAAATGGCTCTCGTTTATCATTCCCTCAGCTTCCTGATATGGTTTAGCTGCTGCTGCTGCTGCTGCAACTAAAGCATCAGAGTCAGAATCCAGAGTTACCCATCCACCTTCCTCCTTTCCAATGTGGACAGCTTGTGACATTTGGTTGGGAAGGATAATGCTGCTGGCTGAATATGTGTGTAGTATAACATCATATGATCTCGACTGGTTGAGTGTAGTGTGTGGGTTTGTGTTGGGGGCGAAATGGATTTATAATCGTAGATTTCACAAAATGCCTTCGAATGACAGTTTATTGATTGAGGAGAATGGATTAGGGTTATTTTTTTTGTTCATACACAAATACATTTCTGTCCCCTAATGCGATACATTTTCATTCTGAGAGATGAAGACTGAAAGGGATAGGTAGATCAAGGACTAAACTTAGATATATGGGAGCTAAGTTTAAGTGATAACACGATACATGATCTGAATTTTTGTTTGTGTAGGTAGGTATAGCTCTACGCCTCATAGGAAGTTCTTGGGTATTTTTTGTTCTTTATTTATTTATTGATTGTGTCTCAAAAAGATGGATTGTTTGGTCATTATTGTTCAGGGAGACCCAAAATTATTATATTAAGATGATTCGCAAACACTTTGAGAGGACACCAGATGTTGTCAAGGTATACCTACCTTGATGTGTGGGAAAAATGTATTATTTGTTTTGAAAACGACAGGAGGTTGGAAAACTTTTTTTTTTGTTACGAAAATATGTCAATGACAGGATAAGGTAGAGATATTTGTCATCACTCATAATAGTTTTTTTTAATTCGTTCTGCCTCATGGAATATTTAAAAAAAATTATGCAGGTTAACTTTTTGTTTTCAAGAAAATTGCTTTTTAAATATTTGCCTAATACTTACAGAACTTTTTGAAAAAAGCTATATCCAGTCCAGTTAATTCAATTATAAAACTTAGTTCTAGCAAAGTTCCAGTAAAAATAAAACGCATTAGGTACTTACAATTACAATATGTATGTAACTACAAATATTCATAGAAATTCATTGATTTCGTCTGTCAGTTTTTCTACCGTTTCACTGATTTGTGTTTCAAGAAGAAGATAAACAATAACAATAGAAAAATTTTTTTTGTTTTTTGTTGAGTGCACTTTTATTGAAATTTTAATTTGTAAGGTTTTTGCGACCTATAGTGCAGATGTGTTTCGCTCTAACAACAACAATTGAGTCCTCATCTTCAGTAAGAATTGATGTTGCCTTTCTTAGACACATGTTTTAAGTCGACCTAGTACAGGAATATTAGCAAAAAACAATAGTTTTATGGAACGAAATATAGGATGGCTGAAATTGTTATCGCTGAAAGAGGGCTATGAGAAAAGCTTATGCCAAGTTTTTCGGGACGCCATCCCCCTGGGGAAATCCGCCATTTTGGAAAACTCGAATTGATCTATATCTCCGAAACTATATCGATTTGATGTGAAAATTTATCATAGTCAAACTTGTTGGAAATAAAATTATCCTTTATTTGTCATCAAAACTTTTTTCTGCGTTGACAATATTTTTGAGGTTATTTCGATTTATTTTTTTTAGTTTTTTAACTTTTCCACATTTTTCTCATTTCGTAAGATTCTTAAATAAATTGTTCTCATGATACAAATTATAGACCACAAAATTTAACAAATTTCCATTTGTTTTTGAACATGATGCTATATCCCAGTCCAAAGTTAGAGCTTTTGGAAAATTAGCTGCAAAATCAATTGAGCCGATAAAGTACAATAAAGATAGACTTCTTTGTGAAATGAAATATTGGTAAACTGATTTCCTTATAAATGAAAGAGGGCTATTTGAAAAGCTTATTTCCGGATATTCGGGACGCCCCGTGACCCTGGTGAAATCCCATTTTAGAAAATGCGAATGGACCTATATTTCCGAAACTATTGATCCTGTAGGAAAAACTGTAAGGCCAACATTGTAGGCAATCAATCAAACTATCTTTCGTTTATATATGGGTACATTTTTTTTCGGTGCAGGCAATATTTTCAGGGATATGTCGTTTTATTTTTATTTCAATAACTCAATTTTGACGTTCCCGAGGAAACTTGCGTGAATTACTTTTCGAATAAGAATTTTAGAACACTAAATTTCCACCATTTTTATATATTTTTGAAGATGACGCGATACCGCAGTTAAAACTTACAGCCATTTTGGTATTTGTTTTAACTTTAATAACAATTTACTACGATTATTTTATCTACTCCGGAGTTTTCATTTTAGCGCAACCAAAATGGCTGTAACTTTTGACGGCGGTATATCATCAAACTTTAGTGATCTAATATTCTTATTTGAAAAGTAATTCAAGTTAGCTTATTATAATAAGACAACATAACCTTCAAAATATCGCCTGCGCCGAAAAAAAAATGTATCAATGAACGAAAGATAATTTAATTGCCTACAATTTTTCCTCTAGGATCAATAGTTTCGGAGATAGAGATCAATTTGCGTTTTACAAAATGGCGGATTTCCCCAGGGGGATGGCGCGGCGTCCTGAAAAACTGGACATAAGCTTTTTTAATATCCCTCTTTCAGATATTAAATATTCAGCGATTCAGCCGTCCTATATTTCGTTCGACAAACAAATCTATCTTTCCTGTGCTTACAGACGTATTTATAAAATAAGCTGCACTGTTGTGCTGCAAATTATATATAATTTCTCCAGGGAATGTTGTTGTAATTGCCCGTCGTCTGGCAAGAATTTAAACAAATTACACTGGAAATTATATAATTTGCAGCACATCAGTGCAGCTTTTTTTATAAATACGTCGGTAGCCATCAAATAAAAACATGTGTCTAAGAAAGGCAACAACAATTCTTACTGAAGAGCTCAATTGTTGTTGTCAGAGCAAAACACATCTACACTATTGGTCTTTTAAAATTATGATTTGTGTTTCAATGATGAATTCCAATGAAAGCTGTAACTGGCGCCTTAACGACAGATCGTGCGAAAAATATGACACATAGCTCATTAAAAAGAACAACGTCATAACTCAAAAAACATCAATTTTGACCTAATGATACAGTTCAAACTCAATTTCTATAAACTATTTTTTGGAAAAACGTCATTTCTAGAACTTAAAAATTAAAGGCTATAGAGCATCATTTGTCGTTATATACACTGTTACTTTTAAATTTGTTTTTTTTGGCAAAACTGTATTTTTTACATTTACGCAGAGACCTTTGAAGTGAAAACAGTCCAATAAATATTTTAAAAGTGTCATATTTTGCGATAACACTTTAATTAATAGCTCTACCAAGAAAAAAGAAAAAAATAGATACAAATGAAGACGGCTACGAAATACAGCAATGCAAACTTTAAATTGCGATTTCTGAAGTTTGATGTTTTTAGAGTTATGACGTTGTTCTTTTTAATGAGCGACATGTCAAACGTAGAAATAAGTGCAACAATTTAAATCAGGCACGAACACTTTTAACTTCAATGCAAGTGTTGTGATAAAAAGTGTAGGTACTTAAAAAAAACTTTAGTTTTTCAAACTGTAATATTAAAATTGGGTTAATCAAGGCACAAATTAAAATACGGTTGACACCTACGACGCGACACAGCACAGCACCAATTAAACAATATAAATCGATTGAACAACGTATGTATATTGATTTCACGAAACCAGATGCATAACCTGACGCGCGTCCTGAAAAGAAAGTAGTGGCACAGCGACTGAAGCACAATTTTTCCTTCTAAACCTGCACGTTTTCGAGTTTTTGCTAACTTTTAGCTTTTCATAATCTCGTATTTACAAAAACCCGCAAACTAAAATCTCGCATTAAAAAACAACAAACGTTTGTGTATGTTGTCACTTGGTGTGCTTTCAGTTTGGGAGCACTACGATATCTCGCAAACTAAAATCTCGAATAACGAAATCTCGCATTTTTTTATAAATCTCGAAATACGAAATCTCGCAAACTAATAAACCCGCTTTTCATCTCGCAAATTTCAATTAAAATCTCGGACTAACACATCACGTTGGAAAATTCGCTTAGCGGGTTTAAGGATTTTAACTCCCTTTTTGGGTCCTCTGCCCCGCTCGCGCGACTTCGTCGCTCCGCTTAGGGTATGCTCAGTCGCCAGACAGGTCCCTTTGTTGTAAGTTGGTGTGCTTTCAGTTTATTTTTAATAAACAGTACTTTGGGTGGCCCGCGTATCGGGTTTTAGGACTTTATCTTCCTTTTTGGGCCTCTGATTTTTCATTTTCCATTTGCAGGATTTTTCAATGCGAAATTTTCAATGTGATGTTTTAATGCGAGATTTTAGCTTGCGAGATTTTAGTTGAAATTTTATTCTTAATTGTGAAATGATAATGCGAGATTGTTAAAAGCGAGATTTTGCTATTGTGAGTTTATGAAAAGGGGAGCACTACGATATCTCGAAAACTTAAATCTCGAATAACGAAATCTCCCATTTTTTATAAATCTTGAAATACGAAATCTCGCTTTAACGAAATCTCGCAATAACAAAATATCGCTTTTAAAAATTTCGCATTTATACATTTCAAAACCAAAAATCTCGCAAATTTCAACTTAAATCTCAATTAACACATCACTTTGGAAAATTCCGCACTGAAAAATAAAATCCTGCATATGATGGAAAATTGAAAATCAGTGGCCTCAAAAGGGAGTTAAAATCCTTGAAACGCAAAGCGGCCCACCAAATGTACTGTTTTTTGCAAATAAACCTAGTAAAACATTACTAACATAAGTCCTATGTTTTATAATGCAAGATTTTAGTTTTCGAGATTTTGGTTTGCGGATTTTTGTAATTGCAAGATTATAAAAAAGCTGGTTTTCGCAATTTCAAGATTATGAAAAGCGGGTTTCTGTAATTGCGAGATTTCGTATTGCAAGACCTCGGTTGCGAGATTTTAATTCGCAAGATTTCGTAGCCAACCCTAATTGTTCCTAATTGTGACCAAAAAAGCCGAAGCAAAAATTAAAATCCACCCTTTAGGTATAAAGATCACGTTTCTATATAATCATGTAATGCGACACATATCAGCTCACGTCACACGCGTCACCTTTACATGCAATAAGCCCTAGTATCGACTTAACTTCGTTGTAATGTAAGTGCCAAAAGTTCAAATTTGAAATATTCAAATGGAATATAATTTCTTTAATTTTAAATCAGCTTATATTGATATGAATTGGTGTTCAGTATAATGCTTGTATCAATTTTGTTCCATAAAATTAAGATGTGTAAAAATAAACAAAGTACAAAAATGTGCATAACTTTATCGACACCTACATATTTATTTCCACACTTTGATGCTTGGTTAAGCAATTGAGACTGCCTTATCGTCCATTTGCTATCACTTGTCAACACAAATTGTCCTGCTGTGTATTATATGTCTCCTTTTTGTATATTTATTTTTTAAATCAACTTTAAAAAGTCAACAATTCTGATTGCAATATCTTCATCACACACTCACACTTGTGTATACTTACATTGGAGACTTTTATATCCTTTTCTTTTCATGAAGACGTAATATACGCAATTTGTCTT
Organism: Melangyna quadrimaculata; assembly: GCA_949320155.1. Taxonomy (NCBI): domain Eukaryota; kingdom Metazoa; phylum Arthropoda; class Insecta; order Diptera; family Syrphidae; genus Melangyna; species Melangyna quadrimaculata. The sequence goes on along the minus strand of OX439485.1, from coordinate 148,124,952 downwards.
ACTCACAGATACGAAATCCTTAACTTTGAATAGGTAGATAGGTTCTCGATATATATATGTGTTTGCCAAACGTATACAGTTCGTTAAATATTCCATTGCAATATCAGATGATTTGGGAAAAGATATTTACCCACACACATTCATATATCTGATGGCTCCAAAAATCTTCATTTTGGTATCTACCTTACATTAGATTCATATTGCATAAAATTCATATGTATGCAAAAAGTTATATACGAGTTTTCATTTCAGTTGTTGGTCCCTTCAATGTCCTTTATTAAGAAATTCTCTGTCTTAGGAAATATTAATAAAAAGGAAAGATTGCTGTGATTTTTAATGAAACTTCTGTTGACTTTACGTTTTTTGTCAAAGTTGTCTCTAAGATAATTTTTTTTTTTGGTGAGAAATTGAAGTAATCGAGTTAATTCGCCAAATTTGACGTCCTAAACTTGGATGAAGACTTTATAAAGCTGCCATCTTTTGGTGATAGTACTTACACCTAAGGCCTTACAATAAATAAATAACTCTATTATCTGGGACGACTATTAAACTATTCCAAAGCTATGTTGTTTTGGGGGCTATTTTGACATCTGTCAAATTCAAATACAAGACACCAAAGTCTTGTATTATAATCTGACAGACGTCAAAATTGTCCCATCACTTCAGAATTACTCCTTTTTGTAGCACTTCTTAACGACAAAATGCCAAGAACCGCACAGCGCACACCTTCTGGCAATATTCAAATTAAATCAACTATAAACCCATGAGCCTTATATTAAAATGGAATCTCTCTGACAGGCATAGGATTTCATAAAAGAAAAACACATATACACCACATTTTCTTCAACAAAACAGTCAGTGTAAATAAAAGAGTATTTAAAAAAAAAATCCAAAAAGAGTCATTTCCAATTTAATAAAATATATCTATATACTAAATGAACTGACCAACGACGACACATCTCTCCTTAGACACACAATAATGCAGTTTTGTGTAAAACGTGCTTAACAAAACACTTCCCCTTCCTATATTCCCCATATATAAAGCTGGGATATTATAGTTCCTTAAAGTTGTCATATAGTCCTATAGTTGAATAAAGGCAAATACTAAAGCCACAGGACATCATGAAGGACACGACGACCATCCAACTCTCCCCCACCCCAAACTATATAATAAATAACGAGACCATCCAGAGTCGGATATGAAAAAAGGAATTAAAATGTCCTTTTTGATTATAACAATTATTACATTTTCCTTATGGTTGTTGGGCTTTAGCTTGTATCGTCGTCGTCGGCGGCGTCGTCCATTTGCTATACCTACCAACGTTCCTACATAACATCAAGGATAGTCTATCTTTTTTTATTTTATTTATTTGTCCAAGTGATGCACTGAAAATATTTTGTTCTTTCACTTTATCCTTTTGGCTTTTCTGTCCTTACAAAAATAAAAAAAAATAATAATAATTAAAAATTAAATATAACAAAAAAAAAAAAAAACTACAAACTCCCTTCATATTGCATTCAGGACTAACTGACATAACAACCGCTGTTGGCAGCCATCAACTTGAAGCCACCAACAAGACACCCGTTGTTACCACCGCAACGATTAACAACATTTCAGGTAAAGTTGCAGCTCAGCATCCTCAGCATCTTCTCTAGATGTTAGTTTTTGTACAAGTGTGTGTGTGTGTGTGTTTGTGTGTGGGTGTGTTCCTGATATGTACTCCTTCACCTCCTATCTTTTTTTTTTTTTTGTTGTTGTTCTTTGTGTATTTTTGTATGAGTATTGGCAAAGAATAAGACACGCTATAATATAGTTGCTTGTTTTAATGGAATGAAAACTAGATTATTTTTGTTCTTTGTTCGATGATATCCTTTTTTGTTGTCCATTAAAAAAATAGGGTGTTTTTATTAAGTTTTTTTTTACTTTTGAATAATGCGCATAAGGTGTAAATAAAAAGCTATGACATTAAGACTGGGGGAAAAAATCCGCGTGGGAGGTGATTGACGAACGAGCAACGACATTTCCATGTACCAATCAGTTTGGGTGGATAATTTCTTAAAAACCTTTGTAACTTCAAATAGAAAAATAATAACTAAGAGTAAACGGCATGAATTTTTGTTGAATGCTTTGTATGAACAACAGCTACTGGAATTGGCTGTCTGTCACCATTATGTTTAGGCTGGAATTGTATCTATTTCACGGCTATATCACATCGATCATTTGTTTTTTGCTAAGCTTGACCTCTCGGAGTGACTTTAATTCCAAGATGCGTTTTGCTCAGGTGTACGACAAATGGGAATCATCAGTTAGATGCTATCGTACACTTTAAAGATGCAAATTTAAACGATGTTTTACCAACTCTTATAAAAATCAAACCATGATAAAGATACTATGTGAATCGTATTATTCTAGCGGAAATTTTTTAAATTCATCTCTTACTTACTAACTATAATTCTTCAACTGTGTCCACATTTTCATCTGGGAAAATGTTTCCCTTAAGAAATTTTATTTCCACGTTCTTTGTTCTTCGTCTTTCACCTCACTGATGTTCACACTGAGGACTTGATTCCAATGTCTACCTTGCAAAATTGTTGACTGGTTTCCCCAGTTTGAAAAATCAATTACCACTTTTGTTAGGAGCTAGGGGACTTTCTTTGGTACCAGAGAAAAGGCTTCGGCACGCTTGTTTTTCTTTCGGCTCAGCTCGGTTTTTGCGTCGATTCTTGCCACTTCTCGGGTACCAAAGAAAGTCTTCTGGGAAACCTAGCTCCTAACACTTTATCAGCCTAACATCGACATCCAACTAAATGGGTTTATTATGCACAATAGTTTCTGATTGGATATAAATTCTGGCCAACGAATATTTATGATTTTGGCACTATGGCGATTTACAAAGTTTGCAACTTCATCGAGATGACTGCTAAGACTTCCTAGTTAATATCTGGCACATGAAAGGAAGAATACAACTGTACGGATTTAACACTGGGCTCGAAGAGCCTTTGTTGATTTTAAAGTGTTTGGCCTCTTCTGCATCCTGCAAGTTAATACACTGTTGTGTGATGAAGTAGCCGATGTTCTCAATCAGCGAACTTCTTGAAATCAGCGGTCAGCGAACTTCTTGGTTGACTCGTGTTTTTGTTTCTTCATTCCCCCTATATTTCTAAACCCTTCACCCAATCTGTCAAAAAGTCGAAAGACAAAATGATCGAAAAAACGAATTGTGTAATCAGGCTCTTACTTGATGCCTCTAACAACTCTGTGAAGTTGGTAGGGCCACTTTCACCTAGAGTAACGGGGCCAGCGCAGTAATTTGCAGTTTTGTTTTTGCATTTATTTTGCATTTTTATTCCCGATTTTGAAGTTCACTAAATAGTTGGTGTAATCGGGTGATCTGCTTACGACACAGTGAAGTTAGCAGGTCAGAGGGTATCTCGAGAACTAAGCATGCTAGAGACTTGAAGTAAGACTCCAAATTTTCAGTTTACTTTTCATTTCAAGAAATTTTATAGGTCCAAATTTTTAAGTTCTTTATTTGATAAAAAATTGATACTGCCCTGCTTACTTTACAGTGCAGTTAGCAGTGTGGTATATGATTTTTTTTTTTTTTTTTCAAATAAAGTTCTTCAAAATTTGGAATCAGAATTTATTGAAATGCAAAATAAACTGCAAATTTTGAGCCTTATTTCAAGTCTCTAGCATGCGTGGTTCTCGAGATACAATCAGCCCTATCGGGAATTCCTTGGGAAATAATTTTCCCACGGAATTTTATAGTTCCCGGGAACGCATTCCTCCTATCGGGAATTCCCCATGGAATGCTTTTCCCTGGGAACAACTTTTACCAACACGACAATGAAAAAAAAAAATATTCGAATATTTTTTTCGAAGAGTTTGACATTTGATTTTGCAGTAAACAAAAATAAAAGTTTATTTATTTTGTGCAGTGTTTAAATTATAAACAAATTGATAGATAATGCAAAGAATCTGGTGTATATTATTAACTGACGAGATAGAGCAAAGAGGACGAAATGAGCAGAGAACAATAATGCGGGGTTAAAGGGATCATTCAAATCCTTTAGAGCTACCAGAACCACTGTAAATTGAAACATTTAATTGCCTCATTCAATTTTGATATCGTTTTGATCTACAGATTCTATCGTTATTATAGAGTTAACAAGCCATTGATTAAACATTTGATTGATACCCTGTACGATTTCTTGCCTTGTCCTTGCAGAAGGTGGGTATCAGACAGAAATGGGAAAAGACAATGAGGTTGGGTTGGCTTAATATTCATTTTCAGAAGTCTTTTAAAATGTATTGGATTTCTTTGAGAACAAAATTTGCCCGTTACGGATCAAAATGCAAATGACCAAATAAACCAAAAGTAGAATCATTTGGAAATCCTTGCACAAATACATTGCCCATTGCACAAATCCTGATGAGGGTTTCTTCCAATGAGCTGAACTTAAAGTCTTATACTCTTTGCGAAGGCCTCTGCCAGTCGCTTTTTTGTTTCTTAAACTTTCTGACATGTTTTTCCTCACTTTTTCTTATCAAGGCAAACTTTAAACTATTTTTTTTTAATGCAAAACACCATTAAAATAATTAAACACTTATTTTTTTCCACTCGGCAACTGATTTGACTGGAGGGCCATTGGAATTGAGATTACTTTCAACGTTTTTCCAAAATGTTTGGACATTTTCCTTCGGTCTATTTGTAGTAAATCGATTGGCAATATCGATTTTTTTTCCATTGAGTTAATTAAAACTTCTATTTGCTTCAAATTTGAAGAAATTGATCTTACAAAAATTCTTTTTTTTTAGTTTTATTAATTTTTTTCTAGAGAATTGTTGTTTACTGAATTCCCACGTTAAATGATAGGGGAATTTTCTGAGGGAAAAAGCAAAAAAATACCATAAAAAAAATGTGTTCACGATAGGTAGTTCTTTCTATCGGAATTTTTTCCTAATTTCGAAAGAGGTTCACCATACCTATTTTTCGAATATGGGAAAATTTAATGGGAAACACAATTCCCGAAAGCCCTGAATATGTGACCTAATAACTTCACTCATGCTTCATGCAACTGAAAGCAACTTTTCGTTAATTTTTGACATTTCGTTAATTTTGCAAATTTTAGTTGGGTCTTAATTTTTAAAATCAACGAAAAACTAATTAGCTAATGCAAAAATAAAAAATAGCCATACCGAATTAAATTTCCTATTGAAAGGATGGGAATATTGTTTTTTTTTTTGTTTTTTTTTTTACGATGAGTTGTTTTTGAGGTATTGGTTAATAAGTGTTCTTTGAAATGTTGGCTCGTGGCTAAGACACAATTTCTATACCCCTAAGAACGTCCTTTGTTAAATTTGTCTATACCAGTCATTTTACGCCAATTCTTAGCAAAAATTAAAGAAATTCAGTACACTTAAACCATTAAAGGACACTCGATTCAATGTTACCGCTGTAATTTTGTATCCCGAAATGGGAAATAAGCTACGAACAATGGTTGTTTAAAGCCGAACTTATAATTGTAATTTACAACCGAGACGAATAGTCCTACTCGGTGATGCCAGACTTTTCAAGTTGGTATGCCCACACAAATGAACGAAAATAAATATTGCACTGGAAATTGTTTATACAAAAAAAAACACATATTGTAGTTAGCCTTTTCATTTTATTAAGTTCCAATATTAAATTAATCATATTTAAAGCTTTTTTCGTATTTGGCAATTTTGGGATCCTCTTGCCAGAAAATCTGGAAACGTTTCTTGCTTCCTTTTTCTTCAGACATTTTACCATTGAGGAATACCAAAAACATTAGAACTTAATAATAATTAACAATATTATACCTGTGTATTATCAATTTACCAGCCAGAGACACTTCTAAACAGAAAAAAGACAAGAGCGATCAACGCATCTATGCAATGAAAATAATCTACGCCTGACAACAATACAAAGAAAACAGTTCGCTTGACATTTTTTGACGTTTGGAAAATTTAAAATGAGTGCATTCAGTACCTAAACAATGAATTGCTTCAAAGTTTGAGAGTTTGAATAATTATTGACGAATGGATACAACAATATTTTATAAAACGAATAAAAATTATTGAAACATGGCTTTTTTTTGTAATGAGAGTCATCAAGATGCCCTATTAGCTTATTTTTCCATGCAAAATACCCACCAAAATTCCCTTTTTTTTGTAATGAGAGTCATCAAGATGCCCTTTTAGCTTATTTTTCCATGCAAAATACCCACAAAAAGGGCATTCATCCACTATTTTGCATCACTGGTCCTACTTCACCAAATATCATGTTTGCTACAGTGCGAAAGCAAAATTAAATGAAGATCAACAAAACAATCCGCAATTATAGACGCATGGTATGATTTTCTTTTATTCGCTTGTTTTCGTCCGGCGACCGACGAATTCAGCGGCCGGACGTCCAAAAATAATATATAGAAAAAGCAAATCCAAAATGTTTCGAAATCTTCTCAAAGTATGATCACTAATTTGTGTGATTTTTTTTTTTTTTGAAAATCGATTTTTAAATCGTTCTTTTCAAATAGGGTTGAAATTTGTCCATTTTGTTGCAAACGTAACATGACCGGGAAGCTGAGTTTTCCGCCAATATTCAACAATAGGGCCACTGTGCAGCCGTGCTCGTGCTATTTTGTTTGTATTTACTTATGAATCAAAGTAATTTTAACACATATTTCGTCGGCTTACAAGCAAAACTGACCAACTGCAAAAAATTCTATTTTGTATCATTAATGTCAAGTATAATAAAAAATCATATTGTGTATATTTTTGACAATAGTATAAGAAAATTCCAATAGAGTTGCAGTTTTCTTCATAAACTTACAAGAATTTAAAGAAAACAAAAAACTTGTTTTGCGATTTCTCGCAAAATGTATTTTTCAGATATTCAGTTTTGCTTTTAAGCCGACGATTTGTGTAAGATTATTTGTGACAGTTTACGCAAATTCTCGGCATTTTTGAAATTCTTATGTTCTTTTTAAATTGTCTTTACAACAAAAACTGGACTCAAGAAAACTGAATATAGAGGGAAATGGAAATGCCCCTCCCCCCAAAAACCCCCTCATTTTTGTTTTTCGATTATTCCCGTTGAATTCTTCATGTCATAGTCTTTTGTCCCAGCTTATGCGATTAACCCTGCTTAAATATGGCAACCTACCTACACTACGCACGTCTAAATTAATCGGATGTGCACAGAAAGAACTATGAGGAAGTGAGTAAATTAAGAAACTCTTCCGTTTTAGTATTTATTAGGTATTTTTTTGTTTCTCCTGCTAAAAACAGTATTGACTTGGAAAATGAATAGATATTGTATATCTTCACAGCACTTTGTTGCACTTTTGCACATGATGCACTATTTCTCTCTCTCTTTCTCCCATACACACTTAAGCACAATGTATTTATTAATTAGTATCTTCAAAGGATGTTTCGTTTTTTTTTTTGTTCGATTCTCTGTTATACTTTCCTGCTTTCATATTGTTTTTTTGTTTTTTTTTCTATTTTGTCTTTTCATTACTTTTTCTAGCAAGGAACAGATGGTGCTACTTATTGCTTAATAGAACACGTGCGGCATGAGAATTGCATATCTTCTGTTATTTTTTTTATTGTTTTTTTTTTTTTTTATTTTATTTGTCCGTCTTAGTGCAAAAAGGATTACAAGCTTACCAAGGATTAAAGTGTATTTCCTCTGGGTGTCTTTAGGTGTTACAACTTTTCGCTATCCAGTGGCCCGGAAATACTTACTTTTACATGAAATACAAACTAATACATAAACATACCTAAATTTTTGTTGTTATTTGATTCTTCTAGGAAACGTACAACTTTTCTTAGCTTCATGTTTATTTTTTCGTGTTTTTGTTTTTTTTTTCTTGTGGTTTTTAATTTTTTGTTTGTTACTGTGCAAAAAAAATAAAAGCAACAACTTAGAAGAAACTACGGTTTTTATAGATTTGTTTCTTCTACACTGTGGTAGTGACTTCAAAGAGCACACAATTTAAAAATGGCCGTTTCAGACTTCATGCCTAAATTGGTTGCTTCTATTTTTCTTCTTAACATGCACTGCTATACCTACGACTGCATACACAATGTTGCGTAGATATAGTTTCGTCCTAGTTTTTTTATTGCTTTAGGTATTTTATTTTATCTCCATAGGAGTTTTTGGGAAAGTTACTTTTCCTACCCCTACAATCTACACAACGGTTTTATATATCCATTTGGGCAGTTATAAACTCTCAAAAACCCTGAAAGCTTCCTTTGTCATGTTATGTTAATAATATATTTCTTACGGATAAATTTCTGCAACACAGGACGCAGTGGTTTTTGGAAATGAAGAATTTTTGTTTGTAATAAATGTTTACAAAAAGACAGAATCAAACGAAATTTTTAATAAAAAAATTTATTAGAGAATATTTTGCAATATTTCTAGTTAGGCAGGGGTAGGTTTAATATGTACTTCAAGCCAAACATTCAGTGCACATTAAAAATAAGGTTGAGGTTTGGTCAAACTTATTTGGTTTTTTGACTTTGTGCACTGTAGAATATTTACTTTACTATAAATGTGAATATTAATAACTACAACACAAAAAAAAAAATGCAAAAGCTAATTTCGAGTCTATGCTTTTATATGGTTGTCCAGTGAACGAAAGTCAGAAATGGTGGTTCTTTTACCTTACAGTCGAGTGGATAATATTGAAATTTTGGAATATTGCAAAGAATATTAAATGTATTAAAAATTTGCAGATACTTCAATTATTTTTCTCATTTTTTGGTAGAAAACAAAAAAAAAAAAATCAGCAAAATTGGAATATTTTTCTCGTTTATTTATTGCTCATTACTTTTTACTTGCTTTATGCCGGTTTCATGTATAAAAAATTAGAGTTTTTAATCAAGCAAGAGGTAAGGGAAAAAATGAAAAATAATAATTTTACTCTGAAACTTAATTGGCGCCCAATGTATAGTCCAGTCATTTGGGCGAAAAAAAAGTGGTTTGCCCGGAAAGTTTTGGAGTAATTTTGAAATCTTTTCTTTTTTATAGATTTTGGGATGCTCTTTCCGAATTTTCATTTTACCACCTCGCACCTTTGCCGCTAACGCCGCCATTTTGAAAAAATGGCAACCAAAAACAGTTTCTCGCCAATATCTCTTTTCCAACTAGTTGTACGATTAAACAGTCTGTAAATAAATTGAAGCTGACAAAATTTCTCACATTTTATACTGTATTGATTTTTTCTTAAGATGAATAGTTTTGGCGTAGGAGCAACGCAAACCTACTGAAAAATTTGCAACAGAAACAAAAACTGTGGAAACCACATGAGGTAGAGAAAGTGGCGCGCTTTTTTTGTGTGGTATCCTCAGTAGGCCTAATGTATAGGCTTTGCGTTGCTCCTACGCGGAAACTATTCATCTTAAGACAAAATCAATACAGTATTAAATGTGGGAAATTTTGTCAGCTTCAATTTATTTAAAGACTGTTTAATCGTGCAACTAGTTGGAAAAGAGGTATTGGTGAGAAAATGTTTTTGGTCGCCAGTTTTTCAAAATGGCGGCGTAACCGGCAAAGGTGCGAGGTGGCAAAATGAAAATTTGGAAAGAGAATCCCAAAATCTGTAAACATAAAATGTTTTCAAAACTGCTTCAAAACTTTCCAGGAAAAACAATATTTTTTTAAAATTTTTTTTTATTCAAAAAACCTGTTTTCGAAATTTTACCGTTTTTGAAGTCGTAATATTTTTCGACTGATGTGTTATATGTAAAAAAGTGTCATTAAATTTCTTCTAGAGAATATTAAAATCTAACAAATAGGTTCAAAATATTTTCCGTCAAGTTCGTCACATAAGTGTAAATGGCTAATATCCGGTATTTCTGAGTTTTTGTGATTTTTTGAAATAATAATTTAAAATTATTTAAAAGATATATGCAAAAAGCCTATTTCTTCGACGTTTGACGCTATTTAAGTACTAATATCTTGCGACTTATGACTTGCATGGAAAAAAGTGTTGACACTTTTTTATATAGATTATTATGGTCTACAAATTGAGGCTTTGTTTTTTTCTCGATAACTTCGTCATTTAAGAGTAAAACGCGAAAAACTGGAAATTTAGAATTTTTGTCAAACTTTTAAAATAATTATATCTTTAAAACGGTTGTTCTTAAGAAAAAAATAATAGTTCTTTCCTGTAGGGGGTTACATAATGTACATTTTTGACATTTTACGTTTTTTAAAATGTCGATATCTTCTTAACGGTAAGTCATAGGAAAAAAAGTGTCAAAACTTTTTTTCTTTGGGATCACAAAATCTACAAGTTTTGCATGGAATACTTTTCGATAGCATTTACTGGTTCAGACTTATATGTGAAAACCTGACATTTTCGACATATAACCTCGAATGGTGGCGTTAGCGGCAATGGTGCGAGGTGGCAAAATTAAAATTCGGAAAGAGCACCCCAAAATCTAAAAACATGAAAAGTTTTCAAAACTACTCCAAAACATTCCAGGCAAAACTACCAAATGACTGGACTAGTGAGGATAAAATAAATTTGACTTAAAAATTTGTTTGCTTAACGAAGCTTTGAAATAATTTTGACTATAAATAGATTGGCTGCAGCTTAGAACGTGTTTTGCAAGAAAAAGACTCATTTAAGAGGGTTAATATTTGAGCAATAACTCCTCGGAAGGAGTAACAGTGTATTTGGATGTATGTATGTTTGAACATTTTCAATTATTGTTGTTTCCGACAGACTGATCGCACAACCCTATAACGCCACTGACTACGAGTGCTTCAGCCACCATTTTGAAAATCGCGGTTTAACTAATCTGAAAAACTAGTCGTTGTACTTAAAACTTGTAAAGACGTTATTTTAAGAAAATTTAATTATCTTTCTTTTCTGTCTTAATCATTTTTTTCGTAGGATTTATATTTTGAGAGTTAAAGAGCGAACAAACAATGTATTTAAATTTGTTAAATAATAATTCATTTCGATGGTAAAACCCATGCACGCCTAATTTCATTTATATTTTTCTTAAATTTAGTAGTCTACAAACCGTTCTCCATAGATATTGGTTTATGTATGTGTTTTGTTTTTTTTTTTTTTCAAAATGAAGGCTGAAGCCTGCAATGGTAGTATTGTAATATGAATGCAAAATTTAAGACAAATAGGGACAAACAATATACAAATTATAAAAAACAAATCAGAATGCTTAAACTTCCACCATAATCAAAACAAAAAAATTTTAAATTTTTGCTAAATTCCTCTACCTTGGTAGCAGGTATCTATGTTGTTTTGTAATATTCTGCTTTTCTACTTCCAAGCAAAACTACACATGAACACTTCCAAAAAGTTCAAAGGATATGCCCACCTTTGAGTGAGAAATAAAAATAAAAACATACAAAAAAAAAAAACAAAGTTAAACGAAAACAAAATTCATTGTATTTTTCTCAGAAACAATTTCGCAAAAGGTAGAAAGTTTTTATTTTTATTTTTTTTTGTTAATTTTTTGTTTTTTCATGAAAACTGCATTCATATAGTGAAATTTTTGTTATTTATTAATTTTTGAGGAAGTTTTTGAAGTTTTCCGCACCTCTACAGCTTTCCTTTGACTGATGGACATTTTAAAATATGGTGAGACTGTTATGCAATTAATTGAAAAATATAATGCACCTTGTTCATGTTGCTAAATGACTAAGTAAAGGTAGTGTTCGTGAAAAATGAAATATATATTTATTTTTCTTTGAAAATTAATTGGCGCCTAACATGAGGATACAATAAATTTGACTAGAAAATTATGTTAGACGAAGTTTCTATATATAGATACCTATATTGCCCGCAATTTCTCTTTTATAAAAAGGACTCATATTACAGAGCCAATATTTGAGCATTCCTTATCGAAAAGAGTCACATTGTATAATACCCACAGCTTCCGTCGCATCGTTATGTAATTGGACTATCCGCAACAAAGCTTCTAAGTATTTCTCTTACGTCCATGTTTTTGCCTATTATTTAATTTCGTGAAAACATTTGTTTGGGATATTCAAATTTTCGGGTTGTTTATTGAAATTTAAGCTGGCGCCCAGTGTTAGGATTCAACAAATCTAATTGAAAAGTACGATTTGTTTCTTATTTTTTGTAAGAAAACTGAAAACTAAAAACTCCGGCCAAGCAATGTGAAGTTTTAAGGTTATTATTAGTTACCTATGGAAGTTCCAACCATTGAAGTGAAAGTATTTTAAAAAATTCTAAGAATGTTAATGCGAATAAATTTAAAATCTGACTTTACAAAATTTGTCACCGTAAATCATGTGAAATTGATAAATTCGTTCCTATTTTCTTAGTTTTAATATTTTTCTATAAACTGAACAATAATCAAAAATTGGCGCCCAACGTGGAACACGAACACAAATTGAAGCGTATAAAACTAATAATTTATTTGATGCTTAATTTGTATCCAAAAAGAGAAGATAACGTTGCACTTAAATTATGAAACTAAAATAGATTTGTAAAGAAATATAAAATGGCGCCCAATGTGAGACGCCTTAAATAAGATTGCAAAATTCTATTTTTGTTTCATATTTTGAAAATAAAAAAAAAAAAAAACTAAAACGCGCCCCTTTGAAATTATAAAGAACAATAGATGTTTCAAACACCCAAGCTTTTTAAAAAAACTCGATTAATGTAAATTCAATAAGTTTTAATTCTGAATTTTTCACTTTAACGCACGTTACTATAGATAACGTTTGTTCGCTTTGTTCAAATAATTTTGTATATTGTAATCAACCAAAACTGTCGCCCAACGTGGAACTCCTAAAATCATTAAAACTACAAGAGATGTTGATACTTTAGAGCTTCAATTCAATTCAACTTTTATTAAGCGCAAACGTACAATTCAGAACAATCTTTTATAGTTCTTAACAATTGGATAATTAGCAATAATTATTAAACTAACTTAATCTAGAAAATACATTATATTTAAAGGTAAATATGTGTTAATTTTTATAAGTAGCCCGTAACATAATGGTTAGTGTATTGAACTGTCACGTAGGAGGATTTGTTCGCGGCTCAGTCTCGTGCATCTTAAATTGAGATTATGTTTTTGTTTTGGATTATTGTCTCTTGCAAGAAAGTAAAAAAATCCTAAAAGAGTATCCCTCTCAATTGCTTCTTTTCAATAGAAATTAAAACTGGCGCCCAATGTGAGGTTCAACAAATTGTTGAAAAGTTCTGCTTTTGTTTTATATTTTGAAGAAAACATAAACAACATTAAATGCAAGTGCTTAATCCAAGAATCTGAATTGGAGTTTTAAAGTACTTTTAGTTGAAAATAGAAGTTTCATGCATTCAAGAGGAGAAATATTTTTTATCAAAAATACTAAAAAATTTAACACCGATTAAATTAAATCTTTATTTTTGTGACCATAATTTATTCATTTAAGATTAATAAAATTGGTCCATTACTCCGGTGGACGTGGCTCGAAAGTGACCTAACCAGCGTTACAGTCCAACGCACTAACCATTACGCTACGGACTTCTACTAGAATTCAAGAGCCTTATTAAAAAAAAATCATAACTGGCGCCCAACGTGGAACCCTTTAGTTTATTAAAACGATATATATTTAATTTATAAGAAGAGACAAAAGCTTTTGATGTCAAATAGGAAGTAAATGTTTTACAAAAAAGAAATAAAAGGGTTTCGGAGATCAAACATAACCGTATTCAAAATCTACAGCAACATAAAAATATATATCTCCTCTCTTTAGCACTGAAGGAGACATAAATTTACTTCCTTATGGTTTCTTCAAATTAAAAGAAAAAAACACTAAAGAGTGTTCATTTGGCGTTACTAATTATATAACTCCTTTTTAGTATCCACATAAGGATGTTGCTGCATAATGAATGTATAGGTATGTACATTGTACCTATAGCACTTTTTCACAAAGAAACCCCCTTCTAAGAATCCGTTACTTGGTTGACACTCTTGCATTCTTCTTTTTAATTTTTTTGTTGTTAGCTGTAATTAATCTTCAAGTAACATTTTTATACCTACCTACTCTTAATGCGGGACTTTAAAGTAATTCCTGTAATCTGTGTTTTTCTCCTTTTAAACCCAGGACCCTTTCCTAAGAGTCCTTTAGTTTTATTAAAACAAAAAAAAAAAAAACAGAAAAACAAATATATAGATATTTTATTTCAACTTTGGCATCTTTCACTTTACAGAAGATTATTCCGAGACACCTTCTGTCATAAGTTGTTCAACAACAAATTATGAGTGTGTGTGTTATTTTTATGCGCTTGATGTTAACCGTAAAAAGAGAGTGTGTGAAAGGATATCATTTTATTTTTTGCTTTGATAAAATTTAATTTTCCTTTTAACTCAATTAAAACTGACACGCTAATTTGAGGATGGTACACTACACACGTCATATGCCACAGACAACATCCTGACGAGGACGAAAATGACAGGATCTGTACTATGAGTGTGTATATGTATGATGACAGCAGTGAATGTTTATGTTTTTGCTCGTTTTGAGATTTTTTTTTACTGCTGTCTACATTTATGTACAAGTGTGTGAATGTGTTTTTGATATGATGTTCTCGTGTGTGTGGCATGTATTCGTGATAATTTTTTGATGAAAGAAGGCACGGAAAAATAAACAATGTTTTAATTACTTTTTTCTCATCAAATGATGTATATTTCACTTACTTTTTTTTCTTGTCCTTTTTTTTAATGACGCAAATAAACAAATTCGTTGTGCTTTTTTTTGAATAAAAAAGAATTAACACCTTTCTCTTTAATTTTGATTTTAATTATAAAATTTTACCTTCAAAAATAAGAGATATTATTTTTCGTTTAAGGACGAGATTGCATTTAAAGAGAAATAAAAAAAGGATATTCTCGTAGAATATGACGTGTTAAATGTATGTTTAGGTATTTTTTGTTTGTTTGTAAAAAGGCCAAAAATCTTGATGTGAATATAAAAAAAAAGTTTTTAAATTAACTTTTCAGTTGGATAGATATGCTCTTTCTTGTTGGACATTAAGTCGAAGCAAAATTGGGGCGACAAATTTATGTGTTTTCATCATCATTTACAATTCGAAAAGTTTTCTGTGGGATTTTCTATAAAACATATGAGTGTATTGTGTTTTTATTCGAAAATTTCTGTTTTTTTTTTTTTCTTTGAGAACTTAAAGAAAGTCTCTTTTTGAACTTTTGTCAACTTTGATACTTTTTTTTTGCAGTTGATGGCATACTTGATGTGTTCTGTGTAATATGTTTATGGATATCCTTTTCCTTTTCTCTTAAAAGCCTATTCAAAAGTGTTGATACTCAAATAAATTGCCATTTAAAGGATACATAAAAATGTTTTTTTGTAATTTTTGTTGTTGATATATTTCAAAATGAGTAAGAGGACAAAAAATAAACAATGAATGGCATGAGCGGAAAAAGTTAAGCAAACATTTTAATCACAAGCAAACAATGTACTATTTGCTTGAGTGAACATGGACATGATGGTCAACTTATGTTGAAGTGTTTGATTGTGTGTCAGTTATTTTAAAATTGGCCTTAGAGTGTGTTTTTTTTTTTTTTCTTTCGTAAGATTCATGATGACATTTATTTTATTGTTAGCTTGAGGGAATTTTTGGAACGAAGAAGTTTTTAATGGATCATCTTATTCTTTGATTTTTTTTTTATTTTGTTTCTTTAATTCAACACGTGTTTGTATTATGTACTTTGAGATTATCGAATAATTTATTAGAAAATTTCTGTGTGAGAAAACTGTTTTTCAATTTCACTTTTGTTTAGTTTAAGGCACTAAATCTATTCAAGCGCATCTTATTACCCAATTTAAACTTTTTTTAACAACTTTAGCTAAGATTGAAATGTTTCAGTTCCAATGAGTATTACTAGTAACATTTTGCCTTTTGACAACTCAATTTTGTTATTTCTACAGATTGTTGTTTTGGGATTGAAACATATTTTGGGCGCCATTTAACAATTTTTTTAAGTTTTCCTTCATAGGCAATATTTATTATAATAAATTAAGTCTAATCATTGCCTCGAATATTCCACATATAGAATGCACACGCTCTGATGCCAATGAATATAGCGATTTTGCTCGTTATAGAAATAGTAATTCATTATTACTTGTGAAA
This sequence comes from Melangyna quadrimaculata, assembly GCA_949320155.1. NCBI lineage: Eukaryota > Metazoa > Arthropoda > Insecta > Diptera > Syrphidae > Melangyna > Melangyna quadrimaculata. The sequence goes on along the minus strand of OX439485.1, from coordinate 148,108,773 downwards.
GTAAAGGAAATATTTTTTTTTTCAAATGGCGGAAATTAAAAGTAAATGAAAAGATGTTTATAGATAGATATCGTATAACGTTCGTATAATAATTGTTTTTGCTTTTATTGATTCACATTGAACAATAGAAATTTCCAGCAAGAGCAAAACATTCCCACAACCAATGACCCATGGAGACACAGTCTTAAACTGGCAATGAGATATTTTGACACAATAATTATTCTGTTTTAATGACTCTGCAAATACAAATGCAAACATTTCTTAATAATTTTCTTAATTATTTAATTTAATATAGAATGCTCACTAAAAGAGTGCAAAGAATGCATTCTCAAAGAGAATAAATAGAGTCGACATTGAAGCTTCAGTTGGGCGCCACTTAACAGAGTAAAATAATTTGTTCAGCAATGAAACATATACTAAAGAAAATAAAGACATTTGCATAGACTTTCAAAAAAAAATTCTTGTAACTCACATTGGGCGCCATTTAACAAAGACACATACATTTTCGGGCAATAATAATAAATTATATTATAATATAAAAAAAAAACAGTCGTGATTCGTTTGAATATTTGAATATCTAAGCACTATGGAGTCCACTGTCAAAAAAAAAAATAATTTTGAAATTCACATTTAGAGCCATTTAACAAATTAAAATAAATTGTCTAGCAATAAGACCTGTTTAAAGAAATAGAGCAATTATCCTTTGTTTGAATATTTTCAATTTTTATATGAAAATTAAAATTGATATTGTATCTCACATTGGGCGCCATTTAACTGAATAAAATGAATTTTGTAGCAATCAGACCAAATAAAATAGTCTTGAAAGAATAATGATGATGAAGAAACTTAGAAAATAAAATTAGCTACGTCTGTTGCAGGTGGAGTGACTGAGATTCAATTAAAAGTACAAGTGACATCATTTAACTGATGAGCTCATTTGTCGTTACCAGGACGAGACGCTTGAAGTTGAGGTCACTTGTACTTTTTATTAAAATTGTTTTGTTTCGTCTGAATACTTTAAGTTCTGAAATAGAAAATAAAATTGAGATTGAATTTCGCATTGGGCGCCACCTAACGCGTCTTTTTTTTTAATAGAGAGCACGCACTATAAAAGAGATTTTGACTACCAGTAGTATAAACAATCACAGTGCGACCGTATTGAAAATAAAGAAGGATTAAAAATGAGATATCGATGCACATTGGTTTTGAGATCTGAATATCAAAATTGAGTGGGAGGGGGGAAGGGGAAGGGACAAGGTAAAGCATTCCACATTCTTTTTGTACGAATAAAGAAAGAATCTATAAACTTAACAGAACGTCTGAAATTTGTCAATTCAACAGTAAAATAATTTATCCAGCAATCTGACGTCTTAATAAATTTCGTTGAAATATATTTTTGTGTGAACATAAAAATAAAATAGTGGTTGAAGTTGACATTCGGTGCCACTTTACAGAATAAAATAAATTATCCTGCAATAATAAATAATATTAATAAATGAAAATACTTTTATTTCATTTGAATACTTTTTAGTTTTAACATGAAATATCACATTGAAATTTTAGCTCACATTGGGCGCCTTTCGATTCGTTAACTTTTTTAACATGAAATATCACATTGAAATTTTAGCTCACATTGGGCGCCTTTCGATTCGTTAACTTCCGAATACAGAATGATTGTGAATATTTTTAAAGCCCTAACAAGAAGAATAACATTTAATAAACAGATAATAAACTTCTGTGGCCCGATTAGGGAACACGAAACGAATCGTTTTCAATTCAGTATCAACTTTTCGACTTGCTTCGTATTAATAAATTATCGAATTCGAAGCAAGTCGTATAGTATACTTCCAAGATTTACAGATAATTGACAGCTGGTTTCCAGTTGTCAATTACGCATTGTTAGGTCAAATAAATTAAATGACACCATCCCCTAAGACATATCAAAAATTAAGCTTTGGTAAAATAACGCAATGTTGCAACATTTGTATGCAAATTTAACACTCGCTACATTTTAATTGCACCCGGATTGAAGATTCTTAGTATCCATTTGTTCTTAGCTACCATAGTACCTATTCGCCGAAAAAATCTAAGCTTTGATAAAATGACGTATTTCCGGCGGCCCTGGGCTCGTAGTCTATAAATACAACATTACATTCAGAAAAGTGTATCTTAATTATTCATACAAAACGCTAAGCTTTAGAAAATATAAAAATTCTTGAATCTCCGAGTTAAAAGAAAATTATTATTATTATTCCATTGGGATTTTTCTTATGATAACACACTCGCAGTAAGGCTGCTTTCCGTCATTATGTTTAATTATGAATGTTTGAATTCTCAACAACCACTTGAGTGAACTACCACCATTTTATTTGTCTGGAATTATTGCAATTTCATGGCTGCCACATTAATCATCAGATTCCTTTAGTGGTGTTTAGTCTTTATGTTCAATTTTAATTTATAAATTATTATGCCGTTAACTGGAATTGAACCTAGGCCAGCTACCTCTGAGGCCTATGCACTACGCACTGCGCCACCGAGGTCACCTGATAATGCCCATCCAATTTAGGGTTTTGTCTTTATGAATTGCATTTTTGAGACAACTAGCATTTTTACTAGCCACACAAGTTGGTTGTTGATCATTCGGGGTTCTTTCTCTTTTCTCCGTACACGATTTACAAACCAACAAATCGTTGGACAATTATTATTATTATTTTTTGTTACTATTACTTAAGTTGTTTTGGCTTTCTTTATTTCACAACAAAAAAAAAAAAAATTCATTTCATACATTTTGTATAGGAGTCCCGGGACTATTTAAGACCGCAATGATACTTTCTCAAAGTAGCGATGTGTGGGATTTGTATTTAAGCGCATTGAGTGCTCCTTTGAGTATCCCTTCATTTCCCTTATATACAATGAGCGCTTAAATTTGTTGCTGGTTCTTGTGTTGCTGTTTGGACTCGCACAAGTTTATTTAAACAAAAACAAATATTTGTATAGTTTGTTTCAATAAAAAAAAGTTAGTTAAACTCACATCTTTATTGATTTTAATGAAAATAACAAAATACCACTTTCGACCGTGTCGATACATCAAACCGCCAACAAAAAAAAACTTATCGGAAATTCACGCGTTCAAAACTGAAATTCCATTTCGCATTTGCTTTCGATTTCAAAAATATGGCGAATGTAAAACAAAAGAGACGAAAGCGAAAGAAGTAATACCAAAGTAGATTTTCGCCACCTAAAACGATGTTCTTGGTATTCCCTAGTCAGGCCACTGAGTTCGAATGAGATCATAGGAAAGAAGAAATCATTTATATTTTGTAGAGCTTGGGTCTTAAAATGTATGTATATTGTATAATCTAGTGAACTTCACATACAAAATATGAAATGTATATTTGGAAACGTGACAGCTCGTTGCAAACCAGGGCCTAAGGGACCTACAACTCTCAATAATTTCTATGTACCTACAAGTTGATAGTTGACAGAAATTGAGAACGCTACAATATCCCAAACTTGTTACTTTGTATATATTTATATTATTTATGCCTAAAAATTGAAAAATATAAAATATGCTATCTTGTAATAGAATGAAGTCACTGACCGGGCGCCAGTTTAGAAATGTTGAACAAAAACAACCTTTAAAGTGCCAAACTATAAAAAAATATATATACATACATTTTAATAGCGAATGAGACTCTAACCGGGTGTTACTTAAATATATTAAGTAAGAAAACAATCATATGAGGATTTTCCGTAGCAAAAACTGTTAATTTATCCTAATCAAAAATACACTGATGCTGTATTGTAACTTAATTTTGTTTAAGATAATTTGGCTAAACGGAAAGGCCTTGAAGAGGTTAAGAAATTTGTATTTTTTTCTTACCGTTTCATTTTTTTGAAATTTCCATCATAAATAAAAAAATATGAATTTCAAGCTTTAAATAATGAGAGAATCATCAAAAATGTGACTCGAAATACGTCTTAAATAACAACATTCTTATAGTCACTGTACAAAAATTAAATAAAAAATTCAATCACATCAAAAAGCTATTTCCATTCTTTTATCTCTAACACAAAGAAAAAGAGATACCTAACGTTACGCTAAACCCAATTTATCACTCCATTAAAAACATATAAAAAAAAGAAGAAGGAAAACCCATATTCCTCCACAATTATTGCTCAATTTAAAATTAACTCACACGTGCTCCAGATATATGTGTTTACATTATTCGTGGCTCGCGGGAAAGCATTATTTCCTCCTCGGTTACATCCTTTTTTGTTATGTTAACGAATTCCTGTCTCACTCACTCGATAAGCATACTCAACAAATGCTATTTTCAAAGATTTTTCTTTAAGTTTTTTTTTTTACAACGAGTTACACATTGTATTGTATTTTTTACAGTTCAATTTATTATTTATTCGTTTCCATATGAAAACACCTTTGGTTCGTTCTTCGATGTCCAAAAAAAAACGAAGTCCTTTTGCATTGAAATCAAAAAAAAAAAGTAAAATACAAATACTGTTCGCTTCTTTTTACACTCGACTAAATATTGCTGAATTGAATGTGTATATGGTTGTGTCGTTCCAATGGTCCTTTTTTTTTGGTTGTTCATTTTTGCAATAAACGGTTTTCTGCTCGTTTTCGAATATACACAGAGCAATCCTTATTTTCCTGGATCGTCGTTTTGTGTTTTTTTATATTATTTTGTTTTGTGTTATCAATTGTTAAATAATGTGAAATATTTAATTCTGCTTTAATACCTACCTCTCTTCAATAATAACATACAAAACGATGTTAAAGGTTTTATTTTGATTTTTTTTTTAATACAACAAAAACTTAGGTATAAGAGGAACCTCCAGATATTCAATATCCTTATTTTTTTCGATTTTTTTTTTCACAATTTACACTGTTCAAAGGTTTGTGCAGAAACAGAAAAAAAATATAGAAGAAGAAAAAAAAACTACGCGCATTATAAAAGATGAGGGCGAATAAATGTCATCTTCGTCGTCGTGTCGGTCGGTGTGTGTGTGTGTGGATGTGTTTCCTTTTTAAAATTTTCTTTTCAAACTTGAACGATTTTTATTATAAAATCGTATCCTTGTTCAGTCTTGCCTAACACTTAAATCATCATCATCGCCTATGCATGGATGAGGATAAAAATAAGGAAACGAACAAAAAAATATAAAAAATTCCTGTGCACAAAATTCTATCATCTCTATATATTGACGAAGAGTCCTTTTTTCTATTCTTCATATAAAATATCCATCCACCTCTAATATATCCTTCTTATGATGTTTCAAAAAAAAAAAAAAAAACACTTATACAATATTTTTCTTCAATTCTGTTTTCGATGTTGAATTTTTCTTGATCGCACATATAAATATTTAACGCACTGTCTGTTCACCGTATGGCACCGTATATCTTTTTATTCTTCATCACCCACCATAAATACAATCATACCAGCCATCTACTCACTCACGTACTCATTCACTTGCCGAACAAAGTTTTATAAAAAAACTTTGTTCATGTGCACTGAATTTATTTTATAAGGAACACGAATCGTCCTTATTTTTCTTTTCTATCTATAAACACAAAGTTTTTTTTTTGTTGATCCTGGAACCAGGACATACTATATACTTTAATGCATGATGGTGAAAAATACAGGAAAATAAAAATACACCAAGCAGCAGACAGATAGACATACCTACCTACAATTTACAACATAGACATACTCGTACATTGTAATTTGCACTGCACTCTTATTATGAGCCCGCAAAAATAATGAAATGAAAATACAAAAATTTATTTTTTTTGTTATCATAATGTGTCCTTTCTTTTTGTATTTATACACACCAGCTAGCTATCAATGTTATTTTTAGTTTTCTGTAAAAATAGCTGCAACAGTTTTTTTTTTTACAATTTTTAACACAAAAAAAAAAAATAAAATATCTACGTGTGTTTATTTTAAATTAAAAACTCTTTCCTCTTAAATGTCATTTTTGTCTGTTAATTTTTAAAAATATTTTTATATATTTTTTTTCTACTTTACAGGGGTTAATATGGGCTATATTGAAAATAGTTATTCAAATTCAAATAACGGTGGTAGTGTTAATTCACAAGATTCACTGTGGCAAGTTAAAATGTCAGCAGCGGCACAAAATCAAACACAAATGGTACCATCGCATAATTTTGTGGAAAGACAACCATCGTATGGTTATGATCCATTAACACATGGTGGTTATGGGGCTGTTGATGATTATGCACCATATCCACATTTGACAACAACACCTAGCCAACATGGCGATGAGTATCATAATTTGAGAAATAGCCAGAATCCATCCAGACAAGACTATTGCAGTGATCCGTATGCATCGGTGCAAAAACCAAAGAAGAGAGTCGATCAGCATTTAGGTAAGTGAAAAAAACGATTATTTTTTTTTTTTCTTATAACTTTTAATTTCTCTTTAATCCTGTTTTCTTTGAATATTTTCTTTTTATCCTTTTAATGTATCACGTATATATTGAAGCAAGGAAGGGCAGACTTTTTTTTGAGATAAATTAATGTTTTTGCAAGAATTTATAAAGAACATCTTATCGCTTTCAAAATCAGTCAGAGAGAACTATGATTATTGATATTTTGTTAATTATATTGAAATTCTATTAACTCAGGAGGAAGATTTAAAAAACATATTCTTGTATATTATCGCCATACAGGTAATATTTCTTTTTTTAACTCCTCAAACCAAATAAAATGAGAAAAAGTATATATTGGCGACCAACGTGAAACCCTAAATAAACGAAATTATATTGTTTCTCCAGAAAAACGTAAAGAATTGCAATGAAAAAGAGATTGCATATAATATCAGGGCACCAATTTCAAAAAAACAGTACTTTTTCTGGCTTCCGTCATTAGAATTGATATATTTTGAATAGAGTTTAAGTAAACAGTTGAAGCTCTATTAACTCATGAAAGTGATTTTTTAAAAACATTTTAAACATTTATAGCACACTACTTGATTTTCTTATTTATATCGAGTTGAATGAGAAAAAGTATAACAGGCATTGACAAAATTACAATTTAACAACAGAAAAGGAAAATTGCATGAAATCTAAAAAGGAAGAAACGGCAATCCATATAAGCGCACCAAGTTAAACATTTTCTAATCTGTATTTTCTTGTTGACTATTTGTAATATCTTTTTTTTTTTAATTTTTGAACAATCGTAGTGTTTTGATGAAATTGACTCTTTTTATAATCAAGAAACTTAGCTTGGTAAATTTTTAAGCAAAGAATGACCGCCTTTCTCATATACATAGTTGTACTTTTGCTTAGAATTTCAGAACACAGTAAATTTGTTGGCGTCAATTATAATTGAGCTTATTTTATTGGCGTTCAAATTAACAAATTTAAGTTCTATTAACTTATATAATTGATTTTCCAAGAACCTTGTTAAATATCAATGACATTAATACTAAGTTTTTATTTTCATCACCGTAAATTAAGTAAAATGAGAAAATGATTAACTGGCGCCCAACGCGGGACCCAATAGCATTGACGTTATTAAAAAAAAAAGGAATTGTAATGAAGAAGAGATTGTAAGCCATATCAGCGCACCAAATAAAACATTTTTTTTTATAATTTTAGAACACACTACAATTCCTGGCTTCTTTCATTAGAATTATAGAACTATTTCTATTGGTTTTCAAATCAACCAATCTAAATTCTATTAAATTATGAAATTGATTTTTGAAAAACATTTTTAAATATTGGAAGCATACTGCTAAGTTGATTGTATTATTCACCGTCCGTAAATTAAGTAAAATGAGAAAAAGGATAAATGGCGCCCAATGCGAAACTCAAAAGCATTGAAATTAATACTATTTTTTTATTCAAAAAACAAAGTGCAAAATTTAAAATTACAAAGCATATCAGATAACATCTTAAATTTAATATTTTTGAATCTATTTCCTTACTGACTATTCATAGTTTATTTAAATTCTGAAAATTTTTTTTAAGAGTTTACTCTTTTGTATTCTTTTATTTGTAATTGAGTATTTAAGTAAATAGAAAGTCAGAATTTTTCACAGATATGAGTGTATTGTGAATTGTCTAAGAATTTCTAACTTAAGAACACCACTACCTCGTTTCCATTATGAGAATAGAACTATCGTTGGTTTTTTAGTTAAAAATATTTATGATGTTATATTAACTCAGGAATAAAGATGTCTCCAAAGAATTTTATGATCTCAATTCAACTAAAATGAAGAAAATAAAAATTGGCGCCCAACGTGGAACATTTTTAAAACACTGGTTAATTAACAAAAATAAGAAATACCGTAATTGATGTGGTATAATGGGATTGAATAATATGTATCCATACATCTTAATTCTGCCGTAAGCTAAGTTATATTTTCCTTCTGGGTTATGTCGAAAAATCACGCTCAACTTCAAATGGACATAGTTGTCTTAAAAGAAATTTCATACAGTAGGTCAGCTTAGTTTTCTTATTTACGAGTGTTATTTTAATTCAAGTAAAATGAAGAAAATAAGAACTGGCGCCCAACGTGGAACCTTGAAAACCGTTATGGATTTAACCAATAAAGATAACGAATACAAATATTGAAGCGATAAGATGGGATAAAATAAATAATAATAACGTTATGTCGAGAAATAATACGTCCACCTTGGAATGGGAATAGATCCATTAAAAAAATTGTAATCAATGACTTAGTTTTCATAATTAATTACCCCTTAATGCAAGTAAAATATAAGAATACAAAATACAATACAATAAATAAATAAATAAGAACTGGCGCCCAAAGTGGAACCTTGTAAAAATACTTGTTAATTAAAAAAAAAAATAGAGCATACAAAACTTGAAGCGATGTTATGGGATGATTCCATGGCTGGAAATTCTGCCGTTAACGTTACATTATTGTCCTTGAAAATTACGTCGAGAAATAATCGTTCAACTTGGAATGGAAAATATATAGATCTGAAAAGAATTTTAATATCAGCTTAGTTTTCATATTAATAACCTTAAATGAAGTTAAATATAGAAATTAGAAATGGCGCCCAACGCGGAACCTTTAAATTTTTTTATTAATAAACAAAAATATGATTACAAAAATTGAAGCGAAATGATGTTAAAAAATAATAATCTTGAAACTTAATTCAAGAAATTACCCATCCAACTTGGAAAAGTCATTAGGCCCATAGACTTTATGGAATCTCACTATGTTGCATTAATTTTTGTATTCTTTATGTACTTTTTTGTGTTTAAATAACTGTATTTTTTAATGGTTGTGGGTTCTACGTTGGGCACCAGGTATTTATTTCTTCAAGTTGTGTTGGTAATAAATATGAAAAATAAGTTAAATACCAATAATAGTTCTATATCAATGACGGCAATCCATTCCCTTTGACATAAAGCCACATCTGTTGTTTTATAAATAAGTTATGACCAAAAATATAGTTCAGTTATGTTCGTTTTAACAAAAAACAAATGGACACAATGTTCATTCTTAGAAAAGTCTTAAGTTTTTCAAATATGTTTTTTTTTGTGGTGGGGTGAGTGAATGGCCATGGTGGTTATTTGACGCTGCATCCTCGTAGAACCCGATTTCTTATGGCTCATCTGCTCCGTTGATAGAAAGAATTCCTTTATCTTATACAAACTTGCAGAAAATTATGCAATCTTTTTAAATACACAGAATTTCCATACAAACAATCTTCTTCTTTTGGCTTCAAAATTTCATTAAACGCGCGAACGTATTTAAAAACAAAAAACTTGTGTCACTTTAATTTCGTAAACCGAAATTAGTCCTTATTAAGCCTTATTTATATGTATTTTCCTAGAGTCGAGTGTCAATCAACACACAACGACAAATCATTACGATAATAATATTAATTTATATTCATCGACAGAAACCAAAAAAAAATACGTAATAAATATTGCATTCAATCAGAGAATGAGTGTCGATAATATAATATAAAATACGAATACGAATGTCCTGCGTTCATAGCTTCGCAGTCCCAGGTAGCTATAGCTGATCATTTTTTTGTTTGCTCCTGCAAATCGGCAACATAAATCTGAAAAATCAGTGCGCGGAAATTCTTCTTGAGAGCAAGCAATCGCATTTTTGCTGTGAAATATTAATTGCTATTAATCCCACGGATAACTTCACAGGAAATCGATTCAAATAATACCGATGACGTTTCATTCCGTTGATTTTCTTTTTGTTTTTTTTTTCACTTTTTTCCATGGCATTGGTAGGAATTCACATGCTTTTTTTTGTTGGTTTAATACAAAATCCACAAGAGGAAATTTGGAGTCATGTGCGATAATGGTAAATACCACAAGAAAATTGTTTCCTCTGATGTTAATTATTTGGTAGGGTTTTTTTTTCTCATCTCCATTCGGCTGTAACCAATCGTTTCGTTCGTCGCAATTAAAATCCAGAAACCGAAAATAAAATGAAATAAAATAAAATAAAACAAAAAAAAACAAATCACATTTTTGCTGATTGTCACCAATCGTATAAAATAAAAAAAAAATAAATAATATTTAAAAAGGAAAAAGAAAAAGGACCAAACAAAAAAAGAAGAAAACAACGGCACAACACCAATTGCTTGGTTCCTTTCTGCGTTTTCCTCAAATTGAAGAACGAATAATGAAATTAAACGAACGAATTGTTAAAAAAGAAACACACACACACCTACAAAAAATTTAAAGAATACAAATTTGCAAACGAATATAAAAAATTCAGAGACAACCAAACCAATATCGAGCCAAAACTATACCATATCTATATACAAATCGAAGTACCTTTAGTGTCCGAGCAGATAAAATAACCGCAACGAGAAAGGACATCACTATTATAACATTTTATATAGAAGGAAATCCAATACAACAAATGAAAAGCTTTTGTATATTTATATAGTTTTTGGATTGCACTCGCTGGCTGGAATTGAGATGGGATGATGAAGAAAAATAAAAAAGGATGTGTGTTCGGACGTTTTCGAAATCAAAAACAATTTCTCGTCGATTTTTAATTAAAAACTTAAAAATTGCAACGTAATTTAAATTTAAAATTCTGATGGTGGTTTTTTTTCCTGTTCACATAAACGGTAAAAAGCTTAAAAGTATATGATGATTAATTTGCTTGCAAATGAAGGATTTACGAGGAAACGTGTTTCTTACAGCCTGAACCACAAGAAAAGTGTGACTTAAAAAATAATGAAACTATAATTGGAATTTTTTAAGTACAAGTACAATTCCTCGGTACTTTTTATTAAAAATGTTAAATGTACTGCTACTCTTACCGGTACTTGTACTTGTACAAAAATATGGTTAAACATTGTAACTTTTTCTGTATTTTTTTCGGAACTTACCACGCACGTATTAAATAAGAAATATATTTATTATTTCTACTTCCCGACGTTTCGAAGAAAATGCATTCTTCGTCGTCGTGGGATAAGACTGACGTTTGACGTATGTTGTTGTTCTCTTGTTCTTAAGCTGTACCTGTGCGATGTTGTTGGTGCACTTTTAATAGGTGTGGGTTACGTGGATCTTGTTGTACTGAGTCTGCATATTCTTGTGTACATACAAAGCTCACAATTTCAGGCAATTCGTTTGCTATTTTTGTTTGTTTGAGCTTGCTAACTAATGGATCACAAGTTGTTGATAGTTTGAAGCTCGCATCCCTGTGAAAGTTTTTATGTTTTCTTATTAAAATAGCTTCACTGATTATCCTCAGTACATGGAATGGAATTGGACGAATTTTGTTTTTGTTTACGTTTATTTTAAATTTTTCACACTGAACCGAAAGACTTCAGACCAATAAGCCTATCTGCCTTTGTTCTCAAGGCCTTAGAAAGATTAATAGAAACGCACATTCGCCTAGAACTAAATGATGGAGTTCTTTCACAGGCCCAACATGCATTAATATGAAGGGCAAATCTGTTGAGACAGGTGAGGTGGTTGGCATGATTGAGAAATCAATTCATTTCAAAGAATTTACCAAAGGAGCTTTCCTTGACATAGAAGGGGCCTTCAATAACGTCGAAAATTTTGAAATTCGACATGCCCTTGACTCTATAGGCATCGATCCGATGTTGTCAAACTGGATTGACTTCATGGTTCAAACGAGACTCCTAAACGCAGAAATGGGTGATAGCAAGCCAAAAGTTAGGACGTGTAGGGGCACTCCACAGGGAGGGGTCTTGTCACCCCTGCTTTGGCTTTTGGTCGTTAACCAGGTTTTGGTAAAACTTAATATAAGTGGTGTAAAAGTTGTTACATACGCTGATGACATCGTGATGATGGTCTCAGGGAAATTCGTCCCCACCTTGTGCGAGCTACTACAAACATCCCCTAACGAGCTCAGTAATTGAGCCAGTAGACGAGACTTAATTATACGTGACCGACACGAGACCCAGACGAGACTGAACATTTTCGATTTTAACGAGACCGAGAAGAGACTTACAAAAGTCTCGCAGAGTCTCGTGTCGTGGACAACTCTAAAAGTGGCGGAATGTTGTCGCAGAGAGTTAAGATTACTTAACGCAACAAACACAGTTACCATAAGTTGGGTCCCAGGCTCCCAGGATACTGTGATATACATGGAAATGAAAAGGAAGACAAATTGGCGAAACACAAGTCATCCACAGATCCAAGCCAAACTGAATCGTTAGTACTTATGCCACTGGGTGCTCGAAAAGAGCATAATTCACCAGAGCTTCCTCGAAGCCACCAACAACGATAGGTGGTCACAGATTGACACGTGTCGGGTTTCGAGAAATCTTTGGCCGGATATTTTAAAGAACAAAACTGAATACTTACTCTCGTAAAGCAGGCCTCAACTATCCCTATTGGTTGGAATCCTAACTAGTCACAACTCAATGGGAACCCACTTAAACAAAATGGGTATCAGCGCATCTGACCTTTGTAGAGGGTGTCAAGATGAAGAGGCGGAGGAGGGGTCATTTAATTTCCTTTGTGAATGCCCAGCCTAGCTGGAACAATAAAACCAGCCCTCGGAGAATACTTTTTCGACGAACTGGGTGACATCTCGTCTCAGCCACTAAGGAACATCCTGAAGTTCATTCGGAATTCTTCCACTTACTGCGAAATAGTAAGGGTAAAGAGAGCCCTTCCCTTTTCCTTCCGTTTTCGTAAATCCTGGAGAGCGCGATTGATCCATTGAGATCCGAGTGAGGTGATTTGGCCTGCCGAATCATCACCTCTTTTAACCTAACCTAACCTATACATTTAACAAACATATTGTAAAAATAACAAGTGTGTCATGTTAAAATAACAAATGTCTTGTTAAATTTAAAAGCGGTAGTTTTCCATGTTAAAATTGTAAAAACTGAGAAATGAACATGATTTCATTAACTTTATATTCATGGTTAAATTAATATGGCACTATTTTGACAAAATTATATAGTTGATTGAAAAAGATATCATGTTGTTTTAAATTGAAATTCTCGTTAATAATATTTGTTCCAAATTTTTAAATGACGCATTGTCATTTTTAACAAAGATAGGGCTAAATTAACATTGTTCTTATAAATTTAAATTTACATCACGTATTTTAAGGATTCATAGAATTGTAAATTTATACCAAAGAGCAAGTAAAAATTAAGTCTAGAAACTACAGTTTTGAGTTTATTTAAAATTCATGGAATTGCAATTAAAAAACACGCAATTAAATATCATTCGAAGAAGTAAAAAAGGGAAAATATAATTTTCCACGCTTTATCTGACTCCAAACCAAGTCATCCATTTTAAAATCATGACTTTTTTCCAAAACCAACAAAAAAAACATAGGCGATACTAATTTATTCTATTAGGTAGATACCAACCCACCATCAAGAACAATACAAATAAACAATAAAATCAACAAAATCCCTCAATTGATTTATTACATTTGTCAAATTCTTTTTGTCCCTATATATCTATTTCATTTCACCAACCTTGACAAAAAAAAATAATAAAAACAGAAAACAATTGTTAAAAATTACTTCATCATCCCAAAATCTATTTTTGCTCTTATAAAAACACACACATTTTTTCTGACAAAGAAAAACCTTTTTTTTTTGCTCTGTGATGTATCTGAATTTTTATTTTTGGCGCAAGGAATTTTTACGATTGAAACCTCCCAAATTCAACTCTAATGACCTTTCAACCTTTAATTTAAAATTAAATGGATCGATCAAACAATTCCGTTCTCATAAAAAATAACAAACCAATAAAAATACAAAAAAAGGGGTCAAATAAATATTGTTTAAAATAAAAATCTCCCTTCCCCCAACAAAGTAAAAAAAAGGATTATACCCTTTATCCTTTGAACGCGTCCTTTCTGCAGGATGACCAATGTCAAAAGGTTTATTTTGTTGCAAAAACAACAAAAAATAATCAAACACACAAAAAAAGTATACAGTTATCCGTGGAAACTTATAATCTTTAATGTAAGCACACATGAAATGAAAACAAGGATCATGCACCACCGCACCGTAGTACACACAGCATGTTGTCCTGATGTCCAATGTCCAGTATATTTTTAAAAGTCCACCATCATCATCATTGCCCCATTCGATATCCATAAAAACAAATGAAGCTCAATTTTTAGTTCAATATTTTGCCTGTTTGCTTTTATGATCCTGAAATAACCTCCTCCACCTTCATTTGGTCGTTTGCCAACAACAACAAGAACACCAACAAAAAATCTCATACAAACAAGAAGAAAAATGGAAATCCACTTGCAAAGTTTTCTTTTATCCTGCAAACAGGATATAATTTAATTCAAAGCTATATATTGAGAGGAGAGCATCAGCCAGCAGCCTGACATATCAAAAAAAAAATGAGTAGGGAACATTTTAACAAGTTTAGTTGTAGTAGGATTCCTTCTTTTATTTAGCTTTTTATATATTTTAAGGGCTGATGGCATATACACTGTTGTGCAAGGATCAAAGTACATTGTATGCCCCTTAGGTGTGTGTCGTTATCCTTGTTATGTGTATATTGTATAATGTTTATCCTTCATTTTGTGCTTCTGCCTGGTACCTTACCTACTCGTGTGCTTTGTGTGTGCGCTATGCTGCAAGGATATCGTTTTCAATTTTCGAATTTTTCAATTTATTCTAAGCCGATGAAATGTGAATCCCACATTATTTGGGATGTATAAGCGGGCGCAAGGACATTGTTATGATGGTAATGAGGACCTATTCAATAAGGGGCGTTTTGGTCGTATGTAGTTTCACTGTTGGGCTGCTCTCTCTCTACAAAGCTTGATTCGTTCAGCCTATTTTCTATTTCAGTAAAATATAATAAAGAAGTATAAAGAACTAAGTTCCTTTTTTTTTAAGAAAGTAAAAAAAAGGTTCAAACCATATCGCATCGACCGACGAGCCCAACGTCATAAAGGAGCTACGTACCAGTTACTATATATACCTTAGCTATTTACATTTAGTCATAAGGAGTCTTAAAATTTTATGAACCGAGCATGGTTGTTGTGTTTTTTTTTACATTTTTTTTTTTGTGTATGCCAGAGCCAGAACCCAGTTCGTGTTTTACAAGTTTTATGGTTATGTTGTCCTTAAGTGGTCCAACTAAAGATGTTGTTAAAGTGAGTCAATAATGATTAACTCCATTTAGTAAGCAGAACAAGGATACTCTCTATAATGAGGGTGCTTAAGATGCATTTGGTGTAAGAGAGAAGATACCTTTTCACAGAGTTGATTTCAAACATTATTAATTCTTGGTTTTTCCTTGTACCTACTGAAATGTGCTTCAATGTGTACCCTATCTTCCCAATGTTCATGGCAAATGTACCCTGTGTTTGTTGATCCTGTCTATAGCTTTTTTTTTCTTTCTTTCTCAAAATTAAATTAAATTAAAAAAAGAGAAATAGAATTCACTTGGAAAAAAAGAAATACTTTTAAAAACAATTTACCAAATAAAAACGTCCTTTTATATTGATTAAAAAATCAAAGCACATTCCAGTAAAAAGAACATGTGAATTAGATGTTATTGAGTACCTATAGAATAATAAAAACATTTTATTGGCTAAGTATGTAGTTATTTCTTGAAGAAGTCACATTCTTCCATTAAAAGTTTTGAGACAAAAAAAAAACAGAGGCTGTTAAGAAATGTTTATTGGACTTTTTCAATTGAAAATAAACTTTTAACAACAAAAGACATGAAAAGCAATATTGTTTAATTAAGTAGTACCTCTTGCCTTAATGGCAGGTGCGATAGACTACCAGGATAAGGCAGACTTCCAGCCTATTCCACCTAAAATATATATTGTAACGAATATCCGCTGCTGAGCCACTGGAGAGAAGAAAGAAATCGAGAAAAGTGGAAGAAAGTGAAAATAAAAGGCAGATTTTTAATAAAATTAATTTATTGCTGCTGAGAGCCCTGGTTCCCGAGAGGTTTTATTTAATTTTTTGTAGGTTTCCTCCAACAATATTTTACGATGAGTAGTTTTCGGCCGTCTGATTCCACCTTATGGCTCGGTTGACGAAAGAAAAGAGAGCTTTGATCTCGAACGCACTCCTATTTATGTCATCTTACTCTCCACAGTCGATCACAACGTAAACCCAATTCGCCATCGTCTCCTTGCCTCCAAATTCGTCATCGATCTATCGGTCTTTTTATCTCCAAATTCATCATCGGTCTCCTTATCTCCAAATTTTCTGCCACCATTTCCTCCTTCTTGTCCCAAAATTTGACATTTCGTAACAATATCTTATTTTTGAGGGGGAAGTGAAACTTTCTCCAAGACTATCAATTTTTAGATAAAGTGCCCTTCACCGTATACAGGGTGGGCCAAATATAAGTGCCTTTTCAAAAATTAAATAAAATGAACAAAATTAAATTTTATCCATGTATTGTGACTTTATTAGCAAGAGCAAACATTCCCGTTAATTATAGAACACAACGTCGTTCAAAAGGCTGCCTCGGCTGGCTTTGCAGTAGCGCACTCTGTCACTCAAATATTCCAAGACCTTGTTGATGGTTTTGAGTGGGCTGTATCCCACGGATTGCTTGGCCTTAAGTGCTTGACTCGTTTCCGAATTGTTGGCATAACATCGGTCTTTCTTGGTTCCCCCCCAAAAAAAAAGTTCAAAGGGAGCAAAGCGCAGCTACGCGAGGCGGCCAATTGTCATTGAAAGATCGATTATGGGATGGGCTGTGTGGCATAGCGCGCCATCCTTCATGACCAGAGGTCGTCCAAAACCGTGTTTTCAATTTCAGTAAAAAAAAAAAGTCAGATTTCATGGCTCTGTAACGCCCACCGTTGACCGAAACCTTGTTCCCAGTCTCATTCACGAAGAAAAATGGTGCAATTATGCCACCACTCCACGATCCGCACCAAATTGTCACTCTCTGTGGATTGGATGCATTGGCTTCTTAACCGTAACGTGCGGGTTTTCCGAGCCCCAGATGCGGCAATTATGTTTGTAAGCGTAGCCGCCCAGATAAAAATGAGCCTCGTCAGAAATGATGATTTTTCGACCTCA
Source organism: Melangyna quadrimaculata (assembly GCA_949320155.1). Taxonomy (NCBI): domain Eukaryota; kingdom Metazoa; phylum Arthropoda; class Insecta; order Diptera; family Syrphidae; genus Melangyna; species Melangyna quadrimaculata. The sequence continues at coordinate 148,091,234 of OX439485.1, read as the reverse complement.
CTCACCCGCACTCGCACTTTATTTATTATTTATTTTAATTTTGATATCGCTGTATAAAAAGATTTCTCTTATATATAATACAGGTAACATATGTATAATGGTTATAAGTTGATTAACTTATAAAAAAAAGACAATAATAAAAAGTTGAAAGAAAAAAATACAAAAGTTGATAATATTTACAAAATTTAAAAATATTTGAAGATAAAAAATTATTTTAATTAAGAAAACATGTTTTTAAGTTGAGTAGTAAAATAAGAAAATTAAATGAGTTTGAAAAACTTATTAACTAGTTAACTTTAAAAATTTGGTTTTGGAGCGAAGGTTGATCTGATTGAGACTGGAAGTTGATTCCAGATTTTAACAGCGTAAACAAAAAACTGGCGTTGTGATGGTAAACATTTGTACCTGATAGGTTTTAGTGTCAGACATCTTACTGACCGTGAGAAATTTATTTTGTAAAAAAGATATTCCGGATTCATTTGGCGAATAATATTATCGAGCATTATAAAGGCACTAAAATTTAAAAAGTTTCCAAGTGAACATCCAAGCAATGACTTTGACTGTGCAGAAACATGGTCAAAACGACGAAGGTTAAAAACATACCTAGAACAGGAACTAAGAGCAACTTTGAGTTTCCTTAGAGAATTGGCATCATGGTTGCCGAAGAGTTCACATCCATAGCTGATTAAGGGAACAATTAAAGAATTAACTAATTTTATTTTACTTCTAAAGGAAGAACATCTTTGGTAACTGAGAGGCCTTTTAATGAGCCATAGATCTTAGAAACAACGCTATTTATATGATCATCCCTAGACAATCTATTGTTGATCAAAATCCCAAAAAGTCGTTCAAAAAGATAAGGGGAAAACTGTCTGTATCTATTAGACGTCCACAGAATGTAATTGCTTTTGTTTTAGTTGGGTTTATCAACAATTTGTTCTGAAAAGACCATGCAATGATTAATTTTAAGTCATCATTCATTTCAGTAAAGGCTTCTTCAATATTTTTGTATGGAAATCTTATATAGAGCTGTTCATCGTCAGCATAGATGTGGTACGAGCAGTGGTTTAAGACAAAATGAAGGTCGTTGATGAATAAGGAGAACAGCAGAGGACCCAAAATTGAGCCCTGAGGAACACCTGTATTAGTAAAAAGAAAAGATGAAACCTTAGTTTTAGTTGATACGGCTTGGGAACGATTGGACAGATAGGAAAAAAGCAGTTTGTTAGCAGAGTTTCAAAAGTTGAAAAGGTTACTTAACTTATTGCAAAGCAGAGTGTGATCTACAAATGCCTTGCAGAAGTCCAGCAGTGTCGCTGTTGTCATTTGATCATCATCAAAGGCATCCCGAATATCATCTGTTACTTTAAGGAGCGCTGTTATACATGTTATACAGCTACTGTGACACTGACGAAAGCCTGACTGTAGAGGCGAGAGTTATTTTTGGGTTTCGATGTACTTTTTTATATCCTTACTAATAATGACTTCAAATACTTTAGAAAGAAAAGGGAGAATTGATATAGGCCTGAATTCAGAGTTTGTTCCTTTTTTGGGTATGGGAATTATCTTTGCCATTTTCCATTGATTGGGAAAAGTGGATGACATGATGATCGTGTTAAAAATAAAAACAATGTAAGATATGATATTTGGAAGCAAGATTTTAATAAAATCTGGGTGAATGTTGCAAATAAGTTTTCAATATTTCCCAACCTGTGTTGTTCAAGCGTAAAGCGACTCATTTCGTTCCGCGCAGGTATGATACTGACTTTCTGTCAAGATTTCGACCGGGAAACAGCTGTCAGTGTCAAAATTCAAAATAGCCTATACTCTTTAAAAAGAAACCACTAGATGGCCCACTCATTATATGTTTATATTTATTTATTAAAGTATTTATAACTTCTAAAGGCTAGTTTTTGTTCAAGGTGGGTCTAAACATGAAGCAAACTACCAGTTGAGAATCAACTGTCTTTAATACCATACCGCATTCAAACTTTAAACACTTGAAACTTTGTTTTCAGATTTTAGTCTATTAACTGTACTATACCTACGGAATTCCATATTACATTCAGTACATATTGAATTTTATCGATGCTGGTAAATACATTGGTATACAATTTTCCACTATAAAACTGCTAGAAAAACAAACAAAGCCAAATACACTTTAGTTTTTGTCCTTTTACTAATTTATTAAACAAAAAGCCTTAACCAAAAAGTCCTTGAAACCTTTAACAAAAAATGCAAAAATTGTTTGGCTTCAATCGTATCTATCAGCCGTCTAACCAAAGTTCCATTAGTATACAGCCTATAGCCAGGCTTTGTTCTGGTTTTTTGATTTTCTGTATACATGCATTTACTTTTACCTATACCATGTTTATATTATAACATGTATTTTATAATTATCATGTCTGTTGTAGGTGTATACATGTGTGTGTTGGTACACATTTCACTAAGTGGTTGACAAATATTTATCGAAAACACTGATCCCTCTTTCGTCACAAACATGCATGCCATACTTTCAACTTACATACATCCTACATACTTGTCACTGGACATGGAATTAAAGTGATGCAGCAATATTATGTGTATGTATGTGTGTGATGCCAGGAAGCAGGATTGCAGTCAGGATGTTACCTATAACAAGAACAAATATAATAATGTACGATCTACACTACATGTCAGTGTTGATTGTTTGAATAATACAGAATGTGTACAGATTTTGGCCAAAACCAGTCAATACACCATAAATATTTTGTGGCAGAGGTACATACATAGTCGTATAATTTATAGGAACATTTATTTTTGAAGTATTAAATTTTGTTGTTGTTTTCATGATTTCTGATTTTTGACCATCATTTGTTAGATATCTATGTAAATTGTAGGTAAAGTTATAAACGTTCGTTATGAACCATTGATTTGGTGGCGTTTTATTTAAGCTACAAATTTGATTTGACAACTACCTAATAAAAATAAATAGATATGTATGTATATCTATGCAATAATTGATACAGTTAAGGGTTTGAATATTTAGTTATTTTTTTTAAAGGACTTCTTTATTTTGTGTGGAAACATTTAATATACACATTAGATTCAAGCTGTAGAAAATTAGAATTAAGGTATCTGAGAATTTTGTAAACAAATCGTTCTGGATTGAAGTATTCAAATGTGATATAAATTGCATAAATTCATAAATCTTCTTCTTCAATATTTATATTGCCTAAAACTGCCTAATCATTTCATAAAAATGATAAATGTTTCTTCAGTCTTAAATATTTATTTTGATATTCAAAGAAAAATTGCATTTTCGAGATCGTATGTTTATTTCAATGTAAAGAGGAAAGCGTGCCAATAATAATGGAAAACAATATCAGTCAAATGGCCGCCACGGTTACACTTACAAAACAATATTCAACGCTGGCAAAACCATTCAACACTGGCAAAACCACTTCGTAAGCTTTTCCATCTGTCCTTCTCTACTGGTCTCTTTCCGAGTGGATGGAAAACAGCATTTGTGCAGCCTGTCCCAAAAAAAAGGCATATCTTCTTCCCCCTTCAACTATCGACCAATTGCATTTACGTCCCTTCTTTCCAAGGTCATGGGATTGCAGATCAATTTTCAGCTTAAGAAATATCTCGAAGAACGAAAGCTTCTTAATGACCGGGAGAACGGCTTTCGTAGCAATAGGTCCACTGGTGATCTGATGGTATGTCTCACCGAACAGTGGCACAAATCTTTACATCGTTTTGAGAAAGTAAGATCATTGCGCTTGATATTTTAAAAGCATTTGATAGAGTTTGGCATCAAGCTCTCTTATCGAAAATGCGTGAATTTGGTATCGATGAATCTCTTCTTCGTTGGATTAGAAATTAGCTTTCGGACCGCTCAATACAAGTTGTAAAGGATGGTTACAAGTTTGATATCCACAAAATAAAAATAAATGCTGGTGTGCCCCAGGGCTCCGTTTTGTCTCCGACCCTTTTTCTTATATTCATAAACGATCTTTTATCTGAAACTTCTAATCCATTAAACTGTTTTGCTGACGACAGTACCCTCAGCTTTTCATATTCGTTTCTAGATTCACATCCATGTCCTTCAGATGTGGAACTTCAACGGCAGCGTATGATAAGCTCATTAAATTCTGACCTCGACAGCATTGTCCAATGGGGAAACAAAAACAGTTTAGAACTTAATGCTTCTAAAACTCAATGCTGTCTTCTGTCGTTAAAGCAGAACCCACCTTCAATGCTGCTATCCATGAGCGGCACTTGCATTGAGGAAACTGAATCGCTTTCAGTCCTCGGTATGTGTGTCACAGACCACCTTTTGTGGAATGACCACATATTTGACATCGCCAAAAATGCTGCTAGGTGTTTAGGTTTTCTCCGTCGATGCAAGAAATTTGTCTCCCCTTCTGACCTGGCTGTGATCTACAAAGCCTTTATTCGTCCAAAACTTGAGTACAACTCCCATATTTGGGCAGCTGCTCCAATAATCCACTTGAGTCTATTGGATAGAATTCAAAAGAGAGCTCTTAAAATGATTGGTGAAAGAACTATACCGGAAACGTTTACATCTCTGGAGCACCGTCGAAATGTTTCATGCCTTTCGTTATTTTACCGTTATTTCAACAAACAGTACTCTAGTAGAATAGCCAGTTACATTCCTCCCCTTAAACAATTCAACCGTAATACTCGCGCTTCTAGGAATGCCCATCAGTTTCCCCTTGATTCGGACGTACTGTTAAGTACAGAGATTCTTTCTTTAGTCGCACTACACGAATGTGGAATGCTCTACCCAGCCAAATTTTCCCCTCCCATTGTGATTTACAGACATTCAAAACTAATGTGCATCGGTATCTCCTTTTAAATCCCCTCCAACCTACCTAATCGCTCGTGCTGTATATAACATTTTAATGGTAGTCACAACCCCTTTAGCGCGCGCTTAATATAAACAAAAAAATATCCTTTTCATTAAATTTTCCATCACCAAATCGCAAAGTGGATGCTGTATGCTCTCAATAACTTCACGAATTCCATCTTTGAGGTCTTGAATCGACGGTGGGCTGTTGGCGTAGACCTTATCTTTCACATGGCCCCAAAGGAAGAAGTTGCAAGGTGTTAAATCACAAGATCTGGGTGGCCAATTGTGATCACCTCTTTGAAGATAACACGGTCCGGAAACTTTTCCTTTAAAAGATCAATGGTTTTGTTGCTTGTGTGGCACGTAGCGCCGTCTTGTTGAAAGTAAATGTTGTCCAGACCAATACCATCCAATTCCGGCCATACAAAATTATTAGTCATCTCTCGATAGCGCAATTCATTCAACGTAGCTGTTGATCCAGCCTCATTATTGAAGAAGTATGGTCCAATTACCCCGCCGCCGGGCCATAAACCGCACCAAACAGTTACTCGTTGAGGATGGAGAGGCGTTTCAACAATAAATCTTGGGTTTTCCGAGACCCAGATGCGACAATTTTGCTTGTTGACGTAGCCAGCGATTGAAATGGGCCTTCATAAGTCAAGATGATTTTTCGATGAAATTCAGGATCATTTTCATGCATTTTTTATAGTGAATTTTAATAATTTCAATGCATTGTTGAAATGTGTATCGTTCCATTTTTATTAATGGCGTAGTTTCTACCTGGAAAATGTCAAAAAATTGCAGCTTTAAAAGTATGTGTATGTGTTCACAAATCAAATTGAAATGCTCAATTTAATTATGAAAAAGTGTAAAACTCAGCCTTGAATGTAAACAGTATTTAAATGATGAAGATTTAATCGCTATAGTCTTTTTACATTAAAATCATCATTTTGCAAACTAATTTAATCCTTTAGTAAATTCATTTCCACTTTTTGCAAATGAAATTCACCCTTTTCATGAAGATTTAATCGCTAAAATTTTTCATTTGGTGTTATAGTCTTTTTACATTAAAATCATCACTTTGCAAATCAATTTAATCCTTTTCCAAATTGATTTCATCTTTTTGCAAATGAAATTCACCCTTTTCTAATTAAAATTAATCATTTTGCAAGACAAATTCAACTTTTTCCAAATCAAATTCATCTTTTATGTCAAATTTATTGGTGCAAAAGGTGAAATTGATTTGCAAAAAGCTGAATTCCATCTGTAAAAGAAGGAATTCAATTTGCGAAAGTATTAATTTTATTTGCAAAAGGGTGAACTCAAATTACAGAAGGATTTATTTAAATGCAAAATATTGAATTTATTGTGATAAGACTGCGTATTTAAAACAGAAATATATTTTTAAAGTTATTTAAGTCAGCTTACTATGCCTACGTTGTTACTGTGAATTTTAATAATTTTTTTCATGAGGTCTAATTTCGACCAAAACGGGAAATTACCTTGTTAGGTAATAATTTCTTATTTTAAACAAACATGTTTTAATAAATTTGCGTATGTGTTCATAAAAATTATTATTTTTCTACAAACAAAATGTTTTTTTTTTTATTTTCTTCCTTAAATATAACTTGCATTTAAAGGAGAATTTAATGTGCTCGGTTTAGAAAAAAAAAACAACGAACTTTTCCTCAATTGTCTGTTTTAAATTATTTCTTAAAAAATCAGCTCGTTCTTATAACCTCTTTGATCCAGTTTATACCAATCAGAGAATTTAACACTTTACATAAAGCTTCTCGATATAATATCCGAAAAGAATACAATGAAAATCACAACTTCAAAGCGTTTGTTCTTTCTGGTCAGTTTTTGTTATACCAGTCAGGATCACACAGGAAAGAAAATATAAAATACGCACAGTTTTTTTAATTTTATTTGTAAAAGAATTTCAACCTAGTTTTTATATATTTTGTTTTTCTTCCTTAAAGTAGACCAAGTTTTAAATTTTTAAGGATGTCACCCCAGTTTATACCAATTATAAGCTTACTAAAAAATGTGTACCTACATACATATATTGTGTCCAATATTTTTTCATTTAATTTAAAATTTACAAAACAAACAGTAAAATAATTGCGAAGCGTACACTTTTGGACCAATGTTGTTTTATACCAGTAAGATTTCAATTTGGTTTTACATATAATTTTAGCTTAGTCTACGGCTATTAAACTTCGTCCTTAAAAGAGAACTTACAACAGCATTTAAATACTTTTTATACCAATTAAAATATAATTGAAAAAAAAAACGTACAATATAAAAAACATAGAAGTTGTCGGTTAATTTGTTTATACCAGTCATGTGAAAGCATATGTGTTCCTAGTATTTTCTTTAAATTTCACTGGTATTATTAGATCATTTAAACCTAGCCTAAGGCTACCGATCTAGTTAAATCATCTTTAAAAGAGATATGGGTTTTATTTAATTAAAAAATTATACCAATCGAACAATTAAATTAAAATGAACAGATATAATACAATATTGGTACTTTTTGCAACAAAGCACTGTTTTACTTGGGACATAAATACAAACAAATAAATTACGAAAAGTATGCACTTTCAGAAATTGCAAACCGTATATTTTTATACCAGTCATTAGTGGAATTCAGCATAAATATAGTCAATTTGTATTTTTTATTCATGTACCTATCTATTGCATTCTATACTTTCATAATAAAGTACCTAATTGCAATGGGTGTTAGTATTGTAGGCCAGTTTATACCAATCAAAGAATAAGCATTCAATTATATGATTGAAAGATAATCTGTAGTAAGTATTTTTCCAGAATTTAACAATCTTCATTAATTTATCATTGCTTTCAATTCTATTGTATTTTGTTCCTAAATAAAGAACTAGTTCTTAAACGCAATGGGCGTTAAGCTAGTTTATACCAATCAGAAAAATAAGAAAACAGTTATAATGATTTAAATATAATTTAGCAAGTAGTTATTCTTGATATCTGTGTCTACAAAAAATAATCTACATTTGTATATCTTTATTTTTGGTAAAGACTGGTCTAACGCTCAAAGTGGACCCTAGAATAATTATAATAATTTAATTAAATCCCAGTCGATAAAATATCCTATATCAGTGAAAGTATATTAAATAAATATTTCAAATTCTCTTTCGATTTATCGTCAACTTAAAAATGTGCGTTAAAATAATTTCCACCTATCTCTACTGATGATGAAGGTATATGCTACATAGATATGCAAATCTCTTGTTAAAACTAATTAACATTATAATTAAATTCATGCAAATTCGATTTACACTTTTTGCCGCTAGTATTAGGATAGAATTTTTAAGCATTGAGTTTGAATCCTTTTTTGGAATATAAACACAAAAAACACATCGTAATCTATTCTAATATCATATATACGAATAAACGAGTATATGATTGATTAAGTATTAAGCTAATAAAAAATAATAAAATCGTAATACCAATAATAATTCAAACATCACAACACGAGTCATAACAACAACACTTTCCCATATATTATTTGAAAATGAATTCTATTTGTTTTGAATATGTCTACTTATACTTATATGTACAAGTATATGTAGTTTTGAAAGAGTGTGGGAGAAAGAACATGCAAATTTTCTAAAATTGAACGAAAACATGTGAGAATTGTATAAATTTGAGTAGGTAGAGGGCGTACATGTATACCTATACGAGTAGGTATGCTCGTTTGTTTATTTCCCATAAAACAAAGAATATCAAAACTTATTGCTCACACCCACACAGATATCTATACAAGCAGACAAACTATAAAGATGATGATGAAAATCCTTGTTAATATCTTAAATTCAAAATAAAATGATATGGGCGAGGTATTGTAGTTGGAAATAGAAGGATAAGAAAAGCGTTTTTGATTTCAAATCAATTGATGGTACACAAAATATACATACACATACCTACACAATATTCAAAATGAAGCATATGTGTAGTGTAGTGTACAAATAATATCCTAGATTTGAAAATCAAAAGCAGGAGGCAAAGATTATTCTATTTTAGGATATCGTCCTCGTATGTATGTATGTATATATTTTGTGAGCACTATTGTGCACATATTGTGATGGAATTTTTAGATTAAGGTGTGATTTTCTTGTTATACATTGTTTGTTGTTGTTGTTGTTTTTAGAAGAAAAATAATGATTTTATTATAAGGTTTTTGCAATGATTGATATTAAGCTTAGGAGAAATTTTTAAAATCAGATTTCAGAAATGGATACCATACCTTCCATTCTTATGGGAGTGGGAAATATTATTTATCTGAAGAAAAATTTGAATAACCAAAGGATACTTGTGTACATTTTGTTAGTTTGGGTTGTTCACTCCTTATTCAGTCCTTCCGTTTAAAATCTCCATATTCGATTTGAATGCAACGAAAGGAGTGAAAAAGAAGTGTTATAGAAGTGACCAACAAAATTCACACTATAGTCACAATAGGGCTGTAGTCACTTGTAGGCTTTGATTATCTACAAACCACTCTCATCCTCTATGTTTCCAAAGATACTCTATCCAAATTCTTCTGTTCTTAATTTCCAAGGTTTTTCTTCATTATGCTGCCCTATGTGTTGATGAGTGATCAAAAGGCGTCGGAAGTCTATAAATAGACCGAGAGCTGGCAACTGATTTTTCGACGTCATCAAAAAAGCCAATCCTTCACACTGTACCGAAGGCTTAGGTCCAAAAAAACCAGAGTAGCAGATTGTTGTTTTTTTATTTAATTCACATAAGTTTTTCTGTGACCGAAGTTTCAACCTTTTATGGGGTGTATTATCTGGGATACTCGGCACTAGCTTTTTGGAAAAAAAAACAGACAAAGTGCGTCCAATGAATTTGCTTATGGCTTGATATGAACTTAACGATCGAACATCTCTTTCGCACGATTTCAGCTCGACAAGAACAGCTGATTCCGTCCGCCAGAAAGTTTGCTTTAAAACTTCCTAATGATGCTTGACGCTCAGAAATGGATTGAACACTGTCACCAATGGATCTCCTCTATCTACGTCAATTCTATGAATATTTTTTGAAAGACTCTCGGTAGGTTTAATCTGCTATTAGATACTCATTTCTCAGGTAGCTTCCAAACTGTTAACAGTACTGATCACATTATAGTTAATAACAACCTAAATTTTCCACAAGGAACTTCAAATGAGCTCTTGTATAATGCTGCCTATTTTAGAAATAATCTTCAATAGCAGCTTGAACTTAGCTCATATTTGTAGTTCATGGAGAGAAGTAAAAGTTATTTTTATACCCAAAGCAGGCAAATTCTCCCTTAATCCAAAAGATCTTAGAAATACGCGTACTGCAAGCAAAGGGAAATGCGTGGAAACGGCTCCACAGACTTTGGTACCTACGCACCATCGAATATTCCCTCCATCATAAAGGATATACAATGGTTGATTTCCGCACTGTCATGTCTGAAGGTAGATGGTTCACTCGGTAAACTGGTCGATCAAATGCTGACTAGCAGAGTTACCAATTCAAAACTGGAAGGCTTCTCTGCAAAAAGATCGGTCAGTAGAAGTACGCCCCCGCCGCGAGGCGGTGTTCTATCTCCCCTTCTCTGGGACTTGGTAGCAAATGAACTGCTTGCTGACATGCCTGGCGGAGAGCTATAGAGTGATTGCATATGCGGACGATGTTGCTATTGCCGTATCAGGAAAGCGTCCTATTGTCTTGCAGGATCTCTTACAGAATGCTTTAAACAAGCTAATAAACCGGGCAGAGCGGTGTGGACTGTGTGTTATCCCCCACAAAACTGAAACTGTCCTTTTCTCCAGAAAATATAAAATTCGACACATAGATCCTCTCACCATTAAAAGAATTCCACCAACATTCTCCGACGAAGCTGAAGCTAATTTTAGATCAGAAGTTAAGTTGGAAAGCTAATTTACTAGAATTTCCATATGGACATTCCGGAAAATTGTAAAGCTGCTCAACTCGCCAAAGGTGTAACAAGTCTACCTATTTTACCAGAAAGGGTAAATATCGGTATGCCTATCGCTACTTGCAAATTTTTGATGAAGCAAGATGCTTTAAGGAGAACAAACCTAAGGTGGAACCACATCACCACTTGCCTGGTGACCAAACAGATCTGTCCTACGCTGGATGTGAAGCGCTCTAAGTGTTTGATATCCTTAAACAGATTGCATATCAGCTACGTAATTAGTCTAATAACCGGGAACTGTCTTATAGGCAAACACGTAACGAGACTTGGAGTATTCGCAAACGATTTTTGCAGAAGCTGTATTGACGAAGAAGAGGAAGAATTTGTTCCTAATCTTCTCTGCACATGCCCTGCCCTGCCCTATCTCAAAGGCGCAGGCTTCATCTGGTAGACTTCTACTTCAATGCTCCTAGTGATCAGACAAACATAGACATAAGCTGTCTCGCGATCTTCATAAGAAGCTCCAACTGGTTTTAACAATTGTGGGGAGAAAACTACTAGATGTACGTGGTATCACAACGGACCAAACTTATGGTCTGTGTGTCAATTTTTTTGCTGAGAGCCACTTCAACCTAACATAACCTCTCGGTAGGTTTGCTATAAAAAAGTGATTAAGCTCCATTAAATTATATGTATGTTCGACAATTAAGCTTCCTTGGCACTTAAATATTATTCTGCTGATTGCGGCTGGTATTTGATCTTTTATCTGATAAAGAGAATTTTAACACCTATATGAAGACTTAATTTTAATTTTAATTTCCTAATGTTACTTTTGGCCAGCAGAAGTTTTGAAATCTAAGTTTGATGACAAAACTACATGCTGTGGAAACAGAACCCGCCGCTTAACGCTATCTTGAAGAAAACTTCGGCGCCAATATAATGTATACCTATACCTTATTTCCTGTTAGCCGAAGGAAAACACTATAGAAGACAACAATCGGAAAGCTCAATATTTGCAACATTTTTCATCGATATAAAAATCATGCAAATATTAAAATTTTTAAAGATACAAAAAATACTACATTTCCCCAGCCGCCCCGAGGGGGTTGTATCTTATGTGTATTTAAAAATGTACTTTTTTTTTGGTGTTATGTTAAAGATGGATTGGCATTATACCTTCATGAGTGAGTCCTCATCATCCGTTCTGATGGAAGAACAATTATCGGGGACGCGTGTACCTACGATTTTTGTTTGTTCTGTTTAAAAGCTAAAGGCGATTGAAATCATTTCACAATATACAACGAGTATGTATGAACAATGGCGAACATTGATTTTCATTTTACGATTTATCCCTAGGTAAAATGAAAATAATGATGATGTAAAATCATAACCAGCATGTTGGAATACTGGGTTGGGATGGAAATGGATGAGTATGAATGTCTATCTAGGTATGTATGTATGTATAGGTATATAGAGAGAAGAAAGATCAGGTTCAATTTATTATGTGTCCGAACAAAACTCAATTACTGAGTAGAAAATCCTTTTTTCATGCATTTGCATAATAATTCATGTTTTAAAATGTTCCCATTGTCCTGTGAAGGATATGGATAAAAGGATAGAAGAGAGAGAGTTTAGTATGGAATTTTCTGTTTGCCCAACTCGTGCTTAGGAACATGGTGGTCTGGTCCTGCTGATGGTTCATTTCTTCTTATGTTGCAGCTGGGTATTTGATTCAATCGATTTTATAAAATATAAAGCTATAGAGGGATAGAGAGAGGCAATTTGAAAATGGTATGGGGTTTGTAACTACTGTCAGCCAATATGACAGCAAGGATTTTATCGAACATTTCTATAAAATAATTTCGACCATCATAGACTCCTTTTGCTCCTTTCTCTGTTTCTTTCACTATACCTATACACTTCTACTATATCCTTCCTAGTGCATCTTTTGTGCGTCGTTATTTAATGGTAACCGATATGATCGTTTGGACTCTTGTATATCTTTATTGCCATCGTGGTTGTCGTACTTTTCAACGTCATCATCATCTTCATCATCATCTTCATCATCATCATCATCATCAGTATCATCATCATAGTCAGTAGTACTTGATGTTTTTGTGTTCGAGAATAGCAAGGCCTTATGGATTCTTCCTTCTGATAAATTCCATGTTTATGTCCTTTGTATATTTCTCTGAACTTGCAGCCATTTTGCGTTTGAGGCTCTGTAGCAGTTTTAGCTGTTTTTCAACTCGACTTTCATTTCTGTGTGTACATTCGTGTTTTTTTTTTTTTTTTTTGTTAAGTGCATGATTCTTCCTGATGTGTCACTCGAGTGATACAACAGCAGCTTTAAAACTGAATACCCTGAGAGCTTTTTTATGCACACAAGTTAAACGATATGCATTCAGTTTGAGCTTTGGAAATGTTTTTTTTGTATGTTGTTTTTGCTTCTATCTCCCTGTTGATATTGTGAATGTGAGAGCTCTATTTCTAAAACCCAGTGACTTACACTCAAAAAATGCCTAGTGGGAGACTAGTAGATAAAAATACAGTCGAATGTGATTTTAACTTTTGAGAATTTATGGGAATATGATTGAGCCTGATGTTCAGTTTGCCTTCGTAAATATTAATACATCGTATGGGTATTGATATTGACATTGGAGTTTGTACGTAGTATTGTGGAATTGCGATACGAGTTTATCAGACACCAGCCAACTTTATGTTTCTAACTGAGGGCAGATAGCTATAGAAACCGAACTGGATTCAGATTCAGATGATAGTAAATAGTAAAAAATTTATTGGAAATTTTTTTTATCAATTTTCGTTCATTAAATTGTGTTTTATTTTTTAATAAACAATTTAAATTTAAAGGATCCTGTTTATTAATTTATTTATCTTTTACAAAATTAGTTTGTTGCGGAAATTTCCTTTTCGTTGTGCTGGTGGAATATTTTTGTGTACCTTATAGTTTATTTAATTGACCATCAATAGCGTTTCGTGTACCAATACATTATTAAGTTGTTTTAAAGAAACTAATTTGTTGAGACAATAAAATAATTTATTAAATTCAAAAATTTTACAAGTTCATTATTTAGGTGATTCAAAAGAACTTACATATTGAGCCAGTGAAATGATTTATTAAATTAATAAAAGATTTATTGGGACAGTAAATTATTTCGTTAATTCAAGCAAACTAATATGTTGACCAAAGTAACCAATTTTTAAGGCTCCGTGAAATGACTCCCCAAGAAATAACCCCCCAAGAAATAAAATGAAATAACCCCCGAAATTGGGGCTTTATTGCATTATGAAATTAATCCCCAAATTGGAAAATGAAATAAATCCCCAAAAAGATCCCCAGTCCCGAACTTTAAGATTTGTCTTACCATTAAGTATAAAGGACGATTTTGTGATGCGTGATCCCCGCGGGGGGGGCGCGGCGGGGTGGCGGCGCGGAGGTCGTGGCGCGATGCACACGATGGCATGGTGGTGTAGTGTTGCATACGCCCTGCGGCCACCTCGCCGCACACGCGACAAGTAGTCAAAAAATCGATGTAAAATTGAAGAATGAAATAAGTGTTCAAATTTGGGGATATATTTAATAGTTGAATTTGAGGAGTTATTTCATCATAAAATAACTCCCCAAATTAAAAATGAAATAAGTCCCCAAAAAAGCATGAATTAAATCCCCAAAAATGGGGAGTTCTTTCATATGAAAGAACTCCCCATTTCCATACAAATTTTTGGGGGGTTATTTCATATTTTTTTGGGGGGTTATTTCTTGGTGAGTTATTTCACGGAGCCAATTTTAAAATTTCGAAAAATTTGCGTGAATGGCCAATAAATTATTTCGTTGATTTACAAACTTATTTGTTGAACCAATGAAAGCTAGCTGGAAGTCCTTGTTCGTTGTCGATTGAGAACTGAAAATACCATGTTAGGTAGATATAAGTTTTTGGATTAATCTTGAAAATTTCTTAAGAATTGAATTCATTGTTACTGTTCTCCTAGGAGACAGCTCAGATTTATTTTGGTGGTGTTCTTCTTGAACTTGAGAGTATCTTGACTCTTGAGTGATGCCAGGGGTAGAATCGGCTAAGCTGATAGTTGATTATCAAATTTTTGATTATTCTTTTGATTATTGCTCTCTCTTTCTTTTTCTCTAAAATTGATAGGGACAACTATCTCAAAAACGACAATCAACAAAAATTGATAATCAAATCAGCTTACGCCGATTTCACCCCATTTTCTTCTGGAATGGTGCTTTAAAATTTTTCTTCGAAATTAATTGGTATCGGAAATAAAATTTCCAGTGTAATATGGCTATGTAGAATTTATCTTCGGAGGACATTTTTTATGGGTCAGTAATTAAAGCAAAGAAATTTTCCAATTTTCTGTTTCTAGTATTTCTTAAAATAGGAAAATATTCCAGGCTAATTTTATTTTCCGATTATAAGAAAGTCAAGCCACTTGCTAGCTTAAAGTCCTTAATGCATCAGGCTCTTAGAAACATCGAAGAAAACCTTGTCACCGAAGCACACGAAATAGAAAAACTATTCCAACAGCAAATCATGTAAAGCATGAAGATAACTCACTTCTAGTCAATGAATATGGAGTTCAACCACCCAGCATAAAGAAAAGGCTTATGAACAAGAAGACCACTGCCGCCGATTCTGATATCTTACCAGTTAAACTCACTTAATACCATGGTGAACTATTGGTAAAGTACAGACATTAAATCATCAACAATATGGTGAAAGAAAACATGCCCGATAAGTGAACTATCAGCTCAATTTTCCCCATCTTTAAGAAAATTAAAAAGTGATCTAACGCCTTGCAATATCTATGAAGGCACATCGCTGCTAAATGTGTGTCAGTTTATCCAATGTTTTGTGTGGGCCTGAGCTATGTGAGTCAGAAATTTAAAATGTCTGTTTGAGTGATTTGACCGCCCTTCTAAGTACACAAACATCGGAACACAGAAGAAGCAAAGTTGACATTTTAGGCTATTTATTATGTCGTATAGAAAGGAACTACGACGTTACCGGGATTTTATTGTAAAAACCATTGTATGGATTATTGAAGATAAGAAAACCGTGGAGTGCTATTAAATGAGAGGGTGCAATTTTGAGGGGGAGGGGTAAATGCAACCCTTTTCGTTTTTTGCATATAACTCGAAAACTAAACTACATTTCGAAAAAAATGCCGTTAACATTTATTGTAGAGAAGGAAATTAACTATCGAATAAGCTTTTTCAAAAAATTATTAATACATTTTTAATGTGCTAAAATAAAAAAAAAAAAAAAATTGCAAAAATGCAAACAATTGATTTTTTTTACTTATTTGCCCTTAACTTTTTTTCCGGTAGATATAGGTATAGGAATTGCTTAATATGAAAAAAAGATTATAAAATTTTCTTTAAAATGGCGTATTCAATTATTTGTTTAGACAAAATTAACAAAGATATAAACGCTCAAAGTAAGACATTTTTTTGATTGTGATTGCGTTTACTTTTACATTATTTTAGTTCTTATTTTTTGCAGCAAAACTTAATTTTATGTTATAAAATAAGAATAACAAGTTAATTTATCAATTGTAATTGATTATTATTACAGCCTTGCTACTTGTTTTTATAAAATGTGAAAATGAAAATCATACCAAAATAAAATAAAAATGTTCACTTCTAGATTCGATTAAATCTCTCGAATATTGCCATCCATGTCTTCAAGAATATCATCTTCTTCTATGTGCGTTTCTTGCGAATTGTCACAGTTTACACCCATGCAATTCTTACAAAACATTGAACACGTTAGCCCCAATTATGTACACCCACTTCCGTGACAACCCGTTTTATATCCGCATGCCATTTTTTTCAGCAAAACATCAGGTGCAGGAGGTTGATCCATAGTTTTAGGTACCAATTGGGACGTTAAAATTTACAGTATCAAGTCCTACCATAGAGTAGTAGTTTTTGAAAGATTGAGAAATGCAATTATCAATTAAAAGGTTGGCATTAAGGTGACCGCAAATTATTATATTAGTGTAGCTGCTAGGAGAGTATACACTAAGGGATTCAAAAAAATGCAGCAAACATTTTTCTTTATGGGGATTGTGGATTGTATACGCAACCAACTAAACAGCTTCTTCCACCATCAAACACTTTAATTAAAATAATGTTCTACATCAGAGTCATTCAATTCTTCAATTACTTAACTTTATAAATATGATTTGCAGTAGACAGCAACTCCCACCAGCACGTTTGGCACGTATCATCAATTGAATAATATTCAATTGTACTTACTTCACTTAGCTAAATTAAATCAGAAGTAATATTTAAATATCTAAATTTGTTCATCTTCGTTGGATTTTCCAACTTCACATATGAGTGTTTTTTTAATATAAATTCTATATACTACTGAAATACATCAGCCAAGTAGAAGACTTAGCATTATTTAATTGGATTTGTTGAATTATTGATTCATAACAGCTTTTAACGGCCTTTAGTCAATAAAAATTGGCGTTTCGTCCCGGCGTTCTCACTTGGACTCTTCAGTCGACAGTCAGGGCCTTGTCAAGACGCAATTTTTATTCTTCTTGATTAGAAATTCTAATTGGGTTGGATATTGTTCACAATTGATTTTCGCTGTAAAATTGATGTTAGCTGGATTGAACTTAATAAAAATTGCATCTTGACAAGGCCCTCACTGTCAACTGAAGAGTCCAAGTGAGAACGCCGAGACGAAACGCCATTTTTTATGGACTAAAGGCCGTTAAAAGCTATATTGAATCAATTTTCCAACTTCTGTTAAACCAATAAGAATCGGTAATTTTATCCCATAACATGACACCCACATACAAATTTTGTCTGCATGTACCTACCTCAGTTTCTAAAATTTCAATTTGCCATTTGCACTATAGGTGTATAGAGTAAGCATATACCAGGCACATAATAAATTTACTTTTAATTTTTAAAATTCTTCCACAACCATAAATCTTTCAAAGGCCTTTTTTTTGTTTGTAGAAAATTAAAAAAAAAAAAGAAATACTTCTAAAGCCACGTTAGCATACCTACGTTTGCTTTATTTACATTGTTTTTTTTTTTTTTAACCACAAAAATACCACGTCGCGTTATACATTTACCTACCACTTTATGTATAGATATACATATCTCCTTCACTCAATCACTTAATTTAATTTAAATGTTAATTCTCTCATCTGGAAATAATCGATTTCAAATAGCTTTAACTGCTATCTGTAGAAATTAAAAAAAAAAAAAAAATTATAATACAGAGTCTTTAAGGGTTTTATAGGATCGTGGTTGCTTTGGGGTTCTTAGCTTAGTTATATCACCAAATTTTCCTTTTATCTTAAAACAATTCATACAATTTCCGTTGAGGTATATCTACAAGGTGTCCCTTAATTCGTCAATAGTATCTAAGAGCATGATTCTAATGTACATATATCCTTAGAA
Source organism: Melangyna quadrimaculata (assembly GCA_949320155.1). Classification (NCBI taxonomy): domain Eukaryota; kingdom Metazoa; phylum Arthropoda; class Insecta; order Diptera; family Syrphidae; genus Melangyna; species Melangyna quadrimaculata. The sequence continues at coordinate 148,072,958 of OX439485.1, read as the reverse complement.
AAAAATCGTTCTACAGTAATAGTCTAAGAAAGATAGGATCTGACCGGGAAATAATTAATTCATGAAGTTTTATTGCTGTTATCGACGCAGAATTTTATCCTCAACAACATATACAAAGTCCCCCATTATTAGATAGACCCATTTAAAGAGGGGAAGAGGGATGGGAGGTGGGAGTTTGTCAAGCTGAAAATGTTGTTTTAATACAATCTAATCATATGACATCTATCTATAGAAACCAAATCGTATGACATCTATCTAAAGAGACCAAAACTGAAAAGATACATGTATCCTGTAGAAAGTTAAAGTCCTTTTTATGGAATGATTACTTTTTTTGAGTACAACAAGTAAAATATTACCCAAAGCCATTTTAAGATAATGGGATATTTATGAAATTTGGTATAAATATTCCATTTGTCATTACACCCCCAATAAACACCCTTGGACCTTATGTATTTGTATTGACTCTTTTGAACCTTGGGTGCCAATATAAATTTCATATTTTTAGCAAATTTCATAAGTAGCAGAATTTGTTCATGGACGTTGTGGTAATAATCACTCACTTGCATCTCTCCGTCAAAAAAACGCCCATTAACCACAGACACTTTTGGGGACTCTTGATACTTGGTATACATGCCAAACGAAACATTTATTCTAAATTTCATTAATATCCCATTATTTTAAAATGGTTTTGTGTAATATTTTACTTGTACTTTAAAAAAAAAAGTCATCATTCCATACATTCCGTACAGGATACATGTACCTATCTTTTCAGTTTTGGTCTTTCTAGAATCAGCATTATAAATTACCCTTAAAACATGTGCCATTATGATTAGATTGTATTATAACAAATTTGTTCAGCTTGATAATCTCCCGCCTCCTCCCCCTCTTCACCTCTTTAAATGCGTCGATACAAAAAACCATTACGGGGACTTTGGGGAACTTTGGATATGTTGTTGAGGTTAAAATTCTGCGTCGAAACCAGCAATAAAATTTCATGAATAAATTTGTTTCCACTTGTCCATATTAAATTTTTTATCGTTCCTAGACTATAAGGGCATATCTCTAATTTTGATATCATTTATCTTACTTTGGTGTACCCTGACCCATGTAAGCGGTAATTGTGCCGTTAGTACTTATAATAGAAACTTCGTTTAGGTATTTCTTTTTAGGAGAACTATCAGCCTTTGTAATTGCGTTTAAATAAGTTTGATATCTTGTCTCAGTTATAAGATATCCAGTTTTTAGGCTGTTTCATTTTTCCTGGCCATGCTAGTTTTTTGACTTTGCGGTCAATTTTCTTCATAAAATGCGTAATAAACATAATAGCCCAGGCAAAATGTACAAAAAAAGTGGCAAATCTGCCAAAAAAAATACAAGTCAAGGTTTTTAAAAGGAATTGTCTTTATTTTGGTATAAGAAATAATGTCGCCAAATTCCATTACCAAATCGTGTGCGCGTCGATAGTTATTCAAGGTAAAATGTCGAAAATATCAGTTTTTCGCATAAAGCTCGGACACGGTAAATGCTATCGAAAAGTGTTTCATGCAAAACTTGTAGATTATGTCATTCGCGAAAAAAAAGTTATGACAATTTTTTTCTTACGTTAAGAAGATATCGACATTTCAAAAAACGAAAAATTTCGAAAATGGTAGTTTTTGACGTATAACTCCTAAACGGTTCAAATGAAAAATAATCTGAACAATGAAAACATCTGAAAACATCAAAGTTTGTTCATTATGTGAATCCCTATAAGAAAACATTGTTATTTTTTTTTCTTAAAAACAACCGTTTTAAAGATATAATTTTTTTTAAAAGTTTGACAAAAAGTTCAAATTTCTGCTTTTTTTTTTAAATTTTACTCTTAAACGCACAAGCTGTCGAAAAAATCTTACACTCAGTTTAAATATCATAATATTCTCTTCAAAAAACGTATCTCATTTTTTCCATACGACTGATAATCCCTGATAAGTGATATCAAAATTGGAGATAGGCCCTTACTGTACATCCATTTTTTTCTTAGAATATAACACCCATAATCATGCTCTAAAATAAAATTGACGAATTAAGGCACTTAATTTAATTTAAATGTTGATTCTCTCATCTGGAAATTACCAATTCCATATAGCTTTAGCTGTTATCCGTAGAAATTAAAAAAAAAAATACAGAGTCCTTAAGGGTTTGATAGGACCGTCGGTGCTGTGTGGGTTTTTGCTTAGATATATATATCACCTCATTTTCCTTTTATCCTAAAAACAATGCATACAATTTCCGTAGAGGTACACCTATGTATGTCCCACACATCATATTGCATAACCTTTTATGGACATTTTTGTAAATACGTATACCTATACACAAAGGTAATCCAGGTCTGATGTTGTGTATTTAATATATTTATAGATATACATATGTACGAATATAAAGAGTATTTGCTCACTGCGATTCCATATCGCTTTTCAACGGCAGTACAATTGCGGTAAGCCACAAATTTGTCCTTTTTGGTTGTCCTCTTAGCCACCATCATCATCGATATGCTGTTTGTTCTTCCTCCATTGTTCGTTCGAATGCTCCAGCATCTCACCTATACCTTCTGTTTGTTCCTATACTGATGATCAACAACAAGGACCTTGATACAGCTACCTACCTTTTAAACCTACCATGTCACAAGAGTATTATAGTGGCCTGTTTCTGATTTTGTTTTCTGTTGTTGTTGTTTTGTGTTGTCTTTTGTTGTTTATGTGTGTGTGTATTCTCGCCACGGTTCGATTTGTCAATCTATCAGGAAATCCATTTTAATTAAAAGCAAATACACGTATCCTTGAGGTACTTACACTCTCAGCTTGAATGCTCCCACCCCACTCCGAGACCCTCTCAAATTCCTTACCAACACAACAATCACTTACCTTTCTATTGTGATTCATTTAATTATAAAATTCCAAAGAAAGAGGTAAGCTAATTAATCGAATACCTTACCTAGCTTTGCCAGGACAAAACAATGAAAAAAGACAATGGTTAACTACAAATCATATGTCCTCAATCCAATATAGTATTTTTTCTTATTTTTGTTGGTTGTTGTCTAAGATGATCAAGGATTTTGATGTAATAACTTTAATTAAATTGCACTCAATCATGGCAAGTCATCTAAATTACAAAGGATCGTTATTATTCACGTGGAGCTAACATACATAAGTTAGCTATAGCAATTCCCCCATAAAAAGGACGAGACCAGAGAAACCATAGAATAGATTCGCTTTCGCGGTATTTCCAAAAGCATAAATCTTGTGTTCTATTGTTGGGTTGGTTAGGTTAGGTGTTTACCTATTTGTTTAGTTCCAAAAAACGTGACCATATATGTGGGATATTGCTACAGAGAGAACGATAAACGTTTATAGTGAGTGCGGGTGGCTTGTTAATGTGCTAGTATATGTTTGATTATGGGTGGCAGCCTTGTATATATATATATAAAGGACGAGAGATATTGCGCTTTTGTTGTTGCGGAACTGCTGAAGCTGCTGCCTGAGATTGCTCTTGTTGTTTTGTTGTATACATATTTTCGGTATATTTTAAGCTCTGTATAAAGATTTGTCCCTCTATTGAAAGTCCGGAAATTAGATTTCAGTTTAGAGTCCCTGTGGCGTTCGTTTTGTCAGTCGTCAGTGTATTATGTGCATGTGTGTATTTTGGAAGTTTATGTTTTTTGTATACCTACGTATTGTCTAAATTCATATATTCTCCACAGAAGACCAGACCATTGCTATTTTAAACCGTAAAATATAAGATTAAAATGGTCGAATGTCCTTAGGCCCGTTATATGTTCGCCATATTATGTTATACAATTAAGGTTTAGTTATATGAAGTATACCTAGTCTCCCTCTATAGGTCAGGTAGAGGAGAGAATTTTGTTCACAAGAATAAATTTTACACAATATGAATATGGATGGATCCGCTTTATAAGTATGTGTGCTGTATGTACATATGTAGTATGTCGTTCTAAGCGAAATAGCGTCAAAATATTATGGCCAGCTTTAGTGTGAAAATATATACAATTACAAAATACTTCTTTCAATGACGACCACCGTAATACCTTTGTACTTATATGTTTTGTGGTTTTTTGGTAAAATTGAATTTAAGTGTTTATGATGCCTTTCATACAACAACGTTTTATGGCACATTATTATTTTTGACATAGACAGACAATGCTTGTTGTTTGGTCTGCATACAGGTACAGGGTGATTCGCTTGAGATGTGACGAAAATTTTGCGCGTGTATTTTAGGCAGAGACAATAGAAAATCGTTTCGGGGAGTTCTATTTCTCCCTGCTTAGGCGTGAGGGGCGATTTTCTAACCAAAAAAAAAAAAATCAAATTATTTTTTTTTTGGTGTGTAATCATCATCATTTTTGACTCATGAAAGCCAATGTTTCGTGTATTGAATAGAGTAAATTGCGGTAATGTGGTACAGGTCGGTAATGTGGTATAATAGCCCAGGAAAAATGTACAAAAAAATGGCCAATCTGCCAAAAAAATCCAAGTGAAGGTTTTAAAAGCAATTGTCTTTATTTTGGCATAAGAAATACTGTCGCGAAAGTCCATTACCAAATCGTGTGGGCGTCAATAGTTATTCAATGTTAAATGTCGAAAATATCAGTTCTTCGCATAAAACTCGGAAACGGTAAATCCTATCGAAAAGAGTTTCACGCAAAACTTGTATATTGTCATCCGCCAAAAAAAAAGTTATAAAAATTTTTTTACATTTTGAAAAAAAAACGGAAAACGTCGAAAATGGTGGTTTTTTGCGTATAACTAATAAACGGTTCAATTTTTTGAAAATATCTGAATAAAAAATTTTGTACATTTAATATAATTAGATATAATTTTTTTAAAAGTTTCACAAAAAGTTCAAATTTCTGTTTTTTTTTAATTTTAACTCTTAACAGCACAAGTTGTCGAAGAAAATCTTATAGTCAGTTTAAACATCATAATATTCTCTTCAAAAAAATATAAAACTTTTTTCCATACGAGTTATAAGTCGCAAGATATTGCTACTTCAATAGTATCAACTGTCAGAAAAACCAGTTTTTTCGCATATACTATCTTTTAAACCTTCGCTTCCCAGCCTCGTCCATCTAAAAACTAAATAAGTTTTTTTATTCAGGGCTACTGCCTCTTACGAGGAATTGACAAATCCTCCAAGAGTATCACTTGTCACGAATAAGTGCTTCTCGTCTAGCCGTTCGGATTCGGCATAAAATTGTAGGTCCCTTCCATTCCTGTCGAAAGGCGCACACAGGAATGGTTGCGAATTGTTAGTCACTAGGCCCTGGTTCTTCATGAGCCGTTGTGCCACGCGATTTATTTATTTTTTTTATCTTTTAAACCGTAAGCTTAATCGAAAGTTATATTAACAAGATGTATACGTTATAAATATTATATACATAAGTATGAATTACCAAAAATAATTTTTATGATATCATTATTTAAAAAAAACACCAAAAGTAGAAATTACCGGTTTTTGGCTCTTTACTCTTAAATGACGAATTTTTCGGAAAATATTTTACGCCTATTTTGCAGATTTTAATATTACCTAGGGGAAACATCAACAAACGTTCTTGCGTATAACGCATCAGTTGCAAGATATTGCGACTTCAAAATGGATAACTTCGAATAAACTGGATTTTGTAATAAAATGTATGTACAACTATATTTTCGAAGTTTGACCATTTTTGAAGTCGTAATATCTTGCAAATGATGCGTTATACAGAAAAAAAGTTTGAAATTTTTCCTCTAGGGAATATTAAAATCTGCAAAATGTGTATAAAATATTTTCCGAAAAATTCGTCTTTTAAGAGTAAACAGCCAAAATCCGGTATCTTAGACGTTTGGTGTTTTTATTTAAATAATGCTATCGTAAAAATGATGGCTTATAGAAAAAAAACTGTTAATGCATGCTTATATATAGAATTACATAATGTAAACATTTTGGCAATATAATTTTTCGATTAAGATTAGGGTTTAATAGATATATGCGAAAAACGGTTTTTTGTTGGCAGTTGACACTATTGAACCCACAATATCTTGCGACTTATGACTCGTATGTAAAAAAGTTTCATATTTTTTGAAGAGAATATTATGATGTAAGATTTTTTTCGACAATTTGTGCTTTTGAGAGTAAAAATTAAAAAAACAGAAATTTGAACTTATTTGAACTTTAAAAAAAATTATATCTTTAAAACGGTTGTTTTTAAGAAAAAAATGATAATTTTTTCTTGTAGGGATTCTTATAATGTACAAACTTTGTCTTCAGATGTTTTCAACAATTTGAACCGTTTACGAGTTATAGATGAAAAGCTACCATTTTCGACATTTTACGTTTTTTGAAAGTCGATATCTTCTGAACGCTGGGTCGTAAGAAAAAAATTGCAATAACTTTTTTTTTGCGGACGACATAATCTACAAGTTTTGCATGAAATAATTTTCGATAGCATTTACCGTTTCCGTGTTTTATGTGAAAAACTGATATTTTCGACATTAAACCTTTGATAACTATTGATGCGCTCACGGTGTGGCAATGAACTTTCGCGACAGTTTTTCTTATGCCAAAATAAAGACAATTGCGTTTAAAAATCTTCACTTGGATTTTTTTGGCAGAAAAAGTACAATTTGCCTTGGCTATAAGCAGTGTTTTTCGAAAACCAAGCAACCAAATGGAAGATTGGGATGCCTTGTTTACATATCCTCCCCTTGAGTCCCGGCATTCACATATTTTTTTTAAGCTAGAAGTCCATTCTTTTTTATTTTGAAACAAATTTTCTAAAGTGAATATTCATTTAAAAACTAGTTTTTAAATTATAAATGTATGATATTTTATTTTTTTTTTCAAACTGATATTCTTAAAAATTTTACATTAAGTAAACTACCGAATGTAATTTGCTGATTATGACAGTTTGAAATGCTTGCGAATAAAATAGAAAAAGCAATTAGTTCATGTTTTCTTTTTTAGCTTTATTTTTTTTTTACTTTCATGTTTTTGTAGTAAATGAAGAAATTTCTTTCTAAGTTTTATTAAAATTCGACGTCCATATCGGTTTAATTCTTTTGATAAATAAATTCGGATGATTAATAATTATTAAGTGTCTACTGTTCTAGATCATTTCACTCAATGATCTTATTAATTTTTAGTCAAATACTGACAACTAGATGATTCTAGGAGTTTTAGTTTTATAAATATTAAAAATTAAGGAAATCAACTTCCTCATAAAGCATTAAACCGTGTTTTTCTTCTTTCAATCAAGAAGCGAGTTTTAGTTGTTTATAACTTAAAAAAAAAAAGAAAAAAATGCTTGCACTATGTATACTTAAATAAATGAATATTGCATAAGTATTTAATACAAAATAGTACTTAATTAAGAAACTTGCTGATAGTAAAAATAAAAAAAAAAAAATAAATTCGATTTGATTTTCAAAATCTTGAATTGCACGAAGATTTTGTATTTCAGAGTGTAGAAGAAAATAAAACAAAACAAAAAAACACAATGATTTAGGAATTTTTATTTTATTTACTATTGAGCGACCCTTTTTGGTATTTATTATTATTTGGACACTGTGGCGTATACGTAATATTTTTTTATTTTATTTTATTTCATAAGAAGTTATATAAAAAGTGATGATGAGACTTAAAATTTCTACCACTTCTGTATGCCTGTGCATGTTATTAATCATCGGTAATGAAGAGGCAAAGGATAAATGCTTAAGATGAGAACAAATCATTGAGAGAGAATCTATGTTACTAGTGGGGGTCGTACGCAGCCTATTTTTCAATATTTTTTCAAATTGGACAGCCTTTTAAACATTTGGTGTTTAACGTTTGAATAACAACTGGTATAAGATTGAATGTTTGTGGGTTTGCTTGAGTGGGTTACCACCATTATATTTGGCTGGAATTATTGCAATTTCATGGTTGCCACACCAATCATCAGATTCCTTTCTCTCCCACCTTACAAATTGTCCAACGAATTGTTGGTTTTGTAAACCGTGTACGGAGAAAAGAGAAAGAACCAGAATATCAACAACCAACTTGTGTGCGGCTAGTAAAAATGCTAGTTGTCTCAATATGCAATTTATAAAGACAAATATCTTACATTGGATGGGCATGATTAGGTGACCTCGGTGGCGCAATGCACAGTGCATAGGCCTCAGAGGTAGCTGGTCTAGGTTCGATTCCAATTGACGGCACTAATTTATAAAATTAAAATTGAACATAAAGACTAAGCACCACTGAAAGGAATCTGATGATTGATGTGGCAATCATGAAATTGCAATAATTACAGCCAAATACAATGGTGGTAGCCCATTCAATAATATAAATTACGGAGCGAAAGCTATGCAGCCTAACTGCGAGTGTGTTATTACACAAAAAACCCAATTTAACTGATATAAGCATTAAATATGAAAAACAAAACAATTTCGAAAGGAAAGAAAAGTAAAAAAACCTGAAAAATATTTCAAAAATGTTGAAATAAATTTTTCAAATTTTTTTTATTTAAAACCTAGTACTCACCTCTGTGTGAAATGAAAAATAAAAGCGGTTTGAAATTCACGTGAATAACCACTGTGAAACCATAATAAATTCTCCACGTGAATTTTCAGTCCTCAGTTTTAAAATTTTTGGTACTCACTTTGAATGAAAAATAATTTGATTTCTCTGACAGTTTAACAGAATCTTGAAATGCTTGAGAAGACTATTTTAATTCCATAGTTTCATTTTTGGCTTTTCGGTAACACTTAATATTCAAAAATAAACGATCATAAGATACAAAATAATTCTTTAGGCTTTTTTATTCAATTATTACTACTTTTATTTTAATTTATTGACAAATGTCACACTTTGCCACACTTCTATGATTTTTTCCTAGTGGTCGTACGTTAGGAAATGGAAATTATGTAATGAAATAAATTTTGAACCCGTTCACATTTCGCTCTCACATTTTGGGTACTCAGCTCTCGATACGAATTTTATCGTTGTGAAATAGATTTCACTTTTATATAGAAATTTCATTTTCACTTGAACTGAGTACTAGGCTTAAAAATAAAATAAATATTTATTTGTTGGCATTCAAAAATGCCTTACACTGATAATAATATTCTTCGTTAAGTTATGAAATGTTTTTTTTTTTTGATACAGTTTCCGTTGACTCCACAATAAAAATATACGTTTGTTGAAAATGACTTAATTGTCTGAGTGAAATTGCATTCATATACTTGTTCTCTTTATTCTGAAACCACTTGTTTAGTTAAACGAAATCTTTCATAATACAACGAAAAACACTTATGAAAATACGGCAAATTTCATTCAGTAATGAAAATTTTTCGTTAATCAATTTAAAATAACAAAACCATCCACTAATTGTTGGATTCGGTTGCTTAGCTTTTGACGGATATCCGATATATCTCTTTTATGAACGCGCCTATTTTAGATCACTCTTGATTTTTGTCGAAAATAAATATAAATGAACAGACCACATATTATAAAAAAATTTCGTCTTTGGATTAAGATGATGAAAATATATCATTGATTCAACGAAAATTCCTTGTTTGATGAATTGCTTCATTAAGGAAAGTCATTGAGTCAACGACGCACATCCGATACGGGCTGAATTTTAATAAAAAAAATTGTTGATTAAATGAACTTTTTCATCGTATTTACGTAAAGTTTAGTTTAGGATAATATTTTAAGAATTGGCTTTGTTTTTTTATTGACTTGGTTATTATATTTTAAGTCAATATTACTAAAGGGGGGGGGCATATAGCTCCATGTTCTAGATTTTTGTCGTAATGTAATCACCCAGCATATCATACAACTCTCTTGACTTATTTACAGGTAGGCAATGAGAATGACATTTTTCACAAGATTCCTCATATTCCAGCAAATCTTTGATTCCTCTTAACTCAAATTTTCCTGTTTAACAAAGATCCAAACAAATAGTTGGTTTAAAAAAAAATGCGTATCCGAAGAGATTTGTCCATTTGTGAGCTTTTCTAAAACCTGTAATTTACAAACATTTTTTTCCTAGGAGGGTTTTTTAACGTCTCCCCATACATCTAGCTCCCTCGCCAAATATATATTTTATTTTTATTGCCAGATTTAAATTGCACGCATGTTGAATTGTTATTTTTTTTAAATCCTCCAAACAATTGCAACAAGATTCGAGTAATTTATGTTTAAGTGATGAGTTATTCAATATTGTCCTTTGGGCTATTTAAAACCATAAACTATAAATGGAAGTCCTTATAAATAAAATTAATAATACTCAATCACGATATGCGAACAGAATAATGTGAATCTCATTCCATGATTAATTAATAAACATATTCCTGAGGGTAGTTTTTATGTTGCTCCAATCAGAGAGTGAGGAAGAGGAAGTGAAGAATTGAAGTAGCAATTACCTCTTCATCCCCAGTCCCCCACGCACTCGTTCGTATGAAATTAATGTGCAATATAATAGTTGTATAGTATAACTGTATATAAATCCATTTTCCTCCATGGTCATATAATAAAGGATTAGAAAAGTCATTAAATTTACTCGATGTCATTGGGTTGTTTTAAATTGCCCCAAAGAAAAGGAATAGCACATCATCTCTATAAATAACTTATACATTCTATGGTTTTACTATACTGGTGATAGATTATCCTTTTTCCTGATGCTCTCTTCCTTCCTCTTTTATTGGAAGGGACACTATACTCCTACATTATATATACGCAAAATTCCTTTCAACATTGTTCTTAGGGACAATTTATATCTAAGCTCGAAATTTAGCGTCCATATATGTGCTCTATGTGTGTTTGTGTGTGTCATCGCTTTTGGGTTCTTTTTTGGGATGAAATTGTGGGTGTATTTTTTTGTATTCGATTTTTTTTGTATTATTGGACGACAGCACGATGACATGTCAGAGAAAAAAAGTGTGTAATTTATCTTTGGGATTAGAGAGGGATACGGATTAAGAGGCTTTTAATTGTCCCAGTGGCCCGTTATAGGAATTTTATAAATGATGTTTCGTTAAGAACTTGCCTGAACATTATCACCTAATTATTATACGAAAATACATATCCATAAGGGCGCAAAAGGAAGGAATGTGGACACATTTTAAGAAGATGAATTGCATAAAATAAAATGTATGTAGGTATAATAATATAAGGGCCTTAAGGACATCCCAAGCTATTTCAAACAGGCAATATAATAAGATGCTTTCGAACAATAATAAATATAATATGGTCAGGTTCTTTGAAGGTCGTTAGATGGGCGGTAAAGGACCCTAAATAGATGTATGGATGAGACTGAACTTTTGATTGTTTTTTTTTTTGGAAAGGAGGATAAGAGAGAGGACTTCATTTGCAGAAAATTCGAGTTGTGGTTATGTGTTAGACTTTTTAAATAAATTAATGACTATAAGTTTATATACCCAAATTAAATAATTGTGGGTAGAAAGCAAAACAAACAAAAAAGAATTTAAATATGGACAGGTTTATTAAAACATTGTATATAAAAAATCACATGCCTTTATATTTTATAAAAGTGGTTAAAAGTTGAGTGGAAAAAAAGGATGAGAGAGCAGGAAATACGAAAAAAAGGTAAAACTTGCTCCAACAATTAGCTCAGGACTTTGCCTAGGACAGGCCTAGGTCATAAGGAACGAATTGTCATCAATACTCCAGCCCAGGATATCTTTAAATCCATACCTAAGCAGATTGGTCATGTCTTATTTTTAATGGAGGGCTCACAGCTGTACCGAACCAAGTCACTATTTTTTCGTTCTTTTAAAAGGCTTGTGCATTTTTCTTAAATAGTTCCTTATTTTAAAATCGGAAGAAAATTATAAGATAAATTCTATAAACAATTGAGAATTTATTCTCTTAATTTTCTTCTAATTTTAAAATGAGGAACTATTTAAAAAAAAATGCAAAAACATTTCAAAAGAACGAACAAAAAAATGAGTTGGTTTGTAACAGCTGTGAGCCCTCCATATGAAAGTTGGTTCCTACATTTTGTGTTATTTAAAAAAAATAAACGTCCAAGAACCATTTAATTTTTAGTGTTTGACTTAAAAATGGTAACAGCATTGAATGTTAAGAACAAATTATACCTCTACTAAGTAGTGTAAAATTTTGAGAAGAATAAGTTTGCAAAAAAAAAGATATATTTTTTAATACATTTGGAGTTTGGAAATTCATTTTTGAAAAAAATTTTACTAAAATAACTTGATTTTAAGACGAATGAAAAATGGGTTTATGAAAATGCAAAATAAAGCCGTTTTTGCTTAAAAAATGATTGCGATAGGACCCGTTTTTGAGAAAAAATGGTTTTCTTATGATTTTTCAACATTTTCCAGGAGCAAATTTTTTTTCAAATATTGTTAATAAAAAAATAATATTGAAAATTCACTTTTCACTAAGTTTCAAACAAAGAGGTGGAGGTTGGTGCGACCCACACTAAAAAAATCCCTATTCATTGTTGCCCCTAAAAAAATCGCTAATTCAAGCAAGAACTTTTAAAATGAAAGCGTGTCATTAGCAACACTTACCAAAATTTGAAATTCTATAAGTTTTACGTATAAAAGTCGTTTTTGGCAACATTTTGATCTTACACTTTTCAAAGGGTGGTTTTAAAAATCTCAAAATTAAACAACGAAAATTTGATGTCAATTATTGTCTGTTGATTTTTTTTTGAAAAAGATACCAGTTGTTGACTACCTCATGTTGTGTAGAAAAAAATGGGCACGACTGGATCGCACAAACTTGCTCCGTTGTTAACAACTTTAAATGTATTATGGTTGTTTGAGATTTAAAAATGTATCACCTGCAGCTGTTTTGGTCGTAATGATTTGTTAATGAAACAATTTCATTTCCCTTTATTTCATTTCATTTCTTTAACAAATCATTACGACAAAAACAGCCGAATGAAATACATTTTTAAATCTCAAACAAATTGGTCAAGAACTCAACAACCAACTTTAATGTAGCTAGAAAATGTTGATGTGAGTACCTACATAATATATTGGATCCAATTATGATATCATTAAAAAAAAAAGTTTTAAAAACAATTAAAAATAAATTATTACCTACCATAAGTTACTTTAATTTTTTTTTTTATTTTATTTAAATGGCTTATAAAGTTAGAACTCAAAATAAAGCTGCCATCTGTTTTGTTTCATAAATATGAATTTATAAAAAAAAAAATCAAAAATCGTTGTAGCGGTTTTCTTAAGAATTAATTTTTTTATGTAAAATTTTTTGCACATTTTCAAAATTAAAATCTAGTAATGGCAACTATTATTTATTTAATAAAATATAATTTTAGACAAAATAAAAAAAAATATTCATGCGCCCGTTTTCAAGATATTGAATTTTCAAAAAAAAAAAAAATCAATATTTTTGAAAAATTCAAAAATTATTTTTTCGAAAATTTTTATATGCAAAATTGTTAAAATTGTAAGCGACCTTTTGTATAAAATTTTTGGTAGAAATCGGTGCAGTAGTTAACGAGAAATTTGAAAACCAAAAAATCGGTTCTAAGACAGGTACCGTTAATAACCGTTATAAAAAAATATTTTTTCCACCAAAATATTAATTGTAGTATTTATAGTGGCTCGTAATTTTGTTTCCAAAATCGTTTTTGAAATAAATCCCATAAGAACCTCAAGTCCAAAGTTTGAAGAAAATCGCTTCAGCCGTTTAGGCTGCAGGTCGAGGTACAGACAGACAGACGGACAGACGGACAGACGGACAGACGGACAGACAGACAGACAGAATTGCGAGACTCACTTTTTTGCGCGTTCTCTATCATGGTTATGTTAGGGAAAGTTATTATCTCGATTTTTTTTTGCACGAATCCTAATTTGCCTATATCGCAAGTAAAAAAGTGATCCATCAATTTTAGTTCAATTTTTACCAATTCTTTATTACGTTTTGTGTAAAATAAAATTAATCTGAAGTCGATATAATATCTAAATTCGTTCTCGAGATATATGGTGTACGAAAAAATTACTCCGAACCTACGTACCATACAGTTGGTATGCACACATTACAGGCATCTTGCTAAAGAACGACGGATTCTGCTTCTGGAAACATCAGAACAAGAAGGTATATCAAAATTTTCAATTCGACATATCGAACTAATTACAATAACTACCAAATAAATAAATAAATCGGGTGGCACAACGGTTCATGAAGAACCAGGGCCTAGTGACTAACAACTAGCAGCCATTCCTGTGTGCGCCTTTCGACAGGAATGGAAGGGACCTACAATTTTATGCCGAATCCGAACGGCTAGACGAGAAGCACTTATTCGTGACAAGTGATACCCTTGGAGGATTCGTCAATTCCTCGCAAGAGGCAGTAGCCCTGGTTTTTAGGTGGACGAGGCTGTGAAGCGATCCCAGACCTCTAGCGTGACAGTCGAACGCACTAACCATTACGCTACGGGCTACTACCAATAACTACCAATGGCAAGTTAAAAATTGACCAAATGTTGAGTTTTGGAAAAATGTGTTTTTAATTTTATTTTGGATTTTTTTAAAAATCCTTCTCCAAAATATGAAAAAAAAACATGAGAAAATGCTTTTTTGTAAAGAAATTAAAGAAAATTAACTGAATTGTATCAAAATCATATTAGCCGTTTTTGGGATAATAATATTGACAGGTAGCTAGGTACATAACGTTATTTTTGGTCGTGAAAATTTTTTTTAAACAAATGGTCGCCAAGTTTGATGAACATCCATTCAGCCGCTAAGGCTGTAGTTGCACTTACAGACAGACAGACATTTATATTGAACTTCCCTATGATCGTAATAACAAGTCTTATCAAAATCTCGAGTTCAATTTTCTTAAAGAATAAATAGATAGTACAGTCGACCCCACCTATAATGACATGGCTTATAACGACGAATCGCTTTGAACGACCACTTTTCCTTCATTTGGTTAGTTTTCATACAATTTGTATTAGTACATCGTCTGTTATAACGTCGTGAAATCGTCGTGAAATCATCGTCTACATGGACTAGTTGCAAATAACGACGAATTCCAGACAGAAAATACTTCGGTCTCGGCCCTTACAACGACGGAATGAAAAAAAAAGCAAGAGGTAATTGAGAATTCAATCCTGAACGTGTTCGAATATACAAATTACTATCTTCGCGAATAAATTTAACTAGCTTCTTTATTATTCTGTTCCTAATTTTTCAAACCGCATAACTATGTAGGTACTTCTATTTTTTTTAAATCGATCATTTGTATGGTCAGTCGGATATAACGGCCGCCGCCGCCGGCTTTTGTGACCACATTTGGCTGGTCCCTTACACACTTTACAAGTAAAAATGAAAATTATATTTTTAAATTACCTACCATCATCAACAATAATTAAAAACTCACCCTTTTTTAGTTACCTAAAACAGTTAAATATAAAAATGAAATTTATTACAGGATACACACTTCTAAAAAGCCTTAATTATTGAATTTGAAATAAAAGCCTAATTGATGCTGAAAACAAAGGATTTCTAAATACACCTAGGTATATCCTTCTTGTCAAATTTTCCATTTTACATCTGAAATGCATGATGCGCGAATGTGATGCTCATTAAAAATGTGTTTATGAAAATTTTGTGGAAAATAAACCTCACACATAAGCTTGATGGCAACGCCATCGGGGCGGGGGATTGGTTTTGGCAGCGCAACGGTAATGTTTTGTAAAACCCAAAATGGAGTCACCTCCGCTCTGAAGCATCAATAAAAAGCGAATTACATGTTGTTGATATATAAAATATGCATCTATAATGTAGTAAGGATATTAGAATAGGAAGGATATGCTTTAAAACGTAACATCCTTGCGATATAAATAGTTGTTTTCCAAATAACACTCACTCGCACATTTAACACAAGCTCATCACACACAAAAATAAAAACAAAAGGATATTCTACAACACGCGCGCTTAACACATCCATTTTATGGTATAGCATCATCAACGCGCCACGAATCATTGCACTATTCCATTTTATAGGATGTACAGTACAGTACACAGTACATCACAACTAACTGGTAGAAATGATTTATTACAAACTGTTAAACAATATCTTTTGGGTAAAATGAAGTAGAGTAGAGGTTTAGGGTTGCTATGATGTGGAATGTGGTGCTGGTGATAGTGCTGGTGCGATGCTGAATATTATTTTTAGCAGTCTCAATTTAAATAGAAAAGTCCTCTTATAAAATACAAATTCCGTTTAACTTCATCGTCCTTGTTGGTCGTCAGGAGGTGATGACAGTTACAGTTTTTGGCGTGTTGCGTGTGTATATACGCCGCCGCGCCGTGCTGCGCGCCGTATAATATGAATAATGCATCTATGGTATAGAATCCGAGGCAATGTGGTCGTATTCTTGACTGATTTGCTGACGTATAACCGGAAATTCAAGTACGGTTAGGTTGTTTTCCCTAATAAAATGCATAATTCATAGTGAAAGTCAGGTTTTTGTGTTATAGTAAAAGCAGTTTGGGGGTAAAGTAGTATATTATCGTGATGTGTATGGGACGAATTTTGAGTAAAAAAGAACATCATTGTGTTTGTATGTTCTTCGTGATTGAGGCAACGTCTTTCTATAAACCAACCATATCCAAACCAGCAACAAGCGCGCACACAGGAAACAACTGAATATCCTGCGGGAAATGATGAAAATTTAGTACCACGATTAGTGTTAGTAGGTTGGTAGGAAGGAAAATGTTTGAACCGAGGGAGAAGTATAAAACGACGACCGTATCTATAGAGGACCTTAAAAGCATAAACTCAGTTTGCTATACATACATATAATATTCTGTGCGACTAAGGATACCGCAATACTTATAGATGTCGTGTGACTTTCAAGTTAATTTTTGTTTTCTGAGGACTCCATACCTACGTTATGTATAGACATAAGTTATGCGCGACAAAGCGATTAAACTCACATTACACGTCCGTCTATATAGTTGGTTGTCCTGACAAAAACGACTCAATGTATAACCATATTCGAGGATGATTGATGAGAATTGGAGCAGCTGGTAGTGTAACCTTAATCGTTTTGTACGTTAACAAATTTGTTCAGCTTTATTAAGAGCTAAAAGGTATAAACTGCAAGATTTGTTTTTTTTTTATATAAATTTTCATAATTGCTTTAAGTCGGCGCTGTTTCGATTTGGGAATGATATTTGTTGTATTAAATATTTATGAAATAATAATTGTTATAACGCCGAAGTGAAAAGCTTGAGAATGAAAAAGAACACAATTAAAACCACATAAGGACTCAAATTATTGAGATAGCCAATCGTGATGATATCGAATTCATTCAGCTTTATGAAAGTACAGGGTGGCGCACCAATTGCGCGACAATAAGAAATTCAAATGGCTTTTTTTTGAATCGATGTATTTATTAAATTTTATTTTAAATAACTTATTGTTTTTAAAGATGATAGACTGCAAATGTCATCCACGCTCACCCATGCATTAGCGGCACATGTTTAGAAATTTGTTCATTGCTGCCTGAAGGGTTGAAGTTGGGATCGCCTCAAATATTGTCTCCTGCTTTAATTTAGTTAAATTCTTTGGTTTTGTTTTTTGGAGTACACCTCCTGCTTGAAATAACCCTATTCTGGTCCAGTCAGGTCAGGTGATCTTGGGGGCCAGCGAAAAGTAGAGTTGCTGGAAATTAATTTGCTTGGGAATTTTTGTTGGACCTCCGCCATAACTGGTCTATCTATATATGCAGTTGCTCCATCTTGCTGGCACCAAATGCTGTTCAATGGGAAACGTCTTCAGCGCAGTTCTGGCTAAAAAAAAAAAACTCATTCAAGGCATCTTTAAATAATGATTTCCATTGACATTTACTGTTACCCTGTTTTGTTCAAAGAAGTATCGCTCCACAATACACCTTGATGAAACTGCGCACAGTGACTCGTTCTGGGTGCAGTTCCGTCTCATGGATCATTGCTGGCTAAGATTCCATATACGGCAATTTTGCTTGATTACATTTCCGTTTAGATCAAAATGTGCCCCATCAGACATGAACAAACAAATTAATCAATGTGTTGTCTTCTTCGGCCATTGGAATCATTTTTGGGCAAAATACCACGCGAACAGGCAAATCCTGAGGGTTAAACTTAATTGCAGTTTGGACTTTTCACGGACACAAGTCAAAGTCATCATGACTTTATCCGTTGTAATGACCGTCTGCTTACTCTAATTTACCCCGATAAATTTCCGTCGCCTCTACCAACTTCCTCACTCTTGACAAATTGGATGATTCACTAAATAAAAAAAGCGCCACACTCATAGATTCTCTAAAAACAGAAATCCAAAAACTTCGCGATGACTTTGAATCAAAAATCGCGGAACTTAAAAAAACTTTGTTTGTTCAGCTAGAAAATGTAAATTCAACAATATCCGATGTTACCAAACGAGTGGAGAGAATCGAAACAAGAAACGAATCGGTCGATGTTAAAAAACAAATAGAATCAATCAATGCCGACGCTGTCCTCTTTGGAGTTCCATTGGAGAAAATCTTGTTAAGAGCTTTAATCAGTTCCAGGCGCGAACGCAGGAAAAAATTTCGGACGGGGGGGGGTTCCAAAATTTAGGGGGGGGTTTTAAACTGAAAACTCAAAAATTAAGAGTGAAAGAGTGAAATTGTATGGCGAGGAAGTTAAATTCATACATTTGGGGGGGGGGGTGTTCGCGCCTGATCAGTTCTGTCATACTATAAACTGTGATGCACCCACTATGAGATCCGTTTTTCGTATTCAGCAACAGAGAAACCAAAACAACCGTTCACCACCACCAATAATATTACAATTCATCGATCAGAGTAAGATAGATTCTGTTCTACGCGCGGCTGCTATCTATAGAAAAAAAAAACAAAAAAGAGAACTTTGTCTCCGTGCCTTGGGAATCGATTCAGATGCTAGCTGTTACATCAACGAAAGCCTAACAGAGAAAAATCGTCACAGTCTTCGAGCAGCTATTAAGCTTAAGAAGAAGAAAAAGCTTTTTTCTGTATTTACCAAGTCAGGCCTAGTCCACGCTAAACTGGAGCATAATGGAAATAGTTTTGTCATTCATAACCATGGTATACTAGAAACAATCACCGCACAAAAACAAAATGAGAAAATCATCGTCAATATAAATTCGGAGTTGCCAGTGCTACTAACTTTTCTACAACTAACCCATGAATATGGGTAGTGTAGAAGGTGAGGGTCTTTCCACAATGAGTGGGGTTAGTGGGAGTCGGTTTATTATGGTTCGTGTACTCCAAGCACATCATGAAGGTCTTTCTGTTTGCCATTTGAATGCGCAAAGCCTTAATCCTAAAATCGACAAGCTAAGATACACATTCGTAAATTCAAAAGTTGACATTATCTGCGTTTCCGAAACATGGTTCCGCTCAGAGGTGTCAAGTGAAATGTAGAAATTAGATGGATATGAGCTTTTTCGATCTGATAGAACTGGTCGACTCGGAGGTGGAGTCGCAATATACGTACGTAATACGCTGATGTGCAAAATAATATGCAAGTCGATTATAGGTTGCGCTATAGATTTTATTTTTTTAGATATAATATGCAGCAAAGATAATTTCTTAGTCGGAGTCGCCAACGACAAAAAAATTCCATTCCATTTGAGCTACTATACAATGTTGTACAAGAGCATGCTTGCAGCACCAACAGCATAATATTATGTGGAGATTTGAATTGTAACCTCCTTGATATTCCTCGATCTTTTGACTTTTTGGAAAACATGAAATCGATGGATCTGAGTCCCGTAAACAAGTCCCCCCTACTCACTATAGGTGCCGTGACATAAGGCCAAGTGTCATAAGGCCAAATTTCGGAGTTTGGTCTTATGACTCTTAAGAAAGTGACATAGGGCCAAATTTTAAGAGTTGGAATTATGTCGCTTTGTAAAGCGTCATAAGACTAATTTGGTCTTATGTCACTTTGAACTGTTTCAAAACAAAGGAATTAATTATTCTAAAACCTCCTAAAAAAACAAATAAGAAAAACAAGAAAATTTTGTACACTCCGCTCCACTTGAATACAAACTTTTTTCTTACTATCAAAGCGTGTAGCGCTTTGGTAAATTCATAAATTCACCTTTTGGTTTTAGTTCCTAAAAGAGGAATCTATTGCGAATAAACAATTGCCAAAAAAATATGTAGAAGTGTGAAAATTGTTTGGTCGAACCATAGAAATAAAGAAAACTATGGAAAAATGTGTAAGTTAGGCAATCAAGAGCCACAACAGAAGCAGACCAAAGAAAGATCATTAGACAGGCTTCAAATTAAAGAGGCTCTGCTGCTAAAATCAAGGCTAAGAGTGGTATTACAGCGAATCTTAACACTATTAAACGTGTTATTCGTGGGTCAAAAAATTTAATGCGCCTAAAATTGAAGAAAAAACCACCGTTAAATCCAATACGAAGACAGAATATAATAGATTTTTGCAGGATGAATATGACGTGGAAGGAAGAGGGGACAAAAGTGGTATTTTCTGACGAAAAAAATTCAATTATGATGGCCCGAACGGATATAATTACTATTTTCATGTTATAAGGAAGGAACCCAGGTTTCTGGAGTGCCACCATAGCCGAGAAGGCGGTGTAATGGCGTGGGGTGCGATTTTAATTTTAGAAATTAAAAAAATAATACCCAAACTTCGCGCGATTTTTGGGTATTATTTTTTTAATTTCTAAAATTGTAAGATTTAGTAAATTAAAGGTTTATGTCAAGATGAATTTAAATAAAAACAAAACTATAAGAAAAACTGTTATGTAAAAGTTAAGACTGAACCAAAGATCACTGTGGAGTTTCGCAATTTCAGAAGCAGTAGTCGGAGATATAAAAACTGAGTCGCTAAAGTCTTTTTCTAAAACCTTACTCCGATAAAACAGCTAATTTATATATTTCGACATACCAACCAAATGGTTGCATTACAGTTTTGGTTTTAAATGTGTTCGAAACCTCTTTTGCAGTAATGGAAATGATCCGTTATGAATGCGCATGAGCTGTATTGGCATTTTACCAAACCAATCCTATGATTAAAATAAATAGACAATTTATTTTTAAATAATTTTACGCTGTTTGAAACCGGTTTTGGTAAAAAAAAAAATTAAATAATACATTTGGCCTTATGTCTAAAATAAAATTGGCCTTCTGACGCTTTACAAAGCGACTTAAGACTAACTCTCAGAAATTGGCCTTATGTCATGAATGAATAAATAGAAGATTACGACAGCTGCTGTTTCATTTTTTGATTTGCTGCGCACATACGTCAGAAGAGACAGTTTTTTTTTATTTATCGCGGTGTGCAAATGAATGTATTTATTAAAATAATATTTGTTTGCAATTAAGTTGTCAAAAAATAAAAAGTTTAGTATAATTTGTTGGTTGAATACGCCAACTAATGTAAATAAGTTTTATTTTGATGTTGTTGTGGGTAACAGTCCATTGAAAAGCCAATTTTTTGAAAAGAGAAGTGCTGAAAATGTAAACAAAAAATAATAAATTCAAAAGAAAAGATACTACATTGATGTTTATGTTATTGTTTTATTGAATTTTCTTTTTTGCGACTTTGTGCTTTCTAATATTGCCCGGTTTAGCGTTCTAATTCGAAAGTACATTCGTGCTCGGAAAAATAATGTTTTTATTTTGATGTCTACCGCAACGTCCTCGGCCATTTCCAAAAGATTTTTAAGGTAGTTATTGCATATAACTATGTCTTCACCATTGAAAGACATGAATATTTCGTCCAATGTATTCATATGCGACATCAACTCTGGGGATGGCTTCATCAAACCACCTTCACTAACGTGGCTCACCCACGAATTTGGTAAGACATCACGTTCATTAGTATGTTGGCCGAAGGTCTCAACTGGTAACCTGTGGCAAATATACCCAGCCAGATTTTCAAGTCCATCATACGCTAAGCTTTTTAGCTCCTCCTGCTCTTGACAAGTTTCTTCCTCCTCAGGCTCCCACGCAATGCTCTTTAAAATGGTGCCTTTAAAAGTAAGAGGATATTGTTTAGCTTTTCGTCAAAAACGACGAAAATATTTCTTACCAGTTATGGGTGCCACCAAATCTGGAGTTTCATCCAAGCTAACATTAGCGTTATCAGAAATAACGCCTTCGTTATGCCCTAAGATGTGAGACCGCAGTCTGTATTTAAACTCCTGACGATCAGGGTGGTCATGAAGCCCTCCTTTAGCCCTAAGTAGACCAAACGTATTCTCCAACACATCTTGGTTGAGTCGATACGTAAGGATGTACTTAAATCCGAAGCGGTCCTTTATTTCTTCGTACAAAAGCCTTACCGCTGTGTTTGATTGAATAATACCTTAAAAATAAATTGAACCTCTTATTATTTGTACAAATTTATATAAAATAAGTATACATTCTTACCTTTTTGGAAAGGCAATAGAGTGTTTTTGCCGATTACCCTCATGTTTGTCATTGTTTCGGACATGGTGTTGAGAATCTGGTTTTGAAGATCAGTTGCAAGCCCATAAGCATGAAGTCTTTCCCTTGAATCGGCTTTGGGTACTCGTACATTCATAACATCAAACCATTCATCGACCTTTATAAAAGGAAATCAAAAAATGTTTATCAGTGTAACATAACTGTTTAAAAAGGTTCTTACAAGCTTGAACAGTTGATAACATTCTCTCCAGTTATCCCCAAGAAGGTTAAGTGAAGCTGCTCTTTCTATTGCTTTGGCAATGGTGTGTGAAAATAGCTTAGTTGCCAGCTTCACTTTTTGCCTTTCTGCACCCTTGACATTGATGTGGTATTCGCTTATCTTGTGGGTTATTGTAAGCTCTGTTGCAGTACACGATAAAAGCTTCGCGATAGTGTCCTTTTTGACCTCATTTCCGTTTATAAGAAATCCACTATCTATGAAGTGGTTTCGAAGAAGTTTTATAAGATGGGGCACGTCAGCAAAAACAAAAACTTTATGTTTACCATTCAAAAACCTAAAATTATAGAAAAGGTTAGGAATGATCTTACTGGCTTGAAAGTATTACCATGGTTTTTCTGGTGTAATATTTAATTCACTGTATAGACCCCTGTTCCCTCCTCCTAAGTCACTCACCATGGCAACAACGGTATATCCACAGTCTTCAGTGGCACTTAAAATTTCTTTTAAGATACCAGACGTCATTTTGCAGTCAAAAGAGTAAAAAATCGGCTGCTTCCAATTGCTCATAAGTCCTTTAAAGGAAAAAAAAATTGATCAAATCAAATTAGGTACTTCCAAAAGTGAAATGATCTTACCTCGCAACATCGCTACTTGGACGTAATTTGCTGGAGCCAAAGTGGTATCCGTCGGCTTTTCGTAGCAATATGCCTTTTTAATTTTCATTTCATCAAAGCTGAGGATGCAAACTTTTTGGCTTGTATCAAGCTGTGTTGCTGCTTTTAGTATTTTCACAACTGGCTGTAAAATACCTGGCGAGATGTCGATTTTTTGAGCCCAGCGTTGAAGCGTTCTTATCGAAGGAAGTGGAAACTTGTTTTTTTGCAAAAGTCTATATGCTCTTGCACTCGCTGAGTATAAGGTAATTGACCTTGCGACGTCAACTTCTGACCAATGCGTAAGCTTTGCACCGCTCTTCAATTTTCTTATTTGGCCGTAGGTGAAAATGGAAGCCAATTTTTTTTCAACATTCTTGCTTTCACACCTACTTTTTGTCAAAGACGTTCGAAGATTCTGTTGATTTTTCTTTAATAAGTTGATCTCATTTTCTAACTTTTGTCTGAAAGTAAACAAATTAATAAGGAGCTCAATAAACAAACTTCCTTAGACATACATTTGTGTTAGGTGCTCTTCAATTTGGTTTCGCAGAACATCGCAGTTCTGACAAGAACTGATTTGTGTAGCTTCGTCGATGCTCTCACTTAAAACGCAAGGAGGAACTTCCTCTGCTTCCTGTAACAATGCATCTATAGCCCTCTTATTTTCTCTTGCCTGGACTCTGTTTTTTCTGTTACCCTGAGTGGAAGGTACCTCCACGTTTTCAGTAATGAAAATAGAGGGAACAGAACCAGGTTTGAGTAAAAGGCGTCTATGAGTCACAAAACCTTAAATAAATCCTTAATAAATCTTGTTTAATTTGTCTGTGTAATTAAATACCCATTTCGTACTGGAGGTTCCTTTCGAAGTCATCAGATCCAAAATGCTCACTGCAAATCCTACCCGTCTTCGTGTTGATTTGGTCTTTTCGTTTACAAAAATGAATCCAACTTTTCAGTATGCCAGAATCTTTTGGAAACGTAAAGAAGGACACATTTTCCTTATTGTTTTTGTCATTTTTATTATTGTTGTTATTACAACCACACACTGCACATCGCATTTTGAATTTTAAGATATTAAAAAGTTTCAAAAAAGAATTAATTTAAAAATTGCCCGGATTTCCTTTTTGAGTTCGCGCCTTTTCGTCTCTTCATACGTCACAGCTAATGTCAAAAAAAGTAACACATGCGCGTGTCATAATCTATTATTTTTCATTCATGGCCTTATGTCACTTTTGTAAAGCGTCATAAGGCCAAACACCGAAATTTGGCTTTATGACACTTCGTCTTATGTCATGGCACCCTGACTATACTAGTTCTACAACAAGCCTTATCGATTCAATTTTTGTCGGACGATAAAAACAAGATTCTACTTTATAGCCAACTTGCTGCACCTGGTTTTTCTAAGCAAGATCTACTATTTCTATCTTATCAATGTGAAGTGAACCATACGGAGTCAAAGATTACATTTAGGGATTTTCCCAAAATAAATAATCAAGCTTTGATCCAAGATGCTTTAAATTCAAATTGGGAATACATAAACCAGTACCTTCATGTAAATGATCAAACCCACCTCTTACAAACAAAACTAGTTTCACTTTTTCTTAAACACGTGCCCTTGAAAACAAAAAAATTGCAATGTAAATCGACACATCGGTTAACAGAAAATATAAAGCAACTTATAAGAAATCGCGATGAAGCCTTTAAAAGCTGGAAAAAATGTAGAATTCATGAATTTTATGAAAGATATAGGGCACTTCGAAACATAGTTGTTTCGAAAATTAGAAGCGCAAAAAGTTTTTTTTATAACAGATAATTTGAAAGTTGGTTTTCAAGCGAAATCTGGCGGCAAATTCGAGAAGTTGGATTAGGAAAACAAAAACCAAAAGTTCCCGATACAAAAGATTGCGATCAACTGAACTCAAACTTTTTAGTGCAAAGTAGTGTATTTTCAGGAACTTATTCAGTATTTGACCAGTCACCGAATGATGATAACGAATCATTTTATGGTTTCCATAGAATTTGTGAAGAAGATGTAGTTGAAGCCATGTTGTCGATAAAATCAAATGCCATGGGACTTGACGAATTTTCACCCTAAATTTGTGAAACTCTTACTTCCTTATATATTGCCGTACCTAACACGTATTTTTAACTCAATTTTAACAACATCTGTTTTCCCTTCGCAGTGGGAAGAAGCTAGAATTGTTCCTATTCCCAAAAATATTGGTGGTAATGTCGTTGAATACAGACCAATTTCAATTTTGGCATTTTTCTCAAAAGCTTTTGAAAGAGTAATAGTCTTGCAAATGCAAAAATACTTACTTGCTAAATAACTGCTGGTTGAAAACCAATCTGGTTTCCGACCTTAAGGAAGTTGTAAGAATGCATAAATATCGGTTGTGGAAGAAATAAGAAAGGCAGTTGATATAAATAATGTTACAATTCTTACCCTTCTTGACTATTCGAAAGCGTTTGATACAGTCAACCACTCTATTTTATGTACAAAGTTAAGGAAAGAGTTTAGGTTTTCGTTGTCCGCAACAAAACTTATTTTTTCTTATTTGCAAGAGAGATGGAAAAGAGTTTCAGCAGGAGATCAGTGCTCAAGTGTGCTGCCAGTTACGTGCGGAGTACCACAAGGCTCAATCCTTGGTCCCTTACTATTTTCTTTGTATGTTAATGAACTACTTAAAATTGTAAGACAATGCTCGATCCACATGTTTGCTGATGACACTCAAATCCACCTAAGTCGTCCAAAATTTAATAAACGAAGCTACACATTTAATTAATGAAGATCTACAGCGTATATTTGATTAGTCAACTCGTAATGATTTACGTCTTAATGCAAGTAAAACAAAAGCACTTGCTATACATAAAAGGAAGCTCGATATTTCATTGATTCCAACAATATATTTAGATCAAAATCCAATAGAATATGTAGAGTCAGCTAAAAATCTTGGTCTGATATTTAATCGTACCCTTACTTGGTCTACTCATATAAGTTCCGTCATTGGCAAGGTATATGGTGCACTGCGTGCTCTATGGACAACACAGCATTTTATGACTACAAAAACAAAGCTTTTACTAGCGAAAACTCTGCTATTGCCAACGATGCTATATTGCTGTGAGGTGTTCTGTTGTCCTGATTATAGCTCTAAACAAAAACTTAATGTTGCTTATAATAATATTGCGCGTTTCATTTTTAATTTAAAAAGGCATGATCATGTATCCTTCTACTCAAAACAAATTAACGGATGTTGTTTCGATAATCTACTTAAATATAGAGCGTTATGCATGTTACATAAAATAACTCAAACAAAGCAACTGGAATATGTATTCGAAAAGATACGTTTTTTCATATCAGAAAGATCATATAATATGTTAATACAAACAAGTAATGCCTGCTTGACTTCAGAACGTCAGTTTCTTGTTAGTTCTATTCTTATGTGCAATTCATTGTCCATCAATATTAGGAAGGTTAAGAGCACTATTAATTTTAAATCATCTCTTTTAAAATACCTGGCCAACGAAACAGTCACATTATAAATGAAACAGTCAGATTTTAAATTAAATTAAATTTAATTATATTAAATTAAACGTTAAGTTTGTATATATTATATTATTATTATATTATATTAAATTTATCCATAAATTTATGTTTGTTATTTTTGTTATATTTTCTATAATTCATTTTAGGAACTATTTTTATATTATTAAACTAACATATATTCAAGGCTTTTAAAATTCAAAAGATGTTTGTTATCTTATTATTGTAAGCAATATTGTCATTAATTAATAAAAAAATAAAATTGATCATTGATCCAAGTTATTTAAAATTTTCGCAATTGAGAAGCACTGTTCCGTTCAAATAAAGGGTCCAAATAACTTTTTTTTTTTTTTGAAAATGCATCATCAACATCGAATGTAGCTTCGGCTGTGTGGCACGTAGCGCCGTCCTGTTGAAACCAAATGTTGGCAATATCCTCCTCTTCAATTTTTGTGAACAAAAATTCGTTAAACATGGCCTGATAACGATCGCCATTGACTGTAACGGCCACTCCTTGCTCAGTTGAAGAAAAATGGCCCAATTATGCCTCTGGACCAAAATCCGCACCAACCAGTGACTCGTTTTGGGTGTATCGGCTTATCAATGTATGCGTGCGGGTTTTCTGTGCCCAAATGCGACAATTTTGCTTGTTTACATACCCGCCAAGATCAAAATGAGCTTCATCTGAAAAGATGATTTTTTTGGCAAAATCGGAACATCCATCCATACATCAAGTGCTCGTTGCAAGGACACAGGATGTTCACTTATGATGGCTTCATCATAAGCAAAGAATAACTGATTCACTTTGGGGTCCGTCACCTTATCCTCAAACAGTAAGTCAAGGACAGTAATAAAGAGCAAAGAATTTAAGACGCTTCCCTAGAGCACATCAGCTACTCTAATTAGGAACTCTTCGGTGATTCCTGCGGGGCATCTTACCTTTGTTTTTACTTGCTCGTACATGTCCATGATCATCCGCACGTAGACTTCTGGAACACCTGGTTGCCTTAGTGCAACCCATATCAGATCTCGTGGTTGTC
This sequence comes from Melangyna quadrimaculata, assembly GCA_949320155.1. Taxonomy (NCBI): domain Eukaryota; kingdom Metazoa; phylum Arthropoda; class Insecta; order Diptera; family Syrphidae; genus Melangyna; species Melangyna quadrimaculata. Next base: position 148,045,021 of record OX439485.1, on the reverse strand, counting down.
TGTCGAATGCTTTTTCAAAATCAACCAATACAATATGCAAAGCTCTCGAGGAATCCCGATATTTTTCCATTCTGATATTTGTTCCATTCTGTGGTTGATTTACCCGAAACAAACCCGCATTGGTCGTCAGATAGTCGTATTATTTTTCGTAGTTGGCCATCCAATATGCGCTCAACGATCTTCATGGTGTGTGACATCAGCTTGATCGAACGGTAGCTGTCGCAATTTTTGATGTTTTGATGTTAATCCCATTGTATACTATAAATAGCTACATTTTAAAAAAATAAATAAGTAATTCAAAAATCGATATTGATTCAAATAACTAACATTAGGTCATACTCTAAGACTTTTCTTTAAATATAACTTTTCATCCACAAAGAATTTTTGAACCCATTTTAATGTGGTTACCCCATACACGTATAGCCCCACTTTTAATTTAATTCATCGTCTAAATATTTAAGTTTTCAAACACTTCATAATTTTTTAAAACTTGATTTTTTTCCCAATTTCACCCTACTAAAAGCCTTATAAGTATTAAAAATATTAAGTGCTTAAGCAATGATTTTAGTTAATTTTTTAAATAAAAGTATTCAAACAGATTTTTATTTAAATCGTGTTCTATATATTTGCGTTAACCCCATTTCACCCTATAAATAGTTTAATTTTGATAAATAGCTATCCCTAAAGCAGCCCTCTAAGTCTATTTACTAAACGTAGCTTTTCAAAGACCAACAAAATTTTAAAAATCGGATATAGCTTTTTTTATTGACTCCATTTCACCCTATTAATGGTCAAATATAACAAACTTTAAAAACTATAAAATTCTAAGCTATTTCCTAAGTTTTTTTTTCTAAATTTAACATCTCAAATACAGAACTTTTAAGATCAGATAGTTACCTTTTTCTTGTTTTACCCTATTTCACGGTAAAAAATAGCTTTGTTTTAATTATTTATCAAAAAAATGACTATGCTTTTAATCCATCTTGTAAATATAACATTTCAGACACAAAACATTTTTTTGAACCAGATAGGTTAGTGTTCTATTTTTGTTTTACTAATCACCCTCTAATTGGCCTAATTTTGAAATATACCTTGCCCTTAAGGATTTTTTTTAGCCAATTTTCTAAAAAAACAAACTCGTTTTAACACAAAAAGATTTTTTTTTTAATTGGATTCCATATCTTCGTGTTTACCCCATTTTCTTCTAAAAATAAATAATTTTGGAAAAATAACTGATCCTCTTTGTCCATTCACTAAATTTACCTTTCAAAAAATTAGAATTATTAAAATCCAATACCAGTTGTTCGTTTTTACCCCATTTTACTCTATAATAAGCTAAGTTTTTTTTTTACATCTAGCCCTTAATCCATCGTCTGAGTTTATCACTTGACTATATTATTTTAAACAGAAAAAGCATTTTTTTAAATTTAATAATCTCTTGTTCCACTTCGGTTATAACACTGATTAGCTAGGAAATTCGTTCTTAAACCGTACACCACGAATGTTTTTCATTTTCCTATTTATTTATAATTTTTAATTAACACGCTAAATTATTTTTGTATACACATCAACTTTCTTATATAATATCTCCAAGGATACCACTTATTGTTCAGATAATTTCATTTGTCTCGCTCTCACTCGCTTCCCCTTTATCTCTCTTCCTCTTAGAAGAATATAATAATCGAATAGACAACTTCAACACTATTTAAAGGTAATGCAATCATAACAAAGTGGAAGGATTTCAAACGCAGATGTATTTTCTTTGCATTATTGTCTATAAAGACATTGTTCTTCATTGCAGACACCTGATACCTTCCCTTCTTCACACAATTATTATGTTATGTTAGTATAATATGATCCACCTTAGGTAACCCAGAATGTGTGAGAACTAAAACATACTTTAATTGATAAGACTTGCGTGTTTGTTGCTTATGTATAAGTTTCTTTCAATTAAAAAACAAAAAAAAAACAATAAAAGGATAATAACTTAATCACAAAAACAACCCCAATTCCTCCCTTTTTTTGCACAAGAAAAACTATGACGGACAAAGAACGTTTTTGCTATGACGTATGTGTGTGGTTTGTGTCAGTGAATAAGAAATTGCATGCATGACACTTTATTCCACCAAAACCAACATCTGCCAAATAATTAACTTTATTATATATGAAAATTATTAAATCCATATGTAGGTAACTCCATTATATAAAATAGGGTGTATAAGGGTTAGAACAATATTTACAATACTGAGCTATTGTGGGGTCTAATAGGTTCTTGTTTTATTAATAATATAATTAATTAACTGAAATACCCTGATCTTAATATAAATGGATGTTAGGCAACTCATAACAGAGCACACACACAATCAAGTTAAATGTTGAAACTTATATGGATGGAACCATTATATGTAGAGAGGGCTTAATTATACTCGTAGGTACCTTATAAACGATTTAATGTCAGTTAAGGATTTGAAAATTGAGTTGTTTATAGATAAGATTGGAAAATGATGTTTACCTAATCTGACGTACATGCAATTTAAATGCTGAGTTGTAGAAGAGTCCAATTAAATGTAAGATATTAATAATTAACGGAATTGAAATTGAAGGGAATTTAAAGCATCAGAGTGGAAATAGTTTTATTTTCCTTCTAAAGGTGGGTTTTGGTTTATTTGAGGTATTTGCATAAAATGAATACAAAATCTATAGAGCAACAAATTATATCGAAGGGGACCCTTTTTGCCCCGGAAAGAGGGTAGGCAATTAAAAAAAAATAAAAGTACATTCAAAGAACAGAAAAGGCCTAGTAAACATTTCTTAAAAAAATGAAATATTCATATTGATACAGACTCGTCAGCGTGAAATTTTTAACTCTACACTCCACAGCTTCTATTTCAAACCAAAGCTTATTTATTGTCAATGGTAGGTTAATTTTTTTCTAACAACAGCAGCTTTGTTACTTGTTATCCGATATTCAAAAAATTGAGCCCAACTTCGGACGTACAAGTACAGGGATTGTTTCTTTTCCTACACCTGACGAATATGGAACGCCTTACCCGACCCTTTATTTCCCTCCCATTTTAATATTCAGAACATCAAAAGGAATGTGCATCGGCATCTCCTTTAAAATCCTTCCCTATTTTCCTAGCGCTCGTACTGCGTTCAATCATTTAAAGGGTTGTAAAAACCCCTTTAGTGCACGCACAAAATAAAAATAAAAAAAAAAATTAAAAAAAAGTGACACAAAAATATAATAGGAACGAAGATTGGGTAGGCAGACAGAATTGTCCGGCTGGAAAAATTCCAAGTTGTTGTCTAGTTTGGGTAAGGCCCTAGTTAGTTTTCAGTAGAAAAAATCTAGACGCGGAAAACTTGTCGCAAGCCCTTGCTGGATTTAAGTACCAAAAATTTAACCGAGGGAAATTTTCAAACACTCGTGAGGCCCTTTCTAGTTAAAACTTCATGGGCATGTTTCGATTCCCTATCAGGCATGTCTCTTGTACACCAAAAACAAAACACTTTTAAGCACCATGCAATTGCAGTATCATCCACACTTTTTTCTCTCTTTCCTTTGTCTTCTTTTTCATATTAGAACAGCACACATTTGTGAGAAACTTCAAACAAGTTGGAACAAAAAACCTCATCTTAGTTGTTCTACCTAAACAGCAAGAAACTTATTAATTTTCCACATTGAATTTTTGTATAGCGAGTAAGCCCAGTAGGTAGCACATTGGACTGATAAGTAGAAGATCGTGGGATCAATTATTCAAGTCCCACATAAACCACCTTTTTTTTCCTGACGAGGCAAAAGGGTTCATAATATCTAAGGCCCTTTTTCTAGCCTTTGCTAATCCTTGCTAGCTACTTGCCAGAATCTATGTTAAACTCTCTAATGCCTTGCCGAAAACTAGATTGTTTTTCTGCGCGGGTGATAGACCCATATTTTTTTAGCTTACCCTACCGCTAAAGTCGCAATAACAAATTTGTTCAAAAATTTGAGTACAATTTTTGTTACAAATCCATAACTTGTCATAAACAATAAACCACATATTTACAAATTGAAAACAAAAATATATTTGTATTAAGGAAATAAACAAGTTAAAAAAAAACAAGCTTATAAATCCTCTTTAAATTTCAAATGAAATTTACAATGACGCAAAATAAAGAAATGAAATAACCCTTAATACTTACTTTACTTAACTTTTGATGGCGCTCACAGCCCAGGATGGTCTTCGGCCTCAACTAACAATACCCTCCAGCCAGATCTGTCTCTAGCTAGCCGCTTCCAGTTGCGCACACCGAGTGCTTTGATGTCGTCATCCACTTGTTTGCGCCACCTGTTACGGGTTCTTCCTCTGCTACGTACCCCATCGGGGTTGGATTCGAACACTCATCGGGCAGGTGCGTTGCTGTCCATACGCTCCACGTGCCCAGCCATCTCAGCCGCTGTATTTTCAGCTTTTTGACCAGGTCAACGTCGCTGTATAGCCCGTATAGCTCGTCGTTTAATCTTCTTCTCCATACTCATTCGATACAGACCGGATCGAAAACCACACGAAGAATCTTCCTCTCAAAGCACCCTAGCAGATTTTTATCCGAATCTTTCAGTGTCCATGCTTTTGACCCATAAAGCACGACCGGGATGATTAGGGTCTTGTATAAAGTCTCCTTGGTTCTCTGAAAGAGGGCCTTACTGCTTAAATGCCTTCTTAGACCGAAGAAACAGCGGTTGGCAAGAGTAATTCTTCGCTAGATATCTGCACTGATGTCATTCTGCGATGTAATAGTGGAGCCCAGGTAGACAAAGTCCTTGAAAACTTCGAAGTTATATCTGTGATATTTTACCCGAGTTGACGATGTTGAGATTCCTCTCTTGATGACAACATATACTTCGTCTTGTCCTCATTAACCGCCAATCTCATTCTAGCCGCCTCCGATTCAATGATCGCAAATGCCCCTGCCACAGCTCGCTTCCTTCTGCCGACAATGTCTATGTCATCCGCATATGCAATTGAACGGACTTTTGATAGATTGTACCCCTGGTGTTGACATGTGCGTTGCGTACAATGGCTTCAAGAACGATGTTGAATAGGTTGCATGATAACGCGTCGCCTTGCCTCAATCCTTTCTCAACATCAAAGGAGTCGGTGGTGTTCTTACCAATTTTGACGGAGCAGCGAGATTCCTCCATCGTCATCCTGCACAGGCGGCCGAGTTTGGCAAGGATGCCGAGACTCGACATGGCTCTGTATAATTCGTCCCTTTTCACGCTATCATACGCGACTTTAAAATCGATAAAAAGGTGGTGTCTATCGATCTGGAATTCCCGGGAGTTTTCTAAAATCTGTCGGAGTGTGAACATTTGATCGACGCGACGGTTGACTTGCCTGGCCTAAAACCGCACTGATAGGGGCCGATCAGGTCGTTGACAAAAGGATTTAACCGGTCACACAGCATAGCCGACAAGATTTTATAAGCGACGTTTAGGAGACTAATTCCTCTGTAGTTGGTACATTTCAGAACATCTCCCTTTTTATGAATGGGACACACTATACCATATACCATATCCGACCTAATTTTGCAGATGAGCTGGTGTATGCTCCTAGCCAATTCATCTCCCGCTGATTTAAATAGTTCGGCTTGTAAGCCATCCGCACCAGCAGCCTTGTACGACTTAAGTTTGGATATCGCCAGCCGCACTTCGGTTAGGTCAGGTGGACGGAACTCTTGGGCTTCATCGTCCAAGTTGAATGGAGCGTTCTGCTTATTAGCGGCAACTTGGCTGTCTTCGCCATTAAACAGTCTATAGAAGTGTTCTTTCCAGATCCTCATAACTGACTGTGTGTCTACTACCATATTCCCACTCTCATCTTGGCAGGCTTCCGTTCTAGCCTTGTTTCCTTGGGTGGATCGCTTCACCCTCTGATAAAATTTTCGAACATCTCCCCTACCGCTACAACCCTTAATAGACTCTACCGCCCGCTTCTCGTGCTCTCCCTTCTTCCTCCTGAGAAGTCGGCGTTCCTCTTTTCGTTTCAGTCGGTAGAGCTCCCGGGCTACTCTCTCAGCAGCTCTTGTTCGAGTCTGCAGCATTGCCTGGTAGGCCTCGTCCTTAGCTGCATGCGCTAGCCGGCATTTTTCATCGAAAATAACCCTGAATACGTATACAATAATTCCTCGAACAGAATCTCCTTTGAACTGACAGCTTCTTAATTCCGATTTCATGTTAAAATTTATGCAAAATAACGATAGTTTGTTGTGGATTCATATGGATTAAGAAAACATAATCCAGATAAAAAAAACTCCCATTTTAAAATTGAGATATACAGTGGGAATTCGGAAAAATTATGCATCCTTGTACTACCACCCAGAGGGTTTAATCGTTATTCTGATTTGAAATGAGATAAATAAACAAACACAAAACAAACACAAGAATTTATCAGTAAAAATGGATTTAAAAAAAGTCAAGTCATTGCATGTAAATCACAAAAAAAATATAAGTTACATGAATTCTCAAAATCTGGTCCATCAAGTATTCAGGAAACAGGATTAAAGCATCAGTAAAGGTCCTGTCGAAGAATGACAATGACAACGGCAAGCTAGTTTGGGTTGTGTCGTGGGTGTTCTGTTGACAGAAGGGTACATACATGGGGCTTATATTTCTTTTTTCTCCCACTTTGTTAATCTCATTCTCGCTCTCTCTCGATCACTTCCTCTTTTTCCCCTTTCTCCCTCTCCCGAATTCTCGAAAAATAATATTTTACTGAATCGAAGGAGCAATCACAAAACAGTTGCTTTTTCGCTAAAGGTTATGAAATGCTTCCTTATGTGTATCAACTGTCACACTGTGTCCTCCTATCTCCTATTGAATGCGAGTCGTTAGATATTTTATATCTACATTACAAACCTACAAGTTTCTTCTTCCATTTAAATAAATTCGCACTCAAATCTGTCTTTGAGAGCACGAGGAAATAGTGAGGAATGAACATAAACGATACCCGTATTCATAAGGTTGTTAACAGGATGCACTGCACATGGAGCTGGAGCTCTATACCATAATGTGATGCTTGTAAAAGCAAAAGGATTTAATAAAATCCGGAAGTGTGAAAATATCAAATGATTGATTATGCATTTCTCGAATGCAAACATAAGCTTTATTCAGGATGAGCGAACGAATACGACAACGACGAAGGACAAACATACAAAGACTTACACACATATTTAGACACACTTATGCAAATTATTGAGAAATGAAAACTGGAAGGATTTGGAAATAATTTTCAGTGAAAATAGAAATACCTTCCTACTCGTAGATACCTACATCTACATATTTAAGGAAATCGAGATTCAAAGGAACTTTATCTTTGGTAGACGATGACGATAGCAAAAATACATAGTTTCAGTTTTTTTTTTTTTTTGCAGAAGAAGAAGAAAGAGGGTTGATATTTTTGATTCAATGATTAGCCAAAGGGAAATATCTATCAATGAAGAGATTTAAGTAATCAGAGACTAGAATACACAATGTAGCACAATGGATGATAAAGTTTCAGTTTAGAAGAAAGGTATGATTTCGGAAGAATTTAAATAAAAATGAATGAATGAGAGTGGCAAAAAAATTGGTCTTTACAAACAATATTGCTGGTAATATTGTACATATAATAGATTAATGTTTATATAAATGTTTTATAAGAGTTATATTATGTAGGTTTACGTAGGTCTACCATATCTAGAATACATTTAAGGCTTTTTTTTATGTTGAATCGATTTAAGCCTAATGATATTAATACATTGTATTTGACATTTGACTACTAGTTTTGAGTTAAAAACTTTGGATATGCTATAAAACATCTGGAGCACTTTTATTTCAGTTACTTCAATTTTGTACAAAAAAAGTAGGCAGCTTATTTGTAGGGCTGGCTATGTGAGGCTAAATGAGAAAAGTCTCGGTCTCTCATGACGAGACCGAGACGAGATGAGACTGCCTTTTAAGCATCCGAGGCGAGACTGTATATTTGGACCGAAATTTACAGAGAGTAATGAATTTTAAAAAAATCCAATTTCAGTTAAATATTTTTTTTCTTCTGCACATTATTCAAACTTTATGGGGGACAAATTATATTTTTACGTATCGAAAATATTTCGTCCCAAAAATCAACAGGTTGTTCGGAACTCGTATATTTTTTGGAGACGAAACCGGGACGAGACTGCAAATTCAAATTTTCTCCCGAAAAAAGTGAGACGGAGACGACACTTAATTATATACGTGACCGAGACGAGACTGAAATTCGATCTTAACGAGACTGAGACGAGACTTACAAAAGATTCCCCGAGTCTCGTCTCTTGGCCAGCCCTACTTATTTGTTTAAGAGCAAAATTTTTTTTACGGAGAATTTTTTTTTTTCAACTAAAATACAAAAAATGTATTTCCTTGAAATTGTTTACTAAATACCTCCCACAAAAGGTTTCTCAAACAATTCACACAAAAAATTAAATAAAAAGTTAATATTTCACCAGGTTTCATCAAACGGTGTTGATCAAACGTTTATTTAAAATTTTAAACGTACCAGAAAACTCAGGTTCCACAAATTTTATCAATAAATACTTTCATATCTACCATTAAACTGAAAATATTCCATGTTAAAAATTTCATACTCCAAATAATATCATCATTTTCCTTAGGTAAAATGCGAAGTGAATTCGATCCACAATGTTTTTCCACATACATTTTATATGCCTATAGGTATAGTAAATATCTCACAGGTAAAGGGAAAAGTGATCGAATTCCACTTTTTCTACCAGTTTACCAACCCTTAATTTTGGAAATGAAAGTGGAAAATATTTAAAATATTTAGAAATCATATTTTTAAAGCTTTCAAGGCTTGTAGACTTATCAGGTGAAAACAAAAATTAACATTTTCAAAATGAAATAAGACTTGAATACGTTCCACAATATTTTAAAATTGAATTTTTGTTAAAATTTGTGTGATTTGTGTTCATTTCAGGCGACGGGAAATGGAGCATGTTACACAATTGTATTCCCAATAATTTCAAGTATAAAATAAAAATTGAAAAATGAATACGATCCACTTTGATGTTTTTTCAAGCCAAATTGTAAATTTGTTGACTAGTGATTTTATCAGGTTGAGATAAAAGTGAACACGTTAAACATGTCTCCCACGCCATTATTAAAATTTAAATTGAAATTTTTTTTCAAGCGAAATAAAAAGTGAAAAACTTCACAATCTTTCCAAGTCAAATTTAAAGATTTAAAGAATGCGTATAGGTACGTGAGGTGCCTTACCTAGCACAGTACCTATACTGAGGCTTACTTAAAGTGAAATAAAGAAATATAAACACTAATCGGCAATATTTTTACCAAAATATATTTTCATGGTAAAATGAAAAAAGAATACGATCCACAATGTTCTTCCAACCAAATTGTTAATAATATAATATTATGCCTTTATCTAAAGCTCATCTCAGGTGGTGGAAAAACTAAGCTCTTTTTAAAAATTATTTCCATTATTATCCATTATTTATCTTAACATCAAGTGAAATAAAAAAGTGAAAAATATGTAGGTACCTACTAACAATCTATCTGAACATAGCCAAATTTCAAAGCCAATGTTAGTTTCTGAACACTTTAGCCTATTAACCCAGTTAAAGGGAAAATTAAATATTCATATTCATATTCATACCTAATAGTCGTAGTTGTGAAATTTGTAACTAAATGCATTTCACAGCTCCAAAGTGAAATCAAATATGAAAGAGTACAAAAATCCTTGTGGAATTTGTGACCTTTAAATCTTCTTAACGATAGTAGCTAAATGGGCTTCAGGTCAATTGAAACAAATCAATTATTTCACTGAAATAATTGATTTGTTTCAATTGACCTGAAGCTACTATCACTGAGTACAAAAATCTTTCACCATTTTTTTTTTATTTTTGCCTCGAAATCATTTATGTGGTAATAAATTTTAATTTTTTTTCAATTATTATGGAGTATTTGGTATTTGTTATTTTATTTTTTATTTGCTGAAAAGTGCAAGAATACAATTTCACGAGGTAGTTTGTAAGTGAAATTTGATTTTATTGTCTCAATATAATGAGCTTTATTATTTCATTCCACATTATGTGAAATATTTAGTGCGAAATATACATCGAGAAATATGAAACTTTAGATTCCACATTATCCATATTTATATAATTAAAATGAAACTGATTTTCAAATATAAAACCCTTTGTTAATCTCATTCCCAAAAACTGAAATTATGGCCATGTTGGAAAAGTGTGGAATGTATTCATTTTTATTTCCAGTAGCGGAAAGTGTTCTAGGTCTAAGCTCTAAATCTCTCTAATATTTCCAAAATATAAATATTTAGAATTATTTTAAGCTTAGTAAAATATCCAGATATTCAATAATACGCATCAAACTTAAAATTGAAAATTCGTTGTTACAAAAAAAAAAAAAATGCTTGTATGCCAAATTTAATTTAGTGGAAGAGATTTTTTTGTGGAACGCATTATAGGAATTATCTTGTTGATAGTCGCATATACATATGTATGTATTTTCACTAAACACTTACCTTTGCATCTAGAGTTTTGAAGTTTTTTTTATTGAATATACATAAGTCTTATTGAAAAAAAAGCAAATACGGTCCACAGTAATTGTTATAAATACAAGTACCGCCCAAAAGCCGAAATTCAAAAAACATAAATGTCTTAACCACCATTTGCAAAATATTCTAATTCCCTGTTATAAACCAAATAAAATGCATATAATGGCTACTTTAGCATAAAATTGATTATTTTCTCTTTTGCTTATTTCCCTCATATTTGTCCTCATTATGATTCTATTCGGAGGATATTTAAATAAATTTGGTCCCTATACAGAGTGAAACAAAACAAAACCCACTATAAACTATCTATAATGGTAAAGTATATAAGAAATAACAAATAATGTCCTGATTTTAAATGTCTTACTCAGCATAAAAAAAATCTAGGATTCTCTTTCAAGAAATCTGCTTCTTTCACCAGAAAATAAAATAAAAACCTCTTTTTTTTAACGAGTTAGAAAATAATATTCAAAAAATCGTTTTAGGAGATTTTGCAAAAAAAAAAAAAAAAAAACTAAATAAATATGAAGTCCTGCCAAAAAAAATTAAAATAAAAAAATTGCATGTGCATTCAGAAGATAATGCCAACGACAACGTAGAAAACGATGACTTCGAGTGGTGATGGCGACAACAAACAAAGTCTAACGTCTGTTGGCCTCTCTATAGGAATTTTCATAATTCATGCCATTTAAATCGTGTCAAGAGTCGAACGGGAATTTCGAAGATTCTTCTTTTCATTCTAAAGGAAACACAACAAAAAAAAAAATAAATACAAGGATTCATCCAACTTTCATTGTTGTTGTTGTTCGAATTGAATTTAAATATTTTCGAAAGAATTATGCGCGCGGATTTTGTTTGTTTTGCGTTTTTTTTTGTTTTGGCATCAATTTATTTTTGTTTTTCAAATAAATATTTCACCCAATCCCAAAATTCAAGCCTTGAATGAGAAAATAAGGAAAGCGTTGTGTATACGGTACGGTATACGAGCACGGTATCTACGTCAGCAATATGGGACTTGGGACTTGGGGGAAGAGGAAGTGTGCATTTTGGCTCCATTATTTGTGTTGTTGAAGTTGTTCGTGCAAACTTAAGCTTTTTGTGCATTTTTTTTTTATTTTCAAAATTATGCAAGGCATTCTCATTATACATGGATAACATCAGCTCTAGTTATTTTTTTTGTTCTCTTACGCCAGTACTAGTACCAGCATAGCCCAGAAGATAAAAGAAAAAGTTTATAGATTTTATGAGTTTGGTTTTTGGGGAAAGAACGCATTTCTTTAAGGAGCTAGAGCTAGAGAAGAACTCTAGATATAATATTGCAAATTATGCACTTTATATGAGTGTACTGAGCGAAATTAAATTGGAAAAGTTGAATCACATTCTTTGATGCTGTGCATTTATATAGACCCAACAAAATATAAGTCAAATAAAGAATTTTCTGAGGATCAAGAAAATAAAGTTCCATTTTGAGAAAAGCGTTCGTTGGCGTTTGCTTATAGTTTTTTTGTATTTTTTTGTTCTTTTGAAGATTAGAAAATTTGGTTCTTGAAGGCGAGAAGTAGTACATAAAATGGATGATAAGGGGTGTGTAGAGCAAGATGTAGGTTTTGCTGAATGATAAATTGGACACAAATAAAGGTTGATCTCCTAGAAGCTTTTCAAAGGATATCTTTTCAAATATATAACTCTGATGAGAATACAGATATTTTAGACATGAATGAATTTTTTTACAAAAGGAATTCACTTATAGAATCTGAAATCGAAAAAGGGCCTGTTATAAGCACAAAATAAAATTAAATTTGTAAGTATAACAACTTTTATAGTTATATACTACCTACAGTTTCGTAATTAAAGTTGATGAATAAATCTCGGTATGACAAGGCTTGACTGTTGATTTTTTTTTTTTTTTTTGTAACAATAGACAACAATAGACGTTGAAGATAATCGTGTATTAGGTATGGAGATATCATACAACCCAGTTCTGCTACTATTTACTATAAACTATAAAATACTAACTGACCCGGCAAACGTTGTTCTGCAACATATAAATTATTGCTAGTGAATGTTTTGGTTGTTACATAAGAAATATTGTTCTAAGTGTGTTTGCATGTTTAACCCATCGATCAAATTAATCGAATATGATCGATAAAATAGAACGATCGTTTATCGATGAAATACAATGAATGAAACGATTTGAACAAGTGTGTTTGACGTTTATGCTGCGGGGAATGAAAAAACGCATATTGTCATTCAATAAAAAAAAAACGTAGAACGTTCGTGACCCTTGTGTTCTATTGAGCACTATATCGGTGCAAAAAAGCATTTCATGGTGTTTTTCATCGGGTCGTTTCGATAACTAGGCGGAGATATCAAAGTTCTGATGTTGTATGGCTTTATTAGTAAGAGCAAACATTCCCATTAATTATGGAACACAACTTCGTTCAAGTAGCGTCTTCGCAGTAGCGCATTCTGTCACTCCAATTTCCCAGACCGTGTTGATGGCTTCGGGCTATAGATCACAGATTGGATAATATTAAGTGCTTCATTCGTTTCCGGAAAAAAAAAACAAAATGCAAGAAAAGAAAAGTCCAAAGGGGTCAAATCGAATTGATGCGGCCAATTGACATCGCCCAGACGGCTGATAAAACGATTTGAGAATTTGGTTTGCAAAAGATCGATTGTGGCTAGGGCTGGCCACGAGACGAGAAAAGTCTTCATTTCAGGCCGTTAACATGACTCTTTCATGCTCACCGTTGGCCGTTCCCAGCCTCATTTTCGAAGAAAAATGGTCCAATGATGCCACCACTCCACAATCCGCACCAAACTGTCACCCAGTGGATGCATTTTAGCTTCCCATCAATCAAGTGCTGGGTTTTCTACTCCCAAGATGCGCCAAATTTGTTAACTTTGCAGGCGCGCAGGTGGGTGCTTCATTTCGACCAAAACATCGTTTCAAAAAAACGCACTGTTTGGGCTACACAGCACTCACTTTGGAAATAAGTTTTTTATATTTCCCAACATTGTTCAAGCGTAAAGCGAATCATTTCGTTCCGCGGCGGTATGATACTGACTTCTGTCAAGATTTTGAGCAGTAAATACCTGTCAGTGTTTCTGTTGTTGGCAAGAATATTGTAGGTATACTCAATTGCTCTTTGAAATTAATACTGATTTTCTTTATTTAAAGCTTTTACTTTAGAACATTTAAGTTAGCTTTACAGCGCTCCTTATCTTTTTTTTATTGACCCCATCCCCTCATATCCGTTTGATCTTTATCAAGGAATGAACCCATATCATGCTCGGGAAGACCATTTTCCATAACGGTCAAACCTTCACGTAGGTATTTGCCCGATTATTAACGTGGAATCTATTCTCAACGGCAAATAAGTTGTTTCCACTGTCTTCGTACTTGAGGTAACCGCCCCGGTTCAGCTGCATCCGAAATCGGGGGCGATAAATTCCTAGACCAGAACTGCGACCATGGAAATGAATGAAAATTTAACTTTGTTCATTTGATTGCATTTTTAAAATGAAACTTGTATTTGGCCCACCCGTATAAATACATCAAGATTTTTTAATGAAAGAAACAATCCTCCAGTTCTTAAAAAAATCCCTTATCTTACTCTGTGTCCAATATTTTTTTCTCTCATAATCATTTAGGGATTTTATCTGGCTTTTAAGAAACTCATGCTGTACGATGGGTAAAAGATTTTAATAAACATGTACATTTTTTGTGTTCTACTTCTCGTTGCTCTATTGATATTCATGTTTTAGCACAAAACCCACCATTCTATATTCCACCCTCCCACAATTCACACCCTTTTAAAATATGAGAAATATTTTTGAAAAAGAAAATAATTTTTTTGACAACATTTCCGATAGAGTATCTATACGATAAAGGTACCTACTTAGGAAGGGTGGTAAAACATAAATTCACTGAGCACACGGAGGAGTAATGCAAGTTTTTGTTTATGATATATGTGTGCCTGTCTATACGGATGCACCATTCGCTCTTTTGATATGAAGAAATAGAGCGAAAATAAATTCAAGGAATGTCCTTTCTTTGTATACAACGAATAACTTCGAAGAACCAAAAACAAACGAATTTATCGTCCCTTGATTCATTTTTTTTTTTTTTCGTTTCACTTACATCCTTCTGATTATAAAACCAGAGTCGGCAGAACCCGATAAATATACTTAAAAAAGGAACGTTTCTCATGTGAAACAGAATGAGATTTAAAAGACACCCTTGAACATTGAACACGATGTGTAAAGTGTAACGAAATCTAAAAATGATTGAAATTCAATTGGTCCATGAGAAAAGTGGAAAACGGCAAAAAGGGGTGAAAGGAGGGGATGAGCAGGGGTATTGGGGATCAAGGATATACTGCCAGTCGTCGGATCCCCTATAGACAACAAAAATATGTTTTATACCAAAACTCGTACTGACTCCAAAAAAAGCATTAAATTTCCATGATGATGATTATTTAGAAGTATTTATGTTATTGGGCAACCATTCAAAAATATTCTATTTAGGTTGAATCTTTGGGATAAGTTGTGTTTATTTTGAATCACAGTATTGACATTATTTGGCAGAGATTTTCCAGCGTGACGGCTCGACTGTTTTGCACCACTCAATTCAAAGAAATTAGAAAAAAAAACGTAGGAAATAAAAATAGAACAGATCTGGTTGGTAAAATTTTAGCTAGTTCCACGCAGAGACAATGAACAGTGTGTACATATTTTCATCGTGTTATCATCAATTTTTTTTATTGTAAAAGGGGAGATTTATTTAATACACAAACAAAAAGGATATTTTAGGTGTCAGAAAGAAGGAAAGGAATAAGTACATTCGTGCGGTGGTGTATAAGTCGGATTTATCCTTATTGAATTTAGTAAAATCGTACATTTGTTATTTTTTTATTCGAATTTTGGCCTAAAATACCTATATACTTAAAATATTATAATTTAAATAAACGAATTGAGTTATTTTTAAAAATTTATTTAAAAAAAAAAAAATATAAGGCATGTTTTTTGAGAGAGTGTATAGCAAATAAGCAACATTTTTAAACGGAAAACATAAACTAAATTCTCTATAATCATTTGTTTTGTTATTGTTTTGCGTGTAAACATTTTGCTGAGTTGCTATACAATCTATCAAAAAACACGACGAAACTTGTACTATTTTTTTTAAATCAAACTGATAGAAAACCCAATCATTAATTTGGAAAAAAATTTATCACAAATGTTTTCAAGAAAAAATGTACCAAGAAAACGTTGCGGGGTTTTTATAAAGTAGCTATTCCCGAAAGAATAGACAAAATAATATCAATCAGCTAAATTCTAAATACAAATTCCCGGGAAAATGTCTTTTCCCTATTCTCTTATTCTAAACTATGAATTCCCGGGAATTTCGTTCCCTTTTCCTTATTCTTCGAATGCATACTTCGAATATGAGAAATAATACTACGAGAAAGAAGCTAGCATTCTAAATGTCCACAAAATGCAAAATGTAAGTATATTTGATGTGACGAGCATTTTAATTTTGGGGGAACAAATCTCCCGTGGAGTTATTTTCCAGGGAAATATTTTGAATTGAGCTGAATGAGAAATCACTTCTTTTAAACAATCACACTTTCTTAACTCAACGATCCTATGCTGCTAAATTTAAGCAAGCAAGCAAGAAATGCCTGTAAATCAGCGTCCACGTTATTCTCTTCGGTTTCAATGGGCGAAGCATTTATTTTCGCACTCGACCGAATATAGCATCAACAAAGATCTCGACACACAGAAACCTGCCAGTGCGGAGTCCGGATGGCGAATCATACATTCGTTTGCAGAGATGTTCTTCCACGTTAATAAAGCAAACTATTTGTATTTCTCTTATACCTACTTCCGGATACTTAGCAAAGAGTTGTAAAACAGAGTTTTTTCTATACAGTGCCTAAAACAAGCATATGGAGCAATCGAATCAACGTTACTTCTTACTAAGGTCATGGAAAATCTCAAGGTTTAGAAATATCTTAAAGAACGAAAGATTCTGAAGACCTTCACTACGGCTTTCGTAGCAATTGGTGCTATTTGGATTCGATGGCATATTTCACTAAAAACAAGAACCCATCTTTATATTGTTTTTGGAGAAAGTAAAATTATTGCACTTGATATTTCGAAGCTAGTATTCAGCTCTCCTGTCAAAAA
The DNA here is from genome assembly GCA_949320155.1 of Melangyna quadrimaculata. Taxonomy (NCBI): domain Eukaryota; kingdom Metazoa; phylum Arthropoda; class Insecta; order Diptera; family Syrphidae; genus Melangyna; species Melangyna quadrimaculata. The sequence continues at coordinate 148,028,216 of OX439485.1, read as the reverse complement.
TGCGTGCTTTGGTACCGATGCATTTCTAAGTCGCATTTGTTTGTTTAGTAAATAACTTTCGGACCATTTAATGCTTGTGTTTTGTAATGGTGTTAAGCCTTAAGTTCATCAAAAAGAAATGCTGCAATGTTCCTCAAGGTTCTGTTTTGTCTCCGACTCTTTTTATTAGTTTTACAGAAGTGATGTTTTCCATTATAAACCATTAGGGAAATAACAAAAAAAGCTCCAAAAATATTATGGGGACTCTTCTGAATCTATTGGAAGAATCCACAACTGGTTTACCCAGTTTGGCTGCGGACGCTCCAGCACAACTGACACAGAACGCTCTCGTTTTGGTCACCCGATTGAAGTCGCCATACCGAATCAAAAACACCGAATGGTCGACAAAATCAACGGTCTAATATTAGATGATCGGCGAGTGAAAATGAGGGATCTCGAGGAGGCTTATTATTATTTATTTACACTAATAATTGGATATGAAAAATCTTTCCCCACGATGGGTGCCGCGTTTGCTTTCGAAAAGATGGCCAGGCCATCTTCAACCGTAATCCAACAAGTTTTTGCAAAGAAAGCCAAACTGGGTTTATCGGCAAACAAGTCGATAGCGAAAGTTTTTTGGGATGCTCGATTACTTCGAGAAAGGTAAGACCATTAGCGGAACTTATTATGATGACCTGTTGGAGCTATTCGACGTTGCCTTGAAGAAAAAAAGACCTCATTTGGCGAGGAAAAAAGTTCTTTTTCATCAAGGCAACGCACTAGTCCGCCGTCGCAATGGCATGAATTAAGATATTAGTTACTCCCCATCCAGCTTATTCTCCGGATTTGGCCCCCTGCTACTATTTCTTATTTCAAAATATGAAGAAATGGCTCAATGGAAAAACATTTGGCTCGAATGCTTAGGCTATTCAAGAAACAACTGAATATTCTGAGGCTTACGAAAAAAACACTGTTTTTTTGGAGGGAATACATAAATTAGAAAAACGTTGGATGAAGTGTATCGAGCTTAAAGGAAATTATGTCGAGATATAAAAGTTTTTTTTTTCGAAAAGAGCGTTCCTTCTTTTAATTTTCAGGGACTTATTGACCCACCCTCTATAGTATTTATTCATCTGATGATTGAAAAATCGCTGTTAAAATTGGGGCATAAGATTCTTTGGTACCCAAAATATTTTCTTGTTGCTCCTTTTGACATCAAGAATGAAGTCGAGATATTCTTTCGTTCAGATGCAGAAAATCTTAATAACTTACGAATAAGCTGGGCCTCCAGTCTGAATTTAACCAATGCTTCAGCTTCCAGTTCGGTTCCTAGTTAGCTTTTTCTAATTTTGCACCGCAGGTTGGAAAGGTCCTTTTGTCAGTCTCTCTTTACCAAAATAGTAGGCTAAGACAGACTGACTGAAAAGCCCACTGTCATATCGGGGCGAAACACATTAATTTCTGGAGTTGAGGTCACTTGATTGAATTATATTCATTCACTCCACTTATAACAGATGTAATTTTAATATTTAAATTTCTTCATCTTATTATAGTCTTTCTCTACTGCGTCGGTGTCCCTTGAAAGTGGATTCGGAAATTTTGGCAGGGACCGGATGGATTCCGACTCTGTATCTCGATTTTTAGTATAATGCTTCCAATTTTGCATACCTACCACGATAATAAATACCCTTAAGAGTCTTATAACAGGATCTGAACTTAAATTTTAATTAGTTGTAATTACTTAAACAAAAACAAAACCACTTAGAAAAAAAGGTATAGTTCTTTAATTTGCATTATTCTATAGAGGCAGTCTTACTAAACCTGCTTTCAATCCAACCTTCCAAGCCTTTCTTTATGGTCCCTAAGAAAATACAATCGAAATGCGAACACCATCTTCTGCATCTCATCCTTATGCTATACAAACTATAAGACTATGTGATATGGTTAAAATCTCTCGTCATCGTCATGTATCGCTCAGTTGCACATTTTGCGAATCTTTTATATGCCAAGCAAATCAAATTATGATGAAATTGAAAGACACTCCTTGCGAACGAAATCTTTTCGTTAAACCACTATTAGGTATAAGCAAGAGCAAAGAACCCCACCAACCGTAGGCACATATATGCTTGCTTATGCACTTTATTAGAACCTATTCCTATCTTGTCTTAAGGCAATCTTTTAGCTATCTTCCTATATGTCGAAGTCGTGTAATCTTATTTTCTTGGTACTCATTTGGAGAAACAAAAGCTCTATCAGTAGGTAGGTAGGTACCTATTGAAACCCTCGGGTTTCTTTCCCAAATATTGTTAATTGTTTATGTGTGTGTGGCTGTGGGTGTATTGTGTCGCCCTCTCTCCTGCTTTGTTAGATCGTAGGGAAACTTAAATCTTCACTTTAACATAATAATAAGAAACTTGTGCCTATAGATACCTTTCTACCTACCTACTTCTTACTCTACAACTGTTATACGAGTACATATTATGTTCTTTTTGCCATTTTCGACATCACTACCCCCACCCCCCTCCTAATTTCCTTGAAAATATCTGAATAATTAAGATGAATTTATATATACATAGGTAACGAAATAGTTTTTTTTTTTGTTGTTGTTGTTGATGTAACACGAGAATTTCGCACGAAGTATTTAGAACTAGGCATTACGAAACGTTGACGACGACGACGATGACTACCAACGCACATTGGCGTTGATGATGATGGTGTAAGGATACGCTTCCGCACAATTTCATACAACAAAGGTCTTTCAATTGGAAGGGAATCTCACTCTTTCTCTCTCCCTCTCTCTCTATACACTCATGTTGAATGTCAAGCTGCTCTAGAAGTGGCAGATCTGGCAAATGCACTTAAAATTGTTCGTTTAAATAAGAAGGTGTTTCCAGCGAAAAGTATAAGAGCATTAAAATCCATCACGGTGATGTTACTTGCCTTTATTCAATTTTCTGAATTTCATAAAGATCATGTTTGGGGTTTCAGGAAAAATGTTGAATAATAATAAGCAGAGGGTATTAAACTTCTGAACTATGAATATGAAGATAGAATTAGATAACAAGGCTGAGAGATTTTGCAATCTTAAAATAAATGAGAAGTCTAATTTTCGCCCATTGGCTGTTTTCATTGATTGGTATAAAACTCGATGCTGACTACTTGAAATTAATTAATTTTATTTGATTATTTTCAAGCTAAAGCAACACTTTGTAGAAGAATAGAGTTACAAAAATATCAACAGATGCATATTCTCCTCTGATTGGTATAAACTAGTACTAAAGCTGACTACTTGTAAATAAATTCCTCCATTTGATTAATTTTACTTACCACGGTATAAATATCGACAAAAACATCAACTTTGTATATTGTCTGAATGGTATAAATATTATAAATGAAAGTTTAAAAGCTTACTACCCCTATCTTGATAATTTTTATTGACATTTTTATTCGTCAAACGAAATTTAGATGAAAACTTAAAAATTCTGTTTTTTTTCTGATTGTAATAAACTGTCTCAAAGCCTAATACCTTAATGAATTATTTTAATTATCTCATTTTCGCTTGTGAATCGATGCTATTAAGTGAAATATAGACCCAAAACATAAAATTTCGTTATTTTTCTGATTGGTATAAATAATGTGTGAATGCTTACTACCTTTATAGATGATTTTCTTTTGATTTTCGCACTCCTTATCGTTTAAGGAGTGCGAACTTAATTATGAAATTTTTACGAAAACATCAAACTTGAGAATTTTTGCTCATTGGTATAATCTAGTTTACTGATCTTAAAGCCAACTATCTAAATAGATTAGTTTCAATTGATTAATTTCACTTGTAAAACGATGCTATATATAGTGAAATATAGAGATAATTTTGCTAATTTTTACAAATTCGTTAAAATGCTTACTGCATTCAGAGATGATTTTCAACTGTTTTTTCACCCGTCAAACGAAACTTATAAATATGTGGGCAAAAAATCAAACTTGTTAACTTTTTATGAATGGGATAATCTAGTATGCCTGCCTAAACATTGACTACCTTAAAAGATTATTTAAATTTCATTACTTCCACTTGTTCAAAGACGTTATTTTGTGGAATAAAGACGAAAACTTTAAAATTATTTATTGTTGCTGATTGGTATAAACGAAAACAAAAGCTGATATTAGTTTTATAGTCAAATATAGACGATAGTCAAATATAGACGAAAACTTCAAAGTATGTGTTTTTATTGATTGGTATAAACTGGTTTAAAAGCTGCATACCTTAAAAAATGATTTTTATTTGACTATTTTTACTCGCAAACACCGTTTTTAGTGAAGCATGCTTGAAAACATGACTAATATATGTATATAATATCTGATTGGTATAAACATCAAACGTATACTTGTTTAATGGTACAAACCAATGGAGCTTTAAGAGAAACAAAAAGTCAAACCAAGCTTTGTGGTATTAACTTGTCTAATGCATATATATATCAAATTGTTTGCCAAGAGCAAAAACATAAAACAAACAAATACCCATTAGTATTATTTGGTTTTTGTCAATTTTTTTTTATTTTACTTGTCTTTTGTTCATTTTAAAATGAGAAAATGAAAAGCCATCGGGGTTTGGCTCTTAGCTGTCACTGCCAACGACAATGATAATAGGGTGACACAAAATTGCCCCAGAAACCTTTGCTGCCTTTGCTATGCTTTCACAATGTAGCAACAAGGAAGTGAGCTTATGCCACCATTAACCAATAAGTCTTGTTACATTGTGTGTGTGTGTGATGTTGCTTTTTACGTTGTTGGTTATGTAGGTGGTATAGGTATATACCTATCTATCTATACCCAAGTATTTGAAAAAACACCCAGGTACTACTACTGGAGTGACACACACGTGTCTGTATAGTGAAAATCTATAACAAAAGACTCGAAACACAATATCTACACAAAATTGGCACGAATAAAACAAAATAAATAAAAAATTTTCACAAAAGAATTTAAATCAAAAAAAGAACCAACAAAAATCCTGACGAAGAAAAAAAATAACAACAAAAATGGAAGCAAAAAAAATGTATCACTTCCGCCATCATCTAATTTTGCCGCAATTAAATGCTTGCAACAACATTATACAAAGGTTGCAATTAGGCAATGTAAATTACTCACTTTTAAGCTCTCTCATTATATGAACTTGTGTAGGTATACCTACGGGTGTATATGATTATTTAAGGGGTATTTTTGCGCTTGGTGACTTTTCCTTTTGTCCTTTAAATTTTTAGAGTTTTTTTTTTGCAAGGTCTGCACCTCCAAGCCCTTGCAAAGAAATTTAAATACTGGTTTGTGATAGAACAAAAAAAAAGTTGCAACTCAAGGTTTAAATAAATTATAACCTTAAAATTGATCATTTTTGTAGCGAGGTTAAAAAGCTGAAATTAAAATAAATGCAATTTATTTAAAAAGGGTTTTTTTGTTGCAAACAGGCAATTGTGTGGTATGCTTCTTAATTGCTTGTTTCATCTTTTTCCAAAATTCATGGTTTGAAAGAAGTTTTAAAAAACAAGGTTTAATGGGAAAGGGTTGGAAAATATTGTCCTTCTTCAATAAAAATCTATGTAAATCTTCCTCCAAAGAGGCATTTTAAAACTACAACATTTTTGTGTTTTGTTTGAGTTACATAGTGTACAGAAAATATCAACTGCTTTTAAAAGTCCTAAGGGCATCTAAGAAGCCTCTTAACCGAATTTCAAGTATAAGGATGTATTATTTGAAAAGTTTTTGATTGTTTTTATAGTTACCGGGTGAGCATTAGGAAAAGCTGATGGGATTATTTTGCAAATAGCGATGGACATTGAAATAGAGTTAGATAAAGTATTCCACATTCGAGTAGTATGGTTAAAAAAGGAATATCTGTACTTGACTATACGTTTGAAATTAGGTTCTAGGGTTAACTGATGGGCAGTCCTGGAGGCACGAGATATAAAGTTTGAATAAACTTAAAAAAATGTCAGCTGCCGCAACTCACAGTTAGGCGAGACTAAATTCTCGTTAAATTCGAACATTTTCAGTCTCGTATCGGTCTCCGTCCCGGTCTCGTCTCGGTCTCATCTGGGTATTGTCTTGATACGATACCGACGATATTCTTAGTAAATACAGTATCGTCTCGGTCTCGTCTCCGATGCATAAAAGACTGTCTGGTCTGTACTGTACTGTATTTTTAAAAAATCCATAACTCGATAAAAACTTTATAATTTGTATTAGACCAGTTTATACCAATTCAATAGATAAATGAAAATCAATAAAGGTAATTTGGGTTCTACTGTTCACTTGATTAGAGCCCCTTAACAAGTGAACGAAATTCAAATATTGTTGACTACAGTCGTGAATATTAAGGCCATTTCGATTTTTATTTATACCAGATAGAATTTGTATTGTAAAAAACACTCATCTGTAAACAATGCCAGGCCACGGGTAACAAAATTTCCAACAATTCTTGATTAGAAATTCTAATTGGGTTGGATATAGTTCACATTTGATTTTCGCTGTAAAATTGATGTAAGCTGGACTGAACTTAATAAAAATTGCGTCTTTACAAGGCCCTCACTGTCAACTGGAGAGTCCAAGTGAGAACGCCGGGACGAAACGCCAATTTGTATGGACTAAAGGCCGTTAAAAGCTATATTGAATCAATAATTCAACAAGTCCAATTAAATAATGCTAAGTCTTCCACTTGGCTGATGTATTTCAGTAGTATATAGAATTTGTATTATAAAAAACACTCATATACAAGATACGAGCAGTTTAATAATATGTTTTTAATTTAGTTGCTCTTACTCACTAAGGCTACTAGATAGGTAAAACGTAAAAATATCTTTGAAACTAATTATTATGTTTACTATTTTGATAAAGTCGAGTTTTTATACCAGTTTTGGAATCATAAGGAAATGTTCTAATTTGTATTTACTTTTTATTCCTATTGCCGCAAAATTTTAAACAACCTATTGTTAAAGGGCTTAACATTTTACAAGTTAACAATTTCCGAAGTATTTAGCAATTTACTATCTTTTCGAAAATTTTAAACCTTTTGCTAACTAGTAAATTGCATTTGAAGGGTTTGAATTTGATGAACACAATTTTTGTTTTTATGTGTTGTAAATGAATTATATGTTAACGGAAACCCATCATGTGCTTGAAATAAGTATTCGATATTTATATTTTATCAATTTAACTTCATTATTTACAAAAAAAAAATGAAAAAAAGAAAAAAAAGTTAGACACCAGCAGGACTCGAACCTGGAACATTTGGGTCTTCTCATATGGATTTAGCCAGTTGGTGATTTTAACTTTAGTAAAATGTTAGGGGATAGTACGATGCTAAACTCGTTTAAAATTAGCAAAACACAATTTTTAACCTAGTATCATACTAAAAATGATTTAACATCGTACTAAATCGTCTAAAATTTTGGGCCATTGTTATTAAAATAACTTAAGTTTAATAAAAGAACCCTCTTTTTATTTATTTGATTATTGGTATAAACTGGTATAATTATATTATTTCTATTCGATTATTGGTATACTCCGGTCTAAACACTTAATTAAAAAATAATTGTATTTGTTGAACTAATTAACATAATATGTGGTTAAAATATCCTATTATCCAGTTGCTATGTCAATGAGATCAGTTTATACCTACCATCCGGTAAACAAATATTTAGCTCGGCTTTGATTTATGTAACGATTTTGTATGAAACCTTTTTAATTCTTGATGGTTAATACAGTTAGTGAGTATTCATAAAATTGCGTCCCCTTAAGTTGTATTTTTTACGGTTTTCGATTATGTATTGATGGAATTCTTGTAAAAAGTTCTTTTGTCACTGATTGGTATAAACTGAATTAATACAAATTGAAAACTGATGTTCGAATTTATATAGTTATACCAGTTTATACCATATCGTTATAACAAATTGATTTTTATCTAATTTTTACCATTCATCCTTATAAAAATTTGATTTTTTCTTTTTTGTACCATTCATCGTATTAATAAGTATAAACTTTACTTGTCTGTTTGTATGAATCTACTGTTCTCTAAGTTAGCGCTGCTTGATAGCTATGATTCCTTAATAGACTTAACATCCACTTAAATTATAAAATTTTAAGTTGTATTAAGCATTTTATGTTTATTTATTCCTTGCTTCATTTGTATAAATTGGTCTAAAATTGATTTACATAGCAACAAAACGATAAAATTTGTAAAGATCTCTTTTGTAAATTATGCCAGTTTATACCAATTAATACATAGTTACAACTAAATCTCTCTTGCTTGATTTCTACTAACTTTGGGTTTTCGATTAAACGGCTATCCATTTGAGATACTTTTATATCCGGGGGGGGGGGTTTAAAAATTGAAGGAAAATTGGATTAATTGGGGAATTAAGTTGTAATTAACATTCTTTGTTAATTTATTTATTGTCTGATTGGTATAAACTGGTCTTAAATTCATATACATACTTATGCATAGCAATAAAACGAATAAATTTGCTAAAGCTCTCCTTATTTTGTAAATTATACCAGTTTATACCAATAAAAAGATAGTTAAATACAAATCTGTCTGTTTTATTTTCCTCTAACTTTGCGATAAGTATAGGTAGGTTATTGAGATTAGGTAATTTTTGTCTTTATGCAATTTTTATTTTTCTCCCCAATTAAGTTGTAGTTTCATTTTGTTCATTTTCCATTCATATAAAATAACCAAATAAAAAAACAAACCAAATATGTTTTCCTGTATTTCTTTTGATTGCATCCAAAAAGCGGATATTGTACAGGATATAACGCTTTAACGGGAAGCAGTAAAAGTAAGTTTTCTAGTTTTTGTTGACTCTAAAAACTAAAAATCGTAAATACACAAACCTAATACACACACTCACACACATGCAATACCACCCCTTAAAAATATATAAACTTTATTTTGTATTACCATTTTTTATTTATTTTTTTTTATTTTTACTAAATTTTGTTGTTGTCTTTATAGATTCACCATATCATGACGTAAGCGGTCTACCCAATCCATACATGGAACACATGGAACAAGAAGATGCGAAACCACCACAACAACACATGTCCCTTAGTTATGATGAAAATCTGGAAAGTGGCTATTCGACACCAAATTCTAGAAATCGTCGTGTCATTCGGGAGATAATAGTCTGATTGAGGAGTGTGCCAAAATTTAAACAAACAAACGATATCATCATGCACTTAAACGAAAAGAAAACATACATAAATGAAAGAGGCGAGGAGGCGTGGCAGCAGTACCTATAAAAAATAAAATCATAAATAAGTAACAAAATCACCCAAGCAAAAACAAGAAAAAATACAAACGAACGATATAAGATAAACATTATGAATTTTATCAAATTGAATCTCAAAATCATGTGTTTAAGTATCATTTTTTTTTTTTTTTTTTATTTAAATTTATATTTAAATTTAGAAATAATAGAATTTTTTTAATTTTATTTTTGAAACGAAATTTTAATGAAGTAAGTTTTTGATTTAAAATTCATTTATATACATAGTTTGAAAAAAATAAATTGAATTTATTAAGCTCAATAATTATAAGGAACTGTTGCATAATTTTATACATGGAGTCATTTAGTTGGAAATCAATTTTAGGAACTATTTTTTGGATAGAAATGTATACTTGATTTTGTTTTTTGTTTCGTTTTAATTTCACCTTCCCTGTATCTGTCTGTAAATAATAATACTTTCCACATTTTAACATTTATATACATTTTCAATGTTTGTGTCATGTTTTTTTATAGAAATTAACTGCAGTCTAAAAATGCAAACAATTTTTTATTATTTTTTCAGTTGGAATTTATTTAATTGATAAAAATGTATTAATGAGCACGAAATTGGATAACGTGATTTGATGTTATTGGATTTTTTTTTTCTTTTCTGTTTTGTGTTTGTCCTTTTGTTAATTTGTGATTGACGATGGCTATGGGTTATGGCCTCATTAGTATTTGAAAATCGATCCTACATAATATTTTCTATGATTGAGTATTGGGGGAAATCATATTTATGTTTTAATTGAGAAAGAACGGACGCCGACTATAGATGAGTAATGGATAGATTTATGTTCAGTCACAAATATGATACGTGTTGAATGTTCATTCATATTAATTTATATTTTTAATTTAATATACCACAAAATAATGAAAGGATTATATTAGATTATTTGCTTTAATTATAAATTAAAAAAAAAAGAAGCTTGCAATTAAAAATCATCAAAAACACGTAATGGTTAAATTATTCCAAAAATAGCATCGAAAATTTAATTCCGTTCTTCTTGTTTAAGAGAGTTAAAAAATTAAATGAAGTAATTTTTACTCTAAAAATTGAATCCAACATAAACAAAAAGGCTTAACATCCATAATTATCGTATAAGACTTCCAAACTTTTTTGGAAATTCAAGAAATTGAATTCTTAAAACTGTGAAGTAAAATCAAATGAAAAGATCTTGAATCTCAAAAAACATCATAAATGACTTCAAAATTATTAGAAATGTCACCGCACTTGAATTTTGGATTCACATAGGTTAATGCACAATTTTTAATTCATCGCCTTGAGGGTAAGACAGTAATCTAAAGACAGTAATCTTAAGACGAATATGTTAAAATTGAAGTCAAACATTAAATTCAACAACATAAATATTGAAGTCAGTTTCTATGAGTTGCTTTGTATAAGGTGACTTCAAAATGTGCAAAAAATCAGAGGGTCTTATATTTGAAGATACATAATTCAGCAGTTAATTGACTTAAAAAAAAAAAAACGAAAACTTCCAATTTAAGATTTGAAGTAATTTTGATATTCAATTTATTTTAATGTGCACTGACTTCAAAGTAAATCAAAAAATAACTTTCAGAATTCTGTTGTTTTTTGTTCAAATAAGGTTAAAAAGTTATCAATTTGATGTTTATGTGACTTCACTGATCTTAAAATGAATCAAACATCCAAAATTTGTCGCTCATTTTGAATTTCAGGACTCGAAAATAAAATGAAATTTGTATATTTGAGTGTTCTAAGGCACTAAGGATTCACGAATTTAAATAAGAATTGAGACTAAAAGCAAGTTCAAGCCTTAGACAAAATGTAGCGCTAAATTCGTCTCTAAATTGATTTATTACTCAGGGATATTTTCACCTAGTACACCCAACAACTCAGATCGATTTAGCGATTTATTTTTTTCTGAGCAACTGACTTCTATTCTTCTCCAAGACATTTTCAATGTTCAAATTCAAATCACTTAGCTTGCTTGCCTTTGCAGACTTGAAACTATTTCTCTCAGCTTACAATCAAAGTGACTAATTTTTAGCACCTGTTTCCGTTACCAAATTATAGATTTTAATTTTTCCGTACCCATTGTTCCAAGTTGAGTTAAAATTCCACATCCCTTATTTAATTAAATACAAATTAATTCGAATAAAAAGTATGGATATCGAGATGCAACCTTGTGTCATCTCATAGCAATCATTTTAAATTAAATATAAAAATAAATTCTAATCACAACTATATGTACCTACCAAGATGCAACTTTATTGTGGTTTTATAAGAGAATTTTTCTAACGAAATAACAAAGTAGGTTGATGTGCATCCAATTGAAACAATTATGGCCTCTAATGAAAAGTTGAATTATCTTCTACTAAATAAATCATTTAAAAGAAATATTTTTTTAATTTAAACAAAATATTTCATATCAAACAAAAATGTATTATAAAGAAGAAATAAAAACCTTCCATTAATGTCCTTAAAAAAGTTTAAATTAGACAGCCATTTCCTTAATTTGCTTGTAAGCAAAATTATCCTGATGGAATGCCACAAGGTTGCATCCTGGCACCCATAATTTGTGTTGCAATTTATTTGTTAATTTAATTGATAATGATTGCTTAGAAAAAAATGTGTGAGTGCCGGGACACAAGGGGAGGATTTGTAAAAAGGCCTACCAAACTTCCAGTTGGTTGCTTGGCTTTTGAAAAAAACTGCCTATACCACATTACCGACCTGTACCACATTATCTCAATTTACTCTATTCAATGCACGAACCATTGGCTGCCATGAGCCAAAAATGTTTTGTAAACAAAATGCAGCGTAACGGATATTTTAGGCTGTATCCGTGACTTTCCTACTTTCAATTTTACTCATACCGAGATGTTTACACATCAAAAACAAAGTAAACAATTAAAATTGGGCAGGTTATTTTACCTGCACAGATTACAAGACATAATTTCAAGATCTTAAAACATCAAATAATATTATTTTGTCACTTAAGTTTTTTTTTTTTTTCTGTTGCAAACGTCAATTTTCATCTAATTTAATCTAAATTATCCTACAATTTATTGAAGTTTAAACACCTACATGTATGCATTTGTTTGCTTTGCTCACATGAAATATAAAGGATGAAGCTATGATTTGGATTTTAGGCCTTTAGGCTTTTAATCAATATTAACTGATGTGGAAAAATATAGAAACGTGGTGAAAACAAATAGGTAACCAACACCAGGTGTAGTTTATAGATAAATTATCTTCGTGGTAAATATAATTATTATAACAAACAACGAACCAGTTGCAATCTGCATAAAAAAACATCTAAAACCTATTTATGTCCATGTATAGATGTATGTAGGTTCCTCTGTTGTGTTTGCTAAAAGGTTTTTTTAAAACCCAGCAATGTACATACAAGTTCAACACAAAATGCGGCAACAGCATTAGAACTAAAAACAAAAATGAATCTAACGGAAATAATGTTTGTAAGTACCTACCTCTATCAATGTTAAAAGCTTTTACTTACATACAATAAGGTTATTGTTGCTTAATTTTGTTGTTGGCATAACAACACGTATATTCTTAAATTTCGACTGTTTATTTTAAGTTGTATGCCGTTGAAATTTATGGCCTGGCAAAATTACACAGAAAATACGGTAAAAGTTTTTTTATTTTGAATGGCTTATTATAACGGCTATCTATTTTTTTTTGTAAGAGGAATTTCGAACATTAAAGTTCATTGTGAAGTTATTTTATTTAAATAGAGGAAGATTTTTTTTGTATAGACCTTTTAATATCACTCCTTTTATTTTCCTTAGTCTTATCCGGGCAATGATTTCCGGTATTGGGAGAATACAAATAGCAAGAAACTGGATTCTGATATTGTTTAAACTGTGTTTTTTTCTTAAAAATCTGCCCGAGTTTATAACATGTGTAAATTCACAAATACATAACTGCCAAATGCCGAGCAACTTATATCAAAACATCAATAAAATGCATGGAACCGGCATAGCTTTTTGCTTACATTTTGATGTCCCTGTTTATATTGTAACTTTTCACCATGAAACAAAGAGTGATGAATGATGGTTTGATTTTATAAATGTTTTCACGAAAGTGAATGTGCATCATTTGCACGTTGATGCCTTAAGCTCAATAGTTACCCAGGTTATATCAGCAAGTTATCTCGGTTAAATCAACAAGTTGCCTTGGTAAATTGAACAGTTTGATCTGGTTTATTTTGTTAGACCTTTCAATTTCAGATGAAAGTCTCATTTTGATCTTGGTTAAATCAACAAGTTACATCGACAAGTGGCTTGGTAAGTTCAACAAATTGATTTGTAATATTTTGTTAGACCTTTTAATCCCGGATGAAATGTTAAGCTTATTCTTGCTCACGACTTTATAGAAACTGCTTGAATGTCGACAGTTGCCCCTAGGTTGAATCAACAAGATATCTCGGTTAAAACAACAATTTACTTTGGTAAATTAAAAAAAAAATTTTGATCTGGTTTGATTTCTCAGGCCTCTTAATTGTTAATGAAAATATCATTGTGATCTTAAGTCTACAGATATCATTCCAATTTTTTTTTTTCTAAATTTTGAAGCACAATGTTTCATATTTTCCAGATGAGTAACTTATAAGTTTTTACTCATAAAATTTTGCAAACCACTTACATTAACTTAAAATTTGCCTTAGACTGCATTTTTTTAAATTTCTAAATTCTCAAAAATAAAACACTGCCATTTTTAACACAAAATCATAACCATATCATAGGCATTTTATCATCATCTTTTCCTTGCCATAATTTACCAATTTCTTCTTTAATAGAGATCACCACATAATAATTATCCAAAATTTTAGTGCCATAAAAATCGTAAAACTATTATTACAACATTATCACAAAATAATTTCTTAAAATGATTTCCATCTAAATTTATTTGTTTAAATAGAATTTAAAAAAAAGCCACTCATTGACTCCGAATATGCATGCAAAGCTTATCCTCCTTGGACTGTACAAAATACAAAAACAAAAAAAAAAAAACACGCACTTCTGATACACACTCCAAAAAACTAAGAGGCATGAAAAATCTCCACCTTCCCATGTCACACACAAAATTACAACAATAATTGTTGTAAGAAAAAAAAAAAAAAAAACAAACACAGAACCCAATTGGCTTACATAGTAATTTTAAACAAAACAAAAAAAAATATATACATAAATTAGCATGTAAGTGTGAAACTTGTTTTAATAAAACACAAAAAAATAAACAAGACTACAAAACATTTTAATTTAAAGAAAAAAAAAATTAAAAGTAAAAATCTCGATAAAATAAATTTTAAAATAAAAAAAAAAAAACAAAAAAAAATATTTATATTTAAGAAGAAGAAACAAAAATAAATTAAAGTTATTAACGAATAATTGTGCTGAGTTCTGCTTTTTTGGCAGGGACCACAATTATCCTCATTATATTGTAATTTTTAATTTTATGTATTTTAAATTTTTTTATTTAAATTTTTCAACAAAAAACAAAAACAAACAAAACCATTTTCCGTAGTTTAAATTCTTTATATATATACAATTAAAATATATATAATTCATTAAAAAAAATAAAAACATCAACAAAATATATAAAAAAGAAGAATGTATAAGATACTTAAATGGGTTGTATTGGCACAAACCCTAACGTCGTCGTTTTTAATATTATTATTATTATTATTTTTAAAAAAATAAATTTATAATAAAATAAAGAAACGATATAGGAAAAGAAAAAAACTTAAAATTTAAATTAAGCATCAGAAAACTCTATATATATATATATGTATACATAAATGAAAAGAAGAACAAGAAAACCCATATACATATATTTAAGAACAAATAAAAATTAAAATTTTTAAAACAATTTTACTTTTATTTTAGATTTATTTAATTTTTTTAATTTTAATTTTTAATTTATACAGCTTGAAATTTATACAGTAACAGAAAAGTTATAGTATATAAATATATTTACAAAACAAAAACACTACTTACTTTCTTTAAGTAGCGACTTGGAAAAAAAATCACAACAAAAAAACATAATACAACAATGTCACTCTGACTGCTTCAAATGAAAAAAATGTTAATATTAAATTAAATTTAAATTTTAAATAAAAAACAAAAAGAAAACAGTGAGAATAAAAGAATTAAAATTTATTTCAAATCAATTGTAAATTTGTATTTTGAACGAATCCACCCTTAGATGTTAGTTTAAAAAATAAAAAAAAGTAACTTAAAATTAATAACAATTTTACTAAAAAAAACAATTAAAATAAATTAGAAGTTATTTTTTACTAGCTAGTTAGCTATATTTTTGAATAATATGATGATATTTTTAAAACACATAACAAAAAAAAACAAGCGTTGTAATATTTAAATAAAAAGAAAACTCTTATATCAGCCAACGAATATATATTTAAATTCATTTAAATTTTATTTAAATTTTGTATGAAAATTTGTTACAACAAAACTTAAATGTTTTTTTTTTTTTGTTTTCTTAAGTTTGAATATTTCATTTATATTTACAAGTGGTAATTTTTCAAATTAGTTTTTTTTTCATTTTGAAAATGTTTTAAATGTTTATATGTATGTATGCAGGAATATGTTTTCTTAAATGTACTTAGTTATATTACTTTTACTTAGTTATATTACAACACTGTTTTTATGATTGTCAATGGGATAAAATCTGGTTTTGGGTTCAAATAAATGCTCTCTTTTGAAATATGTTAAATGTTAATTTTTGTTGATTTAAATGTTAACATATCAGTATAACAGTTGAAATTATAACAGTATAATAGTTGGTATAACCGTATAACAGTTTTATATATTTATATTCACTGACATGAATACAAATCACTTCGAATGCAATTATATCGATATTTATTGAAATGATAAAAATACAGTATAACAGTTGACATTGTCCTTATCGCAATCAAATTCTTTTTTTTTTTTTTTTGAATAAAGGAATTTATTTAAATGAAAACTGTTAAAAATAATAACATGTGCTGTTTTAAAGTACGGAAGTGACTTAAGACATTCCAGTTTATAACATTTCTGTATACATATACATACAGCTACTGTTTCTTCAGCTCCTTCACCGGTGGACATACGTTTAGGAACCATAGCGCTCAATTCACGTAAATTATTTAACACTTTTAATGTCAAAACACTGTTATAACCGTTATAATTTGGAATAAATCTAGTTTCGTATAGTATAACAGAATTTTCAATAAAATATAGGAAATGTCAATTTAAAACAGTTCTGATAATACGTAACATTCCTTTCATTAAAGAATAGAACATGCGAATTTATAACAGTTCTGGTTAAACAATACAATGACAATCCTTTCATTAAAGGATAGGACATGCCAATTTATAACAGTTATGAATATTTTAGTATTGACATTTCAATGAATGATTGCTGATAGGACATTCCAATATATAACAGTTCTGATTATTTTATACAACTACAATCCATTCAATGTATAACAGTTCTGATTAAAGGATGCAAATACAGTTTATCCAACCTTAAAAGGGTAGGACCTTCCGTTGATGGGTTCTCTCGGTTTATTGTTTTTTTTTTTAAGTTACGCAATGTTAATAGTGAACAACTTTTATAAATTGGTATGCCTGAATTTTCATCCTACCTTTACATTTCATTCTAATAAACTGACCGAAAGAACTAGCTCACCTGCAGGAATGCAAAATTTTGTTAAAAACTAAATATTTTAAGTATAACAGTTTTTAGGGAGATTCCTACAAATTATATTTTTGAAAAAGACCAAATACCCTTAAATCAGATTTTTTATTTGTCATGCTTTTATACATAGCCAATGTAACTGCCTCATCATTCTATATCTTTATAACAACTCTTAACTTACTTTACTATTTCCCTGCAACTAACATCTCTATAACATATTTACATATACAAATACATCGATAAGTTAAGTGTCATTATTATAATTATATTTCTTTTTTGTTAATAAATACGCTCATTTGTTAAGTATTTTACACAGTTTATAGTTATAATTGTATAATTTTAATTTTCGTTTAATGTATTTATGTTGGAAATATATTATAAAAAAAATAATAAAAGTAAAATTTGTTAAATCATTATATTCTGAAACATTACAAATTTCCATTCTTATTTTAAATAAAATGTGTCTTTTTTTAATAAAACATTTGAAACAAAAAATTAAAAAAAAACTTAAATATTAAATATCTACATAATGTTGGTTTTTTTTTTTTGTTTATATATAAACAATATTTATTGTAGAAAAGGCGATTGTTAGTTTAATTTTTATTTCTATTTTATATTAAATACTATAGTTTTTTTAATTATCAATATAATTATTAATGATTAAATAAAATAATATTTTATTTTTTTATATAAAATATAAAACAAAAGTGAACATAAGATTATTTAAGTAAAAAAAAAAAAAACAAAAGAAAATTTCAATGGTGTAATATAAAACATAATTATAAATTACATAGACCTATTGAAGATTATAAAAAAAAACACAAAATTTTAACTAAATATAAATAAAATTTTACAAAATTAAAAAAAAAAGATAAAAAATGCAAAACAAAAAACATTATAAGAAAAACGAGATTTAAGTTTTGTATTAATTTTTTTGTTTATTAAGAGGAAATTATTGATAGATACATAAAAGATAAATAAACAATTCTTATTTTTATTAAAAAGATATTATGTGTGGTTGTTTTTAATTCTAACAAGAAGTGTGTGTGAAGTTGGATTGTTTAAATAAGCTAGAAATGGAATAAGCTTGAAACTGGAAATCGAAATCAACAAAGGGACTGCTAAAACTTGGATACAGATTCTATTGAGGCGATCGAAGACAAACAAAAATAAGGAGCAAGCTGCTCTAAGCGTGTTAAAGTGCTCTATTTTTTAAACTATAAAAATCTTGCCAAAGAGCGTCGAATATTCCAGTCAAAATAGCAAACAAAAAATGAGAAAAATTCGTATTTTGATAATTTTTTTCCATCTTAATAAAAATCCTTTTTTTGCTTTGTTTATGGTTATGTACTCGCAGTTCTTTAGTGATTTGTTTATCTACACAACAACCGTTGCGAAACATGAAAGTAATAACCCGCGCAGAAAAACATTCTAATTTTCGACATGGCACTAGAGAGTTTTAAATAGATTCTGGCAAGGCCCTAGCATGGCTGAGTAATGGCCAAAACTAGGGCCTTGTCAGTAGCGGATCTAGGATTTGGCTCTGGGGGGGGGGCTTGGAGTTTGGAGATCCAGTTTGAGACCTTAAGTAATAAAATTTGCTTGTCCTAAGATACATTTTATAATTTATAACAAATAATAGAGAGTTTAGGTTTAATGCATGACCGTACCAACTTCATCCGAACTACACTTCAGGACAACGCGGCAAAACATTATTTTTTATGAAATTTTAGGAGCTATATCGCATTAAGCGGCAATTGAACTTCATACAAATTCATACGAATTCGTGTGAAGTGTAGCTCCGATGCAGTGCAGTTCCGGCGAGTGCGGTCTAACTTCTAAGGTTCAAGTATTTTTTTTTTTGTGAAAAAGATATATGGAGATACATGTGTAGTTCTATAAAAGACAACGAATTTTGACATTTCCACTTTCATTTTAATGATATCCGTTTTTTGTGTGCCTTTATATCCGCTCCTGTCGCGCTTTAAAATGTTTTCAATATCTACAAAGTACAATAACAATTATTCATACATAACTGCTGTAGCGGAGATAGAAGCAAATTCAAAGGTGCACCAAAATAATAATTTGAGCCATATATGCTTGAACCACGCGTACAAATTCGTTGATTTATATTATTTAAAAATTGATTAGGTACCTTAGGCTCGTTTCACACACATTCGGTTCCATTCGGTTCGACCTATATTCGGTTTGTATTCGGCTGTGCCTGATATGTGTGAAACGATAAAACGGCAAAAATAAAAACCTAATAGAAACCGTATAGCACCGAACGATCCCTCGACACGAATCGGGTCTAGGGCACATAAAGTAAACGTAGCTTTCACACAATTCGGTTCGTTTTCGGTTTTTCTGAATTTAATTTTTTTTTTTTTAATACATTTTATTTAATTTTAATTATTAGTAAATACAACCCGAATATGAACCGTCTGTGTGTGAAGGGGTCTTGACGAAAACCGAATACAGACCGAACCGAATGAAACCGAATATGTGTGAAACGAGCCTTAGGCTTGTTTTCATTCGGTTCGGTCTCTATTCGGTTTGTATTCGGCTGTGCCTGATATGTGTGAAACGATAAAACGGCCAAAATAAAAACCTAATAGAAACCGTAGAGCACCGTTTTATCGTTTCACACATATCGGGCACAGCCGAATACAAACCGTATAGAGACCGAACCGAATGAAACCGAATGTGTGTGAAACGAGCCTTATGTATTTATATTTTTAAATAAGCTGTTGGTATGTTTTGAACTTCCCATTTTTGAAAAGATTTGAAAACTGTTTATTATTGGCTAGTTCAGAAAAAATATATTTAAGTGTTCGAACTGACAAAAGATCATAAATGTGCTTTGACACGGTATCAGTCCTCTGAGATCTCATTTTTCTTGAAGTAGCCAAATCAACGAGAAACTATTTTGTTCAAGCTAACACTTTAGGACATAAGACAAAGCTGCTCTAAGAAATAAGCCGTGGCCCAATTCTGCCAGCGTGAATTATTTTTCGTGTTTACGCTGCATACACTTTTTACTCATGCTAAAAAAATATGTCGAACAAATTTGCACGTCATTCTAGAGTCTAGAGTTTCTGCGCGCACAGAGAAAACTCACGCTTTTGGAATTTGGCTCCTTGACTAGAGAATTTGTATGTAATTGCCTAGTACACAAATGTTTTGTATGTTCAATTATTGCCTTGGACCTTTCAAAATTTTGAAAACGTAGCCCCGTCAATTTCTAAGCCCAGCCAATGCCGTGAGAAACAATTCCATTGTATTAAACATTTACACTAAACTTGACATCCCGTTGTTCTCAAATGGTTTAAGCCTCAAATGCGTTTCTTTCGGTATATAAGCTTTGTTTTTAGTATAAACAAGTGGGGCATTTGACACGTTAATGTTAAGCCCCGGCCATTTTTATCTCTTTTTACTTATCTCTTCAAGCCTTAGCCCCAACTTCGGACTTTGGCAGTCCCTAGACTTGAGCCCCCAAAACTCTCTGGAATAAGGTTAGTTTTTCGGAAGTAAGTGCTGGTTAGGTTTTTTGTCCAATATTCTCAGGCCTTATTGCTCCAAAACTGTTTTTTTCTTCCCAATTTTCTGGGTTTTATTTTTAGGGAAAAATTGTCGTTGCATGAAACATGTCCATCTTCATAGCCCCCAACTTAGTTTTTGTCCAATTCGCTTCAGACTTTAGCCCCAATCTTAGGGCTTAGAAAAAAAATTACATAACATGTATGCAAATAGTTCAACCCCAACCACGTTATTTTGTCCATCAAATCTCATATCTTAACAATATTTTAGACGGAATATAAAATTATACACGTTGCTTTGTATTGCTTTCTATATTTTTAATTATTTTATGATTCGGCTGTGGGGGGGGGGGCTTTAGCCCCTATAGCCACCCCCTGGATCCGCTACTGGGCCTTGTCGATTATGAACCCTTTTTCCTCGTCACAAAAACCACTCCAGGCCCCGGACACAAACTAGATTTGTTCATATTTTTGCTAGAAACATTAAAAAAGGGTATTTTATTATCGGTTGTGATCCGGTAATAAAATAACTCAGATCAAAAATAAAAACCTGAATAATAAAAATAATAGCGCAAATTTTTATGATAAATTTTTTGTAATAAATTCTTATTATCATATTATTTGATTTAGTATCGTGTACGAAAATGCGCTTAATCTAAACTACATCCCACCACAAAAACAACCGGATATGAACCACTTGAGATAAATCATCTGGTATTAAGAAAATATAGTTTAGGACAGTAAATTATAATTTTTGATTCATTTTAATGAAAAGTTCAAAAAGTCTTTCGCGGGGTGGGTGGTAGAAAATAGAGATTTTCGAAAGTAAATACATATATGATTATCTTGGCAGGATTCGCAAGAACGTGAAATTTTTAACTTTTTTTTTGAAACCAAAACTGATCAATTATAAATAAAAGTTAAGATTTGTATTTTTCGATTCATCGATTCAATTTGTTTAGTTTAAATTTTGCATATGTATCAATAACGATAGTGCTTAGTCTGATAGGATGCCAAAAACGTCCAACAAGTTCTTACTAGCGAGAACCTCACGAGAGTATGAAACATTTTCCTCGTCTAAATTTTACTTACTGAAAACTTGCAAGGGCTTGACGTATATTTGAAATGTTTTCCTCGTCTAGATTTTCCCTAAAGAAAAATGACTAGTCCCATGTCGAAACTAGACAGAAACTGGGCATTTTTCCAGCCGGGAATTTTTCATTTTAAAATTTATTTTACATATGTAAAATATTTCTACTCTTTTCACAGAAATTCTAAGTTAGAATTATAAAAGGTTATTTCAAAAAAGAACACTTACAACTAATTTAATTTTTGTCCAAAAGGAAATAAATGATTCGTTTGTTTAGATTTATTTGTTAATTAAAACATTTTCAGCAAATTGCACTTAACGCACAGAATAGTCCTTTTATTGCTGGCTTAACATAAAAAAAAACTGCATTCCAAATATTCCGGAATGAAAAATGAATCAGAATGGTTTTACCCAGAATATTCCTTTTAATAAAGAAACATAAAATAATTATTATGAATATTTTGATGGAATAAAGAAAACACTTCTTCTTCATTTAACCGGCGGAGCACAGTGGCCCATATTGACTCTTTTGGTTGCTAAAATCATAACATTTAAACCAATGAAGATACCTTCACAATTTTTTTTTTTGTATCTTAAAGAAAATTTTCAAGGCTATGAAAATGGTAAGTTTAAAAAAAAAAAATATTTACAGGGGGCCTTACCAATAATTAATGACTAAACAAGCGTTTAGATAAACGCCACGTCAAACTTTAGAGACAAGTTAATTTGTGTGTTTAGCAATAACCAAATTAAACACGTCTTTAACTTATCAGTGTTCTATCATTATCTACTACATTTGTTGCCAAACAGAGAGCTTCTGTGAATGGAAATGGCCGCGTTCAAGAATCGATGCGATTGCCTATCTAAGAAAGCTTCCTATCCATATAGGTTTCTGATCAAGCAAAAACGGATAGGTTAATTGAAAGTGTTTTTAGAAAAATACAACTCGATGACGGCAAACAAATTTCGGCTTTGCATTTTGTAGTCGGCTTTTTTAACAATTTCGCTTGAAATACAAACGTATACCAACATTTTTCGGATAGCTATCCAACAGCAAAAGCTGTTTTGTAATCAGCATTTTTTTTTTACATGGGATCACAACAACAAAAACTTATCTGGATAGCTCTACATAGGTTTTTGATCGCGGCCAATGACATCTTAGTTATCATAAAAAAGTCATCAAACAAATTTTAGGCTGCGTGCGATTTTTAGTGTTAGTTTTTCGCCATTCACTCTCAAATTGAAATTTACAAATAAACAAATAAGAAGGAATAAATCTATTTGTTTATTTTGATTACCTTATTAGTTTCATAGATTTGCAACAAAATTCACGAACAAGCAATTTAATTCAACTGAAAGCGACAAACATAGAGGATAAGGGTAATTATTTTTCTCCTTTGCTTTTCAGAATGACAGCACAAACATGACGTTAACAATTAATCACGAGTTTAAACATGAGTTGCTTTACTCTTAAATTTAAAGTGACGTTTAGCGTTAAGCTGACTATTAAATTTATTATTGGAATGGTTCGTTATTTTGAGTCCACTTAAATATTTAACTGATCTCTAAATTTGATTATTGGTAAGGCCCAGAGTGTTTTAGAATGCTGTTGAAATAAGAAGTTTTATTTAAGGTGATTAACATAATTGTTATTTTACCGGGCGATTGTCATGATCTCGAGTGGGACCACAACTGTCCCACTCAACTGCTTCACCTAAGGTTCCACATGTGGGGTTCCAATAAAGAAAACACTAATTGTGAAAAATGATCTTAGTATTTTATATACAGAACAGTTGTAGTGGCTAAAGTTTAAAAGGAAAACCCGATGCACCAGGGACTGTTTGAAGGAATAAAATGCACGACTGGATTGCACGAACTTGCTATTATAGTTAACAACTAGAGTATATCTGGACATCACTGTTGGAGAAAGGCTTACATTGTACTGAACTCAGTACTATTTGATTTTATCAGTACGTAAGTACATCTTTGCCATTTTCAGTACTAATTTGAATTGTTTGTACAAAATTGATTTATTCCTTCAGTTAATTTTCTCTTCGTGCCTTATTGAGAGAGTCTAGGATCTAGGTACTCCGAAAAAATCTAGTCGACAAAAGTCGATCAGAAACTCTTGTCGAATTTAATTTTCTATCAAATAGGAAAACCCATATAAATTCAGAGTAATATGACAGAAAAATATTAATGTATAGATTTTTGAAATGTCGATAGTAGGCTTTAAGTCTATTCGATTTTAGAATAGATTCTCGCAATCAGCCCCTTATCTTCACTAACAAAATCTATGTGCAAAGGGGACAGTAGTGCCTAGCCAAGTTCTGGTACCTACTACACAGGATCAAACTCAGGCAATCTTCGACCAAGATACATATATTACAGGTAATATCACTAGCGTGTTCATTTTTGTTCAATTCTGCGCATATGTTGTCAAAATCAATAGTGACAAAATTGAATTTCAAACAATCACCAAAAATTTGTTTCTGTTTAATGTGTACTTACACAAAGGGCAGCCATCTTGAAATTTAATAAGCTGCGCCTGATAATACCTTAGATATGTGTACTGTGATTTTCGAGCACCTCTAACTTCAGTATACCAATAAAGTCAGAAACTTAAAATTCGCAACTCACCAGGTCTAGGCAACTCACGAAATTTTAGTTCCTTAGTCCCCTTTCACACAACGAAACTTTGTTGCCAATAACTGGGAGGTTGTAGGCGAGAAGAGCAAGAAGTAGGGAGAGGAAAACAAAATTTCCCCGGTCAACAGTTTGAAGAGATTTTTATCGCATTCCTTCTCACAGCGTCCTTAATGTGCGTTCAACCAATAGACTTTATAGGGAATAAAACTAAAACGTCTGGCAATTTTGTTTCTTCGTGTGAACGGTACAAGAGATTTTTAAGGGAGTTAGAGGAAAACGTCAAAAAATCTCCAGAGTGAAATGGGACTTAGCTTTTGTAGTCCCCGAGATAAAAGACTGCAAAATCGCAATCGCAAGACTGCAAAAAGCAGAACGGTAGGTCTTTTCGTGCATATAAAGAAAAATTTTAAGCTTTTGACTTAAGGGGCGTGGCATATGCCCATTTACTAAGAATTGATATCAATTATATCAATCACTTCCGATTGTTAAAAAAGGATGAAATTTTGTTCAGCGGAAGCGTGTATATAATGAACAAAATCGAAAATTTGAGATTTCTCATTCTGGGGCGTGGCATGCACCATTTTCACAAAAATGTATATAGATCATTTTCGATTATTGCAAAATTATGAAGTTCGGTAGACCGGGAGGTCTTAAGCTGCATACAAACAAAACTAATTGAACTATGTGATTTTCCATGCAGGGGACATGGTATCCACCCATTTCTTCATATTTATTTATCATTTAAATGGAGCACTTCTGTTTAATCAAAATTATTAGGACTTGTACTGCATATAACAGATACAAATTTAATACTTAATTTTCATTGTGGGGCTTTCAGTTTTTCTTTATTTTTGTTGAAGAAAACCTTGGCTTCTTTTTTTAACATTTATGTTTTTGGTGTGATTTCACTCACTAGTTTTCGCAAAGAAAGAAAGGTAGAGTAATATCGAAAAACTTCCAAATTATAAGTGAAAAATATTTAAAATTTGGTAGATTCAGAAGTTAAGTTTTTTTTCAATTCAAATCTTGAGGAGTTTTGATAAGAACACTTGCCAAGCAAACCTACAAAATTTTAGACAGTAATCGTTAAATAACAAATTTAACTATTTTGAGGTTTTTCGATATTACTCTACCTATAGCCCAGTCAAATTCGACAATTAATTCGCAAAGCGCATTTGGGCATTTCAGAGTAGTCTGTAGCTAAGTTTGCAACTTCGATAAACCTGTGCTCGCTGCAGGAAAAATGCAACAGTGAAAAAAACGCTAAAATCACCTCATCTTTTCCGACATTTTCCTTTATAACTTTGAAAATATGCAACTAAGGAAAAAACCATCCATCTAAGCTTGTTTGTTATAAAATTTTCTACAAGACCACATTAGTTCTAAATTCATGCATGTTATATTTGTGTTGTTATCTAACCAGGAACTTAAAACAAAAATCTTAAAAACTTAGGAATTTTGAAGCACTCAAAAAATAGGTCAAAAATTGTTAAATTCTGACTTAAATTAGGAATCAAATAGTCTAGACTATTACAAGACGAAATTCGAAAATACGATTCAAATCGGTCAAATAGTTTTAGCAAGAAACATAATGTTAACTGTGTGCAACAAGCAATGCTTGCATCATTGCTGTGGTCCAAGTAGGACACTTAAGTTGGCGTTGGAACCCTTAACTATGATAAAATATAGTTATGATATTTATATCTTTTTCTAAGCAACTTTGGTAGCGATTTTAAGAGTTACGAAAATTGTTCACTTGGCATGTGTTGCTGCCAGCAGCAACAAAAGGAATTATTATGATATCCAAAGAAAAGAGCAAGATTAGTTTGATACCAAGACTATCACTTTATCGTTTTCAAGTTTTATATATATTTATTATTTTGTATCATGTTTTATTTTAATTTATTGTCGTAAATTATTTATTATTAAAAAATCATTTAAACGAAACGATAGCTTTTCAGAATAAATCTTAAAATAGTAAATATTGTTTTATAAAAATATAATGGAATTTAATTGCAGATAATTTTAAAGTAAAGTAAGTCAACATACAGTCCAATTAAACAAAGAAAAACTGACTATCGAAACAGCATGTTAATATGTAATTTCGTGAACATTTTCGAGACTTTTAAAATCACTACCAAATTAGCTTAGAAAAAGATATAAATATCATAACTATATTTATGCTGATCTAAGCATTTATTTTCAAAATAAAACCAGATGTTTACCGAATGTTATAGAAATCACACCATGAAGATACACCAAAAAACCATTTTTTCACGAACGCATTGAATGCATTGAAATGTACATAAATAGAAAGGTAATGTCAAATACTATCAGTACATCCAAAGCAAACCCTTCTGCAAGCTCTAGTTTTTGGTATATTTGCATTCAAAGTAATTTTTTTGAGTTTCGATACTTTGGATAACTTTCGATGCCTACAACCCTGCAAATAAACCCCGTAATGCATTGCATTACTTAATCAGTTTTTTGAGAGCTATTCATAGCTGAAAACTAGAACATTCTATGAGGTTTGGTTGCGAAGATATCTTAATTCAAAGTAAATTCATTATTTTCGATTTTTTTGATTTTTGAAAGTTTGAATGACTTTGGATGCCTACAGTTCCACAAATAAGGCTCGGAAAGCCTTACTGTTTTCCATAATATTTATCAGTTCTTTTGGGGCTATTCATAGCTGAAAACTAGAGCATTGTATGGGGTCTAGTTGCAAAGATATTTTCATTCAAAGTAAATCTTTTGTTTTTCAACCCAAAAACTAAAAGTCTTTATATGGCCATAGATTTTCAAATAAGGCTCGTAATAGGTTGCTGTTGACTTTGTTGAATAGAGAACGGATAGGCATTTGCATTGTTGTCCAAAATTTTAAAGCTTTTAGCAATTTTTTTCAAATCGATTTTTGAGCATGGACTTACCCTTATCACCAAAAAAACCATTTTTTACGAAAGTCACTGGAACGCATTGAAATGTACATAAATAGAAAGCTATTGTCAAATGCTATCAGCACATCCAAAGCAACCACTTCTACAGGGTCTAGTTTTTGGTATTATTGCCCGCAAAGTTTTTTTTTTGAGTTTTGAAATCTTGGATATCTTTGGAAGCCTATAGAGTTCTTCTCTGCTCTGACTTCTAGTAAGATCTCATCTTTCCAAACTGCCCTGAGGATATCAAAACTCAATTTTTTTTTTAAGTTGATCAAACTTTCGCCAAATGAAATCAATTTTTTTTATTTTTAATTACAAAACTGCATGGTAGCTAACGTATCCGTAATGATGTCAACTTTTTGTTTGAAATCTGGCTGTGACTTCTTACGAATCCCTAAAAAACGGATCACAGAATCCATCGTATTGGAAAATCACATACAAATTGCAACAACGAACGGATTTGGTGAAAGTTTTTTTCGGGATTCGTAAAATGTTTCCGATTACGACGGAATTTGTGATAGGGCTGATTAATAGTGTTGAGTTTAAAATTGTTTTTTTTTTTTTTTTCTAATTATAAACTAAATTTAAACCGTCAGAAAATTCACCGTTTACTTAGTTCGTATAGGTTGGTATATTATTTAAAAGTTTTAATATATTTTTCTGTTGACAAAACTACAAAACAGCTAATTAGAAATTTAACATTTTTCATCTTCTGCATTTGAAGGCTAAACATAAATATTTTGTTTCTATTTTATTTTATTATTGGCGAGGAAATGCTGAAATGAAGTTACTCAATTCGACAAACTTTTACGAGCTCAATTTTTCATTAAAGAAATAAATAAAATTTATTAGTTAAATGAAAATAAAAACAAAAAGTCGTTAATTCATACATCAATACTTCGGTGCAAATAAAACTGCTCGTCTTTTTTCAACTATTTATTAAATTTTATATTTTAATTCCGAATGACACTAGGGCAAAAAAAGATGCACTTTAAGACAAATTTTCGTTTTTAAATTTCTTGAAAAGCAGTTGAAATGTATTTCAATCGAAACTATTGCAACAAATTTTGATAAGTTGGCAAAAAAAATTCCGAAACAATCAAGCCGATTAAAAAACAGCAGCTAGGCTGTAGTTGTTTAGGAAAACCCGTTTTCTATTTTCAAATTAGTTGCGTCAATTTGCTGTTAAATTGCTAAAAAAATATCCACGAATATCTAGCTAAATAAATCTGTCCAAAGTTGGATGACGGGTTGTTTTTAATAGCACTGAAGTATACAGCAAAGATTTTTGTATAGGTACCTTTACCTCTGTATAAACTTTTAACTTGGTCATCAGGAAAATGAAAAAAACCGCCACGCCCGTATGTAGAAGGACCAACTTCAAAATTTTGTAACCAACGTTGGTGCAACCAAAATATGCAATGCCATGAATGAGTTTGACAGGTAGTAACTATATTTCATTTGGCCTGTGTGTGTTTTTTTTTTATTATTTTTTGTTAACTGGTTTTTATTTTATTTTATTTTTTTGTCAAGTCCTTTGAGTTTTGAAACCATCATCAGTTCTAGTACTTTGCTTTAGTGGATTTTAATTTTAAATTCATTGAAAACTCATTAAACAAAAAACAAATAATTACACCAGAAGGATAGTAATCGAATGTGTCACAAAATGTTTTTTTTTTTGTTTGTTTAACAAAAACTAAATTACAAAATCTGTTCTTCATTAAAGTTTCATCAAACTTTTCTAACAGACTATAGAAGTACGTGGTAAAGGGTGTGATTTTATATGAGTTTCCTTTATCGGCAACTCTGCTATAAATTAGACAGCTGAGCTACGAACGTATAAAAGTGAAAAATTTAATACACGTATGAAAAATTTTTCGTTATAAGTTAGGAATTTTTTGAGGTGAGTCTTATAGTAGACCGATCTTAGATAATGGTTTAAGTTTTTTTTGTTCAAAGAAATTTCCATTTTCTTTTATGAATTTATCCACATCCATCTTGCACCAATTTCCAGTATATCTTGCTTATTTTCCTAATTTAACTCTTGTCGTTTTTAATTGAGAGTAGAAAAATGTGTCTCTGATGGCACTCATTTCTTTCAAAAAGAAATAAATTCTGGTTTAATAGCGAGGAGCCATCTATGAAATATAATCAATAATAAAAAAATGCTTACAGCAACTTGAACAATTTAAGAGCAAGTACGTTTTACTCATCATTGTTCGTGCATTTTATATTTTGTATTAAATTTGTCAGTTTGTGACAAAGGCAAAACAATTGCTTTTGTATTGTTATCACTCACATGGGAATTATGTCATAATGGCGGCAGCGCCCTATTTACCGATTGTAATCAAAGAGGATACATTCTTGAAAATAAAAATAAAAAATGAATCACCCAAAGGTATAACGGCACAAATAAAATCATAAAATGAAGAATCTAAAAAACATTTCAGATGTAAGTAAGGTACCTACAGCAGGTTATCTAAATTTTGTACAACTCAAACAAATATCGAAAACATGATAATATGCCTATAGTCTGGAAAATAACATTGTAAATGCCTATCTTGATTATTTGTTAGTCCTTTAAATAAAATTGGAATGGAAGTGGAATATTCCAGCTATTTACAACTAAAGCCTCTAGTACGCTGCTGATGCGAAACGAAATTTTTATTTGGTCTCCAACACGACAGTGTTGTGTCACCTCACCAATTACAAACAAAAAAAAAAACAAACAAATCGAAAATAATCAAAGAAAGCCATGCTGTACGAATGACAATCAAATATCATTTTTCCGCGCACAAGTAATGGTAAGATAATTCTGTGCGAAAAAGGGGTGTAGACTTCTCCAAATAATCTGCCACAATTATCGATTTCCCTCATTGAACAGCGTACTGCAAAACGAAAAGCAGAACGAAATTTTTCGTTCATGACTTCGTTGTGTCATTTTTGTATGGGATTTTTCGTTTAGCATCAGCAGCGTACTAGGCTTAAAAGCTAAAAATCGGAAGATCCGTCAAGCCAAACCCACCACAGAAAAAAATAAAAAATCTAATGAAGCCATATTTAAGTCTGGCGCGGATCTAGGGGGGGGCAGTGGGGGCAATTGCTCCCCCCGGGCAACTCTACGTTTCTGTTAAACCAAACAGAAATCAAAGTCCGGAGTTGTTTCCAAATATATTTCTGAAAGAAAACTGTCATCATGAGCACCTTGTCTCTTTGTTAGACTAGGTGGGTATACCGGCATGAAGGTGTACTCCAATTTTCCTTAGACCTCGTTAAAATTTTTGAAACACTGGAAACGATTTCGCAGTGGCGTGACCCAAATACAGCTAGCAAGGCTTCTTCCCTTGTAATGACTTTATGTACTACACAATTCATTCTGCCAGTATTGTGATTAAGTGATGTGTTGTCTTTAAAACATTCCTTGAGCAAATTGCTACAAACAACAGCTCTTGACCTTAACAGCAACGCATACTGGTAAAGAACACGATTTCCGTTCTTTCTAGTCGCCAAAAGAACATAGATACTAATTTCATAAACATCTGGCAGCGTGCAAAAAACTTGAATGTTGAGTTGAAAACTGCTCCAATTCCACGTCATGGTGGACGCCAAATTCACCGACCCAATTTTGACACAAATTCAGCTGAAGAGTACTACAGCATATCCGTATATACACCTCTACTTGACTTTGACCTAACCGATTTGCATGAAAGGTTTGAACCCGAAACCTTAGATGTGTTTAAACTTACAATTTTCATCCCGAAAAATACAGTCACATATAATACTGAAGAGTTTGATAACACCATTAAGTCTCTATTGGATCGCTTTGGACAACTCCTAGACTTAAACATAGAAACTGCCTTTTTTTTGCTTAAAGATGAGTTGGTGCTCTGGCGCGTCTTTTTTTCATTGCGGCGCCTTAAAACACATTTAAGATCAACAACGTGTGAAAACCGCCTCCGCGGTCTGGCACTTATGCACATCCACCAGACAAATCCCGATCGATGTTGAAAAAATAATAACGAGGTTTTCAAAAACCGGTCCCACCAACAAATTAGATTTTATTATTTAAGAACTGCATACCATGTACATAATATACATACTTACATTGCTCTATTTAAATTAATTTATTTATTGTTTTTTGTTTTTTAATACATACTAGTTCCTATTTAATGCTTTAAGCTAAGCATACAGAGCAATATTAAAAGAGACTAACTGCAATGAGATAAATAAAAATTTTCTTTTTATATTTGATTTTGAGTTTATATTTAATATTTTAAACAAAGACAGATAATAATCATTAAAAAGGCGTAAGTATTCGATAGACGATTTTTTTTAAAGGTAGGCAAAATTACACGAAAATTGCCCCGCCCCCGTGACCGAAATCCTGGATCCGCGCCTGATTTAAGTTCCATTTTTGGGCTTATTAAGTACCCCAATCCCGATGGAGAACTAAAATCCCTTAAAAGCTTGCAGTGAAACCAGCCTTACGGCAAGCTGGGACAACCACACCTTCAAACACAAAATTTCAAAAAAAACTAATGCCAAAGGAATTTAGTTCTTGTTTGTGCTCGTGATTTGATGTAAATCAAAATTAAAAACTCGGGCTTCCGAATTCCAGTCACAGTTGATGTCTTAAGTTCAATGCCTTTAACGGGCAAAGCTTTTCAAATAAAAATGAACATTTTAAGACTCAGCACCACACAAATAATTCTGATGATCGGGTTATCACTCGTGAAAAAGCTTTAACTTCAGTCTTCAGCCAAAAAATTACTTGGTAGTAGAACACTTAAGTTGTTGTTGTTGTTCAATTCGAAAATGTTCAATCTAAATACTCCATTGTTTGACCTTGAAATTTGGTGGCAAACATATCAAAAAGTAAAAACAACGACTTCATTTACAAATTTAATTGAAAGATAAACATAAACCTAAAATTTCAGCGTCCTATTTTTCAATTTAAAACAATTTTTTTTTTTTATTTTTCAACTGCGACAAAAATAATTAAGCAAGCGAATCAAAAAATATGG
This sequence comes from Melangyna quadrimaculata, assembly GCA_949320155.1. Taxonomy (NCBI): domain Eukaryota; kingdom Metazoa; phylum Arthropoda; class Insecta; order Diptera; family Syrphidae; genus Melangyna; species Melangyna quadrimaculata. The sequence continues at coordinate 147,995,968 of OX439485.1, read as the reverse complement.
ATTTGGCTTATAGTGTAATGATTTCTGTTAGAAAAACTAGTGTTGGATGGCTTTCCATCAAAAAATAATTTTTGTGCGTATTTTATTGGAAAGTATTATACCTAGCGCAGTAAAATTACTTTCAGTAAAAAAAAAAAACTAAAAAAACTTTTTCCAACCATACCAAAAACTGGACCTTGCAGAAGGGTTTGCTTTGGATGTGCTGATAGCATTGACAATACCTTTCTATTTATGAACATTAAAATGGCCCAGAGACTCTCGTAAAAAAAATTGATTGAAATCCAAATGAAAATTGTATGTTTAAATTTGATCTTATATTGATTAGTTGGTAGCTCTGATTTTTTCTAAAAAAAAAAACAGTCCATGATACATGGGTAGCATGGTATGGACTTTAAAATATGAAATTTATCATGTATGGTTCTTTTAAGTCGTCTCTTAATTCTATTACCAGTGTAAGAAGAAAGAATTGGAACCCAAATCACTGGAGTAAATTGTTCCTTTTGTTTGGAATAATGATCAGTTGGCACCAAACATTTATTTGAATTTGGAAAATAAATATATACATTTTTAACAAACGATAATTGTTTAAAAAAAAATCTGTGAGTTATTTCTTGTCATCGGTTAGTATAGCATTTGTGTTTCAAATCTTGCAAAGAACATATGGAATGCTACTTCAATGAAACCCCTTTTGTCAGCTCGTTAGAGAAAGTTTATTTGCTTGCAGCACAGTTTGCTGTTAATTCGACACTGCCAGAAAGTGTTATGACTCCTCCTGTACTTGAGAGCGCAAACGATTTTATGTTACGAATCTTCTTTCGCACACGTGCAGTTGCTAGAGTTCTAAAAGATCTCGACGTACACAAATCCACTGGCCCGGATAGTATCCCTCCCATTGTTCTGAAGAGGTGTTCTTCAACTATGGCAAAACCACTGCGTAAGCTTTTCCATCTGTCCTATTCTACTGGTCTCTTTCCGAGTGGATAGAAAACAGCATTTGTCTAGCCTGTCCCTAAAAACGGCGTATCTTCTTCACCCTCTAACTATCGACTAATCGCGCTTACGTCCATTCTTTCCAAGGTCATGGAAACGCTGATTAATTTCCAGCTCAAGAAATATCTCGAGGAACGAAAGCTTCTTAATGACCGGCAGTACGGATCTGATGGTTTATTTCACCGAATTGTGGCACAAATCTTTACTTCGTTTTGGAGAAAGTAAGATTATTGAACTTGATATTTCAAAAGCATTTGATAGAGTTTGGCACCAAGCTCTCTTATCGAAAATCTGTGCATTTGGTATCGACGAATCTCTTCTTCGCTGGATTAGAAACTACCGTTCGAACCGTTCAATACAAGTTGTATTGGACGGTTTCAAGCCTGAAATCCATAAAATAAATGCTGGTGTGCCCCTGGGCTTCTTTTTTTCCCCGACTCTCTTCCTAATATTCATAAACGATCTTTTGTCAGTTACTTCTAATCCACTACACTGTTTTGCTGACGACAGTACCCTCAGCTTCTCATATTCGTTTACAGATTTACACCCATTTCGTTTGGATGTGGAACTTGAATGGCAGCGTATAATAATCTCATTAAGTTCTGATCTCAACAGCATTGTCCAATGGGGAATCAAAAATCTTGTAGAATTTAATGCTTCAAAAACTCAATGCTGTCACTGTCGTTAATGCGAAACCCATCCCCAATGCCGCTTTCCATGGACGGCACTTGTATCGAGGAAACCGAAGAGCTCTCAGTTCTCGGTTTGTGTGTCACACCACCTTATGTGGAATGACCACATATTTGACGTCGCCAAACACGCTGCTAAGTGCTAAGGTTTTCTCCGAAGATGCAAGAAATTCTTTACCCCCTGTGATCTGGCTGTAGTCTACAAAGCCTTTATTCGTCCAAAGCTTGGGCAGGTGCTTCTATTACTCAGCTAAACTTGTTGGATAGAATTAAAAAAAGGGCCCTAAAAATGATAGGTGATAGAACAATAACGGCAACAAAAGCATCCATCGAACATCTGCGCAATATGTCACCTGTCTCTCACTGTTCTATCACTATTTTTATAAGCAGTGTTCAAGTGAAATAGTCAGTTGTATTGCTCCCCTTAAACAATTAAACCGTAATACTCGCGCTTTTAGGAATGCTCATCAGTTTACCCTTGAGCCCAACTTCGGACGTACCGTTAAGTATAAAGATTCTTTCTTCAGTCGCACAACAAGAATGTGGAATCCTTCCTTATTTTCCTAACGCTCGCACTGTGCATGTCATATTAAGGGTAGTAAAAACACATTGCATATAGTTCATTTTAAAGTTGATCCTGCTTCTTTTGCATGATTGATATGAATATGAAACGGTCATTATTTTATTTTCCATTTTGAAATGGTAACAATAAAACAAAAACATTGTACAATTTTTGACTAACATGTTAAATTGTATTATTTTAAAGATGTTTATTTCGTATTTGAACACCTTATAATTCTTTCACCATTGATATTTGGCGTTCGCTGTGACTTACCACAGTGCCTTCTATCGACCACTTAATTGGTTTACGAACTAAGCATGCACAACCAAAAATTGTTTTAAATTCACTAAAATAAGAAAAAAAGTGCGTATACGCCCGAGTGTACCACTGCGATTCATCATTTATTTAAGAAAGAAATAATACGGCCTTCATTACGCATAACTCTGTCTGATGGTTTGTTGGTTCTTCTAGGGGAATTGTAGTTCGTGTATACTAAGCGAAAATATGTTGAATTTTTTGTTTCTATCACACTGCCACCTTACCGGGATGTTATGAAAATTGAATCTGAATTGAACAACATCACAACGAAGAACAGGCGAAATCCATGTTTGTTTGATTTGAGTTTTGTTCTTCTTATAGAATCTTGCTTCCCCATAATTTTGCATGTAGCGCTGTTGGGTAAACCAATATCTACCCTGTCTCTGTCTGCAGTGGCGTCTTACTAATCCGATGATGAGATATTCGGAAATATTCCAAAATAACTAAAAAAAAGGTAAAACTAAAATTTGAATTCGTCCTCTAGGAAAACACACCGAAATTTTTCACATCAAATTTGAAGCAAATCCGTTTATTGGTGTAGGCTCGACCTTCAAAATAGCTTTGATCTTAATCTTGTATATGTAGATGTACCTATATAAAAATGGATCGTGATGGTTTGTGCGGATGCTTAAAACTTGAAACGACTGTACTAAATTGGATACTTCCTCCTGCGGGTTTGTTTGAAATTACAACGCAAAGGTTTAGGAAAAAAAGAAAAGTCGAAACATTAACAGGTGGCGCTGAAGGTGCAAATTTCGCTCTTCAGTGGATAACTCGAAACTCGAGAACGTATCGTTCGATTTTCACGATATTGGGTTTGATGGATTTGTATTGGCACAAGGGAGAACACTATGGATAAATATTCCGGAAATTTCCAGAAAAATGTAAATCCGGGAAGATCTGGTTTGTAGTACATTTCTGTGTATTTAATCGAGAATTATTGGAGTGTGAAATTGATTTCGGTCGAGTCGCATTGAGTCAAGATGTTCGATGAATTGATGCAAGCAGTTGATAACGGAAATGATGACATTAAGGATTGAAAAAAAAACATTCCTGTTTTCACTGGTTTTGGATACGATTCGTACGAGATCTGAGATTGCTTTGGTACTCGCTTCTTAGGGGATTTAGGCTACGTTGTAAGAAGGCAGTCGAACCATTCTGCATTAAAATTGCCATACAATTTGAAAGTGGATGAGGAACTTACATGCAGAGTTATCCAGGCAATTGTTGGGGATGGGAAAGATTCCAGTATACTTATTCAACGGCCTGGTTGAATTTCCACCGAATTTTTGGCTACAACACGAATGTTTTCCCGAATATCGCTTAGAATTATGTTGACCATAATTGGCTGAGTGAGATTTCGGCTGCGGACAACAAGGGTGTCGATCACTTGAATTTCTTCATTCAAAATCAAATCGCCGAAGAGTTATATTCATACAAATCCGTCGATTCTTTGATGGATGAAGACGAAGCCACAAACTATCTCACGGAATTTATCATTCAAGTGACTTTTTTTTTGCGAAAATAACGCTTATTCCGAGCGATTCGCCATTCGTATTTAAGCGTTTTCAGTCTCATGTTCGTCTCGCTTTCGCTATGAGAATTAATAAGTCCAAGGACAATTGCTGGATGTTTGTGGCATCAATCTTGAGTTCACATATGTTTCACACATGGGGTGACGTGCTCACGTGTCGGTAAACATCCCGCTTTGTAAGTATACCCAGCAGAGAATAGAACAAAAAACGTTGTCTACCATCCATAAAGCACTTCAGTGGAAAATCGGGTTGACCGATACTTAAATCACAGCGGTTTGATTGAAACACTTCACCATTGTTATACTTCAGTTATTTCCATTGTATTTAGTAGAATTTTTAAATTGATCACATGCCAGTCTCAAAATAGTTATTTTCACTACATTAACGAATTTGGGCGGAACGAAGTTCACTGGGTCAGCTAGTAATATTTAAGAAAATTAACTAAAAAAATCTATGGCTAACGAATAACTTAAACTTACTGACCTTTTTGACCAAATACCAACCTTTTAGGTGGCATATTTTTGTTTTTCCAAAAAAAAATCCCATATATGAGGTGCTCAGATTTCGGTGCCAAAAAATCGTTGAAGGATTTAACAAAATCAATTAACAGCCTAATACACAAGTTTAACGAAACAGTGACTTCACTTAAGAAAATTGCCCAGGAAATGACATTCTTTAAAGAAAATAGAAAAATGTATTCTGGTGTTATTTGTTGTGACTGACTGCGTGAAAAAGGTAAATAAGAACACATTTTTGCAAAGAAACAGCTTTTCAAAAATGGCATTAAAGACCATTTGCTGAAACGAAACTTTAATACTTAGAATAATGAAGAATTATTAAAATATTTAAATTACTTCTGTTTTAAGTGGAGTTAATGAATATAATTCAATTAAATATAATAAATAAGAAGAGTATGACAGACTGACTGAAGAGTCCACTGTCATATCTGGGCGAAACACATTAATTTCTGGAGTTTAGGTCACTTGTACCTACTTTTTACTTAAATACTTAGTTCAACATGAACACTTACCTGACAGTTTATGCCACTTTTTTTCATAAAAATATTTAAGACCAATGTGATTAAACAATATTTAAATATTTATGCTAGATAAAATCGGTTATATGAAAGTTTAACAAGAGGAAATGTTGCATACCTATAGGCGGTTTAATTGAACATAATAAATTTATCTAAATTTATTTATTAAAAACAAAACTTGGGCACAATAAACAACGCTTCCAACTGAACTATAAATATTCACACACACACACACACACACAACATTAAGTCCCCAAACCAATTGAAGAAAAGAAGCCCTCAACATCGTAATTGTTATTACCGGGACACAACCAAATTTTAAAAATGGCAACAATTCCACGATAAACATCAAATTTCCACAAATTACCTCATATTCTACGTGATTTAGGCCATAATTCTTAGTTTGAATCTACAACCAAAAACAGAAACATTATGGGACAGATAGGGAGTCGAGCGCCCAGGAGTGATTTTGGACTTGAATTTGCTTAGAGATATTTTCTTTCTTTGGACCATGTGGTTATGGTGAATGTAGGAAAAGTTAGGTTAAGGTTCTTTCTGTTGGAGTCAGTGTTATAAAAAATATCTGCATATATGCAAAGTATCTTTGTATCTCTGAAATAGACACTAAGGAAAAATTACATGAAACCATCTATGTACCTTGCCCAAAACAGAAGAATACACTGAAAATGATACTGAAACTGCAAAACAAAAAAATAAAAATGACAAAAACATTCCGACAATGTTATTTATGTTTCGAATATGTTTGGGACGACAACGCTAAAATCTGTGATAACACACAAGGACAAGGACGACACGGAGGACTTTGGTCTCGCTTTGGCTATGATGGGCTGGCTAAGGTTGTTTCTGATGTATTGCGGATTTGGGTGAGTAAGTTGGAAGTTACAAAGTGCCATCTCCTAACATCACTTCCATAAGTTTACCAAGAGTATTGTAGATGTATGTTTTTATTTTATATTTTTTATAAAAAGCTAAACAAGGATCCTAACAATCAAGTCGTTAGGTTTTTTTTTTTATTTTTATTTTGTTGATGTTGTTTTTGTTTGGGTTGACATTCTAAGTAATTTATTCAAGCTTGGGACTGCTTCGTTATAAGAGCTGTGGCTGTGTGAGGTGATGGAATGGATGAAACACAAAGACCGCGCTGCACGTAAACAATAATAATAAATCAATTTGATAGCCACCTAGGTATTGTGCTTCCATATAAATACTATATGGAATGATAAAAGGTGTTTGCTTGCTTGCTTGTTTGTTTTTTTTGTTTTAATATTTCCTTCGTCCTCTTTTGTGACTTTGTTGTGGTTTAAAGCCATATTGAGAGCTCATTTCAGAAGTGCGCGAAGGATCTACTTCAAAAAAAAGTACCTACGCACTTTTGACAAGCACTTTTATAACACTTCTGTGTAAGTTGGGTGGCTTAAAATTTAAGGTTTTCTTAAAACAAACACCTGCTGCTGGTTGATTTTTTTTTTGTGGATTACAGGAAAAATGTTGCAAAATTGGTTTTTGTTCTTATGTCTTTTTATTATTTTTTTGAACGCATTAAAAAAAATGAAAGAAAAACTCAATCTTATCACATTTTTTTTTAGGGAAATTAAAGAGTGCTCACCATAAAATGTAGTGTGACATTTATAGCCAAAAAATATCGTCTAGGTTTATAATTCCTACAGAGCCCAATTATTTGTATGTGTGTTTGGTGTTTGAATACAAAATTAAAGGTTTTAATCAACTTAACGTTAAGACAGAGTTCCCAAAATGTATGATCTTTCTCATTTATTCATTGAACTTTTAGGTTTTAATACAAATTACATTATATATCTAATCAAGTAAAATCATTGAAAAAGAAGGGTTATGCTCACGTTAAATCGTATTTCAATTAGAGGAGATCGAACAAAATTATATGGATCGTATGTGCGATTTTTGAGATTTTCTTGTGTGAATTTCGTATTATAGTTCGTTTAAATGCTTATAAAATGATATCATATAAGAAACTCACACACATACGTACATACATATGAACAAATGTTTCCGTGTCAATTCAATATCATTGATACTTTTCGATACTTTAAAAGAAAAAAAAAAAAATGCATCGATCTTCAGCTTCATATGTTATATGAAATTATATGGAACCAATGGATGTGTCACTCGTCATATTTCTAGCTACGTTAAAGTTGTTAGCTACGAGAGCAGGTTTGTGCGATCCAGTCGTGCAGCTTATTTAATTTATTTTGTGGCTGTGTCTCGAAAATTTTGAAAAGCGATGACGCACTATTGGGCTGAGTGTTAGTATACCTTTTCAAATGAGGAAGTTTTATGAAAATCGAATGTGGTGATTTTAAACCTTTCTTGTCCTTCAAAGTCTACACACATTAATTTATTATTTCAAATAGAGTTTCTTATAGAACGATGATTTTCACGTCGTCATTCAAAAAATAGTGAAGCCACATTAAAATTGACACGGAAACATTTGTTCATATGTATGTACGTATGTGTGTGAGTTTCTTATATGATATCATTTTATAAGCATTTAAACGAACTATAATACGAAATTCACACAAGAAAATCTCAAAAATCGCACATACGATCCATATAATTTTGTTCGATCTCCTCTAATTGAAATCCGATTTAACGTGAGCATAACCCTTCTCTTTCGATGATTTTACTTGATTAGATATATGATGTAATTTGTATTAAAACCTAAAAGTTCAATGAATACATGAGAAAGATCATACATTTTGGGAACTCTGTCTTAACGTTAAGTTGATTAAAACCTTTAATTTTGTATTCAAACACCAAACACACATACAAATAATTGGGCTCTGTAGGAATTATAAACCTAGACGATATTTTTTGGCTATAAATGTCACACTACATTTTATGGTGAGCACTCTTTAATTTCCCTTAAAAAAAAAAAAAGTGATAAGATTGAGTTTTTCTTTCGAACATTTTTTTTAATGCGTTCAAAAAAAATAATAAAAATATATAAAAACGAAAACCAATTTTGCAACATTTTTCCTGTAATTCACAAAAAAAAATCAACCAGCAGCAGGTGTTTGTTTTAAGAAAACCTTAAATTTTAAGTCACCCAACTTCAACAGAAGTGTTAGAAAAGTGCTTGTTAAAAGTGCGTAGGTACCTTTTTTTTGAAGTAGATCCTTCGCTCACTTCTGAAGTGAGCTCTCAATATGGCTCTAAACCACAACAAAGTCACAAAAGAGGACGAAGGAAATATTAAAAAAAAACAAAAAACAAACAAGCAAGCAAGCAAACACACACAGTGCCATTTTTGATTTCTTTTTTTAACCGCTAGTTTGGTTTATCTGCCCGTTTAAAAAAAAGTTAATTTTAAATTGTTAAAAAACTAATTTAAAAAAATATAACGGGATGTAAATTTGAAAAAGTAACGGATATCGCCCCTGGAAAATTATTTGCACAACATTTTGGTATTTAAAATTTCCCAATATCATTGATACTTTTCGAGGTCTGCAACTTTAAAAGAAAAAAAAAACTCGGATGCAGCGATCTTCAGCTTCATTATGATATCACTAAAAAAAGTTTAAAGAATTATTTAAAAAGCGAATTTTAAGCAATTATTAGATATATACAGGGTGCCCCGTTGAGAATGGATAACCCTGAAAAGCCTCATAGTAGTATTTATGGCCGTCCTGAAAACTGCTAAAAAAAAGTTCTATCCCAACCGTAAGAAAAGATACATGCATTTTTTTGTTCAGTGCATTATTTTTTGCCTTACTTTACATTTTTGAATACCACCACTACAAGTGAATGAATTCCACCGTTTTTTTTTCGCAGCAATATTAAACATTATTTGTGCCAGAACGTAAGTAGAAACAAATTATAATAACTGTTGGACTTCTTAGAGAAAAAAATTATTTAACTTTGCAAAATGTGAAAGAAAATATTTTTTGAAAATGTTAAATCATCTCCGGTTTTAAAAAAATCTATAAATACCTACGTGGCCAACCATTTTAAAAATATGTGCGTTAAATCCAAATTTCAAATTGGTATAGCTTGTTATTGTATCTAGAGCCAAAAGTAAGTTATTGGTAAAAGTCTGCAATACTAGAGTTAATTTAACAAAAACAAAAGTTTTCAAAATCAGCACAGTAAACGTGAAAATAATGCCATGTGTTGAACATCGTAGATTTTTGATTGATTGCCTGTTTTTATGATGTTGTCCTAATGATAAATCCAAGCTTTTAACTTCTAGGGCCGAGTGCAACATTACTAAAAATGTCAACAAAGTGCAAAAAACGGTTGAATTTTCAAGATGGTTTTGAGTTATACCTCTTCAATTGGGCTTTTTAACAAAACCATCAATTATTTTGTTGGTTGCAATTAGTTTATTTGTTATTATTTCCTAAAAAATAATTTCAGCAAATTTTTAACTGTAGCTAGCAACTAAATTAACAATTAAGAAAAAACAAAGTGCTGCACACTATACTGTGCTGGCAAATCTGAATACTAGGTACACAGGCAGATGGATAGGACGTCTGACACCATCATTTTATGGCCTCCACATTCACCACACCTAACACCATATTAATTTTCTTATTAGAAATGCATTTAATAAATCGAATACAGCAAGCCAAGCAGCTCCTTAAAGTGGATGTGGAATCTCGTGCAGGCATTACAAATATCCTAGCAAAACCTTGACAATCATTTATTCAGGGGAGCAACCGCCATTCTGCACTAGAGTGGTCGAAAACACTTATCAAGTGTTTTGTGGTAAATAAAAATGTTGTTTTGTTTTTTAACATAGTGGCCAAGAACAATTGAAAATTAACTGAAATTATTTTTTAAGAAATAATAACAAATAAACTAATTGCAACCAACAAAATATTTGATGGTTTTGTTAAAGCCCAATTGAAGAGGTATAACTCCAAACAACCTCGAAAATTCAACCGTTTTTTGCACTTTGTTGACATTTTTAGTAATGTTGCACTCGGCCCTAGAAGCTAAAAGCTTGGATTTATCATTAGGACAGCATAATAAAAACAGGCAATCAATCAAAAGTCTACCATGTTCAACACATGGCATTATTTTCACGTTTACTGTGCTGATTTTGAAAACTTTTGTTTTTGGTAAATTAACTCTAGTATTGCAGACTTTTACCAATAACTTACTTTTGGCTCTAGTTACAATAACAAGCTATACCAATTTGAAATTCGGATTTAACGCGCCTATTTTAAAATGGTTGGCCACTTATGTATTCATGCACTTTATTATACCAGAGATACTTTAACTTGTTCAAAAATTATTTTCTTTCACATTTTGCACTGAAAATCAAAGATAAATAATTTGTTTCTCTAAGAAGTCCAACAGTTATTATAATTTCTTTCTACTAATGTTCTGGCACAAATAATGTTAAATATAGCTACGAAAAAAAAACCGTGGAATTCTTCACTTGTTGTGGTGGTATTCAAAAAATGTAAAGTAAGGCAAAAAATAATGCACTGAACAAAAAAATGCATGCATATTTTCTTGTGGTTGGGATAGAACTTTTTTTATCAGTTTTCAGGACGGCCATAAAATCTACTATGAGGCTTTTCAGGGTTATCCATTCTTTACGGGGCACCCTGTATATTAGATATATATATTAGAACACGACGAACATATTTGCAATTTTTTTTTTTGTTTTTTAAAACAGTGTCATAGTTGCTGTCTTTAAATTAATCTCTAATTCGGGGACCGTCGAATATACCTTCCTTGTTTATATCTCACACTTCTTTAGCTCAGTAATGTGTCATAACATCAACATTACCCTCATCAACTAGGTAGAAGCGTTAAATATGCAAATCGCCAGTTATCGCGAAAGCCTAAACTAAAAAATGATTTTTACATTTCAACCTTAATTCAGCATGACTATAATGGCATCAATAATTTTAAATTCATTTGGATATTTTTTTACTGTAGACCAGATACAAGATAAAAAAATATAAAAAAACAACGACAATACTTACAATATTAATTAAGCTTTTTTTTAAGCCATTAACCAATTCTTTAATTTTCTTTTAAAATAAAATTAAACTCAACAATTTGATTTTTTCAAATTAATTTTTCCCAAAGTTTTACGATATTAGGTGCTATTTTTGCTTTCAATATTCAATACTCCTTATAAGTTTGTATACAAAACTAAACATTTTTTAAACAAATTTAAGAATAAAGAAACGATTTTGTCTTGTCTAGAGCCTCGACGCAACTAAAACGTTCCACTTTTTGTTCACATCTTATGCAGATCACTTTGTACATAGTTTAGTTTAAAAACAAAATAAAAGAAATGTTATTTTGGCTTCCAGACACTTTCATAATTTTTAATAACTCCATCCGTGTTAAAAATAAGTCAATCGAATATGAACCTGCACTAAAAGGAAAGCCTACCAAAATTGTCTAAGTTGGAACTTAAAATTAAAAAAAAATGGAGCTGAACTGCACAGACAGTCAAGTAACATGGAAATACTAAAATCTGAATGTGGAAGCGTGTGGAAACTAACTTTAAGCTTAAGCTTTAAAAAAAAAATAATTAGCACTTAATAGTTATACACACTCGACTTTTGATATAAAATAGAACATAATACTTCCATAATTTTAAATTTCTTTTGAAAATATTAAATAACACAATTACAGCTGTCGGTTTCATGTTCAATTAGAATTCAACCATTATTTGAAAGAAAAATACAGCTACTTAAATGCTCTACATTTGTTCACCTTTTTTAAATCTAAATTTAAAGAGAACTAATGTTGCCACTTCAAGTGCACGATTTGGAGTAGGAAATCGTGCAATAAAGTTAAATGAGTGCGTTTTTGATGCATTGGAATATTTTATAACGAGAAAGTAACAAAAAACAATCATCTCTTTTTTTTTAGTTTTTGCATTTATTCTAACCTTGCAATACCGGTCGCCTCACTGTGCGGCGGTGTTCAAGAGTGAATCTGGTTCGAAACACTTTCATTTCTGGAGTTGACGTCACTTATACTTTTAATTGAATTATATTCATTCACTCCACGTAAAAATAAATAGAAATTTCTTCATCTTCATTGTTAACAGGCGCGAACACAGGAAAAAAATTCGGGGGGGGTGGTTCAAACAATTTCGGGGGGGTTTTAAACTGAAAAATCAAAAATTAAGAGTGAAATTGTATGGCGAGGAAGTTAAATTCATACATTTCGGGGGGGGGGGGGTAAATCAATCACATGTGTATGTAAATATTTAAAATAACCTAAGGTTGTAAGCCAAACGGAAAAAAAAATCTCTGTCAAGGGTAGGTACCTTGTACTCATACTCGCATATGGTAAAACGAAATTCTAAAAATTCTTCGTAATATTTTATGGAATAAATGATGTAATTAGTTCATTGCAACTTGAAAGATAAAAAAACAAAACAAGCAATAAAACTAAATTCAACACCAATTTAAGTCATGCTATTTCAGTTAAGCATATATGTGTGTGTAAGTGACAGCAATAAATTTATTCGTGCTCACCGCATACCTAATTATTCAAATTAAGAAACTCTGCATTATTTAAATGAATTTTGTAAAACCAAAACCATTCCTCTGCAAAAAACCTGTCAGCCCTCGAGTACTGTATAATGAAGGTTCCTACCTACCATCCTATAGATACCTAGGTAGGTACTTCCAGAAGCAGAAGCATCAGCGCTTCAACACAGAACATTATAGAAGTGAGAAGAAGAAGCGGAAAATTAATTTCGAAAAGATCGAAAACCGTACATTTGTCTGGTTCATTTCCAAGAAACAAATTTGGCAGCGAATTTTACGCTACAATTGCGCAATATTCTCAGATGCTTTTGCTCTTAGTCGAATGGCTGGCAAAATCGCATTTAACATCCCTCCAACATACAGAAATCCCTGGGAAACATAAAAGTATAAAACTGAAACAATAAAATAATTATTCTAATTATAAAGAAGAAGGTACTCGCGTATATATTATACACACACACGCTTACCTTTGTAAGCCGAATGTACTCGTAGGTATTCAGGAAACATCCTCTGTGTAGGAGTCAAGTTTCTTGTACCGGCCACGTACCTTACCAACACGATATGCACCACGAAGGTCCTTTGTGTGCTCAGGAGGATGCTGATGCTGATGTGCTGATGACTTTGTGAGCGAATTTCCGCGAAGGACTGCTTTGAATGCTAACAAAAACTATATGCACTGTCGACGACACCTACCTCTGCCGTAGCTTGCCGAGTATTGATGATTGAAGAATTTAATTCCCTTATTCCCTTGCAATCAAAGTGAGAGCTGTACGTTACCAACAGCGTCAACACGCGCGCAGAGCTCCCTTTTTGGTTAGCGTTTTAAACGTCCAACTCCAACTTCAACTTCCTCGTGCCATCACTCTCTCTCTGTCTCTGTCTCTCTCTCTCTCTCTCTGTGCATACAATGTCATTGCACAAAATACTAACTTTGTAGTTGGGCCACGGGGGATTTGAGCGGTTTGCAAGGCACTTACAACTCAGCAGCACATCAGTGACGAATGACGGTTGCTCAGTTTTAAGATATATTTCCATGTTGATTGTAGTTTTTTTGTTTTGGTTTTTAGGACTTAGATACAGTCTGTTTTGCAGCATTAGACATATTTGGAATACCAAAATAAAAACCACATTCGCCATAGTGACCCAACTCACCACCTAAGAACGCTTAACATCTCTTTTTCGGTGCGACAAACCATCTTCATCTTTTAAAAGTATTGCTTGGCGTTGTTGCTGAAAAATAAAGTGGAACAGGATTATGCACATAATGCCCTTCCACATGTGAAAGCAGAGATTGAAAGCTTGTTTTTTTTTTCAAAAGCTAAAAGTTGGAAGACTCCGATTCATTCTCCAAAGCCCAACTAAATTTTGAAGATGAATCACATCTTTGCACACAATTTTTCACTCAGTTTGAACAAATCTACAAATCAAAGGCTAAATATTATACATAGAATCGATACCAACTCACCAGTTAAACGGCGGCGTCTATTGCAAGTTCATCCATGGGATCGGATTTTTCCCGCACCACGATCAGTGTTGCAGCTAAGCAAAAGGCAGATAAAAACAATTACAGTTTTGTTAATCCAGCAGTAGATTGCTTATTACATTTTGATTCTCGTTCATTGTAGGGAGCGCATTCCAGCATCGAAAGACATTCCAGACTGACAAAGCACCTTATCTGTACTAAGAACAGATGGAAAAAGTTCACCCAGTTCCGATGACACTACTCTCTCGCCTACTAGCAAAACCGTGAAGAATGTAGATCGACAAGGAAGGAGCCGACGCTGCAGTACAAAGAACGGCTACATGAAATTTGGCCCCAATGAAAAATGGGCCCAAACAAAAAATGAAAAATGACCCCACATTTGGCGCTTTTTTTCATATCGAAAAATGGCCCCATTTTATAAGTAAATAAATATAAGAAGCAACAAAAACAGAAAAATTACAATTGTACAAAAAATATTCGGTTTGGGAGAGCCTTACAAGAACCTTGCCGGGCTTTTTTTTTTCAAGAATTGTAACTCCCTTTTTGGGTCTTCTGTCCCGCTCATGCGACTCCGTCGCTCCAAAAGACATTGCAGTTAGACAATGAGTGTGTGAAGTTAGCCTGCCTTTTTTGAATTTGGAGTTTTCGAAAGTAGTTCTGGGTTGTTCCCGGTTTGTTCCGGATTGTTCCAAGTTTTTTTTTGAAAAATATTCAAAAATGGGTGATTTAGACACAAGAAACCGTTTTTGACCTAGCTCCCACTTTTTTCGAAAATCGAAAATTTACAAATTGCTCCAGATTCTTCTAGTTGTTGTGAATATTGTTTCAAGTTTTTGGAACTCTATGTTCAAAAGTGATAGGCAAAATACGTAAAATTTCTAGCCACCTTTTTTTCGAAATTCCAATTTTTTTATATTTTTTTTTTTTCAGGTTTCAAAAAGTGTTCTAACAAATTGTTCCAAGAAATTTAAGTTGAAAAGTGTGTATTTGTAAAGATATGACATTCGAAACTTTTTTCAAAAATGTAAAATATAACTCCCCAATATTTTGTTTCTTTTTCTAAAGACCTTTGATTCCAAATATTTATTACATGTGTTGAAAAATTTTGTGTCTTAGAATACACTATATCAGCCTAAGTGCGATTTTTAAAAAAACATCTTAAAGTTTTTGCAACTTTAAAAAAAATGTTCAAAAACCAGAAACCCTAAAGTTGTTCCAAGTCGAAAATTATATTGCCTAAAAGCTTCCAAAATTTCGTCTAAAAATAAAAATAATTTAAAGCTTTATCACATAAAATCAAACATGTCACTTTTTTTGCTTTCCTGATCCCGAAATTTAAAAAACTAAACTTGGTTCATTTAGTAATTATCTACACCCTTTAAAAATCGAGTGTAGACTGTAAAGTTTCGAAGGTCATATCTTTAAAAATATATCCTTTCAATTTTAATTTCTTGAAACAATATTGTTAGAACACTTTTTGAAACTTGAAAAAATATAAATAATTGGAATTTTGCCCATAACTTTTGAAATTTTGAACATAGAGCCCCAAAAACTTGGACCAATATTCATGACAACTAGAAAATTCTGGAACAATTGTTGCGGTAAATTTTACCACAACAAGTTGCACTGGCCTATTTCTTTATACATAACCCATTTAACCATCATCTTCTGTTGTGGCTCCAAAATGCTCTTAGAGTTCGGTAGATACCTGGTTTCCATCAACCAGAGACCTGCTCTTAAAGTATTTTGGAAAAGCAACAATTACAGGTATTCAAAAGAAATCGAGTGGAACAGTTGGTGCCAAAATACGATACTTTGTTTTCCATGCAGACGGACGGTCTCATGTTGATGTACCGGCGGATGAGCTGAAGAAGTCAGCGAGTCAGGCGAACTCTTACTTAAATCTTAATAAACAAAACATCAACCTAAATTTAACTTAACTTATCAAAGTATGGTAATATGGGTCATTAACGCTTAGTGTCTAACTTTTGAAATTCTTAATTCTAGTTTTAAAGTATTGAATTGTCTATAGAACAACTATCGGAAGTTATTTAATAGAGTAGGGTTCACATTTTGAAAAATATGCCTTCCCTTCTCAAACAAAAATGTAGAATGGTTTAAATCGCGCTTCGAATCACGCGCGTGTAGTTTTTTTTGTAACTGAGAAAATGCTCAGAATAAGCTTCTTCTTGATTTCAATTCTTTTGATTTTTCTCGAAAAATATAGTTTGGGTATGGGTCTGAACTCGATCATAAAGATTCGGCAAGTTTTGGAAAGACATCCAACAACTTGCTGAATCCGTGCATGTGAGCGTGAGTGTAAAGTTTCGCTGAGAGTCAACAACGGAGGTTTTCTGGGAGCGAGGAGTCTTTCCAGAAAGCCGGTGTCCCGTGACCGACAATCACGAAAACGAATGGCTGAATGTATGAATGTGTGGGTGAATAGAATTGGTCGAGGGAAGGAAAATTTTAAGCTGGGAAAGTCACTCTATTGAGAGCTAACTCTGCGGCTAGTGGTGAAAAGATTCGAGAAAAAAAAATTAGAGGAAAAGATCAAGAAAAAGATTTTGTAAAGTAGAAAAATAAAAGTTCGAAAACAAAAGATTGGATTGAAAGTGGAAAAAGTTAGAGGAAGAAATAAAAGATTCGAGGAGCGAGGAACCAGGTTGGAAATTCGAGGAGATAGAGAAAAGAAAAACAGATAAGTAGAGTTTGAAGATTGGTACAAATCATTTCATTTAATTGTTGTTTAAGCGAATAAACTTCCGATAGTCTGCTTTGTTTTATTTATATAGTTTTCGTCCAAGTAAACTATAGTTCGGCTTAATTTTATTTCAAAACCAATTAATTTTTGGGACGCGTTATTTCTTCATTTTTTTTTTCGGTGTTAACGGCCCAGATTTACTTTGTTCTTTTGTTACTGAACGGTTCCCCGTGAGCCATCAAATCGCTATTTTGTATATCTATACTTTAATTAAAAAGATCATGGGTTTTAATCCTGCTTACAAGGTTTCCCAAGCAATTTAGCTCATTAAAAACTCTTTTAAAAAGTAAATTTGTTCTTTAATTCCAATTTAAAAATTCGTTGTTGTTTTTTGCTTCAAAACTTTTGTAATTTCCTTTCTTTCAAAAAAAAAAAAAATCACTGGGGCCCATTTTGTGCAAGTACACCCTGTATTGCACATCACCTTTTGTTTCAATTTACATTTTTTTTATTATTCTTTTATTAATCGAATTCGATTACTAAAATCATTTTTTACTGAACCCACCCTATTGCTGAGCTACTGGGTGGCAGCACTACATATGTGTTGTTGGTTGTAAGTTATTAAACGCACCCACTTCATTCTGTTTGACAGATTGTCATTTCATTTTGTTCGCGACGCACGCCGGTTAGTGCATTTTTAATTTTATACACTCGCTTGTGAAAATTTGTTTTGGATTCGGAAATCCATTTGTGTTTCGTGGATAGTAAATCCACCATCATAAAATTAAAGTTAAATTAATCCTAAAATCGCGTTTATAAATTTCACAACACAATTTTTAAAATTTTGATTTTCGAAAAAAGGGAGGCTAGGTCAAAAAAGTTATTTTTTTGTTGTTCCAAAACACCCATTTTTTAATTTTCAAAAAAAAAAACTTGAAACAATCCGGAACAAACCGGGAATAACCTAGAACAACATTCGAAAATTCCAATTTCAAAAAAGGAGGGTCTGCTTCACAAACTCTCAGACAATACATATCCGTCATCTCCATTAGCAGAACCCATAAACCGTCTTCAAGTAGTTAATGAGGAAACTTCGGATGATGAAAATATGGCTTTCGGAGTTGCTAAGTTCAAATAACTTAGCTCATGTGCGGTCAATTGCAAGACGACACAAACAACCAGTTGTACAATAATTTGACGTCAGCATTGACCTTTATATTGCAAGAAAATCGGGTGGATAATTTATTATAGAGTGGGCCATCTAGTGGTTTATTAATAAATTATAGGTTATTTTGACATTGGCAGCTGTTTCTTCCTTGAAATCTTGACAGAAAGTCAGTATCATACCTTCACGGAACGAAATGAGTCACCTTACACTTGAAAAACATTGATTGATGAGACCTCAATGCATACACTGAGGTACGATTGGTTCGGAGTGTGGAGTGGTGGTATCATTGGACCTTTTTTTCGAAAATGAAGCTGGCAAGTACGTTTCGGTGAACGGTGGGCGTTATAGAGCCACGTTAACCGACTTTTTTTTACTGAAATTGAAGACATGGATTTGGACGACCTCTGGTTCATGCAGGATGGCACGCCATGCCACACAGCCCATGCCACAATCGATCTATTGTGCACCAAATTCCCAAATCATGTTATCAGCCGTCTTGACGTTGTCAATTGGTGGCCTCGCAGCTTCGATTTGACCTCTTCGGACTTTTATTCTTGTGAGACCCGTGAAGGACCGATGTTATGCCAACAATCCGGAAACGATGCAAACACTTAAGGCCAATATCATCCAAGTAATCCATGAGCTACAGCCCGAAACCATCAAAGCGGTCTTGGGAAATTGGAGTGACAGAATGCGCTATGGCGAAGCCAGCCAAGACAGGCACTTGAACAACCGACAGTTTCTCAAGTTGTTTTCTTCGGTTAATTAAGCCAAAATACATGAACAAAATTTAATTTTGTTCCCTGTATATTCATTCTCAATTTTTAATAGCAAAACAAAGAAACTTTTGAAAGGAGTAAATACAAAAAAAGATTGATTTGTCTGTCCAATGGAATTTTGCAATAATTATAACTACTCCATGAACACATCCATCCAGATTCAATTCAATTATCAATCGTACCAACATTTAAAATAAAATAAACATTATCCATTATCCAATTCGAGTTTCGAATAAACGTCAAAAAGCCACTGCATACACACCAGAATTCTACTTTAGTTCCTTATCGGCCGTAGAGCTACTAGCGTAGCAATGTTATCTTTTTAATGCATGCAAGATCGTTCTGTACTATGAATGGGTTTTCCAATAAAACACCCTCTACATTTACTAAAAACTACTTCATGCAATTCTTCGAGTTTCGAAACAGAAAATAGATTTCCCTACATTTTTGTTCAGTATTCCTTCATGAAGAAGGCGTCATTAATTCTAGCAGATAATCGGCCCTAGCGAGAGCTGTTCGTCTGAACGGAATTTTAAAAAAACGGAGGATTTTGGCTTAGAGGTTTCGCGATATTCTCCAGAACAGACGATCGAAGACAACTTTTGAATGAATTAGAAAATTTTCCATTCCGTTTTAATGAACAATTGATTATTTCGTTTTCATGTTTGAATCTGCTATCTATAAAAATGGATCGCGGTTTGTGGGGATGCTTAAAACTTGAAAACAACTGGACCAAGCTGGATACTTCCTTCCGCGGCTTTGTTTGAAATTACTACGCGAAAGTTTATAGGAACACACTACGCGAAAGGGAGGACACTTTGCAAAAATATTCTGGAAATTTCGAGGAAAATTAAGTTTTTTAGTACATTTCTTCGCATTTAATCGAGAATTGGAGTGTGAAATGGATTTCGACCGAGTCGCACTGAGTCAAGATGTTTGATGAATTGATAACGGAAAACAAAAAAAATATCTGTTTTCAATGATTTTGGCTACGATTCGCATGAGATCTGTAATTGCTTTGGTACTCGCTTCTTAGGGGATTGAGGCTACGAGGCAGTCGAACCATTCTGCATTGAAATTGCCATACAATTTGCAAGTGGATGAAGAACCTACATTCAACATTTCAAAGAAGGCTGCGATATCGAAAGTATTGCAGCAATGTAACATGACCATCTTGGACAAGTTCACAGTGGCTCACAAACGCGCATTCGAAGCTCTGAATCGCTCGTTGACAAATATACGAAATTATTAAAGACGTTTTGGTTGATATTGCTTTATACACTGCCTGTCATTCCAAGATCAACTCCTCTAGATGAATTGAACACTTGCCTTAAGGCGTGAGCTTTATGAAGATATTAGAAAAAATTGCAATTGAAATCAGAGACGCGAAATGCTTTACGAAATGACTAGTCCGCTGCAGAGTTCTCCCAGGAAATTGTTGGCGAAGGGAAAGATTCCAGTCGACTTATTCACCGGCCTGATTGAATTTCCACCATATGTTTTCCCCCGAATATCGCTTAGAATTATAGTGACCATAATTGTCTGAGTGCGCGAACGTTTTCCGCTGCGATTAACAAGGGTGTCGGTCACTTGATTTTCGTCATTCAAAATCAAATCGCAGAGAACTTATATTCTTACAATTCCATCTATTCTTTGATGAATGAAAATGAAACCACAAACTAGTCCACAGAATTAGTCATTCAAGCGACGATTTGACTCGAAAATTCCACTTATTCCGATCAACTATTCCTTCGTCTCTTAGCGCCTTGAGTTTTCTGTTCGTCTCGCTTTCACTATGAGAATAAGTCGCAAAGACAAATTCTAGATATTTACGGCAACAGTCTTGAATTTCCATGTTTCACTCATGTTCAATTGTACGTGACTTGCTCATGTTTCAGTAATAAGCATCCCACTTTGTACGTGTACCCCGCCGAGAATAAAGCGAAAAAACGTTGTCTAGCATGGAAACCACCGTGAAAAAGTGTGAAAAAGCGGATTGACCGAAACGTAAATCACTGCGGTTTGATTGAAACATGTCGACATTGTAATACTTCACTTATTTTCATTGGGGCATATTCATAGTCCCAGATAGACCCAGGTTTAAATTAACTACACTTTTAAGACAATTTTGGCTGAATGAATACAGACCGATTTTAATTTCAAATTGTTAGTTTTATATTTTTATAAGATAATTAACTTGGTATACTACACAAAAAGCTTCGAAAATTTTTAAATGATAAACGTCCGAAAATTCAACTAAACCTTTGTTTAACTTAGACCCAGGTCTAAAATGATTCTGAATATGGCCCATTGTATTAAATAAAATTTTTAAATTAATAATTTGAATTGACCAAATCATGTACATCAAGCCTCATGTGCCAGGCTCAGAGTTATAATTTTCAATACAATAACGAATTTCGGCGGAACGAAGTTTGCTGGGTCAGCTAGTTAAATACAAAATAAACATACACAATATTTTTATCAATTGGTTTCCTTTTGTTTTATATTATTAAATTACCATTTTCTAACGGTAGTTATTTTACTTATTTGTATCTACCTGATAGGAAAACTTGGTTAATAAATCACTCTTTTCTTGCAGGGCATATTGTAATTTTACAGTAATTTATTCATCTCTTAACAGAAACATTCATACATAAATATATATTTAGAAAACCATACTTGAAATAATCATTAAGGCAATTTTCTTGAATTCTTGACGCTGATATGGGTTTTTGGTCCTCTCTTCCTCTGCATCTGCTTCTTCAAACACACACTCCAAGATTTCCTTTAACTTCAAGGACCACTTTGCTATACTGCAACTAACTTGTCGACGCAGAAATAGTCCGCTGATGGCTCGGATGGCCCACAAAACCATGCCAGTGCCACACTCTCTGTCACAGTGGAAATGGCTGGTATGGCGCGGCGGGCGTAAGAAGTGTGCGGCGGCACTTTATTTAATTAATTTTTGTAGCACCTAGGAAGGACTGGCTGGCTTAAGTGCTGCAATCTGCAGTTGCGATTGAGCAAAGTGTACATTTTAGCTGGCGGTGGAATTCACTAAAAATTACATGCACGTCAGGGTATGGACTCTCTTTGTAAAAGTAGCAGTCTATGTGGTGTCATGTTGTGGCACAAGGCCCAATCCTTGGTCCTTTTTGCCAAAAAAAAACGAACGAAATTCAGATACGATAAATGGAACTACCATCCAGCAAGTTCTACTTTTTGTGAACTAAATTTCCAGAGAATACATGTTGCCTTGGGAAACTATGCTGGTGTCTGTACTTACATACATATATATAGGAATGTATACATTCACACAAAATCGTTAGTCTGTGGCGGTGCAGATCGTGTCTGATGTAGCGCCTGATGAAGACGTCAGCGAAAGCCGTGCTGAAATCGAGTTCCAGTTCCGTATAAGGAATAATGCCCATAAGGGAAATGTTAGGAAGCGTGCCTTGAAGCGACGCGTAGTGTTGCGACAGCGTGTTACTGCAAATATAAACGAGTAAAAGGGAATATGCCCAGATATCATACATAGTTTTAAGCGGTTCAACATTGTCTCGCACGTTATAACATCTCCCTCCCAAGTTGAGAAATAAAGTGGGAGTTGGTGCTGCTGATGGGTGTTATTTGAATAAGGCTTAGTTTGCCACCCACACGCTTTGATTCATCAACGGCATTCCTAAAGGACGAAAGCAATTTTAACTCCCGCTCCTCTTCTATGGTGCTGCTGAAACATAAATATAATATGAGTAAAAGTTTTGAAGTTTTGTTCTTTTGTCATTTCAGCGGCAGTTAACTATTTTAGAAGTTGCGATGTGCACCTTATATGTTCCCCCAGGGATTCTCTTTACAATATGCATTTCGAACATTAAATTATTCAACTTTTGTTAAAATACTGTGGGTAAAATTGTATAGAGCGGTGTATGAAACTTACCTTTAAAGTTCCAAGGCCATTATGACTTAATCAACTCTAAATCAAAGTTTAGTTAAAGTCTATCTGAATTCTTGTAAAACGGTGGAGTTTTTCACACACATTGTCTTTTCAAGTTCATTTCTGTTTGTTCCGATTCGATATAAATAAAATGCGACTTACTTACTTAGTTTACTTTAGTTGCCGCTTACAGGCCAGGAAGAACTACGTCTTCAACCAACAAGCCCTTCCAGGTTCAGTCAGCTTTCTGCCTAGCTAGCGGCTTTAAGTTGCACACGCACACCAAATTGGTTGAGGCCATTCTCCATCTGGGCACGCCTCCTTTTATGGGATCTTGGTCTTCTGCGGAAAACATTGGGGATGGATTCGAAGACTCGTCGGACAAGTGAGTTATTGTCCATATACGCTACACGCGTCCCAGGCCCCAGCTATCTCAGCAGCTATATTTTCAGCTTTTTGACCAGGTCGAGGTCGCTGTATGAAGTAAATCTCGTCGTTGAATCGTTTTCTCCACTCTCCCTCGATACACACCGGACCATATATCACACGATGAATCTTCCTCACAAAACATCCTAGCAAACTTTAATCAGATTAATTCAATGTCCTTGTTTGCCCCGTAGACCAGGACCGGGATGATTAAGGTCTTGTTTCTCTAAGAGAGGCCCGAACTACTAAAATGCCTTTTTTAGACCGAAGAAACAGCGGTTGGCAAGAGTAATTCTTCGTTTGATCTCTGCACTCATGTCAATTTGCATGGGGTCCTCATTAAGTGACAATCACATATAAGCCGCAAATGCGCCAGTCATCACAACTCACTTCGTTCTGCCAACAAAGTATTTTAACAAGTTGACAAGTAGTTGAATGGACTTTCAATAAATTGTACCACTGATTTTGACATGTGAGTTGTGTACAATTTATTGAGGAACGATGTTAAATAACGTGGCACCTTGCCTTAGACCTTTCCTAACATCAAAGGCCAGATTCTGAAAGAGTACCCAGATTTCACCATCGTCATTCTGCACAAGCGGACAAGCTTGGCAGGGATATCCAGATATTCGTTCCTATTCACGCTATCATTATACCAACTACAAAGGAATTAGTCTCATATGACCGCTTAAAACCTTTTGTCAACGATCTGATCGGCCCCTATCAGTGTGGTTTTAGGCCAGGCAAGTCAACCGTATCGATCAAATGTTCACACTCCGACAGATTTAAGAAAAACCCCGGGAATTCCAGTTCGATACACACCACCTCTTTATCGATTTTAAAGTCGTGTATGATAGCGTGAAAAGGGAAGAATTATACAGAGCTATGTCATCATGTATCGGCATCCCTGCCAAACTCGTCCGCTTGTGCAGGATGACGATGGAGAAATCTCGCTGCTCCGTCAAAATTGGTAGGAACACCACCGATTCCTTTGATGTTGAGAAAAGATTGAGGCAAGGCGACGCGATATCGTGCAACCTATTCAACATCGTTCTTGAAGCCATTGTACGCAACGCACATGTTAACACCAGCGGTACAATCTATCAAAAGACCGTTCAATTGTTGGCGTATGCGGATAGACACTGTCGGCAAAACGAAGCGAGCTGTGGCAGGGACATTTGCGAGCATTGAATCGGAGGCGGCTAAAATGGGATTGGCGGTTAATGAGGACAAGACGAAGTATATGCTATCTTGTTAGTTGAGCCCCATCCTGGGCTGTCAGCGCCATCTACAGTACAGTACAGTCACGCTATCATAGGTGACTTTAAAATCAATAAAGAGGTGGTGTGTATCGATCTGGAATTCCTGTTTTTTTCTCATAGACCTCTAGACCTCGTCCTTACCTGTTTTTTGCGCGACTTTAGCTTTTCGACATCGAACATTTTCACAGCATCAGTTCTGCGTTTTGGCGTCATGGTACTCCAGTTACGAGCTGGTATTAATCTGAGTAAATGTTTGCCTCAAAACGTTTGGACATCCAAGAGACTGGAAGCATGTCTCGGGTCTATCGCAACGAAGTCGATTTGGTTGACGGTTTGTTGATCACGCGACAGCCAAATCCCTTTGTGTATATTGAGGTGTTGGAAACAGGTGCTGGGGATGATAACATTTTACCCCAGTCAGCCTGTATCCGTTGCCGGAAGTTTCGTCGTGCAAAATGTGTTCTCCGACTGTCGAAATAAAGATGCCCACCTTTCTGAACTTTGCGTTGAAATTACCAAGAATGATATTCACGTTGTACTTCAAGCACATATCGTACGTTGTGTCCAGGAGATCGTAAGATACTTCTTAGGTTCACTCATCTGTCTCTTCATTGGGGACATGAACAAAGATCAGTATTAATTTCTTGAGTTTGCCTGCAATGTGTATTGTGACCGGGCGCTCGTTTACACACCGCAAGACCAAGACTTCCTGCCTAAGTCTTACCCTTACCACAAAACCCTAATCAAAGAGCTACTGACACTGCTTCTTGAAGCATCCGCGGAAGATGTCACACGATTTCAGTCTCCATAAATGCCCTCTCCATTCCATCGCGCTTCCTGTACCTGTATGGCTGATACGTCAGCCTTTAGACTATCCAGCTTCTCCACTAATTGTTCGGATACATGCTATGTTCTGTATAATTACAAGACTTTTAACGTACCCGCAGATCCAAAATTCGTTGTCCTTGTTTAATTTGCTCGAGTCGTAGGAATTAAAATCATCCAAATCCAAGGCTTGTTGTTGTTTCGGAACCGGATTATTTTTAAATAGTAAATGTACGCACGAAAAAAACGTGACAAAAAAAAATAAAAATCAAAGTGTCGTTAGGTCAACATCGTAAGACGTAAAACCTAACCTATACATTTCAGCCCCTCTGTCAGAAAATCATAATCTACGTCCATCCCTATAAAAGAAAGAATGAACATGGACATCAAGACTAACTTAAGGTTATATAATATTTAAATTGATATATTCAAAAATGTTTTAATGCCATCATCGCGTACTAAACTTTACTCGCAACTTAAATAAGCTTTGACCTTTTTTCCAGCATTATAGTCAAGCTAACATTTAATTGCCGCAACAACTTATTTATAGCTGTCATCAAAGTTTGCTGCAATATTTTTAAGATAAAATTATTATATTTCTCATCGCAATAAAATTCGAATTATATTTTATATGAAACCTTATATTCCAGCAACTTCAAAACTGCCACTGATGATGGTGGATACTTTAGCTGTATTTCTGCAGAAAACAAAGTTAAAAAGGTCAGAATTTGAATTATACCTCAGTATAAACTAAATTCATCATTTAGCTGGAAATGCTTATGCTTCGTCTCACTTCGGTCCATTCTTGTTTTCTGGAGAACAAATTAAAATCACCCCACCACCGCCCTGCCGGGCCCTTTTCCAACTCCCACCAATTTGTTAAAGTTCTCCCAACGCAACGTTCCAACATCACTTCTTCACCATCAAGAAAAATATTGTATTTCAGATCGCAGTAGCAGCGTTCGTTCCTTTTGCTGTTATATTCTCTGAGATGAAGGTTCTTTGTTTTCGAATCCAACTCGCCTCTGCTCTCTACTTCGTTCTGTTCTGGTGTGTGATAATGGTAGGTATTTTGGTTACGGGTTTTGGTATTCCCTTGGGTCCAAGCAGCACCAGTGGCGCCATTTAAAATTAGCATTACAATCGGTTCTCACCCGAAAATTGCCAGCAATATTCTATACATCTACGATTATAACTGTATATATATGATGATGGGTTGCTATAACAACAACAACATAATAATACAACAGCAACAATGAAATCTTCATTATTTTTGAAACACAGCTTCTTCCAAAGGTTGTGCTGGTGCCTCTTTCAATCTTATGCGAAGCAAACCCATGGGTGTCAAAATAATGTTGCCAACTTTGGCCATTAATAGTATGAAATTAAATTTAAAAAAGACTAACATGGAGTATCTAGTAGTCACCTTGTGGATTGTGGGTTGGCTGTTTTTTTATTAAGAAATTTCCACTTAAAAATAAGGGACATAAAAAAGCGCGAAACAACTTTTGTTAAATGATCTGTTTGCGGGTTAATACAAAGAAAAAGAAATATCTGCCAAATAACTTTTACCAGCCAATTAAAATTTATTCAGATAATGATTTCTGTCCAATTAATTCGCAACCCATATCGAGGTCCAAAGAAGTTGACTTATGCATGTGCGTCTCGTATGTATTTCTAAATTACTTCGAGTAAAGTCTGGACCGTTTCACCAAATTCAAAAAAGGAATTATCCCCGCGTATGTTTATTTCTTTTTTAAATTGGGAATTAACATCCTCGGGAGATATTTCCTTTTTCTGACGGGTTTTAATTCCAATTTAGAATGGAAATAAACCCCATCTGGCAGGCACCTAAGGTATCAGTCTGTCTGCTTTCTATTATGTCCGAGATAAATGAAATACGCAGAGCAGCGGTTGAACTAAGACTAAATGATTTATTGAATAAATACTAGGATTAAAAGCTTAAACATACTATGACTTATATACTAACTATATACTAACCTACACCTGATAACTTAACTTAGTTAACTTCATTATTTATACATTACACTTTTCCTTTCTTAAGATAATCTCGTTCTTTTGAAATTATTATAATATATTCCAATATAATACATTCGTTATGTAATACATAACTCAATTTGTTTATATCTTTTTAACTAATTGAAATTTCATTTGTTTATTTTTTTCATTTAAATTTCATTTGTTAATTTTTCTTTTTAATTCATTTAAATTTCATTTGCTTATTATTTTTTTTTTTTTTTTTTTATTTTGTTTCTATTACATTTTAATTTGAAGATAATACTTAATAATTGCTGTGATAAAATGAGGGTCGCTTTCGTTTTCTTTTTGACCTACGCACAGTTATTTTTGGATTTGACAGCGTTTCCTCTTCATCACAACTAAGATATTCGTCATCAGACGAAATTAATAAAGGATTTTCAGAATCGTTAGATGTTGGATTTTCATGTTTTTTGTAAAAGTAGTAAGCTACTGGCTTTTCAAATTTAACTTTCTTACTTGTTATTTTACGAAGTTGTGTTCCGTGACAAACAATATTTCGATTATCAAATGTTATTAAATATCTGACCTTTCCAATATTTTCTTTAATAATTGCTGGTGTTTTAAATTTGTTGTTATTTACATATCTTACATACCAAACTTTATCTCCTATTTTAAAATATTGATCAGGAGAAGCTCTAACATTTTTACTTAAATTATTTTTAGCTTTAGTTTTTTTGTTATTTTCGAAGAAATTTTTCTTTTTTTTCTTATCTTCCTCCACCATTTCATATTTTTTTTTAAATGTTAGCATGCTTATTGGTGTATTAATTGGTTGTTTAAAAATCATTTGACATGGGGTTAATTTAGTTACAGAAGAGGGCGTGTTGCGATACTTAAAAAGGAAATCATCAACTTTATGTTGTGCACTCAATCGTTTGGTTCTATTATCTAATAAATACTTTTTCAGTGCACTTTTCACGGTTTGCACCGCCCTCTCTGCCAAACCATTACTCTGTGGATGGTATGGGGGAGATTTAAGAACTTTAACGTTATTAGCCTGACAAAAATCAGTAAAGAATTTGGAGTTATAAGGCGGACCATTGTCACTAACTAGCTCAATCGGAAGCCCAAAAGTCGCAAAATTTGTTCGTAATACATTAACAAGCGTGTCGGCTCTAGTGTTAGGCATTATACGCACGTCAATCCATTTCGAATATGAGTCAACAAGTACCAGATAATTTGTCTGTTCTAAATAAAAAAAATCTACATGGATTCTTTGGTAAAAACAAGTTGTACCTGGCCACGGAGACAACTTAACTTTACTGGGCTTATTCGATGCGAAATCGCATACTTCGCAATCACTTACGAACTTTTCGATATCTGTATCGATACCAATCCACCAAACCGCGGATCTAGCCAAGGATTTCATTCTGACAATTCCTACATGTCCAGAATGTAAAACATCTAACACTCGACCACGCTTAGACTCTGGAATAATAATTCTGTTTCCGTAAAATAGACAACCGTCCTCTACCGATAAGACTGATTGTTTTTGAAAGAACTTTTTCAGTTCAGAAAGCGGTGGACTTTGCCATATACCATTCACTACACTGTGATAAACCTCACTTAAAATTAGGTCATCTTTAACCCCCTTTGCTATCTCATCTTTCGAAATATTGACTGCATTTTCGACGGAGAAGAAATTTATACGATTATCATCTATATCGGTTTTCGTTTCCATAGGTAATCGGCTCAGACCGTCAGCATTACCGATGCTGTTGCCCTTCTTATAAACGACTTTATAATTATACATAGAAAGCTCTATGGCCCAACGTTGCAGCCTCTGGGCAGCTACGGGAGATGAACCCTTCTTATTACCTAAGATCTCTCTTAACGGCTGATGGTCAGTAAACAAAGTAAATTCTAAGCCATAAATATATTTATGGAACTTACGCACCGCAAACATGATGGCTAAAGCTTCTTTATGGAGCTGAGAATAGCCCTTCTCAGCTGCTGACAGCGTACTTGAAACAAATAGTACTGGTTTTTCTTCACCATCAACTATATGTGATAACACGGCACCACAACCATAGCCGCTGGCATCACAAGTTACAATAATAGGTTTCGAAGGATCGTAGTGAACAAGTAAACTGTCTTTAACTAACCACTCCTTACTTTCATTAAAAATACTATCACATTCGTTTGACCACACAAAAGAAATTTCCTTTCGAAGTAATTTATAAAAGCAACTCAGCCTGGCTGAAAGGTTAGGTATAAATTTTGAGTAGTGGTTTAATAACCCTAAATATGAACGAAGCTGTGATAAATCTTTTGGAGCGGGTGCATTTCTAATTGCTTCCACCTTCTTGCAATTGGGTTGGATCCCTTTAGCAGAGATTGTATGACCCAAATACTCTACCTCGGATTTAAAGAATTTACACTTCTGAAATTTGACTTTGACACCATAATATACCAAACGTTCCAAGACAGCAAACAAGTTTGCCTTACATTCATCGAATGATGCACCTCCTATTAGTATATCATCTAAATAGCACTTTGTTTTGGACAATCCTTTTAATATTTGGTCCATAACCTGTTGAAAAATGCTAGGGGCAGAACTAACACCAAATGGTAACCTCGTATACTGAAATAAACCTTTTAAGGTATTCACCGTCAAATACTTTTGAGAATCTTCGGCAACCGCAAGCTGCTGATATGCGCCCGCAAGGTCCAATACACAAAAACAACTACAAGAATGAAGATCTGTTAAAAGATCGTCGATTCTTGGCAACGGGTATTTGTTAACTTCAATCACTCTATTGATAGTTACCTTGCAGTCCATACATAAGCGGATGCTGCCATCTGATTTGGGCACTACTACGACAGGTGAGGCATACGAAGAATAATTAACTGGTTTCAAAATTTTATTTTGGCACAAACGATCGATTTCTTTTTCAACAATTTCTCTCAAGCCATATGGAACCGTATAGGCTTTAAAAAAAATGGGACTCGTGTTTGGTTGAATAGTAATATCGGCACTAAAATGTTTAATTGGAAGAGTATAATCTGTATTGAAAACACAGCTATATTTTTGATAGATTTCCTTTGTGCATAACTCAACAGGCCCACTAACTTCACTAATGTTATTAATTGAGAAACTGAATCGCCATTCACTGAACAAAACATCAATCCAATTTCTTCCCATTAAGGGAGTGAATTGTTTATTAGCTTCGATAACCAAAATTGGAAGTTTTAAATTCCCATCATTTATTTTATCAGCATGCGAAACATTTACATGCAAAACACCAATAACTTTTATTTTTGAACCGGTGACAACATAAAGCTGGTCTTGTACATTCAGCAAAGGAACATCAGAAAAATATTTAAGATAATCTAAATAAGAAAACACTGTTTGAGCTGCTCCCGAATCAATTTCCATTTTGATCTTATAATTATCAACCTGCATAATTTTATATAAAGGATCAGATTTAATTTTGGAAATACTGTAAATTGTTTTTAAATCTAAATTATTAGAATACTTTGAACACAATGAATCTTGACTGTCATTGCCAATTTGATTTACCCTACTTCTGCTCTTGGTTCTCCCTCGTTGTCTGCTCCTCCCTGTTCGTCTTTTAAAGCAATTATTAGCGTAGTGGCCTGTCACACCACAGTTAAAACACTGCCCTCTCTCCTTTCCATGTTGCTTTCGCTCTAAGCTACTTCGATTTGGCTGTTGAATTGGTCGATTTGATCGCCCATGCTGCTGCAGTGGTTTAGCTTGACTACGGTAATTAGACCTGCCAATCCAATTTGTTGTTGCCGATGGGTTAATTGTGAGCATCTCTTTATTTGTTATTTCCAATGTTTTTGCGAAATTTACAGCTTCATCAAACGTATGATCTTTCTCCAAAAGACGTTGTTGTATACGTGCATCTCTCAACCCGCACACTAATTTATCTCGTAAAGCTTCATTTAAGAAAGCTTTGAAATCACATGACTGGGCAAGCGATTGTAGTTCCACTACAAACTCCCCTATCGCCTCTGAATCTTTTTGTTCCCGCTTCCAGAATTTGTACCGCTCTGCAATAATGATGTTTTTAGGCTTTAGATTTTCCAAAAGCTTGGACGTCATTTGTTCATATGAAAACTCTGTGGTTTTCTGAGGTGCTACAATTGATTTAAAGAGCTTGTAGATATCACCTCCTGCACAACTTATAAAAAACGCCACTTTCATCTTATCATCAATTATTTGGTTAAGCGAAAGAAGTTGCTCCATCCTTTCCAAATAAGTCTCGAAATCATCGACTCCGACCACAAAACTTTCTATCGCACCTATTATAGGCATTGTATTGGATTTTAAAACTCCAAGTGCACTTTTAACGTCAGGCATATCAAACTTTTTTTTTTTTTTTTTAGTTTTGCCTTTTTCCTCGTCGCCAAATTATTATGTCCGAGATAAATGAAATACGCAGAGCAGCGGTTGAACTAAGACTAAATGATTTATTGAATAAATACTAGGATTAAAAGCTTAAACATACTATGACTTATATACTAACTATATACTAACCTACACCTGATAACTTAACTTAGTTAACTTCATTATTTATACATTACACTTTCAAAGTTTTTGTACTAAATAGTAGGTACTTTGGGTGGACGCTTCGTGGGTTCAAGGATTTAAACTCCTTTTTTGGGTCCTCTGTCCCGCCTCTATTCTCCGCCTCTTAACCCCGATAGTTTTTCAAAATAAATACTTAGATAGGTACCTATATTTAATAGAACAAAAACTATTGAAAAAGAACGACAACACCTCAATTAAAAATAAAAAAAAAAAAATGAAATGAAATGCACAGTTTTTGAAAGATTATTTTTTTGTTAAAAATTGTATGTAATTGAGTATTATTTTCGTTTTAAATATGCAATTTCTTATCATTTCTAAGTTAAATACATAAAAACTAAATTTTAAAATTTCCAACAAAAATGTTTGGATTAAAAAAAAAAAACATTTTTGTTTAAAAAATAAAATTTGTATCTAATAAAGAAATTGTTTATGGAGGAGTAACTGTATTAACTAAAAGTGCAAGTGACCTCAACTCCATCTGGTTTGCATTTCGCCAAGATATGACAAAGTGGGTTGTTCAGTTAGATTCTGTCATACCCTTCTAGGGCCCAAATTTTGATCAACGATCCATAGACTCGTATAAAAACAAAAACAGAGCCTTACTGAACAGCTCACTGTCATATCCGAGCGAATCGCAGTCCTGGAGCTGTTAAGGTCACTTGTACTTTGAATATAATTTTTATTTGCATATTTTTCTTTTTGCATCAATTCATAATTATTTGTGCAAGAAATCGAATAGATTCTTTTAAACTCAAAATATAACTGCTAAGCAATTAAAAGAAAGAATTTCATGTTTTTGAATATTTTTCTCTAATGTCATGTTTTACTTGCGATATAATGTACATTACGTAGTTATATTAGGGCAAGTTTTTGATTCGTGCAAAAAAAAAGTCGAGATATTAATTTTCCCTAACATAACGATGACAGAGAACGCGAAAAAATTGGGTCCGAAAATTCTGTCTGTCTGTCCGTCTGTCTGTCTGTACCTCGACATGCAGCCTAAACAGCTGAATCGATTTTCTTCAAACTTTTGACTTTAGGTTCTTAAGGGATTCCCTATAGGGGAAATTGAATTTTTTGTTTAGCTCAAAAACTAACGGTACCTGCCATACAACCAATATACAAACATTGATTTATTTGATAAACGGCTCTAACGATTTTGAAAGCAAAAATTACTAGAAACTATGATTACAAGAGTAAATGTTTTGGTAGAAAAAAAATTATTTATAGCGGTTTTAACGGTACCTGTCATAGAACCGATTTTTTGGTTTTCAAATTTCTCGTTAATGGCTAAACCGATTTCAACCAAAATTTGTTGTACGAGAGGTCCTTTACAATTTTAACAATCTTGCATGTATAATTTTTCTAAAAATTAATTTTTGGACTTTTAAAAAAATATTGATTTTTTTTTTTTAATTTAATACCTTGAAAACGGGTTAATTTTTTTTTATTTTGTGCAAAATTGTATTTTAATAAATACTAAAAGTTGGCATACCAAATTTTATTTTTAAAAATGTTCAAGAATTTTTATATATAAAAAATAAATTTTCAAGAAAACCACTCTAACGAAGTTAGATTTTTTTTTTCATAAATTCATAATTTATCAAACAAATCAAATGGCATACTTTTTTTAGCTCTGTCTATTTTAGCTATTTGTCTTAGAGCCCACAGCAAATTAGGGGGTGTAAAAGTGAACCAAGAAAAGAGTATATGAGTCGAAAGGTGTGGTAATGCTTCTGTAAGAAATGCAAGTCTTGCAGTCCCTGGAGGCGGCTTAAGATGCGTTATAGCAATTTAAAAACCTAAAAAAATCAACTTTGAGGATGATTGTATGAACTCAAAAAAATGTGTAGCCCCTGAGTACAGATCCGTAAGACCGATTGGAGGCGGCATTTACCCTGCCAGACCGTTTATGGAACCCGAAAAATTTAAAAGAAATGGGTAAACGAATTATTAAAAAACAACGGTAAGAACTAAAACGCCCTACAATAAAAGTCAAATACTGAAAACAGGATGATTCTAGGATGTTTACTTTTTAATATATTAAAAACACTTTCTCATAAAACTAAGAAGAATGCGGATAAATGATCATTTTAACAACCTTGATTATAATCAACTTCGTTTTTTCTTGTTTTTACTAAGAAGTTGGTTTCTTTATTTTGTAATATCTTGAAAATTTAAAGTCCTAGATCCATCCGGTTTTCAACATTTAAATAGTACTTAAGTACGTGAAATTTTGAAAAAAAGTATTTTGAACATTTATTTTTTTCAAAATTTTGAGTTTGAAAACTAATATTTCAAAAACTGTTCTCTAAAAGAACTTTATTTAAAAAGCAAATGATAGAAGAGACTCCTGGCTTTACATGCAAAAAAAGTTTTTGTTCTTACCGTTGTTTTTTAATAATTTGTTTACCCATTTCTTTTACATTTTGTCGGGTTCTATAAACGGTCTGGCGGGATAAATGCCGCCTCCTATCGGTCTTGGACAGACGGATCTGTACTCAGTGGCTCAATACCTAGGGATGGATACACATTTTTTTTGGTTCATACAATCATCCTCAAAATTGATTTTTTTAGGTTTTCAAATTGCTATAACTCATCTTAAGCCGCCTCCAGGGACTGCAAGACTTGCATTTCTTTCATAAGCATTACCACACATTTCGACTCATATACTTTTTTATCAGTTCACTTTCACACCCCTAAATTTGCTGTGGGCTCTTGGTCTATATTAAAATAACAAATTTATATACAATCTCCCTCCTTACACATATGCAACGAACTGTTTACTGTTTATGGGTAGGCGAAAAAAACGAACACGAATGAATAACAACTAACTTTTGTGTGGCTTGTAAAAATTCTAGCTGTTCAAAATGCAATTGTAAATGAAAAACCTTAATTTAGATGGGCACGATCCGGTGACCTCTGTGTTACAATACGTAGTGCAACGGCTTCTGAGCTGAGGTAGCTTTGTCTAGGTTCAACTCCAGTTGACATCAAAATTATTTATAAATTAAAATTGGAACCATAGACTAAGCACTAGTAACAGTAACTGGCTGAACACAATGAAGACGTAGCTGCATTGGCAATCAGTGCTGTAGTATTTGTCAAAATACTTAATACACACAAATTCAATGTTGCGAACACAATGCGACGCAGCTGCTTTCGCATCACCGTATCGCATAGGTGGTCAACTTTTAACCTCTGATGCACGCTTCCACATTCTCAATAGTAATATATTTTTGTTTTCAACGTTTTTATGTTGTATTTGGTTATACAAATAGTGAATGAATGTGAAACATTTATTTAGCAATACATAAGAGCCATATATTTTGAAATTTATCAACAAAAATGATCAAGCTGTACTGCTGCATTGTGGGCACATAAAAACTAGAAGGTACGATATTTTTTGACAACTGTTCTACTTGCAACTGCAGCTCTTGTTGCGGCACTCTATTGTGTTCAGCCAGTAAAAGGAATCTGATGATTGGTGTGGCGACCATGAAATAGCTATAATTCCTGCCTAGTGTAATACCTGGTGGTAGCTAACTCAAGTGGTTGTTATTCATTCAAAACCTTCAAATTTATAGTAATTCTTAGTACTAGTTTATGTTTTAAATTGTTTACAAAACTTTTTTTAATGATTTTATAATGTTATGGAACCAATTCATGTGCACATTGTCAATTTTAAGCTATACGTTAAAGTTGTTAGCTACGAGAGCAAGTTTTGTGCGATCCAGTCGTCTTCATTTTTTTATAACAATTGTCGTGCACATAATTTTTAAAATTGTATGCGAGCAAGTTGCGCATAGAATTAAGTTGAAATTCTTTAAACAATCTTTAAAAATATAACTCTGAATTAATTCTTAACTATTTCCTGACATTGTTTTAGAGAACGTCATTTGGAATGGATTTTTTTACCCACAAATTTAGATTTTTTTCCTTTAATTCAACCTCATTTTAAAATGTCCAATAACCAAGCCGCCATTTTTTTTTTTTTTTTTAATATTGGTTCTACATATAATCATATAAACACAAGAAGTGTAAGCACGACAAGTATTATGAAAAAAACAACAGGGACATTAGAGTAAAATGCAATTTAAAGTTCAAGAGACCTCAACTCCAGAAATGCATTTCGCACCGATAAATTTTCAAAATTTTGTAACTTTGTTCCATTATAATACCTATAGCCTAGAAAAATATAAGTAACGACAAAAAGAATGAAAAAGAGTTATTGCTATTAATTGTTTCAAATATGCTGTGACTGGAATTCGGAAGCCGGTGCCGGCGGCCTACCTATCTCAGTGCAGGTTAGCACTCGTGAAATAGCTATAGCTACAGCTAAAAAAAATAAGTTAGTGGTAGAACACTTGAGTTGTTGCTGTTTCATTAAAAAATGTTCAATGCTAATTGTTGTCTTCGCAGCGTGACTGCATTGTATGAAGTTTAGTTCATACGAAAATCCTTCTAAGTTTGAAATATGGTTAAAGATTTTTTTATAATTGACGCACTCTCAAGAGGGGTTGTTACTCCTTTTAATTGTAATTATTGTAATAAAGCGACTTATTATGTATGTATTCTATTTTATTTTATTATTTTTTTGGTTCGTTTACTTTTTCCTATTCTGTTCCACATAAAATAAATTAATGACACACTTTATAAGATAAACACATTTTAAAAATTGTGTCTTAATAACATTATTTATTTTGAAATACCTTGTAAACACTTAAGCCTTTACATTTCATTTAACAAAATTCGTAATGTTAAGGACTGTTTTACATTCATTGTTTTCTGTTAATTCCTATTTCTGAGCGAACAGCTTGTAGATACAATTATAGTTTCCTTGAAATTCACCATTAATATAATAGCCTTAGCAATTTCCTCTGACGAAGGGTCTTATTTTAGATAAAAAGTTAAGCTGGAAACCTATACAAGAAAGAGTCAAAAAGGCCACTGCCACAGTGGCCCTTTTCTCCTGTAAAAAAAAGCCATTGGGAATAAATGGGGTCTCCAACCACGCATTACTCACTGGCTATACATAATATCGGTAATCAGACCAGTTATCACATATGGAGTGGCAGTATGGTGGACTGCTCTGGATGAAGCGATTAACCGCGATAAACTAAGTAAAGTCCAAAAATCAGCTTCTATGTGCATAAGTGGGGCACTTCGCTCTACTTCCTCCGCTGCACTGGATACTCTTCTCTATCTGACACCCCTCGATATATTCAGTAAACAAATGGCAGCAGGTACGCAATCCGTCTTAAAGCCTCTTCACAGTGGATCAATAATGAAATAGGCCACTCAGCTATTCTGAACTTATACGGTTCACTTCCAAGTATCATTGACTACACCATCCCACAATTCCGTTTCGACAAAAACTTTCAAGTTGCCTTACATTCCAGATCCACATGGGAGGATGTGACAAACTTGGAAGACGAGTCGATTCATTTTTACGGATGGTTCAAAAACCGAAGATGGGGTTGGTGGAGGTGTGTACTCAGATATACTAATGCTGTTTTCCTTTGGTTTCACTAAAGGTTCACTTATTCTGAAATCCAATAGAACAGTCCGAGATGCTTCTACTCAATTCCGGAGAATGGTATCTGTATAGGTGAATCGTGAAATAAAAATTATTTGCTACCACACAAAAAGCGAAATCTAAAACACGAGTGTATGAACTCCGAACGTCCAAATAATATTTTTTGTAAGATTTTTTCTTAATTTATTTCTTAAAATTTACCAAAAACTTTGATTTTGATGCAAATTAAATTAAAATGAAAAGTTAAAAAAAACATGAAGTACATTGCAGTTTGTTGTGACGTTTGAGTTTGAATGTATTAGTGCTTCTTGAGTGGATTCTGATTTGAAATCAAGAATCGAATTTCTTTTCTCAGAATCGTCAGAAGCGTACTTTTTGTGCCAATGGAATGGTTTCAGAAGACTTCCGTACGCTTCTGGACGTCCGAAGGAAAACGGCATAAATTTAAGTCTCTCATTTCGTCTTCCTGAGCTTTGTAGTGTGTTCCAGGCGGAACTTTTGGCGATAAAGGAAGTTGTGTCTTGGCTCAAGGAAAACGTGATATCAACCTCGGATATCCGTACCTTCTCAGATGGCAAAGCTGCTTTCAAATCTCTGGACTCTGTCTCTACAAACTCTAAAACAGCCATAAACTATCGCTCATCTCTTAAAGAGATGGCACAGCAGTTCAATATTTATCTTTGTTGGGTGCCGGGCCATATCGACATTCTAGGGAATTGTAAAGCTGACCAACTCGCCAAAAGTGGAACAACACTACGAACTCTACCAGACAAGGTAGATATCGCTATACCTATCGCTACTTGCAAACTTAGGCTGAAGCAAGATGCTATAAGGAGAACAAACCTTGGGTAGAACAACATCACCACTAGCCTGTCGACTAAAAAGATCTGGCCAAAGCTGGACCTAAAGCGCTCTAAGTACTTGTTATCTTTGAATAGATTGCATATCAGCTCTAAATTGGTGTCATTACCGGAAACTGCTTTATAGGTAATCACGCTACGCGGCTGGGAGTTTTTGCAAATGATTTTTGCAGAAGCTGCTTGGATGAAGGGGAGGAAGAATCTTTTCCTCAGCTTCTCTGTACATGTCCCGCCTTATCTCACAGACGTAAACTCCACCTTGGAGATTTCTTTTTCAATGATCCTACTGATCTATCAAGCACGGACATAAACAGTCTCGCGCGCTTTGTAAAAAGCTCCAATTGGTTGTAAC
Organism: Melangyna quadrimaculata; assembly: GCA_949320155.1. Taxonomy (NCBI): domain Eukaryota; kingdom Metazoa; phylum Arthropoda; class Insecta; order Diptera; family Syrphidae; genus Melangyna; species Melangyna quadrimaculata. The sequence continues at coordinate 147,957,349 of OX439485.1, read as the reverse complement.
GAGTAGGGAGAAAACTTTAGATTCATGTGGTATCACAATGGACCAACAAATGGTCTAAGTGTGTCAGCTTTTTGCTGGCAGCCATTTTAACCTAAAACTAACCTAACCTAACCTTAGCAATTTCCTTTAAAAATTGTATTAATATCATTTAGCGGTCAAAAGTTGTGATTTTTGGCAACGAAAATAGTTATTTTGGACCACAGTGTTGCAGCATTACACACACTTATCTTATCACCTACAAATAATTTGTACCTCTTCATATATTTAAGCTTAATTTAATGAACTTATTTTTTTTTTTGAAGTTCTGGATGTTCGTTAATCAAGATTGTTTGAAGCCAAACATTTCGGTTAGAATTTGATTCTTACGATAGAATAACAGCACTTTCTTACTGGTGGATAATTGATAATTGGCAAAGCGAAAACACCCTAACCGAAATATCTGCCACAACTCTAAAAGTGTATTAATACAACCTGCCATAAATAGCTTTGTTCTAATAAGTAATTTAATTTGTAAAGAAGTTGGCAACCATACTATTGGCTCCATGCCCATAATACAAAATACTGCCCCCAAGCCCCACAAACATTATAATCCATCTTGTTCGGGAAAACAACATTCATTCGCACGAAGAATTAAGCCAAGAGGACCGAATATCATAGAACGAGTAGTTGGTCCTTGCGGGTCCTTGCAGAGGAAATTAATGAGACTCGAGTATTCCCAAATTGAATAGTAAACTTCCATGCAGCACCGCAGAGGCTGACATCAAACTTCTAAGTCACAAATTCTGCTTTGGCGCTGTTGTAATACCATCACAGAACATCTTGCTTCCTTTTCAATGCCAATACATTCACAAGGCTAAAGAAAACCCATAGAGACACCTATATTCTTATCCCTCACCTAGAAGTTTATTAATTTTATTACTAGTTTTATTAGTGCTTCTTGAACCAAACCTCAACAACCAATAACTCTTGGTTTTTAGACGACGAAACAACTCAGATTCGTGTGCTAAGATGGATTTTATCCATATAAATAAAGACAATGAAATATTATAAGCGGTGTTTCTTTCCGCCCCATAGTTTTGTTATCCGCTGTAGTTGTTGTCATAGAAATCACAACTCTGACAAGCACAAGACAAAGACAAGACAATTTTGTCACTGACAAATTCTTAGCTACGAGTGTATAATATTTTCAAGAGATGCCATGCTAAAACTTTATTAAAACTGATAGGTTAAAATGCTACAAAATTACTTTCTCAAAATAATTATCGTAAAGGAATCAAAGTTTTGCAAGTAAACTTAATATTTTGTAAAATGAATTTTGTGAATTTGAGAGACAAGTATAGAGTAGATAGCAGTTTTTGGATATATGTACCTATGTATTGATTATTTCCTTTGACAAAGATGCTTTGAGGTAGTTAAAATCTTATGAAATCTCAATTCTCCATCGTAATGCAATTTGTTGTTAGCAATAAGAAATTAGTATCATGCTTAGAATTGAAAATTGAAGGAATTTCAAAAATTTGTTTGGATAAAAGTTAACCCTTCGTCTTCGACTTCGTCAAGAATTAGGAGCGATGTCGTTGGTGATAGTGGTTAATCGAACGGTTATAGGGAAGCCGAAAAGATGGGTCTTTGTAATGCACATGATTTTTTCCAAGTCCGTTGTCAGACAAATGTTTCACGCGGAGGGGCTTTGATTTTATAAACAAATTATTTTTCTTTTCACTAGTTATTTTTGTTTTGTTGTTCAAATCTCCGTCACTTTTTACTTGGACAAAATTTGCTTTAAGTCTGGAGCAATAAATTATGTCGCAAGTCGAACAGTGCAGTTCTTACCAGGGCTAAAAGCCAGTTCAAATTTTGTTTAACCGAGTACTATTGGTGAATTTTAAACACAAACATCGAATGATTTATATAGTATGTAGGTATTCGTAATAATGTCCCATGCAGAAAAACAATCTACTTTTCGACAAGGCACTAGAGAGTTTGACAAAGCTTCTAGCAAGGGTCTAGCAAGGGTTAGCAAAGGCTTGAACAATGATATTGGCGATTATAAACCCTTTTGCCTTGTCAGGCATAATGAAAAGTGGGCTTATATGGGACGATCTTCTGCTTGTCAGTCCAACGCGCTACCCACTGGCCTAACTCGTTATACAAAAATTCAATGTCGACATTGAATAAGTTTCATACTCAAATGTTTCAAACTATATTGCCTAACAAATAATTACAGAATAGAACAGAATTTTATGTGCTTGCTTTTTAGGTAGAACACGTAAGGACATAGTTTTTATGTTCTATATTGTCTGACCTTTCTCACAAATCTGTGTTGTTCTATTATAAATTTGTCCTCACTGAATAATCGTATAATATTCAAATGTATCACACCCATAGAAAAAAGTGTGATATGAAAAAGACGACAAAGGAAAGAAATTGCATGGTGCTTATATATTTTTTTTTGTACAAGAGACATTCCAGATTGGGTATCTAAAGATGTCAAAAAAGTTTTTACTAGGGAGAGACTCACGAGTGTTTGAAAAGTTTCCTTCGTCTCAATTGTTGTTAGTGAAATCCAGCAAGGGCTTGCTACCTTTCGGTTTCGGTTGCGTCTTGCAGCCGTTAAGGGCAACTCTTTGATATTTCATTAGATATGATTTTGAAGTTCCTACACTACATTTTAAAAGCAGTGCATTTTAGATGCAGTATTGCATACAAAGGCCCCAACCCTGACATGCAAGACTTTCATATTTGCATACATATATATGAGGCTGTGAGTGCAAAAGTGGCGTAACCCACTTTTGGTAATTGGGTTTAAATCGACTAAAACAAGCACATTAAATAAATAAATAAATCGGGTGGCACAAGGGCTCATGAAGAACCAGGGCCTAGTGACTCACAACTCGCAACCATTCCTGTGTGCGCCTTTCGACAGGAATGGAAGGGACCTACAACTTTATGCCGAATCCGAACGGCTAGACGAGAAGCACTTACTCCTGACAAGTGATATTCTTGGAGGATTTGTCAATTCCTCGCAAGAGGCAGTAGCCCTGAAAAAAACTTTTTAGTTTTTAGGTGGACGAGGCTGGAAAACGATCCCAGACCTCCAGCGTGAGAGTCGAACGCACTAACCATTACGCTACGGGCTACTACAACAAGCACATTATGCTTTTTAAATATTAATGTTATATTTTTGTTATTCGAGAATTTTAAACTATGTTTAAAACCATGAATCTCCCTAAGACAAAAATAAGGCAATTTTTAAAAATAGGGTTACGCCACTTTTACACTCACAGCCTCATATATGTATGTACATAAATAGAATGGACCTATCTGCAAACAGAAAGAAAGTCTATCATAATAAAAAAAATAAAAATTACTAATAATTTTGCACAAAACAACCCCAAGATTTTATGACACTTTTCGATATGTACGTAGGTTCATTTCTTCCTTTACTGTTATGTATTCAGTATTTTGCTTAAGCTCCCACATTACCAGCATTTCAAATTCACTTAGCATCTATTTCGATCCAATAAAAGGCATTTTCAGACATATATAAAACAAAATTTTCTGAAAATAGTTTTTAATTGAAATTTAAATCTCTTGACAAATTAAATTCTTAGTTACGAGTATTATAGGATAAAATTAAACAAAAGAGTTTCTATTTTATTTGTTGTTTTTCAGTTTCTAATCAAAGTTATATAAGTTGTTAAATAAAGTCCAATCCTTATTTTAGCTTATAAGTTGTTTTTATATTTTTGTTTGTTGTTTCAGAAAACTAATTGGTTTGAATTTTAGTTTTGTTATAAGAGTATCTGTGGTTTTAATTAAAACAATAACTTTTGTCCGATAATAATTGTGTTATGAATGATGGAAATGTGATTTTATAACTTCAGACAAGTAGCTAATTGCCACCACCTCTTACTCTATATTCATTCAAAATATCATACCCACTTTATCCTTCCAATTTTGTTCATTAGTAAAACTTTCAAAAATATTATATTTTCCATCACAGTTGTGAGCAAAGTAGAATACCGTTTTGTAGTATAATCTAATTTGGTTGTAAAATGGAATTCACTTGAAAAGTTAGGGATTAGTGGAAGTTGTTGTTGTTGCTGTTTTATTCTATATTATTTCCAATGAAAATTGGTGCTTCGGAGCTTCTTTAATATTACTTTACAGTTTAGTAAAATAGTGTTTACTTTTTAAAATGTGAAATAATTGTTTTTATTTTTTTTTTTGAAGAACAACAACAACAATTTAAAGGCGCTACCACCAATTGTTTGGCTGGAGATATAGCTATTTCGTGCTTTGACACTTTTGCACTCATCCGTCTCCTTTTTGCGGTGCTGAGCTTTAATCCAATTTTATTTGAAAAACTTTTTATGCACACCATAGGATTCGAACCCACGCATATAAGATTTGCTCAGTCTTAGCAGTCGTGTGCACTACGCACTCCACCGCTTTAGACCACTTAAAGGCACTTATAAAAATGCTGATGCTCCAAATGCATTTGCTAAATAAATAACACATCTCGACCTCTGCCGTCAGTGGTCTAAAGCGGTGGAGTGCGTAGTGCACACGACTGCTAAGACTGAGCAAATCTGATATGCGTGGGTTCGAATCCTATGGTGTGCATAAAAAGTTTTTCAAATAAAATTGGATTAAAGCTCAGCACCACAAAAAGGGGACTGATGAGTGCAAAAGTGGCAAAGCACGAAATAGCTATATCTCCAGCCAAACAATTGGTGGTAGCGCCTTTAAGTTGTTGTTGTAGATCAATAATTCAATGAAATTGACGGAATAAAGAATGGTCAAGCCTAATAAGCTGACATTCTAGTACGAATAGTACAATAATAACAATAATTGTTTTTAATTTGTGCAACAAACTTATTCTTAAGACGTTAAGACCAAACGAAAAATTAAGATATGTGAAAGTAGATGCAATTCCACAAATTAAAAAATATAGTAATTTTTTACACACTACTGTATTCTAGAGAGTTAAATTGTGTTGTAGTTTAAATTGAAAATGTGTTTATGTTTGATAAATGATATGAAAGAAAAGGCTTCACAATTAAGTTTGTTTTTATTTTTTGAGGAATAGAGAATTTGTTTGTATTCTCTAAAATGGTCTTCGAGTATCACAGTTAATTTGATGATGGTAGCTTTATGTGAGCAAAAATTAAATACAAACCGTATGGTTTCATCAGAAACCTAGATTAAATAGCTTGCATTACCTTTACTTTTGCAAAACAAGAAATGGATAAAACATATTTTCTAAAACTTGTATGGAAAAAGAAATATGATAAATTAAATGTTAAGATGCATTGGAACTAGTATACAGATTTACCTATTCATTTCATTTGAATTTAATATTTAATTTTAGAGAAGTTTAGATTGTTTTTTTTTTTTTTTGTGTTTAATATAGTAAGGATATTCATGCAACGTCAAAAGTTTACAAATTATGTAAAATGATAAGACTACACAAAAGTTAGCATGAACGACCTTTTTACTCATCTGGTTAAATGCTGTGTAATTAAATCAGCTGTTCGTTAAACGTTAAATATAAAACGGCAAAAATTAGACGTGTTCTGATTTCGAAGTTATTTGGAAATGGAGAACCTCTACCGAACCAATGCGAAATTGGAGCAGAATATCTTGGAACGATAAAAAATTTAAGATGCACGACAATAGTCGTTTTTTAAGCTTAAGTCGCGTTTAATATTTGCAAACTCACGGCAGTGTTCGGAAGAAAATGAGAAAATGAGCATTAAATGTTTGTTTTCATTTCTTTATGAACTATGCTTCTGACATCAGCTTCCGACTATTAAGGATCTGCCAAACCAATCCAAATCATTCGTAACCGACGAAGAAAACAACAATAACAACACGCATCTTGATGTAGTTTCATCATCGACAACGAATGATTCGCATTGGTTTGGGCCTACCATAATAATCTACGAAAAGTAGCTTTCCTAATAATTGAGTAAATGTAGACGTCCGAATTAAGTTTTCATGTATAAACTATGTTTTTATTCACAACTCTTCTCACCAACTAGCTATCCGCGGGGAGCGCTACGATATCTTGCAAACTAAAATCTCGAATAACGAAATCTCGCATTTTTTTTCTCCTTATCAGCATTTTGTTTTTAATTTAAAGAAAACCCCCAATGATAAAAACTTTAAATGGTAAGCAAATTATTAAAAAACGACCGACGGCAACACTTACAATGAAGACTACAGTGGTTTTGAAAGCCAGAAATCTGTTCTTCAATCCTAAAATTAACTTAAATTACTGATGTCAATAGCTTTTGAAAAATTCACATGCTGTGAAATGAAGTGGCATATTGGCTCTTTGTGCTCAATTTTTATATTAATTCTGAATCGAATACAAAAAAAAATGGGCACACCTGGATCGCACAAACTTGCTCTCGTAGCTAAATACTTTAACATAGCCAGAAATTGATGATGTACAAGTAAATAGCTATAGGTTCCAAAATATTTGAGCGTTTTTCTTAAAAATTAGTTTTTTTATATAAAATTTCTCGCTCATTTTCAAAAATAAAATCTAGTATGCCAACATTTAAAAATACAATACACAAAATAAAAAAAAAAAAAATTTTCATCAGCCCGTTTTCAAGATTTAAATATTTTTTTTTAATCCAAGAATAATTTTTATATGCAAAATTATTTGAATTGTGAATTGTATAAACATTTTAGTTGAGATCGAAGCAGCCGTCAAAGAGAAATTTGAAAACAAAAAAATCGGTTCTATGACAGGTACCGTTATTAACCGTTATTGCTAAGATTTGTTTTCATTAAAATACTGACCACACCTTAAATAGTAAACGCACATCTTTTTATAAAAATTCTTGGAGCCGTTTTCGAGAAAAAGAATTTTTTTCTTAACGGTTTTTCAACATTTCGCCGGCTGAATACTTAAGTGCCCCATATAAAAAAAAAATTATTCCTCAGAAAACGAATTTTAAGGTTTGAAAAATAATTCCTTTATTTTTTACTTGACAATTTCGACTTTTGAATTTTTATATATATTAATTGGAAAATCCTTTTTTGTATTTTGAAAGTCCTGATGTCAAAAAACGTTACGGTTATTTAAAAAAAAATAAAGTTTGAAAAAAGTCAAAAATGGATATAGAACCCTCTTCCATACGAATACAAAATCTATGAAAACCAAACTTCAAATTTCCTATGGATATAGGACTTTTATGCACTGGACATTCGGAAATCAACGAAATCAAAAATAACAAACAAAATTCATAATTTCTAGCATTATCAATTTTTATAATTTTACTTTACGCGATAAAAACATAAAACAAATTGTTAAATTAATTTAGTGGCTGTGCCTTCCTCTTTACCAGATTGGATCATTTTTAAGTCGATAAGAAACGTACGAAAATGATGGAGCATTTTAACACTTAATTATGAAAAATAGTGAAAATGAACTGTGGTCCATAAAATTTCCTAGAAAAATACATTCAATTTTATTCGGAATTGGTTTTAAAAATACTTCAACATTCGTAGGAGTAAGTTTTGGTATTTGTTCACCCTTTTTTCTAAATTAAATTCCTTTTTTACTTTTTTTGTTTTTATCCATTTTACTAAAAAAAAATGCTTAATTATCATCGATAAAGTTAATAAGTTTGTCAACCTGAAGATATATAAATATTCTTATTTAAAATAATTTTTTTTTCCTCATTTCTACCTCATTTTTATTTTTTTCACTATATTTAAAAAAAAAATCGATATTACTTATTCAGCCCTGAAAAAGATCCAAACCAGAATTGAAACGTTGGTAAATAATCAATAAATATTGAATTAAAACAAAGACAGTATTTTTGGGTTTAAATTAAGGATTTTACATTATTAATTTACTCGGTGAAAATGTTACCTCTTATTTATACTTTTCCAGCTGCCTGCACTTTTGTCCATGGATATAGAGCACATAAGCACCAAAAATCTGACTTTTTTTTAAATATATTTTGAGTACTTAATTGCTCTATATCCCATCTCCCGCGGTTATGGGGCAATTAAGCATTTAGCGTTTGTATTTCAAACTTTTCTACAAAAATTGTCCCACCTAGTACAAAGTTTGGATATACGGCAAATAAGCATCCAAATAACCCAAAAATGTGTGGTTTATACAGCAAAAGTGCTTTCTGTAACTTCGTTAATAATTGAGATAGAGCAACGGGGATAGCGCCAAACGAAAGACAATATTCGAATTAGTATAACTGCATCTTTAACTCAGTTTACCGAAAAAGTGGTCTATGGGGCACTTAAGTATTCGGCCGGCGATTTGTATGGATGGTACCGTTATTTTTTACTTGCGATATAAGTAGAATAGGGTAAGTTTAGGATTCGTGCAAAAAAAATCGAGATAATAATTTTCCCTAACATAACGATCATAGAGAACGTGAAAAAGGTGGGTCCAGAAATTATGTCTGTCTGTCCGTCTGTCTGTCTGTACCTTGACCTGCAGCCTAATCGGCTGAAGCGATTTTCTTCAAACTTTGGACTTAAGGTAATTTGGTGATTCCCTAGAGAGGAAATTGAAATTTTTCCTTAGCTCGAAAAATAACGGTACCTGCCTGTCGCATAGAACCGATTTTTTGGGTTTCAAATTTCACGTTAACCGCTACACCGATTTCAACCAATTTTATGTAGGAGGTCCTTCACCATTTTAACAATTTTGCATATAACAGTTTTCAAAAAATTTATTTTTGGATTTTTTAAAAAATATAGAAAATTTTTATTTTTGAAAATTCAATATCTTGTAAGCGGCTTAATGATTTTTTATTTAATTTTGTGAAAAATTGTATTTTTTTAAATACTAAAAGTTGGCATACCAAATTAATTTTTTTTAAATTTTCAAGAATTTTTATTTATAAAAATTGTTAAAAAAAAAAAAAAAAAACGCTCTAACGATTTTTGAATTTTGTTTTTTAAAAAATTCATGTTTATTAAAGAAATCAGATGGCATACTTTTTTTGCACTCTATCGGTTTTAGCTATTTAAAAAAAAACAAATTTATAGTAATTTTTAGTAACAATTTATATTTTAAATTGTTTGTAAAACTTTTCTAATGATGTCATAATGTCATCAAGCCTTCAAAGATTTTAAAAACCACTTGAATTCAAAAACGCTTTGAATATTTTTTTTAATCTTAGAGTCTTTGATTTTTGTTTGTTTTAATTCTTAATTCTTTTTGTATTCCAAGTCTAATATTTTAATATTTGTTCACGTTGTTCTTTCGAAATTTAAACCCAAAATCCAATTTGAAAGTTTTTATTGTTTGTATTTTCATTAACCAAATGAAATGATTGATTTTTATCCAGAAAATAAAATTGTAACGTTTCCCAAGAAATTGGCCTTTTGAGTTTTGAATTGGATTAACTCATTTTTTCTTGGTACAATATTTAAGGCCGTGAGTGCAATAGTGGCCTAACTGCAATTTTATCAAAATTGAGTTTATTACGAAAATTGAATCTGTACCTACTAACCCACATTTTTGCATTAAAATTTGTTAAATTTTCGGCTTTATGCCATAGTTACAGGCCTTCTGTACTTAGGCCAAACACAAAAAAATTAAAAGCCTGAGTGCAAGAGTGGCCTATCAACCACTTAGGCCAGTTTTGCGCTCGCTTATTTGATTTTATTGGTTGGAACTTTAAGTTAGGTCAATTAATTTACTATGTGATCATAGGGGACAAATAGTGGTAAACATAAGTGGGTATCCTGATAATCTCCCTCGATAAGCAAGAAGTTAAAGAGTTTCATACTAAAGTTAAAGCTGCAGCTGTTGCTGCCAGAACGAAAAGAGTGAATGCATTACGGGTATATAAAATCTAATTCGGACTATAGAGTTGATAAGATTAACCATACGTTTCTTGTCACTGGATATTCGTATTTAAAAAGCGACTAAGATTTTGGGTTGCTTGAGAAAAATATTTTCCAAATATTTACATCCCCGATAATATGCTCAGTGGAAAAAAAAAACATTCAATGTCATAAAAATTACCAAAGACCACTTGTTCTCCACTTTGAAACATTTCAAATAGAAAAATCTCTAGAGAAGGACTTAAGATTCTTGAGCTTCAATATTTAAAGACCGACCTCTTCTTAATATTTTTTAAATAGTCTATTGAAGAAATTTTTCAATTTGAAAGTATTTTATTTTGGCAACAATAAATGTAAGCCTAGCAAAAATTATATAAATAAATTGGGTGGCGCAACAGCTCGTGAAGAACCAGGGCCAAGTGACTAACAACTCGCAACCATTCATTTGTGCGCGTGTCGACAGGAATGGAAGGGACCTACAATTTTATGCTGAATCCGAACGGCTAGATAAGAAGCACTTTTTCATGACAAGTGATACTCTTCGAGGATTTGTCAATTCCTCACAAGGCGCAGTAGCCCTGAAAAAAACAGATTAACAGATTTTTAGTTTTTTTTTTTTTACATATTTCCTCTGTGCAAAAGTGGCCTATCTGACTTCAAAATCCGTTATAACGGTATTTTGACGGATGATGAATACAAAATCAAAACCCAGTTATATTTTGAGCATATTGCAAAAGGAAATCAAAGCTATGTTTATTTGTTTTAAAACTACAAGTGTCTGAAAATAATGAAAAATGCAGTTAGGCCACTATTGCTCTCACGGCCTCATTTATAATTTGGAAGGTTTTAAACGAAGGAGCAACACCCGATCCAATCGTGCCCATTTTTTAAATAGTGGTTTCTAACTGGAGCTTAGGCCACTCTGCTTCTCATGGACTTATTTCGTCTTAAATCCTAGTACGCTGCTGAGGCGAAACGAAAAATCCAACACAAAAATTGATACAACGAAATCAGAGACGAAAATTTGTGTTCTCGTTTTGTTCAGCAGTACGCACTACGCAATTTGAATTGAAAATCGTAGTTGATTCCTAGATTCAAGTCTCCACTATTTTCCGCACACAATGGGGCATATTCATAGTCGCAGATAGACCCAGGTTTAACTAAACTACAGTTTAAGACAATTTTGGGCTCAATGAATACAGACCGATGTTAATCACAAATTGTTGGTTTTATATTTTTATAAGATAATTAACTTGGTATACTACACGAATACATTTACACAAATATTTTGAAATGATATACTTAAAAAATAGAATCAACATCCGAAAATTCAACTAAACCTATGTTAACCCTAGTTTACATCCTGGGATGTGATACACCCCAGACGACTTTTAAATGCTTGTCACTTTTTTGAAAATCAGTTTTTCGGCTTGGGATAAAAAATCAGTGACAAAATTCTTTTTTCTGAATATTTATCTTCTTTATTTTATCAAAGAGCTTCAACTTGATTTTTTGGAAATTTCGTGTGAAAAAAGGTCGTCCACACTTGCCTGGGGTGTGTTACACCCCAATGATCAAAATGTGAAATAAATCAATTTTTTTAGTGTTTATTTTATTTTTCATGAATTATAAGTAAATTATAATTAACATTTCGATGCATAACATTATTCTGGTATAAATGGAAGTTCTGCAAGACATTTAGTACAAACTGTATTGATGTGGCGATGACAAATGTGTTTTTCACAAACATCGCAAGTTGATCTCGATTTCCTGTCGTCTGCGCTCGGACAAAGGTGGCATCTGGCCTGAAAATAAAAAGCTTTTTAGAAATGTTTTGTTTTTTACAATAAACAATACCTGTTTTCGTGGAAGCTTCTCGTCAACTGAACGAAAAACCTGCGATTGTCTTCCCATAGTGCGGAGAGCATCAAGACTAACTTTGGAAAACCTTTGCAGGATAGTTCTTCTGAAAGTTGGATAAGCTTTCTAAATAACTTTATATTTCCTGAAGGAGGGTTAAAATGGCGAAAAATAATAACTGTGGCTAAAGCTGAAACATCCAACAAATTGTAAAATACAACCATGGGCCACCGATTGGTTTGACGAGAATATTGACGAAACTTACTTCGACCAGGAAATGCTTTCAATTGCTCGTCAATGGTCAGATTTTCGGATGGAATGTTATTTGAAGTCAAGGTGTGATTCAATTCTTTCAAACGGAATTCAACGGGCTGGAGAATGTTTTTTTTTGCGGCTGACGGTCCTCGACGGCCAATTGAATCATCGAATCGCAAAAATAAATTCAATTCCTCAAACGTGTAAATGACATCACAGCGCGAAGAATTGTATGGCTATGTATTGTATCGGCGGTGACCACCTTTCATTGCTCCAATGTAAAGCAAAACCCCAAAGTATGCCGGCAGTTCATTCATATTTAAAGGCTTCCAAAAACTTTGCTTTGTTCGCTTCGCATTTAATTTTTCGTAGACATCATTCGCCTTTTCGTTTGTCCGTTTGATGATTTCGATTCTCATATCCAGGTTCAAAATTCAATTAAAGATTTGGATAAGAGATTTGGATAAGTTTCAAATTAATCCTAGGTCCAACAGTTCCGCCAGGCTTGAAAACATTGCTTCCTTGAACACGAGACAGAGCTGCTGTCTCCGGGTATTTAATCCATTTTCGACCATTATGAGCAAGATAAAATACGTCATTTGAAACTGGCGTCGTTGATTCTTTATCAATATCACTTCCAACTTCATCAGGTTCAGGCAAACTTTCAATTGGTCCCGACATCTCTGCGGCAGTTTCATCGATGTCCTCATAATCCGCTAAGGAATAAATTTATTCAAAGAATGATTTATACAGAATATCAAAACAAAATATTTACAATCGAATTCATCATTTGGCAACAAATCTGGATCATTTTGCTCGTCATCTCCGCCAGCATAAAATGGATCAGTCTCGCCTTCTTCATCTGATTCCAAGTCTAGCATTGCTCTCAACGCTATTGCCCTTTCTCCTTCATCACCTATATTATATTTTTTCAATAATTTATCTAAATAAGACACTTAAACAAACTATACATTTACAAAGTTCTTTAACTTTTAACATTTATGTTAGAAAACAATATTTTCACACTTACTTTTTGCACTTCTCTACAAAATCGCTTTAAATTTTGCCGAACAAAACACGTGTTCATAAACAGTAACAATTCCAATGTCAACTCGATTGGAAAAAGAACGTAAACAATGCACCAGAACATTAATTTAAACAATAAGATGCCCTTAAAATTGTTGGGGTGTAACACACCCCAGGCAAGAAAAGTAGTAAGTTTTTTGGGGCTGTAAACTAGGGTTAAACTTAGACGCAGCTCTAAAGTGACTATGAATACGTCCCAATTAGTTGTCCGTATCATTATTGCTAGTGAAAATTTGACGTTTAAACGTTTTTTTGTTGCCGTCGAAGAAAAAAAAAATGGACACGACTGGATCGCACGAACTTGCTCTCGTAGCTAACAACTTGAATGTAGCTTAAAATTATGATATCATTAAAAAAAGTTTTAGGAATAATTTAAAATATAAATTATTACTATAATTTACTAAAAATTTCTTTTTTTTGATAGCTTAAGCAGATAGAGCTAAAAAAAAAGTATGCCATCTGATTTGTTTGATAAATATGAATTTACGAAAAAAAAAAATTCAAAAATCGTTAGAGCGATTTTCTTTAAAATTATTTTTTTATATATAAAAATTCTTGAACATTTTTAAAAACAAAATTTGGTATGCCAGCTTTTAGAATTAAATAATTTACAATTTAACACAAAATTTAAAAAAATATTCATTCACCCGTTTTCAAGATATTGAATTTTCCAAAAAAAATTTCAATATTTTTTTTAAAAATCCAAAAATTTTTTTTTCAAAAAAATTTATATGCAAAATTGTTAAAATTGTAAGGGACCACTTTTATACAAAATTTGGCTGCAATCGGTATAGCTGTTAACGCGAAATTTGAAAACAAAAAAATCGGTTCTATGACAGGTACCGTTAATAACCGTTACAAAATTTTTTTATTCTACCAAAATATTTATTTTAGTAATTATGGTAGCTCGTATTTTTTTTTTTTCAAAATAGTTAGAGTCGTTTTTAAAATAAATCAATTTTTGTATATTGATTGTATGACAGGTACCGTAAGAAGAACCTTAAGTCCAAAGTTTGAAGAAAATCGCTTCAGCCGTTTAGGCTGCAGGTCGAGGTACATACAGACAGACGGACAGATGGACAGACGGACAGACGCACAGAGAGACAGACAGAATTACGAGACCCACATTATGTAAAAAATGGGTAGGTTCAGAGAACTTAGGGGACTTGCAAGTAAGGCAAATTTCTAGACTGTGATTGGTCAGCTGTCGAAAAATCGTCGAAAAATGTCGAAACTTTCGACAGCTGGCCAATCACAGTCTATGATTTTGCCTTACTTGCAAGTCCCCTAAGTTCTCTGAAACTACCCATTTTTTACATAATGTGATAGAGCTCTCCATAAATATTTTTCCATAGCCTTTTCGTGTACGTTTTCTTTGTCATTTTGGAGACCATAGAATTTTTTGTTTTACTTTAGCTCCGGACTTGGCTTTAATAAAACAATTTTATTGTACACTGAACAAACTTTCATACTTTAATTATTATTTCCTTCGGCGAATTTTTGTTATAGCCGTCGGAAATGGGGTTTCTTTTCAGTTTGTTTATAGGTACGTTTCGCAGGATATTGTTTATTTTAATTTATGGTTTTATTTGTTTAATTTAGCCAACCGTATACGTAATATAACAATTGTATTGTATTTTAAATAAAACTACAAACTACCTTTATCACCACAAAAAAAATGATAAACTACAATTCAAATGACAACCCCCAACCCTCAACTATACTCGTAGTACCTACTTATTTTCAGTAGCACCATTGGGTCTGGGTATCTGTTCTATTCAATGTTCAAGCTTAAGTATTCCATTATCGCGTTTCCATTTGATTTCGGCACTTTGCATGTCCAACAAACGTGCATACATATGTTTTGTTCGTCATATGCTCATAGGAAGCCTCGAACCGAAATCAGTCCTACACAAACAACATATGCTTGCTAAAAAAAATAAAATCAAATTAAAAACGTTTTTGAAGATAACCACAAAACTATTGTAGAACAGAACATGTAATTACAGTTTAGTATTTGAATTGGAGCGATTCTCATCGGATGAGGACGGAACCGCGGTTGGCCAGTCGTTTGAGTGTGTTTTTTTTTAATGTATACCTATACAAACATATTGTAGATATTTTTTTTTTAGTAAAAATCCGTTTAATCGTTTCATCCCTGATGTCGAGCCACCCTCTTCTAATCTAAAACTTTTTCCATTATATTTGAACTTTTTTTGTTTGGTTTTGTTGTTGTTTTTTGCTTTTATTTCAATCTAAATTGACTATGGCCAATTATCACATTCCCGAGATGCAAAATCAACAACAACCACAGCAGCACCAACATGCCCCTAGCAAGAGTGCACTCGAATAATGCATATATATAATCCCCCCTCCACCCCCATCATGACCTACTCAACGAACAATCACTTAGTCACAAACACCCAGTCACCGTTGTTTTATAATGGTGAATTCGGAATCGAATCTAGGTCTTGGATGTACCATGTACCTAACCTCTAGCATCGCATGCATGCGATGATGCGTTGTTTAGTTCTAGATAGAGAATAATTTTCACTGCAGAACTTTTGACACATTCCAGCATGCGTTTGCGCGTAACTATAAACGGATGCATCGATTTTTACCAGCACACAGGCAAAACCGGGTTTGAGCTGTCACTTTAACAGCCACAACTGTATACCACCCGACCATACCACCCCCAACTCTCAGTGTCAGTGTAGAAATGTCAGTTATTTAGTGTTAAGGTGTGGAAGTTTCTTTTTCGGGAATAATTTATATCATTTCTTCTTCTTCGTGCCAAACAAATATCAAGTGGAATTATTTGAAGAATGAAAACCAAACAAATAATGGTCGCTGCCAATGTCAACATTTGTTGCCGGTAAATGTGTCAAAAAAGTGTTCAAATGAATTTATTATTATCAGCAGCACTACATTCTACATCATGTCAAAAAAGTGGTGACTGAAGCAAAACAAAAAAGAAAAGAAAATAATAATGATTATCGTCGTCGTCACTGCTCGTCAATTCGTTAGCGTTAGCAGGGGGATGTGAGTCATAAAGGGTGGGGGCATTAAAGTGTGATAATAATTTCTTCTATACAGAAGCCGATGAATTTCTTTTCATTTGGAAAATATTCATTATGTATAAATATGTATATAGAATCCCAGTCCCCCGAAAGACTGATGGGAATTATAATAAATTTCTGACAATTGACACTTGAAGAAGAAAAAATAAAAAAAAAAAACTTCTCCCGAGGGCGTGCGCTCATCATGCTGTCGCGTATTATTTTTTTGTGTGTTCACTTTGTGTACGCGATTGTTTGTCAAATATAGGGTGTGAGAAAAATTATTTTCTTCTTTGTTTTGTTTATTCTATTTCGGAGAAATTAATAATCAAAAACAATTTTTTCTTATCGAAGAAAAATAAAACTGAAATTGTCAAATTAAAATTCTATTCAAGATAACCATCATCATCATGGGTACGTCTCAAAGTTATCATCATAACACCTCAAATGCCAGCGATGGAACAGCAGATGAATCATATCTGTCAAGTTCAAGCGGTGCTGGTCATAAACAACGGAAGAATAGTCGGACGAAAATATTTGCACGTTTTGGACATAGAAAATCAAAGGACCAACTATTGTCACCATCGTCTGCTGAGGGCGGTGGGGGTAATCTGGCAGATGTCGATGAAGATGGTCATGAAGTTGTAGAAAATGGTAAGTTTTGAAAATATATGAAGATTACTAGTTATTGTTTTTAAGCCCACTTGCACGAAAGTTTTTTACAGCAGTTGGTACATTATGTTGTGGCTTAAAAATGTATGAGTTAGTTATTTCTAGCAAGAGGAATAGGAGAAACCTGGGGCCTTACTCCTACTTCAGTTGCATCCGCTTAACTGCAACACTTAAACTGCAGAGAATTTGTTCCAGTTATAAACGTTGTTTTCAGTTATCTTGGGATAACAAACACTGACTTGAACGTTATAAATTTCTTGTTTCAGATAACCGTTTTTTTTTTAGTTAAGCGGCGTGCAGTTAAGTGGAGTCGACTGTATTCGAAGATGTTTTTTGTTGCGTTTCTAACACAAAAAAAAAAACAAATTTGAATAGGATTGACTTTCGGAACAATATACGGAGGTGGGCCCTCCCCGGCAGATGACGGAATTTCGCCAGAGAAAGATTTCTTAAGCTGGCCTTAGACTTTCGTTCTTCTTCGGTGTACACGTTGTTCGGTGTTCGTTCCTCTCTCAACAACTAATAACGAAGAAAGCTTTTACATTAATTCGGTTTTTTATTCAGCTCATTCTTAACAAAAAAAATTTATAAAACACATTGTTGGCAGTGGCGGCACTTTTAATAGTGGGAAAAAAAGAAAAGAAAATGAGATCCTGTTGGACGAAGGGTTGGTTGCTGAAGAGAGAACGGTATTCAGTTTATTATTCTTATTAGAAGATAACACCTATTTACAAAATTGTTTATTTATATTACCTAGGCTTCCAGTGCCATTCAGTGATTAAAAACACTTCGAAAATGTCCCTACAAGTTGCATGACACTGCAAAACAATGTTCATTTAACCAGTTTTCGCATTTAAACACATGGGGGCGTATTCATTGTCGCAGATAGTCCAAGGTTTAACTAAACTACAGTTAAAGAACATTTTGGATCAATGAATATACACCGATTTTAATTACAAATTGTTGGTTTTATATTGTTATAAGATAATTAACTTGGTGTACTACACAAATAGCTTCAAATATTTTGAAATGATAAACTTAAAAAAATAGAATCAACTTCCGAAAATTCAACTAAACCTATGTTTAACTTAGACCCAGGTCTAAAATGACAATGAATACGCCCCATGAATGAATGAATAAGGGTATGGGGTTTTGCACTGCGACCTAAGGATCTATTGTGCCCCCTACTGGAGATGGATGAAGGTAGACATCTTACAACTCTTCCTCCCAATTTATTTCTCTAGGAAATTTAAGTATTTGGAGTACATTCAGAGATGGTAAATCACTCTCTTCCACCTGGTAACGTCCTAGGTGTTTGTGTTTTTGGCGCCCAAGTGCATCACATTTGCCTAGAATGTGGTCCGGTGTTTCCTCATCGATATCGCAGAATCTGCATGTGGCACTGCATTCTAAGCCGAGAATGCTAAGATGTCGTTTTAAAAAAAGCTAGAATGCTAGAAGACTGACCCATCGGTATAGAAATCTTGGTTCTAGGCCCAAAAATTCCTGCACCAGTCCCTTCGATTGTTCTCGATCCATCAGTGTACCTCTTGATGGCGTTCGCTTTGTAGTTACCGGTTTCCCCTACCCACTCTTTCTTGCTACTTAACTCTATTTAAAAAAATTTTCTGCAAGTTAAATTTTTTAATCATGCCATCTCTTGGAATGTCAATAAGGTTTGTTACTGAAGACTTCGGAATGCTAGCTCTCTCTCTCTCTGAGTCCTATACATTTACCTTCTTTGGCAAATCTCATAATGGCTCCCTTTGCATCACTTTCAATAACCTGGTGTAGAGGAGATAGATGGAGGATAACCTCCATCGCTGATGTAGCAAGTACTCATTGCTCCCGTTATACATAAACATGCGAGCCTTTGGACTTTTCCTAGGGCTTTCCTAGTTGTTAAGAGTTCGGTTCGTTTGTGCCATACAACCGCACCATAGGTAATGATGGGTCTTACCATCATGGTGCACATCCATCTAATGATGTGTGGTTTGCAACCCCAAGATTTCCCTGCAAGGCTCTTGCATATCATGAGGGCCTTTGTGGCTTTCCCGACAGTTTTTTCTAAATGTTTGTTTCAGAGGAGTTTGCCATCTAGTGTTATTCCTAGGTATTTTACCTCCCTCACCAGCTAACCGGATAGGTTTCATGCGTGGTAGAAGTCCTTTCTTGGTAAATGGTACAATCGTAGTTTTTGTAGGATTGATGTTTAGTCCTACTGATATACATCATTTCCTTGTGATTGCTAACCCTCTTTGGATTATATCGCATAGAGTTTCTTCAAACTTCCCTAGGGCTGTGATTACAATATAATCGGCAAATCCAATAACGCGTATGCCTTGGGCGGTGAGATTTGCTAACAGTTCATCCACTACAAGACTCCACAGCAAGGGTGATAGAACCCCTCCCTGAGGACAAACTGTTGTGGTAATTTTGCCCTCTGTATTCGTTCCTACTAGTGCCTCTGCTGTTCTGGTACCTAAAATTTCATTAATCCATCTGGTTATAGTTCCTTTCAAGAGCCTTGTTAACTGAGGCATAAGAGGTGTTGTCAAAAGCTCTTTATATATCTAGGAATGCGGACGCCCCATGTTGTTCGGGTAACAACGAACAACGAACACCAACATTTCTGATCTGAGTTGAACATACACATTCTTCATTCGTTCTTAGTTCGTTGTTCGGTTTAATCATTTACATTTTGGTTGTTCCGCGTACGAACAACAACGTACCACGTACACCGATGATAACACTGAAAGTCTAAGGCCAGCATAAGATTGATAAGACTTCAAAGATATGAATTGACTAGGTGGTTACTGCTGTCAAAAATCAACTTTCGTGCAATTGGCCTTAAGCATTGTATTAGTAGAAAATTTGACAGTTTTGTAGATTCTTTTGACAGCTGTCGTAGTTATTTTTCAAATCCTATTTCCTGTGTTTTTTTTTTTTTTTCTTTAAATTGTATTTACTGTATGTAGATTTCAAGATCTATAGAGTAGTTGTTTTGTAGAGTTTATATAGTACATAGATCGATAATTTTTTTAAAACTTACATATTATACTCGTAGATAAAACAAATTAAGTTGTGGTTCTTTTTGTGTCAGAGCCAGGTTTTCTTAACTTTGTGCTTTTTAGAAAAATAAATATTCAAAACTTCAAATATGGTATTGCTCTTGGCTGGAAACAATTAAAGACGTGTTTTTTGTTTGTTAATATGAATTCTGTTATCTAAAGTTTTTTTTTTCGATTTGATTTTGGGAGTGTTATATTACAATAGAAATCCAGATATTTGGAGTACAAAGATTGAAAATGGTTCCATATTTGACAGGATTGGAACACTCCAAAAATTCAACCGAAAACGACTCAAAGCAAAACCCAATAGGTATGTCAGTTTTAAGTATACCAACGGCTTTCCTAACTTTTAAAGTTAGAACGCACTCGACGGAAATACAATTCAGCGGAACTACACTACACAATTTTTGTATGAAATTGTATAAAGATCAGTTGCCGTTTAGTGCGATATTTTTTGTTTGTGCTACCATTAAGGCCTAGATTACATCGCACGTTTTTAAGATGTAAAAATACGAAATTTACAGGTTAACACGTTTTTTTGCAGAAAAATCACTGTGTCAACAGTTCTATGTAAATGTTTGCGCCAATGCTCATTTGTTCTGATGTTTACAGCTAAAAAAACGTGCGGTGTAATCTGTTGTGAACTAGACCTAATAATCATAGTGTGAGCAGTTATAGGAAAGTTATAAAGGATTAAGGAGGAAAAACCGATGAACATTGATCTTGAATGCTTTGAGGTTATAATGAATGCGAAATATCGAGTTTCCCTATATATAACCGTTCGCCCAAAGTTGGGCTCATGGTTAAACTAATGGGCATTCCTGTCTTGACGTAGAATGGGGAGTGGATTCTAGAAATGAGTATGAGGAACTTAGAGTGCTGTCATCAGCAAAACAATGAAGTGGATTAGAAGTTTAAGCTAAAAGATCATTTCGCCGGCTGAATACAAAAAAAAATATTCCTCAGAAAACGAATTTTAAGGTTTGAAAAATAATTCCGTTATTTTTTACTTGACAATTTCGACTTTTGAATTCTCATATAAATTAATTGAGAAATCCATTTTTTTATTTTAAAGTCCTGATGTTTAAAAACGTTACGGTTATTTAAAAAAAAAATATATACATATAAAAAATAATATTTAAAAAATAATATATGAAAAATACTGAAAATGAACTTTGGTCCATAAAATTTCCTAGAAAAATACATTATTAATTATTTTTATTATAATTATTTTTAAAATTACTTCAACGTTCGTAGGAGTAAGTTTTAGTATTTTTGTCACCCTCTTTTTTTAAATTAAATTTCTTTTTTACCTTTTCTGTTTTTATCCAAAAACTTTATTTAGAATACATTAAACGCAGTTATTAAGTTTGTGAACCTGAAGATATATAAATATTCTTATTTAAAATATTCTTTTTTTCTCATTTCTACCTCTTTTATAATTTTTTTTTTTAAATATTTAAAAAAAAAGTCGATTTTACTTATTCAGCCCTGAAAAAGATCCAAACCAGAATTGAAACGTTGGTAAATAATCAATAAATATTGAATTAAAACAAAGACAGTATTTTTGGGTTTAAATTAAGGATTTTACATTATTAATTTACTCGGCGAAAATGTTACCTCTTATTTATACTTTTCCAGCTGCCTTCATTTTTGTCCATGGATATAGAGCACATAAGCACCAAAAATAATATATTTTGAGTACTTAAATGCTCTATATCCCATCTCCCGCGGTTATGGGGCAATTAAGCATTTAGCATTTGTATTTCAAACCTTCCTACAAAAATTGTCCCACCTAGTACAAATTTTGGATATACGGCAAATAAGCATCCAAATAACCCAAAAATGTGTGGTTTATAGAGCAAATGTGCTTTCTGTAACTTTGTTAATAATTGAGATAGAGCAACGGGGGTAGCACCAAACGATAGAGAATATTCGAATTAGTATAACTGCATCTTTAACTCAGTTTCGCGAAAAAGTGGTCTATGAGGCACTTAAGTATTCGGCCGGCGATTTATAAAAAAAGGGAAGAGGGTCGGAGATAAAATGGAAACCTGTGCCATACCAGCATTTATTTTGTGAATGTCAGACTGGAACCCATCCAATACCACTTGCATCGAACGGTCAGAAAGATACTTTCTAATCCATTGAAGTTAAGGGTCTTCGAAACAAATTGTACTCATTTTTGATAAAAGAGCATGGTGACAAACTCTATCAAATGCTTTAGATAATGAGGGGCAATTATTTTGCTTTCACCAAAACAATGCAAGGATTCGTTCCACGTTCCACCTTTCGGTGAGATAAGCCATCAACAGATCACCAGAAGACCTTCTGCTACGAAAACCATATTGGTGGTCGTTAAGAAGATTTTGTTCTTCAAGGTATTTCATGATCTGGCGATTTACTGACGTTTCCATGACCTAAGAAAGCCAAGATGTTAGTGACATTGGTAGACAGTTCAATGGAGAAGATGATGCAGCTTTTTATGGGACAGGCTGAACAAATGAAGGTTTTCCATCAACTCGGAAGAGTTCCAGGAGAATAGGATACAAAGAAAAGTTTTTCTGAAATGCAAAAGAAAAACTTAGGAATTCCTAACTTGTATGTAGGGTTATTAGAAAAAATAGAGCATGAAATGCTGCCTTCACATATAGTAGGCGCACCAGTTTTTCAGCACACTGACAATTTATAAAATTATAGTATATTAGCCTTGGAAACTTCTGGAAGGAAAGTTAACTCGTTTTTGTGAACAAAAATAAGGTAGGTACTCCTATACATTTTAATATTTTTTTTTTTGAAAAGTAACGGCAGAGTGTCTACATTATTTGGGGTTCTATGTGACTTTCGATACAATTTATCATTTCAAGCGCTAAACTTGGAGTTCCTGAGAAGGGTTTTTAGGGTTCAACGACTTTCTTGAAGTAAAAACAATACAAAACCAAAAATAATTTTTATAAGCACTGTAAAACCGGGTGACTTTGGCCTATTTTCAAATTAAAATATGAACACATTTTTCATAGATTTTTTACAGAGTAAAGATTTTTTGCCTCTTTTCATTTACATACCTACTGGACTCAATCCTTTAATTATTAAAACTCAAAAATTTGATGGGCAAATTCACCCTTCCAGTTTTGGGTAGTTTTGGCCGGGTTAACGATTTCCTTATTTTCTCATTGACTATGTAGAAACAAGTTGTCAATGATATACCCCTTCCAATTTCTAACAGAGATATTTTCTTATACCGAGCAGGTATTATTAAATAGTTATATTTATATCACAGGATGAAACCCTTTCTCTGGTCACTAGGAGACTTGAATAGTATCCATAGCTGAAAACAAGAACATTCTATGAGGTATGGTTCCAAAGATATTTTTATTCAAAGTAAATCCAGTTAATCCATGTTTGGGGTTTGACCCAAAACTTAGTCTTTTTATGGCGATAACTTTACAAAAAAGCCTATTTTGGGAGTAGAGTGATAACCAAAATGTATATACATGTATGTGTAGATATACGCAGTATTATGCTAAATTCGACCGCCTGGCAAGTTTCTTTTTCAGCCGGGGGCGGGGGTGGGCGTTCGAAAACGGTTATTTTTCCGATTTTGGGGTCGAAGTGATAACCACTTAAATTAATATATATAAACCATAGAGAATGGTGTACTGATGTCAAAAAAGTCGGTCCAAGACGTTTTACTTCCAGCCTTCCCCTTGCCAGACGCCCACCAAAATGCGCGAAAATCAACTTTTGGGGTGGAGGTGATAACCACAAAAATGCTACACCAAAACAACAGAAATATCCCCCTGATTATAAAAAAGTGTGTCCAAGACGTTTTGGTTTTATCCTTGTGCTTGCCAGACGCCCACTAAAATGCGCGTTATACTTCATAAGAAAAAAGTTATTAAGGTTTTAAGTTCAAAAATGCATTTGAGAAAAGTTAACGAGCGTCTGGCAAGCACAAGGTTGAAACCAAAACGTCTTGGACACACATTTTTATAATCAGGAGAGTGTTTCTGATATTTTGGCGTACCATTCTTTTGGTTTTACCTCATAGGAAAAAAGTTATAAGGGTTTTAAGTTCAAAAATGCATTTGAGAAATGTTAAAGTGCGTCTGGCAAGCACAAGGCTGAAACCAAAACGTCTTGGACACACATTTTTATAATCAGGAGAGTGTTTTTGATTTTTTGGCGTACCATTCTTTTGGTTATACCTCATAGGAAAAAAGTTATTAAGGTTTTAAGTTCAAAAATGCATTTGAGAAAAGTTAGCGAGCGTCTGGCAAGCACAAGGCTGAAACCAAAACTTTTTGGACACACATCTTTATAATCAGGAGAGTGTTTCTGATTTGTTGGCGTACCATTCTTTTGGTTATACCTCATAGGAAAAAAGTTATTAAGTTCAAAAATGCATTTGAGAAAAGTTAACGAGCGTCTGACAAGCACAAGGCTGAAACCAAAACGTCTTGGACACACATTTTTATAATCAGGAGAATTTTTCTGATTTTTTGATATATCACTCTTGTGGTTATCACTTCGACCCCAAAAGTTGATTTTCGCGCATTTTGGTGGGCGTCTGGCAAGGGGAAGGCTGAAAGTAAAACGTCTTGGACCGACTTTTTTGACATCAGTACACCATCATATATGGTTTATATGTTAATTTAAGTGGTTATTACTTCGACCCCAAAATCGGAAAAATTACCGTTTTCGAACGCCCACCCCCGCCCCCGGCTGAAAAAGAAACTTGCCAGACGGTCGAATTTTACTGCGTATATCTATACACATACCTGTATATAAATTTTGGTTATCACTCCACTCCCAAAATTTGCTGCCGGCTCTTGGTCTATGAGAGGTCTTTGCATTTTTGTTCAAAATTTTACTGATTTTAGCAATTTTTTTTTAAATTGATTTTTTTGGAAAAAAGCATGGAAGACCCCCTTATCACAAAAAAAAATTTCACGAAAGTCTCTGGAACCCGTTGAAATTTACATAAATAGAAAGGTATTGTCAAATGCTATCAGCACATCCAAAGCAAACCCTTCTACAAGGTCTAGTTTTTGGTATATTTGCATGCAAAGTTATTTTGTTGAGTTTTGAAACCTTGGATATCTTTGGAAGCCTACAGTTCCGCAAACAAGTCTCGGAAGACATCGCGATTTTCAAAGGAATAAATACTATACCATAACATTTGTATGTAGTACCCCGTAGCGTAATGGTTAGTGCGTTCGACTGTCACGCTGGAGGTCTGGGTTCATTTCCCAGCCTCGTCCACCTAAAAACTAAAAAGTTTTTTTCAGGGCTACTGCCTCTTGCGAGGAATTGACAAATCCTCTAAGAGTATCACTTGTCACGAATAAGTGCTTCTCGTCTAGCCGTTCGGATTCGGCATAAAATTGTAGGTTCCATTCCTGTCGACAGGCGCACACAGGAATGGTTGCGAGTTGTAAGTCACTAGGCCCTGGTTCTTCATGAGCCGTTGTGCCACCCGATTTATTTATTTTTATAACATTTGTAGGTATGCATAATTAAGTCTTTAAATAACACTGAAATGTCTGTCACACCAGTCTGTCACTAATTGTCCGTCTAGTTTGACTATACTCTGATATTACAATACCAAAATTCAATTTTTCGATATTTAATAATGCGCTTTAATACAAGATCTATTTTAATACATGAGATAAATTTTCACATACAAACTTATAACAAATAAATGCATACAAATATGCATTTCTGTATACAAAGGTATATCCGCAGCTTTTAGACCCTATTCCGTATTTTGTAAGTCCAGTTTTAAGCTCGTATAATCAGTTTAGTTTGGTCATATAAAATCATTTCGTCAACAAATTATTTTAACTCATAATCTTCTGTGCAACAAAACTAACCAGCGTACTCGAAAGGAAACACATAAATTTCATTTCGAAATGACATATTATACAACTTAAGTTCCTTTTAATGAGGAAGCACATTCAAAAAGTTTTACTTTTAAATGTGAAAATAATTGGATTAACTGCTACTTTATATAAATGGCTCCTCTATCATAGCTCTTCTTAATCCGCTTATCATCGTCTGCAAGGTTACTGAAAATTTGTTAAGCTAAAGTTAACTTAGTTCTATCAAACCGTACTAATTCTAGTTAAAATTTTGCTATGGCAACACGTACCTTTACCGATTAGTTCGATTCATTGATTTCTCCTTATGAGCTAAGTGATATGCTTTAAAATTTGTTTTCACAATTTTAATTGTGAACAAAAGCCTTGTGTTCTTGCGGTTTATATAATTAACTCATATAGCTATTTGAAGGTTCTACTGATAGTGTGAAAAGCTTTGCAACTTTGTCTGCACTTTCAACTATGAATGTCATTTGATTGACAAATTTTAAGAAAAGACATACACCTCTTTGTCATTATTCCTACGAAAGTATTTTTTATTTAATCTCGTTTTTATTAATTTTTATCCGTATTTTGCATTTTCATAACGAATTTATAAGTGCACGTGAATATAGTGAGAAAATGAAGTTAAATAATTTATTGCTTCCTCGATTTAAGTAGTTTTTTTTTTCATTTTGCTATAACAGTTCTTCAAGCGTGAGTTTGTGGCGGGAATAACTACTACCGTTGAATTCTGGTGTTGCTGAGTTACATTCCGCAAGATACTTAAAAGTGTAGTTACACAGAGATACCAACATAGAGTAAGGAAGAACGATGAGATACATAACAAAGTTATCTGTCATAAATTTAACATATATTATTATTTTTTCCTTTGCCAAGTCATGGCGAAAAATCTGAAGTGATACATTCTTATATTCCTTGCTGGCTGCGTTGTTGTGTTATGAAAGTCGAATATCGCGGCAAAGCATACTTTTATGCGATAGTTGGCATGCATCCTAACAGTTTTTTGGTTTCTTACTTGAAAAGATCTGCATACATTTAAGGGATTGAATCTACAATATTTTGAGAAAGTAGATGAAAAACAAAAAGAGTTCTCTTCAAAATGGAGTTTGTGATAGAAAAATAGAGATGGTGAATTTTGTTTTAATGTGTAGTCCCATGTGATTGATTTTACTGAACAAATTTAATCGGATGACAAAAATAATTCAAGGCTAAAAAAAGATTTTACAATTCCATTCCCAACGAAAAAAGAAAAAAACATCTAGTTCTCGACAAGGTACTAGATAGTCTTACATAGATTATGGCAAGGGGCTAGCAAGGGTTAGCAAAGGCAAGAAAAAGGGCCTTGTCGATTATGAACCCTTTGGCGTATGTGGCGGACATGAACACGCAATCTTCTGCTTGTCAGTCCACTAGACTAACGCTATACAAAAATTCAATGTAGAAATTTAACAAGTTTCATAATGTAATGTTTCATTCCATATTGCATAACAAATACATACAGAATAGAACAGCATTTTATGAACTTGCTTCTTAGGTAGAAGAATTTAGGACAGGTTTTCTGTATTAACTTGTCTGACGTTTCACACAAATTGTGCTGTTCTGTTCTGATCTGACATTTTACTCACTGAACAATCGTTTAATATGCAGATGTCTCACATCCGTAGTAAAAAGTGTGATATGAAGAGAAGACAAAGATAAGGGAGACAAAAGTGTCGTCTGATACCGAAGTGCATGGTGCTTATAAAATGTTTGATTTTGGTGCACAAAAGACATTGCTTTTGGATTACCGAAACATATCCAACAAGAAACATATTCTTCCCCAAACTAGACAGAAAATTGGAATTTTTCAAGCCGGTAACTTTATGAGAAAATTTATGAGAAATAAGTAAGACACAATTTATGAAATTTGCACTTTTAGAAAGCTTAAGTTTAAAGTTTGATGACAGCAACTTGTTTATTGTTCCTTTTGGTAGCTAGTTTAAGTGAAAGCCCTCAGTAGATTTGTAAACATAGACAAAATTTTGAATCCTCACGTGCATTTGCATTTAAAAGGGCTAAGTCCAACCAATAACAAAACGGAGCTGGATTGTCCACAGAAGAGGCTGACCCAACGTACACAACATTAAAAAGCAAAAGTTAAACGAGGCCATAAAAGCTGCAAAGATGAATATCACAGCAGTTGAGTGCATGTTAAGGTACTCATCAGAAAATTATTACAAAATACCAAACTAAAACGTATTGGAGAGTCTTAAACCAATTTTTGAAAAATAAGATTAGAAATTAAGCAATCGTTGAATATTTAACCCCAGTTTCACAGTGGAAGTTTAAACTACACTTTTGGTTTTAACTTCAGTTCAAAAATGTATCCAGTTTCGTTAAGACCTTGAACTGAGTTCAGTTTGTAGCTTAAGTCAAACGACAGCATTGTACAGTTTAAACCTAAGTTCAACGTTTGGAAACACTAAACATAATACAATATGGAATTTTACAATTACTTATTTTTCATAAACCAGTTCCATTAGCAAATCTATGTCTGTTGTTGGAAAGTTTTTATTTTTCTTTTTTTGCGCAATTATTGGTTTGTATTCAATTTTTACTTGTGATATACAGATAAAATCGAACTCGAGTTAATAATTCCCCCTTACATTTCGATGATAGAGAGCGCGAAAAACGTGGGACCCGCAGTTATGTCTGTCTGTGCTCTCCCCTACAGCCTGTTTCATTCCATATTGCATAACAAATACATACAGAATAGAACAGCATTTTATGAACTTGCTTCTTAGGTAGAAGAATTTAGGACAGGTTTTCTGTATTAACTTGTCTGACGTTTCACACAAATTGTGCTGTTCTGTTCTGATCTGACATTTTACTCACTGAACAATCGTTTAATATGCAGATGTCTCACATCCGTAGTAAAAAGTGTGATATGAAGAGAAGACAAAGATAAGGGAGACAAAAGTGTCGTCTGATACCGAAGTGCATGGTGCTTATAAAATGTTTGATTTTGGTGCACAAAAGACATTGCTTTTGGATTACCGAAACATATCCAACAAGAAACATATTCTTCCCCAAACTAGACAGAAAATTGGAATTTTTCAAGCCGGTAACTTTATGAGAAAATTTATGAGAAATAAGTAAGACACAATTTATGAAATTTGCACTTTTAGAAAGCTTAAGTTTAAAGTTTGATGACAGCAACTTGTTTATTGTTCCTTTTGGTAGCTAGTTTAAGTGAAAGCCCTCAGTAGATTTGTAAACATAGACAAAATTTTGAATCCTCACGTGCATTTGCATTTAAAAGGGCTAAGTCCAACCAATAACAAAACGGAGCTGGATTGTCCACAGAAGAGGCTGACCCAACGTACACAACATTAAAAAGCAAAAGTTAAACGAGGCCATAAAAGCTGCAAAGATGAATATCACAGCAGTTGAGTGCATGTTAAGGTACTCATCAGAAAATTATTACAAAATACCAAACTAAAACGTATTGGAGAGTCTTAAACCAATTTTTGAAAAATAAGATTAGAAATTAAGCAATCGTTGAATATTTAACCCCAGTTTCACAGTGGAAGTTTAAACTACACTTTTGGTTTTAACTTCAGTTCAAAAATGTATCCAGTTTCGTTAAGACCTTGAACTGAGTTCAGTTTGTAGCTTAAGTCAAACGACAGCATTGTACAGTTTAAACCTAAGTTCAACGTTTGGAAACACTAAACATAATACAATATGGAATTTTACAATTACTTATTTTTCATAAACCAGTTCCATTAGCAAATCTATGTCTGTTGTTGGAAAGTTTTTATTTTTCTTTTTTTGCGCAATTATTGGTTTGTATTCAATTTTTACTTGTGATATACAGATAAAATCGAACTCGAGTTAATAATTCCCCCTTACATTTCGATGATAGAGAGCGCGAAAAACGTGGGACCCGCAGTTATGTCTGTCTGTGCTCTCCCCTACAGCCTACACGGGTGGAGGTATTTTCTCAAATTTGGTACATAGTGTTTTTCGACTAATATGTATACACATTTTTTTTTTTATTATTTTTTAGGACCAAAAGTAACGGTATCTGCCATACAATTTGTTTTCGCCAAAAAGGAAAATAATATTTTTCTCAAAAACGGCTACGAGGATTTTGTTAAAAAAATTCAAATAATTAAAATAAGGAAATACTACTTTTTAATATTTTTTATTTTCAAAATGTGGTTATGTTTGGTACCAAGCAGGTACAACCATTTTTTTTCTCGAAAACACCCCTCACTCCTAAACGGATGGAAATAGACCCCTTTTCCATACGGTTGTTTTCTTATCTTAACCCAACCTGCTCGTTACAGCTTTTTGGTGCACCTTATACCAATCACCCTGTATACAAAATTCTTTCTTAAAATAACCGCTCAAACGATTTTTGAATTTTCACTTGCGATATACATACATGTAGGTACTATATGAAAAGTTATGGATTCATACAAAAAATCGAACTCCAGATAATAATTTTCCCTAACATTACGATGATAGAGAACGCAAAAAAAGTTGGTCCCGCAATTCTGTCTGTCTGTCTATCCTCGCCTGTACAGCCTAAACGGCTGGAAGGATTTTCTTCAAACTTGGTACATACTTACTTACTTTACTTAGATCCTTGACCCCTCTAAGGGGCACAGGGCGTCAACTACCGCTACACGCCATCTCGTTCGGTTTCTGGAAATGTATTTTAGCTCTCCCCAACTTTTACCGAGCTTTTGTGATTCCTTGTCGACTGTTCTGCGCCAAGATTTTCTCTGGCCTCCAGGTCTTCTGCCATCTTGGATGAGTGGATCCCACTCCATTGCATGTCTTGCAATAGAGTCTGCACCACGACGTAGGGTGTGACCAATCCACTGCCACTTTCTTTTCCTAATAACGATGTCAATAGGACTTTGGCCCGTTCTCCGAAGGAGTTCTTGGTTGGAGATGGTGTTCGGCCAAAAAATCCTTAGGATGTTTCGGAGACATCTATTTTCGAAAGTTTGTAGCTTCCTTGTGACAGAGGCGGTCACTTTCCATGTACTACACCCATATAGTAGTACTGACTCTACGTTCGACCGGAACAGTCGCAGCTTGGTCTTCGTACTGTAGATGTTGCTCCTCCAAACTTTAGACAGCATGCCGAAAGCAGCCTTAGCTTTGCCGATTCGGCAGTTAACATCTTCATCCGTACCACCGCCGTCTTTTGAGACAACACTACCGAGGTACAGGAAGTTGTCCACCGCTTCAACCTGCTGTCCCGCAACGACAACTTGAGAAGAAGATTCAGAAATGTTGAGGATTTTTGTTTTCCCGGTGTTGATCCTCAAACCGACTTTGTTTGCCTCGCATTCCAGATTAGTCACCATATGGTGAAGATCCATAATGTTGTGCGAGAGCAAACAAATATCGTCAGCGTAATCAAGATGTTGCAGGAACGAAAACATCGTCCATCGAATTCCACGCGCTTGCTCGGCTAGAGCTGCATGAAGGACATTCCCTATAACCACCAGGAAAAGTAGTGGAGATAGCAAACATCCTTGACGAACTCCGCTATGGATATCGAAGTCCTCTGATACCTTTCCGTTGTGTAAGACTTGACACGATGCACCCTCGTAGGTAGCCTTTATAACGGCGATAATCTTCTCGGGTACTCCTCTCCTACGTAAAGCTGACCAAATGAAATCTCGATTCAAACTATCGAAAGCCTTTTCGAAGTCGATGAAGACCAAATGAAGAGGGGAGCGGAACTCCACGCATTGTTCTATTATGATCCCCAAGGTGTTGATGTGATCAATGCAGGATGAGCCTGCACGAAATCCCATTTGCTCTTTGTCGAGAGTAGAATCGAGATGTTCTTTGATTCGTTCCAAGATTATTTTCGCCATTATCTTTGCCACCGCGGGGAGGACACAGATCCCTCTCCAGTTTCCGCAATCCGTAAGATTTCCCTTTTTTGGCAGTTTGACGATCATCCCTTTTTTCCATTCAATGGGGAAACTTTCGTTCTCCCATGCCTGTGCTATTAAGGGGTGTAGCAACTTCGCTGATGTTTGTGGATCTGCTTGGTAGAGCTCAGCGGGAATTCCGTCCAAACCTACCGCTTTGTTGTTCTTGATGGATTTGATTGCTGATGTTATCTCGGCTAAACTGGGAGGGCAGGTGCGAATACGGGAACTAGTTTCTACGAATAGCTCATTTGGGTTAGGGGCTGGAACACCTCCGCTATCGCCTATGTGGTTGAGCACGCTAGCAAAATGTTCCTTCCATCTCCTGAGCTGATCCTCATCCGTAACTAGCAGGGTGCCGTCTACATCCTTGACGAGGTGTTGTTTCCGGGAGTTGTTGTTTCCAACCAATTCCTTGGTTATCTTGTAGACGGTACCACTGTCGCACCTTGATGCTGCTTCCTCTGCCTGTTCTGCGAGAACATTTACGCGCCTCCTTTTGTCACGTCTGACACTACGCTGCACTTCTTTCCTTTTCCTACGGTACTGAGACTCGATGTTAAATCTCTCACCTACTGGGGCAGCCGCAAGTTGGGATCTAATCGCGTTCCTTTCTTCAATCTTGCTCCATGTATCTGCAGAAAGCCATGTGCTTTGGCTTCTCTGCCTTATACCCACAGACTCAGTTGCGGCAGTTGCAAAGGCCTTTTTCACATTGCTCCAGTGTTGGTCTGCATTTTCTGGCGTGGCAATGCTGATGACTTCTGCTTCTGCGGCGAGGCGGTCCTTATATCTTTGGCGCACTGTAGGATCCCGTAATCTGTCGGTATTGTACCTGGGTGTACGCAGGAAGTTTTGCCGATTTCCATGTACTGAAGCAATTCGAAGACGAACGTAGGCAAGCATAAGATGGTGATCGCGAGCTAACCCTACATCAGCACCGCGTCTGTTTCGGACGTCGAGAAGACAATTTTTAAAGCGCTTGCTAATAGCAAAGTGATCGATTAAGTTCGCTGTACATTGACGATCTGTGGATAACCAACTTATCTTGTGCGAGATCCTATGCTCGAACAGAGTACCTCCAATGACTAGCTGATTTGCGTTACAGAAGTCAACAAACCGCTCTCCATTGTCGTTCCGTTCCCCGATACCGTGGTTACCCAGAACGTGCTTCAACGCTGTGTTGTCCTGGCCAACCTTAGCATTAAGATCTCCCATTACGATAGTGATGTCTCCATTCGGCGAGCTTCTGAAAACCGCGCTAAGTTGGCTGTAAAATTCGTCCTTCTCGGCGTCCGACGCTTCCTCAGTTGGGGCATAGCACTGGATGATGGTGATTTTTCTTAATTTACTCTGGAACCTGGCTGTCAATATCCTGTCGTTGATGGGTTTCCAGGTTATAAGACTTTGCCGCGCCTTTGGAGTCAACATTAAACCTACGCCGGAACATCGGGAGCTTCCAACTGGTTTTCCGGAGTAAATAAAGAAAGTGCTTTTCGAAGGTGAATCCACCTGCCCTGCGCTCAACCATCTCACTTCACTCAGACCCAAGATGTCTAGGTTGTACCGTAGGAATTCTTTCTCAAGTTGGAGGAATCTGGCGTTGTTAGGGCCTTCTTCGCGGTTATTGAGGAGAGTTTTAACATTCCAGAATCCAATCTTTGTCCTTGTTCGATAGCCAAAAGTCGTCATCGTTTGATCATTCCTTATCCGAGGCTGTAGTTGCCGATTCGAAGCGGTTGATTTCTTTACATGTGGTAGGTTGCCAACCCGTCACACGACCCCCAGACCCGGAGGGCCGGATCCTTGTGTAGCCTTAGGACAGCAGGCCGGATAATCCGATACCAGTAGCCCACTACGGGGATATGAGTGCTGCCGTTGACCCTTGAAGGGTTCATCCGCCACCATCTCTTTTTCAGCACCCTGGCTAGTACTGAAATTCCTTACCGACCTCAGCTCTAAATATTTCAGAGTAGCTCACGTAAGGTCTCTGTCGTCCATACTGTTGGTGACACCGTTGATTCTGATGAATTCATCCGCCGCACACCTTCCTTCTGATGGGCTCGTCTAAGACTTCAGCCGACTTATACAGCCAGTCATTTCCGACAGAGTATTTATAGTGTTGCTATTTTTGTCTCTTGTTCAACACTCGCGCTTATTTGTTTGGCAAGTCAAGTCCGGATGGACGAGACCAGTACCCGATGGTTACCACTTGGAGGTAAAATAAGCACAATTGATGTGTAGTATTCGTTACATCACTGGACATCGCCGTGTTGACGCCACTCAGTGACTACCCGCGTCCTACAACATCCAACCATCATAGTGTTACATAGTGTTTTTTGAATAATAGTGTTAGTGTTTTTTGAATAATATACCTAGACGATTTTTTTAATTTTTTTTTAGGACCAAAAAAAGCGGTACCTGCCATACAATATTTTTCGCCAACAAGGAAAATAATATTTTTCTCAAAAACGGGACCGAGGATTTTGTTAAAAAAAAATCAAATAAATTATGTAAGGAAATGCTACTTTTTAATAATTTTTGTATTTTCATAAATTGAATATTTTGAGTACCTCCAGTACAACCATTTTTTTGGTTTTTGATTTTCTCGAAAACAGTTCATTTGAATTTTTTGTTGGAAAACTAAATATTTTTAAAACGACTTGGCAATATTTTCAAAACGACGACAACATTTTCAAAACTAAGTGTAAGATAGTTTTTTATTATTTTGTAGAATACTTAAAAAAAAAATTATCTTTCTAAATTAAAAAATAACGGTACGTTCCATACAAATGTTGAAAACCCGTTAATAAAAAAATTCTTTTTCTCGAAAATGACTCCGAAAATTTTGATAAAAAGATGTGCATTTACTATTTAAGGTACGGCCAATATTTTGATGAAAACAAATTTTACCAATAACGGTTAGTAACAGTACCTGTCATACAACCGATTTTTTTATTTTCAAAGGAAAATGGGCAAAAATGTATGGAGTGTGGGCCCAGCACCAATAAGAACGGCCTTCATATCGTATATATAGGCACATGTTTATGCATTCATTGTCCGTTGACAGTTTGTCCAAATTCGCTGTGTGAAAAAAGTTATTAAGTTTTGAATAAAATGAGTTTTAGGGTCATAATTCCTTTTTTCCATAGTTTTTCTTTAATATTTTGTGTATTTTTCGTTCCATTTAAGCCATTTTTGGAATTAATTTCTTTGAACCCATGACACACTTCCTGAATTTTTTCAGATTTTTAAAACTATGTTAAGGGGTCGCAAGCATCAACTTTATGCAAAAAGCAGTTTTTTGAGTATTTAATTGGTAAAAAATACAAATATTGGTTTTTAAATAATATTTTTGATATCAAAATCATCTCTGGAAATCAAAAAAACAAACACCAATTTTGATCTTATTTATCGTAATAAAAATGGGTATTATTTTCAAGGTTTTAAATTGCAATTCGTAAAAATTGGCAAAACAACGCACAAACCACCCTTATTTATACTATTAGGGGTTGATTTTTTTTTTGTAACTTAGTCTTTATTTAGTAACGAAGAAAATGGTTGTACAGTTTATACGAAATGATCCCTAAATAGATCAAAAAAAGAATATTAGATAAAAATAGAATATTTGTTTTCCTTTTTATGCTACTAAAAGATTTTTAACTCAGTCATTTTTTTTACCGATTTTAAGTGTCTTTGTGTTTTTTCAAAGAGGAATATTAGACCTTTTTTTAATATATACATATTTTGCTCAAGCTAAAAAATCAAGTACAAGTTTATCTAAAATAACGATAATGAAAACGAAGATTTGGTGTAAATATGTTTTTTTTGTCTACGTGTTCAAAACCGACAACCTCTCTTTGGTTCTGGACTATTTGAGATTTTTGTGTAAGACAAGGACCTGGATTAGTGATTTTTGTATATGATAAATAAGAGACTAACATTCTTCTTTGAAAAACCGCAAAGAAACTTAAAATCGGTAAGAAACTGACTGAGTTGAAATCTTTTAGTACCATAAAAAGCAAACAAAATATTATATTTTGTGTTTATACTTTTTTTTTTAATCTATTTTGTAGTGAGCCCATAATAAATGTAATACCAATTTTTTCGTTACTCAATAAGGAATAAGCTTAAATCAACCCCTTATAATAATATATAAGGGTGATTTTGAGGGTCGTTTTGTGAGTTGTTTTGTCTTACTTTTACGAATTGCAAACGAACCTTTAAAAGAATACCTTGTTTTTATTCTGATAAATAAGGTGAAAATTGATTTCTGTTTGCTTATTTCCAGAGATGATTTTGGCATCAAAAATGTAATTTTAAAACCAATATTTGTAATTTTTACAAATTAAATACTCAAAAAACTGCTTTTTGCATAAAGTTGATGCTTGCGACCCCTTAACATAGTTTTAAAAATCTCAAAATATTAAAATAGTGTGCCATGGATTCAAAGAACTTAATTCCAAAAAATGGCTTAAATCGAGCGGAAAATACACAAAATATTAAAGAAAAACTATGGAAAAAAAGTAAATTTGACCCTAAAACTCATTTTATTCAAAATTAAATAACTCTTGTCACACAGCGAATTTGGACAAACGGTTAACGGATAATGAATGCATAAACATGTGCCTGTATACTATATGAAGGCCGTTCTTATTGGTGCTGGGCCCAATTTGCCCATTGTCCTTTCTCGTTGACAGCTGCTCCTATTTGAACCAAAATTTATATACAAGAGCTCGCCTTCTTAATTCAAATAATTTTGCGTATACAAATTTTCAAAAAAAATATTTTTTGATTTTTAAAAATAAAATTGTATTTTATTAAATGTTGGTAAACAAGATTTTATTTTTAAAAATGAGTGAAAAGTTTTATATGTACCTATATAAAAAAATAATTTTTAAGAAAACCGCTTCAACGATTTTTTATTTTTTTTTTTTCATAAATTCATATTTAACAAACAAATCAGATAGCATACTTTATTTTGAGCTCTTACTCTCAAAGCTATTAAAGTAATAAATTTATAGTAATTTAAAGTAATTATTTATTTAATTTTTTTTAATGATATAATATTTTGGAACC
Source organism: Melangyna quadrimaculata (assembly GCA_949320155.1). Taxonomy (NCBI): domain Eukaryota; kingdom Metazoa; phylum Arthropoda; class Insecta; order Diptera; family Syrphidae; genus Melangyna; species Melangyna quadrimaculata. The sequence goes on along the minus strand of OX439485.1, from coordinate 147,920,585 downwards.
AATAGCTATGTACTTGTACATCATCAACTTCTAGCTACGTTAAAGTTATTAGCTACGAGAAAGCAAGTTTATGCGATCCAGTCGTGCCCATTTTTACTTGTAATATACAGATACAGGGTGATTGGTATGAGGTGCACCAAAAAGCTGTAACGAATAGGTTGGCTTAAGACAAGAAAAAAAATCGTTCGGGAGGGGATCTGTTTTCCTCCGTTTAGACAGGAGCGGCAATAAGGCCCTTAACAAAAAGTTACATTTTATTTTTGAAAATTCATTGATATAGAAATATTTTGGCCTTACTTTATTTTATATTTTCCATTTATAAAACACAATGGGCAAATAGGGCCCAGCACCAATAAGAACGGTCTTCGTATCGTATATAGGTACATATTTATACATTCATCATCAGTTAACCGCATGTGCAAATTTGCTGTGCGACAGAAGTTATTTAATTTTGCATAAAATGAGTTTTAGGTTCACAATTCTCCTCGGGCACCTCAGGAACCCATGGTTTTTGTCTGGACCGGTGGCGTTGATGGAACACTATATATACAAAGCTCACCAAATATTCCTCCTGTGTTTTGTAAAGTCCTTTTCAAAGACTGGGAGAGGGGTAGATACATGCTTATCAAACTATTATATTAACCTTTCTTTAAAAGCGAATGTTAACAAAAAGCCCAAGCCATTTATTTAGTTTGTCTTTGGATATGCTGTAGACACAGCAGGGTGCAATTCTGTGGCTCAATGTTTTATTAATTTATTTTTGTAACTCCAGAACCTTTTTTTTGGAGCTATTATATTGTGTAAAAAGGCAAATATATATTTAATACAATACCGAAAGAAAAAAATCATTAACCATTTAACAAAATTGCATTTCAGTTGATTTTAAAAAAAAAATCCGAAATGGACCGTTCTTAGGAAACTTGTTCTTAACTCTCAATATTTTTTTTTTATATTTTTTTTGTTTATATTTTTAATAATATATACAGGGTGTCCCGTAAGTAATAGATAACCCTGAAATGCCGCATAGTAGACTTTATGACCGTCCTGAAAACTGATAAAAAAAAGTTATATCCCAACCACAAGAAAAGTTATATGCATTTTTTTGTTCAGTGCATTATTTTTTTTCTTACTTTACATTTTTGAATACCACGACTACAAGTGAATGAGTTCCATCATTTTTTTTTGCAGGAATATTTGACATTACTTGTGCCAACACATAACTAGAAGAAAATTATTATAACTGTTGGACTTCTTAGAGAAAAAAATTATTTAACATTGAATTTCAATGCAAAATGTGAAAACAAATAATTTTTGAAAAAGTTAAATCATAGCTGGTATAAACAAAATGCATGAATACCTGAGTGGCCAACTATTTTAAAAATATGCGCGTTAAATGCAGATTTCAAAATGGTATTACTTATTATTATATCTAGAGTCAATAGCAAGTTATTGGTAAAAATATGCAATACTAGAGTAAATTTAGCAAAAACAAAAGTTTTCAAAATTAGCACAGTAAACGTGAAAATAATACCAAGCGTTGAACATAGCAGATTTTTGATTTATTGGCTGTTTCTACGATGTTGTCCTAATGATAAATCCAAGCTTTCAACTTCTAGGGCCGAATGCATTATTGATAAAAATGTCAAAAAAGTGCAAAAAACGGTTACATTTTCGAGCTTGTTTTGAATTTTACCTGTTCTATTGGGCTTTAACAAACCCATCAAATATTTTGTTGGTTGCTATTAGTTTATTTGTTATTTTCTCTAAACAAAAAGTTTTTGAGCCAGCTTTTAATCACATGATCACTTAGTTAGAAAACAAAAACAAAAATAGATAATTTTTTAATTTTTTTTTTATTTAAAGCAAATGCTCAAACTGTTTTCCACCCACTCTTATACAGGTTCTGCGCCTCTGAATAAATGAACGTCTAGTGAACGTGCAAGGTTTTGCTCAGAAATTTGTAATGCAGCTGCCTCCACACGATTTCTTAGCTCCTCTAAAGATCTGATCGGCTTGCTGTATACGATTTCCTTAATGCATCCCCAATAAAAAAAATCAAGTGGATTTAGGTCTGGTGAACGGGGTGGCCATAAAATTGGTCCCAGACGTCCTATCCATCTGCCTGGATATCTGGCATTTAAATATGCCCGCACAGGCACAGCATAGTGTGCTGGACAACCATCATTTTGAAGCCAATGGGATTCCTTTAGTTCTTGAGGCACTTCTTCCAGCAAGGTTGGGAGATCATTTTGGAGGAACTCCAAATAACCTTGGCCAGTAAAAATCCCCGGCAACTCAAAGGGTCCAATTATTTTCCCATTGAGAATCCCAGTTCAATAGTTTATTTTGAATTGGTACTGGGACCTGTCTTCCCTCATGATGTTTGGGTTTTGTAGTGCCTAGAAGTGGAGATTATGGAGATTAGTGTAGCCATCTCTTTGAAATGTCGACTCATCGCTCCAAAGAATTTTGGTCAAAAAACTGCGTATCTTCTTCAATTTTCATTATCATTTGTCGACAAAAACTCATTCTCGTTTCAAAATCTTGCGGCTGGAGAGTTTGCACCCGTGTTAGGTGAAAGGGATGATATTTATATTTACTTAGCACATTATGCGCAGTCGTCTTTCCGATCCCAGTGCGTCGTGCTATTGCTCGGATTGATACTGTAGGATCTCGGTCAAGTTCCGCAAGCACTAAGTCTTCGGTATCTCCTCGAGGGGGTCGTCCCACGCCAGCACCACCAACACCACTACCAGGCAGTCTTCCTTCCGAGAAACAGCTATGGACTCTAATAAACACTCGATAATCCGGCTGACGTGCGATAGGGTACCTTTCCCTATACAGAGTCGCAGCTTCGTTTGCGTTGCCTCTGCACTCTCCATAAATGAAATGCATGTTTGCATATTCTTGTGCAGAATACAGAATACGTGGCATCGAAAAAGTTCAATCAAACGTCTTAATTATCAAAAAGCAGGTTCAGGAAAACAGCTATTTAGACCGTTAATTTTTCTGAAGAATGAACAATAAAAACGATATAAATATGTGTTCGTCGTGGTCTTAATCTTATGAATTAAGATTAAATTACAAAAACTTTAATTCAAAATTTAAAAAACTTACGATTTTATGCGTTCTCACTTTCTCAGGATCTTACAATTTACTTTTCAAAAAACACAATTAAAATTGAATCAGAATACTTTTTGTTTGGAGAAAATAACAAATAAAAAATAGCAACCAACAAAATATTTGATGGGTTTGTTAAAGCCCAATAGAACAGGTAAAATTCAAAACAAGCTCGAAAATGTAACCGTTTTTTGCACTTTTTTGACATTTTTATCAATAATGCATTCGGCCCTAGAAGTGGAAAGCTTGGATTTATCATAAGGACAACATCGTAGAAACAGCAAATAAATCAAAAATCTGCTATGTTCAACGCTTGGTATTATTTTCACGTTTACTTTGCTAATTTTGAAAACTTTTGTTTTTGCTAAATTTACTCTAGTATTGCAGATTTTTATCAATAACTTGCTATTGACTCCAGATATAATAACAAGTAATACCATTTTGAAATTTGCATTTAACGCGCATATTTTTAAAATAGTTGGTCACTCAGGTATTCATGCATTTTTTTTATACCAGCTATGATTTAACTTTTTCAAAAATTATTTGTTTTCACATTTTGCATTGAAATTCAATGTTAAATAATTTTTTTCTCTAAGAAGCCCAACAGTTATAATAATTTTCTTCTACTTATGTGTTGGCACAAGTAATGTAAAATATTCCTGCAAAAAAAAATGATGGAACTCATTCACTTGTAGTCGTGGTATTCAAAAATGTAAAGTAAGAAAAAAAATAATGCACTGAACAAAAAAATGCATACAACTTTTCTTGTGGTTGGGATAGAATTTTTTTAATCAGTTTCCAGGACGGTCATAAAGTCTACTAAGCGGCATTTCAGGGTTATCCATTACTTACGGGACACCCTGTATAAATAATTTCAAAAAAGAAAACAAAAATGGACCAAAAATGTAAACAGGCTCATGTTAACTTTTAAGTCTGATACTAGATACTCAATATTTTTTAGTCCTACTACCATATTTAACCGATATCCTTCATAGACTCCAGCTGAGCACGTCCACAATTTTGACAGAGCTCATGGAAAAAAAACTCACAAACATACCCATCTTGTAATTTTTATAAATGTGCTATTTGGATTGGTGACGATCTTTTAACCTAGTATCATATTAAAAATACTTTAAAATCGTACTAATCTGACTTAAATTTTGCGCCACTGACTTAATATTTGCTTATAACAAAATAACTATAAAATATTTATTGGGCGACTAGGGCGTATACGTCACATTTTTTTTGGATTTATCTAATTTGACCCTTCATAGATATTTGAATCAGGTAAACCTCGGTTTAAATCAAATCATTGTTTAAATGTTGAATTTTATACCCATAAAATCAAAACTCAAAGACAACCCATCCTGCCATTTTGCATTGAAATTCTTCAATCAACTTAGTTGTTTTCGTATTTATTGTGTTTAGTGGGAAATAAATTATGTACACAAACATAAATAAAAATTCAAATTTAAACATTCCTCTTAACAAACTACCATAATTGTATTATTTGAAACTAAATTGACTATTTCTCTAAAAAAAATGTACTTATGATGAATTCTACATTGGAACAAAATTAAATCGAGTAAACAGAAATAAATTTAAGTATTTTTTCGCGTTCCATTGTATTTTCTTTAAATTGATATCAGAAAAGGAAGAAAAAATAAAAAGTAAACGCGAAGTAAAGGTTATTGAAGCCGATACATTTTTTACCACTGGAAGGAGTAGAGCCATCATGTGCCATGGTGGAAAAATTCAATATTATTTTTTTTACGTTCAAGAATCCTTGGATGAAAAATAAGAATATACATAGTAGGTTTAAAATATGTATATTTCTGTATGTACATGTACATATACCAACACTGACAAGCAGACTTCACGTTCTTTAACGAGTTTATGTCAATTTAAAATCACGTAGGTGCAGAATAAGTGGAAGTAAGGTTGAAATGTTGTTCAACTTTTATCCTCTGAAGAGTTTGAGTGAAAAAACAAAAATGAAGGAATACCGCAAGATAAACACAACGAGAGAATAATAGGTGGAATATGGACTATCCCAGAGTCATAACACTCGCACTAAACCAAACTCAAATATTATGCTTTTACTTTTAAAAGTTCTGCGAAGTGAGTTTATTTCTTTGGAAAATCGGTTGAATGATTAACGAAGAAGATGATCAACCCATAAAATAGACACCACTTTTAAGACATACTCGTTTCATTACATTACCATAATGGGAAATTAAACAAATAATAGCAATTATGCCCAAGCCCAAGATACATACACTCCCTGTCACTTGTTTCAGGCCACTATTTTCATAAAAGTTTTTCCTCGCTAATACCTGTAAGCAATATTTTTCCTGGAAATTTTTGATACGTGTGAGCAGGTATATAAATTTTGCAATAAAAAAGGATAAAGTTAAAGAGTTAACTCGGAAAATTCATAGAAATTTCCCAAATTATGGGAATTGAATGCAAAAAATGGATATAAAATGTTGCGTCACTTGATTGAGGCCATTCCAAAAATTGCTTGGCAAAAGTTAACATCACCGATTTTTTTTAAACAAAAGTTTAAAATATTTAAAAAAGGATTGAAAACTATATTTTATATTATCCAAGTTAAAACGGGCTCTGGAAACACGTCGACAATAGCAGAAAGAGGATCAATAAATGCTTTAAAGGAACTGGGATTCTCAGGCCAAGAAAAGGCTAGGAGACCGAACAGAGGTAAGACCATTGTCAACAACTATCTAGCAGACACTGAAAACTATGGAAAAAAGCAAAAAGGACGCACAGATCAAGCAACAACAGTCCGATAAAAGCGACTCATTCAGCGGCTTGCTTCAAATTCCACCACTATCAGAGCCTAAAATAAGGGCAAAAAGTGGGGTAACAGCCAGTATTTCGACGGTTTTAAGAACAATTAAAACCAGTGGTACATCAAGAGTATCAAAATCAAAAAGATACCGGTTCTACGGCAGCTACATAAGGAACAGTGGCGGATCCAGGGGTGGCTATAGGCAGTGGCGGATCCAGGGGGGGGCTATAGGGGCTAAAGCCCCCCCACAGCCGATTGCTAAAATAATTTGAAATATAGAAAGCAATACATTACAACATGTTAAGTTTTATATTCGTCTAAAATGTTGTTAAGATGAGAATTTTGATGGACAAAATAACGTGGTTGGGGCTGAACAATTTACATGTTCTGCAACTTCTTTTCTAAGCCCTAGGGTTGGGGCCAAAGCCTATGAAGTGAATTGAAAAATGGACATGTTTCTGCAACGACAATTTCCCCTTAAAAAAACCAGAAAATTAAAAAAAAAAAAAAACAACTTGGGACTAATAAGATCTGAGAATATTGGACAAAGAACGCAGAGAGCTTTTGGGGTATAGGTCTAAGGATTTTCAAAGTCCGAAGTTGGAACTAAAGCTTGAAGAAAGAATTTTAAAAAAACGTGTTCGGGGCTTAACATTTACATGTCAAAAGCAACAACTGTTTACCTACACTAAAAAGTTAGCTAATTTAACGAAAGAAACGTAATTGAGGCTAATTGAGAACACCGGGATGTAAAGCTTAGTGTAAATGTTTAATACAACAGGAATTGTTTCTTACGGCCTTGGCTGGGTTAAAATCATTTTGGGGCTTAGTTTTTAAAATTTCAAAGGTCCAATGCAATACATACAAAACATTTTTGGACTAAGCAATTCAATACAAATTCTCTAGTCGAGGAGCCAAATTCCAAAAGCGTGCGAAACTCTGTGAACTCAGAAAAATCTTGCAGGTGGACATGAATATTTACAATCAATTTTTTGGCTAAGCAATTCAATACGAATTCTCTAGTCGAGAAGCCAAATTACAAAAGCATGAGAAACTCTGTGAACTCAGAAAAATCTTGCAGGTGGAAATGAATATTTACAATCTCTATAGACTCTTGAGTGACTTACAAATTTATCGACACATTTTTTGAGCAGGAATAGAAAGTGTATGTAGGTGTAGCGTAAACGAAAATTCATAAACACTTGCAGAATTGGGTCGTGCAGCTTATTTTTTAGAGCAGCTGTTTCTTATGCCCGACTAAAAGTCTTGAAATTTTGATATTTTATTTTTCGATCCACAAAATATTATTTTCGTGCTTTCCAGTGACAATTTTAAGAAAACAGGTAGGTTCGTTGATTTGGCTAATTAAAGAAAATGAGATCTCAGAGGACTGATACTGTCAAAACACATATGAGCTTTTGCCAGTAAGACCACTTAAATATCATTTTTCTGAACTAGCATAACAAACAGTTTTTAAATTTTGTTAAAAAGGTGAAGTTCAAAGCATACCTTCAGCTAATTTAAACAAACACTTACATAATGTACATAGGTGGGCACTTGATACCGAATCAATTATTAAGCAATAAAAAAAAACGACGTTGTTCGTATGGTTTGAGGCTGTAACGTGGCTAGAACTTGAAGTTATAAAATTAGTTATACTACCATGTTTTGCTGAGCCTTAATATTGGCTTCTAGCTCCACTTAAAAATAATTCCCATGCTTAACACATCAATCCCAAATTCTTGGTATTGTGCTTTATTTTGAAAAAAAAAATTAAAGCGCGATAGGAGCGGATATAAAGGCACAAAAAACACGGCTTTTATTAAAGGAAAAGTGATGTCAAAATTCGTTTTCTGTTATATAACTTCATATGTACAAACTGGATTTCCAAACTTAAAGCATTTTTGCATTCCATTCTTATAATTTGTGAAATTCCTATGGAATTTCCAAGTTACCCCTTTAAATTTATACCTTTTTATTGCAAAATATATTTAGCTGCTCACGGGTATCTAAAATATCCAGGAAAAATATTTCCTACAGGTATTTATTGAGAAAAAACTGTTGTGAAAATAGTGGCCTCAAACAAGTGACAGGAAGTGTATACTACAGTTAATATCACTAGCGTGTTCATATTTGTTCAGTTCTGCGCGTGTTGTCAAAATCAATAGTAACAAAATTAAATTTATAACAATTACCAAAAATTTGTTTGTGTACTGTGTTCTTACAAATAGGGCAGCCATCTTGAAATTTGACGAGCTGCGCCTGATAATACCTTAGATATATGTACTGTGAATTATGCCTGGGTTTTTGAAATTTTTACTGGTTAAATAGTAAAAGATATTCCCAACTTTCTATATCAAAAGGGAACGGCCCAGACAAGTATTAGGACTACAGGATCAAACTTAGGCAACAGGATTGTTCAGGCAACCTATCAAATTTCAATTCTTTAGCATTACTGGAACTTCCCAGCTTCGTCCACCTAAAACGCTTTTCAGTTTTTTTCAGGGCTACTTCCTCTTGCTAGGAATTGAAAAATCCTCCAGGGTATCACTTGGCATGAAAGTGCTTCTCGTCTATCCGTTCGGATTTGGCATACAATTGCAGGTCCCTTCCATTCCTGTCGAATCGCGCACACAGAAATGGTTGCGAGTTGTTAGTCACTAGGCCCTGGTTCTTCACGATCCGTTGCCAATTTATTTATTTTTTTAGCATAACTAGCATATAAGACTGCAAAAATTGCAAAAACCGTAACTGACTCACTGAAAGATCATCGAAATTAGGGAGAACTTCCCGACATCGTAGAATCTTGTAATTTCACCCAATTTAAGTTTTTGCATTCAGAGGGCGTGGTTTTTTTCATATAATTGATATAAATTATTTGGAGCATTTCTGATTATTGCAGAACTATAAAATTTGGCAGAGCGATAGGACTTGAAGCGAAAACAAAGATAAAATTTAAAAATTTTAGATTTTACTTTCAGAGGGCGCGGCATCCGCCCATTTTCACAGAATTGATATTAATTATAAAGAGAACTTCGGATTGTTGCAGAATGATAAAATTTAGTAAACTGGTAGCTCATATGGTCAATACGAAGGCGGTATTGGAAAATTTGAAATTATGCATTCAGGGGCTTGGCACCCAACCATTTTTGCAGAATTATGAAATTTTGTAGAGCGGTTGGTTTTCAGGTGTATACAAAGAAAAAATTGAAATTATGAAATTTGTCATGAAGGGGCGTGGCATCAACTTACTTCTTATAATAATTATTGTCATTTCAATTGAGCCCTTCTGGTTTATGAAAATTGGTAGAGTGGTAGGACTTGTATTACATACAAAAGTCATAAATTTAAAACTTAATTATTATTATGGGGCTCTTTATGGGCGTTTATTCCACCCAATTTTCCTGATAAATAGAATCTTTGCAAAAGGAAGTGAAATCACACCAAAAACATAAATTTTAAAAAATAAGCCAAGTTCTTCTATATACAAAAACCTATGCGTAACAAGTCAGCCGTAAAAAGTAGTGAGATCTAAAAGTACGTCAAGTTCTAAGTTAATTAATGTTAAATATCAAATATTTGAAGTAGAGTTATATCGAAGAACCTCAAAATTATCAGAAAAATCAGTTTTTTTAATTATAAGTGACTTAAATTAAATTTGTTTACTTGTCAAATTTTCTTTTATTACCTAAATACTCAATTTTGAAATGAAAACTTGACTAGTAAATGAACTCAATTTAAGTCAGTAGTCATGAAAAGTCTTGAGTCCAAAGATTGAAGAAAATCTCTTCAGTGGCTAAGGCTGTAGGTCAAACCACTTTTTTTGCATTCTCTATCATTGTAATTTGAGGGGAAAATATTATCTCGTGTTCGATTTTTTTTACGAATCCTAAACTTACCTTTATCGCAAGTAAAAAGTTATGAGCAGTTTAGTAAATAAATTTAAAATCAATTATTTTTGACATGAAATTTGGAAAAAACGAAAAATGGCCCCAAATTTGGGCCTTTTTTCATAATGAAAAATAGCCCCCTTTTTAAAATGCAAAATGGCCCCAAACTCATGAAAAATGACCCAAACAAAAAACAGCAACAAAAAATGTACAACCGCACAAAAAATGTTTTGCGTCGGTTTGGGAGCGCCTTCAAAGTACATTGGCTGGCCCGCCTCGCGGATTGAAGGATTTTAACTCCCTTTTTGGCGACTCCATCGATCGCTCCGCTTAGGGTATGCTTAGTAACCTGACAGGCGCCTACGTTATCATAGCCAGTCTGCTATCAAAGTTTTTGTTGCAAATGTATTTTGGTTTAGGAATAAAATTTAGGGTAATTTTTCATACTGAAAGGAGAATGGGCAAAGTGGTCTACCCACTCAACAGTAATGTGTTGTATGTCGTTGAAAAGGTAATTTTACTGACTTCATTTCATTGTATGACCATTAAGCTCTAAACTATGGGGTTCGTGAGATATTCGGAATCAAAGCACCGAAAAAGACAATAATGCATTTCGTCATTGGTAGTGTGTCCTCATACCTACATTAATCTGTGATACATCGTTGAAAAGATAATTTTGTGTACTTAATTTGTGTATATAGCCGTGAAGACGTAGATCATAGGGTGCAAGAGATATGTGGGCATACAAATCGGCAAATATAACAACAATGCAATTCTTCATTTGGTACTGGTCTACCGACTCAACAGTAATGAGTCATACGTCGTTGTAAAGGTTATGGCATATGCTTCATTTCATTATGTGGCAGTTAAGCTCTAAACCATGGGGTTCGTAAGATATTCAGCTCTTAAGCACAAAAAACAGCAATAATGCAATTCTGCATTGGTAACTTATCAACCAAGTCAACAACTATGAGTCATGTGTCGTTGAAAAGGCTGTTGCGTGTACTTCTTTTTATTATATGACCGTTACAGTGTAAATAATGGGATTCGAGAGATATGTGCCAACAACGCTGAAAAGTGCAGTAATGCAATTCCACACTGGTAGCTGGTCTTTCAACTCAACAGAAATCTCTCTTATATCTTTGAAAACGCTATTGCATGTACTTCATTTTGCAATATGCCGTTAAGCTGTAGACCGTGGGGTTCAAGAGGTATTTGGCCATCAAAATAGGTAAGTATAACAAAAAATGCACATCTTCATTGGGTACTGGTCTACCAACTCAACAGTGATGAGTCATACGTCGTTGAAAAGCTTATAGCATCTGCTTTATTTCATTATATGGCAGTTAAGCTCTAAACCATGGGGTTCGTAAGATATTCGGCTCTTAAGCACAAAAAACAGCAATAATGCAATTCTGCATTGGTAACTTATCAACCAAGTTAACAACTATGAGTCATGTATCGTTGAAAAGGCTGTTGCGTGTACTTCTTTTTATTATATTACCGTTAAAGTGTATATAATGGGATTCAAGAGATATGTGCCAAAAACGCTGAAAAGTGCAGTAATGCAATTCCGCACTGGTAGCTGGTCTTACAACTCAACAGAAATCTTTTTTATATCTTTGAAAACGCTATTGCATGTACTTCATTTTGCAATATGCCGTTTAGCTGTAGACCGTGGGGTTCAAGAGGTATTTGGCCATCAAAATAGGTAAATATAACAAAAAATGCACATCTTCATTGGGTACTGGTCTACCAACTCAACAGTGATGAGTCATACGTCGTTGAAAAGCTTATAGCATCTGCTTCATTTCATTATATGGCAGTTAAGCTCGAATACAATCGCGTCATAGTAGAGCCAAGAAATACTACACATATATACTTATAAATAGAGGTAGGGAAGGACGAGAGGCTTTTAAACACTTTTATTGTTCATGCTTGACGGGGCGCCGAACTTTCGGTACATGTGCACATAATGTATCAATTTTGTGGTATATGTGCATAGCCCGCCATCAAAATGGGCTTACACCACCTGCGGACCGCCTTAGTAATGTTATACTGGACGAAAGTATGATATAAATGTAAAAAAAAATTCAAATAAAATATTATAAGTGTGTTTTTTTTTTATTTATGTTTATATTTTGTATCCAAATACCTCTTAAACCCCACGGTCTACAGCTTAACGGCATATTGCAAAATGAAGTACATGCAATAGCGTTTTCAAAGATATTAGAGAGATTTCTGTTGAGTTGAAAGACCAGCTACCAGTGCGGAATTGCATTGCATTGCTTAACTGCCATATAATGAAATGAAGCAGATGCCATAAGCTTTTCAACGACCTATGACTCATCACTGTTGAGTTGGTAGACCAGTACCCAATGAAGATGTGCATTTTTGTTATATTTGCCTATTTTGATGGCCAAATACCTCTTGAACCCCACGGTCTATAGCTAAACGGCATATTGCAAAATGAAGTACATGCAATAGCGTTTTCAAAGATATTAGAGAGATTTCTGTTGAGTTGAAAGACCAGCTACCAGTGCGGAATTGCATTGCATTGCTTAACTGCCATATAATGAAATGAAGCAGATGCCATAAGCTTTTCAACGACCTATGACTCATCACTGTTGAGTTGGTAGACCAGTACCCAATGAAGATGTGCATTTTTGTTATATTTGCCTATTTTGATGGCCAAATACCTCTTGAACCCCACGGTCTATAGCTAAACGGCATATTGCAAAATGAAGTACATGCAATAGCGTTTTCAAAGATATTAGAGAGATTTCTGTTGAGTTGAAAGACCAGCTACCAGTGCGGAATTGCATTGCATTGCTTAACTGCCATATAATGAAATGAAGCAGATGCCATAAGCTTTTCAACGACCTATGACTCATCACTGTTGAGTTGGTAGACCAGTACCCAATGAAGATGTGCATTTTTGTTATATTTGCCTATTTTGATGGCCAAATACCTCTTGAACCCCACGGTCTATAGCTAAACGGCATATTGCAAAATGAAGTACATGCAATAGCGTTTTCAAAGATATTAGAGAGATTTCTGTTGAGTTGAAAGACCAGCTACCAGTGCGGAATTGCATTGCATTGCTTAACTGCCATATAATGAAATGAAGCAGATGCCATAAGCTTTTCAACGACCTATGACTCATCACTGTTGAGTTGGTAGACCAGTACCCAATGAAGATGTGCATTTTTGTTATATTTGCCTATTTTGATGGCCAAATACCTCTTGAACCCCACGGTCTATAGCTAAACGGCATATTGCAAAATGAAGTACATGCAATAGCGTTTTCAAAGATATTAGAGAGATTTCTGTTGAGTTGAAAGACCAGCTACCAGTGTGGAATTGCATTACTGCACTTTTCAGCGTTTTTGGCACATATCTCTTGAATCCCATTTTTTACACTTTAACGGTCATATAATTAAAAGAAGTACACGCAACAGCCTTTTCAACGACACATGACTCATAGTTGTTGACTTGGTTGATAAGTTACCAATGCAGAATTGCATTATTGCTGTTTTTTGTGCTTAAGAGCTGAATATCTTACGAACCCCATGGTTTAGAGCTTAACTGCCACATAATGAAATGAAGCATATGCCATAACCTTTACAACGACGTATGACTCATTACTGTTGAGTCGGTAGACCAGTACCAAATGAAGAATTGCATTGTTGTTATATTTGCCGATTTGTATGCCCACATATCTCTTGCACCCTATGATCTACGTCTTCACGGCTATATACACAAATTAAGTACACAAAATTATCTTTTCAACGATGTATCACAGATTAATGTAGGTATGAGGACACACTACCAATGACGAAATGCATTATTGTCTTTTTCGGTGCTTTGATTCCGAATATCTCACGAACCCCATAGTTTAGAGCTTAATGGTCATACAATGAAATGAAGTAAGTAAAATTACCTTTTCAACGACATATAACACATTGCTGTTGAGTGGGTAGGCCAGCTCCCATACATTTTTGCCCATTCTCCTTTCCACCCAAAATAAAAAATGGAAAAAAGCCCCAAAACCATGAAAAATGGCCAAATTTTATACTTTTTTTTGTTTTTACTGTTTTCCATATACATATGTACATTTTTAGGCCATTTTTCATTTTATGTTTGGGCCATATTTTATTGCGGCCAAATTTCATGTAGCCAGAAAATCTAATTTCTAATGAAAAAATCATTTAAGTAGAATTCTCAAATTTGACTTGGATTTTGAGTTACATCTAAAATCTTACAAATGGACCAGTTTGATTGTTCTCTCAGGAATGCATGGGTTAATTTGGGCGAATTTTATGGTTTAAGCAAGCTTAAGTTCCAGACAAACATACTCAATAATTGAATATTTCCCGAAACCATGAGGTGTTTTTTCTTTGTGCCTTTGGAAAACTTGTAGCTTATAAAATTCTACAGAAAAAAAGTTAAAAGACTTTTTTTTCGTTTGAGCAAGAGATTTTGAGAAAACGAGGTCAAAATGTGTTTTAACTTTAATGTTATATTTTCAACACCGTTGCATTTGCGCACATTTATCTCAAAATCTATTGGCCTAACGAAAAAATTTTTTTGTATAAGCAGCAAGTTTTTCAAGGACACTTCCTAAAAAAAAACCTGATGACTTTCGAGATATTTTCAAAAATACTGTATTTTTCCGCTTTCACCACACAAAATTGAAACTCCTTGTCCAAATTTAAGGTATTAAAATTCTGATAGGTCATAACCTGGCTTTTCACCAGTTTTAGTTTGGACCATTGTTAATGGGAAACCCTGTATAATTCCACCTCACCTACATACTTAGGTATTTAGACAACACTTCCCTCAAAACTTAATTTGACGATCTTTCATTAAGTGAGTGTTCTTGTCTTCGAGTAGGTATGATGACATTTCACATGGGCTCCGATCAGGTATCACTTTGCATATGAATGTGTTTTATTAGGCCTTGGTACATAGGTATTTACGTTTTCGAATTGAAAAAGTAAATATTTGCATTCAACATGAATTACAAAAGTTCCACTTAGTGTTTCGTGTTGAATTCTTCAATTCATATATATGATTCTTTTTTAACAAATAGGTTATTACTTATTATGTATGAATAAGGTTCCTTTTGTTGACCTTCAATTTAGAGCACCTACTTTTTGATATAGGTACTTGAATCGCTTGATCGCATCAAATGCTTCTTAATCTCTTATTTTATTTTGGAGTAAACTTTCATATGCCAAGGTTCCACTTGTCACTTTTAAATTAAACACACATGTTTTATTTCATTATTTTATCTTTCTCTCATTTCATTCTCATTCATTTGTTATTGTTCCGGCAACAAAATATAATGAGGTCTTTTTTCTGATAAGATTTTCGTTTGTTTGCTTTGGCTTTTTGTCTCTTAAACTATAATTTTAAACTCTTCCAGCATGTTGCATGTGACGTCATTATATGTAGATTGCTTTCGCATGAAAAAAAAAACAAGTTCATATTTTCAAAGTATAAGTTGACTATGCTTATGTTGTGTTCTGGTTCTTAATAAAAGTAATTACCTTCCATGGTTTTGTAATATTTTGCAAAGAAAAGAAAGCAAATTTATGCAAAAACAAACAAAAAATAAATAAATTATAACAATTCTTTTTTCCTTTTCCAACTCTAACGCCTCCTCAATCTACAGTCAAAGATCATGGCAAGAAATGGCACAAGAAACAAGCAAAGAAAAAAGAGAAAATCACAACAAAACAAAAATCCATTTCAAAAGAACCCACAGCCATAACAACAACAGCCAAGCAAATCAAGAAAACTCCAATAACAACTGAACAAGATGCCAAAGCAAAGCCCGAAATGTCATCGACCCAAGACCAGACAACGAGTATCACTGGCCCGATGGTGGGCCCCTCTGCCGCAACCAACAGTGGAGTGAAAAACAATCCCCCCTTGGCCAGTGAATCAGTAGTTGCGGTGCCACTGATAGCTGGGGAAGCACCAGCACTACAGCACTCATCAACAAAGGGAATCACCATCACCAGTGGCTCGAGTCAGCAGCTTCAGTCATGTGCGTCGAGGCTAGCCATGGGAGTTGAATCACCATCACCACCGGTTCCTCCTGGAACGGGAACCACCACTGTGTCCAAATCGACAATAGCACGACAAATGGCAGCACCTAACCAAGTGGAACCTTCCAGTGGTAGCAGCATGGGCATGGCCGTTCCCAAAGCAACACATGTTCGTCATTTAATCGGCTCACCCAGCTACATCGACGACGACGCCACTGTCTCATTCTCAACTGGAACAAGTTGTATCGGTGATGGTGATGGTGGTGGCAGCGGTAGTGGTTCTTCCAATGTTGTTGGTAACCTAGCCCCAGCAGATGAGTCGACCCCGGGCCCAACAGGCAGTAACAATTTGCCTTCGGTTCTCGATGGTGTTCCGTCAGCGTTGTCATCGTCGTCGTCATCATCATCGTCGTCCTCACGGTCGGAAGTAACACCAACGGATGTCAAGTTGACAGTTATATCGAAAAACAATTCCGGTGTCCGCCACCATCCAGTGGAGACAATTATTTTGCAAACTGAATCGTGGAAAACAGCAAATAACTTTACAGCAGTTCTCCATCATCATCATCAGCAGCAGCAGAACCAGTCCACGTCTTCATCCAATACAGGTGGGGAAAAAGTACAATTTTTATGTTGTTGTTGTTTTTTTTTCCAACGTTTTTTTTGTGGCCCTTTTGCGTGTTTATGTTGTGTTTTATTCAGTATTTTTTTTTTTGTTTGTTTGTTTTGCTCTTATGTTTTTCTTTTTCTAATCATAAGATATCCACACACCCACCTTTACAATTATTATAGCAAAAATGGCTTAGCTCACACAATAATTTAATTGAATACAAGCTGACTTGCTTCACGTTGCTTCGATTCAAATGTTTTTTTATTTTTATCGATACTTCTTTTTAGCTCGAACTGTAAAATCAACACACAAATAAGGAATTAATATAAGAATTTAAAGAAACAAAATTAGATAAAACATTTTATTAATTTTTTGTATGAGAAACTTCTTTGGACATACGAGTGTAAAATTTTTAATTTAGTGTCGCAAGAAATCGAAAAAAATAATACATAACGACGACTACTTAACCGGCTCCAATTAGAGGCCAGTTTTTCAAACAAAAATGAATTTTTCCAAGCATACCCTGGAGCCTAGAACTGGCAATATTTTATTTAATTCAATTTTTTTTTACAAAACTCAATGCCAAACAAACAGAATAATTCTCACACAAATCAAATCCAGTGATTTTATATTGTCCAAAGTACATTTAAACTAAAAATCAGCTAACAATCAGTATGCAATTTGATATTATGTACCCACTTTTCGTTACAACTAATACAACTATTATAGAACCGATGAGGTTAGCCGGTTAGGCAAGGCAGCTACTAGAGTGGCTAGAACCGCTGTGACTTTTCGGCAGCCGGCGAACCGATGCGTTTTCTCTTAGCACGTGTGGAATATGTATAAAGTTCGCAGGGCAATTGCGAAAATTCATAAAAAAAATATATAGTCCTGATTTACTAATTTATTGCTTGTTTTTAACGAAAAAAAAAAATTATTGCGCTGTTGGATTTCGAGATACGGGGCTACCTGCTAACTTGACGTGAAGAGGTAACCCTGGTATCTCGCAAACGAAACAAAAAAGTAATATTTTTTCTCCGCAATAAATTATTTTTAAACATTTATTGACTTCCGGGTCGTTTATCTACACTTTTGAGAAAGTTGACCAACTTGACGTCAAGTTAGCAGGTAACAGTAGCGGATCCAGGGGGGTGGCTATGGGGGCTAAAGCCCCCCCCCACAGCCGAATCATAAAATAATTTGAAATATAGAAAGCAATACATTACAACGTGTAGAATTTTATATTCCGTCTAAAATATTGTTAAGATATCAAATTGGATGGACAAAATAACGTGGTTGGGGCTGAACTATTTGCATACATGTTATGTAATTCTTTTTCTAAGCCCTAAGATTGGGGCTTAAGCCTGAAGCGAATTGGACAAAAACTAAGTTGGGGGTTATGAATATGGATATTTTTAATGCAACGACAATCTTGCCCTAAAAATTAAACCTAGAAAATTGGGACGAAAAAAACAGCTTTGGCGAAATAAGGTCTGAGAATATTGGACAAAAAACCTAGCCAGGGTTAAGCAACTTACTTCCTAAAAACTAACCTTATTCCAGAGAGTTTTGGGGGCTCAAGTCTAAGGACTGTCAAAGTTCGAAGTTGGGGCTAAGGCTTGAAGAGATAGGTAAAACGAGATAAAAATGGTCGGGGCCTTACATTAACGTGTCAAATGCGCCAACTGTATATACTAAAAACAAAGCTAATTTACCAAAGGAAACACATTTGAGGCTTAAACCATTGGAGAACAACGGGATGTCAAGTTTCGTGTATGTTTAATACAACAGGAATTGATTCTTACAGCCTTGGCTGGGCTTAGAAATTTTTGGGTCTACGTTTTCAAAATTTGAAAGGTCCAAGGCATACATACAAAACATAGAAATTCTCTAGTCAAGGATCCAAATTCCAAAAGCGTGAGTTTTCTCTGTGCGCGCTCAGAAAATCATGCAAAAGCAAATGAATATTTGCAATCCCTCTAGACTCTAAAGTGACGTGCAAATTTGTCGACATATTTGTTTAGCATGAATGCCTATAAAGCGTATGCAGAGTATACACGAAAACTCATTCACGCTGGCAGAATTGGGTCGCGGCTTATTTCTTAGAGCAGCTTTGTCTTATGTCGTAAAGTGTCAGTTTGAACAAAAAAGTTTCTTTTTGATTTAGATAATTCAGGTAAAATGAGATCTTAGAGGACTAATACCGTGTCAAAGCATATATATATGAGCTTTTGCCAGTACGAACACTTAAATATAATTTTTCTGAACTAGCCAATTAAAAACAGTTTTCAAATCTTGTCAAAAATGGGAAGTTCAAAACATACCCACAGCTAATTTAAAAATATAACTACATAATGTAGGTACCTTATCAATTTTTAAATAATATAAATAAACGAATTTGTACGCGTGGTTCAAGCATATATGGCTAAAAATTATTGTGCGCCTTTGAATTTGCTTCTATCTCCGCTACAGCAATTATGAATAATTGTTATTGTACTTTGTATTGAAAACATTTTGAAGCGCAACAGGAGCGGATATAAAGGCACACAAAAAACGGATATCATTAAAGGAAAAAAAATACTTGAGCCTTAAAGGTTAGACCGCGCTCGCCGGAACTGCGCTGCATCGGAACTACACTTCACACGAATTCGTATGAAGCTCAGTTGCCGCTTAGTGCGATAGCTCCTTAAATTTCATAAAAAAAAATGTTTTGCCGCGTTGTCGTGAAGTTTAGTTCGACTGAAGTTGAGTACGGTCTTGCATTAAACCTAAACTGATCTCTATTATTTGTTATAAATTATAAAATTTATCTTGGGACAAGCAAATTTTATTACTTAAGGTCTCAAAATGGATCTCCAAACTGCAAGCCCCCCCAACAGTCAAATCCTAGATCCGCTACTGGCAGGTAACCCCGTATCTCGAAATCTAATAGCGCAATTAAAAATTATCAATAAATTAGCAACTCAGGACTATATATTTTTTTTAGCATTTTCGGAGTTGCCCTGCTTACGCAAATGTACGTGTGCAAGCTGCCATGAAATTTTCAATCTCAAAAACCTGTATTAAGGATTAAGTATGACACTACTTAACTTTTTTTTAATTCTTTAACAGTTTACTAAAATTTTCTAAATTTTAAATATATAAGAAGTATCATACTAAACCAATTTATTCATAAACTTCAGCTGAATACGTCGAAAAAAGTGACAGCTAGTGCAAAAAACTCACAAACATCCCTGATTTTGACATTTATAAACGTCAAAGTATCATATGGATTAAGTACGTTGCTAAAAAGATAAATTAGCCATTTGGTGATTTTAACTTTAGTAAAACGTTAGGAGATAGTACGATGCTAGGCTCGTTTAAAATTAGCTAAATACAATTTTTTACCTAGTGTCCTACTAAAAATGAATTAACATCGTTCTAAATCGACTAAAATTTTGCGCCATTTCCAAACAGACAGTTAAAAAAAAACTGCTTAAAATCAGAAGAGTTTTCTGTGCATAGAAAGAAAATAAAATATATTTTTATTTTTGCAGTAATTTTATATGGGATATTTTTTTTGTATATGTGTTCATCAAATGCTTATATTTTCAATGCAAAATTATTATTTAAGATACAAAGTTAAAAATAAAAAAACTTGAAGTTAAACTTCAGTTTGTTATGATGTTTTGATTTTTTGTTAGTGGTTCTTGCTTTTGGATCTCTCTTGAACTCGAGAAACGAATTTCTCTTCTCAGAACTAGCAAAAGTATATTTTTTGCGCCAATGATATGGTTTCAGACGAGTTGTTTTATTTTTTTTATACCGGACGCTTCCAAACGTCCGGGTACGATGGAAAAAGAGATTGTTTTCAGTTAATTATCTAACGAAAAACGGTTACTTATTAATGATAGGTAGCTGCGGCTGCTGGAATCATTTTTTAAAGGCAATTTTTTCAAAAAAAAAAAACTTATTATTTAAACTGTTCTAGAGTTTACATGCATATACGAAGTTTATTCAGAATCACAATTACGGTTTTTTTTTTTTTTGAAAACTTGAAAAGACCGAAACCGCTACCCATTCTAGATGAGCTAAAATAAAAATTCGAATTTTTACCTCTAGGGATCTTATAAAAACGCTCTAGCTTATTGATTTACATCACGACGCACAGAAAAACAGGCCAACGCCGCGCCGCTACCGACGGACCGGACGTCTTGACGAAAATCACTTATTTCGACTTTTCCACCATCGTAATGTTAGTTTTGATTAAAACTTCAATTTCTTTTTAACACGCAACCAACACTTGCCTATACATATAGAGCATATTAAACAAAATTTTCTTACAACCCAAAACCGGTTATAATTTTTATTTATTACAATTTAAATGTCCGACTAGGTCGAAGGTACTTGATCTAAAAGGCTTTTATATGGAATGATGACTTTTTTTTAAGTACAACAAGTAAAATATTACCTAAAACCATTTTAAAATAATAGGATTTTAATGAAATTTAGTATAAATGTTTAATTTGGCATGTTTACCAAGAAACAAAAGAGTCCCAAAAAATATCTGTGGTTAAAGGGTGTTTTTTTTTTTGACGGGGAGATGCAAGTGAGTGATTTTTACCATAACATCCATGAACAAATTCTGACACTTATGAAATTTGCTAAAAATATTAAATGTATATTGGCACCGAAGGGTCAAAAGAGTCCATACAAATGTCTAAGGTCCAAGGGTGTTTTTGAGGGTGGAATGTTTGACCTGCTTAGCGGTAAAAACAGTAATTTTTGCTCCAAAATTAATCTAACTTTTTTAGGGTGCTTGTATCATATTGGTTATTTATATTAGCACCCAAGGATCAAAAGATTCCATACAAATATCTAAGGTCCAAGGGCGTTTTTTGGAGTTGTAATATTTAACCTGGTTAACGGAAAAAACAGTAATTTTTGCTTCAAAATTAATCTAACTTTTTTGAGGTGCTTGTCTCATTTTGTTTTGCCTTTAATAAGATTTGGCGTTAAAAAATACCTTTAATCATATATCATATGTACTATCTCGAGATATACGAAAATACAATTTTTCGTAAGACGTAACATTTTGCTCCGAATAGGACAGGTCAAATATAAACTCTCTAAAAAAACTCTTTGGGTAAAGTTATTTTAATGGATTTATTTTTAGCAAATTTCATCAGTGTCAAAACTTATTCACAGATGTTATGGTAATAATGACGCACTAACATCTCGCCCTCATAAAAATTCTGATAAAATTCTGCGTCGATACCAGCAATAAAATTTCGTGAATTAATTTGTTCCCGGTCAGATCCTATCTTTACTTCATAGCATTTATTTTGTATTTTAGTTTTTGAAAAAATTGAAAATTACGAAAATTAAGGAAAGAATATAATGGGTAAATACAGCCTTATGCGTAAACGAATTATAGCGAGTGCATAGCGCTATGCACTCTTTATAATGCCTCTGAACACAAAAACCGTATTCATATACTTATGCAACGATGAATAGATGCAACATAAACTTAACGCGTTTGGAGGTGGTATAGAGCCTACATAAGGGTTGTTTAGTATCGAAATGTCACTTTGACTCACACACAACAATAATGAAGATAGATATTAGGGGGGCGCTTATTTTTGTAATCTTTGAGGTGTTGAAATCTGACTATCAAAATAATTTATTAAATTAAATACAACTACACGAGACGAGAAAAGTCTCGGTCTCGATCTCAAATTGGCCGGAAATCGTATTTTTTGGAGACGAGAATTAATTATACGAAACTGACTCGAGACGAGACTGAAAATTTTCGATTTTAACGAGACCGAGACGAAACTTACAAAAGTCTCGCAGAGTCTCGTCTCGTGGCCAGCCCGAAATACAACAATAAATAATGTTTATTTTGTTAATTTATTGTACATTTTTGATGCGATATTGTTTAAATAAAATTAAGAATATTTTTTGTACACTTTATTTTATAGAATCTGGTTAATAAATGTGACAGATTTAAAGATTTTCCATCAAATTTAAAACTTTTGCAAATGCTCGACGGCATGCGTGAATAAAAAAAAAAAACAAAAAGAATTCAAGCACCAGCAGAACTAGGTATTTTATGATTTTTAACACAACACACACACAGCTAGATCTCGTTTATCAGTTTTGAAAGTAAATCGTAATAGATTTCTTCTTTTTCGTACTATTTTTGACACAAGCTCATTATAACTATAATGGGTTGAAAAATGATTTATGCATAACAATTTATGCAACAAGTGGCTACATAAATCCTTATGCAGTGCATAACTATTCATCTGTTCAGCGGATTCTAATGAATAAGGCTAATAGTGTATTTTATGCTTTCCTTAATTCTATTTTTTCGTAATTAGTTATTTTTACAAAACTACCTACATACATGTAAATTCAATAAATTCACTACGTTTTTTGGGGTAATTTTTTCTGTATGACAATTCCTTAAATCGGTTTTCATTTAAATCCAACTAAAAGCCATATAATATGATGGTGCCATTTAAAATGCGTCCCACTATCATTTCAATTTAAATTTAATCAGTTCTTTTTTTTATTTAAAACACACTTCAAGAGGTTATACGTATAATTCCATAAATGAAAATCTAAGAAACCGCGATATTTATTACGGGCTTCAGCTGTTTGGTAGACCTTTAAACCAAGTGTATTTAAATATATATATAATTTAGTTTGTTTTGCTTTTGTATCCAAGACTAATGACTTTTTGATTAGCACAATATCAACATCAAGTACTAACCACAAAAATTATCTCTAGCAGTAAAATTAAAATTTTACACAAAGCTATTCTTAATTTGTTAAGGTCTTATGAGACAAAAACAAAACTTTAAACAAACACCCGTCGGCCGGTCCTAGGGAGAAATGTTATAAAGGACAAAAATATTTTACTAATTTGTAAAAATTAACACTTTTTATTGCTGACCATAAATCGATTAAGACAGCTTGCAAAATAAACACTTCGAATGGCACCACTGACACTGAGGCTTTTATACCCGTCGCGTCGTATCAAGGCCGTAACCAAAATTTATTTCTTGATCCTACTTTCTTCTTGAAAAAGTTTAGACCCATCTTATATTAGTGATTGTCATCGAATTCGATGATATTTCCACAGCAAAAATCTGGAAACTTGCGAGCTGCGAGCAACTAAGGCTCACACATATTCAGTTTCATTCGCTTCGGTCTGTATTCGGCGGTGCCTGATATTGTGTAAAAAAATTAAACGCCAAGAATAAAAAACTAATAGAGAACGTATAGCACCAAACGATCCCTCGACACGAATCGGTTTCATTCGGTTTCAAAACGGCACGCATTCGGGTCTAGGGCACACAAAGTAAACAAAGCATTCATACATATTCGGTTCGGTTTCTGTTTCTGTTTCTCTGAAGTTTTTTTATTTTTTTTTAACACATTTTATTTAATTTTACATAATTATTAGTGAGTAGGAGTACAAACCGAATATGAACCGTTTGTGTGTGAATTCGAAATGAATACAGACCGAACCGAATGAAACCGAATATGTTTGAAACGAGCCTTAGGGCCCAGTTATAGCTATCATTGGAAACCATCATTGAAAAAATTAGCTGTTTATTTTGAGACCCTTGGAAAGTTTAATCATTGAATATTTTAATGCAGAAATATAGCTTACGTCTTCAAAGTTATTTCTCCTCAAAAAAAATAACGTAAGTTTTAAATTTTTCAATGACCATCGGGAAGGTAGCTCATCATTGAAAAATTAAAAGTCATTTTATGAGAAAAGTTGTGCAAAATTTGAATTTTGTTTTAACTAGAAATAAATATTAAGTCAATTAGCTTTACTCTCAAAATTGACAATTAATATTTTCAATGATAGTTTTCTATGAAAGCCATAACTGGGCCCTAAGTCTAAAAAACTTTTCAGTTTCAATGACCAAATTTTGCTGTGTTTTTTGAGACATCCAAAACAAAAATTAAAAAACGCTCTTTTGCTATATTTGAAAAAAAAAATGTTCTAATATCTGAAAGTAAACTAATTTTCTTTATCAAAACTCAATTTAAGTATTTCAATTTACAAACACGATCTTTTCTTTTGTTAGTTGGCTTACCTTGATGACCCTTCTCAATTTTCTTTGTATCCAGCATTCTGTTTTTGAACAAGCAAAACCCGACTATGGTTCTCTTCCCGGCATCAAAAAAGTCCTGTGTTTTGAATAAGTGGAGATATAAGTAGCGGCACACAAAGGTATTAAAATGCCCTTACGATTTTTTTTGTTAACCAAAAAAATATAACGAAAAAACGTTTATTTGCATTTTTAAGGCTGGAATATCTGAAATTAGCGCATTAGCCTTCGGGAAAATAAACATAAAAACAATTTTGATTTTTAAGTTTTTACGTCATTAAACAAGTGTAACTTGTTGATAGGAAGTTAAATTAAAGAATCAAGATTTTTTTTTGAAAATCATATCCCTCCCCGAAATATTTGTCTGTCTACGGCCGTCCATGCGTCGCGTCGTTCGTATATTTGCCATACCTGTTCTGGAAATGTAACACTTTCCAGTGGTAGAGTAGTCTAGTGGTATATTCTTCCTATTATAGTGTGTGGGAGGTGGTGTTTTTGGTATGCTAATACAAAAACCAAACAACCATATATTGACATGTCATTTTGTTCCTTTTGTTCTCCTCATTCGTGTTTCGAATTTTCTTTTTATTTATTTATTTTGTTATTTTTTTTTGTTATGTTTGCGTTCGTCAACCGTAGCGCGCAATGGTCTTTTGTTTACATTACATAAATTTGACACAAAATAAAACGATAGAGACTGCGGAGGAAAATGTATTTGATTAGATATTTGATTTCAATCACTTTACACACTTGCATAGCAATGTAGAAGCTTGAAAGTTGAAGCCATATTGCCAAACGATGATGATGGCGTGTCAAAGATTCGATTTGATTAAATTTTCATGTTGTAATGGAATGTATGGAGATGGAAATAGAAATGTTTGACGTGAGGCTCTCTTATTCGTTCGATACAATGTAATTTAATTTGGAATTGTTCAACTTCGTAATACAAGGCAAAGCATAGAGAGACTATATAGAGATTTTAGATTCTATTCCAAATTCAAGTGGTGCTCTTGAGGTAAATCTGATATAATACCAATAGTGTATATAAGAAGTTTGGCTAGAGTTGAATTATTGAGGTTGTGTTGAATGATTTTGTTTGAAAGTTTATTTTAATTTTGTTTTTTAAAACTGATACCTTCTCGAGGAGAACTTCAATATTTATTTGCGTATTTACCTAACCTACCTAAGGTTATAACTAACTTTGTTTATTAATATTAAAAAAAAAGTTAAGAGAGGAAATCAAATAAAATTTTCAATGACTAAGAAACTATTTTCGAAAGATTTAAGTTCCAAGAAGTCTACAAAAGTTTGTATTTACTCATGTTCTTTCATTTTTGAAGTGGAATGTATAGGTACTCAATACGTGAAATAAACCATTTCATTAAAGTGTTATTATCTGAATCTGAATCAGAACTCAGAAGTTATTTCCAACGATATTTATTGTGCATTAGAATTTTCGTTTTATAGTACAAGTACCATTATAAGAAATTTTTACTTGCGATATACATATGTATGTATGTACGTAGGTTAGGGGTAAGTTTAGGATACGTGCAAAAAAAATCGAGATAATAATTTCCCCTAACTTTACGATGATAGAAAACGCGAAAAAAGTGGGTCTCGTAGTTCTGTCTGTCCGTCTGTCTAGTGTCTGTACCTCGACCTGCAGCCTAAATAGGCCAGTCGAATAGTAATTTTTAATTAAAAAAATTAAATAGTGGATTTTTTTTTTTCTTTTGATCGTTAATGGGGTTCATAAAGAGTGTTCAGTACGGTTTTGGACCGCATAGCTCTTTTACTTTAGCCGCCATTTTAAATTTTCGGAAAATCGGTTTTTGTTAAATAACTCGTTTATTTTCAATTTTTCACTAAAAGTTTCGTGTACCAAAAATGTTTAAAATTTAATTATCTACAACTTTGGTGAAAACAATTTTTTGTCTAAGATTGGAAGTTTTCGATATAATTCGGAAATTTGTTATTCCGATCGGATATTTATAGGTTATCCGCAATAACGGATATTTTTGTACAAACAAAAAAAGGCTAGAGTATTTTTTTTTATTCAATAATTAAGGGGGCCGTAAGGAGTCTAAATAAAAAATGTTGACCTCCTATCTCTTCAAATTTGGCCACCATCTTGAATTTAAAGCAAGTTGGTTTTTGTTATTTAATTTTTGTAATTTTAGCACTTATTTTTGTTTAATTCGACTGGGCTAAAACGGCAGAAGCGATTTTCTTCAAACTTTGGACTTAAGGTTCTTATGGGATTCCCTAGAGGGGAAATTTATTTTTTTTTAGCTCAAAAAATAACGGTACCTGCCATACAACCAATATACAAAAATTGATTTATTTCAAAAACGGCTCTAACGATTTTGAAAAAAATTACGAGCTACTATAATTACGACAATCAATATAAAATTTATAACGGTTTTTAACGGTTTTTAACGGTACCTGTCATAGACCCGATTTTTTAGATTTCAAATTTCACGTTAACGGCTACACCGATTTGAACCACATTTTTTGTGTAAGAGGACCTTTATAATTTTTAAAATTTTGCATATAAGATTTTTGAAAAAAATAATTTTTGGATTTTTAAAAATATATTGAAATTTTTTTTTTGAAAATTCAATATCTTGAAAACGGGCTAGTGAATTTTTTTTTAACTTAGTGAAAAATTGTATTTTATTAAATACTAAAAGTTGGCATAGATATCATAATGTTATGGAACCAATAAATATGTACATTGTCTATTTCAAGCTATGTTAAATTTGTTAGCTACTTGAGCAAGTTTTGTGCGTTTTGTTCGATCCAATCGTGCCCATTTTTTATTTTCATAAATTGAATATTTTGGGTACCTACAGTACAACCATTTTTTTGGGTTTTGATTTTCTCGAAAACAGTTAAGATGTAAATTTTCATTTTTTTGTATGGTAAGACTTCTAAAAAGTATAAACATTATTGTGAACCAAAATAAAATAAAAAACAAAATTTTATTATTTTGTAGAATACTTGAAAAAATCATCTTTCTAAATTCAAAAAAAACGGTACCTTCCATACAAATGTTGAAAACCGTTAATAAAAAAAAATCTATTTCTAAAAAATGGATCCCAGAATTTTTATAAAAAGATGTGCGTTTACTATTTAAGGTATAACCAATATTTTGATGAAAACAAATCTACGAATAATGGTTTATAACGGTATCTGCCATAGAACCGATTTTTTTGTTTTCAAATTTCTCGCTGCTCCGATTTCAACCAAAATTTTTATACAGATTTATATACTTCTTCAGAATTCAAATAATTTTGCATATAAAAATTTTCAAAAAAATAATTTTTGGATTCTACGTCGACGCTCATCTTAAAATATTATGAATATTCATTTTATAATCATTATTTTCTGACAAATAAAAACCCTAATCCGCCGAGGGTATTTTGATCCCCCCACGTACAAGGGTGGGAAAGGGATCAAAAAATGAACATGGCATGGAATGAAAATGGCAACACTTCTTAAAAGTAAATTTAGAATGTGGACTATTAGTGTACCAAAGCTCATCCCGTCAGAATGAAGTGCAAGGTTGGCTCCCTTAACGCCCTAACTATATGGTATACATGATTTTGAGCTCTTACTCTCAAAGCCATTTAAATAATAAATTTATAGTTTATAGTTTTATAGTTTATTTATTTTTTTTTTTAATGCTTTCATAATATTTTGGAACCAATAAAGCTATGTACTTGTCCACCATCAATTTCTAGCTACGTTAAAGTTGTTAGCTACGAGAGCAAGCTTGTGGGATCCAGTTGTGCCTATTTTTTTTTTAATCAAATCAAAAAAAAAACAAATTGCTATTTTAACTTCTTTTTATTATTTTCTCGATAAAAATTTAAAATATTATCGAACCATTACTATTCCCCGTCAATGCCTAGCTAGGGGGGACTAAGGTCAAGTGCCGCCCTGGGCACCCATTTTTGTGCCAACCCTGGTGACTAGCGTCTGGCTATAATTCCACCGCAGTATTTTACACTAATTTACTTAACAAATTTGTTCAAACAAAGACAAGTAGATATCATAACTAATTTCAAAATTAAATCAGTCTTGTTCTAATCAGCTCCAACAATTTTTTTTTTTTAAATGAGTGAATAAAAAATCAATTCATAAACAAAATTGTGTTTGATCGCAAAATTTATTCCGAGCCTTTTGACCCTTAGAACGTAACTAATTCAGTAGCTAATGAAAATGTGAATCATTTGATTTTCATGTTCATGTTTTTTGATACTGCAGTGATCTCAATTTAAACAGCAAATTTTATACAACAATAAGACACTGTTGAAATAAATTTCAGTAAAACCTCGTAGAATTTTTTTGCACGAAACTATCTGCTTTTATTTATGTCATTGAAAGCGTTCCTTTGTTATAAATTACCATTTCTAGTGCCAAAACTCAATGATTTCTCAAATAAAGGTGCTGATATTTAACAAATTTTACTGCACACAAATTTAAATCCATGAAAATAATATATGCCAAACTTAATCATATAATTATTATCCGTATGTTAAGGAAGTTTTTAACGTTGGAAAAATAAAATTAGGTTACTTCGTGCCTGGGCCCCATTGTCAAAGTTGGCTGCCATTTTTATCTAGACATACATATTCAGCTTAGCCCTTTATTCAAATTTTCAAAATATCGTTATCTATCATTGGATATTCCATCCGGTATTCCTATTCCATAGCCGTTATACATTAATTTGCAAATTTTGAAGATACACCTTGTTCTTCTCCGGTATTTAAGTATGTCGAACATACCTTTACCATATCTACTAAACCTGCCCTTCTCATCCACGCCCATCAGTTTCTCATAGCTAGCGCGTGAGTAATTCCAATTCAGAGAGCTGCGAATTCATTCCCAACAGACTTCCTCATAACAGACAAGAACAGAACAGCTGGGTGTGCTTTGAATATGGAAAATGGAATCTTAGATTGAAAACCCAGTGGTTGGGTTGTGTGGGTACGTAAGTGGGTGGTAAGTCAACCTCATTAACTACCCGTAAACACTCTAAAGATAAAATGTTTCCAAAGGCCTCAAAGGCCAACAGTGAATCGATGTTATTATACGCTTGCTTCGCTTATTTTAAACTGACGTTGCGAAGACTTTTAACGTTTTGTACAAAGGTCTCTGTTATGTTTATATCATGGTAGAAGGGAACCTGGGAGCATTTTTAAGGTAGCTTCTAAAAAAATAACAATTGAGTAGGCACTTGGGGGAACAACGAAGAAGGAGGATGAAAAATATTCGTGAAATTTTCCCTGGGGACAATGTTATTGCGTTATTTTTTGTCTTGTTATGATTGATGGCTTATAAATAGGTTGGGGGAAAATTGGCAGAACATTGAAGGGAAGCCTGATGGTGTTTGCTGTACTGTTTGCTTACTGTTTTACTTTTTACTTACTTACTTTTTTTTAATATAAAGATTGGTTTTATAGGTATATAAACTGTTTTCTTCGACGTTTAGCTATACAATTTGGATATTTAAGGTTTGATACACAATCAA
Organism: Melangyna quadrimaculata; assembly: GCA_949320155.1. Lineage (NCBI taxonomy): Eukaryota > Metazoa > Arthropoda > Insecta > Diptera > Syrphidae > Melangyna > Melangyna quadrimaculata. The sequence continues at coordinate 147,890,438 of OX439485.1, read as the reverse complement.
TTTAATTGCTTATTAAGTTTAAAAATTGTGTTAAAATTAGTGCTGTTTAATTTTAAACGAATTAAAGCAAATTATTGTAACAAATAAATATAGCACTAATAGGCCGAAATTCGACCACCAAAACCCACATTTACAGACTCTAGCCTAGAGTCAAACAATTTGACAATAAATAATTTTTGTCTAATTTTCAAATTTAATTTTTCAGCTTATTTTTTCAGCCTTAAGCAAGTACGCTGCTGGTGCGAAACGAAGTTTTCTTGTGGGCTCCAAAAAGACAACGAAATGCTTGAGAAAACATAGCGGAAAAATTTTCATGGACAGTTTCAGAAATTGCAAATAAATAAAACAAATTTTAACGAAAAAATCAAACAAAAACCATGCTGTAATAAAAGTAGCAACAAATAATAACACGAACAAACCTAAATGTCATTTTCCGGACACAATTAATGGTCCGGGCAATTAGTTCTGTGCGAAAAGAAAGTGGAGACTTCTTGTCAAAACAATCTGGTATAATCATCAATTTTGCTGGTCAAACAGCGTACCACAGAGCGAAAAGCACAACGAAATTTTACGTTTATGATTTCGTCATATCATTTTGTATGGAATTTTTCGTTTCACATCAGCAGCGAACTAGGCTTTAGGCGCAGACGGGGTGTTGAAAACAAAGGTTTCCTAAATTTCTTATCAGGTGTAGGGGAAAGGTTGGAACAGTGAGACATTGCGAACAGTGAGACATTTCATTTTGTAGCTTCCCAGAAACTTGCACACACACATTTCGGTAAAGACAATAACGTTTCTTTTCGATTCCGCAACTTTTATTTCTGTTCCGAACAACACCCAGATGCGCGTGTGCTCTCAGTGAGTAAAGAGCGAAAAAAAGGGCAAAAGTATTTTTTTTTCGTGTTTTTAAAATTTGTGTAGCATCTTCGAATATTTAGTTAAGTGAGGCACTTTTTTTTATTGGCTTATTATTATGTGGTTTTTCAATATACAAAACAAAAATCTACGGTATTTTCTCCAGTTTTGTATGCACAAAAGTTTTTCTTGAAAATGATAAAAATTAAACAGTGAGACAGATTCAAAGGTCGAACAGTGAGACATGTCTTACCTTATTTTTGCTTCGTTTATTCAACGTAAAAATGTTTTTTATTTATTTGTATTTGTATTTAAACAAAATGTCTTACAAAAAAAGTAACAATGAATTTATTTTATTTAATAAAAACTTATTTAAAGAATAATGTGAACTGAAATGTGATTTTAGTTAGTTTTTTTTTATCTTATACTTTGATATGTTTTTTGTTATTTTGGTTCCTATAAATTAATTAATAATATTTTAAACGAATATAATTCATGTATTTTTTAGGTAAGAAATTGCTTAAGACGAGTTTTTATTAAAAATATTTTGCTGTCCCACAGTGCACCCTATGCTGTCTCAGTCTTCGAACCCCCGCCGAACAGTGAGACACTTTGACCTTCTACAACAATTTCACTCATGGGAAAGTTGTTTTTTGTTTTTTTTCAATGAAATTTTTATGGCAAAATGTAAGGGAGATATGTCGTAAGATACCATCAAAAATTCATTTTCATAGATCAAAAGAATTCGGAATTATAACCGTTTGAAAAAAAGGGTCTCACTGTTCCAACTTCTTTCCCCTACTTCAATTATTTTTGTTAAAAATACATCATGATGCTTTGTCATTTGAAAAATTCCATACAAAAATGACATGACGAAATCATAAACGTAAAATTTGTTGTACGCTATTTGACCAGCAAAATTGATGATTATACCAGATTGTTTTGACAAGAAGTCTCCACTTTCTTTTCGCACAGAACTAATTGCCCGGACCATTAATTGTGTCCGGAAAATGACAATTGGGTTTGTTCGTGTTATTATATGTTGCTACTTTTATTACAGCATGGTTTTTGTTTGATTTTTTCGTTAAAATTTGTTTTATTTATTTGCAATTTGTGAAACTGTCCATGAAAATTTTTCCGCTGTGTTTTCTTAAGCATTTCGTTGTCTTTTTGGAGCCCACAAGAAAATTTCGTTTCGCATCAGCACTCAGCAGCGTACTAAGCTTAAGGCTAAAAAAATAAGCTGACAAATTTAATCTGAAAACTAGACAAAAATTAGTTATCCTAAGCGCAAACACCGTAATATTGCTGATCCAACTAATAGAACCCAAGATATAAGGTTTTTAATCAATCCTTTATCGTCTTTTTGGAGACTTTGTGTTTGTATTGTTTCTGATTTTTTAAGTTTTATAACTCTCCAAAAAACGAATTAGGTTCCCTTAAAAAGCTTATATCTCGAGTTCTATGTATTAGTCAGACCACCAAGACTAAGGTGTTTCGACTTAAGAACAATAACAGAGCATCGTGATGTATTTTTAAAATAATAATTAAAGTGATAATACACCTGAGAAGAAATTTGCAAAATTATTATTTTCAACTACCTGTCCCCGAGAAAAAAACTTGCCAGATTTTTTATTTCGATATCACTAAATATGCCCCTTTAAACCCTCATAATCAGATATTGGTTATACATCCACTGAATTGAAAACTTTTTGAGAAAATGGTACCACAAAATTTCATTAATTCTTATTTATACAGTTAAATTCTTCCAATCTTTAAATTTAAATAAAATAAAATTTATGTCCGATATCATCAAAATTTGTTATTCGGTTCAAAGTTATATCGATGCCATCATTTATTGAATATAACATCGTTCAATGTGCGTGAAGTTAGCACTGCCATTTTGGATTTTCAAAAAAAAAAAATATTGTCTTAGAAAAATCGCAAATTGCCTAAATTTACGGATGAACATTTTCAAATAATTTTGAGATAACTTAAAAAGCAAAGCTTGATGAGATAAAAAAAAATTAAATGTTAGCAACTTTTACGGGCAAAACTTAAATTTGCGAAGGGCGGTAACGTGAAGTAAGCAACGCCATTTTGAATTTAAAAAAAGTTGTGATGTAATGTGCCCCATTTGTGTTGCCATGTGTCGTAAATAATAAAAAAATCGCAAATTTGCAAATTTTGCGAACGTGCAACTATTTTTTTTTACAAGTTCGATAATGGCGGTGCTAACTTCATGCTTCGCAAAACCTAATTTTGGACGTAAAGTTGCAAATGTTCAAATTTGTTCACTATAGCTTCGGATAATGAGAACACTAACTGAGCACAATGCAGTACAAATTTTTTTCTTCGCAAAATTGCGAAATCAAAATAAATACGTTCGCAAAATTTGCAAATTTTTGTTTTGTTTTTATTATTAACTGAACATTGCATCACAAAATGAGCACATTACAGCACATTTTTTGTTTTGAGACACAAACAAAAAAAAGGTGATGCTGACTTCATGCTATGCAAAATCTATTTTGGCCGTAAATTTTGCAGGTATTCGATTTGTTTCGAATTAACTGAGCACAACGCAGCACAAGTTTTCTTTTTTGCAAAATCGCAAAAACAAAAAAAAAATACACAAGTTGGGCACATTAAAGTCCATTTTTTTGTTTTTGAAATTCAAAAACGGCGGTGCTAGCTTCACGCTTCGCAAAATCTAAGCTTGGCCGTAAAAGTTTCAAATATTTGATTGTTTTCATTATCTCTTCGGATAATGGCAGCACTAACTGAGCACAACGCAGAACAAGTTTTGTTTTTTGAAAAATCGCAACAACCAAAAAATACGTTCGCAAAATTTGCAAATACCTATGTATGCGAAATGTTTTTTTGTTATTAACGGCGCATGGCAGCATAAGTTAAGCACAATAGAACACAGATTTTTTTGAAAATCCAAAATGGCGGTGCTAACTTCAGGCTAAAAAAATGAAAATCCTCTAAAAAATCAACCAATAGTACGATTTTTTTTTAACACGGCACATGGGAGATAAAGTTGGGCACATTGCAGCCTAATTTTTTGTATGAATATCCAAAATGGCGACGCACATCATCATTCAAATGACTGCAGCGGCTTCTCTAAGTCGTGTGCATCTAAAATGTTCAATTTTCCTTGACTCTGGCCAATAAATCAGGCTGATTTTGACTGATGGAATAGGTTATTTTGGCTTGTGGCTTATTCACATAGACCTGCGACTTCAAAAAAAACCGACAAGAAAAAGACTTATGTGGCGTGAGCCATCGACGGTGATGAGCCTTGTTGCACGTAGTGCCACTGTTGAAACACATGGCGCTGGTATCCATATCATCAAATTCAGGCAAAAATAAGTTGGTAATCATCGACCTAAAGCGTTCGCCGTTGACGGTGTTGGCCTGGCAAACCTCGTTCTCAAAGATATAAGGAAAGAAGACACCACCAGCTAAAAATCCACACAAAACAGTGACTTTATCGGGTTGCATTGGACAGTCTTGCATCCCATGTAAATTGGTATTGTCAAAAATTTGATAATTTTGTTTGTTGACAAATGGGCCTCATCGAAGAAGATCATTTTTCGATGAAAATCAGGGTCATTTCCAACTGCTCCAGAGCCCATTCAGCGAACACACGTCGTTGTCTATTGCTATTCAGCTTCTGGGTCATTTAAATCTTTTACGGGTGCAGGCCCAAGTCACGACGCTAAATTCGCTTATTGTGATTCGTTCTGAAAAAGGCCGAGTTCTTATGAGCGACATGAAATCGACTGCCTCGGATTCTCCTGCACACTCTCATGGACAGCGACCATGTTTTCGGCAGATCTTGCGTTTCGTTGACGTACAGGTGTTGATGAACCACTGGACTCAAATTTATCCACCACACTGCAAATAGTCCTCTCGGTAGGACAATTAAGGCGGCCGTAAAATAGGCAAAGCGCACGGAACGTTACCCGAACAGAATACCCATTTTGATAAAATTATTTTTTATTTATACGTGTTGTTGAACGCTTTATCGGTCCAAGGAAACTTTACAAAATAGTCTGAATAACCGAAGACAGCCAATTCGATAGACGTAGCTTCAACAATATGGCCGCTATTAACTGTCCAATTTCGGAAGTGCCTTTCCCTATTGGAAGACCCTTTATATAGATCTAAATTTGAAATTAAACCGTTTTTTATTTGAACATCCCAAAGCTGTTAAATATAAATTCAATATACGAGTATGTATTTCACTTGAGATTAAGAACAACTTTATACTTGGTCTGCAGCCAAAAACTGTTTAAACTTCAATATAACTGTCTGAAAAACATAAATTACGACCTATAAAATGCCAAAGTAGGAGTGCTAGTGAAAACGTAAATTTAACTTTGGAGTTCACTTTCTACTTATACCAAAGAGCACATGTTTCACTTTTTTAGTTACGTATTATTTAGCCTGATTCGAATTCATATATTTCCCCAAAGGTCATAAGGCTTAAAAACAAAAATAAATCATTTATTCATCTGTTTCCGCTTACACTTAAAAAACAAACCACAACTTACTTCAACAAACCTCATACTTCATTGATCTTGTCGTATCCAAAAAACCTGTAAGGTGTGTAGTGTATAGATACCTGTATTACTTTGTCATTGAAAATTGATATTCAAAACATCTATCCTCCGCAATTCTTTATGTAACATGAACCAAATAATTTACAAAAATCTACATACTTTCGCTGAAAATGTCTGCATTCTTAAAACAGCAACTCCTACATGTTCTAGGTCCCTTCAAGACCTCTTTATTAATACATTTTGAAGTTGTATCTAAAGTCTAATTCGATTGTCTCGAAATAAATAATTCGCATTCCGATCTAACATAATACCATACATACATAAGACCAACTCCAAACAAAGCATATTGTGCGTGCGTTCGTTCGTTCATGTCGCCACAAACCACTATCAAAATCGCAGTTCTTTTGGGCAGAGAAAGTCTCAGTACGTGATAACAAGAATCTTATATACCCAATCGGCTAATTTCCATTCTGATCACACTCCGATCGGATGTGCAACGGAACGCTCGCAACTCCACTTTCTTCTATACATCTATATCATCACAGCGCGCTTCTTCGAAAAAGTGTACGCTATTCGTTTATCGTTACTGACCATTATCATCGATTTAGCAATGATCCAATGCTTTAGATTGATATTCACTTCCCACATGACACATTTGTCCAATTCGTGCAGCGCAAATGAGTCCCAGCACTGGTTAATTGAACGAACTTTTAGTTGGTCAGTCGGTGGCTATCAGTAAAGGTGTCTGTCTTAACCGAACCGCACGCTTCTCGTAACAGGTGTACCTGCCTTCCTTTATACCTACAACAATGAATTTATTAGTAAAAATATTGTGTTTTGGCTTGATTGCCCTCGAACTTGTAAGTGCTGTTCCTGCCAGCGAGGATTCATACCTGCAAGCCTTCCAGAATTCACAGCATCCATCTGAACAATATGGACCACCTCCAGGATATAACTATGAACAGCAGATTCAACAACCTCAACAGGAGTACGGTCCTCCACATCAGACTTATGGACCTCCACAGGCCGAGTATGGTCCTCCTCCACACACCGAATACGGTCCTCCCCCACACACCGAGTACGGTCCTCCCCCACACACCGAGTACGGTCCTCCCCCACACATCGAGTACGGTCCTCCCCCGCAAACAGAATACGTCAGTCACCATCCAGTCATTTACCATCCTAAGCCCCAATCCATACCATTCAATAATCACCAGGTATCGATTCCCGAATGGCTATTGGGCAAGCTTAAATTAAAGTTGAATCTCTTCACTTTGGGCAAGATCCTCTTAAAGTTGATCATATTCAAGAAAATCGTTAAGTTTATCGGTGTCATTTGTTTGCTTCTGTTCCTGCCCAAATTGGGTGGTCTGTTCAAGATGGACGAACCAGCTAATATGATGGATGATAGTGAAGGCAGTGGGGATGGGGATGCATCGGTTGAGATGAGAGGTTTCCACACCGACAGAGATTACTTTAATGGACGTTTGGAAGAATCAGCTAGACAAGTGCTTAAGTCCCTTGAAGATTTTACGAAACGATATGGAAGCGAAAGCAGCAGTTAGGTGGTCAATTTTATAGTGCAAAATGCCAGTTTCCTGTACCTAGTATAAATAATTTATTTTCTATTTAAAATAATTTATTTATTTCACTATTATTTATTAGTTATAAAATGCATTTATTTTAGCTCATAAAACAATAAAAATCAGTTAAATTGTTTCGTGAAAGTTTTTGTGTTTTTAATTCTAAAATGATTTTTGAAGGAATTCATTGTAGTACCTAGGTACTGTGTGAGAATTTAACATTCTGGTGATTATTAAGTCGTTGTCAAGACGTTCAAAAAACTAGATGACAACAATTCCAATAACATAATATACTCGAACAGTATACTTCATGAGGAAGTTCCTTTAACATGAATATTTTGAGAGCGAGTCGTATAATAGTTCACAATGATCTATCAGCATTTCTGAGTGAATAGACTTTAAAAGGAATTTGAGCTCATAAAACGCCAAAAGCCAACAATAAATTGATGTTACTCATCGTCAATTGTGGCGTTGCATTATCACAATGAACATTTGACACACTTTGGTTGATCAGAATCCCCGTAAAAGAATTTTGAACTTAGAGACCGATTCTGGTCATAAGTCCATTTTGGAGTGGGTCATAATTCTCTTATACATATCCAAAAAGAAGTGGGTACAAAATTATTTTGAAATAATATCATTCTGTCCGTGTAAAAGAAAGAACTAAAAAACGTAGATAAATATAAAGTTATCAAACTAAAAATACCCTGAAAAAAGAAAGTGAATTAAACCAATGAAATATTACTCTACGGAAACTTTCAGTTTTTTTTTTTAAATTTAACATTTTTTTTAAATTACTCGTAAATTCAGAACGAAAATACAAAATCTATTTAAAATTTTTTTAAGGTATTTTGAAAAAATGAAATCCTTGTGTAATGAAAAAGTAATTTTAAGAAACTTGCCGTAATCTTTTCATTTTTAATAATAAAATTATAATAAAATGTTCAGTGTTACCATCACAGAGTTTCCCAATTCAAATTCTGTACGTCATTCAGTGGCGCATAGCGAGACTATTTGCTGCCCGGGGCAGAGCCCGTTTTTGCCACCCCCCCTCCCATGTATTTTTTGCTAGCGTCAATAAAATAAGGAATTATTAACAAAATATGAAAACAAAAATCGTAAATTTATTACTGCAGGTGCAAGGCTACTTCTGTAAAGTTGGTAGGGTGACTTTCAGCTAGAGTAACGAGACCAACGCAGAAATTTGCAGTTTTTTGTATTTCTGTTCCCGATTTTTCAGTGCACCAAACAGTGGGTGTAATCGAGTGACATGGTGTAATCGAGTCACATGTACACCATGTGAAAACAAAGCATGCTATAAATTTAAAGTAAGGACGAGACTCTTCGAGAATTTGGTAAGTCTCGTCTCGGTCTCGTCTCCAAAAAAACACGATTCTCGGCCAACTTGTTGATTATTGGAACAAAATATTTTCGATTATAGTTTGAATACGTGCAGAAGAAAATAAGTATTTAACTGAAATTGGATTTTTTAATTTATTAGACTCTCAGTAAATGTTGGTCCAAATATATACAGGCTCGTCTCGGTTGCTTAAAATCCAGTATCGACTCGTCTCCTCTCGGTCACGTCATGCGAAACCGAGATCGAAACTGAGACTTTTCTCGTCTCGTGGCCAGCCCTACTCAAAATTTGCAGTTTTTTGCATTTCAAGAAATGCTAGGTCCAAACTTTGAAGTCCTCAATTCAAAAAAAAATTCATACTACCCTGTTTACTTCACATCAAATTTAGCAGGTCACACAGGGGCTTATTGCGAGAGTCTATTCGACTTTTTTTCGATTCTATCAAATTTGAAATTAGTATCGCCTTGGTCAGTAGACTTTTTGAATAGAATCGATTTTCGAAAATAGAATATTAAAAGCTCTCGACTAGAGCTTTAGACTGAAATGTCAAATCTCCCCAAGAGTTTTAGAAAATAAATATAGTTTGATGAAAATTTGACGTTTTTTTGATGAAATAAATAGTTTTTCTTAAAAAAAATAATACTTCATACCGCGACTAATTGCAAAAATGAACTTCGGTCCTTTGACATTTAGACATTGGATGAATTTATGCAGACATACATTTGTATAATATTATTATGGTGTATACATATTTATGATAACGTGGTAGCTTCGCAGACTCAGACTCCTTTAAGGGTGCAGTGGTGATGCACTCTCTCTAAAAGCCTTAATAACAGCTATAACATCTTAAAAAATCATTTCGCAGTTGAATGTAAAGCTTTCTTGTACCAAATATGACATTGCAGCTTTTTGCAAACGGAAGGACATTGAGAAAATTGTTGGACATCCATATACATAAATATAAATAAATACATCAGCATCAACTATTAAGACTTTTGGAAAAAAGTGCATTTTATGATGCATTTTAAAAATGCATAATTTCTAAAGAATGTATAAGAAGTATATAAAAATCTTTAAAAAAAAATGGGCACGACTGGATCGCACAAAACTTGCTCTCGTAGCTAACAACTTTAACGTCGCTTAAAATAGACAATGTTCATATTTATTGGTTCCATAACACATATTGGTTCCATTCATTAAAAAAAGATTTAAAAACAATTTAAAATATAAATGATTATGCATTTTGAATTATTATAAATTAATTATTTTAATAGCTAAAACAGATAGAGCTCAAAAAAAATTATGCCATAAGATTTTCTTAATAAATATGAATTTATGAAAAAAAAAATTAAGAAATCGTTAGAGCGGTTTTTTTTTAAATAAATTTTTTATATATAAAAATCCTTGAAAATTTTTTAAAATAAAATTTGGTATGCCATCTTTTAGTATTCAATAAAATAAAATTTTTCACAAAATTAAAAAAAAAATTCATCAGCCCTTTTCAAGATATTGAATTTTCAAAAAAATTCAAAATTGTTAAAATTATAAGCGGCCTTTTGTATAAAAATTTTAGTTGAAATCGGTGTAGTAGTTAACGAGAAATTCAAAAACCAAAAAATCGGTTGTATGACAGGTACCGTTAATAACCGTTATAAAAAATTTTTTTTTCTACCAAAATATTAATTTTATAAATTTTTTTTTTGAAAATCGTTAGAGCCGTTTTTGAAATAAATCAATTTTTATATATTGGTTATATGACAGATACCGTTATTTTTTGAGCTAAAAAAAAATTACAATTTCCCCTCTAGGGAATCACATAAGAACCTTAAGTCCAAAGTTTTAAGAAAATCGCTTCAGCCGCTTAGGCTGCAGGTCGAGGTACAGACAGACAGACGGACAGACAGACAGAATTGCGAGACCCACTTTTTTCGAGTTCTCTATCATCGTAATGTTAGGGAAAATTATTATCTCGATTTTTTTTCTGCACGAATCCTAAACCTGCCCTATACTACGAACATCGCAAATAAAAGTATTATGGTAGCAAATTTTATATTGCAGCACATGTTAAGATGATTGAGCATCTTGAAGGAAGGACACCAAACATGGATGCCGATATGAAAGTTCATATTGTACCAGAAGATATTTTCTTCCACTAAAATACATTCTTATTATAGGTTTAAACAAAAATTTACACAAAAGTCGATCAGAAATTCTTGACCGAAAAAAAAAATTCTATTTAATAGAAAAAAATTGATTCTTATAGAAATTCGCAATACCGATGATAGACTATAAGTCTATTCGACTTTAAGTCTATTCTGAATAGACTCGCAATAAGCCCCACAGTATATCTTGACAACTAAGCATGCTAGGAATTTGCAGTAAAACTCCAAACTTTGTAGTTTTTTTATGCTTCCGGAGTAGGCTAGGTCAAAATTTAGAAGTCCTTTATTTTTAAGAAATTAAAAAAAAAATCGACTTCAATATGAAATTAGCAAGTCAAGTTGTGTATCTCGTGAAGTTAGCAGGGCAGTGTGAATGTTTTTTTCAAATGGAGGACTTCCAAACTTGGAATTAGCATTTTTTCTTGAAATGCAAAAAGAACTCCAAAATTTGGAGCCTTACTGTAAAATTCTAGCATACATTTATAGATTTATTGATCAATTGTCGAATCTCCAGTTAGATAAATGACCCACACTTACTCGAGAAACAAGTCTCGTGAATTTCCAATCACTTCCAAAACTCATGTTTGAAATTTGTATTCCTTTTCAATGCTTTTCTTTTGACATATTACCTTTATCTTAGCAAGCTTGTATTTGTATGCACATATTTGTACACTAGCATTTGATGTAGCACACATTCAATGTTCGATTTTTGATTAGATTCTTTGGGGTCAACAAATTAATTTATTTGAAGAATAATGGATTAATAAAAAAAAATGGAAAAAGCGAGCAGGTGGGTAATTTTTTCTTATTTTTATCGATTTGCTGCACCCTGCAAAATGCCGCCCGGGGCTTGTGCTCCCTTTGGATCCCCCCACCAATCGCCTGACGTCATTTATTATTTGCACAGGTACTTAAAATACTCGGTCCTTCTATCAAAATTATAGAAATTAAAAAAAATACAATTTGGGCCTAACCTTAGGTCACTTTATTTTTGCTGGGAAATCAATAATTGTTTCATAAGAGAACAACTGTACTCCTTAACTACACTTTCTCTACTTCAAATTTTCATGAAGCTAGATGTTTTTCATACAAATCTAAATTGCCGACTTTTTTTTCATAGTTGCAGATTTCTTGAAATATTTTATGACCACACTGTTTCCACCTCAAATTTTGTTTTCATAAAATTTTAAAAATGAATATGCTTACAATTTGCTTTTAATTTTTTGAAACGGGCAGACAAGAATGTTTTTAATAGGGGTATTCATGCAACGGCGTAAAACCCAGATAAACCTGTTAAATTTAAACCAATTTTTAAACCATTTTTAATTTAAAATTATCTGATTTACCAGGTTTATCTGGGTTTTACACCGTTTCATAAATACCTCTATTATACTTTTCGCTGCTGGATTAAAATTCGTGATAAATTTTCCACCATCATACATTTTGCGCCATCAGCTTAAAATGAGGAAAATGCTGTTTTTTTTTTCCTGAGGTTAATATTTTTTTATTAGGGATTATGTTTTCAAGGAATTTCAAAAAATTCTAAGAGAACTAATAAGTCTAATTAAAATGTCTTGGAATTTTTATACGTTGGTTGGGTAATGGTATTAGTGTTAAAAATACAATTTTTTTATTTCTCCAGCTCCAGCAAATGGGAAAATGGTTGTATAGTACAGGCAACGGGGGGTCAAATAAGGGCAGTCTGAAAAAAGTTTTGACGTATGAAAAGTTTGAATGCAGTTTTGAAGAGGGGTTTTTGTTTTTAATTTTGAGTTTGAAAATTATTTTCTCAAAAACTGTTTGCTGAAACAACTCGAATTAAAGAGTTAATTTAAGAATAGGTTTTTGGCTTTCAAAAAAGCTATAAGATGATATTTTGAGTGTTGCCGTTGATTTTTAATATTTTTTTTTTATATTTTAAGTCAGTTTTTTAGAAAATTGCCCCTTCTGCCTAAACGGGGGGAAATAGACCCCCCTCCCCATACGATTTTTTTCTTACCTTAACTCAGCCTATACGCCCTTGCCTTTTGTTACACCTTTAATTTAAGACTTTTTTTTATAAAAGTAATAGTTTGGGAGTTATTCCCAAACTAACTAAGCCCGTATGGCCTAATTTTGTACTCGTTTTTCATTAATAACTTTTGAAATATCTACACAAGAAAAATAATTTATATACCGATTTGTAGGAAATTTAAATTTAAACAAAAAAGTATTTAAATTTTTTTTCATAAAAAAGCACAAGAAGTGAGAAAAACGCAAATTATCAAAAGAAGTCGTTTTTCCAAGATGGCGGATGCCCCACAAGACCAAAAATCCCGCAAATCGAGATTTATGCTAAAAAGCATTCAAACTTTTCAGACGTCAAAACTTTTTTCAGATTTTTTTCCATTGCCTGTACTAGTAATTGACTCTGTTTTTTGCAAAATATCTCCTAAAGTATTGGTTTGACAAAAAAATTGGTATACACATTTTAAGCAATTTAAAAATCTGACTTCATACCGTCATACCGGATATGGTCTTGGAAACGAAAATTAATTTTTGTTCTTGAGGTATTTTTTTTTTAAGTTAGCTTACGCCTCTCTCACTTCCAGATATTCCAAACGCTGAGGTATTGGAGGAATTTGTAAAAATTGCAAAAAGTGCTATTATTTAAGTTTGGTGTAATCTTTTACTATCATTCTTTTTAACTTCCGGTTTAGCTAAATGTTAGTCTTCACCCATTGTCTACTATTTTTGAGATTATTTAACAACGCGAGGTAATTTTTGTCAGCAAGAAATCGTTTTTTTTTTTTCATAATAAAGTTTTTATATTTCCAATCTGGTGGATCTGGTGCAATGAAATTAAGTCCAATGAAATAAAGTCCAAAACCAATTTTTGGACTTTATTGCACTCCTAGGTGTGAAATAAAGTCCAAAGCCATTCTTTAAATTAATTAATTAATTAATACCCTAATTATTTTAACCATTCACGAAGATTTTCGGCAATTTGACTGAATTAAGTAAGTCGAGTGCAAAATCAAAGTTTAATTATGTAAATTAAATAATTCATCGAAATTTATGGATAACGAGTAGTTCAGTCAAAAAACACATTATTTGTTATGTTTACCAAAAACTTGACATAAAAGAAATCAATTTATAAGAACGTGTGTCTGCATGTGCACTCAATGAATAATACTCTTTGGTGACAACGGAGTTCTTTGTAGTAAGTTTCCGTAAGTTTCTTCAGTTCCGTAGTTTGATAATTAATACAAAAATTAGCAGTTGTATTGTATGTATCAGTAATAAATTATAATTTGTGAATTATCTTTTAATTAACGATTATAGTTTTTTGTGAACTATGTTAAGTATATGGTTACCAAGCAAAAAATAGTAAAAAGAAATTGTTAACATGTGTTAGTACATGAACTTGTATAGTTAAACATTCTTGCCAAAGCCTTGACAGCTCATGATGTCACTTTGTCAGCACCTCTTTATGACAATATTACAATAAATGTCAGATAACGATCCAAATAGGTTATTTATTGCCAGTCATTCATTATTTTATTTATTTTTTTTGTAGGTATTATTGTTCTTTTTTTTTGGCAACAAAATAATTTGATATCATTCCAACAAATGTAACAAGATCATTGAATTTTAAACTACGAGCATGTCTAGAGTACCTATATATATAGATAATATACATACATATAATGAATTAATTCAAACACATCAAATTGTTAAACATGACTTTCAGTTACAAAAATGATAATTTTGTTTTCCATTGACAATACAAACATACAATATCATAGCCAAAAGATGCCCAACAGTTGATATTTTATGATATGTACGTATTTAACTAAAGACACATCTTTTGGCGACACAATTGTTTTAGGCCCATAATGAAAAACATATTAATTTGTTGTTTAAGTACTTGAGTATTGTCAATTTAGATAACTTCGACCGTTCAGAGGAATAGGATGTAATACGTAATCCACAGATTAAAAAAATTACAATCATGATATCTCTTTTGTTTGTATCACAATAGAAATTACGACACCTAATGTCGTAGATTTATTAAGATATTTCCCGTGTTTTGGCCATTTATTGAATTGTACTTCAGTCAAATGGATGTGAGTTATAAAAGAATGTAGAGTCGAATATAAAATAATATGTATAATATATATGAATAATAATATAATAGGTATGGGACGGATCAACACTCTCAAAATGGTTTGAAACGGACACCGGATTAAAACAAGGGTGCCTTCTGAGTGCTCTTCTTTTTGCACTTTTCATCAATGATGTTGAAATTTGTCTGCCAGGAGGTGTTCAAATCGCTGATCTGATCATTAATGTTCTTTTGTATGCCGATGATTTGGTGATTCTCTCAGAAACCCCCGAGAACTTACAATTGATGATAAATCGTCTCGCTGACTATTGCGTTAAATACAGACTTAAAATTAACATTAATAAGTCTAAAGTAATGGTTTTCTCTAGATATACCCGGAATCAGAGTGGATATATTTGGACTTTTAATGGAAATATTCTGGAGGTAGTAAAAAAGTACAAATACCTAGGAGTGAATCTTAACAAAACCATGGACTTTAATGAACATGTTCCATTAAAATCTACTTCCTCGCAAAGTCTACTTAACATGTCATGGAAAAATATATTTTCGAATCAGCGTATTGTACTGTCAGAAAAATACAAAATATTTGATGCTGTTGCAAAGTCTTCATTCTGTTATGCTGCCCAAGTTTGGGGAACATATGAGTTTGAGGCAATAGAAAAATTTCAAATGTGCTTTCTAAAGAAACTGTTTAATCTCTCCATAAAAACCCCAAACTATGCCCTATATCTCGAAACAGGCATAGCAACAATTTTCACATACACGCCTTAATGAAACTCCCTATAACAACAGCTTTAATCAGTTTTGTTCATTGTGTAATCTTAAAGCTAAAGACGATTGTTTCCACCTCATCATTGTGTGTCCCATATTTACTTTGGACAGAAAATGTTTATGATCCTGAACTTTGCAGACAATGCGTCCGCTGAAGTTTGAACACCCACCAAAATCGTAATACTTGTTCGATTTAAAAAAAACTAAACGGCAATCGCTCTGTCTCGGCAAGACCTAGTGCCGATATTTTTTTAGTTTTTTTTTTTTATTTGTCTTAAAAAAAGTTATGGCCAAAAGATTCAAAAACCACAAAAAAAAAATAACTAAAAAAACTTTGGCCTTCTGTCACCACTGTAATTTTCGCCGCATTTTCATAAAAATTACGGCAATCGCTTCGTTTTTTTTTAAATCGAACAAGTATTACGACTTTGGTGGGTGTTCAAACTTCAGCGGACGCATTGTCTGCAAGGTTCAGGATCATAAATGTTTACCCTACAAGAAACAATTTATTACATTGCTAAAATATTGTGGTTGGAAAAATCCCTATCTGTTTTTAAAAGACATATTAAAATACCGAATGTTACTTATAACTGAATATGAATAGTTAACTTAATTTTTATCTTTCTTACTTATATCTTTTAAATTTGCCAACCGAGCTGACGGCAAAGCTGAAGCTTTTAAATTTATTATAAATTTTTGTAAATGAAGTTTGAAGATATCAAGCAATAAATTACTTACTTACTTACTTATAAAATATTAAATGAAAACAGTCGAATTTAGTCTAAATTCGATTTTTTGTACGGGTATACTACTTGACTTTATGCTTAACTCGCTTCTAAATTTGTTTATTAATAAGGCATCATATACATTAATATGAATAAAATGTAGCTATGTATGCAAGTAAATGTTTATATTTTTTTAAACTCAATAATAACAAAAAATGTAAGAAAAAACTCGTTTGAAAAAATTAACAATAAAAAGTACGTATACGCCCAAGTGCACATTTACATTTAATTTTTGTATTAATTTTTAATTGAGTTTTTACTATCGTGTAAGAGAAAAATGTAATTGTTTAATTAAATCTAACGTTAAGATGATGGAGAAGTCAAAAAAAAAGTAGTTTTCTTCATGATACCTCTTGGTCTTAGACTGTGCATCTGTGTGTCTGTACGTCCACTGTGCATCATAGGTAAATCTTTTGCTGCTTCACAAATACTGATAACAAGACTAACAAACCAGCAACATTTACAAATAAAAATAATCATGAACCTGTTTTCAATACTTAATGTTCAATTTATCGAATTATATCATCTTTTAGATCTTGAATTGTACTTGGCTCATTGATGTACATTTTTTTTTAAAATATCCCCAGAGAAAGAAGTCGAACGGTGTCAAAAAGCGTTGCCAGATTTTTCTTACAGCTAGGTGGGACGAATTGCTGAAATAATGAGAAATCCTGGGATTTCAACAGCTTGCCCGGGACAAAATGACAAATCATAAAATACTTTTATAATAAAATAAATACTTTCTTTCATTAATAACTAATTAAATACACTTTTTGAACATAACGGTGCAAAGGTACGAGTATTTTGATCATAAAATTAATGAAACTTCAAAATTAAAACTTCTACTTTAAAATGAATATACATTATAATAGTTAAATTTATTAGATAATGTAATTTAATTACATAAACGATCAGTTGTTCTGTAATTACGTTACCTAAGTATAACAGATAAATACCTTATGTTACACAAAATTAATTGTGCATAATTGTTAAATTCTGAACAGGAAAAATCAAATTTAAAGGTTGTCAGTAATTCGACTCTATAATCAATTCAGGGGAGCATTAATTTCTAACATTTGTCCATTTTAGAACTATAATACTTTTTCAGCAAAACAATTTGCGAAACACAATTTGCAAATACCTATTTGTATTGAAATAATATTTTCCCTATTTAAATGACAGCTGTCAGGTTGTAAGAATACATTCTTCGTTTCTTAAGGTTAAATTACAATGTAGCAATTGTTCTGTATTAATGAAAGATATTTACATTGGGTAATTTTTGTGGGAGTTTGAGTCATAACCGAGGAAAAAAACTGTCCCGGCGGGACCGTTGAATTTATGCCTGAAATCCGGGACGTCCCGGTTTGCCCGGCAACGCTAGTGTCAAATCACATGACCGTGGCGGCCGATTAACATCGACATGACGTAAGATAACACGGCCATTGAATTTCTCGCGCAAAAGAGCCATTTTTTCGTCGGCTGTGTGGCAACTAGCACCATTCTGTTGAAAGCACATATTGTCCAGGTCGATATCATCAATTCCTGGCCACAAAAAGTGCATTATCATCTCGCGATAGCGAACACCATTCACGGTAACTACTTCGCCGGCCTCATTTTCGAAAAAGTACGCCCGATGACGCCGCCAGCCCATAAACCGCACCAAACAGTCACTCTTTGTGGAATCTTCGGCTTTTCAACAATCACTCGTGGATTCTTATTTGCCCAAATCCGGCAATTCTACTTGTAAACGAATATACTGAGGTGAAAGTGTGCCTCGTCGCTGAAGATGATTTTCTTTGTAACCATTCGGCGTATTGTCGACTCTTTAAATGGTCAGTAGGCTTCCGCTCTTGAGTCAATTAAACCTTGTAAGCGTGTAAATTCAAAATTCGCATCAGTGATGTTCGTGAGATGTTCAATTGTTGGGCACGGCAACGAGTCGATGTTGACGTCTCTTCTGCCACACTATCGCGAACAACAGCAATTTTTTCCGCTGAACGAACTGGGCATGTGCAAGCATACACAGGTGTATTCACGTTTCCTACAGACCAGGTTTGCTGAAATTTGCGGACAATTCTACCGATTTTGGACAAATTTGGTCGATTATGCAGACCAAACAAATCAGGAAGTGCACAAAATTAATTTTGATTAAATGCCAATTTTCGTAAAAGGCTTCAACAACCTTAACGCGCTGCTCAATTGTGTACCTCTACATGGTTGAATTTGTCAAACACTGAAACAAAGAAATGTCAAATTAAATTGGGCAAAAAACTTGACATTAAGGTGTGACTCACAATTAATATCGTGTATTATGGTTGGACCACCCTTTATTATAGTAGAAAATAGTTCATCAAATTTCCCCTCCCTGCATACACTACTGCTAGTACTTTATAGATACATATTTTTAAATACAAATTTCTTATAAAAGTCTTCAAAATACGTACGAGCATCTATATCCAATTACTAAACTACAGTTTCGCTTATTGCCACAAAACATTCAAACAAAAAACTAATTAACACCGTTTTGTCTCCTAAGTTGGTAAACAATATTAAATTAAAGTATATCGTATTTTTCTGCAGCTATTAAAACAAATATTGAAGCATTATAAAATGAACGTAGATAATTTTAAAACAAGAGCAATCAACATCTTAAAAAAAAAAGCCAACCAAATTAAAAATAATGAGAATGTCGTCATCTTGATATACCTACATTATATTTTTTTAACTCAAAATTTGATTGAATTGAATTGAATTTCAATTTTAAATAGCCGACAAAACAAAAACAACAAAAACCATCGAAATCCATTTTGTGTGTGAGTAATTCAGTTCGTTTGGTTCGCCATAATGATGGCTTTCCAATTCCACCATTTTGTTTGCATACGAGTATGTCAGCGTGCTCTTATCCTCGTGAATTTATATCTTTCAACAACCATCTCATTACTTAACATGAATTATTTATCCATCTCCACCCGTACGCACCCATATTCACAATTCGCTGATGCGCCTACCGCCTAGCCCCCTTTTCATGATATTTACTTATA
Source organism: Melangyna quadrimaculata (assembly GCA_949320155.1). Lineage (NCBI taxonomy): Eukaryota > Metazoa > Arthropoda > Insecta > Diptera > Syrphidae > Melangyna > Melangyna quadrimaculata. The sequence continues at coordinate 147,871,202 of OX439485.1, read as the reverse complement.
AAAGTTTTAATTTATTTATTTTCAATTTTCGCTTAAATTGTTTTCTTTTTTTTTCTTCTGTTGAATTTCCACAGCGGACAATCAATTGGGAAATTGTGACATTGTTGTCCTCAAGGAGACCTCATCAAGCTCTGATTCATTATTTACAGACCCCCTGACTCCGATTGGCTTCCAGGCGGAAATAAATCAGTGCTATTTCTCGGAGGAGAATCTCTGTGAAAAATCGGACGAAAGAACGTTGAGAGAATTGACAGCAGCAGCCCTAGCCGCCCGAAATTATCCACGACAGAATAATAAATGCGAACAACGAACGCCACGAAGGCGAACTGCGACATACTATAGTGACGTGGCAGCCAGGCTGGCCAGGTTGTCACAAACGGAAGTGACGCATTTAAATTTGACAGGTGGGCGACCAATTTCAATTGACTTCGACTGTGAATGTGATGAGGAAATGGCCTTGCAGTTGGGAAATAAGTTAGCTCAAGTGTTGAGCAACAGTGGAGGCAGTGGTTCGGCTAGTGGTGTGGCGGGGGGTATGATGGTTGCTGAAGAATCTGGTGGCAGAAGTTCAGCTGAGCTGGGAATTTTCAATATTTCGAAGTCAAAAAAGATTGAATTGCAGAACTTATCGTCGAGAATTCCAGCAAGTGGTGATGTTGGTGTGTCAGGTAAGAATATTTTGATCAAATAATAGCAATAGATGCAGATGTACCTACTTCTTATTTTTACTCAAAAATTTAACCCACCTATACTAAAAGGTTTGAACCTGCTGTGTTTTTGGCCTTTGCACTTGAACTTTCTTAAGAAATCGGAATATAAAAATGAAAAACATGAGTTTGCATAGCTTACATGCAGTTGATTGCGTATAGAATAAATTATTTATCTGCTCTATAGGGTGAATTTCAAGGTTATAAATTATAACCTATTTTAGAATTGACGATAAAAATGTATGGATTCACATTTAGGATACAGCCTAAGAAAACTGGTCGATTTTTCTTAAACCTAACATAACCGTTTTTAGAGTTTTCCTCAAAACATTTTTTTTTTCCTTTTTTTGAAATTCTTTATTTTCTCAAAAACGACTTCGCATATTTAAAAAAAAAAAAAACTTTTTTTTACTTACATAATGTAGATATACGGTTTTGAGCTTAACATTTTTTCGAAAAATTGAAGTTAAACTTTTGAAGTTAGACTTTTTCGAAATTGGTTCAAAAATTACTGTTTTCAATTTGGCAAATAAATAATTTGTTTTATTTTTGAAAAAACAATGTTCATTAAGGTGGTCGTTAGAAAAAAGTTTATCTTGGATGGGGTTTTTCAGCTTCAAATGATGAAACATTAATTCACCAATTATACCAAATATTATTATCAAAATAACCAAAAATAACGGAACCAGCCATACAATTTCTTACAGCCAAAACAAAAATTGTTATTTTTGATACATCTAGTAGAAACATTTTTTGTTTTTTTTTATTTTCTCGAAAACAGTTCAATCGATTTATTTTAATTTTTAAAAAGGACAAAATTTTTTAAGAAACCATTTCAACAATTTAAAAATTTTCTTTGAATTCACATTTTTTGCAAGAAATCAAACAGCATCCTGTTTGCTTAGCTCAAATTACTATAACTTTGAAATTTAAACAATTAAAAAAATTATGTTTTGAAATAATACTTGTAACTGTTCATACAATTTTTGAAATTGTTTTTTTATATAAAAATTATTTTAAAAATCGGAAAAAAATTGGTAGTATTTTATGAAACAAAGAACTTTATTTTAAAAGAACCAAATGAAATGTTGCTCCACCCTTAGCACGCTAGACCAATGAGCAAAGAAGTGTGCTAATAGACCCCATGTTCCACTTGGGGTGTTTTCGGTAAGAAAACTCGAGAGAATGTTGACCTGAATAACTTCATACGGAATGTTGGCTCTTTCCTCAAATAAGCATCAGTATATATAGTTTTGTCGAAGGTTTTCATCACGATGACCGGCGAATGCCATCATAACCGAATCTATTCTGAATGGAAACTTTGGCAAAAGGTGCAGTAAAACCCTTGGTGCAGCAGTTAGAAAAGATTAAAAACTATCTGTGGTCAGGCGCGTTAAGGGCTTGGGTTCAACGTCTAAGAATATTTTGCATCACAAAGGCCCTTCTAAAAAATAGGTACATACTTATAATATTTAATTCCAAATATTTTAAAAAAGTAAAAAAAAAACGGTTTTAAATAACTACGTACATTTTGATAATAACTTAGAACAATAACGAGTTCGTGATCGTCTGACTAACTAATATCTGCGAAGTTTGTGTTCCCTAAAATTTAATCTCAAAAATCTTGTTTTTTTAATAATAATTCTAAAAAAAAACTCTGGTGATGTGGAGGTTTTTTAACCCATCATCATCGTAGCCAATCCTTCAATGGAAGTTGACAGTTTATACCTCAACAGATAGGTAAGAAACAAAATGTTGGCGTGCACAGAATATTTCGTTTCAAATCTCACCCAGAAGTCCTAAAATCGCCTTTTCCCGCGTGAAAATTTAATATAAAAATGTCAGTTTTTAATTATAATTCTAAAAAAATCGGATTTTCTGCGCTGAAATGTTTACGAACATAAATTATAAAAAGCCTGCTGCCTGATTGCTTTACGTGGGCAGAAGAAAAATAGAATCATTGTGCATAAAGTTAAGCAAGTATGGGGCAGAAAATTGCTATAAGACTCAAACAGCGAAATAATTGGAAAAGGGGCCACTGCGGTCATAGAACTATAACGAACTTCACTATAACAAACGGACTATTTTACACCGCACATAGATTTTAACCCAGTGGCTCAAACATATATCCCAACAAGGGAACTCTGGAGAAAAAACCGGGTTCTAAATACAAATCATGTTTCGGTCTTTACGGACGGTTCCAAAACAAATGAGGGCGTTGGATCAGGCATCTATTCAGATGATCCACCCCTTAACAGATTGATAAAACTTCCAAAGTTCTGCTATGTCTTCCAAGCAGGAGTACTTACAGTTTGCAAAGCATCAAAACACCTTGCCACTTGTTAAGTAGCCAATAGGAATATTGACATCTTCATAGACAGCCAGGCGGCGATAAAAGCTATTTCCTCAATCATCACAAGGTCCAAACTGGTGGATCGTTGCGGTAACGAGCTTATAATATTCAGCGCAACAAACACAGTTACCCTTCGATGGGTCCCAGGACATAGTGATATTTACGGAAACAAAACAGTGGATGAACTGGCCAAAATCGGGTCTTCTCTAGACCCGAGCCAAACCAACAACTCAGTTTTTATGCCACTGGAGCAAGAAAAGAGTAGAATCCACCAGAGGTTTCTTGTGGCCGCAGAGGCCAGGTGGTCATCAATTGACACCTGTCAGGTTTCAAGAAATCAATGGCCAAATATATCACTAAAAAAACCGAATACATAATAAAGATAAGCAGACCTCACTTATCCCTACTTGTTGGAATCCTAACGGGACAGAACTCGATGGATACCCACATGAGAAGAATGGGCATTAGCACATCTGACTTATGTAGAGGGTATCAGGATGAAGAGGCGGAAGGGGGCTCTAATCTTTTTCTTTGTGAATGCCCCAGCTTAGCCAGAACCAGAAAAAAAGCCCTCGGAGAATATGTTTTCGATGAACTGGGCGACATCTCAATCTTGCCACTGAAAAATATCCTAAAATTCACTCAGAATACAGGATGGTTCAGGGAGGCATCACATACCTAAAATTCCCTTATCCCCTATTCCTCTAACCACCCCCCCCTTCTCATACCTTCTTTTCCTTTTGTCGGGGAATGCAATGGATTCATTGAGATCCGAGTGAAATGGTGTGGCTTGCCGCATCATCAGTAGTAGTAGCCCGTAGCGTAATGGTTAGTGCGTTCGACTGTCACGCTGGAGGTCTGGGATCGCTTCCCAGCCTCGTCCACCTAAAAAACTAAAAAAAAAAGTTTTTTTTCAGGGCTACTGCCTCTTGCGAGGAAATGACAAATCCTCCAAGAGTATCACTTGTCACGAATAAGTGCTTCTAGCCGTTCGGATTCGGCATAAAAGTGTAGGTCCCTTCCATTCCTATCGAAAGGCGCACAAAGGAATGGTTGCGAGTTGTTAGTCACTAGGCCCTGGTGCTTCATGAGCCGTTGTGCCACCCGATTTATTTTTTTTATTTATTTGCCGCATCATCACCCCACCTAACCTAACCTATGCGGCTGATCTGCCGCAGATTTCTACGATTACGAACTCGCCCTAAGTTCTTTAGCATTGGAATCTAGCAGTCTTTGAATAGACACAGTCGATTCTAATAGAAATTTTCTCATAAAAGGACCACAGTACATAAAGATGTGAACAAAATAATTTATTTCTCAAAAAATGTCAGCCTAATTCTCAGCAGGAAACAATTTAAAGGAATGCAAGAACCTTCTTACAGTACCTACCTTAAATAGAATGGCGCAAAATTTTAAACAACCTATTGTTAAGGGCTTAACATTTTACTAGTTAACAATTTCCTAAGTATTTAGCAATTTACTATCTATTCCAAAATTTTAAATCTTTTGCTAACTAGTACACTGTATCTGTAAGGTTTGAATTTGATGAACACAATATATTTTTTGTATGCGTTGTAAATTAATTATATGTTGATGGAAACCCATCATGAGCTTGAAATAAGTATACGATATTTATATTTTTATCATTTTAACTTCATTATTAAAAAAAAAAAAAGAAAAAAAAGTTGGGTACCAGCAGGACTCGAACCTGGAACATTCGGGATTTCTCATATGGATTTAGTACGATACTAAAAGATAAAATAGCCAGTTGGTGATTTTAACTTTACTAAAATGTTAGGGGATAGTACGATGCTAAACTCGTTTAAAATTAGCAAAACACAATTTTTAACCTAGTATCATACTAAAAATGATTTAACATCGTACTAAATCATCTAAAATTTTGCGCCAATGTTTTTTTTTTTATTTTCGACTTTCTTAACAATGTATTGATGGAGATTTGTATTGCAAATGATTATGAAATAATTATTTTTTTTGTCGATAAAAAAATCTAAAAATACTTGTCCTGTCTCAGGCTGGCATGTAACGTTTGAATTCGGAGAAAATGATGTTTTTCCTTAGAATAACTTTTATAATTTTAAAAATAGTTGTTTTTTTATTTAAATCGGAGTTGAAACATTATTGTCTTTCTTCAAGTCAAGATTTGGACTTTTTGTGATAAATATAATATTTATGAACATCTTACATTTATCAACACCCCCCCTCCCCTCCGATTTTTTTTTCTGCGTTCGCGCCTGTCTGTGGTGTCAACGCTAGTAGTACTTTGATACTTTGAACCTTCTTAGCTTTAATAAATCATATATGTTAGGGAAAATAATTTTAAAATTCCAATGAGCTAACCGATATAGTATTAATGGATTAAAATCCTTACACGAAAATATAATCCTAATTAAAATTAAAGGGTAATTACAAAATTATGAAAGGTAAATAAACAAAAAAAGCAAAAATTATCTATCCGTTCCATACTCTTTAAAACCTACTCATTTAATTACCTTTTTGAATCCAAATAACCCGAAACCCGCCGCGTGTTTTTGATAGATGCGAAAAAGGTTCATGTAATTTGCTTGGACTGATATTGCCCATGGGCAGTTTAGTGTTTAAATTTAATCAAAATGGGCTGAAATGATTTTGTTTTCTTTTTTCGCGGAGAATATAAATTGATTTAATTCATAGCACGCAGACAAGGGTTATATCATAATTTTGGCATTGAACACAAAAAAAAAGAATATAGAGTATAAAGAGGGTTATAAGGTCCGGTTTATCTCAAGGGCTTTCTGTCAAATCAACAGACAAAATAAACTTTACACAATTAATATATACTTATTTTATAAAAAGGTTAAAACTCAAGCAATTTATGCTTATGAAAGATTTGATTCCTTTCAATTCATCGAAAAAATGAAACAAATTTAAATAGGAAAACCTGCAAATGTGAAAATATTGATTGGAATTTACTAAAAAAAAACTTGACTGTTCTAATAGGTTTTTCTTATGATGTGCTGTTAATACCTGGACGTTGTATTTATTTGTCTACTCCAGAATACAACATGAAAAAGAATTTCCAACTTAACCTTCATTAATTATAATAAATATTTACAAATCTCTTGAGTATTTCATTTAAATGCGAATACAAAAAATCTAGAATTCCTTTTTTCTAATCAAATTGTTGTATCTTTTTAAGCAGCAACAGCAAATGATTACAAGTAATGCCTTAATAGCAAACATTGTCATCATAATCTAGTATTCTCTATATACCCTAAGTTCCTAACGACTTCTGTCCATTTTGGAGGATTGATCCTGTTCTAGATGTTGAGTTTGAGTTTTGAGTTGTGTGCTCTTTCAAAATAAGTTAGCAAATACAAACATTCCATTAAAAGTAACAATAGCCTTAAGTTTGCATCTTCCTGGTGGACTACTTTGTCATACGTCCAACTTTAAGTATTGGAAAATCTCCTTTATATACAGATACACCTTCACACCCCCATATCCCTTCTTATTGCCCAAAGCTCTCTCTTTCTACAACATGATGTTGAATCCTAAGTAAACCTTTATTTATATGTGTGTTTACAATAAAAAATAAAGGATATAAATGTTATGTATACGTATTATATAGGATTGGTCAAATAGTCAAATTGTCATTTTAATGGAATTGCATATTCCTTAAAATGCTCTCATGCCAAAAGGCTTATACCTATATCGTATGTATACCTACCTTATACATATTTGTCAAACAACAGCAAGGATATAAAGGACATTAAATTGCCGTTTGAACAGAAAAAAAATAAGAATATTTTAAAATCTTTATTTTTGTATTTATTTAGATGTTAAATGCATATTAATTATTTATAAGGAAAAAAGGACTTTAACGATCCTAAACATACAATACATGCCTTGAAGGATAATTTGCTAAGGACAAAAGTCCAAAAATGGATAAAGTTATTTGGCTGAATTTTCAACCGTTTTCTTCCAAGAAGTAGTAATTTTTTTGTTTGGTCTAGAAGAAAATCAAAGACTTTTTTTGAAGAATAAATTGTTTTTTTTGTTGGCTCCTGAAGCTTGTATGTTGTGTATAATTTGATTTGGGACATCGCTTTAAGCCAGAAGATGAGTTAAACTTTTAAATAGATGGGATTGGGCAATAATTGATGAGAAGTAAGTCGTGTTGTGAGTTGTGACATCCACAAATTTGCAAAAATTAACAAAAACGGTCCTAGAATTATTTTATAAAATATAACGTTTTTACTATGAGTGTAGGATGCATGCAAAAAGATTCTAAAAGATAAAATATCAGAAAATATCTGTTGAGTTAATCCAGAGAAAACTCATCAATACCAGATTTAATTTTAATCTCGTAATAAAAACCTCGACCTAAGACCACACAGCTAATTTTTTGGATTATGAAAGTGAAACATCAAATTAGCATATGAGTTGCAAGGTCAAGTTTTGTAAAGCTTATGAAAAAAATACAAGTCTTGCTGTCCCTGGTTTGGAGCGTATCTTCTGCTCTGCGAAGTTTAATATCTTAAGTTCATAAGCTTTAGAATTTTGAGCTTGTCAAAGTCACTTTATTTATGATGCAAACAAATTTAAAACCAAGGCAGCGCTTTTTGGGTTAGGTACGAATGATCGACAAAAAAATGGTCGATTGGTCAAAAAAAGTCGACTTTTTAAATATCGACTTTTGATCGACTTTCATAATCTCAACAAAAAAATGTCGAGACATGTTCAGTGTTCAGCCTAAAACAAAAGCATAACCGGTGATTGAAGACGATGATTTTAACTGCCGACATTTTTATAAATGACATTTTGATTAGATTATGGTTTATGGCATAAACCATAATCTGACTATCAAAATGTCGACTATTAAAGTGTCGATTAACAAAATGTCGACTATCAAAATCCCGATTATTAAAATGTCGATTACAGTCGATATTTTGAATGTCGAAATTTTTAAAATCGCATCATTTTAAAAAATCGGTCTATTTTTTTTTTTTGATATTTTGTTCAGTCGGTGTTTTAACCAGTCGACATTTTTTCTGTCAAGATTTTGGAAGTCGATCTTATGGGGTCGATGTTTTGAAAGTGGACATAACGAACCCAGTCCTAAATTTGTATATATACATTTTTGAAACATTTTTAGGAAAAAAAAATTAAACGCCGCCGATTTAAAGTTATTAAATTATTAGTAATTTTTACTAAGACTTTAATTTAAAAAAAAATCTACCCATTTTTGAAAAATGGAATTTTTAATAAACTCAATTGGAATTGATTTTTCCAGAATTTTAGAAATGTTAATTTTATAAATTTGTATTGTGTAAAAATTATTTTATTAGTTTTTACCAAGTTTCAACAAAATTGACGGAGTCGTTTGCAAAAAGTTAAGTTTTCAAAAAAAAAAAAAAAAAATAGATTTTTTTTACTTCTTTAATTTTTTTTTTTTTAAACTCCGCAGAGTCAAAAACGATTTTACGTAATGCAAAGTTGATTACGTGTTGCCATCAAATATTCAATGAAATCTATAATTTTCAACACATCAAAAAGCCTATATTGCAGCTAAGTTCTCTTTTAAACCTTAACTTCCCTTAACTCCGTATTAAATCGACTAATACTTTGAAAGCTTTTAACGGCTTTTAGTCCATATAAATTGGCGTTTTGTCCGGGTGATCTCACTTGGACTCATCAGTTAATGACATGGAACTTAAAAATGAAAATTTCTCTTGAGTGTGTACTCAAGATCTTACGAGATTTTTATACGCGAGATATTAAACTGAAAAATTTCGGTTTATAGCCCCAAAATTCTTCAAGAGCCGTGTTTTTTTCATACTCAATAACTACTCACTTTTTTTTATTTTAAAGCTTAGTATACAGTTCCTCAACAAAAAAAAAAAACTACATGAATTTCTTATGAGAAAGATTTTGGCGAAAAAAAGATTGAAGTTTAATTTTTTTTTTATCGAGCTGTGAACCAACCCTGGCAAAAAAATTTATACTCACGTTCACCACGAACATTTTTCGCGCAAAAAAATGTCAGTGACACTGTTTTGTGAAAAAAAAGAAGACAATTTTCGTTTCACCCCAGATGTTAAAAAAAATATGTCTCACAACTAATTTTTTTTTTCGTTCAAAAGAACTGTATACTAGGCTTAAACGCAAAGCAAAAACAAATCAGACTACTCAGTGTTTACTTTGTTTTTGTTTCGCTAATAAAATTTAAAAGTGAGTAATTAATGAGTATGAAAAAACACGGCTAATGTAAGATCTAAATACGAGATTATGAAATATGGTATTTTGAGCGACTATGAAAATGGAATAATATACATAGCTGGACGATTTCATTTTTAGGAAATTTTGATAAAAAAAAAAGTATGCACCACTGCACTGGATCGCACGAACTTGCTCGTGTAGCTGACCACGCATGTAACTAGACTTATTGAATGTGTAGATATAGTAATGGTTTACTAATATTTGTATTGATTTTCTTCAAACTTTGTATATAGTGTTTTTTGACTATATACCCAGACGTTTTTTGTAATTATTTTTAGGACCAAAAAATAATGGTACCTGCCATACAATTTTTTTCGCCAAAAAGGAAAATAATATTTTTCTCAAAAACGGGTCCGAGGATTGTGTTAAAAAAACTCATATAAATTAAGTAAGGAAATGCAACTTTTTATTAATTTTTTTATTTTCATAAATTTAATATTTTGGGTACTTTTTGATTTTTTGTATGGTTAATCTTCTAATATATATTTTAAACATTACTGTGAACCAAATTTAATTTTTTTTGAAAATTAAAAAAAAAAAATCTTTTTTTTTTTTTTTTAAACTAAATACTTTGAAAATGACTTGGTCAATATTTTCAAAACTAGGTGCGAGATAGTTTTTTATTATTTTGTAGAATACTTGAAAAAGTCATCTTTCTAAATTAAAAAATAACGGTACCTTCCATACAAATGTTGAAATACCGTTAAGAAAACAATTATTTTTCTAGAAAACGGCTCCAAGAATTTTGATAAAAAGGCTACTTAACTATTTTCAATATTTTGATGATCACATATTTTACCAATAACGGTTAATAACGGTACCTGTCATAGAACCGATTTTTTTGTTTTCAAATTTTTCGTTGACGGCTGCTCCGATTTCGACAAAAATATATAGCTCCTTCACAAATTCAAATAATTTAGCATATACAAATTTTCAAAAAAATAATTTTTGGATTTTTAAAAAAATATGGAATTTTTTTTTTTTTGAAAAATTCAGTATCTTGAAAACGGGATAGTGAAATTTTTTTTATTTTGTGTAAAATTGTATTTTATTAAATACTAATTGTTGGCATACTAGATTTTATTTATTATGAGCGAAAAATTAAGGATCGACGGGGACTTATCTCCATTGATTCGTTATGGTCAGTGGAAGGTCCCCACCAAGTTTAAGCGTTATCGGAATTTAGTACAGGGAAATGTCTATTTTGACTTGGGTTTACGGGTTTTTATTATGGAATATGTTTGTGTGGAACTTTAGCTTACTTAAAACACAAAATTTGTTTAAATTCACACATGAATTCCTGAGAGAATGGTCACACCAGTCATTTTTCAATATTGTTGGTATAACTCGAAAACTAAGCCCAATTTGAGAATTTAACTTAAGACATTTTTTGTAGGAAATTAGATTTATATAATTTATTAATATTTATTAATAATAAAATAAATTATTTTTTTTTTTAATCAAACATTTTTTTTAGAATTCGAATTTTTTAATGCAATATTACTAAGGTTATTTAAAAGCTTACTTATAGTAAAAATTCATTTAGTTCCGTAACGCACTATGAGCACTTTAGTAACAAGACAATTAAGATCAGTGAATTTTCGATTTTAGTTTTTGTTAAATTTTCCTGCTCTAATTTTTTTTATGAAATTTTGTAAACCACCAGATTTGATAGCAAATCTAATTTCCTACAAAAAGTGTTATTAAATTTTCAGATTCAGCTTTGTTTTCGAGCTATACCAACAATATTGAAAAGTGACCAGTGTGACCATTCTCTCAGAAAGAAATGCATGTGTGAATTTAACTCTTTCAGTCACGCCTTTATACAGCGCATATTTAAAATAATTTGTCTGTGTATTTTCTTAGTTATGATGTAAAATAAATGATAGCGTTAACAAAAATTTTGATTTCCATTTTTTAAGCAAAAAAGGTGGTTAGCGTAGTTAACCACTGTGACTGAAGAACCTAAAATAAATGAAAAAAAGGACCAAAAGAATGATTTTTTATTGGTATTACTTATTTCTTATTATAAGTTATAAGTAAATGCCAAAACAATTTTGAAAAAACTTTTACTTAGTTTTTTTTACAATATTATACAAAAAGCTTACAAAACAATGACCGTGCCAACAAGTTTGAATTCCAATCACGTGACAAATAGCTAAGTTTTTATACCCGTATTTCTATGGGTTTATTAGTAGGTTCGATACTTTCGCTCAAGTTTAAAATCAAATTGATAAGTAGCGCGGTTAAAAATACATAAAATAATAAAGAAGTGGTTAGTAAAATAACCACCATGACTGAAAGAGTGCGAATTTAGTGTTTTAAGTAATCTTAAGTTCCACACAAACATATTCCGTACTAAAAACCCGTGAACGCAATTGTTCCATTCTTCCTTTAAAATTCTGGTCTATTCAATAGCCTAATATTAAAATAATACAAAATCCAAGTTTCCAAAGAATTATCTCCAATATCGTCTTTAAGCACGGGTTGCTTTAAAGAATGCGTCTCAATCAAATTCAATCCTCTTTGAGTACATTTTTGTAGAAAGGTATGTATTTGCACTTACGAACTATCTAAGCGTTTTTTATTAAAAAAAATTAAAATAGGAACCTTTACAGAGCTGCCATCATACAAAAATCGAATTTAATCATCCTTCATAAACAATTTAATATAGCAATTAAAATGCTCCCAAACCATCCTCACTCGCATCCCTTTTAAATTTGAAATCTTTACTTTTGTAATAATAAACCGTTACCGCTACGGCTATTATATTATTCAAAATTAATGGCTTATCGTAAATAAACCTATTAACATTTAAAATGAACTTCCTCTAAAATTCAATCTTTGTTGTTTTCAATTATATGTAGATACATTATAAAGTATCCTTTACGACTTAATTGAAAATTGAAAGCAAGCAGATACCTATCAATCATGGGTTACTTCAAAAGTAGGTATATATATATACCAAACAACAACTGTTTGTGCGAGTAAGTGTAAGAAGAAGAGGTATCCTTTTCAGAAGGGCAAACAGCAAACAAAAAAATTACTTGTTAATTAGAGGCTAACATTTTTTAAACTGGCCTCTACTATACCTTAAATCCTGAAATTGATACTCCCAAAGAATTTTCACCCATAATCCTTTTTTATATTTTGTTGACGTTGTTGTTGTACATCAACTGATGCCAAAACCCTTTGTAGAATCTCTTCTTTCTATAACAACAAATTAAATAGATATGCCCTGGACCTGGACATGAAAAAGGGTAATTTTGTAATGAAATCAAATTGTTTACCCTAATAAGGATGTTTTTCATTACATTTTGTTATTTTCTCTCCATTGCCCTTCCATTGCTCTCCTGCTCTTTCCCATCTTACTTAGCTGCCTTTCAATCTTTTGTTCGAAAATAAAGTGTTGGTCCTTAACAATCCGTAAAAAAGAAAAAATGATAAACTGAAATGTGTCATGCCCATGCGTCGATGCTGTGGGTTGATGGCTAAAGCTACCCTCAGCTGGGTAGCATCTTTATTTTAAGTCGTTCTTTGAAAAGAAAAATTAAAGAAAAAAAAAACAGCCCATTTCGCAGAAACTGTTAAGCTTATACCCATTTCTTTGTTTTTAATTGAATTTTTACAGCAGACAACTTAACACCGGCAACAATAGTTAACAAACAATCACCCTCAACAGAAACTCAATCAACCGTAATAATTTCATACAAATCACCACCACCTACACCTGTTTGTTCGCTAGCATCATCGACATTCCAGCATCAGCATCAAATTGTCGAAGCTCAGCGGGATGTAATCTCTAGTAGCGGAGGAGGAGCCTCATCAGCATCGACATTAACAACAGGAACATCATCAGCCAGTAGGGGTGGGGTTGAGTTTGCCTCCCCGATAATTACCTCCACGACAACAGCATCAAGTACTTTCGGAAGCAGTACCCCAAATAACTGCGCCGGCAGCAATGTCCTTAAGAAGGTAGCATCTTTTACGGTTGAAAGATCATCGCAAAATACTTGTTCGGCCGGAGGCAGTTTGGGAGCGCCATCATCAGGTGGAGCTGCCATAGGTATGGCGCCGGATGGATGCTTTCACAAACGGATGTCTTATGTCCCACAAAAGTTAAGCTTTGCTGCCTACGAAAAGTTTGAAGGTAATTTTTGTTTTTCTTCTTATACTTTTATTTTATTTGATGGTTTCTTTGTTTTTTTTTATTTTTGTTTTTGTTGCGTGTTTGAATTTTTGAGCCAAAATGTTTGCTTTATGGCTTAAGGAGAGGAGAAGTTGGAGTTAATGACTTGTATAATGGGGCATGGAAGATGGCTCATTATTATGTGAGAATTTGTTTATTCAGTCGATATGAATTTTTAAGTTCTTTTCTTCTTTATACTTATTATGATATGACTGGCTAGGCTGTTGGGTATTTTCGTTATAAAAATGTTTTTTTTCTTGTGCAAAAACAAGTGAGATTTTATTTTATTTTAAGTGAAAACACTGCGAAACTAATCTCATTCCTACTTCAACTGAGTATCACGATGACCTTAAATTGTTTGCTGTTGGCGATATAAAATCAGCTCACTTCGTACATTATATACATTAGAGTGGAGCTTGTTTTGGAAATCCCTCTCCTTACACCCTCCCCTCTTAAAATTAATCATACAAAAAATCATAAAATTAGTAAACGTTAACATTATATGTGCAGAAGCAAAGCATTAAAAGTTTTCTTTAACTGAAAAACTCGGTAAAAGTGTAAAATATGATGAAATATTTGGCACCCTTGAAGTATGAACTTAATATGTGCAAAGTTTAAATTCACTTTTACCGAATTTTTGAGTATCTTAAAACTGGAAATATACTGTACGTGTACCAAGACTCTTGAAATAATTACTTTAGGGCTCTGTAATCACTTGAATATGGTGCAAGTAAACTTGTTTCAACTCAAGTCCGCAGACCAAACTGACACTTACTTACTTGAACTTCATTGTTTTTATACGACACACACTGGATTAATTTTGAGCCAATAGCACAGGAAAGTTAGATTTTTTTGCGGAACGAAATTTAGGACGGCTGAATTTTGTATACCTGAAAGAGTGTTATTAGAATCACTTATTTCCAGTTTTTCGGGACGCTATACCTCTGGGGAAATCCGTCAATTTGGGTAAACGCGAATTGATCTATATCTCCAAAACTATTGATCTTAGAGAAAAAATTGTATGGCCAAGCTTTTAGGCAATTAAACCATCTTTCGTTCACATTTAAATTTTGTTCAGTGCGCTTAAAATGTTCAAGGTTATGCCGTAATTCACGTAAGTTTCCTCGGGAACATCAAAAATGTGTAATTGCAAAAAAAAAAAATAAAAATAAAACGACATAACCTTGAAAATATTACCCGCACCGAAAATGAATGTATAAACGAAAGATGTTTTAATTATGTACAACCTTGGCCTTACTGTTTTTCCTCTAAAATCAATAGTTTCGAAAATATAGGTCAATTCGCATTTTCTAAAATAGTGGATTTCACCAGGGTCATGGCGTGGCGTCCCGAATACCCGGACATAAGCTTTTTTAATAGCCCTCTCTTTCATTTATAAAGAAATCAGCTTGCCAATATTTCCTTCCAAGAAGAAGTCTATCTTTATTGTAGGTACTTTATCGGCTCAATTGATTCAGCAGCTAATTTTCCAAAAGCTCTAACTTTGGACTAGGATATCGCATCATCTTCAAAAATAGGTATATGAAACTTTGTAGTCTCCAATTTTTATCATGAGCAAAATTCACGCAAGTTTCTTACGAAATGAGAAAAATATGAAAAAGTTAAAAAATTAAAAAAATAAAACGACATAACCTCAAAAATATTGTCGACGCGACGCAGAAAAAAGTTTTGATGACAAATAAACGATAATTTTATTTCCAACAAAATTGATTATCATAACTTTTCACTTCATATCGTTAGTTTCGGAGATATAATTATGTAGATCAATTCAGGTTTTCAAAAATGCGGATTTTCCCAAGCGGATGGCGGGCGTCCCGAAGAACTGCACAGAAGCTTTTCTAATAGCGCTCTTTCAAGTCTTTTATTTCGTTCCTTAAAACGATTGTTTTTTTTTGCTAATTTTCCAGTAGGTACTACACACTGAACTGGGGAAATGAAAGTTTGTAGGCAAAGGAGGTGAAGTGTGAGGAATTTAACGAGCCCAAAGTTCATCCTTTTTTTCAAGCGGAATAACAAATATAAATTACTAATACACATACCAAGTTGTTTGTTTCTGGGCAAAATAAACAAATCTGTTGTAATACAAAACTGGAAGTGTTAAAAAAAAAATGTTTGTTTTTTTGTCGATTCTTAAATTGAAAAGTACTACTACAATTAAAGCTGGTTCATGTACACAGAATTTTCAAACAGCTTTGTACACCCTGTGTGCGATTGAAGTAAAAGTTAGTCTTGCACTTAGTTCAATTCAAAATTGATCCAGTGTGTGATGGCCCAACATTCCTTCTTACTCTGTTCGTCATGTGCGTTCAGCCAATAGACTTTATATGGAAACAAACAAACATCTCTGGCAATTCGCAATTGTATTTCTTTGTGTGAAAAGTACAAGACAATTAAAGGAAAAAGTGGAAATGATCTCCACTAACTGGTTTCCCTGTGTGAAAGGGGACTTAGTCTTTGCATGGTGATTTGCCAAGCCAAAGTATACTGACAGAAAAAGTCAAACACACATCATTAGTATCACAGTTAGTTTGACAATTATCCGGTATCCCTATCAGAAGTTCTTAACCTCAACAAAAAAAGACACCATATTCTACGTATTATATAGTTATGTACAAATCAGCACTTCTGAACTAACGACTACGAGGGTATTTATAAATAAGTACATACCTTACTTATTTTTTAGAAGTGAAGTTTTTTGCATGAACTAGAATAACTGCGAATTAACACATTGTGGTGTGGTTTAAGTTTCTTTTAATCCCATGACTTTAAAACCACACAGAACTTAAGCTAAACATTTTATTTAAAACAATTGTTTCCCAGCTTTTTTTAAAAATCATTGTTATTATTGTCAGCGATTGCACTTCTTTTACAACCATCAGAAACAAGGCGGAAATGCAATAATCTTAAAGGATTTTCCTCTTTCTCTTTCTATTTTCTCTATTTCTCTGAGTCCCTCTGGTGGGGCAAATCCAAGTGTTTTAGTAATTGTTTCTTTTGTTAAGTCCTCCTGAAGTTGCACAGTGAATTTATAACACAAAATGCAATGCAATGCATAAACCAAAATAAAAGCATAGCACATCCAGAGCACAATAGGCAAAGAGAGCTACAACTGTGTGCTATAATAGTGGTTGCGGCTTGGTATAATCGTCAGAAAAGCAGCTCCTCGTTTTATCCCCTTGAGAGAGAGGAGCATATTCTGCTTCTTAAAAGAGGATTTCTTCCTTGGCAACGACAAATTAAATTGAATGGAAAAACCAAACCAAAAGCACCTGAGGATTAATTTAAACACAGTTTATATAAAGTTGTCTTTGATGTGATAAATACAAATGTACTTTGCTTTTTTTTTTTTTGATCAGGAGGAGCTACTATTGAGAGATGGGGGAAAGTTAAACTACACGAATATCTCATGTAAATAAGTTGAAAAACTGAACCAAATCTTTTAGTAAACGATGATATAAGAAAAGAATTGAGTTGTAGATATTATATTTTAAGCTGGAAAATCTTGTTCTATCCAAAATGCAAGTGAGGACGTTAAAAATTGTGTAACATTTCATTGGATTTTTAACTATTTTTTAAAGTGACGCGCCTCTCAAACACAGTTCTTTAGCATACCTACTCTGACCTGCGAGCCAATTCCGAATTCGTTTTGTTGAGTACTACCAGGGGTGATTTATTACTTCTCTTAATCTTATGATGACCATTGTTGTGATTATAAATTAGGAAATCAAACAACCAAAGCACTTCTCATGCTCAACAAATAAGAAACTACTGTTTCCTTTCTCCTGAAAAGCACTTCTCATGCTCAACAAAAAAGATACTACTATTTCCTTTCTTCTTCAAAAACCAAAAATGTTTCCATTATATTACTGCCTATTTCAAAAGAACTCTCAGCATTTATTCACAAAAATAATAAATTACAAAAAATGAAGAAAAGACCTGTTGGACAAGGATTTTCTCCAAAATATGGTTAAATAAAACTACAAAAATACTGAACAAACTCGTACGAATAGCTTTAGCCTATAAATTCAGTAAAAGGATATTCAAGGCTTTCATTTGCTTTTTCTTTTTAAATTTGAATATACATAGGAAAACCTATTGAATATTTTCGTCTCTCATAACTGCAGCTATAGTGAATCTTTTATACTATTCTTAGTCTGAATTTTTAGAAATAGGATAGATATATATATGTTCATACATACCTGCCTCAATATAGTCGTACATCAGAGGCAGAGCATTTCATTTCAACATGTACATATTTGGGTTTTTTGTGAAAAGATATTAGAATTTCATTGAATATCCTTTCACCTCTTTGGATGTTGATATGTATTCATTCAAGTTAAAACATAATATAACCAAATAACTATGAAATATATTCCATCCATGTATTGAAATACACTCTCGAGCAAAAAAATGGAATCACTCCATTTCGCCTTCTAAAAACACCAATAGCGATGGATACAGTGGATAGTTCCAAATTGTAGTGCATAGTGAATATCGTACTCCCGCTTGACGGTCAGTTGCAGTTAATATTGGTCCCGTGGCAGGACAATTTGGGTTAAGGTCTGCTTCCTAAAGTCGTCTTCTAACTGTCCATTACGAACTTTTATCGTACCTGTGTCTACTATTGTTGGACATAGACCCCAGTCAAAGTACGATTTCGAAGAAACTTCATTACGATGAGTCAGTCATAACACCGGTTGCACACAGGTCCTGGCTCTCACAGCAACTTACACATCTCCCTGAACCTTCTGTCGATCTTTGGTATACAAGATTGGCTTAGATGAAGCTGACGGGCCACAACACGATGACTTATTCTTTGTTGCAGTAGTGTGACAACTTCACTAACTTCTACAGGTGTGGTAGTCATTTGTTTTCAAGACTAAGAGGCGTAATAAGCCCGGATATGTTGCAACTCACTTTTAACAGCAGACTATAAACCAAAGACCAATAATGGGTGCATTTGTTGCGTATCAGCGATTCCAACTCTTGCCTTCTTTCACAAGTTTAATTTGTTATTTTCGTTATTACGGCAGAAAGCGTGAAAATGGATTTTTATGATTTTACACTAAATTTAAAGTTTTAAGTGCAAGCTGAACCGAGCCCATTAAAAATTAATTATAGATACTGTAAACATCGCTATTGCTGTTTTTAGAAGGCGAACTGGAGTGATTCCATTTTTTTGCTCGCGAGTGTATAGTAGTGGAGCTGGAGCTATACAAAGACTTCGGTGCGAAATAACATTCACAAACGAAAAAAGCAAAGTAAAATATTTCAGGTGAAAATACATTTTAATGAATTTCTGCAGTAGTGTTAAGATAAAGACGAACATCCTGAACCTGAATACACTCAGAGTCACTTGATTGAAGAAAAAAGCTAAACCATATTTTTTGTTTTGATTTGTTCAAATATATAGAACTTTCGACATGGGAAAATGCAAACTTTGTGTCTAAAAAAGCAAAAACACTTTCTTGGGACATATAAGTATACCTTGACTTGAAATAAATTTTTAAATTCAGAAGAAATGTAAAAATGTATTATACAATGAGGTGTCCAGAATAACAATGGTTAGTAAAAACGTTAATAAATCTATGTTTTTGAAATTCTTTAATTTTACACTTGAAAACAAAAATATTCAAAAATAATTTTTTGCTCAGGGCATGGACAAAGTTGGTAGTAATATCTAGAAGAGAAATTTTAATATTTTTAAGCTCATCCAGAGCTAGATACATATTACAGGTAATATCACTAATGTTTTCATTTTTGTTCAGTTCTGCGCATGTTGTCAAAATCAATAGTAAACAAATTGAATTTTAAACAGTCACCACAAGCCATCTTGAATAGACATGTGTACTGTGCAACTGTGCATCTATAGAATGGATAGCTACAATACAAACAATTTTCGTGAAAACGGCTCTACAGATTTTGATAAAACTTAACAATAAAAGTGCATTAGGTGAGGTTAGGTTAGTGGGCTGACAGTTGATCTTGTTACCGTCACACTTAGATCAGTGTAGATACATTGTGATACCTAGGGGATTCAATCCCCATAAAAGAAACCTATGATAAATCCTATGACATAGCCCGTAAAGGGCTTCGATGAAGTTCTAACAAGCTGAAGCTTGGGATAGTCGTTTTCAAATTGATTGAAGGAGTGTCAGTCGCTACGTAAATAACGGGTTGAGGATAGGTTGACGCACCATTGTCTTTTATGGGTGTGTCCCTTTCATTTACCCTCACTGGATTGATCAACCCTACACCAGACCAGGATTCGATATATCAGTGGTTGGTGCCAGCGACTGCCCAGTTCGGTCTGATTAGGAGAGTCCGTCGACACAATCATCGGGCAAAGGAGAGGCCAGCCCTCCATAGTGTTTTTAGAGCGCTAACCTCTCCCTTACCCCCACCAGGTAAATCATTCCTCCGCCAGGCCCGTAGGAGCAGTGACTCCATGCACGGGTTTGATAAATCCTACCCCCACCGGTTAAATCATCCCCCCACCAGGCCCGTAGGAGCAGTGGCTCCGTGCAACGTCTGGTGGATGAGTTTGATAGATCAGTGGTTGGTGTATGTGCCCGCCTAGATTACTCGGTGAAGCTATCAAGATGTTGAAGAATACTAACACCGGGTTGAGGAGAGTTAAATGCACCATTTTCCTCTTAAGGCGTCATCCCATCATTTACCCCCACCGCAAAGATCATTTCACACCGGGCCCGTAAGAGCAGTGGCAGTAAAACTGCATTAAAATTAGCTCAATGAAAATTTTTTGTTCTTATTTTATTTTTGTACAACTTTTATTAGAATCGCCAGGTTTGAGCCTTGAAATAACTAAAGATTTTTTTCATTTGTAAAAAGTCTACGTTTTGTAAGTAAGCATTTGAAAAAAAAGCCATATATTCGGTTAGTATAATTACAAATTTGTATGAAAATCGGCCGGAACTTAAAATATATTGGCTGTACCTTTTTAATAAACAAATTTATTCAAAGAAAACATAATTTTTTAGTATCTTCTTTTGACATCTTTCATACTTTTTCATATACAGTAGATGACGGATAAGAAACTCAAAAAATCCAAAAAATTCCTTTCTTATATCCTCGTTTTCTTATATAAAAAATTGTGTATAAGAAAGAAAATTTCTTATATGTATGTATAAATTAAATGTATGTAAGAAAGAACATTTCTTGTATAAATAAAAATACATAAGAAATAAAATGTATCCACTGTCAATGTATGGGCTTTTTTCTTTCTCGCTGATCTCCAATCTGTCATTTCTTTGGCCATTCAATAATGTTGAGTTCAGAAATTTTGTGAAAATTAAACGGCCGGCGCGGCGTATCATTTGAAAGTTTGCACGGGAAATTTCTTATAAAAGTTTAATTTTCTATGTAGTGAATGGAATTTGTATCAGAATAAGTTTCTTATATCAGTGGTTTTCTTATAAACGTTTTTCTTTTATGAGCTTTACTTAACACGTATCTTTATGGGAATGTGCATGATGTTTTGTAATGTCCGTCTTATAAGCGTGTTTTTCTTATATAAGACTTTCTTTTATCCGTCATCTACTGTAAATGCAAAGCTACTATTTTAAGTTTAAAACAATTTTGCTTAGCCACTACAAGAACAAGTTCTTACCATCAAGTCGAAAATCTTATTTTCCAAAAAACGACTACTTACTTAACATTCCAATTTCGAATTACCCCAGCTGATTTTAATTAAATGAGAATGGGCAAAAATATATGAGGCCTAATCTACCTAGTGCCCAGAAACGAGACCTATGAAAATGATTAGGTACTCTGCGGTGTACCAATGTACGAGTTTTTTTTTTTTGCCCTAAACGATGGGAGTTGGCTAAAATAAGCGACCAAAAACATAAGAAAAACACTTTGCAAATTCGAATAAACACAAACCCTATGGTTTACAGTACTGTGTCCATATTCAAAAATGATGCTCCTGAACTAAGCTTTCCAACGTTGGTATATCTCAACTGTGCGCACTAGACGCACAATTATTCCCATTCATTAAATTCGCTAAATCGAATAGAAAACAAAGAATTTTCATACTGTTAAGCGAATTATGCGCCAACCATGATACTATTCGCTATTATTGACCATTGGTATAAAAGTTCCTTTATTTTAGGGTCTATAATCAGTTCATCGAAAGTGACCAATACTGTCATTTCAATGGAATTGCAATAATTGTTTGCTCTCATTGCAATCTTTGTTGCCATAAAATACTGCCTAAGGCCCATGGTTTATAGCTTTGTGTCCATACAAAAGAATGATGTACTAGGGCTAAGCTTTCCAACGATATATATCTCATTCGTAGGCAATAGGTAGACCAAAATGCCCATTCTCCTTTGTATGCAGACGCCTCAGGAAAGTGTAGTAACATTACGTACAACCTAGTATTGTTTTTTATAGAAAACCAGACGATTTTGATACAAAAACTTGCTTATAGTAGGACCAAAATACATTCTTATGTTGAGGAAAATCTTGAGGAAAATAATTAAATTTTCAAAAACGACTTTTTTTTTTGTACTGCGTTTGCCCCTGATTTGTTCACGATTGCAAGATTTAGAGATATTAAAACATTATTTTCGCGTAATGGTTAGTGCGATGGACTGTCACCCTGGAGGTCTGGGTTCACTTTTCAGCCTCGTCCACCTAAAAACCAAAAAGTTTTTTTTTCAGGTCTACTGCCTCTTGCGAGGAATTGACAAATCCTCCAAGAGTATCACTTGTCATGATTAAGTGCTTCTCGTCTAGCCGTTCGGATTCGGCATAAAATTGTAGGTCCCTTCTATTCCTGTCGACACGTGCACCACAGGAATGGTTGCAAGTTGTTAATCACTAGGCCCTTGTTCTTCATGAGCCAACAATTTATTTTATTTTTATAAAAAAAGCGCTTGCATGTAGTTAGCCCACCAACTATTGAGTTGAGCAAAACTGTTAATTGCAATCGTTTGTACATCGTTTGTCTACGTTTGTACAAGTTTTAGATTCGTTTGTACACTCACCGTTTTTTTTTATAGATAGATAGATAGATAGATAGATAAATAAATTTTATTTTCTTAAAAAAAGTAGTTATTAAAAACAAGATTATTCTGGTGTTCAAAATTAGTTAGGACAATAACTTGTTAAAGTTGTCTGTCAGGTTAAAGTTTTACTATTTATATTTTGGCTTAGCTTGAATTTGCTTTAAATATTACATTCATTTACAATTAAGTTGCGATAATTAAGAGCATACTTTAAGAATTTGTATATTTGATATTTGAAAAAACTCGGTGCGATTAACTGTTTCAGCTCCTAGAAATAATCTCCGGTATGAATTGAAAATAGGACAAATGCTGACGAAGTGGTAGGTGTTCTCAGTTGCATCAAGATTACACATTGTGCATAAGCCAACAGTGTTATGCTGAAATGCCTTTTACTTGAATGCTAAGTAAAGTAATCCACACCTCGTTCTTAAGATCATACTTAGCATTTCTCGTGAATTTGAGTCATTCAAATAGTTTGGTACCTCTGTGTATGATAGATTGCTATTTTCGTCGTGAAATTGCGATTATAAAGCACGTTAGGTAGAAGCTTTCCACTGTTGTTCTCTCAGCTCAATCAAAAGCATGTTGTGGGCAAGTTTACAATCGAAATTACTTGCTTCATAGTTGACAACGATGTCAGTCGCACGGAAAAGGCCTGACCATTCATGGGCCCAATAAATAGTTTTGCGAAGTACTGCGGTTGAAAGTATGCGTGGTAATCTAGAGCTGGGTAGACTGAAAACTTTTCGCAAATATTTCAAATCTATTTCAAGGGTAGTAAGAAACGTTTTTGAAAGACCGGTTTCGATATGTATAACGTAGTTTGGTCTATTATCTGGTAGGTTGAAACATCTTTTGACGAAAAACCTTTGAAGCTTTTCACAATGTATGTACTCTTTGTATCCCCATACTTGAGCACAGTAATACATAATTGATCTGGCGGCTGAATCATGGACTTTAAACTTTGCTGAATGAGGTACTAACTTATTTTTCAAAAACTTAGACCACGTTGCGTTGATTGCATTTTTTGATGTTGCGAGCCTCTTTGTCAGATGTTCAGACCAGGACATATTATATGTAAAGACGACGCCAAGATATTTATACTGGTTTGTTATTTTTACTTCTACACCTTTGAAATTCCATTTTTCACTTAATGCTCTTCGTCCTCCATTCCTAAAAATTTCAGATTTCTCAAGATTAACTTCCAGGTTCCATTTATCGCAATAGCTGCTGAACTTGTTAATGATTGATTGAAGTAAAGCTGGAATCTCAGCCGAAATTACAATGTCATCGGCATACAAAAGAACATTTATACCGATTCCTTCCAAATGTTTTCCGATGGGCAGTTCAGAATGGAGGTCATTTAAAAACAAGAGAAAAAGCAAAGCGCTCAGAACGCAACCTTGTTTAACACCTTTGCTCGTTCGGAAGAAATAAAAGGTACTGCTTCCATCCCAGACGGCGGCAACTATATCTTAGTATAGTAGTTTGATAATTTTAACCATTTTCGTCAAGATGCCCAATGTACTAAGTTTGTGAATAAGAGCTTCTCTGTTAATATTGTCGAACGCAGTTTTTAAGTCTACGAACCAAGCATATAGTTTCTTTTTCTGGCTTAGTTGCAGCTGAATAAGGCATGAAAGATTAAAGATCTGATCGATGGTACTATAATCTTTTCGATAGGCAGCTTGGTATTCATTGAGTATATTGTTGTTTTCGATCCAAGTAGTGAGGAGGTTTAGGAGTACTGAGGTGAATAATTTGTAGAGGGTATCTAAAAATGAAAGCCCACGATAATTAGATACAAGACTAGCGTCACCTTTTTTGAAGAGCGGAAAGATAATTGATTTTTTGAAGGATGTTGGTATTGTTCCTGTTTCGTAGATTCTTTTCAGCAAGGTGTGAACCTCACCAATAAAAGAGTTACTCGCATTTTTATAAAACTCATATGGGATGCCGTCTATACCCGGAGCTTTGTTTTCTTTTGAAGATTCAATCGTAATCCTTACTTCATTCAAATCAATTGGGTGATCAAGTTCAGGTATTTCAACTAGATTTGTTTCTCGGGAATATTCTCCGTTGCTTAATCCATCTGAATTAAGGGAATTTTCGAAATATGACATAAATTCGAAAGCTGTGATTTGGGTTCCACTATTCGTTGGATTACCGCGTATCTCTTTGGCCAACTTCCACCAATCTTTTGCTGCGGTTTTTGTTTACATAGGGTTTTATACATTTTATTTGCATCACAGTAGTTTTTTCTGCTTGCATCGAGATTATGTTTCCTGTAAATTTTAAGTAGCTTGAATGCAGATTTTCTAGCTTTATGACAATCCATATCAAACCAGGGTTTCTTTCGCTCAAACTTGACATTGGTAGTAATAGGGTTCTCGTATGCTGCATAGATACACTCTTTTAAGGAGTTGCATCGTGTTTCAACGCTATCCAAAGGCAAGAGTTTTTCTACAGCAACTTCATCAATTCTGTTTATGTATTGAGCGCGTCTATTGGTAAACCATTTTAGTCTTGGAAGCAACATTGATCTGGGGGAATTTTGCGTATCTTCAAAAGCTTTAAGACCTAACACTAGCGGCATGTGGTCGGAAAAGGTTGTACTATCAATTGAGAAACTTTCAATCATTTCTAATGCACTGTATGAAGGGCAGCAGTAGTCAATCACTGATGATCCTCTAGTTGACACAAAAGTAAACTCGCCAGTTTCATCGCCAAAGCCTCTCCCGTTAAGTATAAATGCACCGATGTCTTCCAAGAGCTCACAAAACATATTGCTGTTGCTGTCAGTTACAGTATCTTTTGAAATTCTTATGTCAGTGATAAGCTGTGATATACGTGAATCGACTGTTCCTTTGGTTCCTGTTCTGACGTTAAGATCTCCCATAAGTATAAAGTGGTTTGATTGAAATTCTTCAAAGAAGGTTTTTAATTTTACAAAATCACGCATCCAATGATTGCAGTTTAAATAGTTTTGGACCAATTTAAGTATAGATCCCGAAAAGTTGCATTGCAAGAAAACAGTACCATGTACATTTAAGAATTTCAGTTGGTAAGTTGATTCAATAGATTTACGGAATCCAAATAAGCATCCTCCACTAGCTCTGCCAAAGTTAAATGTTTTCGTTGCCGCAATCCAGTATAGTTTAAATTCTTTAAAATAAATTTAATAATGTCGTATATGCTCTGATAAAACAAAAGTTTCATACAAAAAGAAAATATCAAATTTACAAACGTATTTAAAAAAGTTACATAAAATAGTTTTATTGACAAGACCAGCTACATTAAAAGACAAGACCTGACAGACTTTTGTCAGCTAATGGTTATTTGGGTTATTTTCGATTGAGTGTTGTATGTTTGTAGGAGTATCCAGGATGACAGTGTAATTTGAGTCCTTTCCCAAAAACTGACTCAGAAATTCTCTGTCTTTTTCGTTAAAGGCTATAACAACGCCATCTTTGCTGCATTTAAACCGACGTCGTCCATCTACCAAAAGAGTCCAGCGTTTGATTTCGATGCGGAGGTTGCTATCAGCCTTAAGAAGGCATCTTTTTATCTGGCGAAGGTGGTACTATTCAGTTCTTTCACTTGAAGTTAGATCTTTATCAATGGAAATCTGGGTATTCGAGAGATTTTTTGTTGCAGACATAACGGAGTGAACTTCATCGGTATTAGCAAGCTCAAATACATAGGCAGGTCTGACGTTTTTGGATGAAGTTAATTTTCGGGCACTATTAGCTGTTGCAGTGACTCGAAGGGTTGTGCTGCAAACTTGTTGAAATTGTTGTTTCGCTTCTTCAATGTTCTCCGCGTTTAATCCGTTGACTATCATGTTCAACCTCTTGCTAAATTTTTCGGCATATTCCATTCTTTTATGAAGCACACGTTCACCATCTTTTAGTTTTTCGATTTCCTCCTTAAGTATTTTATTTTCTTCTTGTAGGGCACCAACTTCCATTTTGATACCATTAATATCTTCCTTTATAGCTATTTTAACTAGTTTCTGGTCCAAGAGTTTATCTTTTTCATCAATAAGGGTAGCTAATTGAAATGATTCAGGCATATCGGACGAAGTGCAGTTTTTTTTTTTCAAAAAACGTTTTGTTTGTCAAAAAAATTTGGGACGTATACTAACGAAAAAAAAAAGACAAACGATTTTCTATCGAACTGCGTTTTTAGATTTTTCGAGCGTTATAGTTGGTGGCCAACTACATGTCCCAAAAAAAGTAATAATTAATTAAAAATAGAAATAAATACAAATTTAAAAAATTAACACGATGAAAAATCATTATAGAAAAGAGACAAAAGAATGCATATCTTTTAAAATTTTAATAAAATTTGGTTAAAAAAATTTTTTTTGTCAAAAAAATTTGGGACGTATACAAACGAAAAAAAAAAGACAAACGATTATATATCGAACTGCATTTCCAGTTTTTTCGAGCGTTATAGTTGGTGGGCCAAACTCCGTAAATTTATTTGAAGTGGCTATATAAAAAAAACGGTGAGTGTTTGTACACTAAAACTAAAACTTGTACAAACGTAAACAAACGATTGCAATTAACAGTTTTGCTCAACTCAATAGTTGGTGGGCCAACTACATGCAAAAAAAAACATATACAATAAAGTTAAATTTAAGAATTTTAAAATACGTAATTTTTTCAATTCGGAAATTGAGTAGGGTGAATAATAATTATTGTAAGCAAATTGCAAATAGTCTAGTCTAGAATTAGCATCTATTATCTAAACGAAAAATGATAGAGAGAGTCAATTTCTTTTTTAATCAATAGATTATGTAAATATGTACAAGAATATATCAGACTCAAACTGAAAAAACTACAACTCGAGAAATCAATGTTTGAAATTAAAAAGTAAAAGTGTCCTCATATCCAGAAATTAATGTGTTTCACGAGGTATAACAGTGGGCTCTTCAGTCAGTCTATTAAACCCTACTAAAGACACAAATTTTGGTCGATGTATACCGACTCTTACCAAAATCACAGCAAGAAGATACTGCGAATCTTATTATTCTAGGGTATATAACAAACTGACTGAAGAGCCCACTGTTATACCTGGTCGAAACACATTCATTTCTGGAGTTGAGGTCACTTGTCACTGAAAACCGAAGTTATTTTAATATTTAAATTTCTTCATCTTCATTATGAATGTTTGAAATTTAAAACTAAAAGAACAACGTTGAAGAACAAACAGTCATAAATTAGGATGAAGTTTTTAGGAAATATTTTTTATATTTGTAGAAAGCAATATCACAAAATGTGGGTTTTAAGCTAAGCTAACATCTTAGTTTATTGTTAATATTAAATATTTTACGCAAAATGTACTAAACAAACCGTAAAAGTACATGAAATAAAAAAGGACGTATACGCCACAGTGCACCACTATGGAGTGCAGTTATTGCTTATAGAGTTATCGGTCCATAGTTTTACGAAGATTACAATGGGCCCTACCAATAATCAAATTTATAGTTACGACTTTAATATTTAAGTAAAATGGACCATAATTGTATGGGCTTAAATATTTAAACAAAATGGACCATAATTGTATGGGCTCTTAATAATGAACCAACCATGGTTTGACTTAGATATTTAGGTGGACCTATATAATAAATATAACATGGACTCTAAAATATGAAACATAACATGTATGGTTAATTTTTTATAGTCAATACCATTATGTTCTATCTTTCTTAAATATTTAATTAGTTACTAAATTTGATTATAGGAAGGCCCATTGATAACATCCAGAAACCATGTACATACATATGTGTGGGATCCCGGACATTTTATTAAGTCTTGCAGTTTTTTTTTATGGAGTTTTTTTTTGCGAGCTTACGTTAAGAAACATCAAAGCATTTATGAACTAAAAATAAATATTCTAGCAAAAAATTGCCATTTTTGAACCTGAAAATATAACAAAATTCTTTAAAAAGATCCATTTACTGCTGGAGGAAATGGAGATTAAAACAATATTGTGAACAAAAACTAAATTTGTACAATTTTTAGTATCGTTTCTTAAAAAAAAAAAAACTGTCAATTTTTGTACAATTTTTAAATACCAACCCCCTTATTTATAAAGAAAAAATAGTTATTTCAGCTCCCATGTTCAGGAAAATTACACCATGGAATAAGAATTTTTGGGATTCAAGCACTTGCTTAGTGCTCCATTTGAGTTTGAAACATTTTTATTCCATGGTGTAGTTTTCCTTAACACGGGAGCTCTTTATTATGAAGTTGTGTGTAAAACAAAATATCCCTGAGTCAATATCATTATTTTTTATAATATTCGAGCTTAAAAACAGTTTTTAACAATTTTAATTTTTAATTGGCGTTTTGTACCGGCGTTCTCACTTGAACTCTTCAGTTGACAGTGAGGGCCTTGGGTTGGATACAGTTCACAATTGATTTTCGCTGTAAAATTGATGTAAGCTGGACTGAACTTAATAAAAATTGCGTCTTGACAAGGCCCTCACTGTCAACTGAAGAGTCCAAGTGAGAACGCCGGGACGAAACGCCAATTTTTAAAGACTTCAGGCCGTTAAAAGCTATTTTGAATCAATAATTCAACAAGTAATTCCAATCAAATAATGCTAAGTCTTCTAATTGGCTGATGTATTTCAGAAGTATAAAGAATTTGTTTTATAAAAAAACCATTCATATGTTTTTATGTAGATATAGAATAAAATTGATCCGAAGTTGTTTGTTTGTTTTTTAGAGAAGACGTTTTTTTGTTTTTAATAATTTAAAATTTTTTTTTAATAATTTAAGAGTTTTTTTAATTCTTTTTTTTTGCTTTAACAAAAATGTCAATTAAACTTCTTTCAAAATGTTGCATTAATGGCGGTATAATATAAGTTCTTTCTGCACGTTATGACATTGTTATCTGTAAGCCCGTTTTATCCAGACAAAAACAGAAAAAAATATCACGAACACACATCTCTCTTTAAATTATGGATTTGAAATCTAGGGACCTCAAAACGTGGAAATATGTCAACATTTTCGATTCGGGCTCCACAATTAATTTGATGGAGACTGAAAGTTCCCCAGTTCAAGAACCTTTGTACCTCTATCAGTGGTTGCTCTGTGCCCTATTTAAAGTTTGAACACCCCTCTATCACTAACTGGGTTTATTCTATCTAATAACAAAGGTATAGAACTGTTGTTGGCTAATCAGATAAACATATTACTTTATACTATTTTGTCGGTTAACATATATTTAGTTTAGTCAACTGTTTTCCACAGTTGTTATACGTGGTTATAATTTTATGTAGCGTATTATTAGAGAATATGAACAAAAAGACCCCAAACACTCATGCCTCTTTGTAAACTTGAAAACATACACAGATTCTTGAATGAGTGTCAAGTTAGCAAAACAACATTTACGAATTAACCATGGGTACTATTTTAAAACTGTAGGTTAAACTAAATCTTCGCTTCGGTAGATACTTTGTTCTTCTGTCTCTTTTAATATTCATATTAAGTCAGTATGAACAACTTTTTTTTTACATTTTAAAGAAAAATGGCCCAATCAACTGACTCAGAGTGTATTACATAAAGATATAGGTAGGTACATTGAAATGAAATGTGCAGAGTTGAAGCAGTAATAAGAATAAAATGGTTGTCTGGTCAGGAGAGAGTTCATCCATTAGGACATTTTGATTTCAGTGATTTCGTGAAGACTTTAGTATCATTTATTTTGGAGTTTTTCTTCCTTATTTTTTTTACATAATATAGATTCAAAGAAATAATAACACAACAAGACCAGCAGGAGCAGTTAGATTATTTTTTATATTTTTGGTAAAGGTGGCTATGTACCTACATACAAGCAAAAATAAAATGTAGATACCTTCGTGTATCCACAGAAATTGTGTTCCTATTTATTTTGATATTCATTCTTCCACAACGTCAATTGGTATTTGTGTTTTATTTTTTTTTTTTTTTTTTTTTGGTGATATGCTTGAAAGGATATTTCTATTAAGTTTATTCATTTGAGGAAAAGATCCATCTAAGAGGGAAAAAAGGAAAACAGAAAATACAACAAATGTTGTACTTGCTTGAAAGATTTAAGATTTCTTGGACTTGAAATACTCGAGTCGAGTTGATCAACAAGTGAAAGAACTACCCACAAAATGAAGATGATAACCATAGAAATCTTCTGTCATGTGAAATAAACAAGCACACACATAAAGATATGGTTTTTGTCAGAGCTAAAAGCCTTCTTAAATCTTTTATAATTTCCGACAAAGCTAAAAAACCTTAACATTTCACTACGTTGCTAAATGTCTCTTCTAACCTACTTAACTTATCTCCAAATCTTATCAAAAAAACACGATAAGTCAACTTTCAGTTCTCAAGTTCAACACGAAATGAGTGTCAATTGCCTAAGTTTTATCAAACGCTGACAAAACGTTTATAAGATAGACTCATAAAAACACAAACAAACCCTCCCGCACTACTTGAATAACAATCCATCGAAGGCAATCAATTAAGGTAAATAGTCATACCCCTCACCGCAACCCTGATAGGTGTATATAACTCCTGGGCCTGAAACCACTTCAGATAAACCTCACAATCTATCAGAAAACTACTAAAACAACGATAACCATGCGAGAAATAGAGTTTCCGAACAGTCGACTCATAAGCAGGAGGTATAGAGTGTATTATATACTCGTTCATAGAACGGATTCCCCAAGCAAAGTCATCGATTCTTTGATCAAGTTCATCATCAAAAGCTTTAGGGGACCGGACCCAACCAATAGATGGAACAAAAGAAAACAATAACAATTCTTGTTAATAGCTTCACTATACTCTCACATACCCCAAAACCCAAACTCAAACTCACTTGGATGGAAAACAAAGCCAAGAGTCTATAAGATGACACAAATACTAATCCAGTATAAGGCCACACAAAGTAGAGAACGAAGCGAAAGACGACATGTAAATAGGGTACCTGGAGCAACAGGGACAACAGCAGCAGCACAAGGAATATTGGACACCAGAACCTCAGCAGCAGCATGGTGTCCTTTTTTATATTCAAAACAAGCAAAGCAATTTCTAAAGCCGGAAAGGCTTAAAGCAATTACGTGGTCAAATAAAAAGTTCATCACGGACCGTAGCGACTGTGGCACCGATGATGATGGCAGCGACAGCACTCGGAATGTATTGAACTTTCACCTGGCTGCTGCTCGACTTCGTCGCTTACCACCTTCCGAGAAAGTAGTTGTTATCCTTGTAATAGATTGCTATTTGGAGAAATTTCGTGACTTCTCGTCCTGGTGGCATCCTTCGTCGGGGGATAGTATTACGACTACGACTGTAGTTTGTCTTCGTTGTAGTAGTCGTAGTCGTGCTTGTGCTTGTGGCGTTTGCGATGGTTACATGCCTTCTCAGATATCTAGTCTTGATACCACCAACTCCCGGAGGTTTATCTGCAATTTCCGCATGGCTTCGGTTGACATGGTTTTTGATGCTATCACAGCTTTGATGGCAAATGGAGGGAGCACAACGACGACAAAAGCTAGAAGAATTACCGAGGGTCTACGAACAACCATAAAGGACTTTAGTGATAAAAATAAACTTTCAGTGATAACAACTGATGATGATGGTGAGTGTGTTATAAGATTTTGTATATGTATACTGAGGGATGAAGAGAGGGGGAGGGGAAGGACAACTAGTTGATTTGTGAGTCTTAAGTTGAACAGATGATAATGAAGTCGTTGTTATCACTAATCCTTTGGCTGGTGAAATTAATTGGATTCAGGAATGTTTTATAAAACAAACCAAAAAAAACTGTTTATGTACCTAGCTTGTGAATCACGTAAATTTTTCTGATATCATGAATGCAATGTCATTAGGGAAGTTTTTTGTTTAAGCTTTTAAATACTTCTTGATAAGTGGACAAGTAGTTTGCTTCTGATAACGATATAACATTTATTTATATTGATAATAATTGATTTAAAAAAAAAAATAACATTATCGAAATGTTTGCTGAAATGTTTACTTTATGTGAAGAAATAAATTTTGCTCTCATTCTGATATCAAATCGATTTTCCATATCAAAGTGTCCGCATTTCAGAATTATGATTGTATTGAAGATACCAATTTCAAATCAAAACACTGCAGGGTTCTACGAAAAACGGTGTTACATATTAATTTAAAACAATTAAATATGTAGATCATTATCTACTTATTTCAATATCTACGACAAGAAAACTCTTATTTATTTATAAAAGAAAAATATTTTGATACATAGCTTTTCAAATTTTGTACTTTTCAAAAACAAGTAACTACTTGTGATGTAAAATTTATAATCAGCAGAGTATATCGCCAATTCTGGTGGAAATTTTGGCTTTAGATTTCTGCTTTTCCCAGTTCTCCAATATGTTCCTCCTCCGAATAAAGCCAGGAAAATGTCATCAGTTTTTCATTGCAAATTCTCTTTTGCGATTGTCAATTATTGATGGATAGTTGATAAATATTGAAATTTTGCATTTTTAAACTCATTTTATTTAAAAGCTGATAATATTCACTGATATTGGTAAATTTTCGTAAAATTCTTAAAGGTCTACACCATTCTAAAGAATCAAAACTTTAAGTGGTTGGGTGGTTTAATATCGAATTTCAATATCTATCAACTATCAATCAACGATTGACAATCTCAATGAGGGCCTTCTTCTAGAAATAGTTTTATCTTACCTTATATGTATATAAAAATGGATCGTGGTTTGTAGGGATGCTTAAAACTTGAAAACGACTGGACCAAATTTGTATGGTGAGGAAAAAATTCTAAAAAAATTCTCAACAGGTGGCGCTGTATGCGCACATCTCGATTTTCAGCAGTATAGCTCGAGAATGAATCATTCGATTTCTTCGCATTTAATCGAGAACTCGATCGATAAATGGATTTGATCGAGTCGTATTGAGTGAAGATATGCAATGAATTGATGCAAGCATTCGATAACGGAAATGGTTGCATTTTTTTCATTGATGCTTTCAGTGGCATTGGATTTTGTTTTGTCTGTTTTCACTGATTTAGACTACGATTCGTACGAGATCTGAGATTGCTTTGCTATTGGCCTCTTAGGGGATTGATTCTAAGTTGTAAGAAGGGGGTCGAACCATTCTGCTATTGAATCTACAAGTGGACGAAAAACCTACATTCAACATTTCAAAGAAGTCTGCGATGGCAAAAGTATTGCAGCAATTTAACAACCACCTACGAAAAGTGCCCAATGGCTGACAAACGTGCATGGGAAGCTCTGAATCTGAAAATGGTGAAAGACGTTTCATGGTGCAATGATTATGCTGTCAGGTTATTTTCTTCATATGCTGCCTATCATTTCAACATAAAATCCGACAGATGAATTGAACACTTGCCCGTAGGCGTTGGCTTTATGGGAATATGTGAAGAAATTGCAATTGAAAACAAACACGCGAGTTGCTTTACTAAATGGCAGAGTTCTCCAGTTGATTGTTGGCGATGGCGTTATTCCAGTCGACTTAGTGCCCAGCGTGATTTCCATCGAATGTTTGCCATAATTAGCTGAGGGCACGAGCGATTCTGGCTAAGAAAACTAGGATGTTGAAGCTTTGAATTTTGTTAGTCAAAATTAAATCGCCGAAGAGTTAAATTTATACAAATCCATCGAATCCTTGGTGGATGAAAACGAAGCCACAAACTATATTACGAAATTTGACATTCGAGCGACTTGGCATTCGTTTTTGAGTGTTTTCTGTTTCCCGTGCGTCTCGCTTTTGCTTTGAGAATTAATAAGTCGCGTGGTATTAATCTTGAATTCCCATGATTCTCACATGGTCAATTGTATGTGGCGTGCTCACGTGTCGGTAAACATCCCGCTTTGTACTTGTACCCGGCCGAGAATAGAACGAAAAAACGTGGTTTACTATAAAGCACTTCAGTAAAAAAAAGTAGGTTGACACGTCAATCACTGCAGTTTGATTGAAACACGTCGACATTGTTATACTTCAGTTGTTTCCATTGCATTTAATAGAATTTTTGAAAACGGAATTTGAATTGACTAAATTAAGTACATCAAACAGCATTTGCCAGGCTCTGAATTATTAATTTTATTACATTAACAATTTGGGCGGAACGGAGGTCGCTGGGCTAGCTAGTATTATACATAGTAAATTTGAGCAGACAAATCTGAAAAAAACTTTTGTTCTCGATAAGACTAAATAACTCCACTTATTTCACAATAAGTTTTTGGTATTTTTTACACTCGAAAGATTAAAAAAATAATATTTTACTTTAAAATAAATGGTAAACGGTTTAACATATACTATCCTAATACACCATTTTGTAACTTATTTCAATGTTATTACATTCATTCTTGGACTTTGCTCTTGGTAAAACCTATAAAAAGTTCTTGTATTTCTAGTATAAACGGGTGTGGCAAATTACCCCGGAAGAAATTGGTCCTCAAATCGTTTTTAAAAAGGTTACATATTTTTTCTCGAAGAAATTTTCAAAAAAAAAAACAATCAGAAATATCAGACATTTTCAGCGATGTTTTCCTTATTTTCCCTGGAAAATAAGTCAGAAACACATTTAAAAAAAAGGATATTGTTTTGAGGATGCACAGCTGTCCCCAGTTCCCCATCCTAAAACTATGGAACTTTATTTTCGGTGCGGAATTGGGAAAGATGCGGTGGTATGATGATGCGTGAATTGTTTATGTGTGACTGCCGTGGCGGAAATGTAGTGACTCGCATCTCATAAGCTATTCTTTACTACTAGAACATTTACCAAAATTATCGCAGTATTATTTCTGTCATGGATTTTTTGACATTTTAAATTTGTAAGTGATTTCTGCCATAGATTTTAAACTTCAAATAAATGGTTGGTTTAACAGTATTGAAAAAGTATCTATTTTAACCCTTTTTTTTAAATCTTTGCGACTTTTCTAACCCCATCCCTAGAAAAGTTTTCTTTTTGGTTGATCAAAATTTTCCAACTTTCCATTAACAGTCACACATAATTTCCATCTGTAAAACGGAATCATGTTAAAATGTATTTGGTTCGACTCGATCGTGTTCGCTCAGTTAAATCGAAATCCTTCTCTACTTAATAGGAAATTAATGAAAGGAAATTTGCAGTGTTGAGGTACTTAGATTCTGATTAATTAAACTTGGTGAAGATTTTAATTATAACAATCTAGCATCAGAGTGTCAACACCTTATATATTCACCCTGGAAAAGTCATTGAAGAGTATAAGCTTTTCGAGTTTAAAATTCAAGAAAAAAGTTTTGAAAATATTCTTAAATTTAACAACTTTGAGGAGTTTTGGCACCTTGTACAAGGTACTTGGTACTTGAAAATCACCAAGTACAAGTACTTTTTCAAGTACTTTCATCTAAGTACATTAACTGGGTACTGTAGTACTGCCCAGTACATTTTCAAGTACTTTTCAACTAGGTACAAGTACATTTTCAAGTACTTTTCAAGTACAAGTACATTTTGAAGTACTTTTCAAATACAAGTCCTTTTTTAAGTATTTCTTAAGTACTTGCATTCAGGCGGTAATATCAACTTATTCTACCTCTAAGAAAAAAAAAAGTTTCTGATTAATTCTATTCAATATTGATTTTTGGTGGATACTCCTTAAACAGGCCCTGCAACCGAAATCAATGTTTATAAAATCTAAATAATTATCTTGAAACTCCGCGGATTTGATTTTTTAATGAGTTAATTCGTAGATATTGTTCTCTTAAAAGAAAAGCTATATACCATAATATCTTTATTATTACCGAAACAAATGCTTATTTTATACTAACTAGAAGTGCATGCATTTTATTAGTTGAGTTTGATAATGGTTAGGCAAACAATAAAACATGTTAAAGTATTTTTTCTTAAAACGCTTCACTTTCTTTTAAATACTTGCTTTTGAAAACAAATTCCAAGTACAAACAGTTTTTCCACAAACAAAATTTGTTGCCCCAGAGAATATAATAAAGGTCTGATACATCTTTTCGCGCATAAGTTAAAAGCGTTTATTTAAGTATCTATACTATGTGGCATATTGTTCAATAATAGTATGTAGATATTGCACGTCCTCTCTGTTCCTATAAATTTCAAAAACAATTTAATTTGCATTTGAGCTAACTAAATTTCAGATCTATCAATTAGAAACCAAATCAACCATCGCTGCTATCGTTTACAATCGGTAGTTATTGCAATGTAAGCTTATACATACAAAAGGACCTTCTCTTCTCCTATGATGCTGCAATATATTCAGTTTTCACTAACTCTAGAAGTGCGCCTATAGCAATGCCCATGACTTAACCCATTACTCCTGATACTATAGTCAAATCATTTCGAGCAATTTACCAGGAAATTGCCAACAAACACACGAACCAACTATATACATAGGTAGAGAGAAGATCTCTCAAAAAGCTACATACAAACACGTTTTAAATACGAAGTAAATAAGTTTCGAAAATTTGATTTTGACATAAAAAA
The DNA here is from genome assembly GCA_949320155.1 of Melangyna quadrimaculata. Taxonomy (NCBI): domain Eukaryota; kingdom Metazoa; phylum Arthropoda; class Insecta; order Diptera; family Syrphidae; genus Melangyna; species Melangyna quadrimaculata. The sequence continues at coordinate 147,834,110 of OX439485.1, read as the reverse complement.
CCCTTCAGGACAATAATTGCAGTGCAAAATATTTGTTGAACTGATATTGTTTCGTTTGGCCCTGACCAGACCAAACCTACCTGGCCCCTGACCCAACTTTCCCTCCTCACTATATACGCTCCATTTCAAATTGTTATGGTGCTGGTGATTCTGCTGCAGCTGCAGCTTCAAAATTTCAGACCCCTGTTCAATTTTTCGGTAAACCACCAAAATGCAATCAATCGTATTGCATTGGCACATGTCCATCCACAAAACCACCGCGTGCCCATTCAATTTGACAGAGATTCAAAAACAGATTTAGCTTCATATTCGAGGCAAACCGAAAAGCGTTCAATTATATTAAATGAACATTGCCATTGCCATCGCCATCAACGTCGGTGTGGCCGGCCGTCGATATAGTAAATCTATACCATCGACCTGCGTTAGTCGACCTTCCCTTTGATCCACACCTGCCAATGTGTTTGCGAGCCTAGCGCTATAGGAGAATTATAGGAGGTTTGAATCCCCATCCCCAACTGCTTACCTAACCAACCTGCCCATAAAGATTGCAATTTAATTGAATGAATGTTATTTGATAAGTACCGTTAGATGTATTGTGTTGGCAAGCAGTCAGCCTGGCAGGTATACCACGTTTGAAAATTTTCCAAGTAGGATTGTATACGTGGAGGCTGAACGGAACACCAAATTTTACACTGACTTGTTTTTCGCTCTATTTTCGGGATAGGGTTAGAATTTGAAGAGCCGAGATAGGATGCTAGTAATTTTCTATGTCACAAAAGGCATTCAAGTAGGAGCAGAGAGCACTATAGGTAGGTACTCATACATGAACTCAATAGATGCACGTGGTTTATTGATATTTTTGGGTGGAAATTTGCACTTTAAATTGCCCACAAGCCAACAGCCATGGTCCTGAAATGATTGCTGATGTTCATTGGGTGCGGTGGTATGCGGCCTGGTTGAATTCGCTGACCGCCAATGTGTTTAATACTTTATTTCTCAATTGTAAGTGATTTAGTGGTACAAAGCCACGCATACGAGTACATTGTTGATGTTTTGTATAACTGTGTTGTAATATTAAATAACAAAATTAATCGTTTAACTGGTATTGCTGTTTAATCACAACACGGGTGAGAAAAGCTAACATTTAAATAAATAATAGCTCAAGTTATAAGCTTTATTTTGTTTAAAAAAATATTGAAAGATTTTCTCCAGTTTTTCAGAGCGATGCCATCTTAGTTTCGGAGTTAAATTCGAGTTAACCATTTCAATTTGGTATGTTAACTCGAGTTTAACTTAAGACTCGTCACTGAAAAACTACGCCTAAGAGTCTCAAAGTTTGAATTTTGAATTCAAGCAATAACTGGATTCCTATAAATCTTTAATTCGTTGAACATCACTAGGATCAATTTCACCCAAATTATGAAAACTATTCTCTTCATGCTAATTTGCTTAAGTCAATTCCATTAATACATCAAATCCGCAAACTTCTTCTATCAAAATAACAAAACTGAACAAAAAATAAATTTAAAAAAAATACAGTAATTACAATCCAATTCAAATTTCTCATTTCACAGGGCAAATTCTAATGAAGTGGCTCATCTCATCATTTCAAGCAAATGGTCCCTCGCTTAATGAACACGAACTGAACATTCTTACGCAGCAGTATTGCAACAATCTACTCAGCATTGGAGTTCTGAAACAGATATCCAGTTCCGCCAGTCTAATCATCAACAACAACTCTAGCTCCACATCTTCGTCGACTGTGGCGGCGGCGACGGTGGTGCCTGGAGGCAGTGTTGCCACCATCACCGCTACCACCGCCACTCCCGCCGCCAATGCCACAACAACTTTGTCCGCCACCGTTACTGCTGTCGACAAAAGTGAATTGGAAATTTTCAGTGTAAGTTTATATACCCCTATATCTATACTATACGACGCTATATGGTTTACCCTTTCGTCGCGTTCCTTCTATTCCTAATTTTAGGTTACACACCGACATTCTTTGTTGCACATCATGAATTTAGTTCTTCGGAATGAGATTTACGTGAAAATTTTGTTGTGCACTGCAGAAAGTTCTCAAAATGTTTCTCACACTTAATGCGCGGCAAGTTTAAGTGTGTAACTCACATGTGACTTGGGGGCTTTTTGTGTGGAGGTTTTCTATTGTTGGCAAACTTACCACGGAAGCCATAGTTAAAATTTTGCGAGCAAAGTAAATACTTTTCCGTGAGTACTCTATTCGATTTGAAATTCGCTAGTTGGTTGCTACACATATACCTACATACGTATAGTATAGAATTTATAACTGTATATTGCAATTACCGGTATTATCATGTTGGTGGATTTCCACACAGTAAGTTCTGGGTTTGGGTTTTGTCTAAAAGTTTATAAGTTCGGATTAAGGAGGATATGTGCATACATCTTTGAAATATGAGTTTGTTCAAGGAAAATTTTGTTAAATATTTATGAGAATTAAATTAGTTACTCCAAGACAATGTAACGTAAATGTTTGATTTTGTGATACTACGTTGTAAATATTATACTCGTGACACTGACGGACAGTTGTCACATAGTAGTAAACAAAATATACGTGACGAAATGTGGCTTCAGTGAACGATTGAATTACTATCACTTTTGTCACATGATATAGAACTATCAATCGGATGATGTTATCGAAGTACCTATAGCATATCGAATATAATTTTGTATAACAATAGGATACCTCTAGTACATTTTCTTAAACGTCAATATTCCTAAACTTTATTTGTTCTGATTAGAGCAGGTGAACTCATTTTGCTTACGTTTTCGTTTCGAAATTAATTAGGTCAAAAATATTTGTCGGACTCTTAACACATACATAAAAATAGAAGGAAAGTAAAAGAGAGCAAACAAAAGCATTTGCGTTTTGAGCAACAACTGATTTGGTACCCTACCCCTCACTTTTCAGTCTCCCTACACGATAAATATGTAAAAACACTTGTATATAAAATATAACACATTTACATTACAATTTCGGTCATTTTACTGCTCACTAGTTGCTTTTACTACGTTTCCACTGGGCACTTAACAGAGATTTAGTAAGATTTATCATAAATTTCCTTCAAATCTCGAAAATCTGCAAGGCAAATTTTATCACCTCAAATGACGATTCAAAATATGTAGATATGTCCATCTCATTTAAATCTTCTTGAAAACATTGGTTTGCCAAATCAAACTTAGGTACTTTATTCGGAGAAAACTCTTGAAAGCGACCCATTTAAACGCCATTTTCTTGCGTTGACAGATGGAAATGTAAAAAAAAAACTATCTCACCACTTGCACTTGCTATCAAGAAACCAAACCCGATTTGCATTTTTGGATGTTCTGTCAAATATAATCCCCTTTTTAACCACAAAGACTTATTAAATCTAAACTGAGATAAACCTTTGATCCCCTTTTTAATCTTTTTATGCGGTCGAAAAACCACGAAGATTTATTAAATCTAAACTGAGATAAACCTTTGCTGAAAACATTATCCTATGAAAATCAAAAACATGTTCACTGACAAGAGAAAATGTCAAAAATCGAATTCGATGCCTACCCGATGCAACGCTGGAACAAAATTCGAGGTTTTAATTAAATCTAAAATTACAATGATGGAGATTTTTTTGCGTTTCTCGTAAATGACTTACATTCAAGGCATTAGCCAGGGGGATCACAGGGGTATGACCCCCCCCCCCCTAATATCCTCTTGAAAAAGTATAGACGCATCTTATATTAGTGATTGTCATTAAATTCGATGATAAATTGTTTTCCACAACTTAATCTATAAAAAGGTAGATACTTCTTGGCAGCTCGAGAGCAACTAATGCTTGGTTTCCACTTGTCATTGAAAAGACGCAAATTGACAAACTTTCCAGGACAGGGTGGCTTTTACCAACACAAAAAGCAAAGAAAGTAGTAGTAGCGAGCAACTATAACTCACCGTGTCATGGAAAGTTTGTCAATTTGCGTCTTTTCAATGACAAGTAGAAACCTAGCATAAGTTCAGAAAACTAATTTATTAATTAGCAAAGCATTTCTTTTACTTTTCAATTTGAATGACCAAATTTTGCCCCAAATGTTTTTATAACCTTATGCTAGGTTTCCACTTGTAATTGAAAAGACGCAAATTGACAAACTTTCCAAGACAGGTTGAGTTAAACTTGCTCGCTATTACTACTTTCTCTGCTTTTTGTGTTGGTAAAAGCCACCCTGTCCTGGAAAGTGTGTCAATTTGCGTCTTTTCAATGACAAGTGGAAGCCTAGCATTAGGTTTACAGTGATGTTATTGCTGGAAGTAACTAATATGTTTTCGAGTATGTTGTGTTCTTTGCCTGAATTTGCGGTGTAATTTCGTGGTTTTCGAGACATCAAAAAAATGGAAATAACGCTCTTTTGCTTATTTGAGTTTCATATCATTTTTTTTTTTTTTTTCAAAAAAAAATAATAATTATACTTTTCCTCTACAAATCTCAATTTAATACTGCAAATACGATCTTTTCTTTTCGAGAAAAAATTAGTTTTTTAGTTGTTTTAGCTGATAACCCTTCTCAATTTCCTTTTTATTCATTATTCTGTTTTGAAACAGGCATAATCAAAAACAGTTTGGTTCTTCCGGGCACTAAAAAAGACGTGTGTTTCTCGTGCCATTAGAGTTTCTTGGTTAACCTCAAATATTATTTAGACTGCAAAAAATAAACACTCGTAAAAAATTTTGATTTTGTAGGCATGTGTAATGAGCCATTAAAATTGCTTAAAAACAATGGCGAAAAATTTTAAACAGCCTATTATTAATGGTTAAGTATGATACTACTTTAACATTTTTTTAATTCTATAACTGTTAACTAAAATTTTCTAAATTTTAAATACATTTTAATTATTATCATACTAAACCAATTTCATTCAGAAACTTCAGCTGAACATGTTCAAAAAAGTGACATAAAATAAATTAAATAAATTGTTTGGCGCAACGGATCGTGAAGAACCAGGGCCAAGTGACTAACAACTCGCAACCATTCCTGTGTGCGCGTGTTGACAGGAATGGAAGGGACCTACAATTTTATGCCGAATCCGAACGGCTAAACGAGGACCACTTATTCATGACAAGTGATACTCTTGGGGTATTTGTCAATTCCTCGAAAGAGCCAGTAGCCCTGAAAAAAACTTTTTAGTTGTTAGGTAGACGAGGCTGGGAAGTGAATCCAGACCCCCAGCCTGACAGTCCAACGCACTTACCATTACGCTACGGGCTACTACCCCAAAAAGTGACAGCTTGTATAAAAATATGACAAACACTCCTGATGTTGACAATTATAAACGTCAAAATGTCATGGATTTAGTACGATACTAAAAAGATTATATAGCCTTTTGATGGTTTTACCTTTAGTAAAATGTAAGGAAATAGTAAAGTGCTAAATTCGTTTAAAATTAGCAAAATACATATTTTAATCTAGTATCATACTTAAAAAGCTTTGCTACTTCTACTAAATCGACTAAAATTTTGCTACCATGTTTTAAAAGAAGCCTTACTTGCTGATAGCTAGTTAAATTCAAGAATCAAGATTAAAATTTGAAATACTAAAGTTTTTTGGAGAATCATATACCTTCCAAAATATTTATCTGGCTACGGCCTTGCTTACAATAGCCGTGTTTTTTGCAAGAACAGATAGAATTGTCGAAAAAACGGACATCCAAACAAAAAAGACCCTCACTATCATGAAATGTAGAAAACGCCATCACTAACCTTCTAGCTTTGTAATAAGAAAATGACGAAATTTAAATATTAAAATATTGAAATTACTTATGTTTTAAGTGGAGTGAATGAATATAATTCAATTAAAAAGTTCAAGTGACCTTAACTCCAGAAATAATTGTGTTTCGCCCAAGGTATAACAGTGGGCTCTTCAGTCAGTCTGTTATACCCTACTAAGACACAAATTTTGGTCGATGTTTACCGACTCTTATAAAAATCACAGCACGAAGATACTGTGAATTTTATTATTCCAGTCGGTAAACATCGACCAAAATTTGTGTCTTAGTAGGGTATAACAGACTGACTGAAGAGCTCACTGTTATACCTTGGGCGAAACACAATTATTTCTGGAGTTAAGGTCACTTGAACTTTTTAATTGAACTTCTAGCTTTGTGGCAAGCATGCTAAATAAAAACTTAATACATTCAAATAAAATGAAATCTCATTATAGAAAATGATTCCGTTCATTAATGTAACAAAACAAACGTGAAATAAATACAAAAAACTCAATTTTAAATCACTTATCAGGACAACAAATTTTTTTGTTTTATAAAAAACTCATTCGATCAGATATTTTGAGGTTTCTGTTAACAAACTATTGATAGCAAAAAAAAATGGTAATTCGAGCTGATAATACTATTTCTATACGAACCTTAGTTAAGAACCGAAAATTATCTGGACAAAGCTAATTTCATATGGACTTCAGTTGTTGTTGTATTTACATAATGTCCGTGTAAATTCCTTAGTTCAGATGTCCTTTTTTATGCAATTCTATATGGACCTACTAATTTTTAGCTGAACAATAAAAACCTGATATGACATTTACTATTCAAAATATTAAAAAAAGACTAAATTCAGCTTCCTCATACTTTTTTTTTCTTATTTTTATGAGGAAGCTGCTTTCGTTATCTGTTTATATCTTAAGGAATCAAAGTGCTAGAACTACTTATCTGGTTCTCAGTTTTAGACTTGAAATTTATAAGGGCATTGAATATTAAAATCAAAAATAGTTCCTAATTACGTTAATTGTTCAAGAAATCAGTTAGAATATTATAATCAAAACTAAGCAAATTGATATTTCTGTGGAACAAAAGCTTTCTTAAAACACAAAATTCGCCCAAATTAACCCATGCATTTCTGAGAGAATGGTCACATTTCAAAATTGTTGCTATAACGCTTAAACCAAGCTGAATTTGAGAATTGAACTTATAAGACTTTTTGTTAAAAATTAGATTTTGTATAAATTTTATAAAAAAAAAATTAAGTAGGAAAATTTAACAAAAAAACAACCTAAGAAAAAATTAAAAAAACTTTAAATGCAGTTATTACTCATTACCATTGATTTTAAATTTTGTTTACGAAACCGCTAGTAGATTATTTTGGTGCAAGGATAGGTAGCAAGGCATATTCAACTGAAAGAAATAAGAGAATCAAGCCTTTAAATGACGTATCACCAAAAATGTTTGATAAAAATTAGCGGAAATACAGACACATCCAAAAATAAACATCAATTTCGATAGAAATTGAAACAAAAATCGTCTGATGTATTGATAATTTAAATAAACTTAAAAAAAAAAACAAGTAATTTCTAAAAAACAAATGATTTTTTATTTTCAAAACCAATGACAGTCTTATTATTTTATTTTTTGAAGAAAAAAAAATAAACACGCGTCGGTCTCGCAAGGCACGCAATTTTATAATAAAGAAATTTAAATTTTAAAATATTAGGTTAAGTTAGGTTAGGTTAGGTTAGGTTAGGTTAGGTTAGGTTAGGTTAGGTTAGGTTAGGTTAGGTTAGGTTAGGTTAGGTTAGGTTAGGTTAGGTTAGGTTAGGTTAGGTTAGGTTAGGTTAGGTTAGGTTAGGTTAGGTTAGGTTAGGTTAGGTTAGGTTAGGTTAGGTTAGGTTAGGTTAGGTTAGGTTAGGTTAGGTTAGGTTAGGTTAGGTTAGGTTAGGTTAGGTTAGGTTAGGTTAGGTTAGGTTAGGTTAGGTTAGGTTAGGTTAGGTTAGGTTAGGTTAGGTTAGGTTAGGTTAGGTTAGGTTAGGTTAGGTTAGGTTAGGTTAGGTTAGGTTAGGTTAGGTTAGGTTAGGTTAGGTTAGGTTAGGTTAGGTTAGGTTAGGTTAGGTTAGGTTAGGTTAGGTTAGGTTAGGTTAGGTTAGGTTAGGTTAGGTTAGGTTAGGTTAGGTTAGGTTAGGTTAGGTTAGGTTAGGTTAGGTTAGGTTAGGTTAGGTTAGGTTAGGTTAGGTTAGGTTAGGTTAGGTTAGGTTAGGTTAGGTTAGGTTAGGTTAGGTTAGGTTAGGTTAGGTTAGGTTAGGTTAGGTTAGGTTAGGTTAGGTTAGGTTAGGTTAGGTTAGGTTAGGTTAGGTTAGGTTAGGTTAGGTTAGGTTAGGTTAGGTTAGGTTAGGTTAGGTTAGGTTAGGTTAGGTTAGGTTAGGTTAGGTTAGGTTAGGTTAGGTTAGGTTAGGTTAGGTTAGGTTAGGTTAGGTTAGGTTAGGTTAGGTTAGGTTAGGTTAGGTTAGGTTAGGTTAGGTTAGGTTAGGAGGGGTGTGCACAGCCTAAGCTGTTGCGTACACGGGGGCCTATTGGTCCATTGTGATCGCCTATAAATAAAAGACAGAGATGTTCTTAACTAATGGTTCACATAGACTGGTTCATTTGTGAACCAGCCTGTTTTTTCTATGAATTTTCTCATATTTGCCATCGAGGCCTGCGCTAAATCGTCCAGGTCTCCAACAAACCTGTTTCCGAAGTACCGGAGGCGATTTGCTTGGAGGTTTGGACAGTCACGCAGCAGGTGCTTAATGGTTTCAATTTCCTCAACATCCTGACAGCTCCTACAGAAATCGGGTGCGAAAGCGCCTTTTCTGCTGGCCATTGTGCCAATGGCGCAATGACCCGTTAGTACACCTATCAATATTCTAATTTTTTTTTACTCAGCAATAAAATATACTGAGTTCCCTTTTCATTAATTCTAGGCCATAACGCCGATCGGGATTTCGGGTACCGTAAATAATTGGCTACTACTGTTTCTGTTTGAAAATGACCCTTTTCTTGCCAGTTCATCTGCTATATCATTCCCTTCTATATTGCTTTGCCAGGAACCCAGCAGAGTTTGACTTGGTTGGAGTTACAAATATTTTCCAGTACGCCTCGGCATTTTGATACTGTCTTATATAGTCTCACTGGCTAATGCTTTGATAGCAGCTTGGCTGTCCACAAAAAATGTGATCTCTGACGAGTTCAGTTTTTTTGTACAATTTCTGCCGCTTTTCAATAGCGTAAATCTCAGCTTGAAAGACACTACCTTCATCTGGGAGTTTATATGATTCTCTAATATTGAGAGGTGCACCGAACACCGCTGCTCCTGTTCCTTCTTTTAATTTTGACCCATCGGTGTAGAACGGGACAACTTGTTCACTGATTAGTGAGTTAGGTTCCCATCCATGTCTTTCTGGAATTGAAATGGAGAAGTGTATTTTAAAATCTATTATGGGTGGTACGTAGCCAGTCGTCACATCAAGTTCGGCCACAGTGTCATGTGTCAGTGCAAGATGTGATGTGCTTCCAAGAGCTCATTTCTTTAAGTCGAAGTGCACTTTTGCCTGATTCAACCATTAGAAATCCAGTAAAAGATTCCCAAAAAGGAAGGCGTTTCAATTTGTTTTTCGAAGGGTTTGCATAAAATAACGAATTGATTTCGATTAATTTTCATATTTCCTCTTTCAATTCAATATACATATTAAATACTTTTGATAACATATATTCATAATAGCAGATGCTCTTGGACCAAGTAAAGATAGGAAGTCTATTATAAAAAGTTAATGCAAGCGACAATCGTATCGCGCTTTAATTTTGACATTTGGAGCGTACTAAATTTTAGCGAATCGATAGGTATGTACCATGTACCTATATATTCATTAAACCAAAACCAAAAATAATTGAATTTGCAAGATATTTAGTTGGATTCGCTGTTCTCTATGAATTAATTGTATTGTATATGTAGGTATGAAAACAAAGCTCATAAGGCTTCAGAGATCATATCCGCCATCCGCCAATAATATCCGAACAACCACCATACGCTACACATAGGTACTTAAATCCACCCGCTATCTCCAACTCAAGATAATGCATCGATTTTGCCTAAATCAATTTATTTTATACCGAATTGTGTTGAATCGTATATAAGTGATTATGTGTGGTAATATTGCATGACTTTCCTGCCATATACGTCCACTTATCAAGAAATCCCGACATCCACGTACACAGGCACTTATGTATAGAATGTCCTTATAAAATGTCCTTAGGGTAAACCTATTAAAGAGCGGCATGAGGCAAGGCGACCGACCCAAATAATATGCAGCTGGTGGTTCCAAGGCCACAATCTGGACCACTCGCCGTGATTATGTTAAAATTAGCCTAATAGGCCCAGCCCAGACAATTTAGGCATGTATATGAAGGACTTTGAACATAACGTATTTTGTTCTATAAATATAGCAATGTATATAATGAAACCATTGTTATTGAATAGCTATTATGAAGGATTATTATGTGTTATGAGGTGTGTTAAATGTGTGTTCACATTATTTGGTAATTGGACAAAGAAGTAATTTGTGCGTGCATTAGTTAGAGATTGCTTTAGAATAGGCACATATTTATCAGCCGCATTCGATCACCACCACATTATCCTGCGTGTATTAATTTTCTGGGGGAAATACGAACATATATAGAAACTGAATAAATGCATCGTCCTGGGTGATGATTATATCGATTAAATTATTATAATATATGAAGGAGCTTTTATAATTATTATTGTTTCCAAAAGATGATGGGATATGGATAGTACAACATAATTGAATTTTGTTTTTTTGAAGAGTGCCTATGCAGTTCAAATTTCATAACACAACACATAATTGTAAATTTAATGAAAATGTTAGTTATTTATCTTGTATAAGAAGGTGAAGTGAATTTTATTATAATGAGTCTGATGTTCAGAGTGATTAGTGTATAGCTTGTTCATTTAGTATAGGTACTTTAGAAAATGAGGTTAAAAATCATGTTTTGTGCTTCACTTATTGACAAGTAGCCAGCCTATAGAAAAATGTTAAAACAGTTTGAAAAACGTGACTTAGTGTAGGGCGCTACAATATCGCGGATTAAAGTTTTTTTTTAACTTATATTTTGAAAGTCAAAAAATTTTCTAAAACTACGTTCGAAACTGATTTTAGAAAAAATTAGACGGATTAATTTACAAGAAAGGAGGACAACACTATATAGGACGGAAGGCGACCGTAGATTTACCAATCTCATCGCGGCTTCAGAAAAGAATGATGCCAATTCATAGCATTAACAAAACCGCTAGTCGGACAAGGTTTTTCAGGTGCCAATGGGTAGAAAACGCACTTTTTCGGTTGCATTTTTGGATTAGGGTGCCTTAACCATGATAGATTTTTATAAATGGGGTATCAAATGAAAGCTTAGATTGCCCTCTTTACAAAACCAGTGGTCGGACAAACTTTTGTTGGTTGGATTTAAGTGGTAAAAGCGTTTAGTTTGCATATTTGTCGACCCGTTAGACGCAATGGAAACAAAATGGATGTGGACTAGCCACAACAACCACTGGTTTTGTAAAGAGGGCAGTCTAAGCTTTCATTTGATACCCCATTTATAAAAATTCATCATGGTTTAGGTACCCTAAGCCAAAAATGCAACCGAAAAAGTGCGTTTTCTACCCATTGGCACCTGAAAAACCTTGTCCGACCAGCGGTTTTGTTAAAGTTAAGACTAAAGCTATGAATTGGCATCATTCTTTTCGGAAGCCGCGATGAGATACTAATAGTATACTGTTCCTCAAGGCAATTATTTTAAGAAAAATAATGAAAATAAAAATCAGCACATGATTTTAGCTTGTTCCGAAAATTTATTTTCGTAGCTTTTGTTATTCTGTCTTTTAATATCTGCTATGTCAAAACAAATCAAGTTCTGTTCGTTGGTAAGCGCATCACTTAAGAACGGCTGAATCAATTTGGCTTATTTTTTCCTTTAAATATTCGTTATAATGTAGAATTAGGTTTGCGGCAAAAACTGGATGCAATAGGTGGCGCTGGATTCAAACTGACTGACAGCCACAATATATGTACATACAGGGTGTATAATAATGATGAAGATGAAGAAATTTAAATATTAAAATTACTTCGGTTTAAGTGGAGTGGAATGAAAATAATTTAATTAAAAAGTACAAGTAACCTCAACTCCAGGTATAGCAGTGGGCTCTTCAGTCAGTCTGTTATACTTATACCCCACTAAGACATAAATTTTGGTTGATGTTTACCGACTCTTATAAAAATTACGGCAAGAAGATAATGTGAATTTTATTATTCTAGGGGAATTTGTTTAAATTCATGCTACATATTAAATTCTGGCGTTGAGGTCAATTGTACTTTTTAATTCAATTATACAGGGTGTTATATCTTGATCGTACTTAAGAGGGGTATTCTTCTCCTTGTTAAAACTGACGGTGCCTTTCTCTTAAAATTGATTTAAAATTGATAAAAATAGGCAGTAGACAACACTTATAATATTATGACACAGTATTTTACAAAGCCCATTTGAGGCCGGCACCACGCATGTCTCGTGTGTTGTGTTGGTGCGTGGCGTATGAAATATTTGGAATGAAAGCGACACACGACTTCACATTTCCACAGCACAACACATGAGACAGGTGTGTTTCCAGCCTAGGTCTTTCTTTTATATATATTTTTAAAACAAGTTGGTTGGCAAGAATGGTTTTTGAAAAATAAGCTTTCAAACAAACAATTTTTGTATATTTGTTATATTAAAATTGTACGTAATTTAGTACCATTTTGAATTTCAACATTCAATGCTCTTGCTAATTCTTTACCTATAAAATACAGAAAACCATATGGCTTTCAGAATTTGGGGAGAGTACGATAACCTTGGCGCCAAAAATTGAGAACGTTTTTTTGTAGAAGGGTCAAAAACAAGCATTTTTTATTATAGGAGGGGGTGTCTTTCTCAGCCCTTTTAGGAGGTAGGGGCATTTTAGAAAAAAAAAAAAATACTTAAATTTGAAAACAAAATATTAAAAAAAACAGCGGCAACACTTACAATAAACTACTTTGTCGGTTTTCAAAGCCAGAAATATGTTCTTTAATCCTGAATTTAAATTAAATTATTCATGTGAACAGTTTTCGAACAAATTGCATGCAAACTCAAAATTTTGATAAAAAAAAATGAAAAAAAAATGTTTAGTCCATTTTTTTTAAATTGTGAAATGAAGTGCTAAATTGGCTTTTAGTAGTCAATGCTTATATCAATTCTGAATCGAACACAAGAAACCGAATGGTTTTGTCTTTTAGTTTTTGAGAGAATTGAAAATGACTCTAACTACTTTTTTATAATTTTTTGCTATTAACGGTGATAGCAATTTGAGGATTAATGTGGGAGATTGCGATAACTACGGCACGGACGGCATAGCAAAATAAAAACTGAATTTTATAGAGGGGCCGTTTTTTAATACGGGCCGTGTTTTATTTCACTCCGTTTAGGCGGGAGGGGCAATTTTCTACAAAATTACTTTAAATGAAAAAAATAAAAAGATTAAAACAACGGCAACACTAACAATGCTAAAATTTTAGGTTTTCTGAAAGAAACAAACTTCTTATTTTATTTTTTGTTAACCAATTTGTTTGTGTTAATAGTACTACTACTTTAAAACTCAAAATTTAGCGGGACAGCGGCCCCAAAAAGGATGTTAAAAAAGCGGGCAACCCAAGTTACTGTTTATTCCAAATAAACTGAAAGCACACCAACTGACAACATAGGCGCCTACCTGGCGACTGAGCATACTTTAAGCGGGGCGACGGAGTCGCGTGAGCGGGACAGATGACCCGAAAAGGGAGTTAAAATCCTTGAACCAGCGAAGCGGGCCAACCAAGGCACTGTTTAATACAAATGAACTGAAAGCACACTAACTGCGGAGCGGAGCGATGGAGTCACGTGAGCGGGACAGAGGACCCAAAAAGGGAGTAAATATTCTTGAACCCGCTAACCGGGCCATCCATTATACCTATCGTTAAAGAAAACTATTGACAATAAATTCCGTTAAAATTTGGTGTGGAAAAATCTATATTGTAGAAAAACAATTTACATTCATAATACTTGGTCTTTTGAGTTTGCATGCAAATTTTTCAACAACTGTAGTTATGAATGATTCTTTAGGATTAAAGAACAGATTTCTGGCTTTCAAAACCGGTATAGTACTTTGTTGTAATTGTTGCCGTTGTTTTTTAATATTTGTTTCCCATTATAAGTCATTTTTTTCTCAAAATTCCCCTACCTCCTAAACGGGGTGAGATATATACTCCCTCCTCCCATAGTAAAAAATGCTTGATTTTGACCCTTTTACAAAAATCGTTATTAAATTTTGGCGCCAAAGTTATAGTACTCGTGCTCAGACTTTAACTTGAGGCGACTTTCCATTAAGTTACAATGCCTATAATTATAGTGGTTTGATTTTTTTAACAGTGAGCATATTAAGGTCTCTATAGAATGGCTATAAAGTATAAGGTATACGGTGAGGAAATGCTGTTTAATGTGAATAAAAAATCTTTTTTTTTTTTGCAAATAATACGTACCTTACTTGGCCTGGTTCGCGGGTTCCAAGGATATTAACCCCGTTTTGGAGTCCTTTGTCGTTCCGCTTAGGGTATGTTCAGTCACCAGGTAGCAGTGGAGTGGCGTCCATAACACGATTCTTCCCGTCTTCCCTTTCAAAATGTCCGCCAAACACATTTTGTATGAAAACTTTAAAAACGAATAAAAAGTATAAATACATTTTTTCTCACATTAAAATAATGATGATGGATTTAGCTAACTTTGCCTATTTTTTTTTGCGTGATCGTAAGAAAGTATCGACTTTATACAAACACGATTCATGTCCTCCTGATTCAAAATATATGTATTTTATTTTGCCTTTTTTACACGTTAGTTGGTGTCTTTTTTGTCGATTTTGACTTGCTTGCTTTTTTTTATCAAAGTTAAACGAAAAAATTTGCATGCATTTCCATTTCCAGTTCCTTGCACTGCAAATATCAATTAAAATTTGGAAAAATCGAAAGGGCCAATAATTGCAAATGAAGTGTTGAAAAAGTTCACTACTGTTTTTAATGTAAATCGTGGTAGTTCAATGCTTATAATTAGACGTTTAGTTATGTTTATATTCTCTTTTTTTATATTCACTTTTTTTTGCCTTTTTAAGAATTTTTGTTTGCCTTTTTTGATTTTTTTAGGTCAGCAAAATCCTATGCTGATGTCAATTTCTTTGAACAATAAAATTAACCGCGTGTGAAAATAGATGCTTAATGGAAAGTTGAGTCATAACCTACAAAAATCTTCATAGTGCTCATAATCTATACCAACTTATCCAATTTTATTCTTACAAAAAAATACTTTTAATCTTTTCTGAACTCTAGTATGAAATACTTTCATAATCTGGACCGTTCTTAAAACTAACTGCTTATCCTTGACCTAGAGAAAAAAGAAACAAACCACAAAATTATTGCATTTAAATGCTGCAATTTTATTCTCTCCAAAAAAGGACGCAATACAAAGTGGTACACTGGGCGTATACGCACTTTTTTATTGAATTTTTAGTAAGGTTTAAACTCTACATTAGTATATTGTTTGTGCACGTTAAATTTGTTTATGTTGCATACCTAAACTAAACAAACAGCGAATAGGAAGCGCTTCGTTCAATCTTCTACTTACATATC
Source organism: Melangyna quadrimaculata (assembly GCA_949320155.1). Taxonomy (NCBI): domain Eukaryota; kingdom Metazoa; phylum Arthropoda; class Insecta; order Diptera; family Syrphidae; genus Melangyna; species Melangyna quadrimaculata. The sequence goes on along the minus strand of OX439485.1, from coordinate 147,818,547 downwards.
TACATAAATAAAAATGAAAAGTTACACCAAAACTTGATGAACAAAAATAATAACAGCTACCTCACGACGTTTTTCAAGAAATTGCAAATTAATGAGACGCAACCGATCTTGATCTTAATTAGTTTTTGAAAACAAACACACGATAAAAACTGAAAAAAAAAATGTTTTAAAAACAATAGAAAATAAATTATTTGGTAAATGTATTTCTCTCATTTTAACTTAGCTTATACATTTTTAATAAATTTTCATAAATTCATAAAACGATCACAAATAAATGTATTGAAATTTTGACAGGACAACGTCTGTAGGGTCAGCTAGTCAAAGTGGTGCTATAAAGTTTTTGCAACGTAACCGAAGAGGAACATATATCATTCATATGAGTTGCAAACTCGTTAATACAAGACAAAGGCAAAAAGTGTGCTCGTACATAAAGTTATGCTAAGAAAACTCGTATTCAATTGAACCAGAGCTAAGCAGCACAAAAAAAACACATCACCTGTCAGCAATTCTTCTAATGCCATCAACTACAAACAATCATGCGACTTATAGCCTCCATATGCTTCTCAATTTCTCAAAACTTTCCTCTGGGCGGGCACCAGACATGGAGTCGAGTCTTCCCAGGGTAGGATTAAGGTTCACTCCTCCGATACCGTTTAAAGTGAATTCAATAGAAAATCTCTCTTCCTATACGAAAAGCGATTATAGATTATAGTTGTTCACTTTTTTATTTCATAAATTGAAATCGATTCTCTGTCGTAAGATATCTTTCCTCCTTTTTTTTATAATATGAAACAGAACAAACTCCTAAGTGGCTTGGATTTTTATTTACAAAAAACAAAACACAAATATTCCCTGCAAAAAGTATAGAGGATGTCGAAGTTGACGTTCAAGTCAAGTCGAGACTTTATATTGTTACTAACCCTTTCAGCAGACCCGCACTAAGTTGGCTGGCTGCACGTGCATTCAGGACTCAACTTTCAACACCCACAATGACATTGAGTGGTTGTTGGTGTTAGTATTTTATTTTATTTTTTTATTCCTGCAGCTTTCCGTGCAATCCAAGAAAATGAAGTTTCAGCAGTTTTCTCAGAATTGGAAAACTTTAAAGTGAAACTAAATCTCTTCTCGAACACAAACAAAAATTGACAAAGAAAATCTTTTCGACTTGAAGGCGAAGAAAAAGGATGTTATCGTTCAAGTTCTAAACTTTGGAGATTTGAACTAAAATGACTTTGTTTGAAAGGACCTAAGCACACACACACACATATCACCATGGGATTGGAGTTTGCTCCATATCATCATGGTGGATGCAGAAGCAGGATGCTGCATCGCAGTGATATCTACTCCAGCAGTTATGGTCACCATTATCGTCCCTTATTTACAGTGTCTCGTTGTTGTCATCATCATGGTCGTCTTAGTCGATTGCCCTGGAGCAATCCTATACGAACAAGTTTTCTCAGATGATTCCACCCTCGTGCGTCGCGTCGACTTCTGCATTATCCGTAGAGAATGCACGCGTTACTCTAGGATTTGTTGTTTCTTTTTGTCCCAAAAGTTCATTCAGCAAGCCCTTTCTGAATGGACTGGAAAAAAGGACAATTGTGCGGTGACCGGCGTTTCTCCGGTAAAAAGGAAACAAAAGAACAAATAGCACTCACAAAGCAGTAGGTAGATGACATGAATTTGAGTTAAATTGAGCGTTTTAGATTGAAAGTTGAGCAACTACTGACACGATTCTTGAAAAGTGACTTGGGTAAGGTATACTTAGGTTAGAGGACATGTACATAATGCCAGGAAAAGCCAAACTTTGTTAGACATTTAAGTTAACTTGTTTCTTTTTCTGCAAAACTAGAGCGCTTTATCTTTTCAAACGAAAATGGAAGTTTGTATATGCATGTTCAATTTGTTTTGGCATCAAATGAAGAGAAGAGTTGTAGCATAACATTGATGGCTTGCCAAGAAGTAGTTTTAGGAGGAGGACTGACAGGAAACTTATGTGTAGACTCAAATTGTTTCTTTTTAGCCTGTAAGTCTTTTCAAATCCTGCTCTGAACATATTTCATCTCAACTTTACTTCAGTGGACGGGGATTTTTGAATTCGCTAGAACCTTAAATCACTTACACCACTTGAAAGGTTTGGGACTTACAAACATCAGAAATTCAAATCATTAAGGAGCGCATGCTTTAAGGACCTCGCTTTAAAATTTTCTTCTCAGTCAGGAAAAAGGTTAAGTTGTTTTAAAATAAAATTAGCATATATGTGATCTAAACAGAAATGGTTCACCAATGTGTAATTTTGGCATCACATTCCGTCTTGATGTGAAATATTAGTTCCAGATTGGTCAAAAATCTAAAGCCACAACTAAAATATTCGGCGGGGTACTGAAGTGGTTGGCCGAAAACAAGCGAATGCAAAGAAATTCTATGATGCGTTTATAGTTGCGGTTTATGTTGCTTTTCGTTTAGTTTTTAAGAAAAACTGACACATCGCTGAAGTAGGTACGAAAAAAGAGAAAGATGATTCATTTCACTAGAGTGCAGTGAGGGGGGATTCTACATTTGAAAGCTCGGAAAGGTACTTTTCGTTGGTTTTTAACATTGGTCTCGTTCACCCACCAATTCCAAGCAATACGGATTTGTTTGTGTTCTTGTAGTCCCTTGAGAAGAAACAGCTAATGATAAAACAGCTGTTTTCAAAAAAAAAATCTCAACCTATCCGAAAAAATCTCGTATATATAAGCAACTTTTTACCAACTTTTAAATTTTATTATGCCAAGAATCCGATTGATTTTTCACTAAATCACCTTTTTAGTATGATTTTCTGCATAACTTTGCAAATATTTTAAAACACAAATGTAGCATTTTAGCTTTAATTGAGTACTTCGTTTTTAAATATCCGACAAATATAACTCAAGTTATAAGCCTAATAAAGTGGTGAAATCGGCTTTTTTCAAGGTTTAATGCAAAAATGTAATGGAAAATCAAATATAATTTTTATAATGTAGCCTGACAGTTCATCTTTATTTAAAGGCACTAACATTGAAGATCTGATCATTGTAGTCGAAGTTATAATTTTTTGAATGAAGCCATCTCGGTTGAAAAATTATTTTTTTTAAAATTCAAATAACTGTGCGTCTTCACTGAAACTCGTCTGCGGCGATGAATATCTACCACACAAACAGAGCAACCCATTTGGGGTGATCGTTTAGTTTGTGGCAAAACACAAACTGTTTAGTCGCTCAAATCGGTGACTGAATAGTTTTTGCATGTGCGCGCGCTCTCATATAAGAGCATGGGATTCATTTTAGCAACGAAACTGTTTCGTGACTGAAAGTTGCATATGCGCGCTTAGCCCAAGGGCCTTAAGGCAGCGCGTACAGTAGTGCATAAGGGGATATACCAGTAATGATTTGAGAAGCGATGCATATTACCGCTTTCACACAAGGAAACTGAACCAGCAATTTTTATCTTGTGGGCGATAAGGGCGTAAGGGAAAGAAAAAAAAATCTCCGCTCTCACCCTTCTCGTCAACAAACTAGCTAGTTTCTTGCAAATCAGTTTCCTTGTTTGAAAGCGGCCTTAGAGGCTTGCAAGAGATGCTTGCATTTGTCGCACCTAATAGTTTCACTGCAAGCAATTTCATTACAGTACATGTAATCACATTTCTTAGAATTGCGGATATTCGCATTCGCATCCGCAACAGCGGAACTTCCGCATTAAATTCAATATTCGCATTGGCATCCGCATCCGAAAAAAACAATGATTAGCTTATCCGGATGCGAACAAGCCGGTACTTTACTTGTTCATGTGGCGGCGGCACACGTTCTAAAGGTATTTTCTTTGCAGACAGTGACAAGAAGCGACAAGTTTGTTTTGTTTTGTTTTGGTTTTTAATTTGGCACAATCGATTGACTATTCTTCAGAACAACCTAGCACATCCGGTACCGCTAGCAAACCCTGTTTAAAAAATAATCTGAAAACGATGCTAGATTTGTCAGGTAAAGATGATGAGCTTGTCCTAAGATGTAAAAGTTCCGGAGCAGATCTTGAAAAGAAGTTAGCTTCATATCGCAGCAAGAAAAGGATAAATGTATCGGAAATAATTCCTCTTATCTGGTGGAACGATAATAAAGTGTTTAAGTTATTCTTATCTGGCTATTTGTCACCTCCCCCAGACAGTGTTCCTAGTGAACATTTGTTTAGTGGTGCGGGACTTATTTACGACCCTTTGCGAAATTGATTAGACCCAGAAAAAGCAGCCAAGTTGCTATTCATTAAATATAACGCACCCTTGTTTATGCTTAAGTATTAAAAGTTGCATTTTTTAAAATAAAAATGACTAAACAAGTAATATTTAATGTTTTTGTATGTACCTCACCTTACATCCGCGGATGTCAAAAAATTTGCATCGGCAACATCCCTGCTTTGAACACAAAAATATTGAAAAAAAAAAAACCACTGCTAAAACGAATTTGGGCAAAGTCTAAATTATAAAATCACTTTTATAGTTGAAGTACGCTGCTGAAGCGAAACGGAGTTTTTGCTGGTGTTCACCATGAGAACAGAGCGAAAAACTATAAAACATACATTTCGAGCGGAAATATCAACATATTTTCCGTTTACCTTTTCGACGCAGTGAATAAGTTAAGTAATAAATTGTTATTTACAAAATTTAAAAAGAAAATACATACTATGAAAACTGTTAAATGTAAATTCGCGATCCCCAACACCAGAACGGTTTCCACGAACCAGCGAAAAACGTGCGAATTCAAACTAAATTACACATTTTATTTACTTAAGTCTCCTTTCACACAAGGAAACTGAGCTGATGCCAGCAACTGAAATGTTGTTTGCGAGAAAGGCGTAAGGGGAAGGAAAAAAATCTCCCCTCACACCCTTCTCGCCAACAAACTAATAGTTTCTGGCAACTCAGTTTCCATGTGTGAAAGTGGTTTAAACCTAATACGCAGATCGCGCTAAATTGTATCCTCCATACAAATTTCCTCCAAAGATAAATTTTAGCCAGGGTTTTTAGCCGAGAAGTCTGAAAATATTTATCATTTCACGGGCTAAATTCAAACTGTCATCTAGTACTTTATCAAAAAGTCTCAAGCAAGCGAGCTTGTTCGTGTAAATACAATGTCAAAATTCACTATTCGCAATTCAGGTCTCAAGCCTAGAGCGGTATAGATACGAAACGAAAATCCCATACAAAAATGACAGCGAAAGCATAAACGAACAATTTTGTTTTACAAATATTCAATGATCAAAATCGATAATTTTAGCAGATTGTTTGGAAAATTCTCCACCTTTTTTTCGCGCAGAATTAATTGACCAAACCATTAATAATTGCATGCCGAAAAATGAAATTTGAGTGTTATTCGTGTTTTAGTAGTTGTTTCTTGCACTACGGCATAGCTTTCTGTGATTTTTGTTTCTTTCATTGAACATCGTACTGAAAAGCCTAGTACGCTGCTGATGCGAAACGAAATTTTTCTTTGGTATCCAACACGACAGCGAAATGCTTATGGAGACCACACTGAAAAAATTCTCTTTGAAAGTGTCACCAATTACAAAAAAAAAAAAAAAAAAAACAAACACAAAGCGAAAACAATCACAGAAAGCCATACTATAATAAAAGCAAAAACAAATACAAACACGAATGCCACTCAAATGCCATTTTTCCGCGCACAATTAATGGTCTGGTCAATTAATTGTGTGCGAAAAAAGGGTGTAGACTTCCCCAAATAATCTGCTACAATAATCGATTCCGCTCATTGAACAGCGTACTGCAAAACGAAAAGCAGAACGAAATTTTTCGTTTATGATGTCGTTGTCTGATTTATTTTTTATTAAAAATAGAAGTATATTCCAAAATTTTGTATCAGTTTAGACTTTGCATTTTATTGTTCCTCAAATTTTAAAAACAAACACAAAATTTGCCTTATTTCCCAACCGAACGCTTCCCCACTTTTACCACGCTTACTTTGGAAACCGATTTATTTATATTCCCATTGGTCAGAGATAAAAGATGTGTAAACAACAAATAGATAGAGTTATTCGGTTTTAAAATGTCAACATTATGTTGTCGCAGGTATTTTGTCCTCAAATCTTTTGCTGGCTTTCTATTAGCATCAGCAAATAAGCGTATGCGACCCTGGTGAACATTTCACGAACTACACAAAATGGCCGCAACCACGGATAAACCGAAGATTCTCATCTTTATAATGATTTATCTATGGTCAATGTCCGTGGTCCGTGGTACCGGCCATGTACACTAGCGCCGCCATTGGTATTTACTCAATAAGCTTAGGAGCTTAAATGAGTTATTATAACCTTTATTAAATAAAAATAGTCCCTAGCCTTCAACCACCACATTGAGAATTATAACTATCTAAATATCTACACTTTGTAGGTTTATTAATGTTTAACAAAATTATCAATAAATCAAATTAACGCACCATTGAATTTGCAACAAACAGCTGTCAAAGTGGATAATTGTTTTCTGCATAAAAGTAAAATAAAATAAAAATAATTAAACAAGTTCAACTTGATTCCACTCAAAATAACAAAATTTCCATCTCGAATTTTTCTTATCAGCAGCAAAGTGTTTAATAATTAATTTAGGTCGGAGTCGTAAGTCATTTAAATCTAAACATAGCATCACATTGCCGTCATGCTTCATCTGGTAATCGATGCATACAGATAGCTATTGAAATTATCGACTCGCACACTCGCTCTGCTCATGCATTCAATACCAAATCTATAAATTTATTCACTTGTTAAGACTTCCAAGTTCATTTATATTTTATACTTTGAAACGTGTTCACTAATAAGCGCATATTCTTTTTTTTGTTTTTTTCCTTATAGCCATTTCAAATGTATCAATGGCGATATAAGGAAGTTCCAACAACTTCTATTGCAATGACACCTGGGAAGCTTGATAAGGAATCGGCTTGGCCGTATTGTAGTACTCCAACTAGTAGCGTTGTGCGATCTTCGAAAGGATTGCAAGTTGACAGACCTGTTGAGGTGATAACAGCTGAACTCCGCAAAGCTATTCTCGGTTGCAATAGTTTAAATGAAGTGCATGAAGTGATCAACGAGTTACTTGTTCAGCAACATCAGTCTACACGAACAAAATCAAAACGATGTCTACCACTAAGTGACTTGCTGAATGCCACAGAAGTAACCCTTTATGAAAAAGATGCTAAGGATGTATCGAATAGTGAGAAGCAAAGAGAGGAAATCGGAGTGCAAACAAGTGTCCTTGAAGACGCACAAAGTGATCTCTGTGAGAAATGTCATGCTCAGCGCAAGTCGGTGAAAAGTGGAGTTGACCAATTTGTTCAAACGAGTTTTAATGAAACAGAGATGTCTGTTCCTAAGGTACCACCGGCGTATGTGCCTCCTCCCCCACCACCACCTCCACCACCTCCGCCAATTTTGCGAAATGCTGGATTGGCCCCTCCACCTCCTCCTCCCCCTCCCCCACCAATGTCAGATTTCGCTGGTGCACCACCACCGCCTCCACCAATGCCGGTGCAAGGAGGTCCACCTCCTCCTCCACCTCCGCCGCTGCCAATATTCAATGCACCACCACCGCCACCACCTCCGCCAGGTGTTGCTGGCCCACCAGCTCCACCGCCACCTCCCCCACCAGGAGGACAACCACCTCCCCCTCCACCTCCTGGGCTTCACTTAAATACAAATATGACACCGCCCCCGCCTCCACCAGGTGTACCCAAAACGTCAACACCAAGTCCTTTCCCAGCGCCACCTACTGGATGGTTTCAGACCAATAGTGAGTTCTATTTCCCTTGGTTTTGTTCAAACATCTTATCTCAATCTTCTCTCGCTTTCTTTTAGCTCTTCGAAAAAATGCCGTCAACCCTCCCAAAGCCATGAAGCCTCTCTATTGGACCCGGATCGTAGCACCAACTCCAGCTAAAACTGAAGATGTTTCAGATGGCGCTCTTAGCAAAAATGGCTCCAAAGAGCTATGGCAAGAAATAGACGAAACTAATCTCGACAATATCGATGAGTTCACCGAACTTTTCTCCAGACAGGCAATTGTCCCCAAGGTAAAATTGGAAAAGGCCAAGTCTGTTGTGAAGACTGTCAAAGTTCTTGACACCAAACGCTCGCAAAATGTTGGCATATTCTCTCGTAGTTTACACTTTGACATTTCTGAGATCGAGCATGCGATTTATCATGTTGACACTTCTATTGTGAGCTTAGAAATTCTTCAGCAAATCATGGAAATCAAAGCTACCAGTCAAGAATTGGAAATGATAAGAGATGCTGCCCAAGGAGAAATACCCTTGGACTCACCGGAAAAGTTTCTCTTAAAAATTGCAGAAATCTCATTCTCAGCTCAGCGTATTTCATGTATTGTTTTCCAGTCTGAGTTCGAAGAAGCAGTTGCCTTGATATCGAGAAAGCTGAAAGTTGTTAAGGATTTGTCACAGGTTCTGATGACATGTGAGGATTTGAAGCTGGTCTTCTCGATAATTCTCACGCTGGGCAATTATATGAATGGAGGTAATCGGACTAGAGGCCAGGCTGATGGTTTTACATTGGAAATTTTGGGAAAACTTAAAGATGTCAAATCAAAAGATTCGAAGACGACTTTGTTGCACTTTATTGTGAAAACTTATATAAGTCGCCGCAGAAAAGAAGGCACAGCATTGCCAGAGTTATTGTTGCCAATACCAGAGCCGGCAGATGTCGAAAGGGCTGTCCAGGTGGATTTTGATGAAGTTAAACTGCAGATTATTAAGCTGAATGAGAAATTGACAGGTTAGTTTTACCTCTGAGTCATTATTTACTTAATTCAAGTTGACTTTATATTTTGGAAACATTGTGTGTGATGTGAAACTTGGCTTAATTAACTAAACGGTTATCAAATAAAGCCTAGTACGCTGCTGATAAGAAAAGAACCCATTCAAAAATAACAACGAAATAATAAACGAAAAATTTCGTTTTGCAGTAGCAGTACGGTGTTCAATGAGTGCAATCTCTTAAATATAGCAGATTATATTTGGAGAAGTCGCCAGTCTTTATTCGCTAAGAATTATAGCCATACAGCCCATTGATTATTTATTGTGTTTTGCATCAGCAGCGAACTAGGCTTAAGGATCTAACGCGAAACATTCGGCAAAACAGCGAAACGTTCGGTTGTCAAAATAAATTTACGTGGCGATAAACGAGAGCACTCACACGCCACACCAACGCAATGCGACTCGCCATATTAAACCTGACGAATAGCGAAAATTTCATTACCGCACCGAATGTTTCACGTTGGATTTGACCCTGTAAAGGGTAAAATGTTCGCCACGTATTTAATAACGATCTACATAATATGACAACTTCTTAAATTCTAATTTTTTTGCTACGAACTTTGTGTGTTTTTTTTTTAATCGATTTAAAAAATATAACAATGACGCTTTATAGTACAGTCAACAAAGGAATTTTGCTTGCAAAAAATAGTGCTCTCTGGATTATTTTTTTATATGGTAGGGGATACCCCCAGGTATAACACACCCAAAGTCCCCTGCCCAGGGCCGCGAGCTAAACTCAGGAGGGGGGTTAAAGGTACCCCTCTTTAGATTTTCGTGAATATTTTCACAACCTAGCATGTTAGCGAAAAAATCTATGCTAAAAAATTAGAGACAAATAAATTGTCTATAAGAAAAGTTGTGTTCACATTTTTGCTAGGGTCAATAATAAGGAAGATGCGGGGCGTTCAAAAGTCAACAAATCTGAAAAAAACTGTTATTGTCTTAGATATTGAATGTTTTCTGATAAATATAGCTGGAAAAAACAAAAAAGGTAAATACACATTCATTCACTGTTATTTCATCATGTTATGAGGCTGAGAGTGGAGTTATAATTTCCTATTTTTTCTATATATCTGAAACTATACAAAAAAAGTTGATGTATACTAAATTAGGCAAAATTAAATTAGAAAAAGTTGTTTTCATATGGCGCCAAAAACTAATACCGTTTTTTTTTTAAAGAACATAATACAAAATTTTGTTGCCATAAAGGGGGGTTCTTTCTCCCCCCCCCACCACCTTTAGAGAAGAGGGGCAATTTTTTAAAAATAATATTAAAAAACAACGGCAACACCTGCAACAAAAAAATTACTTTATTTTAAAGCTAGAATTCCGTTCTTTTATTCTATTTTTAAATCAAGTTTTTGATAACCATAGTTTTTATAAAAATAACTTTCAAAATCAAAATTAAAAAAAAAAAACAAAAAATTGAAAATTTACTTTTCGATTTTTTTTCTTAATTGGGAAATAAAATGCTGAATTGGATTTTATTATTCACTACCCATAAAAACTCTTTATTGAAACCTGAAAATTAAAAGTTGCGACGACAGTTTTTATGCTATTTTTTTTGAATAATTTTTATTATTATTATTATTATAGTGTGTAGTATGTGATAGTAGTGTTTCTTAGCTGTACACTACTTTAGAAAAAAAGCTGTATTTCCTTAGAAATTTAATGTTTGTAAATTAGTTTACTTTTATAATACTATAAACATAACTTTTATTGGAAGGGAATTTAACTTTCTTTCACTTTGTGGTATTGACGTTGCCTCTATTATGCTAAGTTTCCCAAACATGGAAAAAAAACTACAAAAGGAGACCTTTATCCCCGTCTCCTGTCTAAGGATTACGGCCCTGGGCTGGGGACTTTGAGTATGTTATACCTTAGGGTCCCCTCTACCACTATCACATTACCTTGAGTGGCTTGCTTCACAGGTTCATATAAAATATTCATTCATTAACCTCAAGTTCAAGGAAACACTACTATCACATACTACACAGTATAATAATAACACAAATTATAAAAAAAAATCAAAAAAGATTGTCGTCGTAACTTTCAATTTTCTCAGAAACAAGGAGACATAGAACGATTTGGTTTTCAGTTTTCAATTAAGAATTAATATAATTTAAATAAAAAAATCAAAAACCAAATTTTCAATTTGTTTTTTTTTTTTAATTTTGAGTTTGAAAGTAATTTTACAAAAACTATGGATATCAATAACTTGGTTTGAAAATAAAATAAACGGACGGAATTCTGGCTTTCAAAAAAGGTAAATTTTTTTGTTGTATGTATTGCCGTTGTTTTTTAATATTATTTTTAAAAAATTGCCCCTCCTCTCTAAAGGGGGAGAGAAAGAAGCCACCTCTTTGGCAAATAAATTTTGTATTGTGTTCTTTTAGAAAAAATGTTATCATTTTTTGGCGCCATATGAAAACAACTCTTACTATTTAAATTTTGCTTAATTTAGTATCCATCAACTTTTTCGTATAGTTTCGGATGTATAGAAAAAAAAGGAAATTATAAGTCATTTCTTAGCTTCACGACATGATGAAACAACAGTGAATGAATGTGTATTAACGTTTTTTGTTTTTTTTCCACGTAAATTGGTCAGAAAACATTCAATATCTAAGATAATAACAGGTTTTTCAGATTTGTTGACTTTTCTACCGCCCCCATCTCCTTTATTATTGATTCTAGAAAAAATGTAAATATACATTCTTATAAACAATTTAATTGTCTCTAATAGCATAGACTTTTCCGCTAACATGCTAGGTTGTGGAAATATTCACGAAAATCTAAAAAGGGGTACCTTTAACCCCGCCTCCTGAGTTTAGCTCACGGCCCTGGGCTGGGGACTTTGGTTATGTTATACCTGGGGGTAACCCCTACCATATAAAAAAATAATCCAGAGGGCACTGTTTTTTGCATTTATTTTATAATTTTGAGTCTTCGTTGACTTCGTTGTATTAAACATTTCTTTCTTCTTAGCCTGCAAGAAAACAACACAAGAAGTTGTACTAAAATCTAGTGAGGACAACCTTCAGCCATTCAAGAACAAAATAGAAGACTTTATCGAGGTTGCTGACAAAAATGTCGAAGAACTACAAAACCTTTTAGAGGAATGCCAAGAACTGTTTATCGAAACGATGCGTTTTTACCATTTCATACCTAAATCTGGAACACTGCAAAGCTCCACCCCTGGGCAGTTTTTTGATTATTGGACAAATTTCACATATGATTTCAAAGACATTTGGAAGAAGGAAATCGCATTCCTCTGGAATGAATTGTAAAGAATGATAATTTTAATTTCCTCAGTTGTTGTATTTTATATTTTTCAATTTTTATTTAGATTGAAGAAATCAAAAGAAAAACAAACAGCAGCATCAGGATCACGTTTGAAAACAATTAAAATGAGACCTGGCGGATTAAAAGACCGATTAATGAATCGACTCAAAAAGTAGACTGAATATAGAAATATTTTTTGTTTGTTTAACTTTTTACAACATTATATACAGTATATTATTATTTATCATCTAATTCAAATTTTTGTAGACTCAAATAGACTATGGTTAAAAATCAGAATAATGAAATAATTAGCTAGTTACATATTGTTATTTATAAATAATTGTTAAAAAAGGTTTGTAAATAGTAAAATAAATATAGAAACAAAATTTGACAGCTCGTTTAATTAATTTCAGGTCAGTTGTTAAAAGTGGTTCAGGTTCAGCATATTATAAGCCGACATGTTCAATTGTTTTTAACTTACAAATTTAATTGAATTAAAATATGAGGTTATATCCGGGGTTAAAGGTTGAGGTTTGTTTGTAGTAATAGCAGTGTTGTTCATCTACGTGTCGACTTTAGTTTTCTACATTTCAACGTAGACAATCGGTCGACAATGTAGACAATGTGTCGATAATGTAAACAATAACTTAAATGTCACAAATAAAATCATTCTAAAAAGTCCTGCTACAACCGATAGACACTTGGTTGGATAATTTATAATAAGGGTATTCATGGAACGAGATAATTTTTCGCTTTGTAGAAAATTATAACTTTCCGCAAGATGTTTACATGAACACCCCTTTTAAAGAATACTTGCGTAAACGTGTGTAGGAAATAATCAAATTAAACGTCACAAATACTTATCCCAGTTTATCAGGTCTATTTCTGCACTTTCCGCAACAAATACGTGAGATAAAATTATCTATTTTGCAGAATATTTTTCCCACACAAATTTTGACAATTCATTTCTAAAATTATCTGGTATACGTTTATCTGGGTTTTACGCCGCGCCTTCGTGCGTCACTTTAATAGCCCTATTATTGGGTGGAAATAAAACAACTGGGAATTGTTTTCTTCTTCCAACTAATGCTTTAAAATCACATACATGAATGAATGATTATGGGTATGGGGTTTTGCACTGTGACCTAAGGATCTATTGTGCCCCTACTGTAGTTGGATAGGATGAGGGTAGACATCTTACAACTCTTCCCCCAAATTTATTTCTCATCACATACATAGCTTTTTTGTTATCAAAATGGATTTAGTTTCTTTCTTCGACGTAACAGATGCATCTACCTACAGAGATGACATTTGCATCAAAATTAAATTTTTGGAAACTGGAAATTCTTGTTATGTAGGAAAAATTAAATTCGGTAGAGTAGAGAGAAAACTGGAGATTTTCGAACCAGGCGCAGTTATTATATGGGTTAGTTGCGTTTAGAGGTGTTTGTTTCCATAGTGCATTGAATAACAACGGGTTGTGGTCAAAATACTGTATGATTCAAATAAAAATTACGAGTGACCTCAACTCCAGAAATGATTGTGTTTCGCCCAAGGTATAACAGTGGGCGAAACACAATAATTTCTGAAGTTGAGGTCACTTGTACTTTTTATTTGAATTATATTCATTCACTCCACTTATGTAAAACCAAAGTAATTTTAATATTTTAATTTCTTTTTCTTTATTTAATAAAATAATGTATGGGTCATAATACTGTAATAATACTTTATCTCAAAATACTGTATTTCAAAATAATGTATGTACAAAATACTGTATGATCAAAATACTGTAAGTCAAAATTCTGTATTATAAAATTCTGGTTGGTCAAAATTCTGCATTTCAAAATTCTGAATCTCAAAATTCTGTATTTTAAAATGCTGTGCATAGGATGAAAAATAGAAATCGTTTTAATAATGTAAAAAAGTGCACTCTTTCACATTATCAACAAATTTTTATTTTTCAGCCTATTAACAGCATTTTCAAATACAGAATTTTGAAAACAGAATACTTTGTTTAAGAATATATCATTATAATTTTTCATTAGCATAATATTCTGATATAGGTACGTACTTCCCTTGTACCTATGATAATTCATGTCCTTGAATTTATTAAAACAAAATAAATCGAACTTGTTCTTATTTTCTCTTCTCAACCTCAACAGACTTCCCAAACAAAAGTTATGCATTTTAAAATTTTATAAAAATATCGTTCCTAATAAGGCCGCCACCACTGTAAATCTAGTTTTTCTTTTTTTTTGTAATGGAATTAAAAACGGAATTATGCAAAAATAAGTTTTGTTTAGACACAGAATTTTCAGATACAGTGTTTTGCTCATACAGCATTTTGAGATGAATAATTTTGAGATACAGTATTATGAGATACAGTATTTTAAAATACATTATTTTGAAATACAGTATTTTGAAATACAGAATATTAACCATACAGTATTATGACCATACAGTATCATACAGAATTTTTACCATACAGTATTTTAAAATACAGCATTTCGACCCGCTCCCAATAAAAACAATGGGGCATATTCATAATCGCAGATAGATCCAGGTTTAAATAAACTACAGTTTAAGACAATTTTGGCTCAATGAATACAGACTGATTTTTATTACAAATTATTGGTTTCATATTTTTATAAGATAGTTAATTTGGTGTACTACCCAAATAGCTTCAAATATTTTGAAATGACAAACTTAAAACATAGAATCAACGTTCGAAAATTCAACTAAACCTATGTTTAACTTAGATACAGCTCTAAAATGACTATGAATACGCCCCGCAAAATCTTTGCAAAAAGGAGTGAAATCGGATCACTCTATTCCACCTGGTAACGTCCCAGGTGTTTATGTCTTTGGTGCACAAGTGCAGAAGTGCATATCGCAGAATATGTACCTATACATGTATACTCGTACCACAACATAACAAATATCAAAAAAGTATAATAATTATTCAATACAAAGGAAAAGTGTCAAAATATAACAAAATTAAACAAATAACTCTTAGTATAATAACTAAATAGCTTCTATAAACTGGAGTGATATGCAAGACTCTTAAGCTAACTTACATAACTTTTTTCTTCCTTTTCGTCCAGTATTTTTAAGATTTGCTTTTCTTTTTTTAAATACTCTCTTCTTATTAGCTTAGTTTCTTGACCAATTTGATTTTCTTAAACCCCACAACTAACCTGAATTGACTTACTAGCCAAAACTTTAATTAATTTATAAAGTCCAACATGTGGCCTTCCATCTAAAACCTTGAGCCTCCTATGCCAGGACTGAACTCTGTTTTGTGTTCTGGGTAAGCTCTGTTTTATTTGGGCAGCACATGACCAGAAAACTTACGTTTATATAAGAGACCGCCCCTAGCAACCTACTCTTAAGGAGACCTTCCTTATCTATTAATTTATTAATACATTATTAATATATTAATTGTTGAGACAGTGAATGGTTACAAGCAATTCGCGCGCGCGAATTGTAACCATTGATTGTCTCAACAATTAATATTTATTCTAGATTTTTGCATTCTAGATTTTTTTTTCTAGATTTTTGCAGTTCGAGATTATGCTATCTGGATTCTTGTTTTCGAGATTTTTTCAATTCTAGATTTTTTTTTCGAGATTTTTACTTATTTGCTTTCTGGATTGGTTTCTAGATATCGTGGTAAGCCCACAACTTGTATCTCTAAAAAGAGTCTCGAAGTCTCGACAAATTTTGAAGTTGGAGAGGTAAATCGAAATCTAAACTGAATGCGAGCATCTGATTTTTTTTTTGTGTCCAATTTTTAAAACAGTTATTCTGTGTTTAATTTAATTTTAAATGGATACTAAAAACTAACGGGAAAGATGATGATAACCCTGAGGCCACACGGGCCAGTAGGTACTGGCAAGCAAGTTGGCTACATACTAATTGCCAAGTTCATTATGTAGATTTGTACATATTTGTATGCTGTGACCAGTGATGCCAGATCGTGGGCGAATGCCCTTTTTGTGGGTATTTTCAATGGAAAAATAAGCTTAAAGGGCGAAAGGGCATCTTGATGACTCTCAGTTCAAAAAAAGGGCATTTCCATGTTTTAATCCTTTTTATTCATTTTATAAAATAATATTACATTTTAATGCATTATTATTTAAACTTTAAAACTTTGAAGCTAACCTATTGAATTCGTTTACTGAATGCACTTATTTTCAATTTTCCAAACGTCACAAAATGTCAAACGAACTGTTTTCGTTGTTTTGTTGGCAGGCATAGGTTATTTTTCATCGCACTTTTTCTGTTTAAGCCTAGTACGCAGAGCGCCCTAAATTTTAGCTCCCATACAAAATTCCTTACCCAAGCTAAAGTTTTGAGAGAATTTTGTATGGGATCTAAAACTTAGCACGATCTGCGTACTAGACTTAAGGAGTTTCGCTGGCTGTTAAATAGATAATATGTTCATACAATTTTGTTAATTATTATTTAATTCTAATGTTTTTGGTATTCCCTAATGGTAAAATGTCTAATGAAAAGGGAAGCAAGAACTCAATAAAATGAATAGTCTAACTATAATTTGTGTTTTTTTTTCTATACATAATTTCGTGTGCAACATCGTGGGCATTTGTCGACAACTGTGAACAAAAAGGGCATTTTCGTTAATTTGTGTGGGCATGCCAACTGGAAAAGTCTGGCATCACTGGCTGTGACTGTGAGTAGGTGGCACGCAACTTATTCAGCAATTTGTTCAGCATTTATCTAGGGTTCTTAATACACATTTTTATTGAAATTTCTAATAACTTTAGCGTCCTTTTCCTTACGTCAACGCAACTCTTCGACGAGTTGACTAAAAATGACGTCAAAAATTCTGCTTCGAGTCTGTCAAGTCTTGCATATAATACTGCCATATCGTTGACGGATGCGTTAACAAACTTTCCTGTCGCGTCAAAGTAACATAGATTGACCTTCATCTAAATAAAAAATTTCATTTATTTTGAAATAACAAAAAAAAATGGATTTTTCTGAAATTTTTGTATCCAACATCATCGCATAGCCGCATTCTTTAATGGAATTTGACAGTTTATACGTTGATAGATAAGTATGAAACTAAATTATGTCGTTAAACAAATATATCGTTCCAAAAGCCCTAAAATCGCCTTTTCACCCCCAAAAAAAATTATCTCAAAAAAGTCAGATTTGTTTAAGGTTTTTCAACACAGCACCTTCATAGTAATCCTTCAATTTAATTTGACAGTCCAAGGCTTGACAAATTGGTAAGACCGCTTTAGTACAAGGAAACTGAGTTGGCAGAAACTAGTTAGTTAGTAGGCGAGAAGGGTGTGAGGCAAAAATCAATACAATTGTACTTTTTTCGATACACTTGACATTGCTAAAGTACACAAATACACTTTTATAAAATTCAGTACACTTTTGCCCTGCCTTAACAGCTAATTACTTCAACAAAATATGTTTTTTTAGAAAACTAAAAATCAAACATACAGACCTATTCTGCTATTCCCGTAAACCATAGAACCGATTCAACAATTCGATTCCCTTATGAACTTCATTATCCCAAGCCAGTTGGACATACACGTAAACAACTGTTCCATGTGCAAGTGAAAATCTGAAGTAGTTTCAATAAACTGTTTTGGTTGATTATTTTATTAAAAAAGAAAAAGAAACAAATATGGATAGTTTTGGACTTTTTTCCACTTCCACATAAAACAAATATTCTAAATTAGGCAACAAATTTGTTTTTACTCTTGCTTGTTTTTACATTTGCTGAAGCTGTAACCAGACACACAAACCAATAGTTAAAAACCCGCAACATTTTATATGCGGATCTGAATTGTATAGAACGAGTCCGTCCACGTGAATAAGAGAATACCACACCGACATTGCCGACATAAATCCACATTTACTTGGAATGCATAGCAGAATAGTAACTGGTGACAATTCAAAGAAAATTCCCCCCGATGAATAGCGGAATAGGGCTGTACTGTAAGTTAAATTAAAAATTGGTTTCTACTCACATTTTCCCAAGCACTAAGCAGATACACAACCAACAATTGAAACGCGTATCATTTTATATGCGGATCCGAATTGTATAGAAAGAGTCCGTTCACGTTAATAAGAGAATACCACACCGTATTACCGACATTGCCGACGTAAATCCACATTCACTTCAATGAATAGCAGACTAGTAACAAGAGAAAATTCTCCCCGATGAATAGCAGAATAAAGGCTCTCCCAAACCAATGCGAAACATTCGGTCCGGCGAAGAAACATTTGCAGTTGGTGTGGGCACCACAGATAAGCAATACCTAGATGGGAATCTACGGCTGTCAATTCGATTTGCCTACAAGCTCAAACGTCAAATGGCCGTGGTGAACATCGGATTTTTGCACTTGTGTACGTGCAGACGACCGTGGTGAAAATCGGATTTTTGCACTAGTGTACGTGAAAAAAAATCCGAGTTTCACCTCGGTTCGTGAACAAAATGGCGGATAATTTAAGAATCCAAGGGTTTGTTTAAGGCTGGTATTCACGGAGCGCTCATAACTTAAGTGCCTCATAAACCTATTCACCAAGCAATATTAGTGAACATTTACGAGCGCTCGCAAAAGTTATGAGTGGTCTGGAGCACTCCTAAGTTACGAGCGCTCTCTTCGAAAAGTTGTTCGAAAAATTTCGCAATAAGACTTCACTTCTCTCAAACTGTCAATCTGTCAGTCAAAATTTGCTTTTCGTTTGTGTTTTGTAAAAAAATGTTTAGTTTTTAATTTAATAAAATAAAATTAAGTTTCGGTTTTAATGACAATCTGGGTCGACACAGCTCGTCCCATTGTTGAAAAATTACTTGAAGGGTAAAATGGCACCATTCTTGCCTATGGACAAACTGGAACAGGCAAGACATACACCATGTCCGGAAATTCTGATTCTCCACAGACCAAAGGTATTATTCCAAATGCATTTGCACACATTTTCGGTCACATAGCCAAGGCCAAGGACAACCAGAAGTAAGTATGCTTTAAGATTTCCACAAGCTCTGAAAACTATCATCGCCTTTACTTTTAGGTTTTTGGTTCGAGTCAGCTATATGGAAATCTACAATGAGGAAGTTCGAGATCTCCTTGGGAAAGACGTAAACAAAAGCCTTGAAGTCAAGGAACGCGCAGATATTGGTGTATTTGTTAAAGATCTTAGTGGCTATGTGGTGCACAATGCTGACGATCTTGAGAACATCATGAAATTGGGAAATAAAAACCGTGCTGTCGGTGCAACTAAAATGAATCTTGAATCATCTCGATCACATGCTATTTTCTCCATAACTGTTGAGTCAAGTGAATTAGCGGATGGAACTCAGCACGTTAAAATGGGTAAACTACAGTTGGTTGATTTGGCAGGATCTGAGAGGCAAAGCAAAACCCAAGCAACTGGCAAACGATTGAAAGAAGCTACTAAAATCAGTCTATCACTTTCTGTGCTTGGCAATGTAATAAGTGCATTGGTCGATGGAAAGAGTACACATATTCCTTATAGAAATTCTAAACTTACACGGTTGTTGCAGGACTCTTTGGGTGGAAACTCGAAAACTGTTATGGTAAATATTTTGTCATCCGTATTTGTGAGAGATCTATTGAGCATTCAATGACGTAAACGAATAAAATCTCATTTCAGTGTGCAACAATAAGTCCAGCTCATTCAAATTACGTTGAAACCATCTCGACACTGCGATATGCCAGTCGAGCCAAGAGCATTCAGAATAAAATGCATGTTGATGAAGAGCCCAAAGATGCTCTACTTCGTCACTTCCAAGAAGAAATGGCACGTTTACGCAAGCAACTGGAAGAAGGTTGCTTCGAACCATCTGAATCCGAGGTCTCTGATAGCGGTGAAGATAACGAAGAGAAAGAAATTGAAATCGAAATAGAAAACGATGTAACTAATGGTCAAGCTAAAAAACCCAAGAAGAAAAAGAACTCAGAGAAGTCCGATGCTGAGAAAGAGGCTTTGGAAAAGAAAGCAAAGGAACGTGAGCGTGAGTTGGACAGAGCAAAGTAAGTTAATGTGTTTTTTTATTTCAATTAAATAGGAAAGGCTTAAGAAGATATCTATTATTTTAGATCCGAGCATGAGCAATTGAAATCCAAACTTGTGTCATTGGAGACGAAGATATTGGTTGGCGGGGAGAATTTCCTTGAAAAAGCTGGAAATGCGAGAAAAAACCGAAGAGGAATTAAGGAAGTCACTTCAAAAGAAGGAAGTAAGTACATTTTATCACATCCTGACCCATCTTTTGTTGCTAGAAAATAATCGTGCGAGTGAATTTTGATATATTGAATTTTGTTATCTTGAAGCTTCACAAAGAAGAGCCAGGGTTGCAAAGGCTTAAGTCACTTCTTAGCTTTACTCTGGACATTAATTCACAAGCTCGTTGGTGACTTATGAATTAAAAAAAAAATAAGTCATAAGACAGTTAGTGATTTATGAATTAAAAAAAAAGTAATTCATAAGCCAGTTAATGATTTATGAATTAAAAAATATTTAATTCATAAGCTTGTTAGTGATTTATGAATTAAAAAACATTTAATTCAAAAGCAAGTTAGTGACTTATGAATTAAACAAATTTTAACTCATAAGTTAGTTGCTGACTTATGAATTAAAAAAAACTTAATTCATAAGTTAGCTAGTGGTTATGAATTAAAAAAATTTAATTCATAAGCTACAATTGATGATTTATGAATTAAAATCATTTTAATTCATAAGCTAGGTAGTGACTTATGAATTTAAAAAAAAAAATAAGTCATAAGCTATTTGGTGACTTATGAATTAAAAAAAATTAATTCTTAAGCTATAGTTGGTGACTTATGAATTAAAAATTTTAATTCATAAGCTAATGGGTTAATTTTGAGTAAGAAAATTTTCAATTGATAGTGAGGTTATGAATTGAAAAATTAAAAGCTAGCATGTCAATTTTGCAATTTAAAAGCAAGGTTTGAAAGCTAAAAACAGATAAAAAAGCTAATACTTACAAGCAATAACCAGAAGTTTGTAATAAAATAAAAAGAAAGAAATATTTTAAATAAGATTTTTAATTATTTAATTTTTAAATAAATTAAATTATATAAAAAATCTCACAAAAACAAAAATCCAACAACTAGCTTATGAATTATTTTTTTTTTTAATTCAAAAGTCACCAACAATTTATGAACTAAATTTTTTTAAATTCATAAGTCACTAACTAGCTTATGAATTAAATGTTTTTTAATTCATAAGTCACTTACTAGATTATGAATTAAATGTTTTTTAATTCATAAATCAATAACTAGCTTATGAATTAAATATTTTTTAATTCATAAGTCACTAACAAGCTTATGAATTAAATGTTTTTTAATTCATAAGTCACTTACTAGCTTATGAATTAAATTCTTATTAATACATAAGTCACTTACTAGCTTATGAATTAAATAGTTTATAATTCATAAGTCAGTTACTAGCTTATGAATTAAATTCTTTTTAATTCATAACTCAGCTACTAGCTTATGACTTAATGATTTTTTAATTCACAAACTCCCAACCCTGAGAAGAGCTTGTAGTTTCGGCTTCAATTTCTGAAAGTTTTGTTTTGTTATATCATATATTATTATTTCATATACCTAGCTTATCTTACAAATTCGTGTTGTCGGATTAATTAATTAGGAAAGACAATTCTTTGATAGATTTTTTTAAATTTTTAATGAACATTTAAAATAAAACAGCACAATTTTTAAATACGACTACATGTTGTCAAAAAAAATTGTCAATAATGATTTGTCTTGCTGAAAAGTCTGATTCTTCACCAAAGACGATCTCAACGGAATCGGCTTCCAGAACGACATCAACTTCTGACGGTGGAACATTTCTGTCCTTTAGTAAGTTGTGTAACACAGCTGTTGCTACAATGATTATTACACTGGTGTCGATATGGGTTCTTAGTTCTAAATAAATAAAAACATTGATGAATCTATATTGCCTTCTATGTTTTGTACGGTTTACTTGTGCCAATTACTGGAAATCTCCTTTTCCACACACCAATCGTTTGCTCTACAATTCTCCTTGTGCGAATAAAAGCACGATTAAAATTTTTCTCACGTTCTGTTAATGGTGTTCCCAAAGGTGTAATGATGTAATTTTTACATGCATATCCTCCATCACCAATGAGAATGCCATCTAGAAATTCTCCTGCTTCCATTTGAGCCTTAATTTTTGAAAAATTAAAAACCATTTGGTCGTGGGTCGATCCAGGCCAACTTAAATAAACGAAAAATGTTAGATTAGACTTTCATTATATTTGTTAAATTTTACCGTGCAACAATATCGCAAATACGCATATTAGAGTCGACAACAATTTGTGTGTTTATGGAAAAGTATCCTTTTCGACATCGAAACTGTTCAGCAAATGGTCCACCAGTTGATTCGATTGGAATATGAGTACCTAAAATATGAGTAGGTATATAAAAATAGTTGAGGATATTTTGAATTAATCTTTTATTTACTTTTTTAATCAAATTTTGATTTGATTTAATAGATTTGAATTAAATTTATACATTTGTTGTATTTACCATCTATGGCACCAATTATATTTGGTATTCCTCCCATTCGGTAAAAGCCCTCCTTTGAAGTGTGTATATTTTCTATTGAAGGAAAATTAATTTCTTCTCGTGCCAGTTCCGCTATTGCTTTAGAAACTCGAAGGATTGTTCTTGATGCAGTAGGTTGAGATATCCCAAAAAGGTCAGCTACTACAATTTGAAAACTTGCCGTAGCATAAAACCTTAAAGTTATAAGGATCTGGTCACGTGGAGGCACTGGGTTATTTTTTTTGTTGGTATATGTAAGCTTGTGACCAATTCGTTGCGTTAAGTTATCAACCATAACTTTGGGAAGTCGAAATCTTTTTTCGAATTCGTCGTCGTCGTACAGCTCGAACATATTTGTCTTGTTAAAAAACTTTTTTGGCTTTCTCTCTGGCAAGCTCGCAAGAAACTCCAAATAATTGTTTTCATCAGAGCTAGTTTCTGAAGATGAAGACGAAGTTGAAGTTTCCATGTCCATGTCCATTGTTTATATTTTTTTAAATTAAATTTATTTTCTTTAAACGAAAACAGAAACCAATGTAGGTATGTCTATAAAATTCAAACAACCAAAGCTGTGTTAATGATCTGAAAAATATTCACCAACTTTTCCAAAAAAAAAAAGCACAAAACACGACAAGAAACTGATCCCTTTTTTCTGAATCTCCTTTCTTATATACAATTCGTATATATAGTTCAAACAATTTTTCCAGTCTATCTTCCTTCTCTTTTACATTTTGTCCAGTTTCTTGTGTGTGTTGATAATGAGTGTACCGTTTTATTGACGGTAACGATTTTAGTGAATTTTTTTTAAATGAACAGGATTGAACCGGCCAATCAGACAAGCACAGAAGAAAATTGTATGGAATATTACGGATAATCCGAGTATGTCTTTTTCACTCACATTTTACTCAGTTAAACAAGTACAAAAAACAATTGTTTGGAATATTATGGATAATCCGTGTGTCTCTCTCACACACACATTTTACTCAGGCTAACAAGCATACAAAAAAAATTGCATGGAATATTAGGATTATGTCTCTCTCGCACACATTTTACTGAAACTAATGATCTGAGACGGAGTTCGTCCCTCTCCCACATATATTTTACTTCATTCACCAATTCACTTCACTTTTGTCACGTATATCCAACAATAAACACGTTAGCCGCAAATTGAAATTCAAAACAAAGAAAAATATAAAACAATGGCATCAGAAACAAATAAAAGAACACCTAATATAACAGCGCAAGACAAAGATCGACTATTCAGAATAGTCATAAGAAATGCATCAACAGTCGAATCCAAAAAGACCGACGCTGTGAGTGTCTTGGAAAAAAATCAATGCTGGGAAGCTATCGCGGATGAGTTCAATTCTTCCAGCAACTACAAACGCTCAGCAAAACAACTTAGGTCCTGCTACCAAAATGCTAAATCAGCACTAAAAAAAGACATAGCCTCAGATAAAATTGAGACATACAAAACTGGTGGAGGCTCTTTTACAAAAAAAAACAGACGAAAACCATCCACTTTTAAGTATAGTACTCAAAGAGACTACGCCCGTTAATAATCAATTTGATAGTAGCAGTGATTATTTCGAGGTAAAACAGTTTTTATATTACATACATTATTTCAAAATAAAATAACTCTAAATATTATCCCCCGTATTTATAAAGAAAAAATAGTTATTTCAGCTCCCGTGTTTAGGAAAACTACACCATGGAATAATAAATGTTCCGGACTCAAATGGAGCACAAAGCTAGTGCCTTTAGTTTGAGTCACAAAAATTTGTATTCCATGTAGTAGTTTTCCTAAACACGGGAGCTAAAATAACTATTTTTTCTTTATAAATAAGGGGGTATATTTATATTTTATATTTTCCATTGTTTAGCTTTTGCCCGACACTTTTGACGAAGAGTTTTTGGAAGTTATGAACACACCACCAACCACAGGATCTTTTCAAAGTACTGAAAACCTAGAAGTTGTATCACCCACAACTTCCCAGCAATCTTGTGCTGGGCCATCGCAGCCACGGGCATCAACCAAAAAAAAGAGGACAACAACAGAGTTTGTACAAAATTTATTGGCCGAGTTTGGTGATCTCAAACGCGCTAAACTACAATCTGCTGCCGAAAAAAATTCAGCAAAAGCAGAATACTACAAAGCCAAAACAGAGATTTTAAAAAAACGATCCTCTGAGAACGAAAATGCTGGTATGTATTATTTTAGAATAAATGTTATTCAAAATTATTTACCAGAATTTTTTCTTACAGAAAATTAACGCTATCGTGAGTTTAAAATGGTTAAACTTTTTTATGTATTTTATTTTTCATTTATTTATTTTTATGTATTTTATTTATTTTTCATTTATCTATATGTAATTCAAAAGTGGTTGTATGACCTATTAATGTATTTAATGTTTAAGTTTCATATTTTTTTAATTTTTTTTTTAATGTGTAAATATATTTGAGCTACATATGTATCTATGTATTTAAAAAATAATCGTTAAATAAAAATCCATTAAATTTATATCAATTTTAAAATGTCACATTATTTTAAATGAAGAGATATATTGAAAACTCGCAATTTATTGATCAAATTCTTTTCAAATAAGGGGCTCATGTAGGCTTATTCACCTATTTTACACTTCATCTATATTATATAAAACAAATGCGTGTTAGTTATATAATTTATAACTCAAGAACGGCTGGACAGATCTTAGTGAGTTCTATTTGTTGGATTCGTCTCCGCCCGAATAGCAAAATAACTATTAAAATATCGGCTATCAACAATTGCCAGTTGCAGTATTAGTTGAAATTAGTTGATATAAAAATTGCAGTTGCAAGAACAGTTGTAAAAACAGTTTTGTCTTAGAGGTATAGTCTTACGCATATTTCATTAGAGCAGAACGAGGTGTCTGATAAATATTTGAACAGACCCTTTTTGATTCTTCATTCGTGTGCCATTCTTAACATTTATACCAAATTTCATGAGGGTAGTATTTTGTTCACAAGTGTTATGGTATTAAGGCTCTCCCAAACCAATGTGAAACATTCGTCAGTCAAAACTAATTTACATGGTGATAAATGAGGGTTCCCACACCAAAGCGGCAAAGAAACATTGCATTTCAAAATGTATTTACAGGATGATAAATGAGAGTGCCCACACCAACTGCGAATGTTTCTTTGCCGCACCGAATGTTTCGCATTGGTTTGGGAGAGCCTTTAGACCACAATTTTCACTCCCCTTTAAAAAATGCACCCTTTAAAGGGTTTTCAGCTAAATTTACCTATAGTATTGAAAATAATAGGACAATACATTTTATTTTGGTAGTTCTATCGACTTAGTTTTAATGTCATTAGGTTCTTTATTAAAAGGTATATTAAGTTCTCCACTAAAAGAGTACCTTGATAAACATAATTGAACCGTAGTATTTTTTCCGTTTGATGCATAAGACCTTTCCCCCATTCCCTTTAAAAAATAAAAACTTCCTTGCTGAATCGATTTGAAGCATCGAACCAATTGCTAAATTGGATCTTTATCAATTCGATATTGGGTGATATGAGTCTTTTAGTCCTGAAACGAATTTCATTTTATCCGGAGATTATAATACATTCAGCCCTATTGTGAGTTTTACCCAGAAAACATTCCCCCCGAAAACCTAAAATGCTTGACTTTTATTAAAAAGTTTACGAGATTTTGAAAATTTTTACCTGATGCCAATTGATTACAATTTTTTAATTTATTTACTTTCCCTTATTTTTTGTTTATTTAAATTATGTTGATAATTTCATTTATGTTTTTTAGGTCATGGAATTCACAGAGTACAAGAAGTCGAATTAACTTCTTCGCCCGTTTTCATATAATCGTCGTGGACAACCAGTTTACAACGGATACACATTCTCATCGCATACCAGGAATCCAGTTCAATTTATGATCTTAAGGCGTTGCTCATTTTACAATCGAACTCGATGTCCGGCAACAATACAAACTATAGGACGCGATTATTTCCTTATAAAAGGAATTCATAATCATAAACCAACAATTGTTAACCGAAAAAATGGACAGAATCCTAAAAGTCGTACATACATATATCTAAAGTACCCACTCCCATTAGGTAAGCTATTTTGTGAAGTTATTACTTATATATTGGTGAATAATGTTAAGTGTCATCATTTGGATAAAATAAAAATGAATTCCTAGCAATATTTTGTTCTAATTTTTGCTAAAATAGATTATGTCGACTTTTCAATCGTCTCTTAAATATTGAGCCCTCTTCAATGATCTTTTTAGCAATGGGATAACAAAATCGAATTTTTAATCAAGAAAAACAGTTTATACAGCATTAACTAATGGCCCTTCAAAATAGGCCCTAAAAAATATTACCGTAAGTACTGTACGTTACAAACAAATTTGTTCTTTACATAAGATTTGAGTTTAGCAAGCGAATATTCTATTTGCATAATAACAACATATGCCTTAATTATATAAGTTGTATTTTACAGAAATGTAAATACTTGTTTCTAATTAATTTTCAAATTTACAATTATTTTCAGAAAAAAACTTTCCAAAAACCTGCATCTCGCGAAAAATTTAAATTAGCCCCAGTTGAAAAAGTTATTCCCATAGCTCTGTGCAAAGCAATTGCACCCAAGACCAACCACTACAAAGATGACTTGGAAAAATAAAAACCAATGCAATTGTCTGCGTGTGCAAATTTTACTGCACCAGAAAATATTATGAAAACTGCTGAAAATAAACATACTTTGATGGTGATAAAGAAGGCTCGACTTAAAGGACATTGTGTTCAATGTATTGAAAATTCAAATAAAAGCAAGGAAAAGATTTCGAAGAAGATTATCACATATTTCCCACAATGTCCAGGAGGAAAATGGATATGTGAACCATGTTTCGATGTTATTCATCACCCTATCTCAAAATTAAAAAAAAATAATCAATTATTAAATTTAAAAAAAAAATATAATTTGTAATTTTTTTATTCCGGAATATTATTCATAATAAAAATTAACAAATAATTCAAATTACAACTATGTATGTATTTACAATTAATTTATTATTTATTGTTCGTTTATTCGATACTATGTGAACCAATTATATAGTTTTTCCTGTGGCGAATTTGTTTCGGACGTTGGTGATTGTGGTCTTTGTTTAAAATGTAAAGGTTTGAATTATATCCTACTTGAAGTTTTGAAAGGCAGTTTGTTTTAATTCGATTGATGCATATCCATTGTACCCCTTGATGGTCTTGCAATAGTTTAACATATTGATAGCCATCATAAGAAAGTTAAACTCCGATCATACGATTTTTTTTGAACTGAAAAGCAAAATAGAAAAGAAAGAGATATTAGAAATTTCATATTATTTTGTGAATATACATGGGTGTACATAATTTAAAAAAAAACCCATTCAAGTTTTGTTTTTAATTGAATTTTAATACTTCAGCATACTTACCACTGCTGAGATCATTGTTTGTTGCATTAGATTTGCCTTTCAAGCATTTTTCAATGTATTTATTGCTGGGAGTGATTCTCGCTAGAGTGGCATACTTTTGATAGATCATGCAATTATTCTTCAAATCGGATTCGTTTTTGGAGTCATCAAATTTAAAGTCGATATTTTGAAAAGCAACAAGATTCAGAATCCTCTCGGATTGACTGTGGTGTTTGGCCACATCTCCAATGTTTCTTGTAACTGTGTAGACGTTATCGGAAATTTATCGCGCCATTAGCGGCGAAGATAATATCTTTTTTGTTGGACTTTTGTGGTGCTTACCATCATCGGTAACTGCTGCAGAACGCAAGCGGTGATCAATTATCTTCTGCGGGGACGATATGTAGTGATTTTCACGGCGAATAACCTTGATGTTTGCCAAGTGACGGAGATTATTTGAAATTCCGGTTTTCGGCAATCGATGGACTGCGACGTCGCGTTTTGGCTGTGTCACAACTGTTTGGATAATAAGACGGAATTTTATCATCTATGCTTATCACTGATTTGCGCGGAGTTTGATAGTAGTTCTCATCTAGATCGACTGAAATTTTATTTCCGGATGACAAGCATATACTAAAAAACATTGTTCTCATAGAGGTTTGATATATTAGCAGACGAATTGCCCATGTTTTCATAGATTGCACTGTCGTTGTGAGGTTGTTGCTGGTCATCCGCTTTATCGTCTTTTTGATCATGGTCATCATCATTTTCCTTGTCACTATCTGAAGATTGTTCTTTGACTATTGGTGCCATGACACAGTAACCCGAATTGTCATCGATAAGAACCCGTAGTTGACTGCTTTTAATATTTAGATTCGAACCAAACAAATTAACACTTGATAGATTGCATGAGAAATTGAAATTCGGCTGAATCTGCTCGGATATATTTAAAATCTCCAAGGACTCACGTTTTGGTGGTGATTCTTCTTCCCATCCTATGATCTCTGCAGAGGAATCATCAAGAATTTCTAGTGGGAACAATTCCGATGATAATGAGATGTTTTCGTCAACATTTGATAAATCTTCAAATATATTGAGTTTAGATAGATCTTGACTGGAAAAACTGTTGCGATTGTTGGCCATTGCATTTTGGCGCGCCATCAGTGATGTTATGTGTTGTTTGTGACGCAGATGACTGTAGGGTGTGTTTGCATAGTATTGTTCAGGATGATGCTCTTTGCCCGGACCGCATTTGATAAGATCTTCGGCATTACTTACCTGACCTTCGCTAACACTTTCAGAACGTTTCGAACGTCCGAATATATTTTCCAAGATGTTTTTGTATTTTTTCCTTTTAGCTATTTCAGATTCGGGATTTGTATGCCAGTTTCTTGTTCAAAAGTGTTGATACGTTTTCGAAGTGGGAGTGGTGGTGCTGGTTCAAGGGCCTTTTTGTTAATTGCTTGGTAGTCAATAGCTATCGGTTTTATCTCCTCATATATTCCAGATTCAACTGATCCGCGTGGTTGTGGTTTGTCAAGTCCATCAGATATCTCTTCTTAAATGCCCGACATTCCAGAAAATCGTCTCGACCAATTTATGCTATCACCATTTGGAATTTTAGGCAGCGGCCCTAAGATGGCTTGTAAGTTCTGTTTACCCGATTTACTCGAAGAAGTACCTTCAAGGCGACCTCGACTCGAGCGTCGTGTTTCTGAAATTTCTGCCGGTGTAGTTCTAGATTTGATAGATTTGTTCATCCATTTCATGTGACGGCGGCAACTTGACTCAGAGTCAACGGCAAAATAAATGAAACATCTTTTTCGATTTAGCATCCAAAACATACCATACGAGTGCTGTTTGGTCCTCGACGATGCCAAACTGATCTTAATGCCAGGAATATTGATCGAAACACTTAAGTTAGCTGCCTCTTCTTCCACGTTTCATATGAAAGTGATGCGCAGGAAACATGAAGACACTTGATTGCTTCGATTTTAACTATACATTTCATCCACGACTTAAATTTGAAGACTTTAGATTTCTTATCATGGATGTCTATCTTGACGTCCATAAACATTGAGATTTCATTGCTTTCCATTATGCGTAGGGAGTCTGCTTTGGGGAATTGGGAGGGACGGATAATTGACTCTTTAACTTAATGTGTTTTTTTGTAGTATTCCGGGAATAGATCCTGATGGGGTATTTTTAAATAGCAGATGCAGTAAACAACGGGCAAAAACAAAGGCAGCATATATAAACCATTGTCTGGGGCGGGTAACCTTTGGGAAAATATTTTCGAGGCATCATTATATTGACGGTGGTAAGGAATCTTATGATGTGGCCGCAAGGGCTTCTATCAGAATTAATCAGAATGAATTGAATATTATTTGTTTGGATATTTATGCGTATGTATTATGTACCTCAAAGATTGTAAATACACTCTGGTCATCCAAGCTTATTTTGCTACTATAAGGGAAATATGTAATCCTCGTTGATTCGGATAGTTTGGAATGTTTTGAAATTGATACCGATAATTGTAGTCAATTCCCATTATCAAGGATCGTCGGTGGGTAGTCGATAGACAGCAACATTTGCCGAGTTCCTTGCTCCTGTAGGCATTTTTACATTAGGATTTATTTTAATTATACGGTGACCACCTTGGATCTCATAGTGTTTTGCACGATTATTTATAATATTGTTATTGCGTACACACTTCGCAAAAACAAAAAAAAACAGAGTATAATAGGTATAATTTTAATATTTAAAATATATTTTCACTTATTCTGATTTTAGTGGAATTTTTTTTTTCTCCTTTAAATTGTTGACATTTGTCTAAGCGCTAGCTGTCACTCATTTTCGAAAACAGTTTGATTTCACAGTTTGGGTTTGCCTGATAGGGAGAGAACGTCTCTCTTTTTCGGACATCGAAAAGTACTTATGAGTGGTTGGTGAATAGCACAAATAATTTTCAAGTTAAGAAGCTCATAAAGTTAAGAGCAGTTTACGAGCGCTCGGTGAATACCAGCCTAAATGTGCTAGGTTCTTGTTTGCCGATTTCCTTTCGACGATTGCAGATTAATTTTTTTGTTGTAAGGAAGTTGCAAAAAAAATCGTGTAGCCGGTGTAAATTTTCTGTATGAAATATTTGATTTTTGATCTTTTTTCTAAACAAGTCAATTTTTTCTATTACAGATTTGATTTTTTTGTTGAAATGAAAGTTACATTAAGGTTTAACTACTTTTGCAAAAAAGTACAAAAGTGAGAATTTAAAATGTTCGCTAAAGAAACCTTCTTGCAAGAAATCATACAAAAATTGTTTTGACAGAAAACGTAGTATAACTTCTTATTGGCTGTAGAGCTACTAGCGATGTTGTATTTGTAATGCCTGTAAAATCGTGCTGTACTATGAATGGCTTTTGTGATAAAACACGCCTATTGTGTTTTTTCCTCAATCAGAATTGACTTTATTGCAGTTTTTGCAATTAAGAACACATGAGATTCACACCATTGTGGGTGCTTTCTTTTATCCCCATACAAATTAATTCTGGCAGATGAAGGTTTTGTTGGTATTCCAAAAATTTCGCATCGGCTTAGGAGACCATTTTTGTTGCAACACAATTTAAATTGTGTAAAGGATCTTTCAAATCAACGTTAAAGGCTCTTCCAAACCAATGTGAAACATTCGTTGCGGCGAAGAAACATTCGCATGTCAAAATTTATTTACATGGTGATAAATGAGAGTGCCCACACCAACGCGGCGGAGAAACATATGAATTATTTTTGACTGACGAATGTTTCTTCGGCGCAACGAATGTTTCGCATTGGTTTGGGTGAGCCTTAAATCGGAGCGACAACAAAACATTCACTTTTTAAAATTAAGTTACATGAAAATAATTGAGAGTAGGTACCCACAATGAAAGCGGTGCGATTTTCCATATGAACCCGATGACTGACAAAAATGTTGTCCACGCATCGGTTTGGGGGACCTTAAATTAATTTCTAAAAATTTACGTCGGAATTTGACCATGATGCAATCCAACCCCTTACGTATAAATTAAAATAATTTCATATATTAAGTGTGTCTGTACCCTAAAACTAAGAATATAGTAGCTGTCAAATTTGCCATGGTGAATTTAATTTTTGTTGATTTCTCGAGCCTTATTATTGGTTGGCGAGATTTTTTTTTATAATTATTGTGCTGTAGAGCTGAAAAAAATTGAAATTATGTTTTTAAATTTCATAAACATAATTAGGTCTTTTGGCCCTTTCCTATACTCTGCTCAAACAGGGCCCCTTCGGAGGCGACAGAGTTCTACAAAAAGTTCTCATCGCGCATCGTCTGCCAAGTAGCTTTTTGGCGAATTGGAAGAAAGAAACATGAAAGCACCAAAAGATTTTTCATTGAAATTCAAGGACTCGTTCAAGTTCCGCTTGCCATGCGGGCATTGTGCTTGGTGAAACAATTATTTTTTTGTTAATTTATTTTTTAATGAAAATCACAAACACCGGAATAAAAATCTTCGCACAGCACATTTATGAAAAAAAAAAATGAACTGTCAAACAAATCAAATTCACCGCGTTAAATTGTTGTTGCAGTTCACATCTATTCATCGACACGAAATGAAATTACAAAAACAACAATGTAAACAAATGGGTTTTGGGGGGTGATACGAACGAAAGATTCCTATCTAGGTATTGCTTATCTGTGGTGGGCACTCTCATTTATCATCCAGTAAATAAATTTTGAAATGCGAATGTTTCTCCGCCGCGTTGGTGTGGGCACTCCCATTTATCACCATGTAAATTAATTTTAACTGACGAATGTTTCTTCGCCGCATTGGTTTCTTCTTTCGCATTGGTTTGGTAGAGCCTTAAAGGCTCTCCCAAACCAATGCGGAACTTTCGTTGCGGCGAAGAAACATTCCCATGTCAAAATTTATTTACCTGGTGATATATGAGAGTGCCCACACCAACGCGGTGGAGAAACATATGAAATAATTGACTGACGAATGTTTCTTTGCCGCAACGAATGTTCCGCATTGGTTTGGGAGAGCCTTAAGACTGATTAATTCTTTTTTTTATTATTTTAATTATTACAAAAAGTTTCGAAGTACCAGCTGATTTTTTTTAAATGGGAAAGAATAATAATCCTCATTAGTGGATCTAAGAATTGTACTTTAATCTTAGAACGGCTACAAAATTTAATTTTATTCATTTAATTGTATTTTTAGAAAAAAATTTCAATTTGACCCTCCCGTTACATAATAATTTATTTAAAATACATTTATTATATCACATAAATTTTTTTTTTTAATGTTACTTGACAACATAAGTGAGTACCTTTTGATTACATTCATGTAGGAAAACGCTCTTTCAACAATGGCATTGTTTGCTGGTAAAGAAAGAGCACTTAAAGCAAGTTCACTTTTCCAAAGTGAAATGGTTGTGTTCTAAATAAGATAATTTTTTTTCCTTAAGGTTGAAATTTCGTTTTATTGTACGGGGAAAAAATACCGCAAACATCTCGAAAAATATGAGATATCGCAAAATGAAATGTTGGCTCGCGAACTTTTAAAAAAATTGCGCGTTTCGGGATATATCGCGCATTCTGGCAAGCCTGGTACCTAGCTGTTTGCCACTCCAAGCCCACCGGTATGTTTTTTTTTTTTTTTAATTTTAAAATATGCTATTGTTTGTTTATTT
Organism: Melangyna quadrimaculata; assembly: GCA_949320155.1. Taxonomy (NCBI): domain Eukaryota; kingdom Metazoa; phylum Arthropoda; class Insecta; order Diptera; family Syrphidae; genus Melangyna; species Melangyna quadrimaculata. The sequence goes on along the minus strand of OX439485.1, from coordinate 147,784,672 downwards.
CACTTCATAAACATTGATTAGTAGAAAAAAAAAATCAAAAAGTACAATTCGATACACTTTTTTTTAACATTCGATACATTACCGAAAGACGCTTTTTCATCCTTGGTGTGAGGGGAGATTTTTTTCTTTCTTCTTACGCCCTTCTTGCCAACAAACTAAAAATTGCGGGCAACTCAGTTTCCTTGTGTGAAAGGGGACTAAAAGAACAACGTGAACAAATATTAGGGGTATTCACGATCTGGTGCAACGAGCCTAGTAAAAGTGCGAAATTTTATTTTTTTTAAGTGGATCGTGAACGCACTTTTCTTATCTTCTTGCAACACTAAAGCAAATGTCAAAATTAGTTTGACATTTGTTATTTGTTTTTGTTTCGAACATATCTGAAAATTTCAATTTGATTTAATTTAAATTTTGTTCATAAAAAGATGCCAAAAAAACGGAAAAAGAAAATATTACCAAATCTTAATTATCGTCCGAATTTTAAATGGAAAATAATAGTAAAAGATGATGACGACGTCACATCAATACAATCAAGATAGCAAATTGAATGTATCCAATGAACATAGCTTTGTTTCTGTTTAACGTAATCAAGAATGAGTGAGCTGTCAAAAACACAATTTACAAATTTTACAATGTTGTATTTTTCTGTTGCAATAGGTTTCGGGTATTGCTAAAGTGCGAAACTGTTGTAAGATTGCACCTTGTATATTTTGTTGTTGTAGTGTTGTAAGATTTTACACTTTTGCACTTTTACAATGATACAAGGCCAGTTGCATCGGATCGTGAATACCCCTATTGAAAATATTAAACTTGGAATGCAACATTAAGGCTCTCCCAAACCAATGCGAAACACTCGTTGCGGCGAAGAAACATTCGTCAGTCAAAATTAATTCATATGTTTCTCCGCCGTGTTGGTGTGGGCCCTCTCATATATAACCCTGTAAATAAAATTTGACATGCGAATGTTTCCTCGCCGCAACGAATGTTTCGCATTGGTTTCGCTGTGTCAATGGCCGCATTCGGAAACCTAAGTAGAGCTATCCAGATACGTTCGTGGTGTTGTAATCCCGTGTAAAATAACAGTGGATTACAAAACAGCTTTTGCTGTTGGATAGACTGCTTTCACACAAGGAAACTGAGTTGCCAGAAACTAGGTAGTTTGTAGCCGAGAAACGTGAGAGGGGAGATTTTTTTCTTTCTCTTACAGTCTCGCCTACAAACTCCCAGTTGCCGGCAACTCAGTTACCTTTTGTGTGAAAGGGGTCATAGCTATCCAACCTATCCGAAAAATTTTGGTATACTATCGTATCCCCATGCGAAATGTCAAAACCAACCAATACGTTCGAAAACCTATATTGATATTTGGGTTTGTTCGTATTTTTATTTGTTGTTTCTTTCATTACCACTGTTTTTGTTTGATTTTTTCGTTAAATTTTGATTTATTTATTTGCAATTTGTGAAACTCTCCATGAATATTTTTCCGCTGTGTTTTCGTAAGCATTTCGTTGTCTTTTTGGAGACCACTGGAAAATTTTGTTTCGCATCAGCAGCGTACTAGGCTTTAAATGGAATTTTTTTAAACATACATTTCCCGTCGACGTTCCTTGCGTTAAGGCGAACCTATCCGAGACAATGGATACCTTGATTTGTTGTTGCAATAGCTTTTTTCAGAAGGAATTACAACACAAATCTATCCAAATCGCTTTGGATACGATCTTGAACGCGGAAATTGCATTTTGATAGTGGCAGTCATGAACCTAATATACCTGGACTGCTAGTCGATCGTCATTCTCATTTGTTAAGCATGACTCACAAAACGTCATTTTCAAAATATTTGGAATAAGAATTTTGTGTTTCAATAAAATACTCGGGATAAACCATTATTGTCAATTTTGTATTTATTCCGAATAATTGGAATGGATTTTTCATTCTATCTGAAGCGCGGAGTCAAAAGAATACCAAAGACAAAAACCTCAATGCTCATGTGGTCCCCCATCGAAATACTAACCGCGCCCGAAGATGCTTGATTTCGGTGATCGAACGAGTACCTGGTTTTGTTTTTTTAAACCGATATTTTCCGTAATCTCTTTCGTCAAAAGGAAATGAATCTTTTATTAAATTTAAAAAAAACATAATTGTGGTTGCTTTTGAGAGGCGAGAACTATAAATGAAATCATGGTCGTCGTATTTATCGATACCAACACGGGGAAGCATTTTATATTGCCGCCTTTCAAGGGATAGGTAAATTTTCTTCCTCTGCATCATCTTCGCTGCTCCAAAAACATGACGCCCAATTCTCTCAGGTAATTTGCACGAAACATTTTTATTTTTATTATTTCAATTAAAACAGAGCTCTATTTTTATTTGATTAATATATATTTTAAGATTTTTTCTTTTCGAATTCAAAAGTGAAAAGTTTACACAACTAAAGCCTTAACTACATAGGCCTACTTTTGTACAAAAGTACAAAAGTGGGAAATAAATATCTATTCTGAAGGCACCTGCTTGCAAAAAAACAATGGAAAATCGTGCATGTTGGTGGCATTTACATGTCAGAACAATTTTCTTATGTTTTTGTGCAAGCACGTTTCTTTAGAGAGCATTTTAATTTCTCACTTTTGTACTTTTGTACAAAAGTAGGTCTATGTAGTTAAGGCTTAACCATCCCTGCATTGAAACATCTGCTTTCAGCTAGTGCAACTGAGATAGGAATACGAGAAATGTTAATTAAAATAAATAAACATTGGGATGCGCTGCGTACCAATCCATACAAACATAAATATTTAGGTACCTGGTACATGCAACTCGAAAACAGAAAAAGAAATTGTGAAAAATATGTATGTATGTTTGTAACTCGCACAGCTTATTATAATGATTTTGGCTGCGTTGTCGTTCATTAATATATTATTATATTCGTTTTCTATAAATACCTATTATTGGGTTGTTTTCCACTTCACTCAAAATATAAAACAAAATTGTGGGTACATATTTAAATTCCAACTTATTTTTTTTTTATTTATTTCTGGGTTCTGCCCAATAAAATTGGTTTTAAAATTTAACTGGAGGAAAATGGAACTTTAAGTTATTGGTTCGTTTATTGGTCTTTTAGAATTAAAAAAGGTAGGTGCAACCGATAAATGTCGTTTTAAAATCTAACGAAGCAATTCAAGTTTAAAAGAGCTTGGTGCAACTGGCTATATATATCATGAATGAATAAACAGAAATGATGAAAACTCCCAAGTTTACCCACTAACTTCTACTATTTCGTTGATCAACTCTAAAGATAAATCTAAAGTTGAAAACGTAATTTCGTTGCAAATTTCCAAATGAGATCCAAATTACCTAATTTCCCATACAATATCACATTTCGAAATGAGGTAATTTCAACCTCATTTGCACGAAATTAGGTTGGAAATTAGGTGAATGCATCCAGGGGGAATCAGTTTCAAAAGCTCTTAAAACCTTTTGTATAAAAATATCAATACACTATACTCAACAACTTTAACAGAAAGAGAAAACAACAAAAATAAACGGCTGCCATTCCAAATTCAAAATGAAATGAGATGTCAGATGAAATTAGCTAATTTGATAATGAAAACACTTTTTTGCCAAATTTCGAAATTACCTCATTTCGGCTCTAATGAAAACGTAGTATTAAGGCTCTCCCAAACCAATGCGAAACATTCGTTGCGGCGAAAAAACATTCGTCACTCAAAATTATTTCATATGTTTCTCCGCCGCGTTGGTGTGGGCACTCTCATATATCACCATGTAAATAAATTTTGACATGCGAATGTTTTTTCGCCGCAACGAATGTTCCGCATTGGTTTGGGAGAGCCTTTAAGGCAAGCTCTTTTAAACTTGATTTTTTATGGGAAATGAGGTAATTTGGATCTCATTTGGAAATTTGCAACGAAATTACCTCATTTGGCCCAGTGAAAACGGCATACACCCTACACCCTGTAGGAATTTAAAATCTATAATTAATGTTACTGAATACGTTCATTTATTTTATAATAGATTACTTTTCATCTACTACAATTTTCCATCTGTCATTTGTGAAACAAAAAAAAAACGTCAAATTCGTGATAAACGTGCAAAAAAGAAAATTTTGCTATCACAAAAATTTTTCGTAGCTCTTGCGCTGCCCAACTTATAATTTTGTACAATTTTAAATGCATTTAAAAAACATTGCTGCCTGGAATTATTTATTTTCAATTGCAAAATTATTAATCTCGTGAAGGAATAAGGTAAAACCAGCAAACATTTCATTAAACTCAATTTAATTTTTATACATCTCTCCCAGGTTTGTTTTGTTTTTCAATCATGTCTCGTGTTACCCGCAACAAACATGTCATGAAGGAAATGATGGACGATGATTTCGAGCTTCCACAGGAGAATCAACAAATCGTGCGAGTGACTAGTAGCCGAGGTAACAATCTCCTCGAAGTAGAAGGTTCAGATGAAGCCGAGAAATATTTGGTCTCTATGCCGACCAAGTTTCGCAAGAACGTTTGGGTCAAACGTGGGGATTTCGTTCTAGTGGAACCGATCGAAGAAGGAGACAAAGTCAAGGCAGAGATTTGTAAGGTTTTAACGCCGGAACATGTCAAGGAGTACACAAAAGCCGGCATCTGGCCGAAGAAGTTCACAAAGAAGCGCGAGCACTCTGTTGAGCAGCCCGACGAGGAGGGTGGAGACTGTTTCCAAGTGCGGAACTTGAACAGACCCCAGGAGAGTGAATCTGATGAAACAGACTCATCCGACGAGGATTAAAAATGCCTTAGTTGTAAGTTAGGTGCTTTATTTAAACAAAAAAACAAGTATGCGTACAAATTTAGCGAATAAAATAAAAAACATTTTGAAATTAAATGGATGACTTTAAAAGCAATGACCTTAAGTAAATATAGCGGATTATCCTCCTAGAGGTGTGAGTGTCTCAGACATAATATCACGCTTAAGCCTTATCCCTGGCGAAAGATATCTTTGCTGTGGTTCCAGAACTGCACCATCATGTTGTACCCCTCGACATCTAGATCCTGGTTGCCACCAAACAAGATAACCTACAAAATGGCATGCATTTTATTGCTACACTCGTTTGTCATAATCTAAAACTCGTTTTGCCTTACCTCTCTTGCACGAATAGCATCGGCCCCAGCGGGAGTTCCGATGATCTCAACCCAATCGGATGATTGAGCACTGATTGGTTCTGGAAGGGTGACCCGCACATCCTGATCGTCCGTGGTTTTGGCACGAATTGTTAAACTGCTGCTTTCGGATTGAATTTTTACATATAGACTCACAGTTTTGCCAATAAAATTTCTAAGCATTGAACCATTTACTGGAGTACGAACTTCAAAAGCCATTTTTGTTTGGAGTGTTGGAGTTTAAAACAAAGTAATCTTTCCTGTTTGGTTGCGGTTGCGGTAAAATGCGAAATTTCTTGTTGCTGTTGTTTTTTTACTACTTTTTATTTTGACAGCTAAGCTTGCTGATATAACTGGCGGGAAATTTGGTTCAAGTTTGATTTTTATGAAACTTGGTTCTTATGAACGCGTTCAGAGAAATTGGTAACCTAAAGGCGAAAACCCACCACTTCACTTTAAAAAATCATTTTTTCATAGAACTGGAACCACATCTGTCCGTCTATCTATTTTGTTTACAATAATTGTAGGAAATGAACAAAAAATAACATTTTTGTTTTCTTTATTTTTCAGATACGTACGCGCTGAGTGACTTTGCCAACGACTCCATTGGTAATATTTAAGGCAGAAAATTGCTTCGCTAATTGCCCAAATTGGCAAAACGTCAAATTTTATTGACGCGACGATGGAAAGCAATATTTGCTTTTCATCTACCGGGTAATATTGCCCCTGTCAAAGCGTGTCCATTGCCAGAATTCAGAGAAATGTAAATAAAAGTATGGCAAAAATATTGCTAATGGAGGCGCTGGCTTTGCTCCAAAAGGAATATATTCAACGAAAGATTGTAATCGGGTAGGGTGTGTGGTGTTAGAGGTGGTAGTCAGGAACACAATATAAGGATTTAAGGAAATCTAAACAGGGTCGAGGATACTTTTCACAACTTTCAAATAAATTATGGGATTTTCCAGAAATTATCTTCGTCATTATTTCTAGCCGTTTCCCTTTGGAGGAGGCGAATTACTTGTTGGTCTGGGTAGATTTAAACTAGAATCTAGTACAATTTGGTATTGCAATTTCATAGCTGCCAGTACTTTCATCTATTCATGCTCTCATCCATTTCACATCATCAACAGAGTAGTTACGCACAATAGTTAATCCCGCCAGTGGGCATCTGATAAAAAAATGAGGATTCTCTCGAAAATGACATTTTTTGTTTATTTACATTTGAAACCATTTCAATAATTGTATTCACTCATCAACCATCATTTTTATTTATAGATACTTGAAGAACATTTTTGTGCGAGTTCCATTAGAAATGGCTAGCAAAATACTTGCAAGTACTTCATCACATCTAAAGGAAAACGGCTTCTATTTCCGATTCTGATTGTTCGTAAAAGAAGAGACAGCAATCGAAGATTTAGCTAGAGCAGTGTACATAAAATCTATAGTACAATCTGATCCAAATCGACTGTATTGATGTCTGGTGCTTCGACAGATAGCTTCGCTAGCAAAATAAACTAAAACTAGCGCTGCCAATCGTATCCACATCGCGTGAAGAAAAGCTGGCTCATGATATTACTATAGGTTTTATATAGAAAGGCTAGAGGGAAAACTGCGCAATTCCAAACAATAATAAATATACAACCACAAAATGCATTCACTATACACGTATTTTTGAAAGTGAATTTCCTACGGCTAAAAACTCAGTTCAAAACTTTTCAGATGCCTGAATGCGTTCATTTCAAACCTAAGCTCAAACCCGAATTATATCCAATACACAAACCGGTATACCACTTTAAATTATAACACATAACTGTTTGACAGTTGCGATTTTCTGTTTTGTGTGGGGAAAAATCAATCGTTGATGGATTTCGGATGAAATAGGTTTTTAATTTGAAAAAATAGTTTAAGAACAATTCAATTTTCTTCAAGAAATAGTGAAAAGTTAAAACATCCCAACAATGATTTACAAATAATAACATCAAAATCATACAAACAAATCAAAACAATGTATAAAATCAAAGATTTATAATGTCAAATGGATAAAAGAAAATTTCCAATTACACAGATTTTCGAGTGAATTGATTTTTCTACCGTGTGTGCATTTTTTAAACTTACCAACAAAATGAGTAAGTTTAAAAATAATTTACCAACAGAAATTATAACATTTGGTGAAAATTGAAAAAAAAAAAAAATAGATTTAAAGTTCTTTTGATGGATTTATTATAATAATACTAGATTATGTTCTCACAAGGGTGGGCTGTCTACGCAACGCAGTCCTTCGAATTTTTAATGAATGCAATTTTTTGTTTACTCCCATTTCCTTAATGAATGATATGTCTCAAGGATGCTAAAAGGATAACGTGTTCAGTAAAGTTGTAGCATGAGGAGGACTTTCAAGAGAATTATTACATTTGTCCGAACCGAAATGAAAGTGACAGGCGACAAAGACGGCAAGGCGAATGCCGAAGTATCCACATCCTGCCAATTGAAAAGCAAACAAATTGTGCAACCTGCTTCAATGTAGTATGTAATGTAGTTGTGTTGTCCTGCGAGTGCTTCGGAATCTTTGTTCAATTTGACAGTGTATTGTTATGCAATTTGTGTCTGTGTCTAGACAAGAAAAAAATGAAAGACTGCTGTAATTGCAACATGAATTGCAATATAATTGAACTTATTGGGATTTTCATCATCAAATAGAATACGGTCGTAGAGAGTCACTTCGTTCTTGAGATGTTAAATGCTGCACTTTAGTACACGTATGAGTAGGTACTTGCAACCGATATTTTTAACGCCTTTTCTTATTTCTTGTTGGACAACAAAAATGCCTAATCATAAAGTATTTCAAAATATTTGTATCTAGAAAATAATTTCTTTTATACAAGCTATGTTTTCTTTAAAAGTGTATAACCAGTACAAACCATTTCTACGCGCAGACAGTTCGAACTCAATCAGGTTTTAATTTTTCGATAAACCGAGTTTTAGGAGTTAAGAACTTTGTCAAGAAATTGGCCGTAACTAAAGTTCCTAGATGGTACGTACCTAGATGGGTACCTAAGGGGTGTCTCTTAATTTTTGTTTGTCAGATATTCAAAATGGGTATTGTGGATCTTGTAGAGGATACCCACAGAAGAATTTCTACGTCCCGGAAATTTTTAAAAATGGTACTTCCAGACGTTTTTTTTTCAAAGTCAAACAATTATCGAGAAACTCGCGAATCAAACGTGGTTTCACCGACTTAAAAAGATTTCTTTTGGATCTCTTGGGTGCTAGTAATAAAATAGCACAAATTAAAATTTAAAAATGTGCCTGAAATGTCTGAAAACCACCAAATAATTGGTTGTTTTTTTTTTTAACTTTTCTCGATGTAAAAGGCCTACACGGGTTAGGAAACGAGGAAGTAATGCCGTTTTTCATTGGACGTCCGGAAGCCTTCTGAAACCATTCCATTGGCATACAAAAAAACGCTTCTGACGATTCTGAGAAAAGAAATTCGGTTTTCGATTTTAAATCAGAATCCACTCAAGAAGCAGTAATACATTCAAACTCAAACGTCACAACAAACTGTAATGAACTTCATGTTTTTTTTTAGCTTTCCATTTCAATTAAATTTTCATCGAAAATAAAAGTTTTTGGTAAATTTTAATAAACAAATTAAGAAAAAATCAAACAAAAAATATAATTTGGATGTTCAGAGTTGATAATACTCGTGTTTTACATTTCACTTTTTGTGTGGTAGCAAATAATTTTTATTTGACGATTCACCTATACAGAACCAAACCCCAGAATTGAGTAGAAGCATCTTGGACTGTTTCATTGGATTTCAGAATGAGTGAAACCTTGACTGAAACCAATGGAAAACGGCATAAGAATCGCCTTAGATGTAATTTCGTGTGCTGAACTTCGTATAACGAATTTCTAGAAGTACTATTTTTAAAAATTTCCGGGACGTAGAAATACTTCTGTGGGTATCCTCTACAAGATCCACGTTACCCATTTTCAATATCTGACAACAAAAATTTAAGAGACACATCTAAGGTACCTACGTTCAATAAAAAGCGGCGAAAGAATCCATAATTTTTTATTATACATTTTATTATGCAAAATTAAAATAGTGGCCGAATAATAGTTTTCATTTTCCTAAAGTAGTTAGCTGAACAAAATTAAATGCTACTTATAATTTTATTTCGTTCGGGTCGTTAATGCTAGATAGGAAAATTGTTCAAAATCTAAATATCTATATATAATTAGCCTTAAAAAAAGTTTGTGGTACCATTTGCTCAAAAAGTATCCAAGCGATTTCGATAAATTGTATATGGTTGGAAAGCCGCAGGTGGGGAGATGTGCAGAATATACCTGAGACACGCATTAACACACTTTGGCCATTTTTGATTTTGCACTGCCAATACTTTGCTTTTGCCGCTTATAACCACGGAATGAAGAAAATTTCAATCCAAAAGCTAGTTACTGTGAATTCGAATTACAGCGTGTTCGGATAGACACAAATTCACATTTTTGCAAATAAATCTCTGCGTTCTTTATTATTCTGTTTCTAAAATATATGTTGATTATAAGCGACTAGTGACTGTGTGCATGCACACCCAAACAAATATTTTTTTAACTTGCTCTATAGCATAGGGCAAACTAAAAAAATTTCAAACATAACCAAAAATACGTGTATATTTAAATAACTCCATAATAATATTATTTAGGCATTGAAACAATATTTTTTGACGTGAGATAAAAATATGAAACATGCATAAAACACTCAGTTGTAGTATCCCCTTTCCTAGGACAACCCCTTATTTAAGTGTTTTTTTTTTAAATCGATTCAATTAAAATTTTATTGGTTGGCTAAAAAATTTAAAAATTTATCAGTTTAAATTCTGAACAATTTTAGTCATAAACCAATCCATCTGCAGTTACAGGATGCAAAAGCTTCCCAAATTTCGTTTAATCCATGTTTTTCATCAATAAATTTAGGTTAAAGTTAAAGATCTATACAATTTACAAATTAGGGCAAACGGCAAAGCCAAACGATTTCATGCAATTACAATATTTTCTTGTGAGCATTGTTATACATATACACTTTTGTAATAATAAATCGAGTTTATCTGTCTATCTATCTAATCTAAAAAATACGACTTTAATACACACGCAACCCCATACCAGTTAAAAAAAAAACAACAAAATGAAGTAATTTACAAATTAAAAGGAGAAAAGGCATTTTGATCTATCTATTGCCCACGAATGTGATTATGGAAAGCTTAGCCCTAGTACATCATTTTTACTTGCGATATACGTAGTATGTATTTATTTTTTTATTATTATTATTAAAAGCTTTATTTACTATTTCAAATTACAATCAATAAAAATAGAAATAGAATTTTAAAATTATATTTACATTTAAATTAAGTAGTTTTATTTTTTTTCAAAATTTAAGTTAAGTTCTGGCATAAGCCTCCCCCAATGCTGCCCATATATCTCTGCACTTGACGTCGTTGTAAAAATTCTCGTTGAATTGCTTTAGGTCATCTGCCCATCGTGTTTTTGGTCGAATTGTAGAGTCCAAAATGTATTTTCTCATGTCGTCTCTTATCTTTGAGTCTAAAATCTCTTTGACACTCCAGTACTGTTTCCAAGTATTGACTATTCGTCGGTTTATTTCTTTTTCGTCCTGGCTTATAAAAGATTTCAGTTGACCCAGATATATATAGTCTTCAACGTAGTCCAATTTTTTGTCGTTGAGAATTTCGTCAAGTTTAAACATAGTCCTTATTGTTTGCTGGTGGAATCAAGTTCGGTTATCATTGATTGAATGTCTTTTGGTGAATCAGATAGAAGAACCACGCCATCAGCAAATCTTAAATTATTAAGTTTTTGTCCCCAGATATTTAGTCCATATTTGTTATTCCAGTTGAGTTGTCTAAAAATATCTTCTAGCACTGCTGAGAAAGTGGTGGGGATAAGGGATCACCTTGGCGAACTCCTCTTTTAATCTGAAATTCCCTTCCGATTTTATCTGTTTTAATATTAGCTGTATTGTTGTTATAAATGTTTTCCATGGTCCTTATAAAATTCTCATGAATATTTTGATTTCTTAGTGCTGTCGAGATGTTATTGTGTTCCACTGTGTCAAAGGCCTTATTAAAGTCAATAAAAAGAAGGTAAAGTGGTTTTCTATATTCATTGTACTTTTCAATGAGCTGGTTAATTGTCTGTAGATGGTCCGAAGTTGAGAAACCTTCTCTGAATCCAGCTTGTTCCCATTTAATGATTTTTTCGTTAAATTATATAATGTCTTTGAGAATAGTTTATATATTGTTGATATCAGGCTTATGGGTCTATAATTGTTGATGTCATCTTTATCTCCTTTTTTATGTATTAATATTATGCTGCTCTTTTGCCATTGTTCTGGTATTTGTTGTGTCTTTAAAATTGCATTGAATATTCTTGTATTCTTCCTGCGCTTTTCTCATTTTTCAAACTGTCGATAGATGCTGCGATGTCTGTTTCCATAAAAGTATACAAATTCGTCGTTGTTGTTTCACTTTGGTTATTTAAAGTCAGTAGTATGTATAGGGCAAGTTTAGGATTCGTGCAAAAAAAAATTCGAGATAATAATATTCCCTAACATTACGATTGTAGAGAACGCGAAAAAAGTAGGTCTCGCAATTCTGTCTGTCTGTCCGTCTGTCCGACTGTCCGTCTGTCTGTCTGTCTGTACCTCGTACCTGTACGGAAAATTCAATATCTTGAAAACGGATCAACGAATATTTTTTTAATTTTGTGTAAAATGGTTTTTTACTAATTTCTAAAAATTGGCATGCCAAATTTTTATATATAAAAAATTAATTTTTAAGAAAAACGCTCTAACGATTTCATAAATTCATGTTTATCAAACAAATCAGATGGCATACTTATTTTTTAGCTCTATCTGTTTTAGATATTAAAATAACAAATTTATAGTAATTCAAAGTAATTTTTAGTGGTAATTTATATTTTAACTTTTTTTTCAATTCTTTTTAATGATACCTACATAATGTTATGGAACCAATAGGCACACTGTCGAATTCGAGCTACGTTAAAGTTGTTAGCTACGAGAGCAAGTTTGTACGATCCAGTCGTGCTCATTTTTTGTATGGACACAAAGCTGTAACCCATGGGGCTTAGAAAGTATATGGCAACAAAGAGAGCAAACATTGATTGCAATAGTTTTCCATTGAAATGACAGTATTGGTCACTTTCGATGAACTGAATAGACCCCAAAATAAAGAAACTTTTACACCAATGGCCAATAATAGCAAATAATATCATGGAAATTCTACTTTTTTTATTCCACTTAGCGAACTAAATGAATGGGAATAATTGTGCGTCTAGTGCCCACAATTGAGACATACAACGTTAGAAAGCTTAGTTCAAGAGCCTCATTTTTGAATGCAGACACAGAACTGTAAACCATGGGGCTTAGGCAGTATATTACAAAATATAAAACAATTCGTCTATGTTTATTCGAATTTGTAAAGTGTTTTTCTTACTTTTTTGGTTGCTTATTTTAGCCAATTCTAATTGTTACGGACAGTAGAAATACTCGTACGTTGGTACACTCCATAGATCTCGTTTCTGGGCACTAGGTAGATCAGGTGCCATATGTATTTGCCCATTCTCCTTTGTTCAGAAACCCAACACTCGAATTTTGCCGCTGCGATACACATTCAAACCCAACCCACTTGTGGTATGAAAAATATAATTTTGGAATTGGATATTTTAAATTAGTATAACCTTACTGAAGAGCCAAATAGCGAAATCTTCTTTTAAGATAATAATAATAACAATTCTACAAAATTGAATATAAAAAACAAATGCCGATTCGGTATCGTTCCTTCTGTCTTATAATGTCCAACGAATTGTTGGCTTCAAAACAAGTACGAAACAGAAAGAACCTGAATGAACAACAACTAACTTATTTACGTATGTGCGGCTATAAAAAATGATAGTTGTTTTAAATGCAATTTATAAACAAAAATACTTCATTGGATGGACATGATCAGGTGATCTCCGAGGTGCAACGCGAAGTGCAAAGGTCTTTGAGGTTAGCGTGGTCTAGTTTCAACTCCAGTTGACGGCAATAATTTATAAAATTAAAATTGAACATATGGATTTTGAATCTGATAATCAGTGTGGAAACCGTGAAATAGCTTTAATTCCAGCGCACCCACTTAAGTCGTTGTTGTTTCATTCAAACATTCAAAATTAATAACTTTACATTTTACATTTTTATTATTATTTTCCAACAAGTCCTCGGTTCTTCGACTGTTATTCGATTGGTCGATAGTTTTTCTCGGGGAAGGGAGGGAAGTTGTACATAGATACCTAAACCACCAGAGGAAAACGTCTTGCATTGAACTCAACGCATTTCAGTAGTTGCTTTGTTCACTTTGATTGCCCAATCGGTATCATCTTACCGATATTCTGGGCCAATTAAAGTGCAATAAGTTAATAATTTATTTGGGCTGCGTAGTCAAACGTGCCGACGATTATCGATGGCTGAACTTGGGGCTAAGTCTAATTGAAGAACTTGTTGGTGTCAGACGTAATCTATAACATTGGCACAGCCGGTAGCGAACATATCATTCAATTCGCATGAGCATAACTTTGATAATGTTTGTTACGATGGTGTCGTTCCAATTATTCCATTCCTCGATAATAGCAGTCCGGGCTCATCGCAGGCTAATCCATCACGTCGGTTTCCACTTCTTGCAAGTAGTCGGTTACACACCCAGCAACGTTTAGGCTAGCATTGCCCTCCACCCACAAGAAGTTTTCTTCAATAAATGGTGCAAATGGAACAAGATATTCCTCCAGAATCTTGTTGATGTCATAAGTGGAGTTCAATACGATTCTTCCACGATCCACAGATCAGTTTGTACATGCATGAAAATTCCTGACGACACCTTGACCGAACTTCCCCAGAAGTCTTCCTCAACTTTTGCCGAAGAGTATCTCTCCCCCGATAATCTTCACAAATATACCGTTAAACTAAAACAAAATAAAGCTGCAAAAACATAGCGGAATATTATGTTTAATTATGACTGCGCTACTTTTTTTTTTGTAAAACAGTGTATTTTCTTTGTGATTTTGTTTTTAATTTAGAGTCTTACTAATAAAACGCAAACGAATTTTTGTTTTTCAAAAAAACTCCCTTTTTTTAACCGTAATAAAAAACGTAAAACGTAGTAATTATTCCAAATTACATATACAATATAATAAAAAATTGATCCAAAAAATTTAAATCTTTTCGTGAAAAATTCTAAAACAAAACAAAAATTGTATCCAGCAGAAAGTAGACTATGTGTTCCTTCTATACCAAACAAAAAAAAAATTGCACCACTGGATCGCACGAACTTGCTCTCGTTGCTAACAACTAAAATGTAGCTTTGCCAATATTTGTGTGTCGCAAAATAAGAAAAACATGTTAAAATAGCTATTTGTATATTTTTTGACTTAATAAAAGAAAGTATGGAATAAAAAAATATATTTGTTTCTTTAATTTTATTTTTTCGTTAACAAAAAAAAAATTATAAAAAATTTAAATACAATTCAAAAAAACCATAACTTTATTTCCATTGTTCGATTTTTCTTGGTGAAAACGTGGTATTCAGTAAAATAAGAACTGGTTAAGAAATGACTTGTACAAAATTTAATCGAAATCGTTAAGAGCCGTTTTTGCGGAATCTTGATAAACCCGAAATCATTGTATGGCAGGTATCCGTTCTGGATGAGCTAAAACAAAAATTCGAATTAATCCTCTAGGGAATCACATAAAATCACTGACCGATGGACGTCCTGGCGAAAATCAGTTTTTTTTTACTTCTCCAATATCGTGGTGTTAGTTTTTATTAAAACCTTGTAATCTTTTTTTGACACGAACTTGCCCTATAGGGTATAGAGCAAGACAAAATCGATTTATTTTAAATTTGTAATTAAGTTGATAATTATTTTTTTTATGCACACAATTATGTAAATACATAACTTCGATAGTAAGGATTCATTAAGCATTGTATTCATAACATCATTGCACAAGGACATGACCTCGAAATACTGATTTAAAACACTTGACCGTTTGTGTTTTTTTTTTTTTAGGTGAAGAAGAATCCGACCGAATTTCTTTAGACCTCTCCAAGAGGTCCTTGAAGAAAGTCCCCAAACAAGAAGATGCACAAAATGTACGAATACTTATCCTGGATGAAAATGAATTACAAAAAATCGATAATATCGATTCGTATCTTAAGATTGAAAGTGTAAGTGGAAAACAAAAAATGACACCATCTTTGTGTCTTGATTATTATTTTTTTTTTAATTCCTTTTTTCCCCTTTATTTGCAGTTATCATTAAGTAAAAATCAACTACTACGAATGTACGGTGTGTGTCGCTTGCATTGTTTACGTGAACTAAATCTTTCCTTCAATGGCATATTGACAATTGAAGGCTTAAAGGAACTCGTCCATTTACGGCATTTGAATCTAGAAGGCAATAATATTAAAACGATTGAACATTTAAATACTAACATAAAATTAGAATGTCTAAATTTATCGGAGAATAGTATCGGAAGCATTTCAGATATATCATTTTTAAAATGTCTGAAAGTAAGAAAAGTTATATTATGGAGTGATGATAAGAATATTAACATTTATTTTTAATTTATTTTGGTAATTCTTTTTGTTGAATTTATTTAATTAATTCGATTAAATTTTTCTTCTTTTTTGTAGACACTCTTTTGGCACTTGGCCTCATTTCAGTTATTTATTAATCATTCAATGTTTTGTTTTTTATTTAAAATAAAAAAATGTAAATCTTTTGTATACCATAGGAATTATATCTTAATGGAAATCGTCTCACACATCTGCGCCAGTGCGATAAATATCTACCGACATCCATTGAAGACCTATCACTCGCCAAAAATAATATAAGTGATCTAAACGAGATATGTACCCTTTCGAATTTGTGCAATCTTCATAGCATAACAATCAATGAGAATCCTTGTGTTTCAATGACTCATGGACAGGAGTAAGTTCTTACCCATCATTGTTAACTGAATATTTATCGTTTTTTCTATTTTTTCTCGTAGTGGTTTCAATCATCGACCTTTTGTTCTTAACTGGTGTATGAGTGTAAAGGTAATCGATGGATTTATGGTTGATCCAATCGAAAGGTGATTTAAAATAAGAGTAATTTGCTTATAACAAATTTTAAACTATTAATTTAAATAATCGTAGTCTCAAAGCCGAATGGTTATATAGCCAAGGACGAGGGAGGCAGTTTCGGTTAGGCGAACAAGCATCCCTTGGAAAATATCTAAGTACAGTATGTCCAATGCTGGGCAAAGCTTTAGAAAGCGAAAATGAAAGGAAACTACGGTTGATTTTAAGCAAAGCCCAACAACATCAAAGGCAGCTTCAAGAAGAGATTTCTGAGAATTCCACTACATCGGGAAATAATTCTCCATCAACGGGTAGAAAGAAACCAGCTAGTCGAATACAGTCACCTAGATGTAAATATACAGTCAAACACATACATTGAATTTAATAAATTTTAATATTATGTTTTCTATTTAGTTTCAAGATTAAGTGGCAGGCAGGGATCACCAGATTCAATGGCAAGCAGCTATCATGGCAATACATCTAGCTCTTCTATAATTTCAAATGAGCAAAGTATACATTTGTTTTCTCTATTTTTTTTAAACATATATTTTAAATTTAAATATTTTTTTATATTTTTTTATTAAATTCAGTGTCAAATGCAAGTCATCTGTTACAAATGACAACATCACTAATCGAGAATATCAAAAACGACTCGATTATGACGCAAAGTTTTGATTCAAATTCTATAAATTGTAATTCTAAGGGAAATACAACGTGCTCATCGCAAGATTCAACGCCTCGCACTATAACTCCGAATCAATATAATGGTAAGGAAGAAAAATTCAGCCTAATCGCCAATTTTAGGGGGAGATTTTTGCTCCGGATTTGATCTTTTTTTCCAGTAGTCAAATACCCCCTGCGACTAAATTAAAGAGATTTGTTTCCAGGAAAATGTCATCAATTTTCCTTCGGGATTTACTTTTACTTTTTCGAAGAGTTATTAATTGATTTTTGTTTCTTACCCAATTTTGAACATTTTCAGACTGCCAGAGGTAGTCATCTTCCGTTACACAATTGAGCAATCGCTGCTGTTTCTGACTTATTAGAGCTCTCACGAGAGTAAAACATTTTCCCTTCCTGACAGATTTGGTCTGATAGTTTTCGTCTACATTTATGTTTTTTTCTTGATAGTTGTGAACTACCTGGTACTGTCAGATGACAACAAAATATCAGTTTGAATTTAAATAACAATCAAAAAAAGCCGTTTATTGTCCAGTCAACGAAGAAAATTGGCAAAAAATTGGCATCATTATTCTTCGGTTTTTTATTTAAGTGTTATGGGATAACTTCAAGTATAAAATTCCCAAAGCCCCTAGTTCAGGGCCGTGAGCTTAAATTTTCTAAAAAATAAAATATTCATATTTTAGCTAGAGTCCATCACAATGAAGATGCGAGGGGTAGAGAAGTCAAAAAATCTGAAAAACCATGTTATTGTCCTACATATTGAATATTTACTGACCAATTTACTTGAAAATAACAAAAAAGATAAAATACACTCATTCACTGTTATTTCATATAGTCCAATCAAATTATCCAAAAAAATCGAAAATATCTACAAAAATTCGGGAGGAGATTTTTATTGTTTTATTTTAAAGAGAACTTCTTGGGGATTCTAAAACCACATTTTTCCAATAAAAAAACCCTCTGCGTCGTCCGCCATTTTGAAAAAGCTGGTTAAAAGTGTTTACTCAATTTTCTCAACCGCTATTAGTCGTAGAGTAGTAATTTTAGTTTACTTTTGTAGGTTAACATGTTCTCTACAATTTTTGTCCTCAAATTTTTTTTTGATAGCTCCTTCCTACAAAAAGTTATTGTTGAAAAACCAGCAAACTTTCGATATTAAAAATGGTTTTTTCAAGTTTATCTCACCAAATGTCCATCCGAACCAAAAATCACTCTAGATCATTTTTATAGAACATTAAATTTCCTACATTTGGGTTTATTTAGATTTCACTTAAGTCAAAAGGCTTTCAAGATATAGCACGACAAAGCTTCTAATATTATATAATAAAGTGTAGATTGATTTTAGTTAGATTAACGAATATAAAATAACTAACATATTTGTAGAGAAAGGTTATACCTATAATTGTGTTTAATTTGTTTCTTGAAAATTTAAAATTTTTTTATCATACTTTGAATTTAAAATAGTTTGTATATATAAAGTTGACGGGACATTTATACACCCTTTTAGTACGAATATTTTTGACCCTCCCCAATTATTTTTATTTAAAAATTTAGCCAGCTTTGTAAGCTACATTTTGTCATCTTAATCTTTAAAATCTGACGAGTAGAAATCAAGTAAGGATTTTTTAAAAAGAAAAAAGCCGATTAGAAAAAAATAAAGTAAAAATAAATTTTTTCTAATCGGCTTTTTTTCCTTTTAAAAAAATCCTAACTTCATTTCTACTCGTTAGATTTTAAAGATTAAGATCTCAAAATTTAGCTCACGAATGTGGCTAAATTTTTAAATAAAAATAATTGGGAAAGAGTTCGTACTAAAAGGGTGCGTAAATGTCCCGTCAACTTTATATAAACTATTTTAAATTCAAAGCATGATGAAAAATTTTCAAGAAACAAATTATACACAATTATAGGTATAACCTTTCTTTACAAATAGGTTAGTTATTTATAGGTTACGGGAAACAAGATATCGAAACAGTCCAAACAATAGAAAAAATGAAAGAGTTTAGAAGTAAAAGCCTATGGTGTGCAGCATTTAAACTTGGTAGGTAGCGGGTGGCAATGGCACAGTGGATAAAGTGTTTGTCTGCTGACCTGAAGGTGTTGGTTCGATCCCCAGACTAGTTAGCATTCTTTTTTATATTCCCCAATTTTACCTGGATGTCACCCGTGGAATTTTTATCTTATTATTAATCTACTGTGCCAACAAAAATTCTTTCCTTTTTTTCTATTC
Source organism: Melangyna quadrimaculata (assembly GCA_949320155.1). Classification (NCBI taxonomy): domain Eukaryota; kingdom Metazoa; phylum Arthropoda; class Insecta; order Diptera; family Syrphidae; genus Melangyna; species Melangyna quadrimaculata. Next base: position 147,765,413 of record OX439485.1, on the reverse strand, counting down.
CTTCTAAATAGTGCCGTGGATTGCATTTAAAAGATCTATAAATTATAGATTTATATAAAATAGTTATTATTTTAAAACCCTTTTTATTCAAAATGTGACCAAATTTTCTTTAGGTCTTATCGATTTTCTTGTTATTTACCACCGCCTTTGTCATTCACAATCCGTTAAAATTGACAAATTTGTAACCTTATGAAAGAGCGACAATTTTGTCATCAAATGTGTATGAAGACTTACTTCTCTCACCGTTTCTTTCTCTCGAGGTTTCTTCGGGTATAAAACTTTTTATATTAACCTTTGAATAGAAGTATTAAGGCCAGTTCTACCTTGTATTTTTACTGGAATAAGTTGCACTTAAGTTTTCCATATTGGTATAGTTTCTAGTAATTTTCGCAGTCTGAGTAAGGCTAAGCGCGCACATGCAATTTCTACCGAAATTAAATAGTTTAATCACTTGTTGATCGATGAGCGCGCACACATGCAACTTTTTTAACAACTTTTAAATTTTATAATGCCACGGTTAGGTGAGGTTGAAGTGACTGCAGGCAAAGAACTCACAGACTTAGACCATATAAGTTGGTCCGTTGTGATAGCAGGTGAATCTAGAGATTTTCTTCCCACTCGTTAAAACTAGTTGGAGCTTCTTATGAAACTCGCGGGACTACTTATGTCTATGTTTGTCAGATCACTAGGATCATTGAAAAAGGAGTCTCCCAGATGGAGCCTGCATCTTTGGGATAGGGCAGGGCACGTGCAGAGAAGGTGACGATCAGATTATTCCTCCTCTTCGTCCATACAGCTTCTGCAAAAATCGTTTGCGAGTACTCCAAGCCGCGTTGCGTTCTTATATAAAACACAATGCCCGGTTATGACACCAATTACGGAGCTGACATGCAATCTGTTCAAAGATATCAAACACTTAGAGCGCTTCACATCTAGCGTAGGCCAGATCTGTTTGGTCGCCAGACAAGTGGTGGTGTTGTTCCACCTGAGGTTTGTTCTCCCTAAAGCAGCTTGCTTCAGCAAAAAATTTGCATTTAAAGATAGGCATACCGATATTTACTCTTTCAGGTAGAATAGGTAGTCTTGTTCTACCTTTGGCGAGTTCATCAGCTTGACAATTTCCCGGAATGTCCCTATGGCCCGGCACCCAACAAAGGTGAATATTGAACTGCTGTGCCATCTCTTTAAGAGATGATCGCCAAGAATCGAATTGATTTTTCATTAAATGATGATTTTCTGCATAACTTTGCAAATATTTTTACACACAAATGTAGGCTAAGATTTTAACTTTATTTGAGTGCTTTGTGTTTAAATATCCTACAAATATAACTGAAGTAATAATAGACCTCATAAGTGGCCAAATCGGCTTTTTTTCAAGGTTTAATGCAAAAATGTAGTGGAAAATCAAATTGATAAGCTCTTTTACACCATTTTATTATGAATTTTTTCGTCCCTTCCCAATAGTTTATATACAGAATGTAGTCTGACATTTCATCTTTATTTAAAGACCTTAACATTGAAGATCTGATCAATATAATCGAAGTTATAATTTTATTATAAATTATAAATTCATATTACTGTACTTCCACACTGAAGCTCGTCCGCGGCGAAGAATATCTACCACACAAGCAGAGCAACTCATTTGGGTTGATCGTTTAGTTTGTGCAAAACAATAGTTGCTCCAATCGGTGACTGCGCACTTAGCCTTTGAGACATCATCCGGGACTGATTTGGAACTTATTCAGATAAGTGTGCACCGCGAAAAGGGACCTTTCGTTACCTTTTATGTACACTTAAGTACCTATCATTTAATTGTGAAACTGCCTTAACACCGTTATTGTTTTTATCATATCAGCTCAAAAATAAATAAATAATAAATTATTGAAAAGAAGTAACTATATTCTTTTAACTTCTCATTTCTTTTCTAAGATCAACCAACATCGACACCACCAATGGGTGGACCACTAGCTGCTGCGTCTAAAATGGTTCCAGTCCCAGAAACCCTAATGAGTCCAGATTGTTGTCCTGGATCTGTAGCTCATAGAGTCACTGTATCTGCTATCAACAATCAACTTCATAATTCAAAAGTTAACAAAAACAAAGGTAAATATTCAAACTTCATTTATATAATTTTTATTTTGACTTTTTATTGTTTTGTTTGTTTATTTTTAAGAAAATAAAATGAGTTCACCGAAAATGCGCAGCCCCCACCTGAAACGTAACGCCGAACGAAGCCCAACACTTAGTCCAAGAAAGCTAAATAACAATGCAAATTCAATGCGCTCCAATTTGATCAACGACAATCAAATAAAACAACGTCTAATGAGTAATTCAGTGCATGTTACAACACCGGATATCGGTTCGACCGGTGTCAGTTCAGACGATGATAGTGATCATATAAATGTGGAAAAATTGAAAACTATTCGCAATAAGGCTGCACAGAGGTAAACAAAATTTTAAATAAAGTTAAATTCATCTAAACCAAATAACGATTCAATTTTCTTTCCATAAAGGTGTCTACAGCAAAAGGAAATAGTTGACAATTCAATTGTAAATACCAATCACGAAACTGAATCCTCAGCTGTAGTTATTCAAAAAATCTGGCGTGGCTATCGCACACGCAAGAAAACCAAAGATATTGCCGAGAAATTGCTGAAGAAACGAACCCAGGAATATATTGAGTAAGTTTTGCGTCATTAAATTGATTGCGATACAATCAACTTACTATAAAGATTATTTTATAGAAAACTAACTAAAGACATGGAAATGACCAAAGCGCAACTTGAGAACGAACGAAAAATTCAACAATTACAAATGCAGGCTATCAATGCATTGTGGAAGAAAGTTTCAACTATGCAAGGTGGATCAGTTACTGTGTCGACAGTTAACAGTGAATCCACCGATGCTGGGACAACGGCAAATAATCAGGATGCTAACCAGCAGCCAAGTAAGACGGTAAGCTTGGATAATAGTTCGACGGCGGTTGTTAATGATTTAGCAAAAACCTGCACTATGCTTACAACACAGGTGAGTACAAAATGCGTGCACATTGAGTTCATTCAAATTATACCTTGATCTACTTGCGAGATTTGTTCACTTTCTATAAAATGTAGATTCATTTGTCGGTTTATATTTATTTCAGGTCCAACAACTCCAAGGATCTATGCGTGACATCCTCAACTGCCTAACGGTATTCTGCAACTTGCCACAAGAAAATCTCAAACAACTCATAACCTCCTCTGCCACAATACCAACAGTCGATGATAAAAAAGACTCAGCAGCAACTCAAACGGAAATCGTTGCCGTGCACACACCGCAAATCGAGAATCAAAGCAGTTTCCCATTTAAAATTCGACCTTCAACACTGCCTCTAGAAACAAATGAAACGGCTGCAAAAAATATTCTAAATCATTCCATATCGGAGAACGATGAAGATTCCCAATGTGAAAATTCAGCGGCAATGCCGTCTTCAGCCGAGAAAGTTGATGAGGAAAAATCTGGAGCCGAAGATGAGGTTGGCGATTGAAAATAATAAATTACAGGGTATTGCTGGGAAATGTCTATGTGATTTGTTTTGTTTTATTTTTGAATATTGTTGTTTTTCTTAATGAAAAGTTAATTGTAATGATTGTGCTAAGAAGGAGCTTATATTGTCTAACATCGAGATCACGCGCATTACACACATTCCTCTACTTAAAACTCACTCAAAATACACTTTCAGAATCAGAACCCTCCCCATTTCCCTCCAACAAAAAAGTTAAAAACCAAAAAAAAACTCACTCAAATAAAATATTCCTTCGATTCCCAAGAACTAAAATATTTTCATCAAATTTATAAATAACCCTTAAAGTTAAGTGTCATAAAATAAATAAAATAAATAAATAATATTTACGATATTAGTCCATTATGTAGGTGTACTTGTAGTATTTCTAGAACAATTTGCACACAACACATATACACACACAGACAACACACACACATGTATACTTCTTTTACAAAACGCCTGCGCAGTAATTAAAAAAAAAAATACACAAACATAAGCATACAAATCCAACACAAAACACACAGAGTAACATGATAAAGACAACGAACAAAAATTTTGAATTTTTGTGGAAAACATCTTTTTTTATTTTGAAATATAAAAAGTGTTATTTTAATAAAAGACAAAAAAAAATGAAAACAAAAATTTAACAAATAAATTAAATTGTTCAATGTGCTCTTTATAAAATAAAAAGATATAAATTAACTCTATCAAATTATAGGAAGTGCTTTTGTAAAAAAAATAAAAACAAATAAATTAAAAAATAACATTTTTACACGTTTCGCTTTACAATACTGTCAATAAAAATACAAAAAGTGAGTACTCAACTAAATAAACCACTAACTGTTAAACAAACAAAAACATAAAGAAAGTAAATTAAAGAGATATATATATTTCGAGCTTTTGCCACTTTTTATTATCTAAATATACAAAAAATATTAAAAAAAAACTAAATAAAATGCAACAATGTCATGAATTAAAAAAAAATATTGCATTTTTTTATATTTAATAGAGACATCTGAACAAACTATATTTAACCTTAGAAAGGTAGACTTCGTCGATTCGACGAACATCAAATTTACTTTTTCATTTTTCTCTTTACTCCTCGTTCCGATTGCATTCTATCTCCGTGTAACCCTAGTATTCCCTAAGTGCTTGTGTTGTGTAGGCGTTCGGTGGCGTACCTACTTGGGAAAATGCTTTTTTTATCGCAAAACGGCGCCAATGTTCGTCGAAACGACGAAGGTTACCTTTAATGTAACTTTTAGTGCTCGAAAAGCACCAATTTTACCCGCTAATATAAGATCTAATATTGAAAAATTTACTCCCAAAAGTAAGAAACCGTTAAGGGAGGATACAAACAATTTACAAATATTGTCTGTACCTACACAAAACCACGTATGAATAAGTCAACGTTCAATAAGTGTGATGCTAGCATGTGGTGGAGAGCATAAAGTTCACATCTGCACCTAATAATGAAATATATTTTTTTTATTTTCAATTTTTATTTTGTTCTATTGTTTAATGAATTAACTTAGTTCCTACTAAATAAAATAATAATGCAAGTGATCTCAAAACCAATGAGTTCAAAGACCATTTTCGAAAAAAAAAATACTCATGTTGTTTAAAATAACAATTGTTTTTCCTTTTCCCACAAAAAAAAAAAAAAAAAACAATCATGAATACAAATTATTTAACTTCACTGGAATAAGTTAATAACTTTTCTTTAACAGTGCAGTTGAATATCACTTTGTCGATTCGACGAATGGTTACCTGTAACGTACTAAAAAATATGGTTACCTTTCTAGGGTTAAATATTTCATTTAACCTGCATATGTAAATATTAAAACTTATAATTCTAATTTAAAATTAAAACTAAAATCACAACCATCTGCATAAAAAAAAAAAATATGTTTATAATTTATGATTTTTTTTTCAGTACTTGACTTGAGAAAATTTTTCTAAAGAGGTCGATCCATCACATCAGATTTATATAAGGATTTTCAAATTATGTACGAATGTTAACTAAATTAATTAAATTAAAATTGACTTGTTCGTTCGGTCTAAAACCCATTTTAGAAGACATCTTGCAAAATAACTAGACAAATGATAAGGTTTTTGTACCCGAATCAAAACGTATGTATGTACTTAACTCGAATCACGGCTCTCGAGATATTACCGTTTTGAAAATTAACTATTTTTTTTTTAATTTTATGTAACTTACTGAAGATCTAGACTTTTTGTAAAAAACCGGTTTAAATACTTTTTCGTATTTTTTTTTCACCATGGCTTTTGCTAGTTTTTCAAAATAAGGTGGCTACTTCTATTTTTTTTTTAATTTTCATTGTTTTTCAAGATCAAAAAATTCCTAATATTAAAAATTAATATAAAAGCAATTCGGCATACGTTTTTTAGAATCTCAGTACACATAAGACGAAGATAATAAAAACAGTTTTTAGTTTCTGTACATTCATTTTCAACTAACATTATTTTCAATCAAGAAATGCAATTGGAGAAACCTTTCCTATTTTAGAGAAAATGGAAAGAAAGTGTTAAAAAAAATCACTACATGTTTTAATGTAACCAATGGCGACATAAGTTCCAAACAATCGCTGTTTTTGGCTCAAGGAGAGAGGTCCTTAAGCTTATTGGGGACAATAGAAGACGACTTTTGCCTGAGAATTTTAAAAAAGATCTTAGTAGTTCCATGCTACTAAAGCCCGTATGACACTACATTCTTTCTTCATTACTTTTGTGAGACATTCTTATTGTGAAAACATAATATCGATCTTTTCATAAAAATACTGATATATCTTTTTCTCTCGGCTGACACTGAAACATGATTTAGTGAATTAAAAATGATAAACAATGTAAAATCATACGCCGGGCTTAATGTCCAATTTATTCGTATTCTTTTTTTGTTTCATAAGGTCTAGTTTTTCAGTTCGGGGTTGAAGTTAAACCCGATTTAACTCACCAAATTTGCTGAGTTAACTCTGGATTAACTCAACAAATACTTTTGGTATTTCATCTTGCGTGATTTTGAAGTATTTCTACATTCATCCTTTACTTTAAAACTGCTTCTTGACATAGCTACCGACAAATCTATTTTCAGAGTTAACTAACCCTGGTTCAGCTCATTACTGAAAAACTGGGCCTAAGGGCCAGTTTGTTCACAGCTGATTATCTTTAATCCATGATTAGTGGAGCTGGGAAATCCTCAAATGTTTTTGTTGATCAAATTTTGTTTAAAAAATTCAAACTATGATTTGCTAATCATGGATTTCACTAATCAGCCAATTTTGGTTGATTAGCGTTAGTTAATTAAAGCCTATGAAAGTCACATACTAAATTTAACCCACTGTGAACAAACTGGCCCTTAATGTTTTATTTTGATCTTATCCTACTTATGTAATGAAAAATAATGTAAAATATGCAAAACACATGAATTTAAATAAAGGGTTTCTCAGATATTTTGAAGAAGATTAGTAGGCATCATTAAATTTTTTTTTTAATTTTGAAAAAAAAAATTACATCGCCTTATTACTTTACCTAACCTACAAAGTAGCAAATTTAACCAACTGTAAACAAATTGGCCTTTAAAATGATTAAACTCAGTGCGAGCGTTAGGAAAATAAGGAAGGATTTAAGAGGAGATGCCGATGTACATTGGTTTTAAACCTTTGAATATCGCAATGGGAGGGAAAAATAGAGCCGGGTTAAGAGTTCCACATTCAGATAGTGCGGCTAAAAAAGAACCTCGAAATTTGGCAGTACGTTGGCGTTCCTAGTACTACTATTTTTTTTCTTTTAAATACATTATAACTGGGCAACTTTCTTCTATGTCTATTCAGTGTAAGTTTGTCAACCGCATTTTAGCGAACTTACTGATGAACTAAAAACTTAAAATTTTAGATATAGTACAGGACTGGATGAGGCCATGAGGTTTGTCTGTAGTTTCAAGTTGTTTTCTAGTTTATCGAGAAGTTAAATAAAAATCGATTTCAATAAATTTGTTCGACAAACGGCGGATATGAATATTTGGATAATTATTGTTAAAACTATTAAATTCGGAGATTCTTTTATTTCCCTTACGTTTAGCGTTTTATACAAAATAATTAAAACCATATTAAACCTTTTGGGCCCAATGAGGTATCCTTTATGAAGGAAAAACAATTCTCCGATTTCGCTAAGATCGACAATTCCATATTTAATTAAAAATATTTTATTTTTGATAATTGAGGCTAGTTGAATTAAAAATGATTTGCTTGATAATCTATAATTAGGTAAGCCACTTGATTATATTGTAGGCTATCTAGCTCGTTTCCTCGAGAATTAAAAGCCACCATAAAAATTACTTTTACATTTATTTATAAAATGTTTGATTTCTCATTTTATTATTTTTGTTCATGGACATTTGATGGCATGAGTCAATTGGACTAGCTTCGTGTTCAAAACTCCATTTTTCATGGTAAATACATGGATTTTCATGAGCACCTACTTTGATTTATTGGCCTGAGTACGTGCTCCGTTTTATTCATACCATCATAATTATCGAAGCATTTATTTGTTATTTCTTTTGATGTTTCTTATAGTGTTCTATCCAATTCTGGAAACGGTTAACTCTGATCAGTACATTTCTGGAAGCTTTCTTTTCTCTAGTAACTTGTCGTCGAACTTCTTCTTCGTAGTTTTTGCAATATTCAGGCTCTAAGCTATCAAGTTCATTAAGAAGACTCTGAAAAATAAATTTGTTAAAAGAAAAATATAATTTTTTAGAAGTTTGTTTGTTAAAATAAACAAAATGAATTCGAAAGTTACAATAGCCGTGTTTTTTGAGAGCGTGACTAACAACTCAGTAAAATTTTTACACGGAAAACACAAACAAAAAGCTCTATAATAATTTGGTTTGTTATTGTTTTGCGGGTAAACATTTTGCTGAATTGCTTGTAACTCTCTCAAAAAACACGGCTATTATCGTAGAAACATCTGGAGTTTTAAATAGTATCTTATGAAATTGAAACAATAGCCGTGTTTTTTGAGAGAGCGACAAGCAACTCAGTATAAGTTGTACACGGAAAACACAAACAAAATTCTATATAATAATTTTTTTGTTATAGTTTTGTGAGTAAAAATTTTGCTGAGTTGCAAGTCACTCTCTCAAAAAGCACGGCTAATATTATACTGGACTAATAAATTATAGTGTTACTTACCATTAAAATATTATGGATTTTCTCCAACTGAGTAATAGCACTAACTGGGGGTCCTTTCTTTTCTTCCTTATTCTTTTGCTGTATTTGTTCGAGTAGCACTGGTGCAATTCCTTTAATATCCCAGCATATTGTGCTACTAAAAAAGTGTTATAAAAAAATTGGGAGCAAAGATTTGTTAATTTAATTTAAACTTTCACATCAGATAGCAAATAGCACCTCGTAACTTGTTTTTGTTCGAATTTATTAAAAAATTGATTAGCTTCATGTTGTAGGCGGTCTTTATGTTGATTGAGATAACTAGGATTTCGAGCTATCAATTTTAAGTTACAATTTGCATGAAATTTTATCTGCAAAATAGTTTTTGTAGTTATAAAAATATGGATTTTTGTTTTGATACCAACAACGAAATTTTGCCTTACAAATTTATAATGAACAATTGAAACGATATGGTTTAAAATTGCCAGCTTTGTAAATTGATTGTAATATTCAAATAATTTGCGACGTGTATTCTCGTATCCCTACAATAAAATATTTATTTTAAAACAATCAATAAATTATTAAAAAAAAATACTGAAATGCCCCTACATCAATCCAAAGATCAGCGTTAAGAAATGTTTGCTTTTTTAAATAAGGATCAATGACATCATTTACAAATCCTTTCAATTGTTTGATCTGTTCACTGGAAATGCTGTCGGAAAGTAAATGACTTTTAAGGAAAACAAAATCACCAGTATCGGCCAATCGATTTAATTTAAGAATATTAATTCCTTCTTCGCTTACATCGAAATATCCCTAGATATATGTAAACAAAATTAAATCTTGGGTATTTTAGACTTTCGACCCTAGCGAGGTTTCCGCCGGAACGGAAAATTCTTCGATTTTATACGAATAGGAGGATTTTTGCTCCAATTGCAAGAATACCTCGAAGCAGAAATATTTCCTTTTTCATTCCGATGGATACCTCGCTTGGACCGTTTTTTTGTTCGTAATTTAAAACCCTGTCGTATTTAATCAGTTTAAGAACAATTACAAAATAAATCTTACTATCAACTTCAGAAGAAAGATGAATCTCTTGTGAACGTCTTTGACATCTGTGGACAATTTCTGATGCATCAGAGCGGATTCCTTAAATTCATCAGATACTGTTTGTGATTTAATTTTCCTTAGTTTTTCATTCGCGGCCAAAACTTTACAGAAAGCATCATTTTGAAAAACATCGAGCTTATTCGAGGTCATCTTAAAAAAATTTATTTTTAAAAATTTGTATAAAACTCTTTTGTTATTTTGAATTATTGAATTTCTTACATTTAAAAACTTTTTAGTTTCTTCATACACTTTTGATTGGTAGGAATCTTCATGTGCTTTTTCTAGTGCCCGCTGTTGTGTGACGTAAAAGAGAAATTTGTTCCTTGTTATCTCTCGCAGGCGAAGAATATCACTAAAAAATAGACCAGTTTTACATACATTTTGGTTTCGGGATTTTTTCCTCCGCCGCCGGAATTCAGAATTATTAATAAAAAGATGTTAAAAAAGTTATTCTTTTCTATTGCGATGCATTCAAATTCAACAAAAAAATGTGTGAAATTGATGCCAGTAAAGTTTAGAATTTAAACTGATATTTTATATTCTTATTCCTATTTATCAGTTCAAACATCGCGGAGACTTATAAAAGTAGGTATAAAATGTAGCTTAATACTTAGTGGTGATAAATTTATTGCAAAAGGTGAGTTAAATGTTAAAAAATCAATTATTTTCCTAACAAACCTTTTAACGTTGAATTTATAAAAATTCAGTTGTCTATTGGCATCTTCTGTGTATTCTGGGTCAATTGTTGTAACAACACATGGAGCTTTAGGATTCGCTAGATGTCCTTTCTAAGAAAGTGATTAGATAAAAAGTGTAAGTTTAAGATATATTAAATATTTTCTTCGTATTTATTTATAGTTAATTAGTTTATTACCGTGTCCAAATCCGTGACGGAAAAATTAAGTTGTGGTGATTTTTCCTCAAAAATATCTTCCGCTGTATAAAAGTCTAAAATATTTTGTTTGTATATATTATTTTATTTGTATAGTGCTATTATTAAGAGTCTATAGTAGGTTTCAATAATATTTTACCAGAATATTTCTTTCGAATTTTTTTGTTAATTTTTTTCATTTTGAATTTTATCTAAATAATAAAACACTTCCTTTTACTGCTTGGTGAAAGCTAAAAACACATGAATACTTTTTTAATAATTATTATAGGTTTATTGTATCCATGGGGAAATAAAAAGCTGTTGGAAAACAAACGACCATGGTAACAGGGATGATAAAAGTAAACTCTCATAATATGCAGTATTTTGTAATATGAAATCATACCAAACACATAAATGTTAAAAAAGGAGCCAAATTCTTCTTTTAAAACCTTTGCGTAACAAGTCAGCCGTAAAAAAGTAGTGAGATCTAAAAGTAGGTAAGTACGCCAAGTTCTTAGTTTATTAATGTTAAATATCAAATACTTTAAGTAGAGAATATGGAAGAACCTCTGAGAAATCTGTTATTTAATGATTACTGCTTTAAATTGAGTTGGTTTACTTGGCAAGTTTTTTTTATTACCTCTTACTCAATTTTGAAATGAAAACTTGACAAGTAAACCAACTCAATAGAAGTCAGTAATTATTAAATAACGGATTTCTCATTACTCTACTGATATTCAACATTAATAAACTTGGAACTTGGCGAACTTTTAGATCTCACTACTTTTTACGACTGACTTGTTAAGCAAACGTTTTTGTATATATTTAGAAGAACTCGGCTACTTTTTTAGCATTTATGTATGTTTTTGGTGTGATTTCACTACTTCTTGCAAAGATTCTTTTAATACCCAATGAGAGCCTCATAAGGAAAAGTAAGTTTTTAATGTATGCCTTTTATTATGTACTAGCCACCCGCAGAAATAGTCGCTTCGCAGACTAACACACATTAGCTAAATAGAACATGGTATTTGTTTGCAAGATTTTGAGGGAAGGTAGGTATTTTAGTCGACTTCAAATTAACAATTTTTGGGGCTTAACTAAGCGTCCTAGCGAATTAAAAAAAGGCATATTCGTGAGTGCTGCCTTTCCATTGATATATCGCATGCTGTTATCATTTATCTTTAAACGCGATTTGCGGCTAAACTAAACGTCCTAGAGGCTTCAAAATTGACACTTTTTCTAACTTAAAACTCGATTTTCGGCAAAACTACTTGTCCTAGTGACTTAAAATTGGCATATTCGTGATCTAAGGAATACCACCTTTCAATCATTATATCGCACGACACTTCAAAATTATTTCTCAAAATCGACACATTTTTCTACTTAAATGGTATTTGCTTCTAAACTAATCGTCCTAGCGACCAGTCACAGGTTATTTTTGTATTTAATAAAATAATTTTATGTTTTATAGCCTTACATCTGATACCTCATTTATCAATATCTATTAAAAAAATAATTGCCCAGCTATAAAATTCCAAAAAGAAACAATTATGAACTATTAAGTATTACTCAATTTTGAAACCTCTAAAGTTGCCTAAATATAGGTTTTTTTGTGATTTATTTATAAAATTGCCCCTACTTTTTTTTCCGTTAGATTTACAAATATAAAATTATCCACATATTTGTAGAAGAATGTTACAGCTATAATTGTGCATCAATAGTAATTTGAATTTCGAAAAAATTTCATCAAGTTTTGAATTTAATATATGTAATATAAATTTGACGGGGCTTTTACACAACCTTTTAGTATGAAGTTTTTCACCCCCCCTCCCTCAATAATTTTTATACAAAATCTTAGCCACATCGCATAGCTAAATTTTGAGATCTTAATTTTAAATATCGGCCGAGTAGAAATGAAGTTATGATTTTTTATATTACAAATAATCGAATAAGAAATCATTTGAGATAACTGGTCTTTGTAGTGGTTGACGAATTTTGCCAATGAACAAAGTGGAGCATTTCTATGGATTTTATTCGATTTTGTATGAATTTTAAAAAATCAATTGTGGCGCTAATATAGGAGGTAGATTAAAAAATAAGGTACCAAATTAATGGGTATTCCATTGAGATTAAATATAAGTAAAAACTAAATCAATCCATGCACACACTCACATGTTATTAAGTTATATGTATAAACAATATTATAGCGTTAATTTCTCAACTGTCAACGGTACAATAGGAATATAATTTTTATTTGTACAAATTCCTAGAACATATAGCTATATTTCATTAGTACATTGCAAATCTGTACGACAATTAATTAAAAAGATATTAATAAAAAACAAAAAAAAAAACTCCTTAAATAAATCTGTCAAATGATAAGTTAGAAAGATAAAATGTTTACCATTTATTTGCTATCAAACTAATCTATAAGATAGTAAAATTTGAGATTTTTCCAACAACCCATTAAAAAGATAAAAATCAAATACTTTGAGAAATTGTTAAAAAAAATGTACCTTTTTTCAAAAATTATTTTGGTTATGAAAAATAAAATCCTATCAAAAATTCCTTAAACATGGGTAATTTATTTTTTTATTATCTTAAAAAATATGTAAAAATATTAAAAAAAAAAATGTATCCTTATACGACTTTTAAGCACTTTTCGTAACGACTATTTGTGCCTATTTCAGTCTTAAAACGGATATATCTGGGTGATTTGGATTTTTGCACACAAAAAAGATGTACTTTTTTTTCCTAATTCTTAAAGATCTTTAAAATAAAGAAAAAATGAAGTTCGTACGACGTCGCGTTTAGAAGTTAGAAATCCGACTTTGCCCTACATTTACCCTCGTTTACCCTATTAAATATGCGAATATCAAAAAATCCGTTCTTAGTGCTCACCTACATAAAATAAGCTTTCACATTAATTTAAGTTTGAATTTGTATGACTTGTAGTTTAGTCTGTAGCGTGATTTGTAAAAATGGTCATATTTAATACGATTAAAATTCTTTCTTTTATATATTAAAAAAAAAATATAAAAGAACTACAAGTCCTACCCCTCACCAATTTTCGTAAGTTAGAAGTGCTCCACTGAAATGAGAATAATTGATAAGAAGTGGGTGGTTGAAACGCCCCTGCATAAAAAGAATTCATGATTTCAACTTTTTCTTTGTATACACCTGAAAACTAATCACTTTACCAAATTTCATAATCCTGCAAAAATCGGAAGTGCTCTCAATATATTTAATATTAATTCTGTGAAAATGGGTGGTTGCCACGCCCAATGAATGTAAAATCTCAAAGTTTTAATTTTCCCTTTGCTTGCCTGTCAAGTCCTATCGCTCTACCAAATTTCATCACTCTACGACAATCAGAAGTTTTCTAAATAGTTGATATTAATTATGAGAATATGTGCGAGTGCCACGCCCCTGAAAGAAAAATTTAAAATGTTCCAATATCTCCTTTGTATTGACCACAATGATCTACCAGTCTACCAAATTGTATTATTCTGCAACAATCCAACGTGATCCATAAAATTAATAACAATTCTGAGAAAATGGGCGGATGCCACGCCCCCTGAATTTTAAATATCAAATTTTAAAATGTCAGCCTTTGTTTGCAGTTCAAATTCTACCGCTCTAGCTCTACCAAATTCGATTATTGTACGACAACCAGAAGTGCTCCATATAATTGATATCAATTCTGCGAAAATGGGCGGATGCCACGCACTCAGAATGTAAAATCTCAAATTTTAAAATTTTGCATTTGCTTGCACTTTTAGCCCATTCTACCAAATTTGATCATTCTGCGACAATCAGAAGTGCTCCAAGTAATTTATATCAATTCTATGAAAATGGGCGGGTACCACGCACCCTGAATGAAAAATCTTTAATTTTTGATTGTTTCCTTTGTATAAACCACAAGGCCTACCGTTGTGCGAAATAACAAGATTCTACGATGTCAAGAAGTGCTCCACAATTTTCATGATCTGTGAGTGAGCGAGTCAGTTTGTCAGTCAGTTACGGTTTTTTCGCAGTCTTATATCTCGGGAACCACCGAAACTAAGGAATTTAAAGTTAATGCTATGAGTTTGAAGTTTCTGACTTTATTGGTACTGAAGTTAGAGGGGGGGGAGGCAAAAAATCGCCTGAGTTTTATCGATGAAAAAAGGGTGTAGTGCCAGAAATTGGCTGGGCACTACTGTGCCTTTTGATAGTTCTGCTGGCAGCCTTGATTAATCCTTCGATGAAAAATACAATGCACAACTTGGGTCTAACGTAGCTAGTGGGAAGATGTTAGAGAAAAATGTTCTGTAGCTCGATCTGCAGCCTACACGGCTGAAGCGATTTTCTTCAAACTTTGGACTTAAGGTTCTTAGGCGATTTCCTTGAGAGGAAATTTAATGTTTTTTAGTTCAATAATAACGGTACCTGCCATTCAACCAAAATACAAAAAATTATTTATTTATTTTTTAAAAAAAAGTTAATACAAATTTCAATTACTTTTTAAGGTAAGTTAAATATTTTGGTAAAAAAATATCAATAACGGTTATTAGTAGTAGGGTAAAGGTCAGAGTAAGTAAAGGTGTCCACATTGTTACTCAGGATACACAGTGAATCATTTGCTCTTACGCTTTTTATTTAAAAATGAATCTGAAAAAGAGAAAAGAACACATTTTTACTTCCTCTCACATCGAACCATAGGTCTGCACGAACTTGGTTTTTCTCGTGTGTTGTGTTTTCGGCATCGGAAAGTAATTTATTTTTTTTCTATTTTGTTTGCTCTAAATAAGTTGGATAGCACACCCTGTCAATCGAAAGTTTATTCAGAAAGAAAAAAATATTTAGAAAAAAGGTCATACTTTTCCCATACAAATTTATGTGTGCATTTTACAGTTTTCACATTTTAATTTTTTTCTCTCGAACTTACAACAGTTATTCTAAAGGAGAATGGGCAATGTTAAGGTATTATGGAGTGTACCAACGTGCGAGTTTATTTTTTCTCCCAAACAATGGGAGATGGCTTAAATAAGCGGCCATATAAATAAGAAAGCCACTTTGTAAATTGGAATAAACATATACGAATTGTTTTATATTTTGTCATATACTGCCTAAGCCCCATGGTTCTGTGTCCATATCCAAAAATGATGCTCTTGAACTTAGTTTTCAAACGTTGTGTATCTTAATTGTGGGCACTAGACGCACACTTTGTTTTTTGGTCTATCAGTTCATCGAAAATGACCAATATTGTCATTTCAATGTTACACTATTGCAATTAATTTTTGCTCTAATTGCAATCTTTGTGTCCTTACAAAAAATTTCTACTAGGACTAAGCTTTCCAACGATATAATGGGTGATTTTTTAAGAGGTTTAGAACTTTAAAAAAAAAAAACCCAAAAAATTCAAAAAAATGAATGAAATATTTATTTGAATCGATAGTTTGAACCTTGCAATTTAATGTTTAAAGATAATTTCATGCAAATGTTGACCGCGGCTGCGTCTCAGGTAGCCCATCCGCTGAGTCCAATTTTGGCATACTCTTTCACACATATCGGCCGGTATCTCACGAATGAATGCATGGATGTTGGCTTCCAGTGCGTCAATCGAAGCGGGCTTGTCCCTTTAGACATTAGCTTTGACATACCCCCACAAAAAATAGTCTAATGGTGTCAAATCGCACGATCTAGGCGGCCAATTGACCGGCCCGAAACGTGAAATTAACTGTTCACCAAACTCGCCTCGCAATTGCGCCATTGTTTCGCGTGCTGTGTGGCATGTGGCACCGTCTTGTTGAAACCACATATCATGCAAGTCAAGAACTTCCATTTCGGGCAAAAAAAAGTTTGTTATCATCGCTCGGTAGCGTTCACCATTGACAGTAACGCTGCGATTCGCATCATCTTTGAAGAAATATGGCCCAATAATGCCGCCGGCCCATAAACCGCACCAAACAGTGGCTTTTTCGGGATGCATTGGTAGCTGTTGCAATGCTTCTGGCTGATCTTCACTCCAAATGCGGCAATTTTGCTTATTTACGTACCCATTCAACCAAAAATGAGCCTCATCGCTGAACACAATTTTTCGATAAAAAAGCGGATCCTCGGCCAGCTTTCCAAGAGCCCATTCACCAAAAATTCGGCGTTGTGGTAGGTCGGCTGGCTTTAGTTCTTGCACCAGCTGTATCTTAAAAGGCTTTACGCCCAAATCCTTCCGCAAAATTTTCCACGTAGTGCTGTAACAAAGGCCTAACTGCTGGGAACGGCGCCGAATCGACATTTCGCGGTCTTCTGTCACACTAGCTGATACGGCCGCAATATTTTCCTCACTACGCACAGTACGTAAACGTGTTGGTGGTTTAATGTCCAACAAAGTAAATTTGGTGCGAAATTTGGTCACAATCTTCCGAATAGACTGCTCAGAAGGTCGAGAATGCCGACCATAAAATGGAAGCAGCGCGCGATGAACATTTCGAACCGAGCACGAATTTTGATAGTAAAATTCAATAATTTGCAAGCGTTGTATATTTGTAAGACGATCCATGGTTAAATTGCAAACCAAACTGAAGCTGTTTGACAGTGACACAAGGTACTAAACACACGTCAGCTGTCAAAACCAGTGTTGCCAAAACAAACCAGCTAAAAAATCACCCGTTATATCTCATTCGTGGGCAATAGGTAGACCAAAAGGCCCATTTTTCTTTGTTTGTGAATTCTGATTGATTTATTATAAGAACAAAAATTGGGTGGCGCAACGGCTCGTGAAGAACCAGGGCCTAGTGACTAACAACTCGCAACTATTCCTGTGTGCGCGTGTCGACAGGAATGGAAACAAAATAAATAAATCGGGTGCCACAACGGCTCATAAGGAACCAGGGCCTAGTGACTAACAACTCGCAACCATTCCTGTGTGCGCCTTTCGACAGGAATGGAAGGGACCTACAATTTTATGCCAAATCCGAACGGCAAGACGAGAAGCACTTATTCGTGACAAGTGATACTCTTGGAGGATTTTTCAATTCCTCGCAAGAGGCAGTAGCCCTGAAAAAAAAACTTTTTAGTTTTTAGGTGGACGAGGCTGGGAAGCGATCCCAGACCTCCAGCGTGACAGTCGAACGCACTAACCATTACGCTACGGGCTACTAAATAAATCGGGTGGCACAACGGCTCTTGAAGAACCAGGGCCTAACAACTCGCAACTATTCCTGTGTGCGTCTTTCGACAGGAATGGAAGGGACCTGCAATTTTATGACGAATCCGAACGGCTAGAAGAGAAGCACTTATTCATGACAATTGATACTCTTGGAGGATTTGTCAATTCCTCGCAAGAGGCAATAGCCCTAAATAATCTTTTTAGTTTTAATGTGGACGAGGCTGGGAAGTGAACCCAGACCTCCAGCGTGACAGTTCTTCGCACTAACCATTACGCTACCGGCTACTACTGATTGATTTATTGGTCCTTTAAAAAACTGCATTTAAAAATGTATTAAAAAAATTTAAATTATAATTTATTTCGATTTTTTAAGTTAATAAATACTTTAATATTATATATTTCTCTCTTATTTTTTCTCTCTCGATCTTCAGCAGTTTTTGTTTTTTTATTGATATTTGATTTGTAATAAGTTTTTTAAAAAAACTGCATTAAAAAAATAAATAATTTATTTTGATTTTTCAAAATATTAAATATTTTTATTTTTTAACGTTTTTAATTTTTTTATCAAATAAAGTTTTTTTGAGTGATTTGTTTTGAAAAATATCTTGTCTGAAACCACATTTAAAAATTAGTAGAAAAAACTTTATTTGATAAAAAAAAAAATAAAAACGTTAAAAAATTTTAATATTTAATATTTTGCAAAATCGTAATAAATTATTTTTAATTAGTTTTCAATCTTTGTTTTAATGTAGTTTTTTAAAAAAAAACTTATCACTCATATGATAATCAATAAAAAAACAACAAAAACTGCAGAGACTGTAAGAGAGAAATATATAATATTAAAGTATTTATTATCTTCAAAAATTTTCAATTCGACAAATCGCAGCAATTACAATAACTTTTAATGGTAAGTTTAACAAAATGTTTTTGGAGAAGGGATTTTGTTCTCGCAGAAATCTTATAGGTACTGAATCTAAAAGTGATGCCAAATCAATATATTTTGCAATTTAAATATGAATGTACATAAATACAGGCTTGACTTGCAATTGCATGCGATGTCATTGAGGCAACTGTGTAATTCAGGCGTTTAGTATCCGTTTAAGATCTTGAGATCAGCAAGAAGTTCAACAGCTTTTCTGTATTTAACGTAACAAATATGAATAATCATGAATAATTCGAAATTAAAATACCTAGCAAGCAAATATTCGAACCGTGTAAGTTCGATTGAATATTGACAGTCGTAAAATACTTTGTGTTGAACTGTGTCGAAGAAAGGGTGTTAACAACTGCCAGAAATTTAATTTAGAGTTACCAATTCAAATAAAAAAACCACCAGAAAACATAACAACTACCATTTAAAACTGGCCCTGATGTTCGTCGTCAGTTAAAAAAAAAATTCTCACTGTTGGATGCGCTCCCCTACAGTATTTGATGTATACCTATAATTTGAGAAATTTGAAAAAAGGTTCCTGGTCACACTGGATTGCATAAGCTGTAAGAAATTTAAAACTGTATAATGTAATCTGTCTTCTTGTGCAAGTGTTTTTCGTCAATCTTTAATAATAACTGATAAAATGAATAGATTAATTAAGGCAAGTTCAACTCCAAAAAAAAACCACAAATGCTCACATCCAAATACCCAAACTATGGTTGATGATGCTTTTAAAGAGCTGAATAAAAAGAAATGCTCCTATCGAGCTATAAAACATTTTATTGCAACAAGGTACCTTGTTGACATGCGCTTCTTGCTAAATAGAATAAAAAGGTATGTTATTAGTATTACATTTATATTATACTCGTTTATGTGACAACTCCGATGTGAACAACACAAATACAAATTTATGTTCTTTAAAAAGCTACATCAGGGAATCTGTGGCGAATGGAAAATTAATTCAAATGACTGGTCATGGATTAAATGGATCATTCCGCCTATCAGCCGCTGCCAAAAAGAATCCCAATAATTTCCTTAAGAAATCCATTCGGAAAAGAAATATCAATAAAAGGAAACTTTTCCACGTTCCGACCACGTTCCTGATCGAATCAGCTCATCACCGTCGTCGAACTTCATTAACACGGACTTCAACAAGGAAAACGCATCGTAACCTTGAAAGAAGCCCCAGGCCCAGGTTGGCCAAGATTGGAATCCAATATAGCATAGATTCGGAAGACGAAGATAATTTACCATCAACATCATCTGACGCTATTATTTATAAAGAGATAAAACAATATAACTCACATATGTTTTGAATTTATTTTTGTAAAATTGCGTGTTTTATTGTTTGTACTCGTGTATTGTTTATGTTTTAAATTTTATTATTTTGTGATTGTATTAATGTTTAATTAGTTTTTAATGTGTCTGTTCAATAAATATGCGATGTTAAAAAAAAAAAACTATAAAAACCGACTTTATATTATCGTACCTACATTCAAAAAAAGTATTGTTGCTGCAACATTTTTTTTCCAAGAAAAGGTTTATCTATTAATTTTAATAAAAATGCGATATGGAATTTTTATTTGTTGCAAAGATGATTCTTTTACATTACAGGATTACAAGTGCTTTCTGATCTGATGGCTGATGTGTTTTTCTGATTGCTATAATCGGTGGTGTCTTTACCTTCAACTTCCAGGTTCTAAGTTGAAAAGATTCTTTTGTACGATTCATGAGTCGATCTACAGAGTCTAAGATATTTTCAAAATGCGGTCTTCAAAATGTTTGCTTAAACACAACATCTTCCTTCGGGCTATTAATGCTGGCATGCGGGAACAGCAGGGAAGGTTATAAGAGCTGAAACCCCTCCCCACCCCTCCCACAATTTCAAGACAAAATTCCAAATAAAACCAAACCAAAATGAATTGTTACCTATGTATTTTTTTTTACTTGCGATATACATAGGTACTATATGGTAAGTTATATGGATTCGTAAAAAAAAATCGAACTCGAGATAATAATAATTGTCCCTTACATTACAATGATAGAGAACGCAAAAAAAAAGTGTGTCCCGCAATTCTGTCTGTCTGTCCTCGCCCGTATAGCCTAAACGACTGGAGGGATTTTCTTCAAACTTGGTATATAGTGTGTTTTGACTAATTTGCCTAGACGTTTTTTTTTAAAATAATATTAAATAAAATAACGGTACCTGTCATACAATTTTTTTCGCCAAAAAGGAAAATAATATTTTTCTCAAAAACTGGTCCGAGGATTTTGTTAAAAAAAATTCAAATAAATTAAGTAAGGAAATGCTACTTTTTAATAATTTTTTTATTTTCATAAACTGAATATTTTGGGTACAACCATTTTTTTGGTTTTTGATTTTCTCGAAAAAAAATTATATTGAAAATTTTCATTTTTTATTATGGTAAATCTTCTAAAAAGTATAAACATTACTGTGAACCAAAATTAAAAAAAAATCAATTTTTTTTGAAAACTAAATATTTTTAAAAAGATGGTCAAAATTTTCAAAATTAGGTGTATATAGTTTTTTATTATTTTATAGAATACTTGAAAAAAAACATCTTTATAAATTAAAAAAGAACGGTACCTTCCATACAAATGTTAAAAAACCGTTAAGAAAAAATTATTTTCTGGAAAACGGCTGCAAGAATTTTGATAAAAAGATGTGCGTTTACTGTTTAAAGTATGGTCAATATTTTGATGAAACAAAGTTTACCAATAACGGGTAATAACGGTACCTTTCATAGAACCGATTGTTTTGTTTACAAATTTCTTGTTGACTGCTGTTCCGATTTCAATAAAAAAAATTTGTATACAAGAGCTCCTTCACGATTCAAATAATTTTGTATATACAAATTTTCAAAAAACTAATTTTTGGATTTTTAAAAAAATATTGAATTTTTTTTTGAAAATTCAGTATCTTGAAAACAGGATTTTTTTTTTTATTTTGTGTGAAATTATATTTTATTAAATACTAAATGTTGGTATACTAGATTTTATTTTTAAAAATGATTTATTTATGTATAAAAAATTAATTTTTAAGAAAACCGCTCCAACGGTTTTTAATTTTTTTTTTTTTTTTTTGATAAATTCATGTTTATCAAACAAATCAGATGGCATACTTGATTTCGAGCTCTAGCTCTCAAAACCATTAAAATAATAAATTTATAGTAATTTAAAGTAATAATTTTTTCATTTTTTTTAATGATATCATAATATTTTTGAACCAATAGCCATGTACTTGTATATCATCGATTCCTAGCTACGTTAAAGTTGTTAGCTACGAGAGCAAGTTTGTGCGATC
The DNA here is from genome assembly GCA_949320155.1 of Melangyna quadrimaculata. NCBI lineage: Eukaryota > Metazoa > Arthropoda > Insecta > Diptera > Syrphidae > Melangyna > Melangyna quadrimaculata. The sequence goes on along the minus strand of OX439485.1, from coordinate 147,743,296 downwards.
CAGTCGTGCCCATTTTGTTTGCCACGCAGCATTGTTTTTTGCCCCGCGAATTTTTTTTTTTGCCCACGTAATTTTTTTTTTTTTTGCCCCCGGCATTTTTTTTTTTTTGCTCCAATGCATTTTTTGTTCCCCGCGGCATTTTTTTTTTGCCCCGCTCCATTTTTTATGCCCCGGCATTTGACATAGGTAGGCGTTTTGTAGATACATGATGCTCTATTTTAAGGCAGATACCTATACAAAAATTTAAGAAATCAAGTGTTCTCCAAAACATTTTTCAACTTTTTTTGTTGAAATGAAAATGAGATGAAATACGTTTTTTAACTCTAAAACTCTAACAGTTTTTGACAGTCACTTCTTAGTGTGAAAAGTTGTCATTAAACGAAAAATGGATTCCAGACACAGACTACCTATATATGTACACGCTTTTCTTAACCTATGCCGTTTTTCATTGGGCGTCAAGAAGCGTCCAGAAGCATCCAGAAGTGTCCGGAAGGCTTCTGAAACCATTCCATTGACACAAAAAGTACGCTTCTGACCATTCTGAGAAGATAAATTAGATTCTTGATTTCAAATCAGAATCCACTCAAGAAACACTAATACATTCAAACTCAAACGTCACAACAAACTGCAATGTACTTCATGTTTTTCTTTTAACTTTCCATTTTAATTTAATTTGCATCCAAAATCAAAGTTTTTGGTAAATTTTAATAAACAAATTAAGAAAATATCAAACACAAAATATTATTTGGGAGTTCGCCGTTGATACACTCGTGTTTTACATTTCACTTTTTATGTGGTAGCAAATAATTTTTATTTGACGATTCACCTATGCAGATACCAAACCTCAGAATTGAGTTGAAGCATCTTGGATTGTTCCATTGGATATCAGAATGAGTGATACCTTGAGTGAAACCAGTGGAAAACGGCATTAGTCTCACTATGCTCTATAATATTAATGACATTTCAAGGAAGTAGAAGTGTGAAATATTGACTAAATTTTTCTCAACCTAAAAGCAGCCTTTATAGACTTTATAATTTATTTCATCTTAGTTGCTATTTTTAAGGAGAACCCTTTAGTCTAGGAAAGAAAGGAAATTTAATATGGGCAACCGGGGATAAATTAATTCATGAAATTTTATTGCTGGTATCAACGCAGAATTTTATCCTCAACAACATATCCAAAGTCCCCCAAAATCCCCGCATTGGCTTTTTTTATAGACGCATTTAAAGAGGTGGAGAGGGATGGGAGGTGGGAGTTTATCAAGCTGAACATTTTTTTTTTTAAACAATCTAATCATATGACACATGTTTTTAGGGTGCTTTAAAACGCTGATCCAAAACTGAAAAGATACATGTATCCTGTAGAAAGTTAAAGTCCTTTTTATAGAATGATTACTTTTATTTCAAGTAAGACAAGTAAAAAATTACCTAAAACCATTTTAAGATAATGGGATATTAATGAAATTTGGTATAAATATTCCATTTGTCATGTTTACCAAGAATCAAAAGAGTCCCAAAAAATATCTGTGGTGCAAGGGTGTTTTATTGAGGGCGAGATGTTAGTGCGTCATTATTACCATAACTTCTATGAAAAAGTTTTGACACTGATGAAATTTGCTAAAAATATTAAATATGTCATGGTTTCCAAGTATCAACAGAATACATTGAAATAACTTGATCCAAAGAGTTGTTTTAGGGAGTTTATGTTTGACCTGCCCTGTACGGAGCAAAATGTTGGGTCTTACGAAAAATTGTATTTTCGTGTAATCGAGATGGTACATATGACATATGATATATGTATGATTTAAAGGTATTTTTTATCGCCGAATCTAATAAAAGAAAAACCAATATGATACAAGCAACCTAAAAAAAGTTAGATTAATTTTCAAGGTCAAACATTACACCTTCAAAAACACCCTTGGACGTTAGATATTTGTATGGACCCTTTTGATCCTTGGGTGCCAATATAAATTTAATATGTTTAGCAAAGTTCATAAGTGTCAGAATTTGTTGATGGATGATATGGTAATAATCACTCAGTTGCATCTCTTCGTCAAAAAAACACCCTTTAACACCAGATATTTTTTGGGACTCTTCTGATTCTTGGTAAACATGCTAAATGAAACATTTATACCAAATTTCATTAAAATCCCATCATTTTAAAATGGTTTTGGGTAATGTATTACTTGTTGTACTTTAAAAAAGTGATCATTCCATAAAAGTGACATTTACTTTCCACAGGATACATGTATCTATTCAGTTTTGGTCTCTTTAGAAAAGAACCCTAAATACATGTGTCATATAATTATACACAGAGAAACAAGTACCACATAAAATAGAAGAAAAACAATAAGATTTCTCTATGCTTTTCATCCAAGAAGAAAGTCTTATTAAAACCATAGAGAAAATCTTATTAAAATCTTGATGCCAATTTTATAGGATATCGACATATTTTTAAGAAGATATCTTATTGCATTTTAATATGAGTGCTTCTTAAAACAATAAGAAAACTTACTGAAATGTATGAGCAAATCGTTTGGAAACAATAAGATGAACTTATTGAAAGAATGTGAATACGCTTTGAATCAATATGAAGAACTTATAGAAAGCATGTTAACATCTTTTAGTAACAATAAGAAGATCTTATTGGAAGAAAGTGAAAAACGCTTTGAATAAAAGAGAAGAACTTATTTAAAGCATGTACAAATCCTTTTGAAATAATGAGAAGGTCTTATTGAAAAAGTTTGAAATTTTCTTAAAAACAATGAGACGAACTATTTTAAAATCAACGAAAGTTCTGCTTAATTCATTTAAAGAAAAGACGAAATACATACATATCTTTTTTCAAACGAAACATATTATGCATAATATTTGGTTAATAAATTCAAGATTAGTTTAAAAAAAAAATGAACACGTTTTCAAGTATAAATAAAAAGAGTTATAATAAACATAACGATGAACAGAAATAAAAAATTCTTATAAAAAAAATTATCATTAAAGTAAATAAATAAAAAAGTAATAATAAACATAACTATGAAGTATGAACCAAAATAAATAAATCCCACCCAAATATTGCTAGGCTCTTGACCCATAAGTTTTCCGCAACCCTTTAGTTGGAACTGTCGAAGTTGCTGCTAAGGAATTTGTCGACGTCTTCCAACTCCATATTTTCAAGGACGTCAATGGAGTTTACTCCATACACTTTGAGTAACGCGGACACCGAACTTTTAAGCCCCCAGAAGAGAAAAATTTGCTTGGTCTCCTCAATTTGTTCAGTGTTCCATATTAAACATGGAACATTTATTGCTTCACTGACTATTTCACTTTCACTGGCACTCGAGATTACATTTTCAATATTTTCCTCCATTTTAAATAATTGTATACACTTACGTTAATTTGTTTCTTAAAATTTCGGATGCAGACGTCTCTAGACTGGAAGAAAATAATATGTTTTGCAAAGGAAAGCAGCGTTTCACGTTGGTATATGAAATATGAGATTTTTTATACTATTAAAAAGGAATTCTTTTTGATTTGGAATGGACAACCCCTTTAAAAAGATTTCCTTTTAAGACACGAAACTTATAAGATTTTCTTATTACCTCTCATGTACATATGTAATAATTCCTCTTTAAGATTTAAAAAGGAATTCTTTTTGATTTAAGAAGATTTTCTTATTAGCGTAAATGGGCAGACAGTTTTAATAAGTTAATCTTTTTAGAACCGAAAAGAGATAAGGTTTTGTTATTGTTTATCACTTTTGCCGACGCACCATGGAAAAACAAGGGGGTTTTACATTTTTATAAGAAAATACTTATCGATTTAAGAAGATTTCCTTATTAGCCTTTATACAAAAGAAACAAGTAAATAAGATTGACTTCTTAAAACTGATAAGTAATAAGGTTTTCATATACTTTTATTATTAAATAAGAATTTCCTTATGAAAAGAGTACTAAAACTTTTCTGAACTTCAAAAAGATTTTCTTCATAAAATCAATAAGTTTTCTCTTTTTCTAAGCAAATCTTATTGATTTTATGTAGTTTTTTTTGCGCTCTGTGTATTGTATTACAACAAATTTTTCAGCTTGACAAACTCCTTCCTCTCTCCACCTCTTAAAATGCGTCTATACAAAAAGCCAATTCGGGGATTTTGGATATGTTGTTGAGGATAAAATTCTGCGTCGATAACAGCAATATTAGCCGTGTTTTTTTAATACTCATTAATTACTCACTTTTTTATATTAAACGCAAAGCAAAAACAAATCAGACTACTCAGTGTTTGTTTTGTTTTTGTTTTGCTTATAAAATTTAAAAGTGAGTAATTAATGAGTATTAAAAAAACTCGGCTATTATTTCATGAATTAATTTGTCCCTGGTCCGATCCTATCTTTCTTAGACTACTTTTGTACTCTTATTTTTAACTGATCTCAGGGAGTGTCCTTAGTGTTTATTTTGTTGAGATTTTTTTGCAATTCGTTGGACTCTCTTCATTTACTCAAGCTCAGTTACGGTTATATTTTTCCAAAGTAAACAATTTAAAAAAAATCATAGCTTAAATAATTTATTTTTAGAAAATTATAATAATTACATTTTCACAGTCTTCATAAGATTTTCGAATGAACTTGAAATTTTCGCATAATCTGGTGCTAGTTGTGTATCAGCAATGATGGCTAAGCGACTTTTTTCTCCAAAACGATGAATGTTCAATGATAGACCTATAAAAATCAATAACACAGAACTAAAATATGTATATTAAATACAAAATATAAAATAAACCTACAGGTCTTTGATTGTGGTGGCCTAAAAAGCATTACATATTCCACATTCTGTCCCCAAACTGTTTCAAATTTCGATGAATTTCCATAGATTTCAGTTAAAGTGACGGGAAAATTGAACGAAAAGTAGTTTATGAAGATTTTGGTTACAGTCCTTGGTAGAATAGCTGTTAGCATGTCGAATTTCGTCTGTCCAATCGAAGCTAAATAAATAATAACTTGCTTTAAGCGAATTCTTTCGATAATCTTTTGTATTTCTTGTGCATTTTGACGAGTTGGTTTCTTAAGTGGAAGTTGTAGGAAGACAACACCACCGATGTGATTCATGCGACCATCTCTTTCGGTGAAGTAACCCTTAGCCATGGTACGGCATGTCGTATTCAGCACTTTCGGCACTGGATAACCCTCGAAGCCTTGAAAGTACTCTTGCAAGGCCCCAGCTAAACAGGCCAATGTAAAGTCAGACTCTCGCATTCCCGTGAAGTCAACACGTTCTCTTATTTCCGACCAATCTATTATTTTCGAGAAAGAGACAACTTTTCTGCCAGAATAGGACTTTACTTGAAGGATATTTGCATCCTTGGAGCGGTATTGGAAGAGTTCTTCGAAAATATTGCATGGCGCCTTGAAGATTTCACAGCAGATTTTGATGAGTTCAACTTGGGCGTAGATTAAAAGTGGAATATATACAGCAGCAGTTCCACTGAATGTATTGAGTGTTGTATTGCCAGTAAAAAGAATATCCTTGCATGCCAGAAGCTCTCGATAAATATTATACGGCATCAGAAGGATCACTTTCACATTTATATACCAGCATATGCGCATGATGTTTTTGAATATGCTAAATGGATGTATTGACATCTTGATTGAGTCCATAACAACCACATACGAGAGATTCCTTCGGTGAAATTCTCTTCGAACTAAGGTGCAAAAGAGTCTATAACGGGCGCCAAACGTTGATTTAAGACCTCTGTTTGCCCGCCATATATCAATTAGAACTGTGACAGTTGTTATGAGTAGAACCGACAGAAGCTTACTTATGCAATCAATTTGAAGTTTCGGAACACCATCTGGTGACTCCAACGAATCAAAGTAGTAGATAAATTCATTCCAGCGATTAATGATTCCAAGGGAAATGTAATTGCAAAGATTTTGTACATGAACCGGTTTGCGAACAAAATAGGAAAGTTTTGGACTTTCTCGATTCGAGCCGTAGACATCAATTGATAGCTTATTGGAGCTGTTGAGCATGAGAATTTCACTGGTGTGCAAGCCATCCTGTTCTGCTATGAGAAGATGATGGACCTTGACTAATATGTAAAAGTGATCGTCCTGAAATATTAATAATAAAATAATAATAACATAAATAAATCAATTTAAGAAAATAGAAAAATGTTCGGGGTACATTGTTACCATATGTTTTTTACGAATAAATCTACTCAATTTAAAAATAAAATGTTTTACCTATTTCTGGATCCCACAAGCTTGGTCTTGTTATTCAAGAATATAAAGAGGCTAAGTATCAAAGGGGTTAACTAAAATAATGACACAAATTTTAAGTAGAAAGTGTGAAAAAACTCAAAAGCCTCAACATAAAAGTTCCATAGTCTGCAAGTTTTTATTTTCTTTTATCAATAAAACCTAGGGTATTATGGTTTTTGGTAATATATTGACAAAGTTTGAAATATTTCGAAAATTATTTTCTATAAATGTTTGTTTTGTTAAAAAAAAAAAAATGTGAAAAAGTTTCGAAGGTGCTCTAACACGCTTTTTTTTGCACTACTTTCTACCCTTAAAATGATTAAACCATGCACATTGGATTTGAACCTCTGAATATAAAAATGGCAGGGAAAAATAATGCCGGGTAAAGCATTCCACATTCAGGTAGTGCGGCTAAGAAAAGAAGAAGAATACTTGACAGTACGTTGTAAATTGGGCTCGGGGGATTATTAACGTCACTTAATTATAACCTGTGCAAGTCACATTTAACTTACTATACAAAATGCATAAATAATAAAACAATCTCTAATTTTCACACACAAAACATAGTGTTTTATAAAATTTGTCAAATACATAATAAAAGAACAATTTTTTTTTTGAAAATGTTAAAACTGGCGTTTTTGTGATATTTGTTGCAAACTTTTACTTAACTTATTAATTTTGAAAATGAAAATGAAAAGTGTTCACGTTGACGTCTACGTTGAAAAGGATGTTTTGTTTTAGGGGAAGATGAAAGTAGGTATGTGAATTTTATCAAAAACCATGTGAAATAAAACCCAAGATCGGATCGCACGAATTTGCTCTAGTTGCAAACAATTAGAATGTAGATAGACACGGGTTCGATAAATTTTTATATTGATTAATAGTACAGGTAAAATAGGACATATAAAATGTTATAATTCCTACCCTCATGAAAGTTGGCGAAAACGTTACATTTACCATATTAATGAAGAATCAAAAGATTCTATAAAAATATCTTGAACATTGGGCCGCGATAACTTAAGAACGAATTGACGTACAGAGGTCATTAGTTTGTCATTTTGTAGATTATTGTACTGTCTACAAGAGTTGTGATTAGATATTTTTTTGAAAAATAATATAATAATAATAATACCTTTATTTTTTCGAAACTTAGTTTTAACAATTTTATAATGTTACAAATAAATTATGGCCTTGATTTTTGAAACCGTCTTCCAGATGCCAACTTTTTTTTCTCTTTTAAAAATTACAAAATATATAATAATAATGTATTACAAATTTAAATTAACGTGTAAACGAATTTATACATGTTATACCTAAATACCTACAGTAAATTTTGTTTTGTTCTTTATTTTTTTCTCATATTTTTCAATTTAAGTTTTTTTTTAATAAATTAATTAAAATTAATTAAATATAAATAAATTAAACAAATTGCATTACAAATATGTGTTGTTTTTTTCACACTATGGATTTTAATTCTTTTGGTTCAAATCTTTAAGTAGTTCATAAAATCTTTTCTATAGTTAAAGGCTTCAATGCAGTATTGGGCAAGACATTTCCAATTATCTGAATCTGATTTGCTTAATGTTGTCTTTTCAAAATATAAAAATCTTATTTCTTATAAAATAGGGCATATTGATAGAAAGTGATACGAGTTTTCTTGTACTTGTAGATTGCAAAGCGAGGAAAATGTGTTTTGATCCCTAAAATATGGCCTATAATTTAGCTTAAGAAGCTCTCCCCTTATGCAACAAATTACAGATACCTCATATAAGCTCATTTTGTCTGTGTCGGAAGTAATAATTGAAATAATTGAGATCGCACAGATTATATTCTAGCTTTGGGTATAAAGATCTACGCAATGAGCCCCTGGCTTCTTCAATTAGATCGGATCTTATTTATATCGAGTTTTTCAAGCATGCATTTGAACTTATCCCTCACACCTACATTAAGCATCTCCCATGAATGAACTGAATCCCCGCTCAATATGGTTATATCTTCCCATCTCTTAAACCAACTAATGTGTTTTTGACTGTGTATCGCTAATATTTTTGGCAACCGAGTGTCATAAAAATAGGTGGAAGACCTGTTTCCAGCAGGAGCATGTTATTAGGGGTTGATTGCGGTAATCTAAATGTTTTTTTTTTTTTAAGGAAGCGTTGCAGTTTTTCAACCTCATCATATTGTTGATACCCCCATACCTGAGGTCCATAAGTCATTATAGAGCTCAAAGCAGCATCAAATACTCTATAGTTAACACTATGGGCAACATTTTTGTACTAATCAAGTTTCTCCAGGTTGAGCTTTTAGCAGATAGTGACTTTTTCAGTTTGCTTTGAAAGTGTTTTTTTAGGTTAAGTTGGGGTGTAAACATCATTCCCAAGTACATGAATTCATTCACTACTTCAATGTTTTTCCCATTCAGAAACAACCTTTCATTTCTGCTGTGACGTCCTCGTCCTGTTCTTAAAATCATAACCTTTGATTTTGATATATTTATCACCAGATTCCACAATTTGCAATAATTATCCAGCCTTTTTATCATAATCTGAAGACTTTCTGGGGATTCAGCGAATAAAACCACGTCATCAGCATATAAGAGGCATTTGATAACAAGACCTGCTATTTTGATACCATTTGGTATAATGCGTCAACTATATCGTTGATGAGAAGTGCGAACAGCAAAGGAGATAGAAGACATCCTTGACGCACTCCACTTTTTGTTTCAATCCACTCTGACATTTGTTCACCATCCTAAACCGCTGACATAGTATTGTCATAAAGTTTCTATATGACTTTTGAAATCTTAGATGATAAACCTATTTACTTACTTACTTACTTAGGTCCTCGGACCTATTACGTCCGTGATGTTTCCCTTACGGGACATAGGGCCTCCACCACACCTACGCGCCATCGTGTACGATTTCTTGAAATATATTTCAGCTCTCTCCAACTTTTCCCCAGTCGTGCCGATTCCTGTTCGACCGTTCTTCGCCATGTACTTCTAGGCCGGCCCACTTGTCTTCCCTCCTGTGTGAGCGGGTTCCACTGCATTGCTTGAGATGCAATGCACCGATCGCCTTTTCGAAGCGTATGGCCAATCCACTGCCACTTTCTTCTTCGTATAATGGAGTCTATGGGCTCCTGACCCGTTCTCGCATGAAGTTCGGCATTGGAGATACGGTTGGGCCAGAAAATCCTCAAGATGTTTCGTAGACATCTATTAACGAAGGTTTGCAGCTTTCTAGTGACAATTTCAGTGACTTTCCAAGTGCTGCAGCCGTAAAGCAGAACGGATTCAACATTGGAGCGGAACAGTCGTAGCTTGGTCTTTAAGCTAAAAGAGTTGTTTCTCCATATTTTGGACAGCATTCCGAACGCAGCCTTTGCTTTTCTGATTCGGCTGTTTACGTCCAGTTCAGTTCCGCCACCCGTAGAGATAATACTCCCAAGATATTGGAAATCCTCTACCATCTCTACCGGTTGTCCAGAAATATTTACTTGGATTGATGAGGAAGTTCCAAGGCTGATCCTTTTAGTTTTTGCCGAGTTGATCTTAAGCCCTACGATTTCTGCTTCTCTCTCCACCCTTGTTGTCATTTGATGGAGATCCATGATCCTATGAGAGAGTAAGCATACGTCGTCCGCGTAGTCCAGATGTTTGAGGTGAGATTGCAGAGTCCACTGAATTCCTCCATTTCCATTTGACAAAGCTGCGTGCAGTACGTCACTTATCACCAACAGGAACAGTATTGGTGACAGTATACAGCCTTGCCTAACTCCACTTTGGATTTCAAACTCCTCTGACAGCCTACCTTTGTGCAAAACGTGACACCTGGATCCATCATATGTAGCCTTGATAATAGCAATCAATTTATCTGGGATGCCCCTCCTGTGCAAAGCAAGCCAAATAAATTCTCTATTGACACTGTCGAACGCCTTTTCAAAATCGATGAACAGCAGGTGAAGTGGTGATCGATATTCAACGCACTGTTCGATGATGATCCTCAAGGTGTTGATGTGATCAACACAGGAAGATCCAGTGCAGAAACCTGCTTGTTCGGCGTCGAGTGTGTCTTCGAGGTGGTCTTTAATTCGGTCCAATATTATCCTTGCTATTATCTTGGCTACTGCAGGCAGAACGCATATTCCTCTCCAGTTTTCGCACTGTGTGAGATCTCCTTTCTTTGGGAGCTTGACAATCATTCCTTTTTTCCACTCTTCAGGAAAGCTCTCTGCTTCCCAAGCTCTCTTAATAAGTGGGTGCAGTAGCTCGCTCGATGTCGTTGGGGCTGCTCCTAAGAGCTCTGCAGGAATACCGTCAAGTCCAACCGCTTTGTTGTTCTTCAGTGCTTTGATGGCGGTGATAATTTCTTCTTTACTGGGGGGTACGGTGCGTATTCGGGAAATTGTTACTTCGGGTAGCTCAGTGGGAATAGGGTTCACTTCACTTGCGAAAATGCGGTTTAAAACCGCAGAAAAGTGTTCCCTCCACCTTATGAGCTGGTCCTCATCCGAAATTAGCAGGGATCCGTTTGTGTCTTTAACCAGGTGTTGTTTAGAGCTCTGGACACCAGTGAGCTCTTTGGTAATTCTGTAGACGGTCCTACTGTCACACCTACTAGCGGCTTCTTCTGCTTCTGTAGCCAGTGCGTTGATGTAGTTACGCTTATCACGTCGCACACTACGGTGAACTTCCCTCATCTTCATGCGGTACGTAGACTATTACATTTACCTATTTGATTTAATTTATAGAACAATGCTCTTCGATCAATACTATCAAAAGCCGCTTTAAAGTCAATGAATATTGCATACAACTTTTTCCCTTTTTAAGCGTTATAGTCTACAATATTTTGAATGGTAAACTTCTCAGGAGTGAAAAATAAACTTCTCAGGAGTTATTAAACAAAATAAGAAAAATCACAGTTGTCAAGATGGCGGCATTACCCTTCCGGTACCACTCTTAAAACTTGGTTCATTAATAGAAAATATTTTTCCAAACAAAATTTCTCCATCCAGTAATATAATAAATATCCCTACATTACATATCTTTGACTAATTATACTGCACCAAAATGTTTTGGACCATTTTTCTCCAAATCTATCAATTGTACGAAAAAAAAGTGTTTGAATCTTTTTTGTCTAGAATTTAATGAGCTACAATACGCACCCTTAAATCTTTTCAAAAGAATTTACAGCTTTCGAGTAATTTAGAAAAAAAAGTGAAGCTCCACCACAAATTTAGGATACTTTTGAGAAAATGTTAAGAACAAAGAAAATCAAAGCTCTCCACCAAAATTCAGCTTTGTCGAAATTTTTTCGAAGTAAGTACATTTTAATATCTATTTTTTCTGGAAAACTGGTTTCGAGGTACTTAAAGTAGTGAATCTAGTGACATTTAAACGAAGACGATACGACAACCGGAAAAAAAAGTTATAAAAAAATTCAAATTCGTTTTTTCAAAAACGGGTGGATGACATTTTTTGAAATTAAATTTGTATGTGTGTATAAAGAATTAGGTACCTACTTTAAATTCGTTTTCCAAATTTTGTTCTTAAAAATGTTTTCAAAATTTTAAATATAAAAATTCTATTTTAAAAAAACCGCTCTAACGACTTTTTGTTTCCATAAACTTACATTAGTTCAAAAAATCAATTGGCTTGACTTGTACATACAATTTAATCATAACCATTTCAAAAGTTTTTTTTGATTCGTATTGAATATTACATTATTGAACCGTTAACACACATCGTCAATCTCTTGTTACATTCTATCTTTTAAGTACAAAAGCAAGTTCGTGCGATCCAGTCGTGCATTTTAATTTTATAAAAATCTTTTAAAAAATAGTTTTTTTTGTGAGTTTTTCCACCGCAACCGTATAAGATTTTCGGAACTTACTAACTTCAGATAGTTTGACCGATTCAGAACTATTTAAAGCTAAAGTTTTGTAGTAGCTGTGCCACAAATCAATGGTGGTAGTTTTAGTTCCGACAACCCAAGTATATGTAGTGTATTTACAAATACTCCAAATTCAAAGCTAGTTAACAACTTCCTGAATGGATCGTCCTCCTTATCACACTACAGGTCTACTAACAAGCCCATAATAGCGAAAACATTAATACGTGTTTTAACTTTTTTTTTTGTTAAATAATGTTAACTTTATACCTGTAAGACCTAAGGTATTTTTAAATGCAACCTACATTGCACTGCACTAGTTAAGGGGAAGTTGTTGGCACATTTTGGCATACTTTGATCAGTGTACCTGACGAAGTGCTAAAAATTAGAAAACTGGGAAAATCCCAAATATAGAATATGAAAGGACCCTGGAGAACAACAAAATTTAGCCCTATAGCTAAGATATCCAGAAGATAAACTAAAAGTATTATGTCGTGCCATGTCACTCTAGACATGCTGGCTTGGAAATTTGGTTGTTCTGGTTGTTTTAAAACTAAATTTATGCATCGGTAGTATAACCTTATTGGTAGGGTATACTCACCAAGCGTTCCCCACAGTAAGCCATAATGATGAAAACAAAATTCTTACCGCCATATCCTCTTCGGTAGATGTTGATACAATTGGAATCACAATAACCTGCCATTGCGGCAAATCGGAGGGGATATATTTCGTAACCAAATCACTTACAAATTCCTGAATATTACCATCATCCACCCTCCATCCACGATAATTTGTTGTATTGATGACAACATGATTGTTAATATTGAATGTGCTACGAGTATCAGAAAAATAAAATAATCTCCATTTTTAAATTGTCCCCAAAATAAATCTAGATACCTATTCTTACCTTTGATCCTTTACCCAAGCGTAGTGACCCCAACACTTGATCAATTGTTGTCTTAACTTTGGAAATCGCAAACCGCCAAGAGGATCTTGTAGTTCTGTCAAATGTTCCTTATAGTGTTGTTTGATTTTGTCAAAATCACAAGGTCCTTGCAGTTGCAGAAGGAAATGGAAAATACCAGCATTTCGTGGTGTGTCTATAAGTGTACGGATTTTTTTCGATGTGGAAATCTCCAGGGATGGGTATTTGACTGTCAGAATATAGTTGAAAAGTTTATTCGAATAACGGACACCTAAAAATGTACAATATGAAGTTTATTTGAAAAGTGCCCAGAGAGAGAGAGAGATTCTAATGAAAAAGGGGCTTGAAATTTCAAAAAAAAAAAGAAGCTGTTTTCCATCTTCGCCCCGTCTCAAGACCTTCGAACTTCTTGTACTTTGCCTGTCTAAGGCGGCAGACATCAATGTTATAATTATTATCTATAAAACATAAATTAACAATTCGTCTGAAAGCATCAAATATTTAAATTCGTTGTAGACGAGACATCAGTGATTATACTTCCCGATTCTTCTCAAAATGTTCAGGAAAAAAATTCAAGGCCGCACCAGATCAAAATGCAAACCTAAGAATAGGCTATAAGAGTTTACGAGCGTTTATTAAACAACAACAAACAAAAAATAAACAATAAAATTAACAAAATTAAATTGTTGCGATTACACGAGTGAGGCATTACTTGCAACTGGGTAAAGGTCGTCTAAGTTTCTAAGGGGACGATAACAGAAAACACTTCTTATAAGCTGATGCTTAGCTTTGTTTTTGCTTCCAAATAGATGATTAAGACTTAATTTTTCAGTGAGTATTGTTTTGGTTCCAACTTGGTGGCAAGGCAAGGGCGTCTTACTTACAAAAGAATGATGTTAGAAAAAGTGGCACCATGCAGCAGGCAATCAAAAAACACACAAGCGTCTTGAAAAATGATTTGATTTCATTGAGAATTCTAAAATATATGAAAAGACGACATCGTCAACATCATTCATAGACATTTTTGTCTTTTGATTTATATGATTAATTATACTTCTCCATTGTTCGGACATTTATTTAATATATCATTGAATAAAATGTGTTAAAAATAGGAAAACTTCGCGTCCCGATATAGCGCCAATAAAATTGATACTGATGCCTATAATGAAGTTCACTATCAGTCGAACCGTTTCGTTTGGACATGTTTTTATTTTTGTTTTTATTGCTGCGTTATCGCGCTCTCTCTGAGAAAATAGCTTTTTTTATTATATTTTATAAACAGAGAACTGTGTTGCACAATGCACAACAAATGGTGTATGTAGGTAGGAAGAGTAAGAGCTAATAAGTCTTATCTGGTCATTTGCTAGGAGGTAAACTTCCCATCGGTCAATCAAAATTGGAAGTGTCCATAGCCAGATAAGTTAATTAGGCCGCAAGGCGCCTTGATATTTAAACAAAATAATGCTTAAATACGTTATTTTCAAGAATATACGAAAAGCAGGGTATTGATATTATTGAGAGATCGTATAATTCTGATATAGGTTTCAGCTCGCAGGATTTAATAAATTATTATTTATTATATTAACTATTTATTAGTCACGTTAAAATTTCTATACTTTTTTTTACCAACAAATAAAATCAAAGAATTTTTTTTTTTTCGTTTTAACTTTTTTCCCAAATTTATTTGTATTTAATCAAGAATTTAAAATTTGCTATTTTATTATGTTTTTATTTAAAATATTTGCGGGTTTTGACTGCTAACTTGATTGACGAGTGGGTTCGAGCCCTATAGTCTAGGAAGCCTTCTTTTATGTATTATTCCCCAGTTTCAACTGGACGCCAACTGTGGAATTTCATGAGATAATTATTAACATTTAATTCTCAATCCACTGTGCCAACACAAATCTTTCCTTCTATTCCTTCTACCTAGTCCCGTGCATTGCATTTAAAAGCACCTGAGGTCTTACTGGTAGCAGCCCGTAGCGTAATGGTTAGTGCGTTGGACTGTCACGCTGGAGGTCTGGGATCGCTTCCCAGCCTCGTCCATCTAAAAATTAAAAATTTTTTTTCAGGGCTACTGCCTCTTGCGAGGAATTGACAAATCCTCCAAGAGTATCACTTGTCACGAATAAGTGCTTCTCATCTAGCCGTTCGGATTCGGCATTAAATTGTAGGTCCTTTCCATTCCTTTCGAAAAGCGCACACAGGAATGGTTGCGAGTTGCGAGTTGTTAGTCACTAGGCCCTGGTTCTTCATGAGCCGTTGTGCCACCCGATTTATTTATTTATTTTGAGGTCTTACTGGCATATAGTTAAAATTATTAAATTATTATTATATTAGCAAACCATTACTATATCCACACTGTCAATGTCATTCTAGATGTTAGCTACAACAGCAAGTTCATGCGATTCAGTAGTGAATATTTTTACTTGCTATATACACATATGTACAAATGTACGTAGTATACAGTCTGGGGGCCTGCCATAGAACGACCTACCTTCATCTCTTTACCAGATAAGATGTACACAGTTTTTTAGATAGTATCCAAACAAACAGTTTCTGCATGGGTTACCAATAAAAAAGTTTCCTATAAAAAAAATATGTTATGAAAGGAAATTTAATTTGAAAAAATTTCAAATAGGGGATTTTTTGAAATTTTAAATTTAAGTAGGGTAAATTAGGGTGAACGTATTAAAAGGTCTAAGACTTATTTTCTAAACGGTAAGTGATAGAGAAATGATTTGTTTTGAAATCGATAGATATTATTATATACATGACAGTTATACATAATAAAACAAATTTCAAAAATTTACAACAACGTTTGAAAGTCAAAAAATGCCAAATTTGATGTTTGAGAAAAAATTTACTATAAATCAGTGTGAAGTTTTATTGAAATGCAAATTATGTTTTAATAAAGCTGATTAAAAATAAGTTGATGTCTGCCAAATTTTAAATAAAGTTTTGGTTTTGGCAAAGTGTATTTAATTTTTTTTTTTTAATTTATATGTAGCATTCTTTTCTGTATTATTCCCCATTGATTGGAAACAATCTAAAATTGTTCCTATTCCCAAAATGTAAAATGTGATGAGTTTAGACCAATAGCTATATTGCCTTACTTATCCAAAATATTTGAAAAGATCATGAACACCCAGATACGCCAGTTTTTAGTTGTTAATAACATCTTGTCTATGATTCAATCTGGGTTTCGTCCTAAACATAGCAGCACAACTGCGTTAATTTAAGTTGTAGAAGATATTAGGCAATCTATAGATGATGAAAAAGTAACGTTCCTTACGCTTCTGGATTTTTCGAAAGCGTTTGACACAGTTAACCACAGCATGCTTTGTTATAATGTCATAAGTTGTCAAATTTATACAATTTCTCCTCATCTGCTGTAAATTTGATATCTTCATATCTGAGCGGGAGATTTCAGGCAGTTGTTGTAAATAATATATCTTCAAATTTTCTTCCTGTAAAGATGGGTGTTCCTCAAGGAACAATCTTAGGTCCATTGTTATTTACTTTATACATAAATGAGCTTCCTTCGAAAGTGATTCATTGTTTTACACATATGTATGCTGATGACGTACAGCTATACAAAGGTTGTCTACTAGGTCTTATCGAGAATGCTGCATTTGAAATGAATAAAGATCTCGAAAGTATTTGCGAATGGTCGAGGAATAACGGACTGTGCTTAAATCCAACAAAATCAAAATGTATACTTATTTCGAGAAAAAATATTGACACGTCCTATCTTCCAGAAATATTTCTAAATGACATATACCCATAGATTTTGTTAACACGGCTAAAAATCTGGGCATTACGTTCAAAAAAAACTCTTACTTGGGATAATCATATAACACTAGTGCTAGGTAAAGTCTATGGTGGTCTTCGCACGCTTTGGACAACCCAATATATCACTTCTATAAGAACAAGAAAAATACTTGCCAAGACTTAACTTACTCCTATAATTCTTTTAGGTTGTGAAATATTTGCGAACTGTGATTATGAACACAAGCGAAGACTTAATGTTGCTTTTAATAGCATTGCACGTTACGTTTATGGTTTGCGACGGTATGATCATATCTCATATTTTTCAAAATCGATGTATGGCCTCACTTTTAAAAATTTATTGAACTTTAGGACTCTGGCTCTATTGCATTATATAATACGAGCTCGACAGCCATCTTACCTTTATAATCGTATCCCTTCCTCGCGATCTACAAGAGTACTCGATATCGCACCAGTACGTTAATCATTCTCAATATCTAAACGACAATTTTTCGTCAACGTTTTCCAGCTGTGGAATTCCCCCTTCTAGATGTATCAGATTAATAGGTGGCACACATCCGTTCAGACAGAGACATTGGTGGCATTTAGAGGCACTAAGATGATGGAGGTTTCGATATTTTTTTAATTTTTTGTTTGCCTTTCTAATTTACCCTTCATTTAAATTGTTTTAATAATACATACATATAGTCCAGTCAATAATTACAAAAAAAAAGTGCTAAATTCGCAAAGCGCGATGTAGTTATGCATTTTTGATATGTTGTTGGAGGATGTTAGAGAAGTCTATAGCCAAGTTTGCAACTTCGAACCATAAACTTGTTTGTTATACAAATTTCAACAAGCCAACATTAATTTTAGATTCCTGCATGTTTTATTTGTGTTGCTATCTATCCATGAATTAAAAAACAATTTCTGAAAAACTTAGTCATTTTGAAGCACTCAAGAAATAGGTCAAACATCCACAAATTCTGCTAAAAATTTGGAGTCAAGCTGTCTCTAATATTACAAGACGAAATTCGAAAACTTGATTTAAATCGGTCCAATAGTGTTGGCAAGAAACATGATGTTAACCAAGTGCAACAATCAATGTTTGCATCATTGCTGTGGTCAAAGTAGGACACTTAAGTTGGCACTCTTTTTTGAACACGTACATGGAACCCTTGACTATAATAAAATAAAGTTATAATATGTATATCTTTTTTTAAGCAACTTTTATAGCGATTCTAAAAGTTCCGAAAATTGTTCACTTTTCAAGTAAATATGTAATTTCATGAACATTTCGGAACTTTTAAAATCGCTTTAAAAGTTGCCTAAAAAAAGATATAAATATTATAACTATAATTTATGATAGTTAAGGGTGCCATGTACGTGTACAAAAATGAGTACCAACTTAAGTGTCCTACTTTGACACTTATTTGCAATAATGCAAACATTGCTTGTTGCACTTAGTTAGCATCATGTTTCTTGCCAAAACTATTTTCCGATTTGGATCGAATTTTCGAATTTCGTCTTGCAATACTCTATACTATTTGATTCCAAATTTTAAGCAGAATTTAACAATTTTTGACCTAATTTTTGGATTCTTCAAAATTACTTAATTTTTCAGATTTTTTTTTAATTCCTGGTTATATATCAACAGAAATATAAAATCCATGAATTTAAAACTAATGTGGTCTTGTAGAAAATTTTATAACAAACAAGTTTATAGTGGATGGTTTTTTCATCAGTTGCATATTTTCAAAGTTATAAAGGAAAATGTGTGAAAAAATGGGGTGATTTTGGCGATTTTTTTACTGTTGCATTTTTCCTGCAGCGAGCACAAGTTTTTCGAAGTTGCAAACTTAGCAACAGACTACTCTTACATGCCCCAACAACATATCAAAAATGCAGAACTACATCGCGCTTTGCGAATTTATTGTCGAATTTATTTATTTATTTAATTCAATCAACAGATCTTATACTATAAGTTAATAATTATACAAATATACAAATTCAGTTTTGTTGTAAGAAAATCAATTTTAATTCCTTTTTGAACATATTTCTATTAACTTTAAGGCATATATCAAATTTATTGTAAAGTGAATTAAAAAAGCCGGAACATCTTGCAATAGGTTCTCTTTGGCAAAACAAAGTAGTATGAGGCATTTCATATAAAAAATTTCTAGCTCGTAACGACTTTTCAGGGGCGTAAACATTGATTTTATATAAAAGATAGGAGCTTTTAATAGCTGAGCAAAGAATATCGCGAACAAACATAACACTGAACTCTTCCCGCCTTTGTACCAAAGTTTGAAGGCCTTACAGCAGGCACTTTTTATTATAATTTAAAACAACTTCATTATTATGTGAAAAATCTCGAAACGCAAAACGTAATAGTTTCTTTTGGATGATCTCTAACCGATTTGTGTGCTTGACAGTAGAAGGACTCCAGACAACAACACCATTTTCCAATATTGGACGAATAAGGGAGCAGTACAAAGTTTTTACCGTGTAAGGATCCTTAAAATCCTTAGAATTTCGTTTTACAAAATCTAGCATTGAGTTAGCTTTCGCAACTATTGCGTTTATATGCTCATCAAATAAAAACTTCGTATCAAAAATCACGCCTATGTCTTTAATTTCATTTACTCTTGGCAATGTTTGATTGTCTAAATTATAGCTAAATATAATGGGGAGCAAAGATCGACTACATGTCATAACCGCACATTTTTTCAAATTAGGCTTCAAATCATTTTTCCAACACCAAGTTTTGAAATACAGCAGAATATTCTGGAACAATATACAGTAATTCATGGATTTTATTTCCATAAACATTTTGAGATCATCAGCGAATAAAAGAAATCTACACTGACGAAAAATAATGTGAATATCATTAATGTACAGTAGGAAAAGGGGAGGTCCTAGATGGCTTCCTTCGGGTACACCGGAGTAAGCATTAAGAAACAAAATTTCCAACTTTCACGATTTGCTTTCTTTCAGTCAAATATGAGTTCAACCATTTGAGAATTACACCATCGAAACCATAAGCTTTTAATTTAATTAAAAGAATATTCAAATTAACGCTACTAAAAGCCTTGACAAAGTCAGTATAAACAACATCTATCTGCTTGTGTCTTTCTTGAGCTGAGATACAAAAATTGGTGAACTCAACCAATTAGTACAAGTGGATCTTCCACTTACAAAACCATGTTGAAATTTGACTGGGCTAATACGCTGTTTAGTAATTCTTTCTTTTTTTCTCTTCTCTACTATTATTTATTATTATGAACATGAATATATTGTATATAAATTATGTACCTATTACTCTGAAGTCATTGGGGCATATTCATAGTCGCAGATAGACCCAGGTTTAACTAAGCTACAGTTTAAGACAATTTTGGCTAAATGAAAACAGACCGATTTTAATAACAAATTGTTGGTTTTATATTTTTATAAGATAATTCACTTGGTATCTTCCTGTGTTAAGACTAGTACCGAAATAAATTGAATTCAAATTGAATTGAATTGAAATTGAAATTGAAATTGAAATTGTTTAATTTTTATTTTTGTACCCTTTGGTAATTTCATTGAAATTAACATCAAAATGCAGATAATTCTCCTTTATAAGCATGATAGTACCAGGATTTCTACAAAGACTTGGTTAAATCACATGGTTGCCGCACTTTAATATTTCTCTTTGCTTCAGAGAAAACAGGTATGTATGTAATACTCTGTGCCATACAGATGCCTACACATTTTTTTCGCTTGGAATATCTGTACAAAATTTTCATTTTATCAGTACTTTATCATAAACCCTACCAAAGCCTCCTTAAAACAATAATGAAGATGAAAAAATAAAAAAAAAAAATTTCCATAGTTTTCCAAGGAATCAGTTGGTCTAGATTAAAAACGCCCTGTTTAGCTGAATGGAATATTTTAACAGAAGGTCTTAATTTGCGGTCAAATATGATGTAAATTTCAGATGAATCCTACTTTGACATAGTTTGATTAGAATTTATTGAGTTACTATATTAATCGTTTGTTGCATAGAGGATCCGAAAATATGCAGGAAGAAAAGCAGTACATGCATCTGATATATGTATGTACCTATATATATACATATATTAAAGGCATCTTTATGACACAGAGAAGTACCTGTTTTCTCTGGCGCAAAGATATATACTAAATTGCGGCAAAATTTTAACCAAGATTTTGTAGAAATCCTGGTACTACCATGCTTATATAGGAGAATTATCTGCGTTTTGATGTTCATTTCAATGAAAATACCAAAGGGTATTTTTCAAAAATATTAACCTATCAATTATTAATCAGCTTCATAACAAAATACTATATATGTATTCCAATAGAACGTCAAACATCGTCAACCTTCTATTTCGCTTCATATCTCGAGTTGTACATTTTTGATAATTTGTTTGTCATGTATAACTTTCCGGTGTTTAATAAAATCTGTCGATTTAAAAAAAAGTCAATTCTCTATGACTGACCGTTTAAAAAATAAGTTTTCGACCTTAATACGTTCGCCCTAATTTAAAAAAAATAAATAAATTGGGTGACGCAACAGCTCATGAAGAACCAGGGCCTTGTGACTAACAACTCTCAACCATTTCTGTGTGCGCGTGTCGAAATGGATGGAGGGGACCAACAATTTTATGCCAAATCCGAACGGCTAGACGAGAAGTACTTATTCATTACAAATGATACTCTTTTTAATTTTTGTCAATTCCTCGCAAGAGGCAGTAGCCCTAAAAAAAAAAACGTTTTAGTTTTTGGGTGGACGTGGCTGAGAATCGAACCCAGACGTCCAGCGTGACAATCCAACGCACTTAAATTTAAAATTTCAAAAAATCCTCTATTTGAAATTTTTTTTATTAAATTTCCGTTCATATTACATATTTTTGATATCATTACATGGCTTACCAAATAAGCTCAATCAGATAATTGAACTTTAAAGCGTGGCAACCCTATGTTATGGCCTATTTTATAAGCAACTCATGGGTAAATTGTTTGTTTGGACACTATTTAAAATATTGTTTACTGCTAAACCAATTTTTACCAATGTTTTTATACAAGAGCTCCTTCACAATTCAAACAATACTGCATATACAAATTTAAAAAAAAAAATATTTTTTTTTATATTCTTAAAAAAAAAATATTGAATTTTTTTAAAATTAAATATCTTAAAAACGGCCTCATTTATATTTTTTTTATTTTGTATTAAATTGTAGTTTATTAAATACTAAAAGTTGGCATACCAGATTTCATTTCTGAAAATTGGCAAACAAATTTTATATATAAAAAAATAATTTTTAGAAAACCGTTCCAACGATTTTTGATTTTTTCATAATAGTCCAGTAAGAAAAGACAAAAATGCCAAAGAAAGGAAAAAATTAGTTTGAGGCTGAAATGTGGCGTGATCAAAGGTAATGGTACTCTTTATATACTGATAGAGTTCCTCAGCAATCCGATGACCTCTAAGTCAGTTACAAAGGTCATGAAAATGGGTTTTTTGAAAATAACTTGAAAACGGTTTGGTTTAGAAAAAAAAAAAAAAAATTATATAAAAAACTTGTAGCTGAGGCAATTTCCCACAAAAATGCTGAAAGACATTTTGTCCATAGCATTCGCTAATTTCTTTTTGAGGTGTTTCTCCATATTCAGATTTGGTGTTAAGGTTACTCCAAGATATTTATACGTCCTTACAACTTCAATTTTTTCTCTGTTGTATAGCCACTGTTCTTTGCTGCTAAGTTTTTCACCGCCATTCTTAAAAATCATAATCTTAGATTTAGCTAGATTGACCTCCAGATTCCACCTGCAGCAGTACTCAGATAGCCTATTTATCATTAGCTGTAATGAATTTGGCGTGTAAGCTAACAGGACTACATCATCTGCAAACAATAATGTTTTCACATCACAATCTGCATATTCTACACCTCCTGGTAAGAAATCTGTTATGTCATCAATAAACAGAGCGAACAATAATGGACTTAACGTACACCCCTGCTTAACACCGAACATAGTTTGAAAAGGCATAGATAATCCATCGCCATTCCAAACAGCTGTCGAAGTATCCTCATACAGATTTTGGATTACCGTTCCAAATTTTCTCGTCATTCCCATCTCAAAAAGCTTATACAATAAGGAATTTCGGTTTACCGTATTAAAGGCTGCCTTGAAGTCCACGAAGAAAGAATAAAGTTTCTTGTTCTTTATAATAAATGAGTCTGCAATGCTTCTCAACACAAAAATATGGTCCACTGTGGAATATCCTGCTCTAAAACCTGCTTGATACTCTTTAAGGAGATTCTTTGAATTAATCCAAGAAGTGAGCCTTTTCTGTAAAATTGACGTAAATATTTTATACGAAGGATTGAGAAATGAGATGCCACGATAGTTTTTTTGATCGGCTTTGTCACCTTTCTTATAAAAAGGAAAGATTAGTCCTTCTTTAAATTGCTTAGGGACAACACCAAACTCAAATACTTTATTAAAAATAGAAGTGATTGATTTAATAAGTTCCAATGATCCATTTTTATAGAACATGACTGGTATGCGATCTGGCCCTGGAGCTTTACCATCTTCTAGCGAATTAAGTGCTTCTATCACCTCTGAAACCGTTATATTTGAGTCCAGGATGTCATTATAATAAGCTGGAGCGGCATAGTGTATATTGTTATTCACCGACGCATCTGGATTAAGCAAGTTGTTGAAGTGAACTAGTTAAATATGAGGGCTTAGTTCTTTATTGATTGTTAATCGCATGTCATTTATATTCCTTAGGGTCTTCCAAAAGTCCCTACACATCTACATTTTGATAAGTTTTTAGCCTGGGCTTCATAATAAACTCTCTTTTTTTCACCACATTCCCTTTTGAAGTCTATATTGGCCTGGATGTAACTGTTTTTAAAAGTCTCATCATTTGAACTGCGGTTTGAGCCAATTAAAAGATAATTTTCTTGCTTGTTCACAATACTTATCGAACCAAGGCTTATGGTAACTCCAGCTACTAGACATAACGTTATTAAGAGTAGGGTACGACAATTTTATCATCTCGACTAGTTGTCCTTAGTCCAAGTTTTGTTGCAGATTTAAATTAAAATCAAGGTTGTGTTTATAAACAGCTTCATGGCTTTTGATTCCATTTAAGTTTTGGTAAAAGCTTCATTTACTTATTTTAACCGTTACCAAAAGTCTCTATCTCAAAAGTCACCACAACTGGTAAATGATCAGAATACGTTTCTTGCCCAACTTCGAGATCTTTCACATACGAATTCCACTCTCCTCCCACAAGACTTAAATCGATGACTGAAGTTCCTTGCCGACCGATGAACGTATAATTTCCATACTCATCGGAAGAACTTGTTCCGTTTTGTATGCGTCAACCAAATGTATTGCAAAGTTCAAGAAGCTTATAACCCTTTGCATTGCACATTGTATCTTTAGATTTACGATTTATTCCTGCTGCCATATTTTCAATTCCCGATTCTTACGTTGCAGTCACCTATAATGAGGGTATTTTGCATATCTTCACACATAACAACTTCATGAAGGCGTTCGAAATCTCTTTCCCATTTGTTACAGTTTATATAGATTGGAATAAGCCTGAAGTTTCTTTTATCGAATTGTAAATGTAGCACGTTTAGTCCATTTCGACTTATAAAAACACAGTTTATGCCTTGCAGATCTCTTTTGTATCCAAAATAGCATCCTCCGCTCGCTCTTCCCTTTGTATTAATTTTAAATACATATTTTGTAGTGATGCCAAAACAATTTGAAGTACATGAAACGGTCTAACACCGTATTAATGCACAGTATTATTGCACTAAGATATTCCACATTTGTTTGATTGACCAGTAGGGTGGATCGTTTTCAACATTTTTTTGCCAAATCACTGTGTGCAACTCATAGTTTATGCTTAATGGTTTTCTGAACTTATCCTCATCAATTATTTTGAGTCGCCCTTGGGAAAAATAAAATCGGGAAGCCATGGAAAATTGATCTTTTTTCAAAAAAAAGTTAAAACCCTACCTATTAAGAATTAGGGACACGAAATCTTGTAGAGGGACTAAATACAAGTATTTTTCACCATGGAGGTAGGGGTTTATGTCCTTCCGTATAGGTGTGAGTGGAACTTTTTAAAAAATATTTAAAAATGAAAATAAATCATTTAAACAAATATTTAAAAAGAACGGAAACACTGATAATAAAGAATGATACGTTTTTTGAAAGCTAGAAGTCTGTTCTTTTGTTGAGTTTTTGAATCAAGTTTCTTCTGTTTAAAGTTTTTGAACAAAATATTTTTAAACTCAAACTTGAAAAAATATGAATGTTATTTTCTTTCAAAAATCTGGAATTAAATTAGAAATTGGCTTAAATTCCTTAGTGGATAAGTGCTTTTATTAAGTCTTCATCAACCACTGAAAACCAGGTGACTTTATGTC
Source organism: Melangyna quadrimaculata (assembly GCA_949320155.1). Lineage (NCBI taxonomy): Eukaryota > Metazoa > Arthropoda > Insecta > Diptera > Syrphidae > Melangyna > Melangyna quadrimaculata. The sequence goes on along the minus strand of OX439485.1, from coordinate 147,717,996 downwards.
TTCTATTTTTTTAGAAAATCTAAAATCACGAAAAATACTTAATGTATTCAATCATTTTGTTTATAAAATTGACTAAATAAATAAATAAATCGGGTGGCACAACGGCTCGTGAAGAACCAGGGCCTAGTGACTAACAACTCGCAACCATTCCTGTGTGCGCCTATCGACAGGAATGGAAGGGACCTACAATTTAATGCCGACTCCGAACGGCTAGACGAGATGCACTTATTCGTGACAAGTGATACTCTTGGAGGATTTGTCAATTCCTCGCAAGAGGCAGTAGCCCTGAAAAAAAAACTTTTTAGTTTTTAGGTGGACGAGGCTGGGAAGCGAACCCAGACCTTCAGCGTGACAGTCGAACACACTAACCATTACGCTACGGGCTACTACATAAAATTGACCGTCCTGCCTATAATGAAATAGATGGACCCCCCATGGTGAAAAATACATGTACAAGAATCCCTTATTTTTTGTCGCCAAATATTCCCTCACCGGAGTCATAATATATTATTTTTTGTGAAAAACTACAAATTTTCAATGGCTTCCCGATTTTGTTTTTCCCAAGGGCGACTCAAAAGGGTAGTTATGTGCATTCAAGAGGACACAAGCGTCCACAGGTTTTTCTCAAAATCCACCTCTGTCTACCAACTCCTACTCTCACCTCCACGTGGTGAACATCGGGTGTCTAGTACCTCAGCTGGAGACGGGGTTTAAATCCCCGTGGAAAGCTGTTGGGGACAGCCAACGAGAGAGGGGGGGGGAGGAGTGTTCCCACTAAGGCACTTCTCCTTTCATCGAGGCGGCAGCGGACGAATTCTCTAGATGGAATCAACGGTGGCGTCTACAGTTCCAGTTAGGTTGAACTACTTAGTGAACACCTTATATGGGCTACTACGACATATTTGTAGCTCAGGCCTATAAGGAGCAGTTTATCCGGCTCCCTACCCTTGGAGTTATACGAAGGGTCTGGTCCTCCGGGTCGGGGGTTGTGCGTCGGGGTAACTTCCCTACCACGTAAAAAAAAGTTGTTCCGAAACAACAACAAGCCTCGGATATGGATGATTTTAAAGTTGACGACCCCAGCAAACGAAACAAGGACAATGAATTTCGGATCTGCACGTGGAACGTCCTGTCCTTATACAGAACACGTGCAGCCGAACAATTAGTGGAGAACCTGGACAGGCTAAAGGCTGACGTAACAGCCATCCAGGAAGTGCGATGGGATGGAGAGGGCGTACGGAGACTGAAAACGTGTGACATCTACTACGGCGGGTGCTTGAAGGAACAGGGTCAGCGGCTCTTGGGTTGTGGTTTTGTGATAAGGGGAAGACTTAGGCAAGAAGTCTTGGGCTTCCGAAGTGTAAGCGAGCGCCTGGTCACAATCCGCATCAAAGGCAAATTTAAGAACATTTCGCTGATTTGTGTTCACGCCCCCCATGAAAGGAGAGAAGACTCAACCAAAGAAGCATTCTACGATCTCTTGGAGACAACGTATGATATGTGCCCGAAGTACGACGTGAAGATCATTCTTGGTGACTTCAACGCAAGATTCGGAAAGGAGGGCATCTTTGGTTCGATAGTCGGAGGACACAGCCTACACGACGAACCTTCCGGCAACGGACACAGGCTGGCAGACTTTGCGGCGGGGCGAAATGTCATCATCTCAAGCACCTACTTCCCACACCTCAATATACACAAGGGGACTTGGCGGTCGCGTGATCAAGTAACCGTCAACCAAATCGACCACGTTGCGATAGACGCGAGACATGCTTCCAGTATCTTGGACGTCCGAACGTTCCGAGGGGCCAACATTGACTCGGATCACTACCTGGTGGTAGCTAGACTACGTATGCGGATATCCATGACGCGACAACGCAGAGCAGATGCTGTGAAAAGATTCGATGTCGAGAAGCTTAAATCGCAAGAGACTGCCAGAACTTTTGCAGACCACGTAACTCTTAATCTCTCAGGAGGTCCGCTACCAGCATCAAGTGCAGAGGACCAGTGGGAACACTTTCAACAAGCCATTAGAAGTGCCGCCTCTGATGTGCTGGGTTTCACTAGGCGAATACAACGAAACCCCTGGTTCGATGAGGAGTGCCGGCTAGCGCATGCAGCTAAGGACGAGGCCTACCAGGCAATGCTGCAGACTCGAACAAGAGCGGCTGAGAGAGTGGCCCGGGAGCTCTACGGGCTGAAACGAAAAGAGGAACGCCGACTTCTCAGGAGGAAAAAGAGAGAGCACGAGAAGCGGGCGGTAGAGTCTATTGAGGGTTGTAGCGGTAGGGGAGATGTTCGAAAATTTTATCAGAGGGTGAAGCGATCCACCCAAGGATTCAAGGCTAGAACGGAAGCCTGCCGAGATGAGAGTGGGAATATGGTAGTAGACACACAGTCAGTGCTGAGGATCTGGAAAGAACACTTCTCTAGACTGCTTAATGGCGAAGACAGCCAAGATGCCGCTAATAGGCAGAACGCTCCATTCAACTTGGACGATGATGGCCAAGAGTTCCGTCCACCCGACCTAACCGAAGTTCGGCTGGCGATATCCAAACTTAAGTCGTACAAGGCTGCAGGTGCGGATGGCTTACAAGCCGAACTATTTAAATCAGCGGGAGATGAATTGGCTAGGAGCATACACCAGCTCATCTGCAAAATTTGGTCGGAGGAAAGTATGCCCGATGAATGGAACCTCGGTATAGTGTGCCCCATCCATAAAAAGGGAGATGTTCTGAAATGTACCAACTACAGAGGAATTAGTCTCCTAAACGTCGCTTATAAAATCTTGTCGGCCATCCTGTGTGACCGCTTAAAACCTTTTGTCAACGATCTGATCGGCCCTTATCAGTGCGGTTTTAGGCCAGGCAAGTCAACCGTCGATCAAATGTTCACACTCCGACAGATTTTAGAAAAATCCCGGGAATTCCAGATCGATACACACCACCTTTTTATCGATTTTAAAGTCGCGTATGATAGCGTGAAAAGGGACGAATTATACAGAGCCATGTCGAGTCTCGGCATCCCTGCCAAACTCGTCCGCTTGTGCAGGATGACGATGGAGAAATCTCGCTGCTCCGTCAAAATTGGTAAGAACACCACCGATTCCTTTGATGTTGAGAAAGGATTGAGGCAAGGCGACGCGTTATCATGCAACCTATTCAACATCGTTCTTGAAGCCATTGTACGCAACGCACATGTCAACACCAGCGGTACAATCTATCAAAAGTCCGTTCAATTGCTTGCATATGCGGATGACATAGACATTGTCGGCAGAACGAAGCGAGCTGTGGCAGGGGCATTTGCGAGCATTGAATCGGAGGCGGCTAGAATGGGATTGGCGGTTAATGAGGACAAGACGAAGTATATGCTGTCATCGAGAGAGGAATCTCAACATCGTCGACTCGGGCAAAATATCACGATGGACAGATATAACTTCGAAGTTGTCAAGGACTTTGTCTACCTGGGCTCCACTATTACATCGCAGAATGACATCAGTGCAGAGATCAAGCGAAGAATTACTCTTGCCAACCGCTGTTTCTTCGGTCTAAGAAGGCATTTAAGTAGTAAGGCCCTCTCTCAGAGAACCAAGGAGACTTTATACAAAACCCTAATCATCCCGGTCCTGCTTTATGGGTCAGAAGCATGGACACTGAAAGATTCGGATAAAAATCTGCTAGGGTGCTTTGAGAGGAAGATTCTTCGTGTGATTTTCGGTCCGGTGTGTATCGAAGGAGTATGGAGGAGAAGATTCAACGACGAGCTATACGGGCTATACAGCGACGTTGACCTGGTCAAAAAGCTGAAAATACAGCGGCTTAGATGGCTGGGGCACGTGGAGCGTATGGACAGCAACGCACCTGCCCGACGAGTCTTCGAATCCAACCCCGATGGGGTACGCAGCAGAGGAAGAACCCGTAACAGGTGGCGCAATCAAGTGAATGACGACATCAAAGCACTCGGTGTGTGCAACTGGAAGCGGCTAGCTAGGGACAGAGCTGGCTGGAGGGGCTTGTTAGTTGAGGCCGAAGCCCATCCTGGGCTGTGAGCGCCATCAAGAGTAAAAGTAAGTAAGGGCGACTCAAAATAAATGATGGGGATAAGTTTAGAAAACCATTAAGCATATACTATGTGTTGCACACAGTGATTTGGCAAAAAATGCTGAAAACGATCCACCCTATTGACCAGGCTCAACAAGGCTGTACAATTATCTTCCCTTCCTCCAACATCTGTTGCTGCTCAATAACACCTTTATACAGTTTACTATTAAGTTCAAAATTGGCTGGGAAGAGATAGTACTAATCCTGAAAGCTGGGGATGGGTATTGAGAAATAATGTTTTGGAGCCTATTAACACTCTGCTCCAACCAGCACCTGACGAACTTCTTACAACAATATTTTGTAATTGTAGTAAAGGTTGCGGTTCTAATTGTAGTTGTCGAAAAGCGGGGATAAAATGTTCAATAATTTGTGGGCAATGTCATGGACAGACATGTACAAACTAAAGTGAAATTGATGCGTATGAAGAGGGCATTAATGATGAGTCATTTCTTACCACACCATATCGCTGGTAGTACAGGTAGGTAAAATAGGACATATAAAGTGAAAAAATTCCTACACTCATGAAATTTGGTGAAAACGTTACTTTTACCATAAGAATGAAGAATCAAAAGAGTCTATAAAAATATCTCGTGACAAAGGGTGTTTTTTTTGAAGGAGAAAGGGGGGGAGGTTGCGGTGTATGAAAAGGAAACATTTAATTTAGCACAATATTAACATGTGACACATGACTTCGAGGTAGTTTTTAATGCTTAATTTAGTGACACAAAAACCAAAACAATACCACTCTCCTGAAAAAAGTTATGATCCTTTTTGTGTAGGGAATATTATATTTTGAACACAACAGGTAAATGGTACAGAAATCCTTTTTAAAATAATGACTCATTGATGAAACTTAGGGCCAGTTTCACAGTAACAGTAGTACCACTTAAGTGCTAAGTATGGGATACAAAATACAAATTTTCGAAGTGCACACTTAGATGAATAAGTTCCACTTAAGTATCTCGTGTTGGGCACTTAAGTGTCACTTACTCAGTCTGCGAAAATTACCAAAAAGTGCCAATATGCTAAACTTAATTGCAACTTATTCCGTTAAGTGTTCACTGTGAAACTGGCCTTTAGTAAAAAAAATAAATAAATTGGGTGGCACAACGGCTCATGAAGAACCAGGGCCTAGTGACTAACAACTCGCAACCATTCCTATGTGCGCCTGTCGACAGGAATGGAAGGGACCTACCATTTTATGCCGAATCCGAACGGCTGGACGAGAAGCATTTATTCGTGACAAGTGATACTCTTGGAGGATTTGTCAATTCATCGCAAGTGGTTTTTAGTTGGACGAGGCTGGGAAGCGAACCCAGACCTTCAGCGTGACAGTCGAACGCACTAACCATTACGCTACGGGCTACTACCTGGCCCTTAGTATACATGTTTAATTTGGCATACGAATCATGAATAAAAAGGGTTCGTGCAAATATCTACAGTTAAAGGGTGTTTTTTTGAGTGGTAGAGGAAGATGGGGAATCGTTACCAAAAAACCTGCGATGCAAATTTTTTTTTAATGATATCTTAATATTATGGAACCGATTATGTGCATATGTATGTACCTCATCAGTTTCTAGCTACGTTAAAGTTGTTAGCTATATATGAGAGCAAGTTTATGCGATCCAGTCGTGCCCATTTTTTACATTTGTTTGGTAGGTAAATACCGTTATTTGTATATCGAAATATTTATTTGTTTAAGTCTTCTAGTCAGTATTAAAGAATCGCCACGCGTCAAGCCTTAATAAAATCGATTTAAACTCTGAAGGACTGGTTTTCGAGAGTACACTACGCTCTACGATTTGAAAGTGACTCGGGGGGGGGGGGGGGGGGGGGAGGTGTGGGGATATAGAAGTTTTTCTTTATTTGACCCAACATCTACCCTACGCTGTAGTTTTTGTATGCAAATTATGAAACGGGCTTCACTCAGGGTTTAAAGCATCAATAACTGAGTAATGCACCCGTTTTTTTGGGTTTTACCAATGTTTCGTTTGCCTTTTGAGATCGAAAACTTGTTTTATTCAATAGGCCAGAAACAGGCGCGAACGCAGGTAAAAATTTGGGGGGGGGGGGGTGTTTGAAAAATTTTAAATGTTATTAAAAAAATTAAGAGTGAAATTGTATGGCGAGGAAGCTAAATTCAAACATTTCGGGCGGTGGGGGTGGGGTTTGAACCCCCAACACCCCCTCTGCGCTCGCACCTGGCCACATACAACTCAGTTTTGCTGAGTCAGAACAGCCGATTATAAGCAAGGCCTCTTCGCACGCCCACACGTTACACCCGATTAGTGGGATTACCTTGTCTAAGAAAATTTTTTTTTTTTTAAAAATTTTAATTTTTTTTTTTTTTTGTTAAAAGAAGATTATTTGAAAAAAAAAAAAAAACTGAAACCGAAGTAAAAAACGGCACAAAAATGCATTAGCATGGGTTTGATAATAAAATGCAGGAAAACCGTTATCCGCACAGAAAAAAGTTGTAGAACGGGTAAAAACTGCAAGGTGCTCTTGTGATTTTTCTAGAATTGGTTGTATTTTGGCAAATTTAAGGCCAGTTAAAGAAATGAGACAAAAAATTATAAAAACCCTTATACGAGTAGGTCGAAAAGGAAGTGAAAAAGAGAAAATTACCTTTTACGTTTTTCGACTTAAAATCACCTCAGAAACCCATGGTTTTCATCTTGGCCAGTGACTTTGGTTGGGACGCCCTGTAGTTTAACGCTCAAGTTGTTTTTAATATTATTTTATGAACATATACTTTGTATAGTACTCCTTATTGCATTAGTCCAATATTATTTATGCAAAATTTTACAAAAATAAATGTTCTTATTGAGAAGAAATCTTATAGAAAAATCAATTTTTAATACCTGTAGTATGTACTTTTGAATTTTTTCAGTAATTGTATTTTTATAAAGAAAACCTCTTTATCTTTACAAAGCAAACCCGCAATATAGCTCTGTTATATCTTTGGTTACCACAAAATTATCAGGTGCTGCAAATTAAGTTGAAAGCTTTTTAAACAAGCCGACTTTTATCCATTGAAAAAAAAAACAGATGCTTCTTAATCTGTTGATCCTCAATAACAAACAACAGCTTTACAGGACACGAGTAATTTTTTGTGGTGCTGCTGGCCACATCGATGTCAAAGCAAGTACCGCACTTAATATGCACTCGTGAAAAGGCCAGCCATCAATTGAAAGGAAAAAACACTACCTGATTAAATAAGAAACGTTCCCATCCAATACACATACTTAAGTTTGAAGTGTTTTGTCAGTCGAAAACAAAACAGGCAATTTTTATTTTTGAACAAATTATTTTTTATTTTTAAATATTTTTTAAATATGCATCAATGCCAAAATGAAAGATCAACTTCCTTTCTAAAAACCTTTAGTAAACCAAAGGGACACCTGATGGGTGGTGAATCCAGGGCTTCTATGAGAGAACGACAACAAGAGCATCAATTGTATGTAAGAGAAATGGAACATAAAAAATATATGCAAAATTTACAGCACCAGCAAAAGGATTATTCTGAGCACTTCGGGGACCATTTTACTGATCAAGATGCCTACAACTTCAACCAAGAAGACGATAATACTCGTTATCTTCCACAGCACGCTGCTTATCGTGGTGGCGGTGATTATGAACAAAAAGCGCCAGTTCGTAGCAGTACAAATAACTATCGGGGTGAATGCGTTCAACATAAGGAATCACAAGCAGATTTCAAGGCAAAAAGATCAAACGAAACCTTTTCTCAGTGTTCCAGTGATCACAGTGACAGCACCAAGCAAACAGCTCTCAAAAAACAAATCACAAACAAGAAACAACTTATGAATTTGGTAAGTTCAAAGGTTAACCTTCAAAAGACCATCGAAGAGGGTATAAAAGGTGTGAACAATATTCAGCATTTATGTGGTGGTGACGGTGGTACAAAAGCAGCAACGAATTTCAAAAATAAATCGAAAAAGCTACGCAGTTGTGAAAGTGAGGAGAGTCTAGTACCATGTTCGACATCCCAATCTGCCGAATTGATCAACGAAAATATTATCCATCCGCTGGTTAAGAAATTTCGTTTGTTGTATTTACATAATATAAAAGAGGAAGTTGGAATAATGGAAGACTTGGAGATGCTGCCAAATAAATTGGCTAAATTTTGCAATAAAATGGAAAAAAAATCATAAGGGTACATCGGTTATTGGGGATGGTGGTGGAAGAAATGTATTTAATTAAATTCAAAATAAATGTTACATTTTTGGTAGTCCGAATAAATGGATGTTTTTAAATTTTAAATTTTATGATAGATTCTTATTCGATTAAATATAGCACCACAATTCGATTGTAAATAGCACTATAAACATGTGTCGCAATAGTGTAAAATGTAGATAAAATTAGCTCCTAACCTTTAGCACCTCATATATGGGATATTCGCAAAAAAAGTATGCCATCTAAAAGGTCAGTAAGTGATCAAAAAAGGTCAACTAGTTTCAGAAATTGGTCAGCCAGAAAACATTTTTAATCAAGGGTTACATTTTTTCAAGGTCAGCAACTATTTTTGGCACCTCATTTATGGGATTTTCGCAAAAAAAGTATACCATTCGAAAGGCCACCGGCTCGTGATAAAAGGTCAGCTAGTTTCAGTAATTGGTCAGGCGTTGGTTTTTTTTAATGAATTTTTAAAGTTTGTTTCAAGGTCACAGTATAAGACTTTTAGCACCTCATTTATAGAATTAAAAAAAATAGTATGCCATCAAAAAGGTCATTTATTGGTCAAAAAAGGTGAGCTACTTTCAGTAATTGGTCAGCCATAGTTTTTTTTTTTTTTAATTTCAAGGTCAAAACTATTTTTAGCACCTCATTTATGGGATATTTGAAAAAAAATATACACTATCTGAAAGGTTACATAGACCTCATAAAAGGTCAACTAATTTCAGTAATTGGTCAGCCATAGTTTTTGTTTAATTGAATTTTAAAAATTTATTTTTTCAAGGTCGTATAAGACTTTTAGCACACATTTATGGGATATTCGCAAAAAAGTTATACCATTAAAAATTCATTAAAAAAACCTATGGCTGACCAATTACTGAAATTAGCTGACCTTTTATCATGAGCCGGTGGCCTTTCGAATGGTATAATTTTTTTGCGAAAATCCCATAAACGAGGTGCCAAAAATAGTTGGTGACCTTGAAAAAATGTAACCCTTGATTAAAAATTTTCTATGGCTGACTAATTTCTGAAATTAGTTGACCTTTTTTGACCACTTACTGACCTTTTAGATGACATACTTTTTTTTGCGAATATCCCATATATGAGGAGCTAAAGGTTAGGAGCCGACAAAATTGATAAAAGCTGTAAGACTCCAAAATTCGGAGTTCTAGAAATTACCAGTAAAACTTAAAATTTTTCAGTGGTATTGGTAAAATTCCGAAATGTTTTGTGTTTCAACAGTTTTTATTATTCAACAGTACCTTGAGTAACACGTTGGGTCATCTGTCCCGTTTTTTGGACACACGTTTAAATGAACTCTCTTTTTTTAAAGCTTTTTTTTCAAGTACTAACAGAAGACAGTAAAGTAAAAATATTATGGCTGAGCTCCGAAAAGCATCAGATCCGCATTTGATGCAAAGTCATAAGTTCCAAAACTCAAACGACAAAATGTTTTCAAAGTGACAAGTTTGTTTGTTTGATATCCCAGGGTGTGTAGGTTTTTTTTTTAAAAGTAATATTGGGAATCAATTTTTGTTTTGAGTTCGTTAGAGTATCATACAGAACTCCAAGTTTTCGACCACCAACTCCTTGCATTTTTGCCAGTATCTTGATTTAAAAAGTGAATTTGTTTTTACATGAAGAACCTGGCAGACTACCTTGTCTTGGAATTAAATCGTGCCAACTGTTCTTCCACCTTCGTCCTTTGAATCTTCTTCCATGATTGGTTGTTTCTTGGGGGCATTGTTGCCCACAACAGTTTTGGCAAATAGCTCTGCAGTGAAGACCTGCTTTCTCACATCCACAGCTTTTTCGTAATTTTTGGTACATTAGCAAGAAATAAGCTTGAGGAGTGAACTTGTGCCGGATCTTTATCACTTTTTGAGGCATCCAACCCAACATTGTCTTGCCCCCCCCCCAATCAATTTATTCAACTATTTTGTTCAACCACTGTTGAGCTTGTAAATATGTCCTATAGGAGTGATTTCTTGCTGCTCCTTCTATTGGGGGAAATTAGCAAGGTTGCAAGTTCTCTTTTTAGATGACCTTACAAAGCACTTGTACCACATATCATTTAATAAATCCGTAGATGGGTGGGTGTCCTCCATGAAGTGCTGCCAAAAATCTTTTTCCAGCGGTAACAATGTCCTTGGGATCGATGTGATCATTTCTGAATTTTGCAATTACATCACTTAATTAAACATTTTTCCCAGAGCCGCAATAAATTTAATTTTTTTCATACCGAAAGTTGCTGACGCCTCGTGTCGCATCCACTAAAGGCATGTAAGAACAATATATTTTCCTTTACTAATTGCACCTGCTTCAAGCTGGAAGCCGAAAATATTTGGTCTGGAGATTGACATTGTTTTGATTTTCGGAAATAAACGTTGGTTACATATATTTTCGGGGAAGAAATCAGTAAGAAGAACAAGAAAGTCTATGTTATTTCCAACTATGAAAACGGACTCATTGAAAGGAGCTTCTCTGAGGGCAGACTGAACAGTAGTAAGATCCGCATCCTCTTCTGCTGCCACATCACTGATTCCACTCTATTGCGGATGAAGTAAAAGGATGAAATTCCGTTTGTTCTTGTCATTCATTGCCGACTTATTGTATATACATTAAATCTTTTTTGTTACATGCAAGCACTTAATTCTTATAAGCTGAGTTTTAAAAACACTAAAAAGTGAATTTTCTGCGCTCACCTTTTTGTGGTGAACTGAAGTTTTTCAGCAAAAATCGAAGTTTATAGTCTCATCATTCTTTAGAATTTCAGATTTCTAAAACCATCCATTAAAAATATAAAATTCAAAAACTTACAAAAAACGAACTCCAAAAGTTGAGATTTTTAAAACATTTCTGCGACAAAAACCAACATTTATATCAAAAATTCCTCAAACATGGGTAAAATATTTTGTAATTATTTTTCCAAAAATATAAAATTTACTATAATAATATGTCATCCTGATTTAACGTAAATTATTTCTTAAACGTCTGCTTTCCCTTTTTCGACTTTTAAACGATCATATCTCGATAACAAAATTTTTCGTATTTATTTTGTATGTGTAAGACTTTGTTATATTTTTAAGTCTATCGATTACAAAAACTCCTGGTACACCCCTCCGTTTATAAAATACAAAACACCGAGTTGAACCTTCAAATCTATATAGCAGCAACACTGCAAGGGATCCGTGGTCGAAAACTACGCTGGGATTTTTTTCAAACGTTTCACGAATTTCAATTTTAAACCTTTAAAAGAATAACCTATTATTGAATAAACGATTATTTGACCAATGAATGATAATTGTTTTCTAATTTTGTTTTCTAATCATTATTTTGAATACGAAAAGATTATTAAAAATCCAATATTTGTATTTTGTATAAATTAAAAACTCCAAAAAATTGTTTTTTTTTTTTTTAATTGATGCTCTCGTTCTCGACCTTACACATTTAAAATCTGAACAGAATTAGGTAGTGGTCTACAACCTTATTCTGTGCAGAAGTTAGATAAATAAATGTCCCTACCTTACTCCAAAAAAATTACCACAAAACTGAATTTTGGTGGAGAGCTTGACTTTTACGTCCTAAAACTTTCGTACAATTTATAGATATTTATAGATTTGGGGAAAAAAGGTTGAAAATTTGGGGCAGTACATTGGGTCAAAAAATGTTATATTGGAGGATGCTTATTATATTTTTGGATGGGGAAATTTTGTTGTTGCTTTTATGTTTGGAAGTGTAGGATTTCATGAGCTACAATGTGTACGTACAACTTTTTTCAAAAAACCTACAGTTTTCGAGTTATTTGAAAAAATAACTGAATTTTGACCCCTTACCCCCGCGCCCATCAACAATTACCTTCAGTTTAAATCTAGGGTGTTCTTAAGAAATGTTTAGGAGGAAAAAATGAAGCTCTCCACCAAAATTCAGCTTTTGCCGACATTTTTTGGAGTTGGATAACTTGTAGTAACTTATATAACATAAAGTTTTTAATAAGATAAACTTTACAAACACATCTGAAGCAAAAAAAATTCTATATTATTGGTATCATTTAACAAAATATACTTAGTAAACCTAGTACTAAGTAGGTAAAACCACCTTAGACCTAAGTTTTTACACACAAATATTATTACACAGCTAATAAAGAAAGGACATGTTTTTTCTCTGAGTGTTAAAATGTTGGTTATGGAGACCAACAATTTTTTTTTCAAAACAAGGGCTCCAAAAATGTTTGCAACAAAAAATACATGCAAAAACATGTTAATTTGCATTGTTATTAGAACCATTTTTCTTATTTTTGAAATTATCTTTTCATTTATTTCTCTGAAATAATAAATTTTCAAAAAACATCCTATTTTGTATAAAGAAATCAATTTTCATTTTTTGGAATTGAGTTTTCAACTGTATGTTAATAATAACCTATTTTTTTTTCTCCAAAACATTTGGCTACAACGATTTTTAAACCTACATCTGTGTATTAATTTATATTTATTGTAAAAAATAAATGTCATCTCATTTGCTTAGCTGAAACTTTTTACTTATTTCAGCAATAAACAAAAATAACTTCATACATTTGAACATTTTAACTTGCGATATACGTACTTTAAGGTAAGTTATGGATTCGTAAAAAAATTTAACTCGAGATAATAATTTCCCTAACATTACGATGATAGAGAACGCGAAAAAGTTGGTTCCCGTAATTCAGTCTGTCTGTCTGTCCTCACCCGTACAGCCTAAACGGCTGGAGGGATTTTTTTTCAAACTTGGTATAATAGTTTTTTTTTGACTAATATGCCCAGACGTGTTTTAAAATTTGTTTAGGACCAAAAATAACAGTACCTGCCATGTATTTTTCTCAAAAACAGGTCCGAGGATTTTCTTAAAAAAAAATTCAAATTAATTTAGTAAAGAAATGCTACTTTTTAATAATTTTTTTTATTTTCATAAATTGAATATGTTGGGTACCACCAGTACAAGCATTTTTTTGGGTATTTGATTTTCTCGAAAACATTTAAGCTGAAAATTTTCATTTTTTTTATTATAAATCTTCTAAAATATATAAACATTACTGTGAACCAAAATTAAACAATTTTTTTTTGAAAATTAAAAAAAAAAATTTTGTTGAAAACTATTTTGAAAACGACTTGGTCAATATTTTCAAAATTAGGTGTAAGATAGTTTTTTATTATTTTGTAGAATACTTGAAAAGATCATATTTCTAAATTAAAAAACAATGGTACCTTCCATACAAATTTTGAAAAACCATTAAGAAAAAACTTATTTTCCTCGAGAACGGCTCCAAGAATTTTGATAAAATGATGTGTGTTTGCAATTTAAAGTATGGTCGATATTTTGATGAAAACAAATTTTACCAATAACGGTTAATAACTGTACCGGTCATAGAACCGATTATTTTGTTTTCAAATTTCTCGTTGTCGGCTTCACCGATTTCAACCAAATTTTTTATACAAAAGCTCCTAAAAAATTCAACTTATTTTGCACACACAAATTTTCAAAAAAATAATTTTTGGATTTAAAAAAAAAATATAGTTTTTTTTTTTTTAATTCAGTATATTGAAAACGGGCTAATGAATATTTTTTTGTTTTAATTTGTGTAAAATTTTATTCTATTAAGTACTAAATATTGGCATACCAGTTTTATTTTTTTTTGAATATGAGCGAAATATTTTATATATACAAAATTAATTTTTAAGAAAACCGCGCCAACAATTTTTGATTTTTTTTTTCATGAATTCATGTTCATCAAACAAATCAGATGGCATACTTTTTGTTTAGTTCTATCTATTTTATCTATTTAAATAACAAATTTATAGTAATTTGTATGTAAGAGGTTCTCTGTTTTACAAAACTTTTTTTAAAGTTATCATAATGGTATGGAATGCACATTGTCACCTTCAAGCCACATTAAAGTTGTTAGCTACGAGAGCAAGTTCGTGCGATCCAGTCGTACCCATTTTGTTTGTTTCTAATATCGATGCTTTTACATACCAAATACTTGTACCTTTCCTACGCGTCGGTCGCGTCGTACATACATTTTTTTTTTAAATTCTAGAACATAAGAGCAAATATTTATAATTTATATAATTTAAGACAGCTGTTGCCGTCCTTCACGTTGACTTACTGTTACTTAATGTCAGTTCTGCACAAAATGCATAATATTTATAGTATTGGTTTTTGTTGCTGATGCTCTCAATTAAAATAAAATGGTCATTCCCTTGCTTAGTTGTCTAAAACAAAAAAAAATTAAATTGCGGTTTTCAACTTTAAAACTAATTTAGTGTTTTTACTCACTGTTACGGTTTTATCCTTTTTCAATAATAAACTGCCCTTCTCATCATAAATATCGTTTTATAGCATCACAAACACACCATTATGTCTTTCAAATGTTAAAGTTTACTTCTTTTATTTCTCTCCATTCGGTAACTGCTGCAATCCAAACAAAAAGTCAACGAAGCAGTTACACAAGGAACTTAATCTAAACTTAAAACTTAAGTAATTTCAAGTTAGTGAAGTTTTGCATTTAAATTAGTTAACTTTTGTCACAAAATTAGGTCGGTGCTTATTCAAAGCTCCTTCAAAATCTATATAGGTATAGGTGTGTAAAGTGTAACCTATTTAAAAATTTACAGATTTCACTCATAAAGTAAGAATGGGGGCATTGAAAATGACTTGCATTTGCTAGATAAAACAAAAACATGACTAATTGTTTGCACTTAAACAAAATTAAATTAATTAAAATTAAGTTGCAGCAAGATATGTTATATAAGAAAACGATACTGTTAATTGAATAGAAGAACTCCTTATTTTAACATTAAATACACAATAAAGGTAAATAATTCCATATCTTTTTGAAATTCTTGTAAGGAGGTAATGTTGACAACCTATCGTGATGCAATAAGGTACATTATGATTATTTTAATTTGGAAAGCTTTTCATTTGAGAAAGCTATAAACATAGTTGTAGGTAACTGATGGCTGAACACATGACTGTAACTTCAACCAAAAGTGCTCAACTTTGTGTCATACCGTACATTTCTTGCAACAAATAAAACATTTCATTGTAGAGCTCTTCACAATTTTCGTATCTTTTTACCTTAACAGTGATGTATTAGCTTCATCCACAGCTACCTACACCATTAGGCTTAACTATTCCCCAATGTGATTGGAAGGTCGAAGATTCAAGCGAATTATGTACCTCTTCCTATCATTACTAATTTGTTGGCAAATATCATCTTGCCTGAATTTGCTACTTTTACTGACTAAAGACTTTTTCCGACTTAATTGACTGTCTAACTAACCTGTAGCACAAAGTTGAAGTTTTCTCAATTTTATACTGCACCGAATTTTGTTTGATAATTAACATCTGCAAGTAACACTGGAACTTTTTTTGTTTGCTATCGTCATTTAATCTTTCTTTCTGTGCGCCAAACTAACCTTGCAGTCGGATAAAAGCAAATTTTTTTATTTCATCTTCATATGGCTATGAACGGGCTCGACTATATTTACTGTTTTCTTTCTTTAGACTTCATCAAATGTACTAGCTACAAGTGAACCTACAGCTATTGGTGTTCACTCAGTTAATTCTTCCCATAAGAATAGTTTTTGTTGTTTGTTTCAGAACGTTTGGAGCTTTCAATAAGTGCACAGCTATGTTTCATTAACATAAGCGCTTAATTGCTGACAAGAGCAATAGAAGATTGAAATCCTTTAGTAAAATATAAAGTAAGGAACGATTTTATTTGTCCGATTGAGTGTCACAACAGCTTGTCTTTAATAACCATAATTCCAAAAGCATTAAAATTTCTAGTTTACGTAAAGAATATGCCAACCAACGAATTTAAATTAATAATTTCTGAATAATAAAGTAAATTAGGTAGGTGAAAAACACGTAAGCGAACTCAATTTTTTTTTTATTTTTTTTGAAGTTTTCAAGAATTTGTAGGTAGGTATTTTTGTGTAAATTTTAAGAGCAGTATTTTTAAAACTTAATCTGGAGGATTTGTTTAGAATTTCGTAAGTTACGAATTTATTTTGTATTAAATTAATCAAAAATTTTTTTTTTAGCATTATCTTATACCTAATCGTAGGAGGTTATAGTCAATAAGCTCTAATTTAACGAAACGACTATTAACTCAATCACATTTTTAGAATGAAATTGTACAATATTTTCCGATTAAGTATACATACAAATTTAAGTCATTCCTGCCTTAATTTTTCACCTCATTCATAAAGATCTGATCTTTTTTGTTTGGGAAAAACCGTCTTCAGAATTGGGTACAAGCACAGGTCTAATCTTCTTGTGGCTATAAGCGGTCTCTACTGTATAGTACTTCTATTTTTCCAGTGGTACGAGCTACGAAATAGATTATTACATTGAATCCAAGAAAAAATAAAGTTAGGAACAATTGTACCTGTCCGATGCGGTGTCACAAAATGCTCATCTTTTTTAATCATAATTCATAAAGTAGGTACTAAATTTAAAATTTTCTAATATATCTACAACTAATTAATCCTCTACTGTATGTAGAGAATATGCTACCGAGAATCTTAAATTACAACTTTTGTAGGTACCACACAATTTTCCGTATATAGTTTTTTCTAAGTCAATTAAGGAAGTACAAAAACATTAACTCAAATTGATTGTTGTTTTCTTGTTGTTTTGAATTTGATGTTTTTTTTTTTAAGTTAATTTTTTTCTTTTAAAAAAGTTAATTTTTTTGTTTGTAAGTTATTTTTTTTTTGTAGAAGAGTTATTTATTTTTGTGAAAAAGTTATTTTAAATTTATAATTATATACATAATAATAAATAGGTTAAAACTTTTTGTAAATTGTACTGTGGTATCCTCTGTTCCTTTCCTATCCACAACACTCTGTAAACACGCACTGTGACTATACGCAACATACCAACCGAGAATTCGATACTCTGCTGTAGTTGTGCCCTGCAGTCAGCACCTGCCAATAAAACAAACATGTAGCTCATTATTTCTGTCATCGTTTATTTTTCATTCTTTCATTCTCTTCTTTGGTAGCACAAGCACATTGCACAAGCACGAAACATCACACAACCAACAATTGGAAACGCTGCTCTGTTCATCGCTAACAACGATTATGTTCATTTTAATTTGGTAGGTAGCTTCTGTGGTAACACCAACCAAATTTTTCGCCAAATGCCCCTACTACGCTTGAGTTCATTTTCATTTGTATTCATTTGTACTTTATTCATTTTGATAACACCATAATTTGTGCAAAACGAGCCTTTAAACATTTTCAATGTTAATAAAATGCAGTCGAACCCATTATATTCAAGATCAAGTTTCTAAAGGGTAAATAATTGTGATAGGTATTACATGATAAATGAACTTCATAAAAAAAGAGTAAAGAGACACGCTAAATGTCTGACAATTTCAATTATTCGGGGTGATGATTATATCCTAAGGGACATCCCACTCTCAAAATACCAAACAAAAAAATATATACATATACAAAAGTCTGTCCTGAATGAACAAAAACTCATCCAACCGATTTTGTACAAAATGATAAAAAAAAGATTAAAGTAGAATCGAAATAACAAAAAATTAAAATAAAACGAAAATAACGTAATGAAACCGCCAAAGGATATTGAACTAAAAAGGACATATCCCGTTTGGTGGTGGTGCAGTGTGTGGCATGCGTATGTGTCAAACAAAATCCGCCGGAAGGAGCGGATGCATCGCAAAAGTATGGTGTCCTCACTTCAAATGAAAAAATAAACCCAACCCAATCCACATTTTATCTTTCATACGTACACCGCTTAGGCTGTGTGGCTGATTAATTTTCGGAGTGAAAAACTCAATTCGCCCGGTGAACTGTGGACTGAAGCGCTTGTTCAAAAATGAATTCCACAAAAAAGTAACTTTTTTTTGTTTATACTTGGGGGTGAATGGTGAAAATGTCTTTTGAAGCTTTTGGTGATTTTTGTTTGGTTTGTTTTAAAAAAATATAAAAATATAGACCACACGTATTAAGTTAATATCTCATGCTTATGGCTCAAAAATAAAATTCAAACCCCTAAAAGTATTCATTCATAAATTTGGTTTGGGACACTCTGGCGTATACGTAATTTTATTTAGTTTGTCATCTTGCGATATACATCCAGATTTTGATCTAACCAGTCATTTTGAAGTCGAAGCAATAAACAAAGTGGATCCAGGTGGTAATTTAGGGCTGCCAGATTAAATTTGGTTAATATCGGGACGCCAGGGACCAAAAACCGGGACAAATCGGGTCATTAAAAAAAATCTATTTATCTTAAATGCAATGGCTCAACATTTTAGTCGATTAAGTAGGAAGCAAAATCATTTTTAATTAATAAATTTAAAACGAGTTTAGTAGCATCGTACTACTATCTCATAACATAACACATTACTTAAATTAAAATCTATTTTGTTTATTTAGTATCGTACTGAATCCATATGACACATATTAACGTTTCTAAATGTCAAAATAAGGCATGTTTGCGAATTTTTTGAACGAGCGGTACTTTTTTGGACGTGTTCTACAATTTCAAAAATATTTAAAATTTAGCAAATTTGACTAAACCCTTAATATCAGGCTGTTTAAAATGTTGACCAATATTTTTTGACTAACTTGGAAGAACCTACCGAATTCCAAATTTTGACAAAATCAAAAAAGGCAATAACGAGATATTCGGGAATATCTCAAAACAAGTAAGAAACCGGTAATTTGCAAAAAAAAAACCCACACATTTATTTCAGTTCTTCGATTTTCTTGGCAGAAACTTATACAGTGCTATTAGAACTGTTGTAGGGATTACATGTATGAAGTTTTATCAAAACCATTACAGCCGGTTTTTAGAAAATTTGATAAAACCGCAGTTTTTATGTATGACCGTTTTATCCAGATAAGCTAAAACACCACTAAATTTCACTCCTAGGGAATAACATAAAATGTTTCATCCCAAATTTAAAGCAAATCCACCGATTCGCTTAGGCTCTTGCCCGATATAAATTGGGATGCACAGACAAACAAACCGACGGACGTCTTTTGTCGAAAATCAGTTTTTGGACTTCTACATTATCGAAATGTTAGTTATGATTAAAACCTTGAGTTTTGTTTTTAACACAAAACCAATAATTGACGTATATAACAGATAAAAGTGGAAAGTCGGGTCAAAATCGGGACATTTTGTAAATCGGGACATATATCGGGACAGGGTTCAAATATCGGGACTGTCTCGCCAAAATCGGGACGTCTGGTAGCCCTATGGTAATTTAATACATAAATAGGCACATACACATATATTAGTTTAAGCAACTAGTCAATAAAGGTTTTTAAGTGAAGAAAGGATTTTGGTGGTTTTTGTCTTACAATATGTTTGTTTTTGTATGTTATTTAAATTTAGAAACGTTCTGGATGGGGCTTGTATTTAATTGTATGCATTTTTTAATTGCAATACAAATTAGCATGCATTTTTCCTGGATATGAACGATAGCTTAAAGTATAGACATGAAACAAATTGTAAGAAGAACGAGTTAGTTATAAAGATAAAAATAAGGGATTCATTTTGGATTGAAAAATCTTCGGAACCAGGACCCATGTTCTGTAACTCCATGCGATAAGTTATCGCATCGTTAAAAAATGAAACGATTCATTCCCCACTTATCGCCTCTGGAATAAATTGGGTTTCTGTAACTTAATGCGATAAGTTCAAAATGAAATAATTTTTGACTGGCATTTCCATTGGAAGGCGATAGGTCGATGCCATTTTGACATTTCGAAATTAAAAACCAAAACAATTGAAAGTTTAAAAAGTTTAATTTATTATTAATTAAAAGCATTATTACATATTACCTAGTTGAAAAGTGCTCCGAAATCATTTCTCTTTCCAAATAGTCTATATCAACGCACATAAAAATTATCTATTTGCAATAAGTGAGACTGAAATAATTTTGTTTTGCCTCGCGGCATTTTTTTTTTCACGCGGCATTTTTTTTGCCCCGCGACATTTTTGTTCCCGCGGCATTTTTTTTTTTGCCCATTTTTTTTGCTTCGCAGCATTTTTTTTTGTCCCGTGGTAATTTTTTTGCCTGGTGACTTTTTTTTTGCCCTGCGGCATTTTTTTTGCCTCGTGGCATTTTTTTTGCCTCACTGCATTTATTTTGCCTCGCGGCATTTTGTTAGCCCGGGGCATTTTTTTTTTGCCCCGCGGCATTTTTTTGTCTCGATTTATATACATTTCAATGGGCTCCCGAAACTTTCGTGAAAAAAATGTTTTTAGTAATAACGGTCTAGTCTAGCTTTTTTTCTCAAACATTTATTAAAAAAAAAAAAATTGGTTAGATCAGTAAAATTTTGAACAACAATGCAAAGGCCTGTCCGTTCTCTATTCAACAACTTCAACCACAACCTCTTACGAGCCTGTTTTTGAAAGTTATAGCCATAAAATAACTTTTAGTTTGGGGTCGAAAACAATGGATTTACTTTGAATTAAAAAATATCTTCGGAACCAGAGCTCCTAGATTGTTCTAGTTTTCAGCTACGGATAGCTCTAAAAAAAACTGATAACATGTTTAAGAAAGTGTAATTTGTGCATTGCGGGTGGCAGTGGCACAGTGGATAAAGGTAGTGTTTGAATGCTAACCTGGACGTGTAGGTTCGAGCGCCAGTCTAGGTAGCATTCTATTCTGTATTCCCCAGTTTCAACTGGAAGCCACCCGTGGAATTTCATGAGATAATAAACATCTAATTCTCAATCCACTCTGCCAAAAATAATATTTCTTTTCCTTCTGTTCCTTCTTACTAGTGCCGTGCATTGCATTTAATAGACCTGAGGTCTTACTGGCATATAGTTAAAATTATTATTAATAATGTCTTCCGAGGCTTATATTTGCGGAACTGTGCCTCCAAGGCTATCCAAGGTTTTAAAACTCAAACAAAATTAGGGTCGGCCACGAGACGAAACTCTGCGAGACTTTTGTAAGTCTCGTCTCCGTCTCGTTCAAATCGAAAATTTTCAGTCTCGTCTCGGTCTCGTATAAGACTCGTCTCGGTCTCGTCTCTGAAAAAATTAGATTTCCGGACAACCTGTTGATTATTGGAACGAAATATTTTCGATTATAGTTTGAATATGTGCAGAACAAAATAAATCGTTTGCGGAGAAAAGAGAAAGAACCCGAATGATCAACAACCAACTTGTGTGCGGCTAGTAAAAAGGCTAGTTGTCTCAATATGCAATTTATAAAGACAAACCTTATGCTGCATTTACACGAATGGCAAAATGCCATTATATCTATCAAATTATAGCTATTTTTTTTTTTATCGTGTAAACACTCTTAATACTGGCAATATTTTTGCCAAAATAAAATGGCAGAGATAATTTGGCATAAAATGCTGCCATTAATATGACTATGTGTAAACACTTTACTGACGCCATTTTCCGAAATTATGCCATTCTAGATAGGAATGAACTTGCTCATTCTTTTATGGCATGTTGCCAGTATTTTGAAATCTGCCATTATTCGAGCTCGTGTAAATGCATGTCATAAAATGATTATTTCTGCAATTATTTTACCATTTTTTTGGCAGAAATTGGATGGGCATGATCATGTCACCTCGTTGGCGTAATGCGTAGTGCATAGGCTTCAGAGGTAGCTGGTCTAGGTTCGATTCCAATTGACGGCACTGATTTATAAATTAAAAATTGAACATAAAGATTAAGCACTACTGAAAGGAATCTGATGATTGGTGTGGCAGCCATGAAATTGCAATAATTCCCGCCAAATACAATTGTGGTAGCCCACTCAAGTGGTTGTTGAAAATTTAAACATTCATACAAATTTTTAATTTATTAGACTTTCTCTAAATTTTGGTCCAAATATACAGTCTCGTCTCGATCTCGTCTCGATTGCTTAAAAGACAGTCTCGTCTCGTCTCGGTCTCGTCATGCGAGTCCGAGATCGAGACCGAGACTTTTCTCGTCTCGTGGCCAGCCCTAAAAAAAATACTTTGAATTCAAATATACCGAAAACTAGACCTTGATTTGACAATACATTTCTATTTATACACATTTTCAATGCGTTCTTTCGTGAAAAATTGTTTTTTTGGTGATAAGGGGGTAGTTTATGCTTTAAAAAAAAATCAATTTAAAAAAAATTGCTAAAGTCAGTAAAATTTTGAACAACAATGCAAAGGCCTGTCCGTTCTCTATTCAACAACGTCAACCGCAACCTCTTACGAGTTTTTTTTTTTGGAAGTTATCGCCATAAAGACTTTTAGTTTTGGGTCGAAAAAAATGAATTTAATTTGAATTAAAATATCTTCGGAAGAAGATTGTTCTAGTTTTCAACTATGTTAACAAGTTCCTCCTTTACATAGCGTACTATTTTTAAAACCAATCAAAAAGTGCTAACCCATTTGGTTTTCTTGAATTCCAAAAGTTCTTTTTGGGAATGTCTTTATTTATTTGTGTAAATTATTCGTGCAAACTTATTGATTTTTGGATTTGGTGATTTTAGGTATGTGTTATTTTAAAATAATAATTTTTATGAAATGATCGTTGTCTTAATACGAGCCATGCACGACTTGTGTGAGAAAAATGTTTTATTAAAAAAGTTCTGAAAAAGTAAAAAGAAATTTTGAAACTCTAGGTTAATCCCGAATGCATTTGGGGATTTTTTTCTATTAAAAATTTCGACAGTTGAGATTTTGGGATTCGAGATTTCGGGTTTCGAGATTTTGGCAATTTAGATTTGACATTCGTGATTTCGGATATCCGAGACTATGTGCCGAACCCTATATAGTCTTGTTCAAGCTAAACTTGGTCATAGGAGACTTCAAGATATGTTGTTGGCATGGATGTCAGCATTCACCTTCGATGTACGACCATATGAACCCTTAAAATGCATGCAGTAAAACATAATCAAAATCCATTAATATTCATGTTATTCAGTTCCTTCTGTATTGGGATCCATATAAAATCTTAATAATCCGCGAGTACCTTTTAGAAAATCCACTTATTAGAACATTAAAGCCACCTAAAAACATTGTCATTTTGCGCCAGTTAACTCCTTCCGTAATCGTATATAATTTTTTAAGGTGTTTCCTTCTTCTTTTTTCAATGTTTCCATGGCCTCATTCTACGACACACAGGGCCCAGACAAAACTAATTCACCTACAAACAAAAACTAAAGAAAAATATGTATGTGGATGTGGAGTGTAGCATCCTTAATGAGTTCGGAGGTCGGTAAAAGTTTCCTCTGCAAAGGACAATAAAATAATATTTTTTTCTCCTTTACTTGGAGTAGTATATTTTTTTTGTTGCACTTTTTTGTGTGCGGAAGTTCTTTGTTCCAATTATGTATTCATTTGAAATGGTTGTGTGAGTAGTTTTTCTCTATTATTTGCACAAATGGCTCGTAGAAATTGTCAATTTGTCAAAGTCTGACGTGATAATTAGTCCGAGTGCAAAGTAGATTATGGGAATATGATTATGAATATGTTGGCAATCTAGCCTAGAACTATTGACCATTGCCCAGTGAGTGCTTGGACTTATTTAATTATTTTAAATCCTGGAATCAATTTATTATTCTCCAAGAAATGTAGTTAAATAGAGAAGCATTGATTGGATGATTTTTAAGTTTGCATTCAAATAGAAGTACCTACACAATAATATGACAATTATTTTCATTCTATTTTTATGTAGGTCCCTTAAGAAAATCAATTGAAATTTCCTGAAAAGTAGATAAAGTACGACTAGCTTCTATCGTTATCTTTAATTAAAACCTTGTTTTTACTCCATCTCTATTGTCGATAAAATCGATTGTTGAACTCCTACAGAGAAACTATACTCAAATAAGTGGAACTTCAGTCGAGCGAGTTACCTCTGCTGGTCGTTCTCGTTATACATTTATGGATGGGAATGGGGACTATACCGTCTGACTTGTTGAATGTTGATGATGCCTTTCACTTATGGAATCCATCAGTACCTAGAGGTAAGGTACTTGCTTATAATTAACTTTTCAAGAATTCTAATGAGACAATTGAAACAAAAAGATAGAAGCTTTTAAAAACGTTGTTGGAAGAAGATTTAATGAAAAACCATTCTGTTGAAATTATTTTTACATGAAAAAGGAAGGAATATTATTGAGTTGGATGTTTGCAACTATGAGGCTAGAGAAGTTAAGGACTTGAAATATTTAGTTTTGAATGAGTATAGATTTAAAGTTTGTTTTATTTGTAATCAGAATAGTTAAGAGAGGACGTTTTACTGCATGTGGCCCATGTGGCAAGTTTTGTGTGTTTTAACAAACCCATAGAGATTTTTAGTTGACTATGACAAGGATGAAAGAAAAAGCAAACACGTCTCCCTTTAGGTCGAGTTGTACTATCGAACTACTTAATATATTTAACGTTTTTGAAGCATTAATTGTACGCAGTTAACATCACATGAAAATGTATTATGAATTTCGAACCAAATTTCAATTTTGTATGCAAGTCTACTACTCCGTAAATATAAGAAGACACAGGTTTAAAATTATGTCGCGAGGATCAATTTGCCCTGGTCACTCGTTCAGGGTATTTTTGAATAGGGGTGCCTAGAGGCTAGAGAGTGAAGGTAGAGTTGAATGAATGAATATAAAATTTGAGGGATATTGCATTGCGACCTTGAAATCTATTGTGCCCCCCACCTCTGGATGAGGCCTGCTCATCTTAGAGTTCTTCCTACAGATTCCTATCCTATTCCTATCAAAAATTGGATTATTTGGAGTATTCTAAGAGATGGTAGGTCGCTCTCTTCTACCTGCTAGCGTCGCAGGTACATCTGCCTAGAATATGGTCCGGCGTTCTCTCATCTATGTCACAGAACCTGCATGTGGCACTACTTACTAGGCCAAGTATACTAAGGTGTCTTTTTAGTTTGCAGTTTCTATCAGTGAGGAGACTCGTTATAACTTTAAGGTTGTTTCTACTTAAGCTGATACAGTCTGTAAAACGGTGGTGGTTATAATTCCCAAGTAATAATGGGTCTGCCAAATAACTTTTTTTTTTTGAAAATGCATCATCAACATCGAGTGTTGCTTCGGCTGTGTGGCACGTAGCGCCATCCTGTTGAAACCAAATGTTGCCAATATCCTCCTCTTCAACATGGCCCGATAACGATAGCCATTGACTGTAACGGCCACTCCTTGCTCAGTTGAAGAAAAATGGCCCAATTATTCCTCTGGACCAAAATCCGCACCAAACAGTGGCTCGTTTTGGGTGTATCGGCTTTTCAATGTATGCGTGCGGGTTTTCTGTGCCCCAAATGCGACAATTTTGCTTGTTTACATACCCGCCAAGATCAAAATGAGCTTCATCTGAAAAGATGATTTTTTTGGCAAAATCGGCAAAGTAATGTCGCAATATTTCCTAGCGTTATTCAAGCATATACACAACCATATTCGTTCAGCGGAAGGATAAGTGTTACCATTCACGAAATAAGCACTAGTTGAAAAAAAGACGTTAGATGGCGGACCCTTTAGTTTAGTCTTTCCAAGTTTTAGATCTTATTGCCTCATCTTCTTTTTTGATTTTTTTTCTTACCACGTTTTCTCCTATTCCGCAGTATGGTTCAGGTCCCGTTAAGGGAGTCGTTGCACTTATTTTTGCTTGGGAGTCTGCATATTCGTTGCCCTAGACACCTACGTGGCCAGGTACCCAATGGAGTGTGAAAGTGTTATTTTTGTCGAGTTCGTTTAGCCTTCCTACACATTCCCATACCAGCTAAGAGCTAATGGAGTAGGAGCTTAGAGCTTTGAGTCCGGCTGGGCTATCTGATATAATGACCGATTTCTCTAAAGTTTTCAGTACAACGTTATGTATTGACTTATTTGTGTATGTCTTCTTTTAAGTTTTTCGGTTATTTCTTGTTAGAATTTTGAAAACAGCCATTTCTCAGTATACAGGTTGTCCACAGTAAATAATGGATATAACCTTGCAACTGGTTATACGAGCCCAAACGCAAGATAGTCGCCAATTTTTCTTACAAAATGAAAATAAAAGATTGGCAATACAAATTTAACAAAGTAATTTAAAATTTATTAAAATATTTGGAATGAGTTAGACTTAAGATTTTTAAAACGGTTACTAATAAAACAATAACAATTCATTTAATAGAAACAAAAAATTATTCAAACGCATATTACGAAAATTAATTAGCCCAGACTTCTACTGACGCAAAAAAGTTGGTCAAACATCTTGGATTTTTTGCTTAAACTCATTTAAGTTTTGAGACGGAATTGTCCTTAACTCTTTTTTCATTTTCCCCACAAAGTCTCAATTTGTCTGGGCAATTTTCAGGCCAAGTCAAAATTGGAATGTTGTGTTCTCGAAGTCAGTTGCAGTTCATACTTCGCTTACATAATGCGTCATTTTGTTGAAAAGTAAAACAGCTATCTTCTGCTTGCAGCCTTGGAATTCACACGAATTTAATCGCCCTTAGGTTCTTTACACATGACCATAAAACAAAATAATAAAAAAAACAAACGGTGGTGAAGTGATTGAAAAACGAAACAATTAAAAACGAAATGAAATTAAAACAAAACACATCTGCACTATATGTCGCAAAAACCTTCCAAATTAATATTTCATATTAAAAAGTGCACTTAACAAAAAACAAAAAAAAATTCTATTGTTATTGTTTATCTTCTTCTTTTTAAAACAAAATACTTAAAAAAATAAAACAAAAATTGTCAAAACAAAAATAAACCAAATAAATTGAAATGCAAAACAACAAAATGCGAAACGACAAAAAAACGAAAGAACAAAGACGCCATTTCATTAATTTCATTTAAAAATCATAAATTTGAATCTTACTTGACGACTAAAATGTTTCGTTAATCCAAAAATGAATCCTATAAAATAACAAAGTGCAAATAAGCAAATACATGAACCAACGTGGCGTTACAAAACAAAAAAAACTGTTATATTTATAGCGCACAATACCATAAATTCAGGTTTGAATTTAAATTTAAATTTAAGAAAATTTAAATTTAAATTATACTAATTATGGCGACAGCTGAAAGTGCAAACACCAGTGCAGAAATATTCTAGTTCCCTTCTATAATTTTCTTTATTTGTAGGACGAGACCTGAAATGAAACCAGTCTAAAACAACCTGTTATAACAGTTTTTAACACTTAAAATTATTGTCTACCTATGTCCTTCAGTTAACATTTATGCAGGTGATTTTATTTTCTAAAAAAGAGGTACGACAAATTATTTTTGTGCACAAACTTATTTAAGGATATCACATGACAATAGCTTAAACAAATTGCTTATTAAAACCATTGTATATAAAAGCTAGATTTTACAATGATAAAAGTAGTATTCGACAATTGAAAAATGATATTTTAGGTATTTTTGTTCTGTTTAATTTTGCTTGAGGAATATGAGCCCGACAAATTTGTTTACGACAAAATTGTGTACAGATATCAACCGAAAAGTATTTTAACATACAAAAATTAGAAGCTTGTTTACAGATTAGGTGCATTTTATAGAAAATATAAAAACCTATTTTAGTTGTTATAAATAAGAAGCGTTTTTTCTTATATAAAATAAAGGTGAGACAATTTTTTTTTCTTTCACGTCAAGCTAACGAAAAATTGACGAGAATTATTGGAACCTACTTTCTTTTAAATTTTTTTTTTGAGCTGTGGTGTTGGTATGACTTATTTACGGCAAGTTCTTACAAGTAATGTAACTATTCGATCCTAAGAATTTGTAAGTGCTAACCTTACAGACGTTTTCTGAACTTACATTCTTGTGAAATTCCAAATTAATTACAATGTTCAAATGACTCCTGTAACTTTAAGAAAGTTGTTATATTCAGAGTAGGGTTAATAGAATTTCAAATTGATGTTCTATTTAAAATCGCTATATTGGGCAGAATGGTTTAATATTTGACATTAAATCAACCAATAAAGCCGAAAACTTAAAATTTGGTAATATTACGCTTGGAAACAATGTAAATGCATTACCGAAGTCACTTATGGACAAGCCAAACAAAACACCCACAGTTAAAAAAAGGGTTTTTATGCATACTGATATACAGAGTGATTGACTTACGATGCAACAAAAAGCTACAGCTTCTTATAGGTTAGGTCGAAACAAAATAAAAATATCTTTTTGGCGAGGGGGTTGTTCTGCGCATTTCCCTCCATTCAGGCGAAATTGGCAACTTTCTAAAATAAAATTTAAAAAAGACACAACACATAAAATATCAAGCTACTGTGGACCCAGAACTTTATTTATTTTTAATTTTAAATCAAGTTCTTTCAGTGTCTAATTAGTTTTCAAGCCCAAAGTTTGGAAAATTAATATATTTTTATGTTTAACTAGTTAATATTAAGAAATATTTCCCTTTTTCGTGACCTTTCTTCAATTATAAGTAGTATTGTTATTTTTTCGATTGTTTGTTTTTATTTATGTATATTATTATCTATAACTATAATATCTTTTCAAAAATAGGTCTGAAGAAGGGTGTAGACACATCCGAAACGTTACAACAAATAAAGTAAGAATTTTCAAAATCTGACCTAAAGCCCACTTTAGGATTTTCATTTTTAATTAATATTAAGGATTTTAATGATCGATCCTTCAATTAATTTTTAGTAAAAAACTAAAAATCAAATATATTTTTTATTATAATAGAAGGATCTATGACAATTATGTGTGAAACAAAATATCGGCCAAATACTCGCCATGGCTTTGGTGGCATACACCTGTATCCCAATGGTCAATATTTTCAATGCCTCTGAGACATAATTGAGGTTCAATGTCGTTAATGTGCCGAATTATCTCATCCTTAAGCTCTTGAATTGTTTTTGGCTTATTGACGTTCAATTTTTCTTTTAAATATTCCCAAAGAAAGAAGTCCAACGGTGTCAAATCACATGATCGTGGCGGCCAATTAACATTGCCATGACGTGAGAAAGGTCATTAAATTTCTAGCGCAAAAGAGCCATTGTTTCGTTGGCTGTGTGGCAAGTGGCACCATCCTGTTGGAAGCACATTTCGTCCAGGTCCATATCCTCAATTTCTGGCCACAAGAAGTGCGTTATCATCTCGCGATAGCGAACACGATTCTCAGTCACTGCTTGGCTGACCTCATTTTAAACCGCACCAAACAGTCACTCTTTGTGGATGCATCGGTTTTTCAACAGTCGCTCGTGGATTCTCATTTGCCCAAGTACTGCAATTCTAGCCTGTTGTGAAAGTGGGCCTCGTCACTGAAGATGATTTTCTTTGTAAAGTCACTATATTCACTTTTATCTGTTAAACAAACCATCCGCGTATTGACAACGATTAAAATGGTCAGTAGGCTTCAGCTTTTGAGTCAATTGAACCTTGTAAGCGTGTAAACTGTAAACTCAAATCTTTATTCAAAATTCGATTATGCTGACAAAAAAAAATCACGAAGTTCACGAAATGCATTTTGATTTGAACGCCCATTTTCGTAAAAGGCTTCAACAATCTTAACGCGCTGCTCAATTGTGTACCTCTTTACGGTTGAATTTGTCAAACACTGAAACAAAGAAATGTCAAATTAAGTTGGGCATAAAACTTGACATCGTGAATTATGGTTGGACCACCCTTTATTAATGATAAATTTAAAATGTGACAAGTGGCTAGTTTATGAAGATCTCACTGCCAAAATACTGAGGAAATACAATTTTGGACCCACTAGCTCATGAATTTGGATAGTGAGACCTCTGAGGTTCCATTTTTCTGAACATGTAGTGCGGATACTACATAACTTGTTATTACTTTGTTTTGTGATGTCTAAACAATATTAGATATTTTTTAAACATCACAAAACAAAGTAATAACACGTTGTGTAGTATCCGCACTTTTCCTTTGTTGTTGTTTGCAGTGTAAAATTTAGCTGCGCTGCGTATACACTTACCAATAAAAAAGGCCTATAGTTCAAGAAATTACGTCCGTGAATATTCCATACCATTTTCTAATTAGTGGCTATACTTTAAAACCGCTCTTATAATATCTTACAAAAATACTTCCAAAGTACCTACACATGTACCTACCTATTTTGTGCCAAAGAATCCGGAATATTTTCTCTTTTTTGTGTTTTAAACTTTCAATTTCTAAATTCATACCTCAAAGCATTTTCTTCTAATCAAAAGCGCATTCTTCTGCCTCCATCTCTACACAGCTACCTATAGTACCCAGCCATTACCGTCAGGCCTTTATAGATTTAAAGAAGAAAAACCTACAAATAGGCGTTGGGACATTTGCTAGACTGTCGCGACAGTGTATGCGCTCCGTTGCGTTCTAAAATGCACACAAATTCCTTGGAATCTTTTGGCGGGCCTGACATCGTAATTCTATTCTAGTTTCTTGTTGGTTGTTCATACTTTTTAATGTATCTAGTAGATATTATGTATGTATTGAAAAATGTAGTTTGCTGTCGTTTTTGTTGGACCAGATGTCTGGGGCCAATTTGGCTTCGAGTCTGGCATCGGCTCAATTCAGTTGAACTGATGCGCGTATCTCAATTGCGAATATAATGTCTTTAATCTAAACACTTTTGGTGTGCCGGCCGGCCGTTGCCGTGAGTTCCCCCCTTTTTGTTCCTTCTGCTCCTACTCCCTATACAATTATATTCTATTGGTGATCGTTGTTCTTAAATTTGCTATTGGTGGAGTATTCAAAGAAAATAAGATGCAAAATCTATGTTGCCAACGAAAGTTATCAATTAGTATACAAAAAATAATGTATACACATGTTTTAAATTGCAATAACTTTATATTTATGGAACTTGAGTTCTGCTTAGACAATCAACAAAGTAAAGTAGGTGATCCCGAGGTTCACCAATCACATTTGCTTGAAACACAAAGAAAGTGCAAAAAGTTCATACAATTAAGTTACTATCAGTAAAATTTACGATTTTCTTATAAAGTTGTCATACAAATATACACTGTGGCGTATGCGCACTTTTTTTGGTTATTACTTTTTAGTTGTGCTACATATTTTCTCAACATATGCCCAATTTGTACTAACTTTTTCCGACAAAAAAAAGAAAATGGTAATACTGGTGTGAAATCGGCTAAGCTGATTTGATTATCAATTTTAGTTGATTGTCGTTGTTAAGATACCTGTCTCTACCAATTCTATAGATAAAGATAGAGAAAGCAATCGTTAAAACGAAAATAAAAATATTGATAATCAACTTCACCCCTGGCTTCACGCTCCTGACTTTGGCCGTAGAAGTCAAAATACGAATTTTTTTGTACGTAATCTCTTTTTTTGAGAAAAATCAAAAAGAATGAAAAATACAAATATACTAAGCCCACCAAAAACTCACATTGACACTCCATATCCAGTCAACTAAATAATATAGTAAATGAGTGCATATTTACACCTTTCGTTATTTTCAGGTAATTTGGTCAGACAAACTGAATATTTGAGACAGGTTTTTTTCAGATTTGCTGGATTTTTTACCACCCGTTTTTTTACTTATTAGTGACCCTGGAAAAAATTTGAAAACAAATTTTGTGTAGAAAGTTTAATGTGCTATAATTTTGTCACATGGACTTTTCCGCTAATTTGTATGCTTACTTTAGCAATTATTAAAGAAAAGCTAAAGACGGGGACCTTTAACCCCTTCTCTTGGGTTAAACACGTGGCCCTCTGGACTGTGTACTCTGGGAATGTGACATATACTTGGGGGTTGACCCTACCCGCTGATGAGGTATGATTTTTTTTTAAATTTCCTTCGTTGACTGGAATAAGGGCTTATTTATGCACAGACCATTAAAAACTGGATTGTCTGGTTTTAACTATTTTTATTTTATTTTTTCTTACTTTTTTATAATCTGAATATATTTGGTGCACTGACTCCAAAACCATCCCTTAATCCTTTCCTTAGGTATTTTGAGATATTCCAACCGAAAACTATTGAAAAACTATATTTTTTACTTTTAAATAAATGAAATACTAAATGTTATATGTTAATCCTGATTCCTATTCAGTGCATCAAAAATATAGAAGTGTTTTAATTTTTGTGGGGTTTTGTTTTCACATTACATTTTATGATAAAAATCAAAAATAAACAAAAATAAACATACAAAAAATTGACCTTCAACGCTAATTGAGAGTCAATAAAAAGAAACAGTTCGTTAATCCTCTTTTAAGGCCTAAAATCACCTTAAAAAAGGTGGAAATTGTTGTTTTAGCTTAAACTGATTTTATATTAATTAAACAACTATAGCTAATGAGAAATCGTTATTTAAAATCATAAAGGAGTCTGGATAAATGCAAATTTCTAATTTCAATTTATTTGAAAATTTAAATTTTTAATTTAAATTTTATGAAAAGCGAATTATATGTATCTAGGATTTCAATAGTTTGGCGTAACTCAAAACGTATGTCAGTTATATTTTCCAACTAAGGGAGTCAAGCCCTTTAAATTGCGATACATTTCAAGAGATTTTTGCGCAACTCAAAACGTCTGTAACATATATTATCACTTTT
This sequence comes from Melangyna quadrimaculata, assembly GCA_949320155.1. NCBI lineage: Eukaryota > Metazoa > Arthropoda > Insecta > Diptera > Syrphidae > Melangyna > Melangyna quadrimaculata. Next base: position 147,685,155 of record OX439485.1, on the reverse strand, counting down.
TTGAGTCAAAATCTTTTAGGTCCATTTGCTGATACGAAACTTAGGGATTTAAGTTCAACATAAGAACTTATGTGATAGTGCATGTTTAGGAAAAAGTAGAACATAAGCGCTTATGTTGAACTTAAACATTTATGTTTCATATCAGCTAACGGGCCTTAATTAACAATCGTCGATGCTACCACTAGAACAAAATTTTAAGAATTATGTCGCGTTTTGGAGTCAAGATTTGTAATTGGGATACAATTCAAGTGGTTTCCTCCAAAACCCCTTTCTTAAAAAAATAAAATAAAAAATCAACGACTTCCTAACTGTTGGGTGACACTCAAAACCTCGTTTTTTATATATTAATACTCTAGCCCCCATATTAATAAACGAAGCCAGCGGCGAGTTATCTTTAACTCGCGGATTAGGAGTAAGATTTCTACCACTTACGAGCTAGCTAAACCACTTAGGAAGGTAGTTTAGCGAAGGATTAACTAGGACAAATAAATATACCTTTCTTGGTGGTTTAGCAAGCTCGTAAGTGGCAGAAATCTTACTCCTAATCCACGAGTTAAAGATAGCTTCGTTTATTAATATGGGGGTAGTAGTCAAGACTTTCGGATTGCGATACATTTTGGTCGCATAGGTACATCAATTATTTTAATTTGTATGCTTTTATTTGTATTGCGTCTGTCGGGGGTTTGGGGCCACTTAGACGTCTGTCATGTACATATTCGCACTCAGGGAGTCGAGTGCTTATCGGTGTTGACCAATTTTAGGTGGTTTTCCAAAAGTCTAAAAACGCAAAATACAAATACGATCGTATTTGATTTAAAGTATTTTAAATGAAGTGGAGCATTTTCATTTTTACGTTGACACAATGTTAATTTGAATATGCGAAGTTATTTTAAGAGATTCCTAGTTTCAAAATAAAACGTATTCATATACATATACATTGAAATCATTTTTTGTACATTTACATTCCGTTCAACGTTGTTTTAAAGTGAAATGTTAACATTTTTACATTAAGATCCACGTTTAAAATGCGTTTTTACATTGAAATCCACATTTTACATTACGATCCACTTTTGTGGCACTTAAAGTGCACTCATTGTAGTTTCTAAGTGTTTCATAGTTAAGTTAACCTCAATGTTTTTGGATTTCAAATATTAATATAAATTTCGAGAGCGCGTTGTAGTTTTTCGAAGTAGCTCCCTTACATTTGTGAACAAATGAAAAGCGCACTCAAAATTCACTTTCATATAATCGAAAAACAATATTTAATAACCTTTCCAATATTTATTACTATGCATTACGCATAGCATCCAAGGATAAATAAATGATTCACCACAAACATGAAATGCGTCAAGCATGAATACACATTTGTCTTTATCTTACATTAATTTAAACAAACAAGCGTGGCGTGGGTAGCCATTTTGAATGAATACTTAACCAAGGAAAGTTCAATCAACGTTGATTGTTGTTTTAAAAGATGGATGAATTTGGTGGTAAAAGGATACTATGGTATTCGTTTATACCACTAGTGTGTCATGTTATACCATCATTATACCACGAGAGCAAACTAGTATGAAAATGGCATCAAAACTTGGGTTTTTATCGTAGTATCATATACGTCGCCTTTTAACGTAGCCATGAACTACAATTTTGACAAGCAAAATCATTTTTGTTTGTGTTTTATAAATTTAAAATCGAATTCAAAATAAAAACGTCAAAACTGTGAATAAAAAAAATAAAACAAAACAAAACCAAAATGAAAAACAAAAAAGAAAAATATTGCGTTTTTCAGAAATACATATAGTACATGTAGCACAAAGCGACACAACTCAAAAATCTTCGTTTTTAAATAGAGTCGAAAAACCATTCTATGTAAATAAAAACAGTAAATTTAGAAAAAAATCAATGTTTACAAAAGGAAATGCACTATTAACCAACCATACATAAGAACCAGCATAAATTTTAAATCTTAAACTACAAAAAATCACGTTTTTAGAGTTATGACATTTTTGGTGATTTTTTCATAAAAAAAATAATGTATTATTTTGAGTTCAGCCACTTTAGTTACAAAATTTTTAGTTTTGATGCATTTGTTTCTTAATAATTACATCATGTTTTTTCATGACTTTGATATTTTTTTTAGAAAAGTCATTAGGATTATGGAGATTATTCTTAGCCAAAAGTTTTTGGTTTTTTGGATTTCGGTTCCGTGCTTTTTGTTCTTCTTCAGACTCAGAGGAACAATCTGCGCTGTTAGAAGAACTGGTTGAAATGGTTGAAGAATTGTTGTGAAAATGAGGATGTGCGTCAGTCATCACTGTATATTGAGGCAAATGTGTAATATTTTTTGGTTTGGCCTTGGTAAGACAAATTTTGAATATCTAAATTTTCAGAACTCGAAAAAACATGAAAAAATGTATGAGAAAAGGAATCGTTTGGAATTAAAGTGTTTGGAAAATATGTGCTATAACAAGCTAAAGGTTTTATATAAAATTGGAAGCATTTGGTATTTAATTGAGCTTTAAAAACAATTACAAGTTTATTATTTTTCTAAAGTGTAGTAACTAATAATAATATAAAGGGTTTATAATTACCTCAATCAACTTAAACGTCACAAATCAAAATGAAGAAACTATTTTTCCACAGAAAAGATAGCAAAAACGTTTTAACTTAAAATACAACACTTAATTTTTTGCAAATTTAACCACTAAATCGATACAATTCAAATTAAGTCACTTTTGATATTTATTTCACAACTGTTTCCAACAAGAATCACGTCATAACTAAAAATATGTCATTTTTATCTATTTAAACTTAAACATCTAAAACGACATGTTACCATTTGGAAAAAAACTATTAAACTTAAATCAATGGCAACTAGATAGAAACGTTCCAGAAATTGTCAAGTATTTTTTTGCGTATAAAACTCAAAAAATGTGTTTTTGAGTTGTGACAATTTTGAACTACATGTGCGATATAGCTAGTTCTCGATAATTCCATTTTATTATTTTGTAGGTTTAATTAAATATTGACACCAAACAAATTGACAAATATCAAAAAAGTATAGATCTGTCAATTAAAACCATGCAAGGATATGTGTTTCACCCGTCATGGTGTCGTCAATACCATAGTATCTGAACTGTAGTATGTAATGCCCATGTGTGTCCTTAGTATGCGACTACTAGAGAATCACATACAAGGACTTAACACAAAATTTTAATCAAATCCGCCTAACCGTTTAGGTTCTAGCTTGATGTACAATGTACATACATCAAAGTGCAGAAATACACAGCCATACAGACAAACAGGCCGACTGATAACCTGTCAAAATCCATTTTTTGGACTTCTTAATCATCCTGATATTAGTTTTGATTAAAACAGCATTTTTTTTTGACACGAAAGCAAAAGTTACTTGCCGTTACTCGAGATTTTAGACCAACTTGGTATTTCGATGATAGGGAAGACTGGGAAGACGGCGCGGCATGCGCGCTTCCGTCCGGCTTTATGTATTTTTTTCAAGCCACATCATGATTTTATTTGTTTTTTTAGAACCAAAAACAACGTTACCTACGAGTGTACCTGCAATACATACATTTTCTTAGACACTAAAGCAAATATTATTTTTTATCGAAAACGTCTCTTACTGTTTTGATAAAGAAAAATCAGTTAGTTAAAATAATAGGGTATGGATATTTAAGGTTTCTTTTTTTTTTCAAAGAGTTACTAATGGTGCCTCTTGCATACACAAATTTTATTCTTCAATTATTGTATGAAGTAGCTTCTAAAAACTTCAAAAAGTATATTTTGTGTACCAACATTTTTGAAAAACTGTTTTTTGGATATTAAAAAAAAGTTCAAAACTGAAACTCAATATTTGATATAAAATAATTTGTATCACTTTCAAAAAAAAGTTGACAAAATCTTGTTCCTAGAATTAAAAATAACACTGTCTTCCGTACAAATGTCAAAAACCGTTTTCAAGAAAAATCTCTCAAAAACAGCTGAAACAAATTTGAAACAAAAATATTTTTGTTTAGAATTATATATTGTGATTTATTTTTAAGGAACTATTCGGACTATTTTGTTGAGACAGAAGCTCTGGAAAATTTTTAAATATATTGCATATCAAAAAAAAAGTTTTTTATCAAAAAAAAAAAAACAATTTCATATTCTTATAGTCTAGGAAAATTAGATAAAAAATGACCTTACTTCGAGAAAATTCCGACAAAGCTGAATTTTGGTGGAAAGCTTCATTTTGTAGCCCAGGCAAAATTTACTTTTTCTGCCAAAAAAATCCAAGTGAAGATTTTTAAATGCAATTGTCTTTATTTTGCCATAAGAAATACTGTCGCGAAAGTCCATTACCAAGTCGTATGCGCGTCAATAGTTATTCAAGGTTAAATGTCGAAAATATCAGTTTTTCACACATTTTTGCGTATAACGCATCAGTTACAAGATATTGCGACTTCAAAAATGGACAACTTCGAATAAACATGATTTTGTAATAAAATGTATGTACAACTATATTTCCGACGTTTGACCATTTTTGAAGTCGCAATATCTTGCAACTGATGCGTTATACGCAAAAAAGTGTTATAATGTTTCCTCTAGGGAATATTCACATCTGAAAAAAAGGCATGAAATATTTTCCAAAAAATTAGTCATTTAAGAGTCAAAGGCTAAAAACCCGTATTTTAGACTTTTGGTGTTTTTATTTAAATAATGATGTCAAAAAATAATGGCTTATAGAAAAAAAACTGCTAATACATGCTTATATAATATTATATAATGTACAAATTTTGTAAAGATAATTTTTCGAGTAAGCTTAGAGTTTAAAAGATATATTCCAAAAACCGTTTTTTTTGTCAGTTGACACTGTTTAAGTTACAATATCTTGCGATCTATGAATCGTATGAAAAAAAGTTTTATATTTTTTTGAAGGAATATTATGATGTTTAAACTAAGCGTAATATTTTTTTTCGACAACTGTGTTTTTAAGAGCAGAAAACTAAAAACCAGAAATTTGAACTTTTTGTGAGTGTTTTAAAAAATATTATATCTTTTGGACGGTTTTTTTTTTAAGAAAAACATTTCGATTTTTGAAATGTCGATATCTTCTTAACGGTGGGTCGTAAGAAAAAAATTGTCATAAGTTTTTTTTTGAACATGACATAATCTAAAAGTTTTGTATGAAAAACTTTTCGATAGCATATACCGTTTCCGAGTTTTATGCGAAAAACTGTTATTTTCGACATTTAACCTTGAATAACTATTGACGCGCACACGATTTGGTAATGGACTTTTGCGACAGTATTTCTTATGCCAAAATAAAGACAATTGTATTTAAAAACCTTCACTTGGATATTTTTGGCAGATTGGCCATTTTTTTGTACATTTTGCCTGGGCTATTTTCGTTCTGAACAATTTCTTAAAAGTACCCTAAATTTGGAGTGAAGCAACAAATTTTAGGGTTAAGGTTAAGTTTTTTCTGAATTACTCGAAAACTTTAGGTTGTTTTAAAAAAACTTCTAGGTACACATTGTAGGTCATGTGATTCTACACAAAAAAAAAGTTATAACACTTTTTTTTCGTACAATTGACAAATTTCGAGAACAACGGCCGAAAACATTGGGGTACAGTACATTTAGTCAAAAAAATTTAATCAAACCACACTTTTGGGTGGGTACATTTTTTTTTTTGGTTATGTTTGGACAAACTATTTCTACTAGAAAAAACTGATTTTAGAGTGGTACCGGAAGGGAAATGTCGCCATGTTTAACAGTTTGATTATGTTTCGTTTTTATTTATAACTCCCAAGAACATTTTTTTTTTCCAAAATGATGTAAGAACAACGTGTAGACAGCATAATTATCTTCGAAATGACATATTAATTTACATCAATTAGTTCTTAAGTTATAGCGGTCCGAAGTTCAATTTTTCGTTAAAATGGGGGATGGAAGGGCTTTTTCTGATATATCTCAAATACCCTTGGTTTTTTTGGATAATGAATGTGGACTTTTTTATAGTCCTCTTTATGACCATTTAAATGAGCTTTATATCACGTATATCGGATAAATGATGTTCCGTTAATCCAACGTCAAAATACACACTGCGTGAGTAAGTAAACTAAAAAATATTTTTTTTTCTCTATGTACTTTTTTCCACACCACAGCGGGGGTTAAGTACTGGACACGTTTTTTTTAATCTTGTGGTATTCCCAGGATGCCAATCCACTTTTTAAAATCAAAATTATTTTAAACAAAACTGAATTAAACTCATTTTAAAGATTTAAATATCAAAAATTAATCCAAAAAAAAACAAAACAAAATTAAACAAACTCATTTTCCAGGTGCATTTCCATGTCTTCGTCATTATCGTCATAGGAGTCATGTTCTTCATTCTCAGTGGCATTTGTACATGCTTGCCCTTGTCAATACCCGCATATTTAAAGAGCAGCGTAGACCAATTTTTCTACAGCTGCAACTTTTGTTGCATCCTTTAGTACAATTACAAATTATACTACTGAGTAGTTGTTCTGGAGCTGGTGGCATGGGGTTTTTAACGGGTTCTAATAAATTTTGTTCCATCTTCCATCCCCAGTCTTCAGGGTTTGTCATTATCAAGCCACTTTTGTACCTGAAGATAGATTCTTAAGACATGCTGTTGTGATGAGCTGAATGTTAGTGGACGATTGCTTAATTGTACAGCTTTATTAAATCTGGTTGCTTTGACGAATGTAGCGTAGCGTAATGGTTAGTGCGATGGACTGTCACGCTGGAGGTCTGGGTTTACTTCCCAGCCTCGTCCTCCTAAAAACTAATAAGTTTTTTTCAGTGCTACTGCCTCTTGCGAGGAATTGACAAATCCTCCAAGAGTATCACTCGTCATGCTTCTCGGCTAGCCGTTCAGATTCGGCATACAATTGTAGGTCCCTTCCATTCCTGTCACGCGCACACAGGAATGGTTGCGAGTTGTAAGCCACTGGGCCCAGGTTCTTCATGAGCCGTTGCGCCACCCAATTTTTTTATTTATTTTTTTGCTTTCACGAATCAATAGTATCTATATTTGTTGATGCATTTTTCGGTAGGCAGAGCATTGTACATTGCCAGAAGTATCCGTGTGACATTTGTTGTTATAACTTCTGGTGGGCTATGAGCCAGTTTGAACACTTCGGCACACGCTTGTAAGTCATCGCGGTTTTGTAACAACTTCATAATTTTGTTTCCCAATTTGAAACAGTGCAGATGTTGTGTCACAGCCACTAATAGCATGGATTAATAAAATATTATTTTTGCTGTTTTTAAAGGTATCTAAGCTCATAGAAGAATAAAATAGCATGCATCAATAAAATAATATTTTTGCTGTTTTTTAAATGTTTCTAAGCTCTTCGAAGAATAAACCTTTCTTACCGATTTTGCCTATCACGGTTTTAAAAGGAAAATTTCTTTCTCTGGTAACGTTCTTGCGAGTAAGAGAATCAGCAAATCAACATCTTCACCAACCACAATTGTTTTGTTATCTGGACGATAGTGTTCCAACGCTGTTTTTATGATAAGAACATCCGTATCTTCAGAAGCATGTCTAATGCTAGGTTTGCACTTGTCATTGAAAAGACGCAAATTGACAAACTTTCCAAGACAGGGTGAGTTATAGTTGATGGCTACTACTACTTTCTTTGCTTTTAGTGTTGGTAAAAGCCACCCTGTCTTGGAAAGTGTGTCTATTTGCGTCTTTTCAATGACAAGTGGAAACCTAGCATAACATTGATGTTCGCGGATTCCATTTATTCTTTTAATATATTTATAAATTTACTCTTGTTTGACTTGCTTCACAGGAACGGCCATAGATATACGTGATACAGGGCTCATTTTAATGTTCATAGGGAGCACTATAAAAAAGTCTACAATCATTATCCAAAAAAACCAAAGGTATTTGAAATATATCAGAAAAAGTCCTTCGATCCCCCATTTTGACGAAAAATTGAACTTTGAACCGCTATAACTTAAGAACGAATTGACCTTAAAATGTCATTTCTATGTAATTTTGTAGATAATTATGCTGTCTACAAGTTGTTCTTACATCATTTTCAGAAAAAAAAATTTTTCTTGGGAGTTATAAATCAAAACGAAACATAATCAAACCGTTGAACATGGCGACACTTCCCTTCCGGTACCACTCTAAAAACAGTTTTTTCTAGTAGAAATAGTTTGTCCAAACATAACCAAAAACAAAAAATTTCCCCACCCAAACGTATGGTTTTATTAAATTTGTTTGACTAAATGTAATGTACCCCAATGTTTTCGACCGTTTTTCTCGAAATCTATCAATTGTACAAAAAAAAGTGTTATAACCTTTTTTGTGTAAAATCACATGAGCTACAATGTATCACTACAACTTTTTTTAAAGGAACCTAAAGGTTTCGAGTAAACTGAACCTTACTCCCTTTCCCCTCCCCTAAAATTTGTTGCTCCACTCCAAATTTAGGGTACTTTTAAGGAATTGTTCAGAACGATAAAATGAAGCTCTCCACCAAAACTCAGCCTTGTCGGAATTTTCTCGAAGTGAATATCTTATTTTCCTGGACTATTAAAAAAGGCTAATAATATAAGATTGAGGCTAGCTACCGAAATTCAGCTTCGTCATAGCTTTTTTTTTTTTGTTTGACTTTTAACCATGTTTGATTGGGTTCAAATGGTAATTACTTTCCTTCTAAGCGTATAGCTTTGGCAGGTTTTTAATCATTTTAGAAACTAGACGCAAATCATTTTGAAGGTAAAAGCAAGAATTTGAATGACCGTCTGCATAAAAATTTGCTCAAAATCGGTGAAACAATTGATGTGAAATTTAAAAATAAAAAAAAAAGATTTCATGACAGATACCGTTTACAACCGTTATAGGTAAAATAATTTTTTACCAAAATATTTATAAAGCCTTTATTGTTAGAGCCATTTTTGATATAAACAACTTAGTATATACCTATATGGTTCTATGTACCGTTTCTTTAAGAGGTGAACAAAAATTCAATTTAGGGAATCCCCGAAAACCTAAATGTACACTGTGGCGTATACTTAATTTTTTTGTTATAGTTTTTTAAGCTTTGTTAAATATTTTCCTTTACCGTTTTTTGTTGTTGTGATGTAAAATAGCCATTTTTGTACCATTAAAATAAAAAAATATCTAGGGTAAGAAAAAGGAAAGGTTAAGAAAATTGGATAGGAAGAGGTTGAAAAATAGGATGTAACGTCAAGTTCCAGGGGACGCGGCCTTCTTGCGAAGCCTGGCAGTTAGCTCGCCGGAATGGGGGGATCTTGCCAAAAAAAAAAAACTCAACCGCACCAGCAACAAAACACAAATCAGGCTTTATAAGGGCTAATGCCCTGAATAATGGCATCAACTCTGTCAACTCTAAAAGTAAATTATTTTCTAAAATAAGGCTCTGTTGGAGCCTTCTTAGAAGTAAACAAATCACTTTAAGTCATAATATATAAAAACAAGATTGGATTTTCGACAAGCTCCGCCATAATAAGTATTTTTATTACTGAATTTTCAAGAAAAATAAGCTCTGTTTGTTGCTACGAAGGTTTTTCGAATTTTCGGACCTGTTAACACTTCGTTGGCAACACTTAAGTTTTTAATTAAGCACACACCTAAAACCACAAACAAAACACATCTCAACAAATAAATAAAAATTAAGAAAAAAAAAAAACACACATTAAAACTTTTATTGCGTAAATGTGCAGCGCACAACTGCCGCCGCCACTGTCGTCGATGCAAATTCGCAGATGCAGAAACAGACACACATTTTTTGAATGAATGGTTTGTGGGTCTTCTGGTGAATGAACGTGTCGCCTATAAGCGCAGTCGACTTGTCGCTGTCAGAGTGCGATGGGAACAAGGGGTTCAAACAATGTTCATATACTCGTACATACATCTATGCATTTGCTACACATCTGCATGCATGCTGTCTAGAGCAATAATTTGGATCTGATATAGAGGTTTCGGGAGCCTCACACTCTCTGTTGGGGATGTCAGAGAGGGGTAAGTGGCGGTAGGCGGGCGGCATACTGTAGCATTCAAATATGATTATTATTTTTTGAGATGAAAATATTTTATATCCAAATGAAAACTGAAAAAAAAAAACACAAGAAATGCACTAAATTTCGACGTTGCCGTTATTGTTGGTGGGTTAATGAGGTTACGCGTTGATAGGCGTTTAGCGGATTATTGTCGGCTGGTGCTGAAATGACCAACTGCTAGATTATTTATTCGAGACAGCAACCACACAACTGTGTGTTTTTTTCTATATGATGATATGTACATAGGTATACATACCTACAATTATTGGGTATCTTATTTTTTGTTTAATTTTTATTTCTAATGATTTTCTCGGAATATTACCAGATGTGCGTTGCACATTTATATTGAGCTCATCCATGAAAATACATTATAAATTATTGTTTTTAAAAGGATGCATAGATTTTATTTTTATTAGTTTTTTTTTTTTGTTTTTTGTTTGAAGAATAATAGTATTGGACTAGATTTTGTGTGTTTACATTTTATGAGATAAATGAACGCATTAACATGACTTATACACAGAATCGATGGAAAGTGATTAAAGTTGCCGCGAAAAATATATTACTTCCGGTTTGGTTTTTTTTGTTAACCTAGTCGAATTATGACTTTCACTTCAAAGAGAGGTGGCCACCCGTTTTCTAAATGAGCTTTAGAACAAAAATTCGATACAAACTTTTTAGCATTTTTAAAACTTCTCAAAAATGGCTTCGACGGCATTGCAACAAAACTGAATTTCAGGTTTTTGCCAAAAAAAAAATTAACTTAACCGAAATAGGACATTGACGTGTGTTTTTAGAAAACACTTGTATTCAATTACTGACAAAGATAATGCCTTTCCCTCTTTAAGTACTTTACAACGACATTTTACTTTTTGTACTGATTCTTGTCCTTAGCGTAAACGAAATCATTTTTAACCAGGCATTCAAAAAATTGTTATTAAAACAAACTTATCTGCATCATCTACAACTGAATAGATAACAATCGATTGCTTTTATCAGCAACAAACTGTTTTCTTCATATGATAGAACAACTATTTCTTGACTAAAACAAAATAAAAAAAAAATCATGATTGATCCGTAAGCTATCAGTGGTTTGTGCGATATCGTTGACTCGAGTAAAATCCAAGGATTTCTTTTTTTGTTATTAATTTATTGTGTGGAAAGAATTTATTCAAAAAATAAAATCAATAAAGTCTAGTATTTTGATAATGAAAATGTAGTTTTATTTTTATTTTGACTTTTCATATGAAAAACAGTTGCTTTTCTGTCTGTATCAAAAATGATACTGCACGCAGTTAGGCCTCGTTTTGAACTAGATTTATTTGGGGCGCAGGTGTGAAATGTTTGCTTTTTTTATAGAATGGCACGAAGAATAATTTCGGATAGTGATAGGGATATCGTAAATTTTGTAAGGCAATTGGAAAATGGGTATTTGTCAGAGGATGGTGATAACGTAGATGAAGATGATCTTGGAGAATTGTTGACTCGTGCTCAGCTGAAAGCGCTCCTTGAAAAAGAAATTGAAAATGAAAATGCAAATGAATATTTTTTTTTTTTTTATATTAAGCGCGTGCAAAAGGGGTTGTGACTACCCTTAAGATGATATACACAGCACGAGTGATTAGGTAGATTGGAGGGGATTTAAAAGGAGATACCGATGCACATTGGTTTTGAACGTCTGATCACAATGGGAGGGGAAAATTGAGCTGGGTAGAGCATTCCAGATTCGAGTAGTGCGACTAAAGAAAGAATCTCTGTACTTAACAGTACGTCCGAAATTGGGCTCAAGGGTAAACTGATGGGCATTCCTAGAAGCGCGAGTATTACGGTTGAATTGTTTAAGGGGAGGAATGCAACTGGCTATTTCACTAGAGCATTGTTTATGGAAATAACGGTAAAATAACGAAAGACATGAAACATTTCGACGGTGCTAAAGAGATGAGAATGTTTCCGTTATAGTTCTTTCACCTATCATTTTAAGAGCTCTCTTTTCAATTCTATCCAATAAACTCAAGTGGGTTATTGGAGCACCTGCCCAAATGTGAGAGTTATACTCAAGTTTTGGACGAATAAAGGCTTTGTAGATCACAGCCAGATCAGAAGGGGAGAAAAATTTCTTGCATCGACGGAGAAAACCTAAACACTTAGCAGCATTTTTGGCCATGTCGAATATGTGGTCGTTCCATAAAAGGTGGTCTGTGACACACATACCGAGGACTGAAAGCTTTTCGGTTTCCTCAATGCAAGTGCCACTCATGGATAGTGGCATGGGGGGTGGGTTTTGTTTTAACGACAGTAGACAGCATTGAGTTTTTAAAGCATTAAATTCTACACGATTTTTTATTCCCCATTGGACAATGCTGTCGAGATCAGAATTTAATGAGCTTATCATACGCTGCCGTTCAAGTTCCACATCCGAAGGACATGGATGTGAATCTAAAAACGAATATGAAAAGCTGAAATATGAAAAGCAGCGAAACAATTTAATGGATTAGAAGTTTCAGATAAAAGATCGTTTATAAATATAAGGAAGAGAGTCGGAGACAGAACGGAGCCCTGGGGCACACCAGCTTCTGATTTCATCGATAAAACAGCTGTAGAAACTAATAGATTCTCGGTTCAAAAGCAGCCTGATCATCCTGATTGTGTGACAGTTTGTGAATTACGCAAGTATATGAGAATATTGATTTTAATGTCAGTGTATCATTATATTACCCAAGCGTTTGTTCTTATTTGAATAACGAAACATGGATTCCAGGGCAATAAAAAAAAAACTTTGACAGTTAACCGATTTGAAAAGATAAGACGAATTCTCCATTTCAATGACAATGATAAACACAAGCTGGTTAACGATCCCAATCATGACAGGCTCCATAAACTTCGGCCGGTAATAGACCACCTCCACAAAAGATATGCCAGCGTACCCATGGTTCAGCGACTCTCTATTGATGAACAAATGTGCGCAACAAAAATGGGGCACTTTAAGAAACAATATTTGCCCTTGAAATAGGGGCGTAGCTACAGGGGCCCTCGAACCGAGATAAGTTATTAAGAAACTGAAATACAATTATCTTAATTTAAATATTAGTTTTAATAGTTTGATTTTAAATTTTATTTCTATATAATTTATTGATTGATTTGTTGATGACTTTTGCATTGATTTTGATTATGATTTTATTAATTATTTTATTATTTTGCATTCTTTTGGATTGTTGACGATTTTATGCTGTTCATATTGATTTGATTTTCTATTAATGTTATTAACTTAATTAAAATCCTTTTTTTGGCAGGTATTTTTTGCTACAATCCATACAAACAAATTGTTTTCTTTCTTTTTTTCGTATACCTACCTACGTAGGCCAACGCAAGTGAACATTTTCTGCATGAAATTCTCATAGGTACACGAATCTACACACCAACAAAAAACATTGTTTTTTTTCGATGCACTGCACCAGTTGTTGATGCTTCAAAACACGTTCTAGAAGTGTCAATTTTTTTTTACAATTTGGAAAAAATATATCCTTTTTTGGCAATAGCATAAAACTGTGATCAATGTTGAATAACGAGTCATCTGAGGAATATAAAATTACACTAAGATGGTCAAATTACGCTTTATTCACTGTACGGAAAAATTATTCATAAATAATGAAAGCATTGTACCAACTTAATTTAGTTTAAAAAAAAAGATGAACGTCATGAAAGTAAAATTTTAATTAACATTTTAGAGAGCTAAGCATTCATTGTATTGGTCTCGTTTTTTTCAGCTTTATTCGAAATAATTAACCCTGTGTCCAAAGCCTTACAGCATAAAGAAAATATTTACAAAAAGCAAGTATTTTACTAAGTAATATTTTAAGTAGAATTAAGAAATCTAAAATCATTCTTAAGTTTGCTTATCGAGTCCAGAGATTTAGGAAAAGAGTGGGGGTAGCAACTGTTTTTAAAAACAAAAGAAGGAAAATAACTCAAATTGAAAAAAGATTTCAGAGCCTCTACTAAGTAATTTATTTGAAGTTTTACAACCAGAAAATTTTTTATCTTTTTCAAATGAAAAAATTGAAAAGTGAGCATGATAACTGGTTGCTAATTACAATGAGGACCTGTCAGTTGATCTTTTTGAACAACTAATTGCTTTAAAATCCTGTTTGAAATCAGAAATTCAGAAAATTCAGTAAACTTAGGAACTCACAGAGTTATTGCTAATTAAATTTAAAAGCCTTGCATCCAGTTTTCCGGAAGTAATAACGGCATGCCTTTTATTTTTGATGCTTCCGGTAACGACAGCAACAGCTGAGAGAACATTCTCTAAGCTAAACATAATAAAAAACTATTTAAGAACTTTTATGAGACAAGAACGGTTGTCGGACTTAGCGATCATGTCCATAGATGTTGAAAAGCTTGAAAAACTAAAATCTCCGTCAGAGATGGATGATTTAATTAATAAATTTGCGGAAACAAAGGCAAGAAAAGTTTTTATTTGAGTTTTTTTTTTACTGTTAGTTAAAGTTTAATAGCACCTCCATATATGTATGTACCTATTTAAAGACCATATGTATGTACCATTAAATATACTAGATTTGTTATTTTGAGTGTTTATGTTTGTTTTGTAAAAATTGTTTTTTGTTTAATTTGTAATTTTGTTAAGACGCCCCCAATTCTTGATACGGGGCCCCTCGAGGGCTAGCTACGCTGCCTTGAAACCAGATAAGTGGGGATTCAAATTGTATATGCTGTGCTCACTGTCGGGATATGCTTACAAGTTCATAATATATTCAGAAAGGACAAAGATCCTGTGTTGGACTATGAGACAGACGTTGGAACGCTTGATAATGTGGTCATAAAGCTATCTCGGGCAATCGAAAGAAAAGTGAACCACATTGTTTATTATGATAATTTGTATAGCTCCCTGCCACTGATGAAATACTAAGTGACTGTATAAAGAAACCGCCTCGGACGGACAGATAGACGGACAGACAGAATTGCAAGACGAAATATTATCCGTTAGGTATATTTAACATTTTTGAAGAAGAATTGAGTTTCCTCTCGTAAAAATGACATCTAGATAATTTCCTTCCTTTGAGCAATTATTACTTGCAGACATTCAGTATTTTTACATATCTGACTCCGGAGCTACTATACGCTTTGTTTATTATGATTTGACTTATGTGGTTAGGTGACTTTTTTTCTATTAAGAATGCTTTTTAGATTTCAATTAAGAAATTATATTGATTAAATGATGTTCAGAATTTAGGGTTTCGTTGATCTAACTGATTTAAGAATTTACAAATATTTTTCTTTTGAAATTAAGAATCAAAGTAAAATATATTAATATATTCTTATAAAGGCATACTTGAAGCGCATTTTATTTATTTGTAAGTGCACATTTTTAATTGTTTAGTGAAAATAAAGCACTGCTATCGCGTGCCACTAATAAAAAAAATTTTACATATCATTTAAAATTAATTCCAAAAATATGTCGTTCATGATTTCCTTGATTAAAATTTATCATTGGTACATATTTGATTTTGTCCTGAAATGAATTGGTAGTTTTATATTAATAAAAACAATAGGAGAGGCAGAAGGGGAATATAATTGTACATTTTCATATTTTCGTAGTATTTGTTCTTAATATTGAAATCAAAGGTCCCTGATTTCCTACACCCTCTCCACTGACGAACAGCTTATAGCAACAAATCAATCTAAGGTTTTTAATTTTTTCTTATTGTTCTTATTCGTATAGTTATGTATATTAGGGTGTCCGTTATTTCCCGAACTCCTTTTTTTGAATAAGATACACAATAAATCGAAAGTTTAGGTCACAGAAAAAGGTTCACTATACAAATTTATCCAGTGTCATTAAACCTCCCATACGATTTTTTGTTATATCCTGAAATTTATAAAAAAAAACTCTTGAACATAAAACAAATAATTAAAAACAATGGCAACAATCAAAATGTCATGAGTCTTACTAAGAGGAAATCCGTTATATATATTTTTTTTAATAAAGGTTTTTTGGTCAATAGTTCTTGATAAATTAATTTTTAATTTCAAAATTTTGAAATTATAATTTTTCCAATTGATTTTTTTCATGAAATAAATTTTATTTTATGAAGTACTACTTTAGATTTTAATATTCAATGATTTTACCTATCAGTTTTTAGTCAAATACTGAAAACAAGATGGCTCGTGAGGTCTTAGTTTTTAATATATAAGCGAAACACGAAAGCAAATTCCTCATACAAGGATAAAGAGTCATCCGGCTAAATGATTTTTAGCTAAGTTTTTTTTTTTTTTTTTTTTTTTTTTTTGAGAAAAAGTCAATTTCGTTATTTTTTAATATTTTGAAAAGAAGAAGCCTATTTAGTAAAATTATCTAGTTTTGGTGCTCGGCTAAGAATGATTGAGTAGGAACCTTTTTTCCCAAATTGAATAGTCAAAATAAATTTTTCAAAAACAATTCCTTAAAACAGAATTTAAAAAGAAAAACAAATAAATTTCTAGTTTAAAAAAAAAAAAAATTTAAATTACATTGCTAGCTTTTTAAATATGTAATTTGTTTTCTATTTTAAGACATGTCTTATAAAATAAATGTGTATGGGCAGAAATAGAGCCGTTCCTGTTTGTCACACCCATAATGATAAATACCATGTAAATTTATTGAAAATATTTTATACATTTAATCTGAAGAAAAAGGAACTTACTCAACATGACCATTTTGGTACGTGCGAACCAGTCGTACATTTTATTTTAACCTTTATTAAAAATTAACTAAATAAATCGGGTAGCCAACTTTATTTTCCGTTGAAAAAAATACATCCAACGGTTATTCTACTCTTTGTATCAACGAGTTTTTGCGCACGTAATATCATTCGTTTCCCTCTGCACGCAGTTCTTTTGCAATTTTGAAGTGTTTTTTTTAACCTATAAGATGACATATTTCAACCTCTGTGAGAAATTTCATAAGAATCCGACGAACACTTCAAGCGTGACTGAAGTACAAACTTTCAAACAAAAATACCTTTACATTTATAATATCAGTAGGATAGATATTTAAAAATAGATTTTTGCATTTGGTCTACGTCTTTAATATATAATTGTTGTGTAGAAAAAATGCCAAACGGTGAATTAAGGAAGTTGTGTGTGACGTACACCGCACCCCACGATTACATATCATTATATTGTCTTTTCGATAAGAAAACAAAAAAAGATGTCCTTTTAAGAAATTATGAAAATGAAATAATATTTATAAATGAAACAAAAAAATAAAACGGTTCTATTTTGAGAATATATAAATATAGAATGAAGAAGAAAGAATATTTCTGTCAAAACCTTTATTGCATCTTTGATCCTTATGACGCAAAATCTTTTGTTCTTTATAAAAGAATTTGCGTACATTATTATAAAAGTTCTTACATTCTTACATTCTACTTTTATGAAGAAAGGATATAACAAAAAAAAAACCAGAACAATTGAAAATACGAGATTATCACAGTATTTTTTTAAATAGATTTATTATAGCTGGAAAAACTCCCACAGTTTTGAACAAAATGTTACTAATATTTGTTTTAATAACCCCCCGAAGCTATCTGAAGTATATTTATTTTTACTTTTATTAATCAGGTGTGATTTTAATTTGGTTTGTTAAACACCAAAGTATATAGACAACTCTTACTTCCATAGTTCGCCACGACCGACGGTCGGGGACACAGCGACACAAACACTAGCTTTGAATATAGTTATATGATACTAGTTTTAAGGACTGAATGAATAATGTATGGACTCACTAACTATATAAATGTACCTATGTACTTATCTGATAGATTTCTGCACACATAAAATTATGTACTCATTACATGTTAATGTGGACGCTGCTCTAAGGTTAGGTCACACTCAGTTGAATTTATTCCTAGAATTTGCCACCATCTTGAAAAACAGGGTGGAATCCGTTTTTCTGCGATATCTTGCGTACCGTTAACTTTACAGAAAATACCGTTAACTTTACAGAAAAACGAATTAAAGAGAATTAAATTTTCTACAATTTTGTCTCACAAACTTTTTACCGTTAAATCAAATTAAAAAAGTTATAGTTAAAATAAGATGAACATTTTCAAGAAAAATATAATTAATTACTTAGGTCCTCGGACTTATTACGTCCGTAATGTTTCCCTTACGGGACATAGGGTCTCCACTACTCCTACGCGCCATCGTGTACGATTTCTGGAAATGTATTTCAGCTCTCTCCAACTTTTCCCCAGTCGTGCCGATTCCTGTTCGGCCGTTCTCCGCCTACTTCTAGGCCGGCCCACTTGTCTTCCCTCCTGTGTGAGCGGGTTCCACTGCATTGCTTGAGATGCAATGCACCGATCACCTTTTAGAAGCGTATGGCCAATCCACTGCCACTTTCTTCTTCGTATAATGGAGTCTATGGGCTCCTGATCCGTTCTCGCATGAAGTTCGGTATTGGAAATCCTCAAAATTTTTCGTAGACATCTATTAACGAACGTTTGCAGCTTTCTAGTGACAGTGTCAGTGACTTTCCAAGTGCTGCAGCCGTAAAGCAGCACGTATTAATCATTGGATCGGAACAGTCGTAGCTTGGTCTTTAAGCTAAAAGAGTTGTTTCTCCATATTTTTGACAACATTCCGAACGCAGCCTTTGCTTTTCTGATTCGGCTGTTTACGTCCAGTTGAGTTCCGCCACCCGTAGAGAAAATACTCCCAAGATATTGGAAGTCCTCTACCATTTCTACCGGTTGTCCAGAAATATTTACTTGGATTACTGAGGAAGTTCCAAGGCTGATCCTTTTAGTTTTTGCCGAGTTGATCTTAAGCTCTACGATTTCTGCTTCTCTCTCCACCCTTGTTGTCATTTGATGGAGATCCAGGTGTTTGAGGTGAGATTGCAGAGTCCACTGAATTCCTCCATTTCTATTTGACAAAGCTGCGTGCAGTACGTCACTTATCACCAACAGGAAAAGTATTGGTGACAGTATACAGCCTTGCCTAACCCCACTTTGGATTTCAAACTCCTCTGACAGCCTACCTTTGTGCAAAACGTGACATTTGGATCCATCATATGTAGCCTTGATAATAGCAATTAATTTATCTGGGATGCCCCTCCTGCGCAAAGCAAGCCAAATAAATTCTCTATTGACACTGTCGAACGCCTTTTCAAAATCGATGAACAGCAGGTGAAGTGGTGATCGATATTCAACGCACTGTTCGATGATGATCCGCAAGGTGTTGATGTGATCCACACAGGAAGATCCAGTGCGGAATCCTGCTTGTTCGGCGTCGAGTGTGTCTTCGAGGTGATCTTTAATTCGGTCCAATACTATCCTTGCTATTATCTTGGCTATTGCAGGCAGAACGCATATTCCTCTCCAATTTTCGCACTGTGTTAGATCTCCTTTCTTTGGGAGCTTGACAATCATTCCTTTTTTCCACTCTTCAGGAAAGCTCTCTGCTTCCCAAGCTCTCTTAATAAGTGGGTGCAGTAGCTCGCTCGATGTCGTTGGGGCTGCTCCTAAGAGCTCTGCAGGAATACCGCCAAGTCCAACCGCTTTGTTGTTCTTCAGTGCTTTGATGGCAGTGATGATTTCTTCGTTACTGGGGGGTATGGTGCGTATTCGGGAATTTGTTACTTCGGGTGGCTCAGTGGGAATAGGTTTCACTTCGCTGGCGAAAACGCAGTTTAAAACCGCAGAAAAGTGTTCCCTCCACCTTTTGAGCTGGTCCTCATCCGAAATTAGCAGTGATCCGTTTGTGTCTTTAACCAGGTGTTGTTTAGAGCTCTGGACACCAGTGAGCTCTTTGGTAATTTTGTAGACGGTCCTACTGTCACACCTACTAGCGGCTTCTTCTGCTTCTGTAGCCAATGCGTTGATGTAGTTACGCTTATCACGTCCCACACTACGGTGAACTTCCCCCATCTTCATGCGGTACGTAGACTCAAGCTCGTTTCTCCCTTTAAGGTGTTTCCTTTCTTCGATCCTTGCCCAAGTTTCGTCGGAAAGCCAAGCACTATTTCTTCCTTGCGGCCGGCCGACTATACTTTCAGCACCGGACATGAACACATTTTTGACAGCACACCAATGATTTGCGATGGATGTTTCCGTGCTGCTGATTGCGTTCAATCCTTGTGAAAGGTGGTCCCCTAGTTGTTGGCGCACTGCGGGATCCTTTAGTCTATCTCTATTCAACTTGGGCATTCGAGTGTTTCCTTGGGATCTCCGAACTGCAGCTGTACGCAATCTTACGGTTGCAACCATCAGATGGTGGTCCCGGGCCATTCCCGACTGATCGCGAAGTAGTCAATTTGGTTGGAAGTTGCTTGCCTGTCAGTCGACACCCAACTGACTTTGTGGCTCGTCTTATGCTCGAACATGGTTCCTCCAATAACAAGGCCGTTGGCGTTGCAGAAATCGACAAATCGTTCGCCATTGTCATTTCGGTTACCAACACCATGTTTTCCCATGACATGCTTAACCCCAGTGTTGTCATTGCCAACCTTGGAATTTAAGTCTCCCATCACCATAATTATATCTCCTCGTGGAATGCTATCATAAGCAGCACTCAGCCGGTTATAAAAGGCCTCCTTCTCCTCGTCAGAAGAGAGCAAAGTTGGGGCGTAACACTGTATGATGATGACGCGACGTACTCTAGTCCGGAACCTGGCTTTCAGGATCCTGTCACCTAAAGGCTCCTAGGAAATTAAGCTTTTGAGAGCTGTTTTGGAAAGCAGCAATCCAACGCCAGATTCCCGAGCGCTTCCAGGTGTTTTTCCGGAATAGAATAGTACAGTGTTACGGGTTCACTTATCCCTAAGATGTCCATCCCATACCGCATGAATTCCTTCTCTAATTGCAGGAATCTGGCATTCTGACGACCTTCTTTTCCATCGCCAAGAAGCGTCTTCACATTCCAGAAACGAATCTTTGTCCGGGTACAATAGCCAAAAGTCGTCAACGAGTTATCATTAATATTCCGAGGCGTAGTGTTGGTTTCGGTAGCGGGTTGGTTTTAGTTACGGAGAATGCTAACCTCCGTAACCTATCCTAGACAGCTAGGCCTTTTCGCACTTGTAATTTTGGCCTATTTATGTATTTTGGGATACACAAACAGTTGCCTGGGGACCACCACGAGGAGGTAAAACAAGCACTTCATCGTGACTGATTGTTGCGCTACTGACCAAGACCAAGTTCTGGGCAATCAATAGTTTCCCGATCAGGCACGATGCAGGAAAAGAAAAATATAATTGAAGGGTCATAATTTTGTTTCACTTAATTGAAACAAAAAATCACTTGACTTGTGTAGTTGAGTATATGCATATCAAAGCTTTTTCTATACTTATTTTTCAAAATTTTAAAATTTGAGCATGGTATATGGGTTTACACCAGGTATCAATTAATCTTTTATATTAATTTTGTTTGTATATTATTGTATGAAAACATATGAAATATGATACATTTTGATTACTTTAAGCTGTATTTTATACGTTTTCATTTAATAATTGTTATTAGTGGGACCTGTGTAGCTTATATAAATTGAATTCTTAAAGAATTTAATATCGAGTGCATCATCAAATTCAATCATGGCTTGGTTGATAAAAGGACACAGAGGAATGGGGGTGGAAAAAAACACCCAGCATGTACTTTCCAATACTAAATACCAAAGCTACAGCGTCTCCTGAGCTATAAAAGATGATATTTTGTCGTTGTAAAGGCAATTACGGTGCATTATGTGGGTGCAGGAAAGCTGGACTGAAATGTTCAGTAGCATGCCAAAACTGTTGTGGGGAAACATGTAGCAATACAGTTGAAGCCAGCACATTCATTGAATATGATGATGAGTCTTCCACCAATAATCAGCCAATATTTGCTAATCCAATAATTGATCCTGAGCTGCAGCCAGGAGCATCTTAAAGACAAAGAACAACTTTGTAAGCCTTTATTGTTTAGTTTAACAAAAATCTGTCATGGATTATGCCTTCTGGGGAAACCACGTTAAAAAATGCGCACCTTTAACTCTACCTCAGGTGGTGTTAAAAAGGGTTATGAACTTATATATAAAACCAATCAAATAATATTAAAATATCAATAAAAAGATCATTTGTTACTTCTTGCTGTAAACCCATTTACCATGTAAAATTTTAAAAATTTGAAAAATAAGTGTAGAAAAAGCTTTACTATACTCATCTACAAAAGACAAGTGATTTTTTTTTATTCAATTAAGTGAAAAAAAGTTATGCCCTTTAATTATATTTTTCTTGAAAATATTCATCTTATTTCAACTATAACTTTTTCAATTTTATTTAATGGTAAAAAGTTTGTGAGACAAAATTGTAGAAAATTTAATTCTCTACAAAAAAGAATAACACATTTTTCTGTGAAAACGGATTCCACCCCCTTTTTCAAGATGGCGGCCAAATGGGGGGCTTTCAGCCCCGAAACTGATATGGAACACAAGCACTGACCCCTCCTACACCAACAAAATTTTTTGTTCTACTAAAAATGTGAGTTCATTGTAAAATTTCAATGAACTAAAAGAATAAAATGAAATTGCGTGTACACAGCCTGGCTCGAACCATTACCTCTGACACCAGATGTGCCCCTCTCGAACAATTAACTCTGACAAAAAAAAAAATACAATTAACCAGTCGTATTTTTCAAATTTTCTTGTAAGCAATAAAAATTATATTGGTATGATGGATCGCCCAGAGCCAGGGCGGGGGAGAACTAATTTTTTAATTTTCACAAGCAGTGGAAGTACTGAATCAAGCTTGATTCACTACTTGCACTGCTTATTTCGGTTCAAGATAAATAACGTTTTTTCCCGATACTCCATTTTTTTGAATTTTCTTTAGTCTTCTCTTTTGATAAAATAAAAACACAATGCTTTGTTATCCGTTTTACCTTTTGAGCATTTTATTTATTTCAAAAAAATCCAGTTTTTACTTATCTCAATTATCAAAATTAAATAGCTTTGAGTTTCCTTCTTTTAAAATTCGAATCCTAACGGCGAATTCCTTCAGAAAAGTTTAAAGCCAGCTTAGTAGCCAGTCAAGCTTGATCAGCTACTAGATTATGATACTTATCCTAACGAAAAGTTAGTTACTGAACATTTCTGCACATAACTATTACCTGACCTAAGTTCGCAAAGCAGTACTTGGAACTTAATTCGTCCAAAACTGGTCTAATTCTGGTTTTAAAACTCTATGTATATTGGCATTTTAAAACTTATTTTGATATTTTGGTTTTTCGTTTCACAAATTTTTGAATACAAATGTGCATAGGTAATAATTGTTGTAATACAATTAGGATTTTGTTTTATTCTTCGTATCGTGTTTGCATTTTATTTTTTTTATTAATTATAATGCATAAAATACATTTTATGATGCACATCGGTGATATTCAATAAAAATCTGATCAGGGGTGGATTGGGCCACCGGGCAACCTTTTGTTCCTTAGGGAAAAAAGTTTAACATACAATTAGTGTTTTGTGGGTTCCTATAGTAAATATAGACCTTTCGTGACTCCGAAGGCCCCAAGGATATTGGGAAACCACTCCGAAAACAACTCTTTAAGGACCCTAGAGCTCTGTTGGAGGCTCCTACGGCTCTGTTAGAGGCCCTGGAGCACAGTTGGTGGACTCTACACCTTTCTTAAAGGAACTTCGAGCTTTTGCAGGTAGGGCTGGCCACGAGACGAGAAAAGTCTCTGTCTCGATATCGGCCTCGCATGACGAGACTGGGTTTTAAGCAACCGAGACGAGACTGCATATTTGGATCGAAATTTACACAGTGTCTAATGAATTAAAAAATCCAATTTCAGTTAATATAAATTACAGCTCTATAGCTACCAGGGCTTAAGTCTAAGGTATAAAAGTATGTAAAATACAAATAAATTTTTTAAGTAAAACTATGCTTGGGGGCGGTCGAGAGAGGAAAAAAAAGATCAATCCCTCTCTCGACCGCCCCAAACATAATATGAAGCTAATGATGTTATATGCAATTCTCGAGTTTTAATTTTTTTAAAAGCAAATTTACATTTTGTATGTTTTGTTCTGATGGAACAGCAAGAAGATTATAAAAATCTTTATTAAATAATTCGTTACAGATTTTTTGATTTGATTGTAATCAACTGTTAAGTGTTGTATGGTTAAGGTGTGGTTGGATTGGCAAAATTCACAAATCGGTGGAGGGTCCTTGCTAATTAGGTAACTATGTGTCAGCTTCGTGTGTCCAATTCTAAGTCTTAACAAGTTTTTGTTCATTGCTCTTGTTGAGTTTACAGAGTAGATAGCAGGAGATGGATTGGTATTAATAGAGGAGTCGTGGTGAATGTATTGCGTCCATTGTTCTTCTTTTTGTTGTTTCCAATGAGAATTAATTAATTTAAGAAAGTCTTTTTTATCAGGCTGGTAGTTTGAAACATTGATGTTGGAGTTCATGGATACATATTTAGCTTCACGATCAGCGAATTCATTGCCTTGTATACCAATATGGCCTGGAACCCAGACTACTTGTAGATTGTTTTTAAGTTTTACGAAGTTGTCACGAATTTTTTTTTATGTAAGGGCATTGATTTTTTATATTTTTTATAGCTGTTATTGTAGATAGGCTATCGGTGCAAATAACAGTTTTTCTTTTGTTTGTATAAGCGTTTTCCGTAGCTTTGAGTATCGCTAGGGCTTCGATGGTGAAGACTGTAAAGTATAGTGGGATTTTTTCAGCAAGTATAAGATCACCGTTAGAGTTAACTATAGCATAACCGGCATTGTCTTCATGTTTTGAACCGTCAGTAAAAATGATATCCCAGGTTGTTTTAGGGAAGGAGTTCAGTAATACGTTAAACATTACTTGGTTAGTTTCCTTTGGTGTGTCATCTTTTTTGAATCTGGATAGTGTGGTGTTGAATGAGGTAGGATTCAAAAGCCATGGAGGGTGTTTACCGAGGGTTGTCTTTTTTAGAACTGGGTTGAGGCCGATGGATTTCGCAAATTGCAAAGCGTTGTACAGCGCTGATGAAATCTTGGGAGTTTTTTTCCTGTTTAAAATTTTGGTTGCATCGGCGTATATGGGGGAGTGAAAGGAATGGTAGATCTTTGGTAAAAGTCGGTATGTAAGGTGTTTTTTCTGTACTCAATGGATGAATAGCCTCCTTCGGCGAGTAAGGTTTTTGATTGGGCTGGTTGTGAATGCTTTGAGACTGCATCTTATAGCGGCATTGTATGTTGATTGAAGAGTTTGAAGTGTCGATTTTGCACAATTCCCGTATATTACTAGGCCATAATCTAATTTAGATAAGATAATTGCTTTAGTTACATTAAGAAGACTGTTTACATGTATATTACTATTTTTTGATGAATTATATTTTATAATATTAAGCCTGGTAGCTAGTTTCTTTTTTAAATCTAAACAATGTACTTTAAAATTAAGCTTATTGTCAAATATAATTCCTAAAATACTTAAATCGCTGACAGAGGGTATTTCTATATTACTGAGCTCAATAAGGGGCTTAGAACAATAGATTTTTCTGCAGACATGCAGATGTTTGCTTTTTCTGAGGGAAATCAAGGCCCCCGATCGAGTACACCAGCTTTTTATGTTTTGAAGGATTTACAGCTCAGTATCCAGAACTTCCAATTTCTCATAAAAATGAGATAACTTTGTATTCAAATCTAGTATCCCAAAAATCAACTTCAAACCAACCCATACAAATCTTCCAATCAGTTTTTTTTTTTGTCGGGACTTAATTTCGTTTTTTTTGAGAGTTTCTTTCAATTTCACACAGTTCAAAAATTTGCACACAAAAAAATTGACATTTTCCAACTGAGGCTACAAAACTCAAGATGGCAACATTAGAAAAAGGAGGTCCTATAGTTTTGTTTGGAACGAGAATCCAGGCATGATTAATCATGGATTAGTGTCTTTTCCAAAAATGTCAGGATATTTCACTGTTGAAACGTAAAAATGGGGTTTAAAAGTAAAGTTTTTTGCCAAATCATACATTTTCTATACCTTTTTATCGATTCGACGTTTTCATATGGAATTACTCTTAAATTGCTTTTATGTCACTCGTTATTTCCTCTTAAACTATAGTTTGGTTTAAACTAAAGCATTTTTTGTCTTAAATTCCCAAACATTCTGATTTAAAATATGCAAAATACCTGAGTTATCTAAGCCACAAAATGCCACCTGCATCCGCATTTTTCTACTATTCTATCATCGCTCAATAACATTTGTGTCCGATAACATTTTTCAAATAATTCTCGTGTCTCTAATGACGAACGAAGCGCAATAGAGAAGAAAGAATTCCTGCATTGGAATCTACATGCTTCCGTTGCATGATAACCAAATTACGAGTATAAGTACATATTAACCAAACGCTAATCGACTTTTGTCATCGTCCACTTTAAAACCAGATACCTTACATTTTTTCGACCAATTGTCATTGATCATAAGACTTTGCAAGTACTACAACATAGAACTGCACTACTGCAACACCTCCACCGGGCCCGCCTTCACTTTTATTTTATAACAACAAAACGACAACAGAAAAAAAAAATTAAAGTAAAAATGTCGGAAAGGAAATGCAAATGTCAGACATGCCACCAAAACTAATACCATCAAACACCAAAGGGACCAAGTAAAAAAAAGAAAACAAAAAAAGACTAAAATTCGCAACTTTGCATCTTCGCCGCCTTCAGATGTTTTCTTAAGATTGCTGCTTCTGCTAGATCGTTCCACTTGTGTTCCAATGCAGATTCTCGAGGAACATGAACACAAAAAAAAAAAAAACACTAAAAAGACAACTGCATTCCACCAAAACTTGAGAGAAGATTTGATTATGCAGCTGGCCAGTCCCAGTAGTCGAAAACCACACAAAAACCTGCAGTTAAGGGTCTTTAGTTTAGAGAGCATCAGCGGAGAAGTCGAATACGAAATTTTTGTTGACATGCGTCCAAAAATTAGCTCGTAAGAGTGCAACGCCTCGTCGCGTCTTCGTCGCTTTTTTGTCGAGGAGGCGAACGAGCGAGCGACCTGCTGCTGCACACTTTTAGTTTTGGATGAGATATCTCTAGACATCGGTGGGGCAGGGTGATACTAATTTGGCGCCGATGATCATGATGATTCTTTTAATCAAGAGCTCATTTGCATCGTCCGTCGTCGTTTTTGTCGTTGGATCGCCGCCGCATGCCGCTTCGCTTTCACACTGCGCCTCGATTTTGCATACTTACTGAAATCTTTCCTCTTAACTTTACTCGTTGCACGGACATGTAGCTGCGAGCTAGTTATGCCGGGAATGATAGTGCACTCGAAGTGATTGCTGGGTTGTGGTGTACAATTTTTTTTTTCGTTGGTGGTCTTTGCCTTCGGATTGTTAGATGTAGATCGCCATAGGATAAAGCATCTTAAAGGTGATGTAAGATGCAAGTTAGGGTAAATTGGGGTGAAACTGGTTCAGGAATTGTTTAACCATTTTCAACATTGTTCACAATTCCCATGGAACATGTATGATTAAAAGTTAAATATTAACTTACAATAAATAACAACTTTTATCTATACAAAACATTATCAGGTACAAGTTTAAAAGTTAAAAGGTATAAAGATGTGAAGCCATATGAAGTATCTACATAAACAAATATTGTAAAAGATGGGAACGTTTTTCACTTACCTATTAATTGTTTCTAAAACTTTATTAACTGGACTCTGCTTTCAATTAAGACTAACTTTAAATAAGCTACAGAAAACCATACCCCAGGGCACAATACGAAAGAATGGACTCAGATTTCAAGGACTATAAGGGCTGATAAGACCAATCTCCAAAGTCTACGAAAAAAAATGCTTAGAACTACTTTAGATCACCAAAAGACTAGCGCCTTAGAACAAAATTTGAAGTTTTTAAAAGTCTAATCGAAAGGTTTCAAAAATATTAAAGACTTAAAAGATATGAAACTATCTATCCAAAAGATCTTCCGGGGGAACGACTGGCACTGGCGTTATAGACTTCAAAAGAATCAAAATAAACAATTTACAAATCTACGAATGTTGATATGAAACGTATAATTTAACTTATGTCCTCTGCGTAAACTGTACATAAATTGTTACATACATACATAATGTACGTCATTATGTTGTTCTCAAATATTTAAGTTTCGTTTTAGCAAATTGACCGAAAAGTCCTGAATTCTTAAAAAAAAGGCGCCAAGAGTACCCAATTGAAAAGGAACCAATAAATAAAAAGTGACTTGAAAAAATAGAAATCCTTAAAGATCAAAAGACTCCCAAAATGTAATGTTGTTTTCGATTGGATTTCGGAACAGTACTACACCTTTTTGATTCAAATCGAATTATTTTCTATTGTTCCGAGACTAATTTGTGAAATATTTATATGTGTGCGTGCGTAAATTGTTTGATATTTATGTATATTTTGCACGTTGAGTCGAGTAACATTAATTTGAAAAATAATTCAATGAATGGGTTTATATGTATATGTGTGTTCCGGGTCTACTCCTTTATTAATTCCGGAACAGAAAAATACTACGAAAACACTACTCGGAACAGCCAATCGATTTATGTTGGAGTAAGCGGAGTCAAAAAGGAGTAACTCCGAACCTCCAACCGAAAACGACATAAGTAAACACAAAATAACGACGTCAAAAGAACTTGAAGAATTGTTTTTTTTTTTTTTTTTAGTTGATGGCTGAGTGCGCACTAAATGGACTTTGGTTGCCCTTAAAATGTTTAAACACAGTGCAAACGTTGGGAAAATAGGAAAGGATTTAAGAGGAGATACCGATGATTAAAATGGCCGGGAGAGATAGAGCCGAGTAACTGGCTGAATACAATGGAGACGTAGCTGCATTGGCAATCGGTGCAGCAGTATTTGTCAAAATATTTAATACACGCAAATTCAATGTTGCGAACACAATGCGACACAGCTGCTATCGTATCATCATCGCACCGTATCGCACAAGTTGGTCAACTTTTAATATTTGCTGCACGCTTTCACATTCTCAATAGTAACAAAAAGTCTACTGCGAGGAAAAAGAATATTTCTGTTTTCAGCGTTTTTTGTTGTATTTGGTTATAGAAATAGTAAATGAATGTGAAACAATTATTAAGCAAATACATAAGATGCATATATTTTGGATTTTATCAACAAAAATGATCAAGCTGTACTGCTGCATTGTGGGCACATAAAAACTAGAAGGTACGATATTTCTTGACAATTGTTTTACTTGCAACTGCAGCTCTTATTACTCTATTGTGTTCAGCCAGTAAAGCATTCCACATTCGGGTAGTGCGGCTAAAAAAAAAGAAACTCTATACATGAAAGTGCTTCCGAATTGGGGCTCGAGGGTGAACTGGTGTGCATTCCTAGAAGTACGAGTATTACGGTTGAATTGTTTTAGGGGAGGAATGCAGCTGGTTATTTCATAGGACAATATTTATAAAAGTAACGGTAAAATAATGTTATACATGAAACATTGCGTTGTTTCTGTTATATTTCTGTCACCTATCATTTTCAAAGTTCTTTTCTGAATTCAATCTAAGAGACTCAAGTGGATTATTGGGGCACCTGCCACAAATATGAGAATTGTACTCAAGTTTCGGACGGATAAATACTTTATAGATTACAGCCAGATCAGAAGGCCAGAAAATTTTCTTGCATCTTCGAAGAAAACGTAAACACTTAGCAGAATTTTTGTGGTCGTTTCACAGGAGTTGGTCTATGATAGACGTACCAAGCACTGAAAGATTTTCGGTTTCCTCAATGCAATGCAAGTGCCAGCCATGGATAGTGGCATTGGGGGTGGGTTTTGCTTTAATGACAGGAAAGAGCATTGAGTTTTTGAAGCATTAAATTTCACGAGATTTTTGATTCCCCATTGGACAATGCTGTCCAGATCAGAATTTGATGAGCTTATCATAGGCTGCCGTCCAAGTTCCACATCCAAAGGACATGGATGTGAATCTAGAAACGAATATGAAAAGATGAGGGTACTGTAGTCAGTAAAACAGTTCAATGGATTAGAAGTTTCAGATAAAAGATCGTTAATGAATATAAGGAAAAGAGTCGGAGACAAAACGGAGCCCTGGGGCACACCAGCATTTATTTTATGAATTATGAATTATGAATTTCAGACTTGAAACCATCCAATACGACTTGTATTGAATGGTCCGAAATGTAATTTCTAATCCAACGAAGAAGAGATTGTTCGTCGATACCAATATTCATGGGTGCACACAAAGCTTACAACGTCAGATGTATCACTTTTAGCTTTCCTTGGTTTAAGCTTACTTACAAGTGGATCCCATGTTGTGGATAGTTTGAAGTAGGAATCTCTATTGAAATTCTTATGTTTTTTTATTTCAATTGCTTCTCTTACTATCCTTGGCATGTAGAATCTTTCTGTAGCAAGTGATTTGGCTCGATGAAAACAAATGAAATGATCTTCGTTATAAGCTAGATGCCCACAAATAGCTGATTTTGTGACAGCATTGTGTTGTACGGCTTTTATATGTTCATTTAAACGTGTTTTTAATTCTCTTTTCGTTTCACCGATGTAGGATTATCCACAACTACACGGAACAGAGTATACTCTGGGATTATGGAATGGAATTGTGTCTTTCGGTGTTCTTAGAAGTTGGCGAACTTTGGTAGGGGACATTCCATGAAAACTGGTAACTTTGTATGTTTATATATTTTATTTGGGAAACAAATGAAAATATTTTTTATTTAAAGTACTATCCCTGACCGTACTTCAATGAGTAGTCATGTAATACAATGAAGACGTAGCTGCATTGGCAATCGGTGCAGCAGTATTTGTCAAAATATTTAATACACGCAAATTCAATGTTGCGAACACAATGCGACACAGCTGCTATCGTATCATCATCGCACCGTATCGCACAAGTTGGTCAACTTTTAATATTTGCTGCACGCTTTCACATTCTCAATAGTAACAAAAAGTCTACTGCGAGGAAAAAGAATATTTCTGTTTTCAGCGTTTTTTGTTGTATTTGGTTATAGAAATAGTAAATGAATGTGAAACAATTATTAAGCAAATACATAAGATGCATATATTTTGGATTTTATCAACAAAAATGATCAAGCTGTACTGCTGCATTGTGGGCACATAAAAACTAGAAGGTACGATATTTCTTGACAATTGTTTTACTTGCAACTGCAGCTCTTATTACTCTATTGTGTTCAGCCAGTAAAGCATTCCACATTCGGGTAGTGCGGCTAAAAAAAAAGAAACTCTATACATGAAAGTGCTTCCGAATTGGGGCTCGAGGGTGAACTGGTGTGCATTCCTAGAAGTACGAGTATTACGGTTGAATTGTTTTAGGGGAGGAATGCAGCTGGTTATTTCATAGGACAATATTTATAAAAGTAACGGTAAAATAATGTTATACATGAAACATTGCGTTGTTTCTGTTATATTTCTGTCACCTATCATTTTCAAAGTTCTTTTCTGAATTCAATCTAAGAGACTCAAGTGGATTATTGGGGCACCTGCCACAAATATGAGAATTGTACTCAAGTTTCGGACGGATAAATACTTTATAGATTACAGCCAGATCAGAAGGCCAGAAAATTTTCTTGCATCTTCGAAGAAAACGTAAACACTTAGCAGAATTTTTGTGGTCGTTTCACAGGAGTTGGTCTATGATAGACGTACCAAGCACTGAAAGATTTTCGGTTTCCTCAATGCAATGCAAGTGCCAGCCATGGATAGTGGCATTGGGGGTGGGTTTTGCTTTAATGACAGGAAAGAGCATTGAGTTTTTGAAGCATTAAATTTCACGAGATTTTTGATTCCCCATTGGACAATGCTGTCCAGATCAGAATTTGATGAGCTTATCATAGGCTGCCGTCCAAGTTCCACATCCAAAGGACATGGATGTGAATCTAGAAACGAATATGAAAAGATGAGGGTACTGTAGTCAGTAAAACAGTTCAATGGATTAGAAGTTTCAGATAAAAGATCGTTAATGAATATAAGGAAAAGAGTCGGAGACAAAACGGAGCCCTGGGGCACACCAGCATTTATTTTATGAATTATGAATTATGAATTTCAGACTTGAAACCATCCAATACGACTTGTATTGAATGGTCCGAAATGTAATTTCTAATCCAACGAAGAAGAGATTGTTCGTCGATACCAATATTCATGGGTGCACACAAAGCTTACAACGTCAGATGTATCACTTTTAGCTTTCCTTGGTTTAAGCTTACTTACAAGTGGATCCCATGTTGTGGATAGTTTGAAGTAGGAATCTCTATTGAAATTCTTATGTTTTTTTATTTCAATTGCTTCTCTTACTATCCTTGGCATGTAGAATCTTTCTGTAGCAAGTGATTTGGCTCGATGAAAACAAATGAAATGATCTTCGTTATAAGCTAGATGCCCACAAATAGCTGATTTTGTGACAGCATTGTGTTGTACGGCTTTTATATGTTCATTTAAACGTGTTTTTAATTCTCTTTTCGTTTCACCGATGTAGGATTATCCACAACTACACGGAACAGAGTATACTCTGGGATTATGGAATGGAATTGTGTCTTTCGGTGTTCTTAGAAGTTGGCGAACTTTGGTAGGGGACATTCCATGAAAACTGGTAACTTTGTATGTTTATATATTTTATTTGGGAAACAAATGAAAATATTTTTTATTTAAAGTACTATCCCTGACCGTACTTCAATGAGTAGTCACATCTCAAAAAACACTTAAATAGTAACATGTAAATTAAACAAAAATTTAACTTGCAAACTGAATTATCATGATCTTAATTTGAAAATAATTTGGTTTATTTCATATTAATATTAATACTTTTTTGTACTTTTGTCTTCTTCTATCTTCCCTTTTGAAATGTCAACACCTATTTCTTGCTAGGAAGCCAAGTAGAGGCATAAATTTACAGTTTTTTAAATCATATTGTCAAAATGTTGGCCACGTGACAATTCAAAAGTTTAATTTTTTGTAGAGGCTAGTAGCTTTTTTATAAATTACGACTTAAACAGCGCAGGAAGTGAGCTATTTAATACATAATTTTATTTAATTTTATCGTGCTAATAACATTTAAAAAAAAAGTGATTAACATATTGTCGGGCAAGTGACGCGTTTTATTTTAAGTCTTTGAAAACCGAAAAAAGTGTTTATTTTGTCTAGTAATGTAATATTTGTAGAGGAACAACAGACGTTTTATAATCGTGTATACTTTGTTTTTTCAAAATTTTAAATATTATCAATAAGTTTTGAATTTGAAAGAGCCAATATAAGATTGACAGGATATTCACACACCCTTTTAGTATAACATTTTTCGCCCCTTTCCAATAATTTATATACCGAAATTTAGCCACATTTGTAGGGTTTTTTAAGAAACCTTCTTTTTAAAGATCTGATTAGTAAAAATGAATTTATGATTTTTTAAAATCAAAAAAAAAAGCCG
This sequence comes from Melangyna quadrimaculata, assembly GCA_949320155.1. Classification (NCBI taxonomy): domain Eukaryota; kingdom Metazoa; phylum Arthropoda; class Insecta; order Diptera; family Syrphidae; genus Melangyna; species Melangyna quadrimaculata. The sequence continues at coordinate 147,651,618 of OX439485.1, read as the reverse complement.
ATTAGAAATAATTATTTTTATTCAAATAACTAAGGTTAACAATGAACAAAGCAGAAAATTTCGACCGATTTTTAATACATTTAATTAATTCGATTGTGATCCTAATAAAGCACGTAGATCAACAAATGAGGTACCAAATTAATCGTTGTTTCATTGAGGTATAAAATAACAATCAACTAAATCCATTGATACACACATTCAAAAGTTATTAAGTAATATATGTTAAAAATATTGTGTTATTAATATCTGCACTCAACGGTTATTTAGGAAAACAATTTGGTTGTATACACACTAAGAAATACGGCCTGGACCAACAAGACCACGATTTGGACCAAGAAGACCACGTTTTCAACAAATGTCTATGCATTTTCAGTTCTAATTTCGTACATGTCCGGCACGTTACAAAATTGTCGGGCACGTTACGGCAATTATAATGCAAAAATTTTGATTAAGTACATTGTTTTCAACCAATTTGTTTTTGTTAAAAAAATCCTTATTTGTGCATTGTTATGAATAATATGCTATTTGGTTATAAATATTTAAAGTTTAGCTCAAATAAACCAATGATTAATGAAGTTCTGAACTTTGGTAGTTTTAATGTCGGGCACGTGACACAAACTACTCTTAGTATAATTACCAGGTTTTTGAATTTTTAATTACAAATCGTTTGCCAAATCAAAGCAAGGATTTCAAACGATCTAAAAATGTATGAGAATATTCTAAATTCCAGTACATATTATGTTGGTTTAAATATATTTTAAATAGTAAAAGTACGTACGAAATTCGGGTACGTGACAATGGAATGCCCCGTTGGTGGTTTAAAAACTGTTTTTATACCGAATTTGCCCAAGATTCTTCCAATTCCATTCGAAACCCCTTTTACATAGGGTAAAAAGGCTCGTTTTTCCACTGGAGGGGTTACGGAATTTTGTACCTCATTTTGCTTGGGTTTCCAAGCTTTTAGTTTTGAGTTGTAACCATTTGTCTTCAATTCCATGTCGACATGTTTTAGTTTCTCTTAAATGTGGTCCGCATCACATATTGTATGCGCCCGGCTTATGAGCGCCAATACAACAGACGTGAAATAAGCCGGATAATGATGGGACGTAGCATGGAGATACCTATCGAGACAAATCACTTGCTACAGAAAGATTCTACATGCCAAGGATAGTAAGAGAAGCAATTGAAATAAAAAAAACATAAGAATTTCAATAGAGATTCCTACTTCAAACTTGCCGCAAACATGGGATCCACTTGAAAGTAAGCTTAAACCAACTATTAAAAAACTATTTTTAAAATTGAAAATTTGATGGTTTTGGAACAATCACTTTTTGTAGGAAGGATCCATAAAAAAAAATTTAAGACAAAAATTGTAGAGAACATTTATTGACCTACAAAAGTAAATAACTACTCTACGACAAATAGCGGTTGAGAAAATTGAGTAAACACATTTTAACACCTTTTTCAAAATGGCGGACGACGCATTGTGTTTTTTATTGGAAAATTGTGGATTTAGAATCCCCAATAGGTACTCTTTAAAATAAAACAATAAAATTCTCCTTCCGAATTTTTGTAGATAATTTTTGCTAATTTGATTGGACTGAAAAGGCCCAGTAGGTACCGTACAAAATTAAAATAAGTAAAAACAGTTGACGGCATAATAATTTATAAATTAAAATTGAACATAAAGACTAAGCACCACTAAAGGAATCTGATGATTGGTGTGGCAGCCATGAAATTGCAATAATTTTTTTTTTATTTATTTCAACTACAGACAGTAATGTCTAAGTTTCAGATATTAACAATTCATTTCATTTTACAAATTACAAGATTACAATAGTCTTTAAATAGATAAATGATTCTATAGTCTTGAATATAAAATGTGTTTCATACTAGATTCAGATTTATTAAAATCAATTATGCTAAAATATTTATTAAAGTTTCTACTCATAACATTAAGAGGTTCATTTAGACCGTAATTGACTCTAGAGAATGATGTGTAGAAAAATTCTGGATTTCTTGTCTGTCTTGGATGCGTATTGATGTTGAGGCGGCATAGTATATAAGATGAGTCAATAGATCCTGCCAAAAGTTTAAAAAGGAACATCACATTATTTACCTCTCTCCTTTTCTCAAGCGTCGATAAGTTTATAAGACTGAGTCGACTTTAGTATGGTGGTAAGTGTTGAGTTGGGTTCCATGGAAGATGTCGAAGGGCATCCAACAGAAAGCGTTTTTGAACACTTTTAATTTTCTTTACATGGATGACATAACTAGGGCACCAAACGCTGCTACAATATTCTAACACTGGCCGAACAAGAGAACAATAAAGTGTTTTTAAAATGTACGGATCGCTAAACTCCTTAGAGAATCTCATCATTACTAATCCAAGCCGGCCTCTTGCTTTGTTAATTTTTGTATCAATGTGCGGATTAAATGAGAGTTTACCGTCAAAAAGAACTCCCAGATCGTTAAACATTTCAACTCTAGAAACAAGAGCATTATCAACAAAATAAAAGGACTCAGGCAGATGTCGTCTCCGAGAGTAGGCCTCTATCTTGCATTTATTAGTGTTTAGATCCATTCCGTTTTGTAAGCACCATTCCGACACATTATCAATATCGTGTTGTAGAAACAGATGTCCATTAGGGCTTTTAAAACCATAAATAAGTTTAAAATCATCAGCAATAGCAGTAATATCAGCAATATCAGTGAATATCATTGAAGAAGATTATAAAAAGAATAGGTCCAATATGACTGCCTAGAGAACTCCAGATAAAACTTTTATTGTTTTGGAGATGGAGTTTTTCAATTTGACAAATTGAGTTCTGTTTTTTAAGTAAGATTTTATCCAATTCAATAACCAATCAGGAAATCCATAACGGTTTAACTTATAAAGAAGTATTGTATGGGAAACTCGATCAAATGCTTTACTTAAGTCACCATAGAACACATCAGTTTGAAGTCCTTCTGTCAAATTCATATTTGTTTGACTAGTAAATTGAAGCAAATTTGTTGTTGTTAATCTGTTACTGCAAAATACATGTTGCTCGCCTGCAATTAATCCTCTGCAGTGAAACTGAATGTGTTTGCATACAATTTTTTCAAAAAGTTTGCCAATCCGTATTAAAAGAGAATAAAAGTAAAATTATAAATCTCTTTGTTGTGTTTTATTTATTTTAACTTTATTTTCTTATTATCTTTTGCGGTCAATAAGGATATAAAATATTGAAAAAACTTTTAATAAAATCGACCAAAAATTTGTTCATTCAACAGATTAATTTGTTGACAAAGATAATTTCCTTAACATTACACGAATGTTTTGCAACTCCAGCCAAATAAAATCGTGGTAGTCCACTCAAGTGGTTGTTGAGAACTCAATCATTCATTATTAAATATAATGATGGAGCGAAAGCTATGCAGCCTAACTGCGAGTGTGTTATCATACGAAAAATCCCAATTAAGAACAAAATAGTTCACTCGGGCGTATGCGAACTTTTTTTTCTCATTATCGAGTTTTAAATTTTATTTAATTTCGTATATGCTTCTTCTAAAAGTTATTCACCCGTATTGCGATTGTCAATTACTGATTTATAGTTGATGAATATTGAAATTTTGCATTTTATAATTTATTCAAAAACAAATCAAAAATTCATCGATTTTAGCCAATTTTCTTGTAATTAACGTCGGCCTGCATCATTCTCAATGACCAAAACTTTTAGCGGTTTTCTTGTTAAATATCGAATTTCAGTATTTATCAACTATCTATCAATCTATGATTGACAATCGCAATAGGGATGATTATTTCAACGATTAAGTAATATATTTTATTTTTCAAAAGAACGACGGCGACGCGGCGATTTAATTTAAAACAAAACTGTTTATTATAATAGGCAACCAGTTTTTCGTGCGCGGTTAGAGTTAAACCCGAGTTAACTCACCAAATTTGGTGAGTTAACTCTGGATTAACTGGAAACATTCTTTTATTATTTTATCTTTTTTGCTTTTTAGACTTTTTACTTCCACCCTCCACATAAAAACTGCTTGTTGACGTAACTGTAGACCAATATGTTTCCAGACTTAAGTAACTCTGGCTTAACTCAGCCCTGAAAAACTGGGTCTTATAGAATCATTTTTTTTTTTATATCCGACTTTTTCGAGAACTATAGAACCGATATTGATATTTTTATATACATAGAAGTAATATATACATAGAAGGGATAGTTTAAAAAATTATTGTACACGCAACACATTAAACATAAACAAATCAAAACATTTGAAAGATCAATGTTTCGAAATGGACTATGTCGATTTTCACAAAATTCGGCATTTAACACTTTTTGAATACTATCCAAAGGATTTTAATAAACAAAATGTGTAGGGAACTTAAAAATTAGGGTACCTGCTAAACAAAATGCCTTCGTTTTAGCCTTCTTTTTTGTAGGAAACTAATTTAACCAAAAACTGTTACTAATAGTACCTACCTCACCTTCTTGATTTTCGATTTTATCAATATCGGCTAAGCCGATAAAAATAAAAAAAAAATATGGAAAAACTTAATAGCAATTTTTTGCTTATTGAAACTATCCAAAATATAACAATTGTGATCTTTTGACTCTTTTGTCTTCTACAAAAACTTAAAAAGAAATAAGGAGTCATTGCAATATTCATTACTGGAAATATTAATTTTGTATTTCAAGGTGCAATGACTATGTATGATTCGCCCCATAAAGACAATTTAAAAATACTAGTACATAATTTAGATCAACTTCTTAATACTGACTGTCACCTACATTATACCTAACCCTTGTTTCCCCTATGCACATAGAAAAGTGTGCGCCTAATAATGTTCGTTTTTGTGTATATTTGGCTGCCAATGAGATTGAAAGTGTAACTCAATGGACTTTGGATTGTTAGCTGTAGTGACTTTTCTTCTAAGTGAGGTCTTTTGAGTTGGGTGACGGTGCGATGGTATTTAGCACTCCTGGCAGCACACAGAATATAGCAAAGTTCGCTCATCAAATATAATTGAACAAGGGGGGCGCTATAGTTGCTGCTGTTGGTGATGATGTTGCTATTGGTGTTGCTGCTGCTGCAATCTGCAAGCAGAAAATGAATGCGATTTATTTAACTTTTGTGTGGTTTTATTGTCGTTTGTTTGGTGTCAGCTGTCTGATGTTTCGTGTTCAATTAAATTGTTGGATTTTCTTCTTTATCTTCTCTTGAAAATTAGAGACTCCGCTCGCTTATAGCGCACAACAAGAAAATTATAATATAAAGGAAGAAGATGTGCTGAATGATTTATGGTATCAAGTTGGATTCTGTTGAATTTGTTTAGAATTTGTTAGATAATGTATGTATGCGTGTATATATGAAGATGATGATGAAGAAGATGCATCCGATCCCGATGGCGAAAGTGACGTTGAGCAACCGGATGTGAGTGGGGTAAATTTGTTTTTGTTTTGTTTTTGTAACTCAGATTTGAAAATGCAAAGCGATGATGATGGTATAGGGGTGAATGACTAAACTAAAAGAAATCAAATCTTATCTCTGCAGTTGAAGAACTCTGGAATTGGACTTATTTCTTAGAAAAACACATTTGTCATTTAAGAAAAAGACCACCGTTGTGAGTGATGGCACATGAAAACAATATTTGCCAGCACGAGTGGGAAGACAGTGGCAATAATATTGTAATAAAGATGAAAAATACTACCACAAGCAAGGCATGCAAGGCGGGTTTGAAGAAAAATCAATAGTCCAACGTTTACATTATCATTCTGAAAATGAAATTTAACTCCTGAAGCATTTATAATAAGTAACTCAAAATATTTTCAAAAGCCAAACAATGACCAACCAACGACAATATTTTTAATCTTCAGAAAAAATGAAGTCGTATATAGTCTCAAACACATCAGTCTGATTGACAATAGAAACTTGTTCAAAAAAGACGTTTGGATTTTAGTTTACAGAATGTTGCCTTGTTAATAGCAATTATATTATCTGCAATGCTCAAATCCCCCCCACTAAAAAGAAATTAAAAAGAAATAACTTTGTAGAGGATAATCGTATCGATTCAGCGTTTAAGGGCTGGTGCCCACATGCAACTTTCAGTCACAAAACTGTTTGGTTGCTTAAATGAATCATATGCATTTATATGAAAGTGCGCCCACATGCATGTGTGCGAAACCCTGTATAGGAATATGACATGTATTCATAAAACGAAATATTTTCATCAAAACTGCGATTACGACGAAAGACGAAAAAAGTGTCACGACTGGCAATATTATCCGTCTATCTGCCCGCAAGAGTGCGAGGTTTGATTTTTTTTTTTATTTGTGATATCTACCAAGTGTTTTTTTGGTGTTATGCTCAAATTGTTTTTAATTTTTGCTTAGAACAAAGGAACGAAACCGGCCTTAACGATTTTCATACACAAATTCAGTTTATATGGAATGACTACGACTTAAATGGAAAATGACTGAAGCCACTTTCTCCAACAGCCGCAATGCAATATGCAATAACTTATATCGAACGCTCGCCTCCCGCCCTACTCTTCTTCTTCTCCATTTTACCGGCGATTGTCATGATCTCGAGGGGGACCGCAACTCTCCCACTCAACTGCTTCACCTAAGGTCCCACTTGTGGGGTCGCCGGGTTGGCCTCAGAAAACGTCGACAGGCCTCCCGGTTTTGGATTGTTCCATGTCTGAGGCCAACTAAATGCAGGTGTCGTTGCATTTGTTTCACCCAGGAGTTTTTGCGCCTACCTTTCTTCCGCGATAGTTTTGGAACGTCTTGTGCTATTGCCTATTGAACTGGGTTCTCATGGCATCTTCTTTGTACATGACAGTACCAGCTAAGTTGGTCATGCTGTATTTTGTTCAAGATGGTATTTTTGACGTGTAGGCTTCCTCGGATTCTCTTGCTTCTTATTCGATCACGCTTTGTCACTCCTGCTGTCATGCGAAGCATCTTCATTTCACCTGTCGTCAATTTAATCTCATACTTCTTGTACATTGTCCAACACTGTGAACCGTATGTAAGCGATGGACGAACAACTGCCGTGTATAGCTTTCTTTTTAGCTTAGGGCGCATTTTTCGATCAGAGAAGATGGCAGAGATTTCCGACTACTTTCAAAGGTCACAGTATTTTATTGAACTGAAGTATATACAATTGGCTCCTAATTCTCGCGAGTTATTCTCATACCAACTAAATATACCAAACAAATTCATAAAAATTGGTACAGCCGTTTCTGAGCAGTTCAACCTCAAACACCGCAAACACGAGATTTTTATGTTTTAGATTTCTTAAGATAAATTATCTGACGATTTTTAATTTTTTTTTCATAAATCAAAAGTATTTACACAAATCAGATGGTACATTCATATGTCATATCTAGGCGAAACACATATATTTCTGGAGTTGAGGTCACTTGTACTTTTTATTAAATATTGTATTGGGGATTGTTTTCCATTCGAAATTAAGGAATTCGAGTTTTTGGTTTGAATGCTTTCAAGCATTTGCGGAATTATGTGATTCAAGATTTCAGTTTTGCGTTGGATATTTTTAGATCCGAAATTATGTTCTGATCCAATGTACGTAATACATACATAATTTTTTTAGAAATGGATATTTTCTCCTGTTAAATTGGAAAAATATTGTACAAAACCTGAAGGATATAATAATTAATTAAAACATTTCTCAAGCCAAAACTAATTGGTACCTTCTACTTTATTGTAAATTGTTGGAGGTCATAAGCAGTATATCTTTGGTTGTCTCTGTGGGATACCAACTTATCATAATTAAATTACCAATGGTCTCAAAAGCGTAGAAAAACATAATAAATCTGCTACCAAAAACTAGCTCACAACAAAAAATAAATAAATAACAAAAAAATAAAAAAACTCCCATCAACTGTTAAATTGATTGGCAACAATATAATTTATTATTTATATTCAATAAACATGTCCAAGCGAGAGATGCTCGCAGTGTCTTAAGTGCACGTCTTCGTAGACCATGGGAATGTGGGTACAAAAAATTAAATGGCGCTAATAATTCCATAAACACGGGCTCATTAGAAGTCCATCAAGAACGCGTGATGACTTAAAGTCGAAAATCCTTAATGGGCTGTGGTTGTGGCTCTGTGCGAAGTAAAAGCCTTTTGGTTACAAAATGACAACAACTTCGACCCACGGTACGACGATGTCGACGTTTTATCCACAAAATAAAAAAAAAAAACAATGAAAGATGGAAGGGACGATGCGAGGACTGTGATGATGATGGTTATGACGATAATGAATGATGGCTATGTTATTATTATTATATCTACCAACAGATTCAACTGCCATAAGTTCATTTGAACTTAACGTTCATAAATATCTCATATTATGAACTGATGGTCAATTATTGTTTCTCAGTCTTCTATTTCTCCCCCGCCCAGCTAAAAAAAAGTGGAAAAATGTCCAACGTGACAGGTAAAATTAAGATGAATTTCACCAGAACATACAATAGTTAATAAGGTCACAAAATCAACGCTATCCATTAGAATAAAAGAAGCAAAAAAAGTAGTAACCACGGTGTATAGATTCGTTAAAGCTTCTAAAAAGTGTCGTTAATTATAAAAAAAGCAAACTCTACCGAAGCTTGTTGCCTTCCGATTATAAGATTATTTTGTTTGCAAATAAAATTTAAACTATATTTAAATACATAATTTTGAACACATTAAATTGGTGCGGAGGAAGTATTCAAAAGTTTTTCACTTAGAACTCAATATAAACTTAATAGTAGCTTGCCATTTTCCTTAAAAACCATGTTTTAACTGTAATTTCTATTTAAATAGTTTTTTAAACATACATAAAATAATAAGTTAAAAAATTTGTCACACACTGTACGATATAATCTTAACAAAAAGAAAATTTCAATAGTATTCCAAATGCAAGCTTTATAGAGCTAAATATTCCTGTCAGTTTATTTTTAAAATATTATTTATTTGGCATAATTTTTCCACTATGCCATCGTTAAAGAATTTAAACAAAAAAAAAATACAACAGTTTTCCAAACGGAAACTTTAGAGAGCTTAAAGTTTCTAAAAGCTGATTTTTAAAGGTTACTAAAACAAAAAAAAAGCAGAGGTTAAACTGGACAGAGATTTTGTATTGTTGTTGAAGTTGATAGTAACCGAGAACTGGATTTTTATAGGAACAAATTTTGTTTACATTGGTAATTCGAAAAACTTAATGAAACTGAAAATTTTGCCAGGTTTTAAGCTTAAAAAAAAGATTTTTAATATCGTGGAAACAATTTTTGTATATTTTGTTGGAAAAAATTTTGAAAAAAATATTGACCTTATAACTTCTGTTAAACTTCTAATTTTTCCCCTGAATTGAGAAAAAGCTTTACTAAAAGTCAAATTGCGGAGATTGTAACATAACTATAAATTAATTATACATTATTTAAATACTAGGAGTACCTTTTTAGATAGCTGAATAAATGAAAATTTTTTAACGTACTTGAAGAAAGCTTTATAGGGCAACTAGCATCTCTTTAATTCTGTTTGTTTTCAAAAAAAAAAACGCTTTTATTTTGTTCTTGGTATTAATACATAATCAAAAGGGTAACAAGCTAACAAAAACTACTACAAAAACCTTTTTGCTTGATAATTACCGAGGACTACATTTAAATATGAACAAACATCGAATACATTATTCTCAGACACTTTAAAGCACAGATTACTGATTGGCAGATACTTCCTTAAAATAATCGCAGGAAGCTTTATAGAGCAACTAGCTTCGTTTATTTTTTTTTCGAGATTTTCGGTATGAAAATCAATCTACAAACCAAAAACTGCAATACAAGCTTTATACAGCAATTCTCTCTTCTTGGAAGTTAGTAGACATAATAAGAACAATCGAACTTATTATCTCTCCTGAGAAAATTCTTCTTAAACAATTCAAACGCGAGCAACATAATACAAGATTTATTCAGAGAACATAACAAACATTTCATAACTCGCCGCTTGATCTTCTTGTAGGAGTGTAAGTATAAAGAATCAAAGAAATGATACATAGCAAGGTAGGTACAGTACATACCCCTTTCGGGTCTTAAGCAAGCAACCAAGCAGGGAGCTGTTTGAAATTCATAAACATGTGTTTGCAATAAAAATATGTGTGCTCAACATCGAATCGTACATGAGCCCGCCACTTGGCCCCCAAAAATGGAGTATAAATATGCGCGGTGAAGCCCAAAAACTTTGGACTCTCTGCTGTGCGAGCGTTGTTTTATGGCCATCATATAAGCATTTGGCTATAGAAGAGTAGCTTTGGTTTACAGACGACTGGCTATGTAGGATGTATAGAGAGCCGTGCTCCACCAATTAATATTTATTGTTATTATTATTGTTGTCATATGCGCTGCGGCAGATCGGGCAGGCATGGCACGCATGACGATCGATTCGAGATCCAGATCGCGCGTATCCAAAAACAAAAAAATCAAAACCGATGATCGATAGCCGAGCGATCGATCGAACGATTGGGTTGGTCATTCCTGCTGCAGATTGGGGATAGGCATCTTGGCTTTTGTTAACTCTCTCATTGATTTCGATGAAAGATTGGATTGGAGTGGTGAGGCGAGGCAAGACATACATATAACAAGAAAAACCAAAAAAATACCCAAAGCGTCCATCACGGTAGCGCGCATCCTGTTTGGATGGCTCCTTGACAATCGGTCTTGTGTATCTGCGATGTTAACAAAAGATAATATCATTATGCGATGGAGATCGGTTTTTGTCGGCATCGAATTTGAACGAAAAACGGGTGGATGCCTATAACGGTGGTGGAGGAGGTGGATGACTGAAAGATTTATGAATTCATTGGAATCGTTTCGGGAAGCAAAAGTATTTGTATAATATGAAATCTATTAATGAAATTCATATGGTGCGGACTGCGGAGAGTTTATACCCACATTATGTATATATCTGCCTAATCAAAACAAGACGAATAAATTTTTCAAGCCCAATATGTGAGTTGAATTTTAAATTGTAGGTTATGTAAGCGAATATGGGTAATCTATTCGAATATGATTTTTTTTTTTAAAGAACCATGGTTTAATGATTAATTTCATCCAAGAAAATAAGCAACGTTGTTCTATTATTTTATTTTAAACTACTATAGACTTAGGAAATAAGGTAAATAAAGTATTCGATACAGCTACTGGGTAAGATGGTTCATTAAGGGCAAATCCTTAAAGTTTACTACCTTTCAAATACTACATTACTTCATGAAATATTATAACATACATACATATAATATAATTCGCCAAAAAAAAGAGAAGACAAAAATATTGGGTAGGTAAATGAATTTTTAATAACTCTTAATATATGAAAAACAATTTTACAAAACGCTGGAATGTTAAAATATTTCTGTATGTAAGACGTTATTCAAAAAATTTTGAGGAAAAAGAATGGAACCGAACTGATAAAATTTAAGCTTTTTGCCATTTTTGCACGAATTTCCTCTCGTTTAGCTACCAATTTTAACAGATTCAGAAATTGACGATTTATGTTAAAAACCACTTAAAATAATAACTATTGTCTGTTATTATAAATTAATATAAATTCGTTAGGTATTTAACTAGCTAACATGTTAAAAATTTAAAAATGACTCAGGATCAAAATAAGGTAGTTATGTCATTTTATTTGTTAAATAAGTATGGATTTATGAAAAGGAAAATCAAAAATTGCTATAGCGGCTTTTTTTAAATATGTTTTTATATAGCTACGTATAAAATTGTATGTATACTAACTTAATTTACGTTTGATGGCGCTCATAGCCCAGGATGGGCTTCGGCCTCAACTAACAAGCCCCTCCAGCCAGCTCTGTCCCTAGCTAGCCGCTTCCAGTTGCGCACCCCATCGGGCTTGGATTCGAAGACTCGTCGGGCAGGTGCGTTGCTGTCCATACGCTCCACGTGCCCCAGCCATCTCAGCCGCTATATTTTCAGCTTTTTGACGTCGCTGTATAGCCCGTATAGCTCGTCGTTGAATCTTCTCCTCCATACTCCTTCGATACACACCGGACCGAAAATCACACGAAGAATCTTCCTCTCAAAGCACCCTAGCAGATTTTTATCCGAATTTTTCAGTGTCCATGCTTCTGACCCATAAAGCAGGACCGGGATGATTAGAGTCTTGTATAAAGTCTCCCTGGTTCTCTGAGAGAGGGCCTTACTACTTAAATGCCTTCTTAGACCGAAGAAACAGCGGTTGGCAAGAGTAATTCTTCGCTTGATCTCTGCACTGATGTCATTCTGCGATGTAATAGTGGAGCCCAGGTAGACAAAGTCCTTGACAACTTCAAAGTTATATCTGTCCATCGTGATATTTTGCCCGAGTCGACGATGTTGAGATTCCTCTCTCGATGACAGCATATACTTCGTCTTGTCCTCATTAACCGCCAACGCCATTCTAGCCGCCTCCGATTCAATGCTCGCAAATGCCCCTGCCACAGCTTGCTTCGTTCTGCCGACAATGTCTACGTCATCCGCATACGCAAGCAATTGAACGGACTTTTGATAGATTGTACCACTGGTGTTGACATGTGCGTTGCGTACAATGGCTTCAAGAACGATGTTGAATAGGTTGCATGCTAACGCGTCGCCTTGCCTCAATCCTTTCTCAACATCAAAGGAATCGGTGGTGCTCTTACCAACTTTGACGGAGCAGCGAGATTTCTCCATCGTCATCCTGCACAGGCGGACGAGTTTGGCAGGGATGCAGAGACTCGACATGGCTCTGTATAATTTGTCCCTATTCACGGTATCATACGCGACTTTAAAATCGATAAAAAGGTGGTGTGTATCGATCTGGAATTCCCGGGATTTTTCTAAAATCTGTCGTAGTGTGAACATTTAATCGACGGTAGACTTGCCTGGCCTAAAACCACACTGATAGGGGCCGATCAGATCGTTGACAAAAGGTTTTAAGCGGTCACACAGAGTAGCCGACAAGATTTTATAAGCGACGTTTAGGAGACTAATTCCTCTGTAGTTGGTACATTTCAAAACATCTCCCTTTTTATGGAAGGGGCACACTATACTAAGGTTCCATTCATCGGGCATACTTTCATCCGACCAAATTTTGCAGATGAGCTGGTGTATGCTCCTAGCCAATTCATCTCCCGCTGATTTAAATAGTTCGGCTTGTAAGCCATCCGCACCTGCAGCCTTGTACGACTTAAGTTTGGATATTGCCAGCCGAACTTCGGTTAGGTCGGGTGGACGGAACTCTTGGCCATCATCGTCCAAGTTGAATGGAGCGTTCTGCCTATTAGCGGCATCTTGGCTGTCTTCGCCATTAAGCAGTCTAGAGAAGTGTTCTTTCCAGATCCTCAGCACTGACTGTGTGTCTACTACCATATTCCCACTCTCATCTCGGCAGGCTTCCGTTCTAGCCTTGAATCCTTGGGTGGATCGCTTCACCCTCTGATAAAATTTTCGAACATCTCCCCTACCGCTACAACCCTCAATAGACTCTACCGCCCGCTTCTCGTGCTCTCTCTTTTTCCTCCTGAGAAGTCGGCGTTCCTCTTTTCGTTTCAGCCCGTAGAGCTCCCGGGCCACTCTCTCAGCAGCTCTTGTTCGAGTCTGCAGCATTGCCTGGTAGGCCTCGTCCTTAGCTGCATGCGCTAGCCGGCACTCTTCATCGAACCAGGGGTTTCGTTGTATTCGCCTAGTGAAACCCAGCACATCAGAGGCGGCACTTCTGATGGCTTGTTGACAGTGTTTCCACTGGTCCTCTGCACTTGATGCTGGTGGCGGACCTCCTGAGAGGTCTGCAAAAGTTCTGGCGGTCTCTTCCGATTTAAGCTTCTCGACGTCGAATCTTTTCACAGCATCTGCTCGGCGTTCTCGCGTCATGGATATCCGCATACGTAGTCTTGCTACGACCAGGTAGAGATCCGAGTCAATGTTGGCCCCTCGGAACGTTCGGGCGTCCAAGATACTGGAAGCATGTTTCGCGTCTATCGCAACGTGGTCGATTTGGTTGACGGTTAGTTGATCACGCGACCGCCAAGTCCCCTTGTGTATATTGAGGTGTGGGAAGTAGGTGCTTGAGATGATGACATTTCGCCCCGCCGCAAAGTCTGCCAGCCTGTGTCCGTTGCCGGAAGTTTCGTCGTGTAGGCTGTGTCCTCCGACTATCGAACCAAAGATGCCCTCCTTTCCGAATCTTGCGTTGAAGTCACCAAGAATGATCTTCACGTCGAACTTCGGGCACATATCATACCTTGTCTCCAGGAGATCGTAGAATGCTTCTTTGGTTGAGTGCTGTCTCCTTTCATGGGGGGCGTGAACACAGATCAGCGTAATGTTCTTAAATTTGCCTTTGATGCGGATTGTGACCAGGCGCTCGCTTACACTTCGGAAGCCCAAGACTTCTTGCCTAAGTCTTCCCCTTATCACAAATCCACAACCAATGAGCCGCTGACCCTGTTCCTTCAAGCACCCGCCGTAGTAGATGTCACACGTTTTCAGTCTCCGTATGCCCTCTCCATCCCATCGCACTTCCTGTATGGCTGTTACGTCAGCCTTAACCCCTGGAACACAATGCAAGTCGCTGGTCGCGGTAAAAATCGCTGTAGCACAAGCTGTCATTAAAATCGCTCACTAGGTCGCAAAGGTCGTCCACAATGGTGTAGCGCAGAAAGAACGTTTTTTTGACATTTAGATTTGTTTGGGTTTGTTCAGATGTTTGGGATTCTAATTTTTACAAGGCGTGTTCCATATATTGCTTTCATTTCTATTACAAATGCGAGACTATCATGTTTCTCTTCTAATAAATAAAACACAAAGTATTTGACACAACAGAAAACAAACAAACAAAATTCAACATGGCAGAGCACAACACAGAATATTTTATTGAACTTTTAAAAAGAAAAAATATTTTGTGCAGCTGCATTGTGGGCACATGAAAAATAGCACGCACGATACTATTTGATAGCTATTTCAGCTATGGCTTCAGTTCCAGTTGCGGCACTCTTTTGTGTTCATTTTGCAAAAAGTGCAAACGTGCAAAAAAATGTCTATTATAAGACACTTGCTTGCCAAAAAAAAAATTGAAAATCGTGTATGGCTATCGAAACCAATTTTTCCCAAATTTCAGTTCATAATAAACATGACAAAATAATTCAATGTGTTGAACGAACCCAATGTCTAGTTTACATACAGTGTTTTGAACAGACCCACAGATATAGCAAAAAGTAGCGCGGCTAAAAGCAGAAAGTTGAAAATTATTCAACTTTGGCGACAGCGATCGCTGCAGCTACAGCTTCTCATTGTGGCGATGTGTACTGTTTTCGTATATTTTAACTTTGACAGTGCGACAAGCGGCCGCTACAGCGACTCCATTCTGCTCGGGCAGTAAGCCTGTCCAGGTTCTCCACTAATTGTTCGGCTGCACGTGTTCTGTATAAGGACAGGACGTTCCACGTGCAAATCCGAAATTCATTGTCCTTGTTTTGTTTGCTGGGGTCGTCAACTTTAAAATCATCCATATCCGAGGCTTGTTGTTGTTTCGGAACAACTTTTTTTTACGTGGTAGGGAAGTTACCCCGACGCATAAACCCCGACCCGGAGGACCAGACCCTTCGTATAACTCCAAGGGTGGAGCCGGATAAGCCGCTCCTTATAGGCCTACAAATATGTCGTAGTAGCCCATATAAGGTGTTCACTAAGTAGTTCAACCTAACTGGAACTGTAGACGCCACCGTTGATTCCATGTGGAGAATTCGTCCGCTGCCGCCTCGATGAAAGGAGAAGTGCCTTAGTGGGAACACTCCACACTTCTATGTATAGGTACATTTTTTTAAACAAACATTAAGTAATGAACAATATTATGAAGACATAAAAACAACATTCCAAATAAATTCATCTAACCATTTTCAAGATATAAAATGTTTATATTTTTTTTTTAATCTAAGACCTATTTTTTTTAAGTTTTTGTTTGCAATATTTTTAAACTTTTTTAAACTCTTGTGTACAAATTATTATCGAAATCGACAATAATATGAAAATAAGATAATTGTATCCAATAAATTTTGTATCGAAATAATTTTGATCCCTGCAATCCTAGAAGAAATCTAGAAAAAAAAAATAAGTTTTGATCGTGAATGCATAAATATATCGAACAAACAAATATCTCTAATGTACAAAATTTGATATGATCGCGAGATAAAGTTATTCAAAGGATTAAATAAGTGGCAAAATATCACTGTTTGTATCAATATTTGCATTATTTTGTACATTTGCTTTTAAATGATTGGTATCGAAAAACAAAAATATAAAATACAAACGTGGATAGACGTTATATTCAAATTTAATAATATTCAAAACGTTTTTTTTTTTCAATAATAATCAAAGCATTGTTTTTTCTTCATTAAGAAATTTGATTCCGTTATCCGTATGTTAAATCTCTTACTATAAATGTATTCCTCAGCTGACTATTTAACTAACGATTAACGACTATTTTTCATTAACGAATAAAGAAACTGAATTTTAAAAGAAAATTAAAAAATGGATTTCAGGCTTTAAAAAAGTTAACAGCCTTTACACAATACAGAATACGTTGCAAAAATAGAGTAGGACAAACCGATCTCTCGCGAAACTTCTTGGAGTTTTTGCTCACAGAGATAAAAATAAAGTGTTGTAAGCAAACAATATATCAATTTTTACTAAAATTTTTTCGTTTTTTTCAGTATTTCTTACGGTAAAAGTTTTAATTTATTAAAAACAAAAAGTGCCCTATAGCACTCTTGGTAAAACTGCCAAATTTGTAATTAGACTAATGTTCAATGATTAGCCTAGTCCTTAGTGCAATATACCAAATGATTGGCACTTTTACCAACGATTGGCATGGACCCCAATGACTGATATGTGCCAACGTACTAGTTTAAAAACTTTGACTTTGAAAAAGTATTCTTGATGTAAGTACCCCTACTTACCAGTTTTTACATGCCGAACACGAGAATAATAATAATTTTTCGAGAAATTTTTCAAAAATCATAAAATTTTTTTTCTCAGAGGCAGATCTTCGACGTGGATTTTTCACTGCGCTCCAGCAATCGTCCACCAACATTGAAACATTGCACTTGGCCTGATAAAGTTTTCCCATGTGTGCGATGTCCTGATGGAAGCGCTTGCAATGTTCGTCACTGAATGGCCCACAATTGTCAGCATAAAAGTCTAAATGCAAATCTAAAAATGGATTTTAAGTGACAGTCTAGCTGGTATGATGATATCATGCCAGTAGGCATTTTTGAACTTGCGATACGTAGTATAGGGCAAGTTTAGGATTCGTGCAAAAAAAAGAACACAAGATAATAATTTTCCCTAACATTACGATTATAGAGAACGCGAAAAAAGTGGGTCTCGCGATTCTGTCTGTCTATCCGCCTGTCCGTCTGTCCATCTGTCCGTCTGTCCGTCTATCCATCTGTCCGTCTGTCCATCTGTCCGTCTGTCCGCCTGTCCGTCTGTCCGTCTGTCCGTCTATCCGTCTGTCCCTCTGTCCGTCTGTCTGTCTATACCTCAACCAGCAGCCTAAACGGCTGAAGCGATCTTCTACAAACTTTGGACTTAAGGTTATGAGAGATTCCTTAGAGGGGAAATTGAAATATTTTTTTTTAGCTCAAAAAAATAACGGTATATACCTGCCATACAACTAATATACAAAAATTGTTTTATTTCAAAAACGGCTTTAATGATTTTGAAAAAAAAAAAAAAATTACGACCTACTATAACTACTACAGTTAATATTTTGGTAGAAAATAAAAAAACGGCTACGCAAGATTCCCACCAAATTTTGTATGTGAGAGGTCCTTTACAATTTTAACAATTTTGCATGTACAATTTTTCGAAAAACTATTTTTTGGATTTTTAAAAAATATTGAATTTTTTTTTTAAATTCAATATCTTGAAAACGCACAATGAATCTTTTTTTTTAATTTTGTGTTAAATTGTATTTTATTCAATCCTAAAACTTGGAATACCAAATTCTATTTTTAAAAATTTTCAAGAATTTTTATATATACAAAATTATTTTTTAAGACAACCGCTCTAATGATTGATTTTTTAAAATTTTTTTTTTCATAAATTTATATTTACCAAACAAATCAGATGGAATACTTTTTATAGCTCCATCTTTTTTAGCTATTAAAATTTATAGTAATTAAAACTAATTTATATTTTAACTTGTTTTTTAAAACTTTTTTTCATGATATCATATGATACATATGCACATGCACACTGTCAGTTTGAAGCTACGTTTAAGTTGTAAGCTATGAGAGCAAGTTTGTGCGATCAAGTCGTGCACATTTTTTATTGTAGAAATTGCAGAACACTTTTGTTTATCAAAAAACTGCCTCACAACAAACATTATTCACCCATTTTGCTTTTCAGTAAAATTAAATGTTAATATTTCACAGTATTTTTACTCAGTAATAAATCAATAACATCAACATTACCCACTTGAACTAGGCAGAATCGTTAAACATGGAAGTTTCCAGGTATCACGAAAACCTAAACACAAAAATAATGCAAGAAAAATAGTCTAAATTATTTCGGATGCTTTTTCACTTTACAGACCAGTTTACGAGTGATATATTTTTTTTAAAGCCAGGCAATTTTCCTTTGATTTCAAATCAAAGGGGCAAAATTTTAGACGATTAAAAACGATGTTAAATCATTTTTAGTATGATACTAGGTTAAAAATTGTGTTTTGCTAATTTTAAACTGGTTTAGCATCGTACTAACCCCTAACATTTTACTAAAGTAAAAATCACCAACTGGCTATTTTATCTTTTTAGCGTCGTACTAAATCCATATGAGAAGACCCGAATGTTCCAGGTTCGAGTCCTGCTGGTACCCAACTTTTTTTTTCTTTTTTAATTTTTTTTTTTTGTAAATAATGAAGTTAAAATAATAAAAACATAAATATCGAATACTTATTTCAAGCACATGATGGGTTTCCATCAACATATAATTAATTTACAACGCATAAAAACAATAATATGTGTTCATCAAATTCAAACCCTACAAATGCATTAAATGGGTGATTTTTTAAGAGGTTTAGAACTTAAAAAAAAAAAACACAAAAAATTCGAAAAAATGAATGAAATATTTATTTGAATCGATAGTTTGAACCTTGCAATTTAATGTTTAAAGATAATTTCATGCAATTGTTGACCGCGGCTGCGTCTCAGGTAGCCCATCCGCTGAGTCCAATTTTGGCATACTCTTTCACACATATCGGCCGGTATCTCACGAATGAATGCATGGATGTTGGCTTCCAGTGCGTCAATCGAAGCGGGCTTGTCCCTATAGACATTAGCCTTGACATACCCCCACAAAAAATAGTCTAATGGTGTCAAATCGCACGATCTAGGCGGCCAATTGACCGGCCCGAAACGTGAAATTAACTGTTCACCAAACTCGCCTCGCAATTGCGCCATTGTTTCGCGTGCTGTGTGGCATGTGGAACCGTCTTGTTGAAACCACATATCATGCAAGTCAAGAACTTCCATTTCGGGCAAAAAAAAGTTTGTTATCATCGCTCGGTAGCGTTCACCATTGACAGTAACGCTGCGATTCGCATCATCTTTGAAGAAATATGGCCCAATAATGCCGCCGGCCCATAAACCGCACCAAACAGTGGCTTTTCGGGATGCATTGGTAGCTGTTGCAATGCTTATGGCTGATCTTCACTCCAAATGCGGCAATTTTGCTTATTTACGTACCCATTCAACCAAAAATGAGCCTCATCGCTGAACACAATTTTTCGATAAAAAAGCGGATCCTCGGCCAGCTTTCCAAGAGCCCATTCACCAAAAATTCGGCGTTGTGGTAGGTCGGCTGGCTTTAGTTCTTGCACCAGCTGTATCTTAAAAGGCTTTACGCCCAAATCCTTCCGCAAAATTTTCCACGTAGTGCTGTAACAAAGGCCTAACTGCTGGGAACGGCGCCGAATCGACATTTCGCGGTCTTCTGTCACACTAGCTGATACGGCCGCAATATTTTCTTCACTACGCACAGTACGTAAACGTGTTGGTGGTTTAATGTCCAACAAAGTAAATTTGGTGCGAAATTTGGTCACAATCTTCCGAATAGACTGCTCAGAAGGTCGAGAATGCCGACCATAAAATGGAAGCAGCGCGCGATGAACATTTCGAACCGAGCACGAATTTTGATAGTAAAATTCAATAATTTGCAAGCGTTGTTCATTTGTAAGACGATGCATGGTTAAATTGCAAACCAAACTGAAGCTGTTTGACAGTGACACAAGGTACTAAACACACGTCAGCTGTCAAAACCAGTGTTGCCAAAACAAACCAGCTAAAAAATCACCCGTTACAAGTTAGCAAAAGGTTTAACATTTTTGAATAGATAGTAAATTGCCAAATACTTAGGAAATTGTTAACTAGTAAAATGCTAAGCCCTTAACAATAGGTTGTTTACAAATTTGCGCCAAAGTTTTTAAGAATAGTTTTAGTAGAACTAAAAAAAAAAATATTTTTTTTTGTAAATTATTCTTTAAAATAAAATTTAAATAATTTTTTTTTTGAGACATACAACGTCCCCAAAATGGTGAATCAGATAATAAAACAAAATTTGTGAGTGCTGGGACTCAAGAGGAGGATGTGTAAACAAGGCATAGCAAACTTCGAGGTGGTGGCTTGGTTTTCTAAAAAACTGCCTCTACCACATTACCGACATGTACTTCATTACCTCAATTTACTCTATTCAATTCAAGAACCATTGGCTTCAATGAGCCAAAAATGTTCGGTAAACAAATGTATAATGCTGTATCCGACTATCCTACTTTCAATTTAACACATACCGAGAGAGTTTACACATCAAAAATAAATACTTGTATATGGGAGCTACCTATACTATCCTTAAGGGGTTAGTGTTAAAATGTTAAATGTTTATCAAAATAAAATATGCATACACACAATTTTTCATCAAAACTACGTTTCGAGAAAAATAAGATTATTTTAAATGGCCTTTAAAATTAGTTGCAATCGAAATCAAAATAAAATTGTCAAGGCCACAAATTTGTATAAATTTTATAAATTCAAACAAAAAATCGATTTTGCAAAAAATATTGAATGTTTGAAGAACACATTCATTTCTAAAAAAGTCATCTTATAATCAGCAATATTGCAACGGAAATATTGTTTGTATGCAGACTTGTTTTTTAGATCTCGCAAGAGTTTTTCGTTGTGAAAGATTATCAATAGATGTTAAAGCTGCAAGTTGTCATAGTCAAGGTGATGTGTCAACCAGCACCTATAGTATCAGCTTTTATAGATAAAAAGTGCATCTTAAGTAATTCAAGTAGGTTCTTGTTATTTGTTTTGAAAATTAACTTAGTGAATGCAATTCAATCACATCACGCGTATGACAGTCAAACTAGTTATTCGGGTGGCTAATTTTCAGGACAAAAATCACTTGCAATCGTTTATATCCCGACACTCCAAAGACACTTGAGATACTAAGCGCACGACCGACGTTACCGCTGACAGATGTTTTTCTGTTAATTTTTTTAATCAATGTTCAAATTTGCTATATCATATTCTTTGGTGTTATATTTTTTTTTCGTGTTTTAAAATTCCGATTTTGTGCATTTAGCTTTTTTATTCCTTGAGCTTACAAGAAAACAGCATTTTGAGATGCATTCGCCTAGAAAGTTTCTCTAAAGTTACATTTCACTTTATGCTTCTCTCTTCAATTCCAAAATATTTAAAAATCCATACCATTCTCAGAACAAAATACCTCCAACTGCAAAAAGACAAAAAAAACTGCTCCACAAAATTATAAAATTAATAACCGTCACTCGGGGATAAATATTTCGCTGCAATTATTAAATGCTTGGCTGTCCATGATAGCTCAATATAATAATCGTTCCTTTATGGTTCATGCAACTGGCTGCCTGCTTGAATGTTGATACTGCTGCTAATGCTCTGCAGCACAGCATCACATCTTAATTGCACGGGTTTCATATTTTTGGCAAATTAATTATGAATTTCTGATGATTAACGATGCCATACGAGCCATATCAAGTCATCATTATTCAGCCATCGGCAATGGCACCGGCATGCAACTGAGGCACAGCTTCAGTGAGAGGAACTTTAAGTCAAGTTATTGATATGTTAACGTTGAAAGGCCAAAAATTGTCACATGGATGCAACATGAGACATGACTGACTGTCATAATGAAGATCTGCTTAAGCCCTTTCATATAGATAGGTAGGTTCATCGAGGCCCCAAAGATGGAAATTCCTTATTAATTATTGTCATTGGAGAGGCGAGACCAAGGCATACATAGGGAAAAATAATAATTAATTTTCGGTTAAGAATTAATTAGCACACATGGAATGTGTATGCCATGGCGTTGCTGTGGAATACAAATCTGTTCAAAAATATAAATTGTATAAATATTTAACACAACAACAACAAGAAATATGCTATTTTTTTTTGTAGGTAGGTAGGTTCCGACCGCTATGAACTTTTGTGGAAAATAAAATTATAAGTTAATTCATTAATGTTTGTCTGGGGAATTTTTAAAAACCACAAATCATCTGCCGAGTCAAAACGATGAAAGGCGCTGCCAATTCAATTCATTTTTCTCCTCGACTAACATGTCTCCATCATTGTCATCCGTTGCGTCGCCCGCGCCGTGCGTCGCGTCGTTCGTCCGTTGAGGCTATGTTAAGGTAGTCCGATGCGGTTCGGTGCATCCCGCGCTGGATGATGACGGGCTTGACATCCTTTGGATGATACAAAACATGACAAACATTCAGCAACTCGAGAGTATCTCTGTTGCAGAGGGCTTTCGTCATACAAGAGCCATCCAGGGGTCTTTGCGGCCCCGGCCGGCCAGGCCATGTCATTAACATCGTCCACATATCTAAAATGCTTACGAATCGAATATTAAAAATTATAATCGATTATGCGAGTGCTCCGCGCTTTGGTAGGCACAAAACATTTCTACAGCCTCCACCGCCTCCAAGCCGCTCCAGTCCCACAACGATGGATCAAACAAAAAAGCCAACATTTTGTACAAGAAATTATGACGAACAAACATTTGTGTCTACATGTGTTGCAATCATAAAATCCATTGTATTTGTATCAAAATAAAAATATAAAAAATGAATCCGAGTTTTTGTATCTTTAAGGATACCGCGTTGTATGTTTTCGGTTCTGTCCTCTCCCTCTCTTTGAAGAACATCAGGGCTCAGGGGCTTGCAATATGCGATGACAGCCTGCAGAACATGGAATCGTACAAATGTTTTCATGCACAATTTCATGTCCTTTTTGTTGTGATACGCGAATTATTATTATGTTTCTATAGTTTTTTTTTGTTAGTTGAGGCTCCTTTAAGGGTTTACTTGTTATTTATGAGCATCAAGTTCATAAGGCAATTCTTGTTATCATCATCCATGGTTGATGCTGATGATGATGATGATGGGATGGTTGAAATCATAGTTTGATGTTTGACAGACGAAGAAATGACGACTGGAACCTGGACATGGTTAAATGAACGTACTTGTGGTTAGTATAGGGATGAGTTAAGTAGATAACTATCAGTTCAAGTATTTTTGTACGCCTCGAGATAAAATAATTGAAATAAATTCCATCGACTGACGCGTCGATACAAAGTATTTTATGGAAAAGGATAAGATCTACGAGCTTGCATGGATTGCTTTAGTAAGTTGGTATGGCTAAAGAGACGAGTTTTTTGTATTGTCCTTGAAGAACAAGATCAGATTTAAGTTAGCATGATGTTATCGATTGGATAAATTTGTTCAACAACTTTATTCTTTCAACATTGTATTTTATATTTTTTGATAACAAATTGGCTGATGGAAATTTTTCTTCAAAATTACAGACATAGCTTACAAATGATTAAGGGTCAATAAACTGTGTTCACATCGGAGTATTTTTTAATTTATATTTTATTTAAGTCTCTCCGAAAATTGAAACTGAAGAATATATCAGGAGTTGTAGCTTTTAGGACCCGAGAAAAATTTTTAAGAGAATTTATTTTGTTTGTGAAGAAATAGATATTTTGGAAATAAGTATACCTACAGAGTTTCAGAAGTATGATATTTAATATTGAAAACTATTAAAAAAATATAAAAATATTAGAAACAGTTCATTTGTAACCTTAGATTTTAGTTCTCCGACCAAAATGAGTTGAAATAAATCGATTTTTATAAAACATGGGTGGCACTCTATAAAAAAAATAAATCGGCCGGCGCAACGGCTCATAAAGAACCAGGGCCTAGTGATTAACAACTCGCAACCATTCCTGTGTGCGCCTGTCGACAGGAATGGAAGGGACCTACAATTTTATGCCGAATTCGAACGGCTAGACGAGAAGCACTTATTCTTGGCAAGTGATACTCTTGGAGGATTTGTCAATTCCTCGCAAGAGGCAGTAGCCCTGAAAAAAAACTTTTTTTAGTTTAGTTAGAAAACCCAGACCTCCATCGTGACAGTCGAATGCACAAAGCATTACGCTACGGGCTACTTACTACTGGGTGGCACTCTAAGGTGTGACAAAAACTTAAAGCGTGTAGTTTGAGTGGAGACAAGAAAAAATCTTACGTGAATTAAAACAGAAAAAAATATATTCAAAACACCTCAACGGTAGTACTAACAGTGCCATGTTTACCTTTTTTGCAACACCATAAATCTCTCCCTATATCTTGTTTTTCAAATAAAGTTGTTTGAGTAAACAACTATTGAAAAATAATGTTAAAAATCAAAACTAAAAAAAATGAAAAATAAAATTCACATCAATTTTTAAAATTTGTTCGTAATTAATTTCTATCAATGCTTTTATCAATGCGGTGAAACACTTAATAACACATGGTTCCTGGACTTTTACTTTTCAAAATTTTAAGAAAGATAATGAAACCAACTTCTTAGTAAAAGCAAGACAAAACTAAGCTGATGATAATCAACCAGTTGCTGAAATGATCATTTAGCCGCATTCGTATTTCTCTTATGAAAAAGTTGTATCATTGATTTAAAACCTTTTAATTTTTTTTTTTTTAATTTTGAGTTTGAAAATGTATTCTTGCGATTCACCTAAGGTATGACAAAAAG
Source organism: Melangyna quadrimaculata (assembly GCA_949320155.1). Classification (NCBI taxonomy): domain Eukaryota; kingdom Metazoa; phylum Arthropoda; class Insecta; order Diptera; family Syrphidae; genus Melangyna; species Melangyna quadrimaculata. The sequence continues at coordinate 147,626,452 of OX439485.1, read as the reverse complement.
CTAATCATCCACATTTAGGCGGTAGGACCAATTTTCGAAAAGCTTTATTGTAAATCCAGAATATTTTTTTTTATTTTATTTTTGAACAAAGTTCTTTTAGTGAGAAGTTTTTTAAAAATTAATTTTCAAATTAAAAAAAAAAAATCAGACTAATTTTTTAAATTCTACATTCTTAAGTATTATTCTCGTTTTCAAAATTCAATGCGTTATCAATTTTTGGTCAACAATTGAAAATTTTATGGTTCTAGAACTTCTTATTTCAAAGAGATGATACAATAATTTTTTTTGGAAAATTACCCTTCCCGCCTAAACGGAGGGAATAGACTTTAATCCACTTCAATTTTTTTCTTGTATGAAATGTATTCATTTTATTGAATTCATGCAGTATAAGATCAATAAGGTTTAATTGATATGAAGATGACTATGACTTATGTTCTTACTAAAATAAATAAAAGTAATGTTGGGTAACTATGGCGTATGTGGAACGTTTTTTTTTTCTGAAATTTTTTTTTTCTATTATGTTATACCATCACCATGCAAGAGTAGAGAAAATATTTGTTAAAAATAAAAACAAAAAAACAAAATCGAAATTTTGATCAAACTTAATATCACGATAATGAAAAACAAAAAGAAGCGAGGCCAATAATTCAACCTGTATGTCTGTTAAGCGCCAGTGTAAATTAATGGGTTGATTTTCTTAAAACTATGTTAGGTTAGGTTGTAAGGGGTGATGATTCGACAGGTCAAATCATCTCAATCGGATCTAAATGGATCCATTACGCTCCCCAGGATTCGCAGTGAAAGAAAGGAAAAGGGAAGGGTAGGGAAAGGAGTAAGCGGAAGATTTGGTAAGGGGTGTCTCCCTGAACCATCCTGAATTCTGAATGAACTTCAGGATGTACCTTAGTGGCTGAGACGAGATGTTGCCCAGTTCGTCGAAAAAGTATTCTCCGAGGGCTGTTTTTCTTGTTTTAGCTAAGCTGGAGCATTTACAAAGGAAATAAAATGAGCCCTCCTCCGCCTCTTCATCTTGACACCCTCTACAAAGGTCAGAGGCGCTGATGCCCATTCTGTTTAAGTGGGGTCCCATTGAGTTGTGACCAGTTAGAGATAGTTAAGGCCTGCTTAGCGAGACCAAGTATTCAGTTTTATTCCTTTAAATTTCGGGCCAAAGATTTCTCGAACCTCGACACGTGTCAATCTGTGACCACCTATCGTTGGGGGCTTTGTGGAAGCTCTGGTGGATTCTGCTCTTATCGATAACCAGTGGCATAAGTACTGACGATTCAGTTTGGCTCGGATCAGTGGATGACCCGTGATTGGCCAATTCGTCTGCTTTTCATTCCCATGTATATCACAGTGTGAGTGTCCTGGGACCCAACGTGTGTTTGTTGCACGCGCTAAGTAATATATATATGTCTCTGCGACAACATTCCACCAATTTTGACTTTGTGACAACTGAGTAGATATCTTTGATGGCCGCCTGGCTTTCTATGAAAATGTCAATGTTCTTGTTTACTAGATCATGTAGAGCAGATGGACACCAATGCTCCGGCCCGAAAAGTCTTTTAATCCATCCCCGAGGGACGGCCGACGGCGGCGGCGTAGTAAAGGAAGACCGCGAAACCGGTGGCGCAGGCAATTGGAAGAGCACCTCAGCCTCTCTCACATGACGAGACCGAGACGAGACGAGACAGCGTTTTAAGCATCCGAGACGAGACCGAGACGAGACTGCCTTTTAAACATCCGAGACGAGTGGAGATGAGACTGTATATTTGGACTGAAATTTACAGAGAGTCTAATAAATTGAAAATTCCAATTTCAGTTAAATACTTATTTTCTTCTGTACATGTTCAAAGTATATGGGGATAAATTATATTTTGACGTATCGAAAAAATTTCGTTCCAAAAATCAACAAGTTGTCCGGAAATCGTATTTTTCGGAGACGAGACCGGAACGGGCTGCAAGTTCAAATTTTCTCGCAAAAAATGCGAGACTGAGACAAAAATTAATTAGGAGACCGACACGAGACTGAAAATTTTCGATTTTAACGAGACCGAAGCGAGACGAGACCAGCTCTATTCGGAAGTTATAACCCAGAGGGAATCCGATTTCTTATAATTTTAAAAAACCTTAAAGTGAAAAAACGGGACTTGGTACTGGAGAAGGTCCAAGACAGCATACATGAATTTACATTTTCCAAGTTAGTTAACATGAAAATTTTCTCATGAACTTGTATTTTAAAAACTATAAGAACATAAATTAAGATTCTCAACACAAATAAATGCGAGATTGGATAAGTGAACCAATTGGTATGTCAACTCTATATTTAAAAGTCTAAACGGTATCCATCAAAAGCTTTCAACCTACTAAAGAAAAAAAAAAAAAAACATTCCGCATTGTCACAAATCTATCAAGTTTTGTATACAGTTCACGTAGTCGGTAATTGCGTTCATGTAAAATCAAACTTCTGTAGCACTTCTCAGTTGCACAAGTTGCATTCAGGAAGAAACAACTGATGTCGTCGCCACCGTTGCCACTGCCACTGCACCTACCTCTACCACTGCCGTTTATTTAGACCTTCTATATAAAAGGCGACACCGAAATTAATTGCCATCACAATATGCAGCTTCTCTCTTTTGCGCTGATCCTTGGTCATGTCATACCGTCAGCATCATCATGTTAGCCAGACACTTCAGGACACTGTCAGTGGATCTCGGGTATGCATGTTTGTAGTCCATTTTTCGCACAATCCAGAATCCACGAACTTGTGCGCAAAACGCACATCAGACCATCACCATCACCACACAACAAACAGCTTATCAATATTCCTGAATTTGATATACGCGAATGGTCAACGGAATGTGACTCGTTTGCTGGGGCAAGTTCACCATAAAGGTGTTTCAGTCCATAGCTCCATATATATCACCGGACAAAATACCAACAATCCAATACTACTCTTTGAAGTCTCCAAAGTATGTCCAGATCAATTACGCGGTTCTTGCAACAAAACCAACAAAAAAAACACCAACAACACAAACAAAAACCGAATCAAGACCAAGAACATCACTTCTATATTGTGGCCTTTCCAAAGCGAAATCACTCCCGGTGGAAACAATACAGAACTTGACTCAGGAACAGGCGACACAGCAAACAGAAGTCAATTTAGGGGCAAACCTTAGAAGCCGTGAGTGTATCAACAGGCAAAAAAAAGAACGTCCAACTGATCGCTCCACCGATCGCGAGGATGCAATCTTTACCAAATGGTATAATAAGGTGGAAAATAAGAACGCACCGTATACAAATAATCTGTAACAAAGTGAGGATTGATCGGCGACGGCGGTATGGTGCTGGTGATGGCGACTGGCGACGCGACGCGGCACCCAGATCCCAAGTCTGATATACCTATAGGTACCTTCCTGATGGTGGTGATGGTGCGCGGTGCATCCTCAGAGCATAAGGTTCGATTTATTGGCGTGTTGTTCTGTTTTCACTTTTTGCCAAATTCGACGCTTAATTTTCTGTCAGCTTTTCAACATAAAACAAGGACACAAACAAAAATAAAAAAAAAACATCAAACGGCTTAAGGCAAAAAAATGCTTAAACTGCCATCAGCATCGATTGTTTATCGAATGATTTCTGGCACAGCCATCACATATGTACTTAACTTTATTTCCATATATACAGAAAACACACACACATACACAGACTTTGGTGAACCTTTCGGGGTCCTTGTTTAACGGCTGGGCTTTGAGGGTTTATCTGATTGAAATTGGATATACCTACCTAGAGTCCACTAAGTCAAATGGCAGTGGCATTGCCAGATCTCAGACGAAAAAGAGGGGTCTCGAGATACTTGGGCAAGAAGAACAAAGGTTAGTGTAAAATTCACAAAAACAAACTTGTAATAAGGCGACCATCACCAAATTAAAAATCGTGTAGGTTTATTTATAAAAACAATGGCCCTAAGTAGTAAACGAATTAAGAGTAGAATTTAGCCTGAGGACGATCTTAGGCTAAAGTCGTTAGTTAATTTGAGGAAATCTTATGCCAAAATATTGACTCAAGAAACAAAAAAGTAGGTACATTGAAGAAAAAAAAATCAGAGTAAACGACCACTATATTTTGAAAATCCATACACTCAGCTCTTTAAATTAGCATCAGAATCGAGGAAACAACTCTGCACCCCGTGGATGCACATGCTGACAATATGTCAAACAAAAAAAAACCCTCCATTGCAATCACTTATTGGCACCGAAATAGTTCCCTTGAAGATACTGATGAAGTGAACGATCCAGTTCAATCCAGAGCGTGATACTTGGTTTGTTCCCAACTTTTTTGGCCGGAAATTGTCAGTCTTTTAAATTTTAAGGAGTGCCAATGAACTTTCTCTGCAGACAACAAAACTATCGAAAAGGTCTGGAACGGGCAGACATGATGATTTCCAATGTATGCCCAGTTATAAACGTTAAAAATAAGAATAGACTAGAGTTGCCATCAGTGTTACCGCAGGTTTAATTTGTAATGAATCCTGGAGGCTGAAAAAATGAGTAATTTTGAAAATAAATGAGTCCCAATAAAAATGCTTTTTTGAAGCAGTGTTTCCTGGGCGTGGGGCCCACGCAACACAGGGGGACAACTTGATATTATAGGGGGGAATTTGAAAGTTATGCTGCATTACATTTCTCTCCAAAATATCTATGCTTCTTGCCTTCCACCAATGAAAATATATTTGGGAACGTACCGTACCCAGGATCTGCTTCTGTATTAATAAACTGTATCAACTGTTACCAACTTCAATTCACTCAATGACACTTGACGTATTCAATGAATCAGTTTTTCTTCACGTTGATTTTTAACCGAAATCAAATACCCCAATGCAACCAAATGTGCAAGGGAACTATTTTATTATCTTTTCCATCTTGGTTTTTAACTAAATGTAGATTAAGTGCCATAATTAATTTGCTGATAACCAAAAAGAAATTGGCTGGATATAAAAAAAACTTGGAGACTTAAGGTTGTAGCTGAATTGAATGAGGCATTAAGCACAAGGGATTTAAATAATAACAATTACTTTATGTAACATAAAAAGTAACAATATTACATAATTATAAAATTATTTTTTATTTGAACTTCAGTTCTACATTATAGTTTTATGTTTTGAAAATAAACTTACGGTTTATTTTATTTCTATGGATTTCTTCCATATGTCAGCTATTCAATTTGTGCACTGGGAATTTCAGATTTTTGATGTTCAAAGTTATTTAGGTATCTTTATAAAATGTTAGGGGACATGAAGATTTTGAAAAAGTTCTGTGGGGCATAGCTCACTAAATGTTGGGAAACACTGGTTTGAAGTGTATGATAAGATGTTTTTTTATTTTTTAATAATAAAAAAATATACTTTGAAATCATGAACTTTTTGTTCATATTAATATGTTTAAATTAACTAATTTTACAAACAATTTTCTTTTTAACAAAGTGAATAAAAGTGCTTGAACTTAAAAATTGTCTCAACCGTATAATATAGCGTTTCAAAAAATGGGTCAAATTAAAAAAAGATGAGTCCCTTTTGACTTAAATGAGTCCCAGTGGTAACACTGGTTGCCATGTATCCTTCAATCTGACTTTTTAGAGAGAAGTCATCATGTCTGCCGATTCCTGCCCAAAGAAATTTCTCGGGACCAAACTGTCAGGAGGGAGAAATGTTTTACTCTCTCGTGAGCGCTCTTTTCTGTATAAAACTACACAGTTGGTGAAGTTTGGGACGGGATTTTGTCAACAATTGTTGACTTTTGGTACTTATGGTCAAGCTAAAGAACAGATCTTCTTGTTTGTTAAAAATCTAGTGTGTCCTTGAGATGGGCTTTTATTCGCGCCCAGAACGACTTTGTATATTTATATTGTATTACCATCAATACCAGCAAAAGAATATTTTGGAGCTTGTCAATCTCTCTCTTGATATGACCCTTTTTTGCGAATAACACGAATGCTGACTTTAATAATTTAATTAAATTAAAATTTCATCATAAATTTCAAGTTTTTCAAAGTAATTTCTGAAAAAAAAGTAAACAAAAAATAATGAATATTCGAATCATAATGCTTTCTATGCGCCACCTTACGTTTGAACTAATTTTTAAAGCCATTGAATTGGATTGTATTTAATTTTTTTCAATGCATCTACAATAGTATATTTATTCAGTCGAATTAATCAAATTATTAATAAAAATATTACCCATTTTTCGATCCCCGATAAAAATTATATTTCCAATCTTTTGACTAATCTTCAGATGCAAACTTGCTATTATAATGTGAACGTAGTACGTCACTGATCAAGTTTTCAAAAAATTACGCTTACCCAAACACTCCGTGAAAAATATTCGTATTGAGATGAAACAAAAACCATTCGAAAAAGTTTATTCTTATTGTTTTCAGATTATTTTGGAAATAATTTTTTTTAATAATTTTATTGCGTAGCTATAGGAAATAGCAATAGACACACATTTTTTTTAAGAGTCAGAGAACTTGTCTATGTCTTTTATACATTTTTTAACATTGAAAATGTTTATAGGCTCGTTTTCCACAAATTATGGTGTTACCAAAATGAATAAAGTACAAATGAATACAAATGAAAATGAACTTAAGCGTAGTAGGGGCATTTTGCGAAAAATTTGGTTGGTGTCAGTGTTGCCGCTGAACAAATAGAAAAAGGGGCCCGAGATAAAAAAGGGGCAAATATATAAAAAAATCGACAACACGTTCACACGAAAAAAGAGTGTACAGTAGTTAAACCGAAATGGTTTATTTTTATGATTATTTCACAAAATATTAAAAAATAAATTTCCTCTTCACGTTTTTTCTTTTTTAAATTTTTAATTCGATATTTTTGACACAGGAAAAAAAGTAACTTCTTGCAACAAATCAAAACTAGATAACTGTTTAAGTTTTCCCAATAATTCGAAAATAAATTGTTGTGTTGTCCCTTCCTGCTATCATTATGCGTTGCTAATTAAAATTTCGTAGCTAAACGACAGCGTTTTGCGAAAAGAAACTTTGAATTGTGTTTTTTCTGAACGAAAATTATTAAATTAACAGTGAACTCGTAAAAGGGGACCAATTGGACAATTTCTGAAAAATTCGGGGCCACGGGGATTTAACCCAAAAAAGGGGCCATTTGGCCCCTTTAGTGGCTAAACGGCAACGCTGGTTGGTGTTACCACAGAAGCTACCTACAAAATTAAAATGAGCATAATCGTTAAAAGCCGGTGAACTGCGTAGCGTGTCGAATTGTAGGTTGGTTGATGTTTTGTGCTTGTGCAATTTGCTTGTGCTACCAAAGAAGAGAATGAAAGAATGAAAAATAAACGATGACAGAAATAATGAGCTATATGTTTGTAGGTCTTTTATTGGAAGATGCCGACTGCAGAGCAAGACTACAGCAGAGTATCGAATTTTCGGTTGGTATGTTGTGTTGTGTACAGTCACAGTGCGTGTTTACAGAGGTTGGGGGTAGAAAAGGAACGGAGGATAAAGGGATACATGCATACATGCGAAATTTACCGCAGTAGAATTTGCAAAAGTTTGGTACCTATTTATTATAGAATGTTTATAATAATAAATATAAAACAACTTTTTTACAAAAAAAAGTAACTTGTCTACAAAAAAAAAAAAATAACTTTTTACATACAAAAACAGCTTTTCTACAAAAAAAAATTAACTTTTTTACAAAAAAATTAATAACTTTTTTCAAACTAAATTTCTTGTCAAAATAAATATCTTTGGTTACTTGCACAAAAGTGATGAGAAATTATTCAATTATGTTTTATATTTTTTTATAACTTATACATACAAAATATGCATATATTATTAACGATCTTTTCTGACTCACTGACTGGGGAACGCTGATATCTGTGGCGTACGCAGGGGGGGGCTTGAGCCCCCCCCCCCAAGCAATATGGTATACTGTGCTAAGATTTCTTATATCATCGAAGAAAGTTTTTTATTATTTTTTAGTTCAAATTTTATTTTTGTTAATTTTTAACTTTAGCAATATTTTCAATTTTAATTTAAAAAAAAAAGCTATAGACATGTATGTATGTCGTATTGAAATCATTAGTTCATTAGTTTAACCAGTATCTTCGCGCTCAGTGAACGTATCAAATATTCAAAAAATATTTTTAAATATCTGTAAACTGCATAATCTGTTTGCCTAATGTTATTTCTAATGCTAATAAAAAAAGTCATTAATAAGGCTGTCAAGTCAATTGATGACATTTCGAAAAACTGCCTTTTACTTGTATCAGAGGTAGACAATCTTCTCAAACTCTTTATTTAAAGTTAATGGGCCGTATTCATAGTCGTCTTAAACTACTATTATGTTAAGTAAAAACTTAAAAGATAATCTAAACATTTATTTTAGTTTTTGTCAATGCACTATTTTTGACGTTCAATAATTTAATAAACTTTTATTTTAAAAAATACCGAAATCGAATTGGAATAAATTGTTATAATTGATCTTATTTAAACTGTACTTAAGTTAGACATGAGTTTAGCGAAACCACTATGAAAACGCCCCAATAATATTTTTTATTATGAGAATTCCCTTGAAAAATATTAACATTTTTTTCATTGTATTAGCTACTGCTTCTTTAAATTATAATAATGTCCGTTGCTTTACTCTGAATTTTTGTGATTTTCTGTGCATTTTGTTTCTAAGTTCTGTCAATTTCATTTCTTTTATATGAACTTGCCAGGACTTTGGACTAAAAATACAGAAACTCAATGTAAAGGAACAGACCTAACAAATGTTATTAGTGGTGTTTTTTGAGAGAGTGATAAGCAACTCAGTAAAAGTTTTACAAGGAAAACACAAACAAAATTCTCTATAATAATTTGTATTTCAAAAGTACGGCTATATAATAAAGCTATGAGCTAATTTTAAAAAAACGGAAATTTTATTTATTAAAATGTGAATACAATTTTCACCTACCCCTATTACAGTTGACGTTGTTTTAATCCATAAAGTGGATTTTTGTCAAAGTGGATTTTTACAAAAACTATTGAAATTTAACTTCTGGTGGTTGATAAAACGAAAGGCTTTAGTTTTGTTTGCTATTTTGTGATACCTTAAAAAAATTTCACCAAAATTGAGACTGAGCCCCCCCAAACAATATCCTGCGTACACTACTGGCTGCTATGATGGTAAAATCAGAAAAAAACACTCCTGCTCCTAAACGAAAATGTTAAGGGTTGCCAATTTTCTGGAATTAACTTTTTTATGAAAGTGAACGGTGAGTTTGTCAACTAAATTTTATACATATTTGCGCTCAGCCTTGGCTAACATAATTATGTTCGACGAGCGCCTTTGGGGTCCTGGGGTCCTGTAACCAACTAGTCTCCGATATTAAGATTTTAAAATTCTTCATTAAGCCGGACATAAAAGATTAATTGAAAAAAAAAAAAAAAACAATCCACAATTGCATGAAAACTTAAAAAAAAAAATGAAAATCAATTTGAATTAATGTTTTTGTACCTCCTTAATTGACTTTATTATTCAAAAAACCTTATACGGAAAATTGATGTGGTACAAGAGTTGTAATTTAATATTCTTGCTAGCATATTCTCTACATATAGTAGAGGATTAAATAGTAGTAGATATAATAGAAAATTTAAAATTTAGTACTTTTTGAATTATGATTCAAAAAGATGAGCATTTTGTGACACCGCAACGGACAGGTACCTAACTTTATTTTTTCTAAGATTTCAATGTAATAATCTATTTTGTAGCTTGTACCACTGGAAAAATAGAAGTAATATACAGTAGAGACCACTTATAGTCACAAGAAGTCTTGTACCGAATTCTGAAGATGGTTTGTCCCAAACAAAATATATCAGATCTTTATGAATGAGGTGAAAAATTAAAGCAGGGATGACTTAAATTTGTATGCTAACTTAATCGTAAAATTTTGTACAAATTAATTCTAAAAATGTGACTGCGTTATTATTCGTTTCGATTTTTGGCGCATAAAATTGAAAAGTTGATACAAAATTTTACAAATTTTTAAAACAAAACCCACGCACATATTGACTTATTGACTTAAACCTCCTACGATTAGATAAGATAATGTAAAAAAAAAGTGTTGAATAATTTAACAAGAGCAAATCGAATTAATATAAAATAAATTCTTTACTTACAAAATTCTAAACCGATCCTCCAGATTAAGGTTTAAATATACTGCCCTTAAGATTTACACAAAAAAAAATAAACTATCTACAAATTCTTGAAAACTCGGACAAAAATTTAAAATAATTTTAGTTAATGTTTTTTTTCACCTACCTAATTTAATTAATTATTCAGATATTATTAATTTAAATTCGTTGGTTGACATATGCTTAACATAAACTAGAGATTACAAATTTAGTGCTCTTTTAATTATGGTTATTAAAGAATAGCTGTTGTGACACTCTATCGGACAGATAAATGATAAAATCGTTCCCTACTTTATATTTTACTGAAGGATTTCAATCTTCTGTTTTTTTTGTCAGCAATTAAGCGCTTATGTTAATCAAACATAGATGTGTACTTATTGAAAGCTCCAAACGTTCTGAAACAAACAACAAAAACTATTCCTATCTATTCTATCAATAGCAGTAGGTTCACTTGTAGTTGAAGATAGCAAGTACAATTGACGAAGGAAGAAAACATTATACAGTCGAGCCCGTTCATAGTCATATGAAGATGAAATAAAAAAATGTGCTTTTATCCGACTGCAAAGTTGGTTTGGCGCACAGAAAAAAGATTAAATGGCGATAACAAACAAGGATAGTTCCAGTCTCAGTTGCAGATGTTAATAAATTGTCAAACTTAATTCGATGCAGCATAAAATTGAGAAAATTTCAACTTTTTGCTACAGGTAGGTTAGGCAGTCAATCAAGTCAGAAAAAGTCACTAGTCAGTAAGATGAAATTTGCCAAAAAATTAGTAATGATAGGAAGAGGTACTTAATTCGCTTGACACATTGGCAAATGGTTAAGCCTAATGGTGTAGGTAGCTAATGGATGAAGCTTGTATATCACTGTCAAAATAAAAAGATACGAAAATGCAGTGAAGAGCTCTATAATATAACGTTTTAGTTGTTGCAATGAAATGTATGGTATGGACCCAAAGTTGAGCACTTTTGATTGAAGTAACAGTCTTGTGTTCAGCCATCAGTTTCCGACACCTATTTTTATAGCTTTAACAAATAAAAAGCTTACCAAATTTAAATAATTATAATGTTCCTTATTGCATCACGATAGGTTGTCAACATCACCTCCTTACATGAATTTCAAAATTCAAAAGCATATGGAATTATTTATTTTTATTGTGTATTTATGTTAAATAAGGAGTTCTATATAACATATCTTGCTTCAACTTAATTTTAATTAATGGAATTTTGTTTAAGTGCAAACAATTAGTTATGTTTTTGTTTTCTCTAGCAAATGCAAGTCATTTTCAATGCTCCCATTCTTACTCTATGAGTGAAATCTGTACCAGTTTTTCGTTCTTAGATTTTATAATGAGTACCTACCTAAAAAATTAGAAAATTGAGCAGTTTGACTTTGAAAGCACACCGGGTTCTTATCGAATTAATTTAAGGTCACTGAATTGCAATAAATTATTTAAAATTTTTCGAGGCATTCGAAAGAAAATAGAAAATGTTCTCCATTAATTTTTTGCGTAGAAATGAAATTTTTTGAATAAGCGAAGGAAAATTTGCCTATTTCAAAAAATATCTATCCCTTAAGTAATCTTTAAAGAACGTAATATTAAAAATATTCCCTACAATCACGAAAAGAATTTGAGAAACCCAGGTTTTGTTTAACTAAATTTAACAATTTATTACTTTTTATACATAGCTGAATTCTGAAAATATATAAGTACAGGTAAAATAATACACAAAATCATTCGAAAAAAATAATAATTCCTACCTCATGAAATTTAGTGAAAATGCTTCTGTTTTTATTTTTTTTAATAAATTTTAATGTTGTATTTAGTTAAAAAAGTGGTAAGTATTTTTAGGACAATAAAATGGGCTTTCATAATAATATAGAAAAATTGTCACTTAATAAGGTGTTTTTGTGGAAAAAATGGCATCAAATTAAAAAAAAACCACCTGAAAATGCCAAAAATATGGGTTTGATATTTAATTGTGGGAAAACCGTTATCCGCATATAACAAAATTGGACATCAAGTATAAATGCTAACTCTGCTTGTGAAAATAAAAATCATAAAGCGGATGTGGTTTGGCAAAGTTAGAGGTATTTAAAAGAAAAAAGATCAAAAACCATAAAAACCCTTATAAGTCGAAAAGGAAGTGAAAACGAGCCATTGTTTTCTTCTGGGCCGGCTGGATGATGGGACACCCTGTACATACCAAGTTTCATGAACGTACCATTATTTTAAAGGGTGTTCGGCAATATTGCCCTATCGCACTAAAAGGACTAAAACTTTTTTTTTTTGTGATCGTATTGTCTAAATTTAAATGTCATTAGGTTAACTTTTAGGTTAGGATAACTTTAAAAAATACCTTTAAATCATGTGAAATATGCATAATTGTACCAAAGTCATTTTTTCCTTTTGATGCACAGGAATCATTTGTTTTTGAAATAAAAATTAAAATATTGAACAACTTTTCTTATAAAGTTATTCAAGTTTTTAAAGTATACAAATTTGTTTGATTTTGAATTTGGTTATTCTTTAAATTATCATCATGATATTGAAGTATGTATTAGTGTAGTCCCTTTTATCTGTTTTGTAGTATAACCAAATTCAAAATCAAACAAATTTGTATACTTTCAAAAACAAATGTCTAATATTAAAAAATAATTTATAACTAATGTTGAAAACAAACAGATTGTTATCAAATAACTTATTATAAATATTTTTGGTAATTTTAGATATATTTAAATTTTTATTAAAACGCATGTACTTTATTTCTACAGATCCTGATGATGAGGCAAATAAGTCCTCGAAATATATAGTTAAACAAAATATAATAATAAAAAAGAAAATGCGGTTTATTGAATTCAAATGAATAAAAACAAAAAGGTAAAATAAAATATGATTTATTTTGATTTGATTTATTATTAAACGCCCCTTGTTGGTACTTATTGCTGATAAGCTGTATCATTTGGTAATGTTTTTATCGAAACCAATAATTATTAGTTGTACATTTGCCATCAAATTCTGTATACAATAATCAACTTAGCACTTTATAGTTGGACTTGCAATTATTTAATAATAATTGTTTGGACACTGTGGCGTATACGTATTTTTTTATTATACTTTATTCGTAAGAGTTTATAATTTGTTATTAATTTATTTGAAACTGTGTGTTTTTTAATTATACATATGTTATATGTATGTATGTATATTAGAACGATACGTGACATAAATCTACATTCGTATTTTCATGTTCCTTTAAGCCTTCCCCATAACCATTTTACACAACTTTTAACGTCAAATAAACGAAGAAGATATAAGTTGCTACGCACCAGATACACGAATATAAGAAAATAAAGTACATTTATGTGTGACCGCCTAAAACCCTTTGTTAGATCGGCCCCTATCAGTGTGGTTTTAGGCCAGGCAAGTCAACCGTCGATCAAATGTTCACACTCCGACAGATTTTAGAAAAATCCCGGGATTTCCAGATCGATACACACCACCTCTTTATCGATTTCAAAGTCGCGTATGATAGCGTGAAAAGGCACGAATTATACAGAGCCATGCCATATCTCGGCATCCCTGCCAAACTTGTCCGCTTGTGCAGGATGACGATGGGGGAATCTCGCTACTCTGTCAAAATTGGTAAGAACACCACCGATTCCTTTGATGTTGAGGAAGGATTGAGGCAAGGCGATGCGTTATCATCCAACCTATTCAACATCGTTCTTGAAGCAATTATACGCAACGCACATGCCAACACCGGCGGTACAATCTATCAAAAGTCTTTTCAATTGCTTGCGTATGCAGATGACATAGACATTGTCAGCAGAACGAAGCGAGCTGTGGCAGGCGCACTTGCGAGCATTGAATCGGAGACGGCTAAAATGAGATTGGCGGTTAACGAGGACAAGACGAAGTATACGCTGTCATCGAGAGAGGAATCTCAACATCTTCGACTCGGGGAAAATATATATATGGACGGATATAACATCGAAATTGTCAAGGCTCCACTATTACCTCGCAAAATGACATCAGTGCAGAGATCAAGCGAAGAATTATTCTTGCCAACCGCTGTTTCTTCGGTCTAAGAAGGCATTTAAGTAGTAAGGCCCTCTCTCAGAGAACCAAGGAGACTTTATACAAGACCCTAATCATCTCGGTCCTGCTCTATGGGTCAGACCACATGGACACTGAACAAATCGGATAAAAATCTGCTAGAGATTCTTCGTGGGATTTTCGGTACGGTGTGTATCGAAGGAGTGTGGAGGAGAAGATTCAACGACGAACTATATGGGCTATACAGCGACGTTGACCTGGTCAAAAGGCTGAAAATACAGCGGCTGAGATGGCTGGGGCACGTGGAGCGTATGGACAGCAACGCATCTGCCCGACGAGTCTTCGAATCCAACCCCGATGTTGTACGCAGCAGAGGAAGAACCCGTAACAGGTGGCGCACATAAGTGGAGGAGTACATCAAACAACTTGGTGTGTGCAACTAGAAGCGGCTAGCTAGGGACAGAGCTGGCTGGAGGGGCTTGTTAGTTGAGGCCGAAGCCCATGCTGGGCTGTGAGTGCCATCTTAAGTATGTAAGTAACGATAAAGTCAGAGACCATCCTCGCAAACACTATACAATATTACGCATACCAAAATTCATATACAAAAACCCAAATTACGATTTAATCGATTTATTCAGTCAACTGCCTCAAAATAACTACCTTTTTTTTCAACATGTCATTATGTTAAGCTTATAACTTTTCTTCAATAATTTACCTGAAGTTCGTTTAAAAAAAGAGAATCCTCGACATGGATACAAAATTCCTTCAAAAAGTACGGAAAATTTCATTTTAAATTTAAATAACGCGACCGCACAAACAATTTATAAGAAGGTAAACTGATTTTTTATTTCAAAAATGACTATTTTGACAAGAACGCACTTGATTTAAAATTAAGACATATATTTTTTGACTTACTTTCCAGTTACTTTCCAATAAAAGTTCCCTTCATCACAGATTAGAAAATTGCTTTAATTGCAAGTCCCCTAATTCATCTCAACGTACTCAGTCTGTTCGGAATTTTCAAAGATTCGTCCATGTCACTTGATTTGACAGTTTATGGCGGAATCAAATAATTTCACTATCTGAAAATGCTGCTCATGGTTATTTGTTGATTATTTCAAAAATCTCGCATATTATTTTATCCCGCATAGTTTTAATTTTAAAAGTTACAATTTCATATAAAAGTAAGTTACAAAATTATTGTTATTTCACAATTTTGCCGTTAAATCTTATTTTAATAACAACAAATCTATGAGACATGCTTACAGGAATCTCTCAAACAACGAAATTGACGGAGCTTTTGAAGCAATGGAGCTAGCCATAAACAATGCCTTAAATGAGCAAAAGAGGCCGAAGACTTCGAGGGACAGATACCAGCATTTGCCAGAAGGTATTTTTCGGCTGTACGATCGTCGACAGCGAGTACTAAAGTGACTCCAGAGGATTCATCAAAGGGATTGGAATACGCTCTTCAACATTTCAACAACAACCAGTTCAAAAAAAGGCTACAATCCATCAAACCTGGACCTAATGCATTTAAGGAGATAAATAAAATGATCGGTAAAGAACAACAAATGCCAGAAAAAATCAGTACCAGACAAGGGGAAGTCACGACGACTCAGGACAAAGCGGAAGCTTTTGCTGAATATTTTGAAGACAATTTCGTGCCATGCCCCACCCAACGACCCTGCATTCTTAGAAAAAGTCGAGTCAACAATCCAGCAGCTATAGCAGACAAACACTAAAATTACCATTTTCAACGATCATATAACCCTACCAGTGATCCGGAGCCGACAGGATGTTTTACCAACTCTGAAGAAGCGGCTGAGTTAATCCACAGTGGACGCCCTAAAAATCATCTGGGCCAGACATGATTTCCATCTACATCATATAAGGAAATTTCCCCAAGTTATGGTGCTATCCCTCACGATCTCATTCAACAACTGCGTCAACAACTACTATTTTCCGAAAAGATGGAAGACAGCAAAAATAGTACCCATACCGAAGAATGTCGAAAGAAGTGCCGTTTCTGGATATCGTCCCATATCGCTTCTGAACAGAACCAGCTAAATACTTGAAGGACTAATTCTTCGGCAGTTGAAAGCATTCTGCACCACCAACAACATAATCCCGGATATGCAGTTGGGCTTTTGGGAGAAACATTCCACTATACATCCACTCCTGAGGTTCCAGAACGACGATGTTAGCTCCCTCAATAACTTCCAGGTTGCTGTTGGGTGCTTTTTGGATACAGAGAAAGCATTCGACAGCATCGGAAACTAACCATTTTTAATTCTCCAGGTACACTAATAAAAATAATCTTCAGTTTTCTCAATTGCAGGTCATTCTTTGTCCAGACTGAAAGCAGCCAGTCAGCAACCAAAAATATCAGAGCAGGAGTTGCCCAAGGATCAAAGCTATAGAACAAGAACCCACAGCAGATTTGGGATGCGAAAGTGAACCAAAAAAAAATTATATGAGTCGAAAGGTGTATTAAGGCTGATAAAAGAAATGCAAGTCCTGCAGTCCCTGGTGGCGGGTGTTAGGTGGGAGGGGCAATTTTCTAAAAAATTGCCTTAAAACAGAAAAAAAGTTATTAAAAAACAACGGTTACATGTACAATGCCCTGATATATTTTCATGAAAGGCCAGAAATCCCTTCTTTCATTTCCTTTTTAAATAAAGTTCTATCAATGAGTAGATTTTGAAATATAAATGTTTGAACTCAAAATTTTGAAAAAAAAAATTAAAAAATGGTAAAAAATTTTTTTCAAAATTCAATGCCCTTATCAATTTGTAGTCAAAAACTAAAAAATGGATGGTTCTAGGACTTTTACTTTTTAAGATACTAAAAAGTAAATGAACCAGCTTTCTCATAAAAATAAGACAAATCCGGCTTAATTATCATTTCAGCAACCAGTTAAAATAGGAAAAACATGCGGAAAAAAATTCTTAAATTTTTGAAACTTGGTGGAAATGTCGGATTAACCATAAGAATAAAGAATCAAAAGAGTCCATAAAAATATCTGTATCCCACGGGTGTTTTTTGGAGGGGGAAAGGGGGAGGTATGACTTATGGAAATTAAAAAATTATATTGATACAATTTGGACATATGATACATGATTTCAGGGTATTTTTCAAATGTGAATCTAATGACATTAAAATTAAGGCGGTACAACCATCCTAAAAAAAAGTAATGGTCCATTTTATCCAGAGATGACTGTTTTTCAGTAAAACTGGTAAACTATTAAAAAAATACCTTGAAAAGAATGGTACATTGATCCGCTAACGTATCCCATATCTATATATCTAGTTATTGTAGCAAGAAGAGTAGAGGAACATGTGAGCTGACTGTGGGAATTCTAGACAAGATGGGGTATCAAAATCAACTCTGCAAATCTGAGTAGGTTTGCTTTAGAAGACCCGCGCCGCCGGACATCGCAACACATTCTCAGCCACAAGCTGCCACAGCATTAAACTCAATGTACCGGACGGATCGCAACTGACGAGGAGAGGTTACCCACACGTAACAGCTACTCTGAAAAAAGCTAATTTCGCTTTCTAAAGAAGCCACCCTCTAAAGCCTAGTACTCACCTCTGTGTGAAATGAAAAATAAAAACCGTTTGCAATTCACGTGAATAATCATTATGAAACCATAATTAATTCTCCACGTGAATTTTTAGTCCTCAGTTCGAAAATTTTTAATACTCACTTTGAATGAAAATAATAATTTGATTTATACAACAGTATAACAGAATTTTGAAATGCTTGAAAAGACCTTAATATTCAAAAATAAACAAACGAAAGATCCAAAACAATTCTTTAGGCTTTTGTATTCAATTATAAAAACTTTTATTTTAATTTATTGACAAATGTCACACTTTTCCACAACTCTATTATTTTTTCCTAGTGGTCGTACGTTAGGAAATGAAAATTATTAAATGAAATTAATTTTGAACCGGTTCATATTTCGCTCTCACATTTGGGTACTCAGCTCTCGTAATGAATTTCAGCGCTGTGAAATATGTGTCACTTTTATATGGAAATTTCATTTTCACATGAACTGAATACTAGTCTGAATGCGAAAAAGGAATGGACTGAGCCAGAGCACAAAGTTGCTTCTCTATAAGCAACTTTTCAGTCCAATTATCACGTGCGCTGCCGTCCTAAGTAAAAAAGGCACATCTCCATTTTTTTAGTTTTGAGATAAATGCGTTTTTCTGTTTTTGGTTTCTTTGAAAACCATATGAAAATGGATTTATGCCCATTTTCAAACGTGATTTAGAGCCAGTTGGAGTTGGAAATATGATTTTTTTTTTCATACAATTTCAAACGATTCCAAATATGTCTGAAAGTCAATTTTTGATTTTTGGCGCTTATGCCCTTTTTACTTAGGACGGCAGTACGGCTTTCCTTCATGGTTTACTTTTTCCAAAAACAGCTTGGTTGGCTGCAGCGGACCGCAACTGCTTTTTTAAATATTCAAATAAAAAAATTACCCTGATTGGTAGATTTACATGTGCCTTCGTCTGACTTCTGCAAAAATAAAAGGGGATGCAAAATTAAAATTTACGTTTGTTGGGTAGAGAGAGAACACCAAAATGCAGAAGATGTTCGTACATGCGTATTATAGGAAGTGCCATAATGCAGATATAAAGACGAACATGTTCATCTTCTTGATGGTTCTCTTTCACACGCTCGGATTTTTGGCATACATCTGTCCCGCTCTACTTTTCTTCATATTTGCAGACAAAGATACATGTTAATCAAGCATAAGGCTACATTAATAATTTTAGCGCAAGAAATTTGCATTCCGAAAGCAAGAATCTGGGGCATTAAGAGTATTATTATTTTCGTCCTCTTATTTCTGGTTATTACCTTACTTTGGCATCAAAATATTCACTGATTTTGCTTCGGCACTATATAAAAAACATGTTTTTCTATACATACAATAATTTGAAAAAAAAAATGGTCAGTGTGATTTTAAAGTATCTGCTAGCGCAAGCAAGAATTTTGAACTTTAACCATAATAACTCTTTCTCTATTAATTTACTTTGACCAACACAAACAAATGGCAATACCTTTTTCTATAGTTACCACCTTGAATTTTCTGTGGAATACACTTTTACTGAGTCAAAACGAGCAGTTTTTGTGAATATCACATGGTGACTACTTTAGTACCCAAACGGAGGTCTCTAAACGATGCAAACGGGGTTAAAGATATAACAAAGCCAAACATTAAAAAAAGGAACAACTGAAAAAACAACAACAACACACCTTCTAGCGACACAATTCAAAATATGCCAACATCAGCGGTGGACATCGACAACGAACAACATTTTCACCGAAAAATACTCTTAGCGCCTTTTTCGTGTCCAGCGTGCGGCTGCTGTAAAACTGCCGCATCCGTTGCCACCATCAGCACCACCACTGCCAGCTAACCAGCCAGCCGGTCAACTTCATTGAACATCACCACCACCCCTCTCCACCTGCCAATCTGACAATCGGAACTCTACTTTTGCCGTTTTTTAATGCGAAATAAATTTGGAGCGAGATTTCAATAAACGGATTTTTTTTTGTTGTTCTACGAGTTGGTCTTAGCTGACTTTTAGCCAGGGTTATAATAATGCATGTGGATGTGTGTTTTGGGATTGCCTTCATGAGGAACAGCTTTTTAAAATTCTATAGACGGTCCTTCTCTGATCTGGTCTGATGGTGCCCTGGACATTGTCATCGTGATGGTTATTCTCTCTTGGCCTCCTCCTAAACCCGAGTGGTTAGTCTTGGTTGGTGCTGACACTCGGTGTGTATGCCGAACAAAAAAAACTAAAACAACAACCCAACCAACCCAAAAGTGCCTTCCCTGGAAGTGATTGCATTTTGGGAATTCGCTTAAAATTCTAATAAGCTGCTGGATTCCCAATTGTTGTGGCTTTCGTTGTTATTTCTCTGTTAGCCCATGGTATTGGTATAGAGGTGCTGTTAGTCAGGTATAGAGATTTTTGGTGGGAATTGACATTGTCCCCATGTGACGGAGATGTGGCAAGAAACAGGCGCTGATGATGGCGATGATAGTGACGAGTTTCGGAAACAGGGTTGCCACTTCTTCTTAATAATTTGCGATTTTTTTTCATGTTGTTAAATTTATTCAAGAATAGTAAATGGATATCTTAGTTGACTTCAAATTTAAAATATCAAGGTTATTTTCCATCCTTTTAGATCCCGAGCAATCTACTTTCAAACATCGATTTTTTGTTTAAGCCTTGAGCATAAAAACGAAGCATTTCAAAGCTAGGTACTCTGGACATTAATTCACTTCACAAGCTCGTTGGTGACTTATGAAAACAAAAAAAATAATTCATAAGCCATAGCTAGTGATTTATGAATTAAAAACAAAGTAATTCGAAAGCCAGTTAGTGATTTATGAATTAAAAAAACATTTAATTCATAAGCTAGTTAGTGATTTATGAATTAAAAAACATTTAATTCAAAAGCAAGTTAGTGACTTATGAACTTGAAAAATGTTGGGGCTTATTGCGAGAGTCTATTCGACTTAAGTCTATTCGACTTTTTTCGATTCTATCAAATTTGAAATAAGTATCGCCTTGCTCAGTAGACTTATTGAAATAGAATCTATTTTCGAAAATAGAATAATAAAAGCTCTCGACTAGAGCTTTAGACTGAAATGTCAAATTTGCCCCAGAGTTTTAGAAAATTAATATAGTTTAACGAAAATTTGACGTTTTTTTGATGAAATAAATAGTTTTTCTTCAAAAAAAATAATATTCCATAGGGCGACAAAGTGCAAAAATGAACTCCGATCCTTTAGATTTTAAACATTGGATGAAAATATGCAGACATACATTTGTATAATATTATTAGGTTCATATATATTTATGATAATATGGTAGCTTCGTAGACTCTTTTGGGGTGCAGTGGTGATTTGTGCATCTTCAAAATGCACTTTCTCTAAAAGCTTAATATTAGTTATAACAACTTGAAAAATCATTTCGCAGTTGAATGTAAGGCTCCTTTGTACCAAATATGACATTGCAGCTTATTGCAAACGGAAGAACATTGAAAAAATTGTTGGACATCCATATAAATATCAATAAATACATCAGCATCAACTATTAAGACTTTAGGAAAAAAGTGCATTTTTATGATGCATATTAAAAATGCACAATTTCTAAAGAATGTATAATAAGAATATAAAAATCTTTGAAAAAAAATGTATATATGCAGCACATGTTAAGATTATTGAGCATCTTGAAGGAAGGACACCAAGCATGGATGACGATATGAATGTTCATATTTTACCAGAAAATATTCTTTTCCACTAAAATACATTCTTATTATAGGTTTAAACAAGATTTTACACAAAAGTCGATCAGAAATTCCTGATCGAAAAAAAAATCTATTTAGTAGAAAAAAATTGATTCTAATAGAAATTCGCAATACCGACGATAGACTATAAGTCTATTCGACTTTAAGTCTATTCTGAATAGACTCTCGCAATAAGCCCCTAAGTATCGCCTTGCTCAGTAGACTTTTTAAATAGAATCGATTTTCGAAAATAGAATATTAAAAGCTCTCGACTAGAGCTTTAGACTGAAATGTAAAATCTCCCCAAGACTTTTAGAAAATAAATATAGTTTGACGAAAATTTGACGTTTTTTTGATGAAATAAATAGTTTTTCTTCAAAAAAATAATATTTCATACCGCGACTAATTGCAAAAATGACTTCCGGTCCTTTGGAATTTATACATTGAATGAAAATATGCAGAAATACATTTCTATAATATTATTATGATGTATACATATTTATGATAACGTAGTAGCTTCACAGACTGCTTTAAGGGTGCAGTGGTGATTTGTGCATCTTCAAAATGCACTTTCTCTAAAAGCCTTAATAATAGTTATACCAACTTGAAAAATCATTTCGCATTTGAATGTAAAGCTCCTTTGTACCAAATATGACATTGCAGCTTTTTACAAACGGAAGGACATTGAGAAAATTGTTGGACATCCATAGAAATATCAATAAATACATCAGCATCAACTATTAAGACTTTTGGAAAAAAGTGCATTCTATGATGCATTTTAAAAATTCATAATTTTTAAAGAATGTATAAAAAATATATAAAAAACTTTAAAAAAAAATGTATAATGGTAGCAAATTTTATATTGCAGCACATGTTAAGATAATTGAGCATCTTGAAGGAAGGTCACCAAACATGAATGAAGATATGAAAGTTCATATTGTACCAGGAGATATTCTTTTCCACTAAAATATATTCTTATTATAGGTTTAAACAAAAATTTACACAAAAGTCGATCAGAAATTCTTGATCGAAAAAAATTCTATTTAGTACAAAAAATTTGATTCTAATAGAAATTAGCAATACCGATGATAGACTATAAGTCTATTCGACTTTAAGTCTATTCTGAATAGACTCTCGCAATAAGCTCCTTTAACTCATAAGTTAGTTGCTGAGTTATGAATTAAGAAAACTTAATTCATAAGCTAGCTATTGACTTATGAATTAAAAAAATTTAATTCATAAGCTACAATTGATGATTTATGAATTAAAATCATTTTAACTCATAAGCTAGATAGTGACTTATGAATTAAAAAAAAATAAGTCATAAGCTAATTGGTGACTTATGAATTAAAAAAAACTAAATCTTAAGCTATAGTTGGTGACTTATGAATTAAAAATTTTAATTAATAAGCTAATGGGTTAATTTTGAGTAAGAACATTTTCAATTGATAGTGAGCTATGAATTGAAAAATTCATGTCAATTTTGCAATTTAAAAGCAAGGTTTGAAAGCTAAAAATAGATTTAAAGCAGGACCAGAAAAGTTTGTAATAAAATAAAAAGAAAGAAATATTTTCAATAAGATTTGTAATTATTTAATTTTTAAATAAATTAAATTAGATAAAAAATCTCACAAAAACAAAAATCCACCAACTAGCTAATGAATTAATTTTTTTTTTAAATTTATAAGTCATTAATAATTTATGAGTTAAAATTAAGTCACTAACTAGCTTATGAATTAAATGTTTTTTAATTCATAAGTCACTAACTGGCTTATGAAGTAAATGTTTTTTAATTCATTAGTCACTAACTAGCTTATGAATTAAATTCTTATTAATTCATAAGTCACTTACTAGCATATGAATTAAATACTTTAAATTATAAGTGAGGTGAAGGTGATTGCGTATTTTTTCTTCAACTTTTAAATTCAGTTTTTAGTCAAAGTGGCATCATTGTCTGGTACTTAAAAGTTCTGTAATGAAAAAATTGTATCGGTGCGTGGTAGACCCAAATTCGATCGAATACCAGAGCATGGCTGACAATGATTTTTTTTTTTGTTTGTTAATTTTACTTATTCGAACCCATTTTTATTTTGTTTTATTTATATGGTAAACTTTGTATGCCGACAAACCACTGATTGACTGCAGTGATAGGAGCTCACTGGGAGTGCGCAATAAATTTTGCAGGATTTTTGCAAATAATTAATGTGTAATTAAGTATGGAGAGACAGAGAGAATGGATGTCGGACTAAATAGCCCTTTGGAAAAAGCTTGTTGGATATGGTCTGACTCTGAGGTCTGCCAGAATGGACAGATTGGATGATACATATCATTGCATCAATTACCACTGTTATAAAATGTTGTCCTCGTGATTGTTACTCCAGAACTTGAAAAGTATACCTACGCAGGAAATGCGATGAAATTAACGGCGACTTCTTTTTTTTGTTTAGCTTTTTTTTATTTAAAACGAAAAGGGCGCCATTTAATGCACTTGACTCTGATGGCGATGGCGATTGTCATTTATTTGGAATTGCTAATTGTGCATGGAATTGAGAGAATTTCATTTAAAAAATATTTTTTATGTGAATTAATTCCCACGCGTGGAGAGAGTTGGATGCACTTTTGAAAGATCCTGGAGTGCTGATAGTAGGTAGGTACAGATGAGAATGCAGGAGATATATGATGGAGACTTTTAATGGCAGCTGGAATTTGGTTGATTTATTGCAGTAAGTATTTTATTCTTCTATCTCGTTTAAGAAATCATAAGTTTCATATGTACACTTAATAAATAATAATACAAAATTAAACAAAACAAAAAAACATTTCTCCGATAATGAGAAGAGAACAAGAGGTGCTTTCAACGGATTTTTGTTGTGGAATCTGTGTTGGAAAATCGATGAAATGTCTACCATGTCCGCTGATCAGGATCAGACTGTCTATAAATTAAGTATGTTGTACATTATGGAGGATGCATGAAGTATGTTATAATTTTTCTATGGCACAATAATTAATATTATAGTCACTGCCTTGGGTGCTGGAATATATCTTTAGTTTATTTTTTTTTTTGAAAATTGTTCATAGCTCTTCGAATGTATGTACATAGGTAACTCGTACTAGTTAAAAAGTTTACCTTTAAGTATTGATAGTTAAAATGGTAGAAACTATCACCCTTATTCATAAAGAAAAGATAGTTATTTTAGCTCCCGTGTTTAGGAAAACTACACTATGGAATCAGAATGTTCCGGACTCAAATGGAGCCGTAAGCAATTACCTTTAGTTTGAGCCCAGAAAATTTGTATTCCATCGTGTAGTTTTCCTAAACACGGGAGCTAAAATAACAATTTTTTCTTTATGAATACGGGTGTATATGTTTTGTTTGGATTTTTAATTATTGGATTATTTTTTTATAGTGGATAGTGCTCGCTATCGTGGCATGGTTATTTTTTTTGTCTATGAAAAATGATATGATATGGATACTGATGGCACGCAAGAGTCATTTCCTTGATGTTTAATTTCCATTTAAGCTTTCACGACCTTTATGAATTGATATTTTTCAAACGCACGCTGTGCAGGAACAAATTGAATGTTGGTGTTGTTTGACAGACAATCGGGTGCATAACATAAGGCGCGGCAGTGTTCAGCCAAGTTCTGGCACTACACCCTTTTTACAGAATCAAACTAACATGATTTAAGACGCCCTCTATCTTCAGTTTCATGTACTGAGTGGCAATTTGCTAAATTGCCTACCAATGTTTGTGATAAATAACTTGTTTTCAAGTATATGCTGTGATGCCTGTTCACACAATGCATATTCCTGTTTTAAAATGGAAAATCGTTCTTATTTCTATCTGTTTTCTTTTCTGTCTACTCTTCTGTCTTGGAACAGACATAACAGACACACATAATAGAAAACAGTTTGGCTCTTCCCGGCACCGAAACCAACCTGATTAAGGTCACCCGAAGAGTTTCAAATGCCGTAACGTTAAGTGAATTCTCGGTGTATAGTAAAACCAACAATGGTTATTTGAATGCTTAGACTAGAATATCTGAAAGCCCTATGTAAAAGGTGTTATTCAAAATAAGTGCAAACAAGACTCTCTACATTATAGTAAAGTTATCCAACAAAAGACTCGGAAATCAAAAGTTCCTATACCCTGGAATAACTTGCGAATAGCGAGCAAACAAAAAAAAAAAACAGTTGCCGTATCTATAACTTTTTTAGGTCAGAGAAAAACTTGAGTTGCCAAAAAAGTTTGTGTTTCTTTAGCTAAGTGCTCAAGCTTAAAATTTGTTTTTCTTTTTCTTACAGATAATGATCAGAACATTTTCAGAGCGTGCTCCGAGCACAGAAATGTCAAACTAAAAAAGAGGGAAAAAACGAGAAACAGAACAGACAAAATTGAAATGGCGGTTGAAAACTAGCTAAGCACTTAAATATGTTTCGAAAATCAATCACAGTAATTGGAACACGCTCGGCTCAGGGGATGTTAAGAGAGAGATGTAGAGAGACATGCTCCAATCTATTCAGAACGCTATACTCTGAACGAAAATTTAAAAATCCTTAAAAAGATAACAAACAAATTTTTTTTTGTCAATCATTTGTCTTGGGGAGATAAATTATTTTAAACATTGTTTTCTTGATTATCTTATCTGTGCAAAAAAAAAATATAACATTCTATATTCAAGGCTCATGTTCTTGTTTTAGTCGATTTTCATTTGTGAGTCACACCTTAATGTCAAGTTTTCTGCCCAACTTAATTTGACATTTCTTTGTTTCAGTGTTTGACAAATTCAACCATGGAGAGATACACAATTGAGCAGCGCGTTAAGATTGTTGAAGTCTTTTACGAAAATGGGCATTCAAATCAAAATGCATTTCGTGCATTTCATGATTTTTTTGGTCAACATAACCGACCAAATGTGCCCACAAAATTTCAGCAAACCTGGTAAGTATGAAATGTGAATACACCTGTGCATGCTCGCCCAGTTCGTTCTGCGGAAAACGTTTCTGTTGTTCGCGATAGTGTGGCAGAAAAGCAGTCAACCTTGACAACGAGTCAAGGTTGCCAAACTATTCAACATCTCAAGAACATCACTGATCCGAATTTTGAATAAAGATTTGAATTTACACGCTTAGAAGGTTCAATTGACTCAAGAGGTCGGCCAAGCAGTTACCGTGAATGGTGTTCGCTATCGCGAGATGTTAACGCATTTCTTGTCGCCAGAAATTGAGGATGGTGCCACTTGCCACACAGCGCACGACATAATGGCTCTTTTGCGCGAGAAAATCAATGGCCGTGATATCTCACGTCGCTTGTGGCGATGTTAATTTGTAGCCACGATCATGTGATTTGACACCGTTGGACTTCTTTCTTTGGGGATATTTAAAAGAAAAAGTGTACGGCAATAAGCCAAGAACAATTCAAGAGCTAAAGGATGAGATAATTCAGCACATTAACGACATTGAACCTCAATTATGTCTCAGAGTCATTGAAAACATGGACCATCGGATAGAGGTGCCACCGAAGCCGTGGTGAACTTTTGGCCGATATTTTGTTTCACACATATAATTGTCATAGATCCTTCTATTATAATAAAAAATATTAAGATAATTTTCTGAAAACTTTTTTTTCTACATATTTACAATTAACATCGTGCGTTTTCGTTGGTCACTTCAATTTCAACGATTTCAGTGTCTTTCATTGACAAAGTATAAAACAAAGTTGGATAAATGATTTCTATTGTCTTTCCACTTGTCTTTGAAGTCTCTCATTGACAAACATGGTTATCCAGTTCAAAGACAAGCATTTTTAGTGTAGGTACTTATTTGCACTTGTCATTTTGTTAAAAGACGCGAAAATAGATCTTACGTTAGGTGGTAAATTACAAGTGAAAACCTAACATTAAACAGCCAACACAAAAAAAATTTCGAACATATATGTAGATATTTGCTAAACAATAGATTTTTTTAATAAATCGGCTTGGAACAGAAAAGTATACAGGAAATATCAACCCCCTGATCTAGAATGTCTCCATTGAACGTACATCTAATCACGGTGTTTGTAATAGAACTCCTCCGAAACGGCTCGACCGATTTTAATGAAATTTGGTGTGTATATTTGGTAGGTATGAGAATCGGTTTTAAGGTATACTTCATACCGATAGATGATTAGGGTGGCCCTTTCGAGATATATTTTTTATAGTTTTTCGATGACATTTTTTTTATTTTTTTAGATGTGATATCAAAAAATACCTCTAACCCCAAAATTTCACTTTCCTACACCAACCACCCATTTTTTAATTTATTGTAGTTACTGTTATAGTTTAGCCGTTGCGTCGTTCTAAACGCAATTATTTATGTTGTTAAAAGACAGATGGCACTACGTCCACATAATAAGACCTTTACAAGTCAGTGCGTACAAAATTATAAAAGTATGAAAACGCAATGCATGCAAAATTTTCCACGATTTATTTTAATTTACAAGAAAAATATCATCACATTTCTGCGTTAAAAATCTGTGTACCTACATAATGTAATGTAATGTTTAAGACGTAACAAAATTAATAATTTCTCTCAATTTGATATATATCATGAGGGTGTTTTTCTTATTTCTAATTTGCCAAAAAACCTATGTAGTTTAAATAAAAAAAATAAAGCTTCAATATTGTAATTTGACGATATATGTACCTACGTCTTTCGGGACTGTGAAAGGTTATTGAAATACCTTCTTAAAGAATTGATTATTATCGGCTCGGCATACCGTTATTCACCAGAAAGTAGGTGAAATATTGTGTTTTGGTAGAGAAATGCTTTGTTTTTCGAGTTTCTTAACAAAATATTTTTGAAGATACGGGGTTTAGGAAGAAACGGGACGATATACATATTATACATATTTTGTGACTGTGAAAGGATGTTTGAATACCTATTTAAAGAATTCATAAATTATCGACATACCATTATTAATCAGTGGTACAACAATTGGATCTATTTGTGTGTGTGTAACACTGAACAATGCTAGCCATGGCCATGGGGCCCATTTTGGGCCATCGAACGAATAGAGCAACAAACATGCGGCGAAATATTAGAGTACAAAGAACGGAGGAACATATCCAACAGATTAACGAAAATGTGCGTGTGGGCATATCGCGATTCCGTTCATCTCAATCAGAAGTAGAGTCACGAGCCGAATGAAATCTGCAACGAAAATTGCAACGGAGACAATCGCACCGGTTCGTAGTTGACACAGTCAGAGCAAATGCACGACAACGCCAACAAGTACATACCTACATGGAGCATTTTCATCCGCTTCGTTCTTTCGTCTCGCATTCGGGTAATAGTCAGATATTTAATATTCCGGTCATCCGACAGTGCTTATTGGTACAATGGACACAGAATGTCGCCATTGTCATGCGCCCAAATACAAGAATGAGCCAACCGGCATGTCTTGCGTATCAGGACAAGTGCAACGGCCAGAAATTGAGAAACCACCAGAACCATTAAAAGGCTTGCTCATGGGCACGGATCCAGATTCAAACCTGTTCCTTAAGTCCATTCGCAAATTCAATTCATGTTTTCAAATGACATCATTCGTAGCAACAGAAATAACTCAAAATACTGCGGCAAATGGTCAACAATTCAGATCAACATTCAAAATCAAAGGCCAAGTGTACCACAAAGTGGGCTCATAGCTGCCAATGCCAAACGAAAGTCATAAATTCTTACAAAGCTACTTCATCGATGGTGGTAAGGACATCAATCGTGTAGACTCCGAACGCGCACTCGCCAATCGCCAATCGCGTGGATGCATGTTGCGGCTACAATAACCTAAATTTTCCTCAAGCCAGGCGAATCGTTGGAGAATTGGACACCCTATTAAATGAACATAATGAACTATTGAAACTCTTCAAATTACACATGCACGAACTGCAAAGTGACAATCACGCTATGGTGTGCGTAGTGCTGCAACAGTTTTCTTCTCAATAGAACACAAGAATCACGAACGTTTCACGTTTGTTTATCGAATGACAATGCGTACCGTCGTCGTTGCCAACAGCATAAATGTTAAACACACTTTCGTTCAAATAGTTTCATACATCCAATTTTATCGATAATCAATCGATTGATAAATCACACTCCATCAAATTCATCGATCATTAAAACATTCAAATACACTAACAATACATTCGTTATTTTTTATTTAACAATCAAAATATTCACTAGAAAATTGTTTTATGGCAGAACAACGTTTACCGGGTCAGCTAGTTAGAATATAAAAAAGTAGAATTTTTATTTATTAAATTATTTCTATGTTTAGCTTCACTTTAAAAGCTGAATCCTGAAGGTAATCGGGCACAGTGCTCTAAAACAAAATAACAAATGTACCACGAATGCTTTCGATACTTAAAAAGATACATTATAAAAGGAGTCTACCACACATTTTCAAAATACTCCAACTGTCTCATTCTTAAATGCATTCAAAGAAGTCTTGGAAATTCTTCAAATTATTTCGATAATTCCCTCAATGAGAGCTTTGTCCCATACAAATCTCCCAATGCTTGTCAATCCCTCTTCATTAATGTCTAATTTTATTTTCTTCTAGGATAGGTGTGTGATGTTGCTCAAATACACACCCCAAATCACGACTAAGGAATAAATCACCAAATCAACTATCAAGCCAACAAGAACAACAACACACAAACCGATAGACCTTCTTACCAAACACGCCCAGCAGCCATTAAGGAAGTCCATTTAAATACCAGTTTGACATTTTACCTCCAACAACAACAGCGCACCGCGCCACTGCCACCGCCACACCTGTTGTGAACGATCTTGAAAATCGATCTATCAAAGACAAGATCATTGCACCATGTCGCTCACAAGTCATTAATCTGACTTCCAACATTGTTGCATCGTACGCCACCTCCTCTCGATTGTAAGCGATACCGTACTCCAAGTCAGCCCCGTATATGCATCTATCACTTCGGTCACTTCATCGCCGCGTGCTCCTTCGTCGTCGGTGTCTTTCCATCGATTTGTTTAACAAAACTTAAGTTATCATGAATTATTATGACGCTAGCTGCACCCACATTACCTAGGTCTAGCTGCGATCCATAACCCCTGTCCTGGATAGAACTTAGGTGTTCTATATGCAAATTTTCTTAACTGTTTTTTTATTCAAGTTTGAGGTGTCCAATTGTAATAACAGCCAAGTGATCACGTTGATTCACTCTGACTCTGATGAAATTTGAATGGTTTGTTGCAGTATAAACTTGTTCCCAGCTGCGATCGATCGATTGATAGATCAGCCGGCAAACAAGTGCGATTAAATTTATAACGCGGGGGTTTCTGTTGTTTTTCCTGCTGATCTAACAAAAAAAATAGACCGAGGCGTAAACAACGACAAATGGACATGTTTACACATCAAATGCTAATTAATTCTCATGAATTGCTGGTCCGATCTAGTAAGAGTGGAAACCGACGTACTACGTGCGGGGCACCATCTACATGCTGCCCAGTGCCCACCACCTATTTCCGACTCGACTGGTCTGTTATGGTCTGGTGGATCACACTGGTCGCATTAAATGCGTATTAATAAAAGAAACATTATTTAATTTGCGTTTTATGTATACCATGCCACATCGCACATCGCACAATGAAAACTGATAGTTGTCCAGGTGGTTGAGGAAAAAAGCAGCAAATTTATAATACAGCTGTTCTATTTCGGGAAAACACAAGGCAAATAGTGTCACGCAAAGGGCGTGCACCTCGATCAAGGCACGTTCCACAAATCGAGGTCTAATTGTAATTGTAAATTACTCACTTCGCCCAGCTTTCCGGAAGCTACACATTCATTATAGAATGACTTCAATTTCAGAGTTTAGCGCGTGTTGAAAAAGGGTCAATGTATTGGCTCACACCACCAGCGCCACAAGCCTGAATTGATAACGTTTCATTAAACTAACCTTTCGGTAGTTGGGAATTTATATAATTAATAGCAGATAATCTCATAGAAAGTCTTGAACACTTCCTTGATGAATAGACAAGCGAGAATCGGAGAAATATGGAAACGGAATAGAGTACAGGGTGTTGCTTGAATTGAATGTATCGAAATGAATTATGAGGTAAGGACATGGACCAATTTAAGATAAAGAACGTTTAATCAAGAAATAGAAAAAAATAAAAAAGACATGAGTGACGGGCAAATCGGAAGAACAATTATGTGTGCACGCTTCTGATATCGGAACGTCCGTCACGTCGGTTCTCAAATAAAATCCAGAAGAAATTTATCATCTGCTTATTGCTTAGAATTAGAATTGTCATTCTGACACTAATCGAAATTTCATGGAACGGAATGTAGGAAGGATTCATTTTCTTTAGGGACCAGTTAGGGGCCAGTTATAGCTATCATTGAAATTCATTATTGAAAAAGTTAGCTGTTGATTTTGAGACCCTTCGAAAGTTTAATCATTGAATATTTTAATGCAGATATATAGCTTACGACTTCAAAATTATTTCTCTTCCAAAAAAAATTCATTTTGACCCATATCTTCCCCATAACGTAACTTTTAATTTTTTCAATGATCATTGGTAAGGTAGTTCATCATTGAAAAATTAAAAGTTACGTTATGGGGAAGATATGGGTCAAAATAAATTTGTTTTGAAGGAGAAATAATTTTGAAGTCGTAAGCTATATTTCTGCATTATAATATTCAATGATTATACTTTCGAAAGGTCTCAAAATCAACAGTTAACTTTTTCAATGATGGTTTTTAATGATAGCTATAACTGGCACCTTATAGCTATCATTGAAAACCATCATTGAAAATATTAATTGTCAATTTTGAGAGATTTTGAAGAAAAAATGAATGATTATTTTAATGCCAAAGTAAAGCTTATCGACTTAATAATTATTTCTAGGTAAAATAAAATTCAATTTTGCACAACTTTTCTCATAAAATGACTTTTAATTTTTCAATGATGAACTACCTTACCCATGATCATTGAAAAAATTAAAAGTTACGTTCTGGGGAAGATATGGGTCAAAATGAATTTTTGTTTGGAGGAGAAATAATTTTGAAGACGTAAGCTATCTTTCTGCATTAAAATATTTAATGATTCGAAGGGTCTCAAAATCAACAGCTAACTTTTCTAATGATGGTTTCCAATAATAACTATAACTGGCCCCTTAGTCAGGCATTTGCATTGTTATTCAAAATTTTACTGATTTTAGCAATTTTATTTTAAATCGATTTTTGATTAATAAAAAAAAGCATGGAGTTACCCCTTATCACCAGAAACACATTTTTCACGAAAGTCTCTGGAACCGATTGAAATGTAGATAAATAGAAAGGTATTGTCAAATGCTTTCAGCGTATTTAGAGCAAACAATTCTACAAGGTCTAGGTTTTGGTATATATTTGCATTCAAAGTAAATTTTTTGAGTTTTGAAACCCTTTATATCTTTGGATGCATACAGCTCCACAAATAAGCCTCGGATAACATTGCGAGTTTTAAAACTCTCAATCAGTTTTTCAAGAGCTATTTATAGCTGAAAACTAGAACAATCTAGGAGGTCTGGTTCCGAAGATTTTTTAATTCAAAATAAATTCATTATTTTCGACGCAAAACAAAAAGTCTTTTTATGGCTTTAACTTTCCAAAAAAGGTTGACGTTGTTGAATAGGGAACTGACAGGCCTTTGCATTGCTACTCAAAATTTTACTGATGTTAGCAATTTTTTTTTAAATCGATTTTTGATTGAAAAAAACATAGACAAAAAAGCATGGAACCCATTGAAATGTAGCTAAATAGAAAGGTATTGTCAAATGCTATCAGCACATCTAGAGCAAACCAGATCTAGTTTTTGGTATATTTGCATTTGAAACCCTTGATATCTTTGGATGCCTACAGCTCCCTGAATCGGATAACGTTGCGGTTTTTAAAGCTCCCGGTCAGTTTCTTAAGAGCTATCCATAGCTGAAAACAAGAACATTGTAGGAGGCCTGGCTGCGAAGATTTTTCAATTCAAAGTAAATCCTTTATTTTCGACCCAAAACTAAAAGTCTTTTTATGGCGATAACTTTCCAAAAAAAAAGTTGCAGTTGACGTTGTTGAATATGTAACTGACAGGCCTTTGCATTGTTGTTCAAAATTTTACTGATCTTAGTAATTATTTTTTAATCGAATTTTGATGTGTGACAATGAAAATTCTGTCTGGTCACATATATGTGGGTGCCTGTTACATCCCACCCTCTTCGAACAATGATGTTTATAATAAACTTTTTGACTGCTTGGAAACTATTCAGGAGCAAATTAGTGTGGCCGATGAGATAATAGTAATAGGAGATTTTAATCTCCCCAACCTTTAATGGGCAAAATCTACTAACTGTGATGCCTTCATATCGTCGTTATTGACGGAATGAGTTCTTTAGGACTTAATCAATTGAACGGGATCAGTAACCAATTCGGAAAAACTTTGGAACTCGTGTATTTTGTAGATGTCTTCAATTC
Organism: Melangyna quadrimaculata; assembly: GCA_949320155.1. Classification (NCBI taxonomy): domain Eukaryota; kingdom Metazoa; phylum Arthropoda; class Insecta; order Diptera; family Syrphidae; genus Melangyna; species Melangyna quadrimaculata. The sequence goes on along the minus strand of OX439485.1, from coordinate 147,592,352 downwards.
TGATGCTGTTGTACTTTTAAATGACACAACGCTTGTGGAAGAAGATCGTGACCATCCTGCATTATCCAGCCCACCATAGTGTTTTTAGAGCGTGAACCTCTCCCTTAACTCCACCAGGTAAATTATTCCTCCACCAGCCCCGTAGGAGCAGTGGCTCCATGCAACGTCTGGCGGGTAAGTTTGATAAATCAGTGCTTGGTGTATGTGGTACCTTTGTTAAGTCGGTCCCATTAAGGTGTTGGAGAAGTGTCTGTTTGCGCATAATCACCGGGTTGTGGAGAGGTTAACGCACCGTTGTCTTTTAAGGGCGTGATCTCTACCTCTACCTCTGAATAGATCATCCACTCACCAGGCCCGTAGGAGCAGTGGCTCCATTCAACGTCTGGTGAGTGAGTTTGATAGATTAGTGGTTGGTGTCTGCGTCTACTCCGTTTTGTCATGTTAACCTACGTCGTCGGCATAATCACCGGGTTTAGGAGATACCAACGTATCACTGTCCTTTAAGGGCGTGACCCCCCCTACCCCCACCGGTTAAATTGTCCCCCCACCAGGCCCGTAGGAGCAGTGGCTCCGTGCAACGTCTGGTGGATGAGTTTGATAGATCAGTGGTTGGTGTATGTGCCTGCCTAAATAACTCGGTGAAGTTATCAAGGTATTGAAGGATTGTCTGATGGCCGGCATAACAGCACCGGGTTGAGGAGAGTTAAACGCACCATTGTCCTCTTAGGGCGTGATCCCCTCGGAAAGATCATCTCTCCACCGGGCCCGTAGGAGCAGTGGCTCCATGCAACGTCCGCTGGGTGAGCTTGATAGGTCAGTGGTTGGTGCATGCGTCTGCCCCGTTCAGTCAGATTAGTCTTCAGGTTATTGAAGAAGTGTCCGTAAGCACAATCACCAGGTTTTAGGAGAGGCCAACGCACCATCGTCTTTTTAAGGGCGTGGTCCCTTCTCTTTACCACCACTGTTTAAATCATCCCCACCACCAGGCCTGTAGGAGCAATGGCTCCATGCAACGTTTGGCAGTTGAGTTTGATAGATCAGTGGGTTGGTGTATGTGACTGATTTGTGTAGTTGTATTTAAGAATTTTCAAGCCATTTTGTAGCGTTAATAAATTTTAACATGTTATTGCTTGTAATGTCAGATAGTTCCTCTAAGTCATTGAAGAAATGTCTCCCGAGGAGCCTATTTCTTAGATGACATAGTGCAAGGCAGTGACAATGGTAGTGTGGAGTATCCTCTACAAAATTCGTCCATACTGAGACTCATCTTTTTCTTATGGTTACCCAGTTGGTTGTGCCCAGTGGTAACGCTCACGAGAATAGATAGAGACTTTTTTCCCAGTCGGATGATCTTGTCAGTCTTTTGTTTATCGAAACTAGGCCATAATTTTCTAGTCATAACACAGGTACCGTGTGAGTTCCTTCTCTTGTTGGTTGAACAGTTGAATCTGCTTGATTAAGATCAAGTGCTGTGTACCAAGAACTCTTAGCTCTTTGCGACAGCATGTCACGATCTTCGATTTTATTTCAATGGCATAAATTGCTTTTATTGCCGCTTGGCTGTCAATGAAAAATGTAATATCCGCTTGTGGTATTGCCATCATTGAGACCTGTCTATTAGCTTTCGTCACTGCCAGGACCTCAGCTTGGAAGACACTGCTGTAATTAGGAAGTCTGAATGAGCTGGCTTGTCCAAGGGTTTCCGAAAAGAAGCCTGCACCAACACCAGTATCCATCTTTGAACCGTCGGTATATATTGCTATCGTCGATTCGCAACGGATGGTTCTTTGGTATGCCAATCCTCTCTACTAGGAAAGGCGATCGTGATCGGCTTGTGAAAGTCTAAACGGGGTGTAATGTAGTCAGTGCATACCGTACTTCCCGTGTATTTCTGCAGAATCTGCGCGTGTCGTATGGCGCTGCGCTTCCAGCTACCAGTTTGGCTAAGCCGAAGTGCGCTCTTGGCTGCCGATTCTTGTACAAATAGATCAAGGGGTGTTAAATTGAGTATAGCTTCCAAGCCTGCTGTGGGGGTGGACCTCATAGCCTCAGTGATTCCAATACATGCCATACTTTTTTTTCCTCTTGGTCATGAGTTTAAGGTTAGTAACTTTGTCGAGCGCATTCCACCAGACTACGTTACCGTATGTCAGTTTAGGTCTAACTATCGCCGTGAACATCCACCTGATAATTTTTGGGCTAGGTCCCCAGGTCTTACCAAATATCCTGTTGCAGGAGTAGAATGCAAACATGGCTTTGGTAGTTCTTTCTTAAACGTTGCGACTCCAATTCAATTTCTTATCCAAGATTACACCAAGATATTTTGCGTGATCGGAGATTTTGAGTTGGGTGCCTTCAATGAAAAGAATCTTGAAAGTCGGTATTTTCCGTTTGTTCGTAAAAAGAACTAGTTCATTTTTTTGCGGACTAACCGCAAGTCCACAATTCCTAGTCCATATATTCACTATTGATAGGGCATTTTCTATTTTTAGGCAAAATAAACAAATCAGTTGTCATGCAAAACTGAAAATTTTAAAGGAAATTATTTGTTTTTTTTTTTTTTTTTTTTTTTCTCAAACAGATTACTAATACAATTAAAGCCGGTTCATGTACATATGAAAACACTTAAAAAAAAAGAAACAAGCCTTGGATGAGATTTAGTCTTTCTAGAACTGATGAAGCCTTAATAGTTATATTAACGTGAGGGATGAATTTATAAGCTATTCTAACATTCTATGTACACGCTTTATTTCTAAAATAGAAAGTGAACTAAAATCTAATCCACCTAAGTTCTGGAATTATGTTAATTGCAAAAGAAAATCTAACGGTTACCCAGCACATATGAGCTTCAATAATTCAACTAGCCATTCCCCAGAGGTATAGCCAACATGATTGCCGCATACTTTTAAAGTGCCTTCGAAACCACTTCTACAAATGACCCAAACATTAAACGTTACCTTTACTATTGACAAGTTTCCACACCTTAATTAAATTAATTTCGCAATTTCTGAGGCAACCATTCTTGAATATATCGATAATAAAGGCGAGTTTTTTAGTCCCGGCCCCGATGGCTTGCCTTCTTTTATATTGAAAAAATGTGCAATATATATGTCATAGATTTCTTTTGCTAAATAATGAGCTTTACTTTTGTATAAAAAAAAACTTTTATTTTCCGTTTCAAAGTTTAAAATTTATATTTTCAAAAATAGTTTTGATAGCTTTAACTGGCCCCTTACATAGTTTGTCTATCTATTGAGTGTCATTAAAATCTCCGTTTCTCCGCCAGTTTTATTTCTATTTTAAACTGATTGTTAAATGTGGCAAAAATATCACTTTAATTTAATCAAGTTTGTTAAACAATATTTTTTTTGTTTTATTAATTATTTTGATTTGCTTTGTGAACAGGCGCTTTGATCGTTTCGGAATATAAACTTAACAACTCAAAAAGTGCAGACAGAGTTTATTAGGCTCCTTTGGATATTTTTGTTTGTATTTTTGGAACTTTAGTTTTGCACAGTTTAATCTGAAAAAAAGACGCTTCCATTTTAAATTCAAAACGATGTTTTCATTAAAAAATAAATAATTTTTTTCGAAAGTTGGATATTATGTTCTTCAGCCGTTTCAGTAGTAGCCCGTAGCGTAATGGTTAGTGCGTTCAACTGTCACGCTGGAGGTCTGGGATCGCTTCCCAGCCTCGTCCACCTAAAAACTAAAAAGTTTTTTTTCAGGGCTACTGCCTCTTGCGAGGTATTCACAAATCCTCCAAGAGTATCACTTGTCACGAATAAGTGCTTCTCGTCTAGCCGTTCGGATTCGGCATAAAATTGTAGGTCCCTTCCATCCTGTCGAAAGGCGCACACAGGAATGGTTGCGAGTTGTTAGTCACTAGGCCCTGGTTCTTCATGAGCCGTTGTGCCACCCGATTTATTTATGTTTTAGCCGTTTCAGAACGTATTTTTCCTTTAATTGGAGAATGTATACCTAATCTTCCCCCATTTATGTTGTTGATTTAAGATTCAAAACTCTTTCCACACCCTGTTTCTTTTTTGTTGTGTAGCTTCAATATTCTAAAAGTACTAATTCGCTAAGGCGAACACTAGAAAATTATTTATGTATGTATGTTTGAAAATTCATTTCTAATTATTAGACATCAGACGGACTTCGCACTTCCTCCTCCTTTTTATTGAATTGGTATGCGGTTACGGTCAGCTATAGAAGCTGCGTATGCCTCCGTCTGTCATCTCATAACTACTTTATGTATACTTGGACTTGGGTCAGGAATCAGGAGTTCACATCATTTGCTCTCGATCATCAGTTATATGTTTTTTTTTTGTATGAAATAAATGCAAATTAATTGCAAACTGCAATGACTTTTGATTTCATTTTACATCTGATGTAATTAATTGGAATAATTGCGTCTAGGCTTTATACAGCTGCTTCTGTTTAAAGAATACTGAATGGATGAATATTGCTGTTCATACTTCGTATGCGAAATATGTATACATAAGCTAGAGTATGAGGGGCGTGAAAAATAAGATTGCTTCCGCTAGAAAATCTCTATAACAGAAGGTGAATATCTGCATACAATAATAAATAATTGCGCTTATTATAACATTAACTATTTTTTTTTTATTTAAATTACTGCTGACGTTTTATAAATTGTCAGATACTTTGTGTTGGAAACGAGTATAGGTAGTGTTTGCTGGAAGAAACATTCATCATGTAATTGACCTAAAGTGTCAGACTAGATGAGGTTAGTTTCGGTAAGCTGAAAAAAAAAAAATACTATCAGCCTCTGTCTAGACATCTGGGTGATCTGTGGTGAGGGTTTTGTTTTTAGAAACAAAAAAGAGCGCGTGCAACTCATTACATTTGACGTGGGAAGTAAATCATCTTTTTCTGAACGTCAAAACTTGACTTGTAAGTTTTTTTTTTTTTTTTAACTTGTTTTTCTTGGGTTTAAAAACAAATTGTCCCAGCTTATGACGATGTTCACATTGGACTGACTCCTCCGAATTTTCAAAAGAAAACGTAAAAAAAAATTTTATTTTTTTTCTTAATTTTACTACTTTTCGCTCTTTCCAACCATAAAGTGGGAGGCAGATAAATTTCAGAGAAGTCAAAAATATTTGGAAGAGTCAGTCCAATGTGAACACCGTCTATCAAATATCTGGGTAATGTACCTGAATTCCTTAACACGTTTTGCTTGTTCCTGTTGTGACCGCATTTTACGCTTAAATATCGGCTATTAAATAAAAATTCACAGTTTGCCTTGGTCATCGATATCTCAAGAACTTAAAATTGTACAGCAAACAATTGGTGAGTCTTGGAATCAATGGATATCAATCACATCACACTCCCGTGTGACAGTTTGTAGCTGTGTGACAGAGTGATCGTGTAACCGGATGACAGTGTCTTAAAATGCAGCCATACCTACCGTGTGAGCGTTTGTCCGTTCGACCATGCGACCATGCGACCATGCGACCCTGGGGTCATTTTACCGTATTGCCAAGTAGCCCTGTAACGATTTGACCGTGTGACCGTATCGGTCTGTGTCCGTGTGACCTTACAATCGTTATATTGGCCATTAAAATACCTGCTAGAGTTTTGTACGCTTGACCATGCGACCGCGTGGTCTTTCCACCGTGTTGCCAAGTGACCCTGTGACTGTTTGACCACGTGAGCGTGTGACCGTGTTGCTCTGTGTCCGTGTGCGCATGTGCCCCGACAACCCTAATATTTGCCATTAAAAACATTCTAGCCTTTTGAACTTATTTTTTTTTAGCACTTAAGAATATTTATTGAACAATAATATTTACAATTTACCTTATAACTTGTTACATACGATGATATTATACATTTATTGGCACAATTATTGGCACATCGTTGGGCCAATTCTTACACTATGTCTTAATTTTAAAGGATTATAAAATACATGTCAAAAAATAAATCTAAAAGTCGGTTGACTTTGTTGTCCTCTGGGTGTTCCGTCCCGATTGTTCAAGTTGTGGTTTTTGTGCAGAATGGGTTGGTATTTAGCTGCGGTGATATGCTGAACATGTGTCACCATATACATAGAACAAAACTGCTTGCTTATTGTCCGTGATTATTTTGTCAACCAGGATTTCCATCGTACTGAGGTATGATCGGATGATTCGGAAGACTGTTAGTTTGTCCTACTAGCTTCTTTGCTTGGAGTAGAAGGAATCTGTCCAAGGGGGTGATGTTCGCCTCTTTGTAAAGGCACTCGTTGCTGTGATGTCTCATTCGCTGCCAGTCGAAATGTATCCCGGTAGAAATCCTCAATAAATTTCTTTCCAACACTTGAAGTTCCTGCATGGCCGTCTTTGAGATGGAAAACCAGACTGGGAAGGAATATGTAGCTGATTACAGGCCGCAGGAGCTGCTTGTACATCAGTATCTTCTTCTTCTGGCTTAGTCCGTTTCTGCGTCTCATCAATGGGTGGAGTCGGTGGAAGGCTCAGTAACCTTTTTTTTTGAGCACGTTTCGTGAGTGCGGGTTGAACCTTAACAACTCGTTGAAGTACGTCTGTGAAGTTGGCAGGGCAACTTTCAACTAGAGTAATGGGACTAACGCAGTAATTTGCAGTTTTTTTGCATTTATTTTGCATTTCTATTCCCGATTTTGTGTGTTCACCAAATAGTGGGACTAATCGAGTGACCTGCTAACTTGACAGTAAAGTTAGTAGATCAGAGTGAAGTTAGCAGGGTAGTATAAAATTTGTTTAAATAAAGGATTTCAAAATTTGGAACTAGAATTTCTTAAAATGCAAAATAAACTGAAAATTTGGAGCCTTACTTCAAGGCTCTAGCATGCTTGGTTCTCGAGATACATTATGTGACCTGCTAACTTCACTGTGAAGTTAGCAGATCACTCAATTACACTCACTATTTGGTGAACTGCAAAATCGGGAATAGAAATGCAAAAAAAAACGCAAATTACTAGGTGGTCCCGTAACTTTAGGTGAAAGTTACCCTGCCAACTTTACAGTTGGCTGTGCTGCGACTACCTCTATTATGTCTCTTGAAGTACACAAGGATATTTTCGCATCCAGGTGGCGCATGCTATTGTCAGATGTCTTCAGACAGTACCGCAAGAGGCCTAGTTTCGAGCAACTCCGGCTTTGATGTTCTTCAATTGTGGTTTGTACTTGCCCATTCGTACGTAGAATTTTCTGGAAGAAAGAAAAGAAAAGAAAAAAAAAAAGAAAAAATAGGTGAAGTTTATGGATAATAAGGGCCTCAATTCATACGCTGGCGCTGTCGAATGCTTTATCAACATCCAGAAAGCTTCCAAGGGCGAAACTATGGTTGTTGAGCGCTAAGGTGATTACATGCTGGAACTTCAGGAGCGGATGCAAAGTGGAGTGCTTTTCCCTCAAAGAAAACTGCATGTCCGGGACTCACCAAAGTCACAAGTGCAGTTGGAAATGTTTACTATGTACCATTCTTAGTTTCAGTTGACCAATTTCTTAGGAGCAAGGTTGAGACCTCCTATATGATTATGATAACCTCTTAAGTGTGAAATGCAAGTAGTTGTTTTAAATGTATGAAGCTAGCTATCTTTAAAAATAAAAAAGAACCAGGGCCTAGTGACTAGCAGCTCGCAACCATTCCTGTATGCGCGTGTCGACAAGAATGGAAGGGACCTACAATTTTATGTCGAATCCGAACGGCTAGACGAGAAGCACTTATTCATGACAAGTCATACTGTTGGAGGATTTGCAAATTCCTGGCAAGAGACAGTAGTCCTAGAAAAAAAAATCTATTTACTTTTTTAGGTGAACGAGACTGGGAAGTGAACCCAGATCTCTAACGTGACAGTCCATCATACGAACCATTACGCTACGGGCTACAAGCTTTCTAAGACACCACAAAAAAAAAAAATAACCAAAATAAAACAAAAATAAAAGTAGCAAGTCCAAATAGCCCCTTATCAATTCTCAAGAAATCATACATTAATTCAATTCAGTTCGAAAAAAAATAAACCGCCAAAAAATTATTCTTCAATTTTCAAAAACAATAGCAATTTGTGATTTAAGTTGCTCTCGTTTCGTACCAGTTTTTCCTTTGAATTCAGTTCTATTTTTTGCAAGCCTACCTGCATTTTCAGTGGAATTTCTTAAGGACCAAACTTCGAACGAAAATGTCCCCAAAGACACTTCGAATGCGATCAAAAGTTTAAGATTCCCTATCCACTCTTTTCTGTCCTTAATATATTATTTTTTGTTTTTGTTTTTGTTTTTTTAGTCTCAACTCATACGCATCGTAAATCTTTAATATCGGATCGCACGCGTTTCGCATACAAATTAAGTGAACCAAAATTTATTGGCATTTCATTTGCCGGTCAGTTTGCGGGATAAGTGAAGACGATGACGACGCAGACGCTGGCTGGCTAGGTATACAATCAACAACACCAACGATTAGATTTTGGGGACCGTTAAAGTTCACAATTTCAAAATGTAGGTAGAGCGCAGAGGCATAGGTATCTTTTTGTTTGTTTGTTCCTTTTTGACAGGCCTGGATTTTTTGTTTGTTTTTTTTTTTCTTAGTTTTTGGTAAAATGTCACTATCTATCTTTTGGCAAACAGATTTCAAGTTTGTCAACATTAAACGAAACTTCTTTATGTTTGTAGTTCCGGGCAAAAAATAAACATCTCTTATCGCACCTGGGGATTTGAGAAATTCCCTTTTGTCCGCCATATGGCACTGCGCAACAGATTATACATAAAGCGTTTGGTGATGGTGTTGTTTGATTTCGAATACGATTGTCAATGGAAATTTGCATGCGGAAGAGAAGCCCAAATATGTCCGCCGAACACAAGTAAACAAACATTAAAAACGTCAAAAAGGGCAAATAGCAAATAATATTTCAACGCTCTCGCGGGTGCATTCGCCACAAATCCGTGACTGATAAGATACTTCCTTTCCAGCTTGAGTTTTCTTCTTTTCGTTTTTTTTTTTGTTTGCTTATTTTATTGGTTCAACCAACTTCTTACTTTGATGGTTCACTGCATGAATTGGGTAAGTTTTATTTTATGACATGGTTGCCAACTGAACAGAAACTAAACAAAATAATAATTAAGATGCTAACAGATGCTAATTTCTTGACAAAGCTCCAAAATAAATTTGAATCTCGATGTAGTAATTCTCGGATTATTTTCGGAACTCAGTTTTTAAAGTGATAGAACTTTGTGAAGAAATGAATTAGAAGTCAATCACGTTTTAATTTTTCTATAAACCGAGATTTAGGAGTAAGAACTTTATCAAGAAATTGGCCGTAAGAAAAATTCTAAATTTTTAGGGATAGAAAATTTTTGACAAAATCGATTAGCCAGCCAGCAACAAAGTTCACGAAACCAGTGGAAACACTGCTTAGTTTGTCGTTTCGATTACCGCTGAGTTCCACAATAAAATAGATTGAGCCCTTCTAAAATGGAAATATGGACTTTTAGGTTACAAAACAAGCAACTTGGGAAGAAGAACCCGCGGTAATATGGTGAATGCTTACAACGGAAAAAGTAGTATCCCGCAGCGTAATGGTTCGTGCGTTGGACTGTCACGCTGGAGGTCTGGATTCACTTCCCAGCCTCGTCCACCTAAGAACTAAAAAGTTTTTTTCAGGGCTACTCCCTCTTGCGAGGAATTGACAAATCATCCAAGAGTATCACTTGTCACGAATAAGTGCTTTTCGTCTAGCCGTTCGGATTCGTCATCAAATTGTAGGTCCCTTCTATTCCTGTCGACATGCGCACATAGGAATGGTTGCGTGTTGTTAGTCACTAGGCCCTGGTTCTTCATGAACCGTTGCGCCACCGAATTTATTTTTTTTTTTTACATCGGAAAACAGATCACAGAGAGTGTCGAGCAAATTAAAATAAGAAGAAAAAGTTTACCGATGAAAGAAATGAGCTCGGACCGTCTCCCAGTACAATAGGGCATCTTATTTTTAAGTACTTTTTTATGTAAAACCATGTGGTAAAGGTCTATAAAAATTGCAATCTTTTATTAAAAATGGTGAAAGAGTCTGAAAAACCAAATCGTAAAAGAAAGTGTCGGTAACAAAAATATTATGATAACAGTTCCTTCCAAGGCAAAAGGAGTTCATCTCTTTTAGAGCCAACATCATGCAATTGAGACACCTTAGTGGAGAATTAGCGAAGAATTACCCTAGGAAATCTCTGCTGCTTCAGTTTAGTGAAACAAATGGGTTCAAAACTTCTTGCTTAAAAGCCGAAGTGTAGTTCCATAAAGCTGTTAAAAGTGCTCCAGTGATGACAGTGATTTAGCAGATCGACGGATTGTTGGTTATGAATTTGAGGAGGAAACAAAAAGTTAAAACAATGAAATATATATATCTTAGCCAAATCACGTTGACTCCATTGGATCGGTAAAAACCTCCAATGCCAAGCTATCACAGAGGTGCTAGAAATGACTGAAGGAAGCGTGCTTAACATCGTATAGAAATTGTACTCAGTTACATTCAGAAACACAGATTAGATTAAATTTTACTATTACACGAAAATTTGTTTGTTTATTAAATTGAAAAATGCAAATTAATAGCAAAAAAAAAAAAAAACAAATCATAAATATAAACAAAGTGGTAAACATGATTTGCGTAGATAGAGGGTCTCTATGACGTATTTGGTTCAATTTTTGTTTACTGTCGTACTGATATAAGTATTTCATCCGCTGACAAGTTTAAACATCTGCATGACTGTTACTGCTCAATTAATTTAATTGAGGCCAAGATACTTTTATATTTTTGGTGTAAGATTGCATATTGTAGGTAGATGATATTTTGTTTTTTTTTTTGTATGGTTGTAAGCCTTTCTTATCAGTAACTTAATATTTAGAATTTTAGAAGCGAGTTTTTTTTTTTGGCTTTAGAAAATGTTATGTTAAAATAAATCAAGTTTGAATTTTAATTAATAATACTGGCAATTTGTTGTTTTTGTTAAATTTGAAGAGATAAAATTTCTTTCACCTAAGGATGCTATCTTTCTTATAATATGTACATTTGTATGTACACTTTGAAAATGTATACGTACGTTATGGTTAAATAATATAATTTTGTATTTAAGGGACATAATGCGGGATTAAGATCGGTGGTAATGGGAAAGGAAAACTCATTCAGAAAACCAGATCCGCGGAATTTCGTATTTATTTCGATTTCGTAAACATTAATATAGATCGGTTGAGTATCCCGGCACTTCCTCACCATAGGCATAATCATAAAGTCAAAGGAGAATGGGCATAAATGTATTTGAGCTGGTCTACCCACTCAACACCAAATTGTTATACATCGTTGAAAAGGTAATGACGTGTACATCAATTAATTACAAGATGAAAAGCTCCAAACTATGGGGTACGAAAGATATTGCCTTTCAAAGCACCGAAAAAGACAGTTATGCAACTCTTCAATTGCAGTTTGTCTTACAACCCACAGTAAAGTGTCATACATTGTTGAAAAGACTATAAAGTGTACTTCATTTTGTTAAAGAGCCGTGTAGATAATGCGGTTCCAGAGATATTAAGCCATCAAAAATTGCAAAAAGTAGTAATAATTTATTCTAAGTAAGTAATTCTTTATTGGCAACTGGTCTACCAACTCAACAGTAATCTGTTATATACTTCGTTGTTAAGGTTATTATATTTGCTTCATTTGATTATATGGCCATTAAGCTCTAAACCATGGCGTTCGTGAGGTATTTACCTCAAAGCATCAAAAACAACAATAATGAAATTCCTTATTGGAAAATGGTCTACCAACTCAACAGTGATGTGTGATACGTCAATGAAAAGATAATTGCGTGTACTTAATTTTTGTTTACAACCAACAAAGTGTAGGTAGTGGGGTTGGGGAGGTATTTGACAAAAATGCATAAAAAACAATAATGCAATTCCGCATTGGAAGCTGGTGCACCTACTCAACAGATATGTGTCATAATATCGTTAAAAAGTATATAGCATGTACTTTATTTATTTGAAAGCCGTTAAGATGTAAACCATGGCGTTCGTGAGGTATTTGCCTCAAAGCATCAAAATCAACAATAATGAAATTCCTTATTGGAAAATGGTCTACCAACTCAACAGTGATGTGTGTTACGTCAATGAAAAGATAATTGTGTGTACTTAATTTTTGTTTACAACCAACAAAGTGTAGGTAGTGGGGTTCAGGAGGTATTTGACAAAAATGCATAAAAAAACAATAATGCAATTCCGCATTGGAAGCTGGTGCACCTACTCAACAGATATGTGACATAATATCGTTAAAAAGTATAAAGCATGTACTTTATTTATTTGAAAGCCGTTAAGATGTAAACCATGGGGTTCGAGAGGTATTTGGCCCTACAAATCGGCAGATAGAATAACAGTGCAATTCTTCATTGGAAATGTTTTACCGACTCAACAGCATTGAGCCATACATTTTTTCTTAATTTTATTGTATTGTCATTAAGCTGTAAATCTTGGTGTTCAAATGATATTTGAAAAAAACGCAGAATAGCACAATAACGCATTTCCGTGTTTTTTTGATGTACACGTGATTACCTTTTCAACGACGTATGACACATTACTGTTGAGTAGGCCACTTTGCCCATTCTCCTTATAGCATAGTGAAAAAAACTTTTCTCTAAATTAACACATTACTTGCCAGCATGAGACCGCAAAAGATTTTTTATATCTACGAAAAAAATAATTATTTCATAATAATTTGCATAAATCTTAATCATTATTAACAAAAATTGAAAGTTAAAAAAACATTCCTTTTAAAGTATATAGGTACTGTTAGAAGATAGCTGCTCTCAGTTGTTTCCTGCCAAGAAATAGACCGACGGTTTTTATAAAAAAAAATATTATTTTTTTTTTCAAATTTGAATGCGTTGTTGTCATATTAAAAAAAAAATAAATCGGTGGCACAACGCCTCATGAAGAACCAGGGCCTAGTGACTAACAACTCGCAACCATTCCTGTGTGCACCTTTTGACAGGAATGGAAGGGACCTACAATTTTATGCCGAATCCGAACGGCTAGATGAGAAGCACTTATTCGTGACAAGTGATACTCTTGGAGGGTTTGTCAATTCCTCGCAAGAGGCAGTAGCCCGGAAAAAAAAACTTTTTAGTTTTTTAGGTGGACGAGGCTGGGAAGCGATCCCAGACTGTTATCATATTATGAGCAAATTATTATTAAGATGAACCATTTTGTGTTCAAAGACTGCTAGGTTCCAATTCTTAAGAACTTAGTTATTCTTATAAGCAAGATGTTGGTACTGGTACATGTTCTTGTACAGGTACACGTATTTATTTAATTTGTTTTTATCAAAATATTCGTTTTTAAAATATTGGTACGGAATGCTATTAACTACACTTTCCAGAGGCGTCTGTATAAAAATTTCATACAAATTAGTTAAGCCGTTTCAGAATAAATTTAAAATTAAAAAACAAAACATTTCAAGCCATAAAACCCCCATGCGCTCACGCCTGCCTTAAAATACAGTCATTGATCACACCCTTTAAATAAAGTCGTATTAATGTTCTCCATTATACTTAGTATGACTAAATAATTTTTTTTTTTTGTTCAAAAAAAGAAACTGATGAATTAAAATGTTAAGTAGTCGGCAAGTAGGAGAGGATTTAGAAAGAGATATACCTATGCACATTGGTTTTGAATGTTTTCACATCGAAATGAGAGGGGAAAGTCGAGTCGGGTCTTTAAGCATTCCACATTCGTGTTGTGCGACTGAAGAAAGAATCTCTGTAGTCTGTACATTACAGTAGGTACGTCCGAAGTTATCCTCGAGGGTGAACTGATGGGCATTCCTAGAAGCGCGAGTATTACGATTGAACTGGCTATTTCACTAGAACACTGATTATAATAATAGCGATCAAATGGAGAAAGACACGGAATTTGAATTAGGAGAGACAGCTACCACCCCCGGACCTTACTTGCTTACTAACCTACTTTACTTGCGTACTTCCTAAATCAAAGGGCACGGTAGTGCCCAGCCAAGTTCTGGCACTACACCCTTTTTACAGGATCAAACTTAGGCGACTTTTGACCCCCCTCTGACTTCAGTACCAATAATAAAGTCAGGATCTTCAAACTCGCAGCATTTGCTAAACTCAACAGGTTTAGACAACTCACCAAATTTCAATTCCTTAGCATCAGTGGTTCCCGAGATTTAAGACTCCAAAAACAGCAAAAACCGTAACTGACTGTCTGACTGACTCACAGACAGTTGATCAGAATTATGGAGCACATTTGAATAAGAATTGATAACAATTATGAGGAGCAGTTCTGATCGTCGTAGAATGATCAAATTTGGTAGAACGGTAGGGCTAAAAGTGGCATCCGCCCATTTTCTCAGAATTATTATTATTTATGTGGATCATTTCGGATTGTTGCAGAATAATAAAATTTGGTAGACTGGTAAATCATGTGGTCAATACAAAGGAGATTTTGGAAAATTTTAAATTATTCATTCAGGGGCGTGGCACTCGCCCATATTCTCAGAATTGATATCAACTGTGTAGAGAACTTCTGATTCTCATAGAGTGATGAAATTTGGTAGAGCGATAGGACTTGACATGCAAGCAAAGGAGAAATTAAAACTTTGAGATCTTACATTCAGTGGGCGTGGCAACCACCCATTTTCACAGAATTAATATTAATTGTGCAGGATTATGAAATTTGGTAAAGTGGTTATTTTTCAGGTATATACAATGAATAAGTTTCATTCACCCATTTTGCCTGATAAAAAGAATCTTTGCAAAAAGTTGTGAAATCACACCAAAAACATAAATGTTAAAAAAGGAGCCAAGTTCTTCTATATACAAAAACCTTTCGGTAAAAAGTTAGCCGTAAAAAGTGAGATCTAAAAGTACGCCAAGTTCTAAGTTTATTAATGTTAAATATCAAATATTTTAGGTAGAGTAATATGGAAGAACCTCAAAATGATCAGATAAATCTGTTATTTAATGATTACTGACTTAAATTGAGTTAGTTTACTTAACAAGATTTTTTTATTACCTTATTACTTAATTTTAAAATAAAAACTTGACTAGTAAACCAACTCAATTTAAGTCAGTAATCTTTAAATAATAGATTTCTCTGATAATATTGAGGTTCTTCCATATTACTGTACCTAAAATAGTTGATATTTAACATTAATAAACTTAGAACTTGGTGTACCTTTACTTTCACTACTTTTAACGGCTGACTTGTTGTGGAAAGGTTTTTGTATATAGAAGAACTTGGATCCTTTTTTAACATTTATGTTTTTGGTGTGAAATCTCTTACAAAACAATGGTAAAAAATCTACATTACCCGTGTTTTATTGGAAAATCTATCCATAGTAGTATTCCATAGAAGGATTTTACATGAATAACAAAAACAACATCAGCAGTCTCGAATGGATTTTTTGTGATTACATTCTCAAATGTTGGTTACTTTTAGTTTCTTCGTGAAGTTAATTTTGACTGCTTCTGATTCTCACAAATACTATATTTTTTGTTTGTTTAATATTCTGACAGGTGTTCTTTCAGTTAAACCAATTTTGAAATACAAAAACCAGGCTACTGCGGATGCGTTTTTTTGGTAATTTTCTACTGTACTAATTATAGAATTCCAAAAAAAACACGGGTATTGTTACAGAATTGATTTTATTCTTTAATTTTTTTCTTTGTGTGTATGTTACCGTTAAAGTCGGGAATTCAGTTAATGCTTACGTTAACTAGTTAATGTCTGCATTAACTGGCTCGATCCGTTAAAATCAGGAATTTTCTTCAAATAGCATCGTCAGCTTTTCTTGACTTATTTTATTTACCGTTAAAGATCATCGTTTTTCGACTTTCGTGCTTGCATTTATATCTGCTTCAATAAAGTAGACTATTAATAGCTAATTATTTTAGATAACTTAATAAATAGTAATAAAGAAATCAGATACAGTTATTTATAAACAATATTTAGATTTTATATCAATTTATGGAAAGCCCTACTTAGCCACCCATTTTGTGTGAGTTTACTACAATACACTTTGGCATGTGGTATAGGGAAAAATCTACTTTTCCGACTAAAAGACAATTCACATGAGTGCGACCGACGAATGAATGAACAAATGGGATTTAAAACATTTATAAACCTAAATTCTTCACAAAATCTAGACAGAATTAGCATTTTGATTGCTAAAACAAGAGAATTTTGATAAAACAAATTGGTCGACTTGAATAGCCGCAATTCGTGACAACCAATTCATTTTCTCAAATTTCTCATAATTAAGCAAATTAAATTCAGATTTTATACATCATCAATCGAATTCTACCATTTTGACTAGATTTTGTGAAGTATTTAGGTTTAGTAATGTTTTAGTCCCCATTTGTTTGTTCGTTCGTCGGTCGTTTGTCGGTCTCATGTGATTGGTCCTTAATTTATATTAAAATGCTACCTTAAATTCAAGCTGCATAAATTCATGTTTTTAAGATTGCTGTTTGAAAATTGATAACAAATTCGCTGTTTTTGATATTATGTAATAACGCGACGTATTTTTTCAACAAAATGATTTTTGATTCCTGAAAGAACTAATATTTCAAATATATTTCATGATTGATTTTTTTCAAAAATAGATTTTTTTTTGGAATTCTACCTATAATTTTGATACTCATAATTTTTGTCATCCTTGTTTGCAATGAAGAAATAAAATAGACCAAGAAAATTGCCAGGCTCTCTGATGAAACTGCCAGGCTCTGTTAATTCCGCACTTTAACGGGACAGCATACATACGTGATACTTTAATGTCAACATTAATGAGTCAGCATATGTTAATGTCGACATTACCTAAAACATGATTACCCTAAACATGATTCACAATGCAAATCAAAGGAAAGACTTCTGGATTCAAAAAAAAAAACTTAAGCATTCGATTGTAGGTACCTACTTGTATTTTCGTTAGTTTTTAAATTTGTTTATCTACTTTAAGTCATTTTTTTTTTAGAAACCTGCACCTTTCCCTTCGATCTCCATGAAAGTTGGCAATCTAAGCATTTTTTTGCAGACAAGCTTTTTATTTTTCAACTGATTCGATAGGTGATACTGAAGTTATAAAACAATTCTATTTTCAAATAAAAGTGTCAAAAAAAGTATAGGTAATTCAATGAAGGGATATTCACCCTAGATTGAACATTTGCTGCAGTTTTCCACTATATAAATATGCCTGAGTTGGTTTATATTGTATGTTTCTAAAACATGACAAAAAATCATTGGTACACTAGGGCGTATACGCACTTTTTATTTTATTGATTTTTTTTCTTAACAAACGCGCACTTTTTCGTTTTTCAGCGACTGAATATTATATGGTTACTTTTATTTAGGCGTTATTACTTCGAACTCAAGTAAAGTAGTGAGATTTTAATACCTCTGCCTAAGAAGAATCAAATGTGTGAATTTAAGTTAAGCACAATATAATCACAACTCTTGGTATTAGAAATACTTATTTATTTAAAAATATAAACGGCAAAAGGCAGCATCATTTGGACAAGGACACATTACAACACAACTTTGTTTTTTTTTTTTGTCAAAAATTCTATACTGCCGGTGCTTTCTTCAAGTACACGGAAATTTCTTGTATTTCCGTAGACTTTTTATAACATTTGTAGGAAACCACTAGACTTTTAGAAAATGCAAAGTTCTTATTCATAGTTTTTTTGTTTGTAATCAATCGGATAAATGGGACTATAGACAATTCCAATTTCGATAAAAAAAAAATACCTTTGGTATTAGAGCCGAAATGAGGTAATTTTGAAATTTGGCAAAAAAGTGTTTATATCTAGGTGTCTGAATGTAACCATGTTCCCCTAGAAAAATAAAATTTGCAGTGTGTTAATGCTGTAAATTTTATAAACGTCGGTATCCATCGACTTAAATGTTGCGTCTTAGAAAGGTAACAATTACAGCTCTAACTGATGAGATCCACTGTAGTTGCTATCAGGACCGAAACGCATTGGACTAAAGGTCGCTTAAAAACTATTTATTGAATTTCATTCAATACACTCCACTAAAATAAAAAACAAAAACAATATAACTTCTATTGTTTAGGTTTTTCTTTCTTTAAAAAGGTATTTTCTTTATCAAATTTGCTAATTTCATTTGACATCTCATTTCATTTCATTTCGAATTTGGAATGGCAGTTAGCCGTTTATTTTTGTTGTTTTCTCTTTCTGTTTTATGTTGTTGAGTATACAAAAAGCTTTTAAGAGCTTTTGAAACTGATTCCTGTTGCGTTGGATGCATTCACCTAACTTCCAACCTAATTCGTGCAAATGAGGTTGAAATTACCTCATTGCGAAATGTGATTTTCTATGGTAAATGAGGTATTTTCGGATCTTATTTGGAAATTTGCAACGAAATTACCTTATTTGGCCCAGTGAAAACGGCATGTTAGTTTAATATAAGTTAGTTTTTTTTTTTTGTGTATTTAAAAAAGTTCATGAATACATTTTTGGTTGAGAGATCATTATAGAATTGCAATTATCTGTTCTATTTTTGTTCTATTTACTTAATGCATGCCGTCATATAGGATTGGTAATCAATTTGGAAAGTTTTTAAAAATATAAATCCTTAAAAAAAAAACAAATAACAAAAAATGTCCAAAATGGACAATACGTGTTTTTTATTATCAAAATATTATCATGGGTACGGCATGTTCAATTTACTTATATTATTCAGTCTTATGAAATGTTTATTTGCCTTTTCATCAGCCAATTAAAAAAATATTATCTTAAAAGGCGTGACGATGGTAGATGGTAAAAGTAGCAATTATTGAACCTTGTTTATTTTTTAATTTGTTGTATTTTGTTCTTATTTTGTATTTTTTTTTCTTCTTAAATAAAAAAAAACACTTAAAGAATTTTGAACTCAATAAGAACTCCATCTGTCATAAAAATAACTACCGTATTATCTGCTTGAATTTCTTTAAAAAAAAATATCTTTTCTTTTTTTAAATTATATTGACGCATAAAAGGATGATGTTCAAAAATATAATAAGCCTACTTATATTAGTCGAACAATATTCTTCCTTTAATTTTTGTATCAGATATTTGTTTGATTTTAAAAATAAATCACTTTATTTTTATAAAAAAGACTGATATATCTTGGAGCTTAAATAGTAGTTGCTTGGAGTGTTGCTCTATTTATTGTGTTTGTACTTAGATGAAATCCAGAAAATAATAATAACAAAAACTTCCTGAAGACATTATACATACATACATTTCTAAAAAATCCGTAGGTACATTGTTTTGCGACAAAACGCACATACACATATTAAAAAAATTCGAAAAGTAATCTGTAAAATAAACTTAAACAAAAATGGCTTATATATAATAATTCTTATTAATTTTATTTCAAAAACACATTTCACAAACCAAAAAAAAAAAAAATAAATATAAAACTAATTAAGTTTTGTCTAGCCCATCAAAATATTCACGATTTATTTAATTTTCTGTCAAGCAATAATTTTCTTAAAATAAAATCTTAACACATTTTCTCATCAAAATAAAACACAAAATCAAAACAAAATAGCAATAAAAGATCACCTGTCCGCGTTAAGAGAATTCACCTTCACGTCTCCCTTATATACACCCACGCACACCTCAGATCAAAAAATATTGTGTATGGGTGTTGCTAATTAAGTGATCGTCGATCATGTGAATTTGTCAAATAGTCATACACCCGGGATCCATACTTATATCGCACCACACTGAAATATTTATAATTTTTTTTGTTCATATTTATCTTTAGATACAAATATATCTATTTCTCTAATATGCCACCCGGTGTTGTAGTCGTAATATAAACAGAAAAAAAAAATTCAATAAATTTAATCGGGAAATAGATTGTTCTCACATATCTACCTGACCAACATCAAGCTAATGAAATGAAAATTAAATGATAAAATAAAAATTAATAAAACGAAACAAAAGCCGAAAAGCTGTGGTTTTTGTTTCAGTGATTACTATGGTACCCTATTACTTAAAGAAGGCGCACATATGCAACTCCTAACGCACCCAAACAGTTTAATTAAAAGTTGACCTAAAAGCATCCACATTATTGCACATATGTAAGCTTTTTCATCAACTTTTGAATTAATATCGCCAAGAAAATAATCGATCATTTTTACACACATAAATGTAAGTTGACATAATATATTCATAATTAAAGATTCGACAAGGCTCCCGGAAATTACGACAGAGGAAATTACGCAAGGCATTGAAAAACTTGGATGAAAGTCTGCTAGGGTGCTTTGTAAGGAAAATTCTTCGTGTGATTTTCGGTCCGATGTGTATCGAAGGAGTGTGGAGGAGAAGATTCAGCGACAAGCTATACGGGCCTTACAGCGACGTTGACCTGGTCGAAAAGCTGAAAATACAGCCGCTGAGATGGGTGGGACAGCAACGCAGCTGCCCGATGGGTCTTCGAATTTAACCCTGATGGTGTACGCCGCAAAGGAAGAACCCATAACAGGTGGCATGCACAAGTGGAGAACGACCTCAACCAATTCATTGTGCGCAACTGGAAGCGGCTAGCTAGGAATAGAGCTAGGCTGTGAGCGTCATTTAAAGTAAACCAGACGTGTGTTGACAAAAATCCACAAAACAAAAAAGAAATTAACACAAGGTATATAAAATATAAGCAAAACATAGTCATAAACATGCTTGTAAACCAACGCCAGAATTTTTTTATGATAAAAAGCCAGAAACTTTGCAGAACAAGTTTGGTTTTTCTCGTAGGAAAATACCAGAATTTTGTAGAGAGAGTTTTTTGGTGTTTTTTCAAATAATAATTCTGGCTGTATTTCCTGTTGCGTAATTTGTAATAAATATAACTAAAGTTATTAGTCTCATAAAGGTCTTTTTAATTGTTTTTTTTTCGATTCTATCGAGCTTACTGCTAAAAATTTATTCAAGTACTTCTACTGCCTTTCCTGTTAAATTTACAGCAATAAAATCATAGTAACACATTATGTAGAAAATTGTAACCGTGTATTTGTACTTGCGATACAAGTAGATACTATTGATGGGCAAGTTTTGGATTCTGAAAAAACTCCAAATTTGAATTTTACTGTTAAATTTTTCATTAAGGACTTCAAATTCGTACAGAGGAGGAATAATTTTTGGATTAAAAAAAAAAATATTATTATATTTTATTTGTTGATGACATGAAAACAGGTCAATGATTTTTGTGTAAAATTCAATTTTAAAAAATACTTTAAGTTGGAATATCAGTTTATTTTTAAATGTTCAAGAAATTTTCTATATACAAAATAAATTAAAAAGTACAAGTTACCTTAACTCCAGAATTAAATTAATGTGTTTCACCCAGATATGACAGTGGACTCTTCAGTTAGTCTGTCATATCCTTCTAATACACTAATTTTGGTCGATGTTTACAGACTCTTATAAAAATCATTTTTAAATTTTTTTGTTCTAGGGAAATTTGTTTAAATTCGAGCACCTAGAAAATAATTGAATTATATCCCACTTGATTTAATATTTAATGGAGAATGGGCGAAAATATGTGGGCCCTAGTCTACCTAGTACCCAGAAACGAGACCTATGAAAATGATAAGGTACTATGGAGTGTACTAGCGTCTACAATGGAAGTTGGCTAAAATAGGAGTAGAAAAAAAAATAAGCAAAACAGTTTGCAAATTGAAATAAACATAGAAAATTGTTTTATATTTTGTAATATACTGCCTAAGCCCCATTGTTTACAGTTCTATGTCCATGTTCAAAAATGATGCTCTTGAATTAAGCTTTCCAATGTTGGGTATCTCAACTGTGGTGGGCACTAGACGCACAATTATTCCCATTAATTAAATTCGCTTTATCGAATCAAAAAAATTAGAATTTTCATACTGTTAAGCTAATTATTCGTTAACCATGATATTATTCGTTGTTATTGGCCATTGGTATAAAAGTTCCTTTATTTTGGGGTCTATTCAGATAAATGAAAGTGACCAAAACTGTAATTTCAATGAACACTATTGCAATTAATTTTTGCTCTAATTATAATCTTTGTTGCCATATACTGCATAAACTCCATGGTTTACAGCTTTGTGTCTACACAAAAAAATGATGTCTCATTCTTGGGCAATAGATAGACCAAAATTCCCATTTTCCTTTCTTCATCTTCATTATTATACAAAATTAATTTTGAGTTTTGTTTTCAAGAGTTCATGTTTATCAAACATGTGGTTTTATATACATGTAATATCTTGGTTTTATTTATAATCTTTTATACTCTGATAAATTTAAAGATATTAATTAGACTTTAGATGAAATGATAAAATTTGAATTAAAAAAAAAAAAAAAACAAATTCGTTTCAGGAATTATTAAACAGAATTATGAGAAAACTAACACTAGTTATTTTTTTGATATGTTGAGTTGAGTACATGTTATATTTTATATAATTTTCGTAGTAGAGTATATTTGCCACCCATCAAGATCCTTGTATAAATTGTTTATTATATCAGTTTTGTTAGGTCAAAATTAGTTTCCCTTTTAGTCTACAGATTAATGATTTATAAGTTTACTGTGATTCGTGGGGTTCTCACCAATCTTAACTGATGTTTGTTTCCATTTACAAACTGAACCTGATAAAGCAATTTTCCACGTTTAAGAAAAAATTTATGATAATGCTTTTCCTTTTCCGTTTAAATATGTCATCAATGACACAACAAATACCACAGCACTCTATAATATTATTACAAAGTATCTTCTTAATTGTTGGTACACTATGGCGTATGAGTATTTTTAGATTTGTTATTTTTTTTTTTTTTTTATTTTTTGAAACACACCTACTATACTGACAAATCGCCAGATTCGTGTGTATCGCAAATAATGTTCGATACATTTTTTTGATTTATATTTTGTAAATCTAATTAAATTGTTGCAAATTAACACCAGTGGTCTAATTAATTTAATGCCATAAGGCCTCGGTATAATTTTGAGTATATAGCTTACTTTTAGGTAAATCAATGAAAGAGTATTTTGGGGAGATTTAACTTATTATAGGTTATGGTCTTGAAATACCGTGAGGCACATTTACCTTGACTAAATGCACAAGCTGGTCCAATAAAGCTTTGCTAATTTTTATAAATATTTATTTTATTTTTTTTTTCATAATTTAATAATATTTAACAGAATTATGTTAATTTTTTTGTTGAATTTTATTATCAACTCAGATGTTTGGTTTGTTATGTATCAAAGAAGATTAGTCATATTTTTGAACTAATTAAAACATAATGCCTTATAGTTCAGGATGATTCAAACCTCAAGAATATTGTAGATCATTTATAGGAAGGAAACTGCCTAGATTAATGTTCTAATAGTCGCTGGAAAATTCTAACTTTAACCGGTAAGTTATAGAATTTCTTTATTTCAGAGTTTAACTACTACCATGCATCTTCAATGCTAAGCCATATTATTATATATTTGACCTGCGCGATCAAATTTAAAAGCATTTATTTATTATGGCCCTAAGTTATAATTTATTTCTTTTGTATGGGATAAACTTGACTTTAGGCTAAATTTAACTCTTAACTAGTTTATTACTAAGGGTCTATATTTTTTGCTTAGCAGATATTTTATTTATTCAACAATTCTTACGTTTAAAAAATAAAACTTTTGTGTTCAATAATCAATAAATATTATAATCTTTTTGTCGGAAGAATTTGTCAATAACACAGCGATTAATCTATTAATTCATTCATGAACATATTACAACGCAACACTAAGTATTTTCTTAAAAGTGATTAAATTTAAGACGCATATTCCTACTTATCTCATTGTTTTACAAAATCTTGCAGCGTAATGTTTATTTGAGAAACATATTAATAAGCGTGCACATGAAATCAACAACTTTTAGACAAAAATAATAAAAACGACGACATCAACCTTAAACTCATAGTGCAAATTGTTAACGTACCTACAACATCCATTAGGTATATTTACATAAATACAGGGTGATTCGCATCAGAGCTCAGAGGTAACAAAAAAGCTAGATGGTGTAGGTTAGGCTAAGACAAGAAAACAATTATATAGGAAGAGGGTCTTTTTCCCACCTTTTGGGTGAGAGGGCAAACTTTCTAAGAACTTGGCTTAAATAAAAAAAAATATATCAAAAATATTAGCAACGCTTGTGTACACATATTTTATTGCGCCTTAGTTTTTTTTTCAAATCAGACATACATATTTTAGAAGCCCGTAGTAGTAGCCCGTAGCGTAATGGTTAGTGCGTTGTAATGTCACGCTGGAGGTCTTGGTTCACTTCTTAGCCTCGTTTACCTAAAAACTAGAAAGTTTGTTTTCAGTGCTACTGCCTCTTGCGAGGAATTGACAAATCCGCCAAGAGTATCACTTGTCATGAATAAATTCTTCTCGTCTAGCCGTTCGGATTCGGCATTAAATTGTAGGTCCCTTCCATTCCTGTCGACACGCGCACACTTGAATGGTTGCGAGTTATTAGTCACTCGTTCTTCACGAGCTGTTGCACCGCCCAATTTATTTACTTATAATACATTTTTTAGATTTGTTTTTACATATTGTTGTTGGTTTTAGTTTACAAAAGGTTTAAGTTTACAAAATCCAAAATATAAAACTAATGTGTTTTCCACGGGTTGCTGAAAAAAACTATTTTTTAATATTATTTTTGAATTAAATATTTTTATAATTTTCTTTTAATTTTTTAAGTCATTTTTTGGTTTAATTTCTTCTCTTGGTGATAGAGAAAAGAACCATCCCCTGTCTTCCATATGATCGTACCCAACCTACATGCTCCAGCTTTTTGTCGCATCTTATGCGAATCACCCTGTAGATTAATAAAGCAAACGCTTGACAATCAGAATTTTCCTGAGAAGCGAAAGGAATACTACGCGATTATCACGTTTCTTTTTATTTTTATTAAATAATTCTAATCTTAAGTAGACAAAAGATGAGTTAAAATAGAAAAATGTAATTTTTAGTTACTAAAATAAATTTAACTCTCTCATCATGATCATCATTATCTACTCATAAGAAATAAGAAGCACGCATTTTGTTACATACAACATGTAGGATGTACATTGTACAAGGTTGTAGATAATCTTATTTTTTTAATATTTTGCTGTCCTTGAAAACAAAATGATAAAAACAATTTCAAAATTAAATTCACAGAAGTGGGGTTGGTTCGAAATTCTTACTAAAATTGCTTTTTCAAAATTCAGTTTTAGAAAATTTTGCAAATAATAAATGAAAAATTTTGAAAATATAAAATGTACCTACAATTTTTTACTTTTATTACTTGCAGAACTGCGTTTAAAATCCAAATTTTCCAAACTTGAGAGTTTACATACAAATTTGAATTTTGTTTTTCTTTTTTTATTTGATTGTTCGCTTCAGTTATCGACCAACAAAAATAAAACAAATATAGTAATGTTATTATGTTTGGTAATATTGTACATTAAGTTCTTTTACCTCAAAAGAAGACAAGTAATTCGATGATGAGTGAATGTGAAAAAAAAACGAAGTTTCTTATAAGTTTTTTTATAATTCCATTTATTGAATAAATAGGAATGTACAACTAAAACTTATCTTTAACCAATGTACTGGCAGCTGCTGTAGGTATATTGTGTTTGCGATTCGATCAGGATGTTCTTCACATTAACTTTCTTTTGTGGAAAATAGCCAAGCGGAATCTTTGTATTTCTTTTTCGAATGCAAGTTGGAAAGATCAACGGCTGACAGTTCGCGACCCAGCTCTGCATTCACCCATTCGAATTCAGTTCGCTGAACCTCTTATTTGGAGCAAATTCTTTTTTGGGAGGGGTCCATCACATACGTGATTGTGTGAAACTCGTATGACTCGTTTTCGACTAATGTCGTATGTTGGTATTCCAAAAGTCGTATATATCCGACTTCACTTCTACAAACATTGAGAAACGGACAACATCGCATACGACTGTTCATATTTTATCATTATTCCGAGTCTAGTATATTAATTCGAGTCAAAGTCGTATTTGTGTTGTTTATTCGTCGTGTGAAATCTTTTAAACAAGTTATATATTTTTTCGGATAAAAAGGACAAAAACCTAGTGCATGCAATATGCATATAATTTAAATAGTTTTTTCAAATTCCTGCTATTTGTTTTATCAACCTGCGAGGGATACCACAGATAAGACCAAAGAAATGCACTTTCAAAATGCAAACAAAAAATTAAAGATGCAAAACATCTCTTCTCTGTAGAAACTATATTCAATCAACCTGGCAGTGATAGCGCGACCATAAGAGCACTTAAATGCAATATTAAAATGCAACACAAAACTGATAGATGCAAAAAAGGTTTATACCGATCCAAATTTCGTTTACTGATACTTTTATGTATGTATATCCGTGTAAGCTACATCAGGAGCGTTGGTATATAAGGCTCTTTAGCATCTATCATTTTTGTGTTGCATTTTAGTGGTGTTAGGTCCACGCTATCGCTTTCAGATTAATGGCATGTGTTTTGTTCAGGTATGTGTTATATCTCAGAAATACATACAATATACATATGTTATGTATGCATGTACATCAATTTTTTTGCATTTTGACAGTGCATTTTAAATAGTCCTTTAGACATGGTATTGCTTAAATTTGGAACTGTATAAAACAAATATTCCTTTCCTCCTTTTTTTTTGCATTTCAAAAATGCATTTTTGTGGTCCTAGGTCTAAGGAATTGCTGCTAGGATTAACAATCCTGTTTGCATTGATACAAATAACATATCCACCAAATATGAAACAAATCGTTTAACAAAACTCGTACTAAATTTTTGTTTTAAGCCATTTGAATGATTTTGACAAATATATATACAGGCAACGATATATGTATGTACATATGTACGTTGTTTTCTTAAGCCACTCGTATACAACGTATACGACTTGAAGAATAACGATTTTCATACGATACGAGTTCAAGTTCGAATACGAGTACGAGACAAAATACTACTTGCAGAATATGGGTGATTATCACCAAATATTTCTCAATAATATCCATAATTTAACACAGATTACAAAAAAACACACAAACTATGTATGTATATTATTGACAATTAATTTGAATTTACTTTTGCAAATGTCAGTTTTTGTTTTATTTTTTACAAAAATATTCCAGGGATATTTTTCAAACTAGCAGTTGATTTAGATTTTTAACTGGGGAGTTGAGAAAACAATTTGTGAATAAAAAGAAATTTCAACTTGCGATTCAACTCTCGAGTTGAGGCAAACTCTTAAGTTGATAAACTTGAACTTCTTATTTTTCTAACAGTTTTGTGGAAAAATTTATAACTTGAATGCCATTACTTCTGCAATGAAATGGCCTTCTTTTTACTTGCGATATATATACAATACTCTATTATGGCAAGTTACGGATTCATAAAAAAACGAACTATCAAGATAATAATTTGGCCTAACATGACGATGACAGAGAACGCGAAAAAAGTGGGTACTTCAATTCTGTCTGTCTGTCTGTCTGTGTGTCTGTCTGTCCTTGCCCCTACAGCTTAAGAGACTGGAGAGATTTTCTTCAAAATTGGTACATAGTGTTTTATTGACTTAACACGTTTCTTTAATTTTTTTTAGCACCAAAAACAATTTTTTTTTAGAAAAAAAAGTTAATCATATTTTTCTCTAAAACGGCTCAGAGGATTTTGTTAAAAAAAATTTGAATAATTGAAATAAGGAAATGCTACTTTTTAATATTTTTTTTTATTTTCAAAAATTGGGTAGGTATTTTTGGTACCTCTTGTAGGTACTACAACTATTTTTTTGGTTTTTGATTATCTCAAAAGCAATTAAGTTGAAATTTATCATTTTATTCTAAAAAGAAATGGGCACGACTGGACAACACACTACTAGCTCTCGTAGCTAACAACTTTAACGTAGCTAGAAATTGATGATGTACAAGTACATAACTATTGGTTCCAAAATATTATATCATTAAAAAAAAACATTAAATAAATTATTACTTTAAATTACCTACTATAAATTTATTATTTTAATGGCTTTGAGAGTTAGAGCTCAAAATCAAGTATGCCATCTCATTTGTTTGATAAATATGAATTTTTTTAAAACCGTTGGAGCGGTTTTCTTAAAAATTAATTTTTTATATATAAAATTTTTCGCTCATTTTCAAAAATAAAATCTTGTATGCCAACATTTAGTATTGAATAAAATACATTTTTACACAAAATAAAAAAAAAATTCATTAGCCCATTTTCAAGATACTGAATTTTCAAAAAAAAAAATTTCAATGATTTTTTTAAAATCCAAAAATTATTTTTATTTGAAAATTTTTATATGCAAAATTATTTGAATTGGGAAGGAGCTCTTCTATAAAAATTTTGGTTGAAATCGGGGTAGTTGTCAACGAGACAAAAAAATCGGTTCTATGATACCGTTATTAACCATTATTGGTAAAATTTGTTTTCATCAGAACATTGGTCATACCTTAAATAGCAAACACACACCTTTTTATAAAAATACTTGGACCCGTTTTCGAAAAAAAATATTTTTTTTGCTTAAAGTTTTTTCAACATTATTTGAATTTAGAAAGAAGGTTTTTTTCAAGTATTCTACAAAATAATAAAAAATACTATCTTTTTCAAAATATTTAGTTTTCAACAAAAAAATTTTTATTTTTTTTTTAAATAGAATTTTGAAATACAGAATTTTGCTCATCATACAGAATTTTCTTCATGCAGAATTTTGTGTAACCGGAATTTTGAAAAACAGTATTTTGAAATGCAGAATTTTGAAAAATAAAATTTTGACCATACAGAGTATTATGTATGAAATTGTATTTTATTAAATACTAAAAGTTGGCATACCAGATTATATGTGGTCTAGGTAGGTAGGTAGATATGGCGGTCACAAGCATCCTCGCCCTGACCCAATTAACGCTGTATTGCGCCGTTTTGATACCATAAACTCGTTTGACATGTGGATAAAAAGAACATTTTTTAAGAAAATGAGGGTATTTGGTGATAGATCTCCCAACGGATCATCGCCTACGTCCGAGTTGGGCTGCAGTATGCTACGCTAAGCAATTTGCTGATTTGCCCAGGACGCATACGATCTGATCCCTTAGGGTGATCATCTAGTTGCACACTCGGATATGGTAATCTCTGTACACCTCCGTCTGTTTACACAACATGACTTGTGGTTACCAGAGAAAGTACCACCCGCCTGTAAGACCAGACCCTTTTATGGGATTTAGACAGGAGATGGAACTTATTAATAATTTGGACATAGGAAAAACACCAGACAGGACCAAAGTTCGCAATTAAAAACCATCTGCCAACTAGGCAACTTGTTGACTGGTATTGAAGCGAAGGTTGGCACAACCGTGAGATCGTCCGGTCCTCGTGCACCATGAGCCACCTTCAAAAACCATTAGTCTGCTAGCTCGCAGTCATAGGAGTTTGAGGAAGAAGATGGTGCAAGAGGAAACCGAAGTAAATCCTAGATCCATTTCGTCGCGTTGAGGAAAGAAGTCGAACCTTTGATCTTCGTTCCGGAGAGTTCGTTAAGGTCGTCAAAAAAGGGCTTCCCAAAAGATTGTTGCCTCATTCTGGCCAAAGCGGGATATTTACAGAGGAAATGAAAGACTGTTTCCTTTTCCTGCTGGTGCCCACAGCTACGACATTGAGTGTTGAAGGGGATGCCAAGCTTCGCCACATGTTCTCCTATTGGCCAGTGTCCAGTGCATGTTGCAAAAATCCTTGGTATGTCTCGCCTGGGTCTGCACATTAGGTTTATAGTTCGGGATTTATTATAGGTAGGCCAGATCTTTCCACAAATGATGCAGTTAGTTAAACTATTCCACCTTCGATTAGATTCTGAGAGAAGAATTGAGAATATATTGCCCTTCATAACTCTGAGAGGAATACTGACTCTTTCCGCAAGTGAGTTATGAAGGGCTGATCCTTGCCTGGCCAGCTCGTCAGCCAGTTCGTTCCCCTCAATGCCAATGTGACCCAGAACCCAGATAAGAGTGACCCTGAGGTTAGTGTTCAGACTCAGAAGCTCATACTGGCATTGTCGTACTAATTTTGAGGATGATATAGCCGAATTAATGGCTTTAACAGCCTCTTGACTGTCTGAGAAAATAGCTGTATTTCGGTTCTAATTTGGATTTTGTTTAACTAGCTTGCATGCTTCCCTGATTGCCAGTACTTCAGCCTGAAAGACACTAGCAAAGTCAGGTAGCCGAAAACCTGGATATATTTAGGGACTCTGAAAAAATACCCGCACCAACACCGCACTCCATCTTTGACCCATCCGTAAAGATAGTTGTGTCGAAGTCTTTCGATACGACGCGACGTCATAATTCCAATCCTTTGTGGATGGGAATATAACTTTAAAATCTTTACCGAAGCTCATTGAAGAAAAAGAAGGTGGCAAGTGTATATTCTTTGAAGTTAATAGTTTTCTCAATTGTACGAACTACCTCGTGAAGGGCCGTCTCCGTGGACTTACCCTTTAGGTATGCGTGTTGAGAGTTTTCGCGAGGGCATCCAACTAGGATGTCCCTGATGTGTTTGTCTACGATGCGCTCCATCGTTTTAAGCACGAAAGAGGTCAGAATAATTGGTCGAAAATCCTCCGCGGATTCATGGCCCCGTCTACCGACCTTCGGGATAAAAACTACTCTAACATGTCTCCATGCCTCGGGTACATGGTTGAGATAGAGGCAACCTTTGAAAATTATTTCCAGCCAAGGAACAACCACATCTTGCAGTTTAATAGGCTGTATGCCATCCAGGCCAGGATATTATATGGAGAGAAAGACTTAATTGCCCAGGCAATATTTTCTTTTCTTATGATGGTATTGATATGCTCTACATGAGCTTAAGGTGTGATGTGAGTTTCAAGAAGTTCCGGTTTACTGTTTTTACACCCCGGAAAGTTTGACGTCATCAGTAGTTCAAAGGATTCAGCTGAAGAGACTGCCCACTCCCCATCGTTCTTTTTCAAAAAAGAAGGGTCTATGGGATCTGGTTGCAAAGATATTTTGATTCAAAGTAAATCTTTTTTTTTTTCAACCCTAAAACTAAAAGTCTTTATATGGACATAAATTACCAAATAAGGATTGTAAGAGGTTGCGGTTGACGTTGTTGAACAGAGAACGGACAGGTCTTTGCATTGTCATTCAAAACTCAACTTTTTTTTCGAACGATTTTCAAAAAAAGCATGGACTACCCCCTTATCACTAAAAAAGAATTTTTTCACGAAAGTCTCTTGCACCCATTGCAACTTACATATATAGAAAGGTTTTGTCAAATGCAATCAGCCCATCCAAGGCAAATCCTTCTATAAGGTATAGTTATCGGTATATTTGCATTCAAAGTCATTTTTTCGAGTTTTGAAGGCTTGTATGACTTTGGATGCCTACAGTTTCGCAAACAAGGCTCGTAGATCATCCGGTTTATAAAATGCGTTATTAGTTTTTGAAGAGCTACTAGCTGATTACAAGAACATTCTATGAGGTCTGGTTGCGAAGATATCTTAATTCAAAGTAAATTCATTGTTTTCGAACCCAAACTTAAAGTCTTTTTATGGCGATAACTTTCAAACAAAGCCTCGAAAGGGGTTGTCGTTCTGGTCTAAGCAGTTATAAAAATGTTCTTTTTTTGCTCAAGCATGTTTGTTTTAAAACCTTAAACTTAAAGTTTCGTTATGGTTTATAAAAATTACCTTTATTTAATCAAATTCGAAACAAAATTCTCTTAAAAAGTTTCAAAATTGTTCCGGTGTGAAAAGTTTTTTCAGAAAATTTCGGTTGAATGATGATTTTGACACCGAAAGCATTATCATAAGACCAAAACATATTTTACAAATTAGAATAAAATACTTCAAAAATGTTTTTTTTTTTTTTCATTAAATTGAACCCAATGACCCGCCACTGGTTGTACACTCGTGCTAGTTTGCAAACTAAGAATTAAATTGGTCTAGCCATTGACGAGTTATACCCAAAAATAATTAATTTGATTGAGAAAATGTCAAAACCCTATTTCCGTTCACTAAATTTGTGGCACAGACGCACATTGATCTTCTTTTTTAACCAAAAAACTAGCCTTCTATGAAAATAAAACAAATATCTACATACATGTGTATTTCTAATTACCTTATTATTTTCATAATTAAAAGTTCCGATGTGAACAAATAATTCAATAATTATAAAAGGGTTTTTTTTCTATTATCTCATTCGTGTACATACTTAACAAAAAACAGGTGCGCATTTTCGGGGCAGTGAAAATAAAAATAGCCACCATTCCTTACTTTATTTTGATAAGATTTGCCCGATAAGTCTAGATAAGGGAAGTTTCACTTTTATTGTACTTATTGGCTTATTATTATAATTTTATTTTGTGTCATTACTTGCAAGAATTATTTTTTTTTTTTGTTTTGTATGATAAGAGTGCACTCGCACCGCACTCACAACAAAACAACCAACAGGTGTTGATAGAATGACTCAAAATAATAATCACAAAATACAAAGTTGTTTGAGTGTTTTTTTTTTTTTTTTATTTTTGTAATCAAGAATCAAAAATGAAGTAAGCCAATCGAATAACAATTGACACCTAAAATTAAAAAAACAAAATTGACAATGTTTTAAATTTAGATAAGATAGCTATTGCTCACGTCACAGATTCATTCGTATCTGTAAATTACGAATATTATATTTGAGGAATAAAATCAAGAACAATAGTACTGAACTAGGCATACTTTAAATAATAAATTCCACTTTGGGTGCTTGTAAACTTGAAACTTTATCAATGAACTTATTTTGTAATTGTAAGTTAGTTCTAGGCTTTGGCATTATTGACTCTAACAATTAGTATAGAAAAATTGATGGTGACGCTGTGGATTTTGAAAATTTATATGAGGGTTTTTGCAAAAAAAAAAAACGCAAAACTACACTTAGGGACGAGAAGAAAAAATTAAAAGCAATGAACTATTTCATCATCTAATAGGAAACGAAATAATATTTTAAGGGGAAAATCTTCGAAAGAGTTTGAGCGGGGCAAAGGTACAATTTTTAAAGATAATGTGCCACGTTTCATCACCATACCATTGAAAGTTGGTAATGTTATGCTCGTTCCACTGAAAATTTAGTCATCATTTTATAAAAAGGTTATAACTTTTTCTAGGGAAATTGTATTGAAATTATTTTGATTGCATAAGATTGGGCATTCAAAATTACCCTGAGGTCATGTGCCATATGCTTATATTATACCAAGACGAATATATAGTGGTTTGATATACTTCCACCTTCCCCTTCCCCCATTTTGAAAGCGATTATACAAAAAACATGGATAAAAATGGACTTCAGATAAGCTGTAGAGTATGAAATTCTACGTCGACGCTCATCTTAAAATTTTATGAATATTCATTTTATAACCATTATTTTCTGACAAATAAAAACTCTTATCCACCGAGCTTTTTTTGCTCTTCCCGCGTACAAGGGTGGGGAAGGGGTAAACAAATGAAAATATCCCTATGGCTTGAGGTATTCTTAATCTAACGACGCATTCCACAATATCAACCGATGTCTGGTTCTCGATTTAAAGGCTAATTTATGTGAAATTTCGTGTTAAAACATGGTCAGAAGGCAACCCTTATATCTCCGGTCTGCCAGTGTTGCCGCCGTGGAAACACTTCTTAAAAGAAAATTTAGAATGTGGACTATTAGATTACCAAAGCTCATCTCGTCAGAATGAAGTGCAAGGTTGGCTCCCTTAACGCCCTAACTAATGTACTGTAAGTCTGTTTGAATAGTTTAAAGATCGATAAAATCAATCGAATGTGATCGACAAAATAGAACAATCGTTGATCGACAAAACAGAACGAATCAAAAGATTTGAACGATAGTGTGTTTAACGTTTATTCAGCTGGCAATGATGGCGTGCATTGTCATTTGATCAACAAACGTGAAAGGACTCTTGTGTTCTGTTGTGAGGAAAAATGTCGCAGCGCTATATCGGTATGGAACACTTCCTTCAAAAATGTCGGTGGTGCAATCAAAGCATCTAATGGCGTATCTCGTCGGGTTGTTTGGACCCCCAGGTGGAGATATCAAATAAATCGAACGCATATGAGTATCTATAAATCGATAGTGAAATATTAAACGGAAATTGTGCTGTTCTTGAGTGACCGATTTCGGATGCAGCCAGTTACCTCATGTTCGACTACAGTGAACGACACAAACTTA
This sequence comes from Melangyna quadrimaculata, assembly GCA_949320155.1. NCBI lineage: Eukaryota > Metazoa > Arthropoda > Insecta > Diptera > Syrphidae > Melangyna > Melangyna quadrimaculata. Next base: position 147,558,043 of record OX439485.1, on the reverse strand, counting down.
ATTGCCGTTGAGGATAGATTCCACATGGATACGTGGACATCGTTTGGTCTTACGGAAATTGAAAATTGAAGGCATTTGAATTCAATTGACACGTTTGTGCGAATCATTAGAATGCGTGGCAGCAAATTAATTTCGCCTTGGAATTTTCCATTCAAAATGGTGGCTTCAATAATGTTTTTCATCAAGTTTTTAATCACCAATCGCGTGCCATTCCACACCCGTGGTGGGTTAAAATTCCCAAGTAAACTAACCGGAGATCCAATTTTCAGTCGTAAGGTGTGGTGGCAAGCCTGGTAAATCCAGTGAGTTCAAAAACTCTGTTGGATGATTTACAACTTCGTTGGCATCGCAAACTGTATCGACCGATTTGAATGGTATCAACCCGGCTGGAAAAATGATAAGTTTCTGCCTAGTGTGGGCAAGGCCCTAGTAAATTTTCAGTGAGGAAAATGTAAACGAGGAAAACTTGTCACATACTTGGCAAACCCTTGCTGGATTTCAGTGTCAAAAATTTAGACGAGGGAAACTTTTGAAACACTCGTGAGGCCCTCCCTAGTAAAATCATGTTGGACATGTTTCGGTTCCCCATCAGGAATGTCTCATCTAGATTTTTCCTACTGATAACTGACAAGGGGCCTTGCCGAACCTAGAGAGAAACTTGGCATTTTTCCGCTCAGGTAGTCAAGCATTTTTGAAAATATCGAGCGAATATGGAGTCATATTTTTTGTTGGGTTCACTTTTTATATTTTTAGTCAATGTAAAAACAAATATTTCCGTTTCCAGGTGTTCACACTTGGACGATTGTACTGTATGTGCTACTTCATGGGCTAATTTTCATACTAAAATGTAGTATTAATAAGATTATTTTAAAAACAAGCTTTAGAAATTGGTATTATTTAAGTGTTTAACTATCCTATTATCTGACACCATATTTCAATTACACTTTTTTATTGGTTTAATTTCTTCAATAGGTATGTGACAGGTCGCTGGATAATTTACTTGCATAATAAAAATAAATCTTTTTAAAAGCTCATTGCTGCTTATTTAAGCCACTATAGGTGGTACAAAAAACAACAATGTATTAAAAAGGTTGTATTTAATTTTCAAATAACCAATTAAATTTGTATTGATATACCTTAAGTAAGACACTGATCAAAATTATTTTTTTAAGAGTACCTACTCATATGAATATTAACTAGTGTTGGTTAAACGTTTTATGACACTAGAACAAACTGTAATAATTCTAATAAATGGCTTATGTCTCATAAATTCTTACAGCCGTATTCATTAGAATCCGCTGAACAGATGAATAGTTATGCACTGCATAAGGATTTATGTAGCCACTATACAACGTTGCATAAATTGTTATGCATAAAATATTTTTCATCCCATTATAGTTATGATGAGCTTGTGTCAAAATTAGTACCATAAAGGAGAAATCTTTTATGTTTCACTTTCAAAACTGACAAAGGAGACCCAGCTGTGTGTGTGCTGTGTGAAAAATCAATAGAAGTAATTCTACTGGCGATTGGATTCATTTTGTTTTTTTATTAATTTCTTTTAATATTATTATAATTAGCCAGTTACTTTGTTGGTGTTTTGTTTGCAAATAAAATTAAAAATATTTGAAACAAAAAAAAAACGTCGTTTTTGATTTATTCCATGAATTGTTCCATTCACTCACATCGTGATGTTTTTGTTGAGGAGAAAAATAAAAGGGTGGTGCTTATTTTGTAATGCTTAAAATTTATTTATATTTTCCCGTGAAAGTGATGAAGGTGAATCTTTGTATAATTTTATTTAAATCACGCATGCCGTCCAGCATTTGCAAAAGTTGTAAGATTTGATGGAAAATCTTTAAATCTCTTACATTTATTAAGTAGATTCTATAAAAAAAAGTGTACAAAAAAAATATTCTTAATTTTATTTAAATAATATCACAACAAAAATGTACAATAAACTAACAAAACCAACATTATTTATTGTTGTATTTAATTTTATAAAATATTTTGATAGTCAGATTTCAACACCTCAAAGATTACAAAAATAAGCGTCCCCCTAATATCAATCTACATTATTGTTGTGTGTCAGTCAAAGTGACATTCCGATACTAAACAACCCTCTATACAACCTCCAAACGTGTTCAGCTTATGTTGCCTCTATTCAACGTTGCATAAGTTTATGAATAAGGTTTTTGCGTTCAGAGGCATTATAAGGAGTGCATAGCACTATGCACTCGCTATAATTCGTTTATGCATAAGGCTGTTAAAGTATTATACATTAAAATATTCGAATTCAGAAATATGCATGAAATTATTTTTTTTATAAATAAGAAAATATGACATGATGTCAATGTAAGCTTCTGATGGACATAATGTTTATACAAATTTGTCTGCGCAATTGGGAGTATATGTGTATAATCCTTAAAGATATGGAGCTTTGAGAAAAGCTATTAAAATATACCAAATAAGAATAAGTTGCATACTTATCATTATTATCAAGATCAAGATTTAAATTTTTGTTTCAAGCCATCTCTTGAAATTAAGTCCTTTGGGTTCTAAAAAGAGAATCTGCATTTTCCAGATCTTTAAAAAAAAAAAAGAGTTATCAGCATTAGTTTTATGCAAAAAGAAACACTTTTGGAGTTTTTTAATTTGTAAATAATTACACATAATGGTTTTTTTCAATAATGTCATTACAGTCAAAGTCATAATTTGAAAATAACGATTACGACGGTGTACACTGACTCCTCCGACTTTTTTGACTTCACAAAAGAACATGTTATGAACATTTTTTTTTTAATTTGTGGATTTTTTTTTACGTTTTCTTTTTTTTTCAGAGGAGTCAGTCCGATTTGAAAAAAAAATTCATTCTGTTGCGATCGTTTAACGAATCAATCAATTTACATCACTGCAAAATATTTTAGAATTTTCAGAGTTAACTTTTAATTAAAAGGTAAGTTTTCACATCTCTTACCGCTTAAAAAATGTTTTTTGAAAATTTTCTTTGCCATCCTGTGATTTTTTTTTGCCACCCTTGTATTTTTTTTTTGCCACCCTGGTATTTTTTTTTTTGCCACCCTGGGCTATTTTTGCCACTCTGGCATTTTTTTGCCACCCTGCCATTTATTTTTAGGGCTGGCCAAGAGACGAGAAAAATCTCGGTATCGGTCGCGCATGACGAGACTGAGACTGCCTTACATCCGAGACGAGACCGAGATGAGACTGTATATTTGGACCAAAATTTAGAGAGAGTCTGATAAATTAAAAAATCCAATTTCAGTTCAATATGTATTTTCTTCTGCACATATTCAAACTATAAACGAAAATATTTCGTTCAAATAAACAACAGGTTGTATGGAAATCCTATTTATTGTAGACGAGACCGGGACGAGGCTTAATATTATACGGGACCGACACGAGACCGAGACGAGACTGAATTTGATTTCAACGAGACCGAGAAGAGACTTACAAAATTCTCGCCGAGTCTCGTCTCGTGGCCAGTCCTAATTTTTTGCCACCCCGGCACTTTTTTTGTCACCCTTTGCCCTGGAATTTTTTTTGCAACCCTGAAATTTTTCTTTTTGCCACCCTCGCATTTTTTTGCCACTCTGGTATTTTTTTGCCACCCTGGCATATTTTTGGCCAACCCGTTTAGGTTTTTGCCACCCTGGAATTTTTTGTTTGCCATCCTGGAATTTGTTTTCCCGCCCAATACCTTTTTTTGCCACATTGGCACTTTTTTTTCACACTGGCACTTTTTTTGCCCTGTCCGCTGGGGTGTCAAACAAAATGCCGAGGTGGCAAAAATAGTGGCAAAAAAAGTGCCGGAGTGGCAAAACAAATTGCCGGGGTGGCAATATGTATATTTTTTATTTTGTTATAGATTGTTCTTTAGTATGGTTGAATATTGTAACAGAATATTGTTTAGTAATTCCAATGAAGTTGAAGAATGAAGGCAAGCAGTCCAAAGAATTAACGAAAGGATTCTTTGTTTTCTACCTTTTTGGAGTATTTTATTTTTGTTTGTACTTTTCTCTTAGGCTCTGGAAAGTTAGTAAGTTTAGTTAGTTTATTTTTATTCATGATATGCTATACACATTAAGATACAATATCTTATTTAAAAGTGATAGCTGTATAAAGTACAATTTTAAGAATGAAATCTAACTTAATTAACATAGATGACAAGAGTCATATTTACATAAGTTAAATAAAGATATATGGCCACAAATGTTGAAAAAAGATATAGAAAAATACGTCCGAGCCAGCCGTGGCGGTAATATGCCAGAAATCATTCTTAAATTATAATAAAGAAGATTATATTTCGAATAAAGTAAATTTCATGTCAATTTAAAAAACAAATCACGTCTGTTTTATTCCATTTCAAAGTTCTATACCTCTAAAAAAACACCCTTTAATTCTTTGGAGAAATATATTAAATTCAATATTACGTTTTTTTTTTGTATTTAAGTGATCTAGAATAATTTTTATTGAATTATTTTGTAATACAAATTTATAAATAAACAATGAGAGTTATTTTTGTTATGGAAATTCTTCTTCAAAATACAGAATTTGGGCACAAGCTGAATTTTGCACTTAAAGCACTTTGGTTTGGATATATAGAATTTCAACATACAGAATAATGAAATGATTGAATTTGACGTGTTCCCGTTATAATTTACCTACTTTTCAATGGGTTCCAGAGACTTTCGTGATAAGGGGAAAAAAATAGCTAGAATCAGTAAAATTTTGAGCAACAATCCAAAGGCCTGTCAGTTCCCTATTCAAAAACGTCAACCGCAACGTTTTAAGAAGCTTTTTTGGAAAGTTATCGCCATAATCGACTTTTAGTTTTAGGTCGAAAATAATGGATTTACTTTGAATCAAAAATTCTCGGAACCAGACCTCATAGACTGTTCTCAGCTATGGATAGCTCTTACAAAACTGATTGAGGGTTTTAAAAACCGCTTATTTGCAGAGCTGTAGGCATCCAAAGATATCAAGGGTTTTAAAATACAAAACAAAAATACTTTAAATACAAATATACCAAAAACTTAACCTTGTAGAATGGTTTGCTTTAAATGTCCTGATAACATTTGACAATACCTTTCAATTTGTGTACCTACATAATATTCCATTTCTTTTATTAAATAATTTGAAAATTTCCTCCAACTCAACCCCTTTAATTCAACAAAATTCAAAAAAGAAAAATTCTACACAAATTCAATAAATTGAGGTATGCAAGAATAAATTCAATCACCCAACTCAGGTCGCGCAAAATGACACTGAACCTTGAACACTAATTAGAATAAACGCAGTCAGTCATTGCACCCTAGGCACGAGGAAAAAACAAATAATTGCATCAAATTAAAATTTCATTTACCAATTATTAGAGAGTGAATTAAAAATAGAAGTCTCGTTTGCATTATAATTTGTGAATAGCCTAGCCTAACCTTACCCAGTTGTTCTACAAAATGTTGAATTGTCGATTATGATGATGACGACGAACGTCCGACCGTTCCGTTGTCGTTCGTCGGCAGACAGGTTTGAATTTATTTTGTACGAATTCATTGTTGAAGGGCTGATGACATACCCAGCTGAGATTTCATTGATTCTTGTTTCATAATTCAAATGTTATACGCATAAACAACAAATTTGATCTCGTAATAAGAATACAATAAACAAAAAAAAAAAAAAAACATGTTACAGCCCTGCTCCTGCTCTTGATGAAACTTTCTAGCCGACCTCTGGTGATAGTAAGCTGTTGGGGTATCAATTGATTTTATATTCCAAGAGGTACTGTTTATAACGATAGTGTAAGTTTAACGCTGCGAGTGTTATTATGGAAAACTACCTCTTGGCATTATAAAAAGTAGCTTCGATTTTCCATTTACCATACAACTTTTAAAGAAAACATTGACAGACACACTGCTACTTTCATCTATCATATTGAAATGGAAATGATTACTTACAATGCAATAATACTTGACAGAGTATGTATATTAGAAGGCTAGGGAACTCTTCCTTTGTGCTTTCGGGTTCAACGGGGGTGTTAAAATGCTATAACAATCTAAAAATAAAATCACCGATATGTACGAGTGAACTGGTTCTATATCCGTGTGATAAAAAAGGTAGAATTCTCGTTAAATCTTATTATTCATTCGGAGAATAAAATTTAATTGATATATATAGGGAATGTTTTTATGTAACCTTACTGGCTTAGTTTAGCTTTTTTTTAAGAATTACATTTAAGTCAATTAAGTTCAAGAATAAGAAAAGTGATATTGTAATAAGAAGGTATAGTAGATATACAATTAATTACTTTGACCATCACCTCGAAGTCAAACAGCGCATATTCGATTTTAGTGAACAAAAAATGCCAGGCACTTTGTAGGCAAGGCACATTTGCAGTTGCATGATAGGTATTATTTTTAAAATATCCGCTGTGTAGCTGGATGAGCCGTAGAAGGGACCGTGGTATTAAGCGTCCATATTTGTAACGCCTATCCTCACAGCGTCGCGGGTAAACGGATACCTTTCCAGGCTTGTACCTAAAAATCAGAATCTGACTTATAACAAGCACTAGATTTCCGAGACTTTGATTCTTACCTACCTAATGATATACTCTAAACGAGTGTTGCTCTGCTGCAGGTGCATTCCACGGTCACGTACGGACAAAGCGTACTCAAATTTTGATCTTATTATGAAGATATTTTTATTTTCTCAAATTTAAAATAATTGTTATGTATTGGAACTGTTGGAGAAATCATTCATCTTTGACGCACATTCAAAATCTACCAAGTAGTCAGACGCTTTTCGAAAATTACAATTTTCAGCGAATTTATAAGACTTGGTGTAGTAGTATCACTCTGATTGTATGCCTATAGCTAAGCTACGTCATGACAAAATTGAAAATTAAATAAAACATGTTGTTTTTTATTATCAATTGTGCGGTCGTGTACGTGTGATAAAATGAACAAAAAAATCTATAAGAAATAAAGGATTTTTTTCTCGAAAATCCACAATTTTGCCCCCCAAGTCCATAAAGTGGAATCTGGAAATTCCTGCTACCGTTTTAACTTTATCTACTTTAAACTTTGTCCCTCGTAAAACACTTCCGTATTTTCATGCAATGCACCTGAAGAGGATATTGGTGGAAGACTTGGCAAATCAAATTGTGATTTAATTGACTGCTTCGCAAAGTTCGCAAATAAACAATTTATATCGTTTGATGTCTAATGACCTACTTATAGGGCATCCGATTCCTGCATGCGATTTTGTGGTCTTTTCTAATGTATTTTTAATTAATTTAAAATGCTGAACTATAATTTTTCCTTGCACACTTAGTATGACAGCTCAAACGTCACTCCTTCGATTTTGTGGTCTTACGCCAACGCGGATTGCTTGGGACTTTTCACATATGATTAAGGACACTGTTTTGAACATGACCACCAAAAAATATACCTGTTAAAAATGTTGTCCGGGTTAGGGCTTTTTTGTCTAATCTGACTGGACTATAATATATAGGTTGAAGTTCACTTCCCATCCTCGTCCACCTAAAAACTAAAAAGTTTTTTTCAGGGCTACAGCCTCTTGCGAGGAATTGACAAATCCTCCAAGAATCACTTGTCATGAATAAGTGCTTCTCGTCTAGCCGTTTGGATTCGGCATTAAATTGTAGGTCCCTTCCGCACACGCGCACGCGCACACAGGAAGTGTTGCGAGTTGTTAGTCACTAGGCCCTGGTTCTTCATGAGCCGTTGCGCCGCATAATTTATAATTTATTTTTATAATAAGTAGTTCAAACCTATTTGCGTTTAGATTAAACCGACTTTCTAACTGATTAATTAAATGTGTGAATGCTATTAAACATAAAATATTTTGTATTCACTGCATATCACTAGCGGATCAAGGATTTGACTGTTGGGGGGGGGGGGCGTGGAGATCCAGTTTGAGACAAAAATGAAAATGATATCTAAGAGATCTCACTGGCAAAAGCTCATATAAATATATGTGTTTTAACAGTATGAGCTCTCTGTAGATCTCATTTTTGTGAAATGGCCTAATGAACTAGTAGAGTTGGTATCTGTTTTGTTCGAACTGTTACTCTGGAAAGCACAGAAAACAATTTTTTGCCAATTGGAAAATAAAATGTCAAAACTTCAAGACTTTTAGTTGGACATAAGACAGAGTTGCTCTAAAAAATAGCATTTGGTATTATTCTGCAAGAGTGAATGAATTTGTGTGTAAACGCTGTAAACACTTTATATTCCTACTCAAAAAATATTTCGATGAATTTTCACGTCACTCTAGAGTCAGAGGGATTGCAAATATTCATTTGTTTCTGCATGACTTTCTGAGTGCTGGTTCCAACTGCGTTTTTCTTTTTTTTTTAATAAGCTTAGTTTGTAGGGTAAATTGTTGTTGCCTTTGGCATGTTAATTGTTCAGCCCCGACATCGTTTTTTTTAAATTATCTCTTCAAGCCTTAGCCCCTTCTTCGGAATTTGACAGTTCGTAGTGTTAAGCCCTAAACATTCTTTGTAATAAGTTAAGGTTTTAGGGAATTGGTTGCTTAGCCCCGACCACTTTTTTTGTCCAATTCTTGTCAGGCTGTATCCATAAGTTTTAATGTAGCCCAAAACGATCGAGCTTCCAGGACTATATACCAAGACTCAGACTTTTTTTTATTTATGAGCTTACTTTTATAAAGAGGCCATAGACCCTTCAACCGACAAAATAGAGCAGTGTTTCCCAACGTGGGGCCCTCGCCCCACGGGGGGCGATTTGACGTTATAAGGGGGGTAATTTAAAATTATGTTTCATTACACCTCTCTCTGAAATATATACGCTTCTATGTTTCCACCAATTAAGATATATTTCTGAACATACCCAGGATCTGCATCATCAATCGTATCAAATGTTTGTAACAAACTTCACTTCACTCAATGACACTTGATGACAAAATATGAATTAGTTGTTTTCCTTAACGTTGAATTATCAGCCTGGTTGTCAGCATTTACCACAGGTTATGATTACGCACAACAATCTTCGCAGGAATACTTCAAATTTGCTGCTGTTCCACGATGAACGTTCCCATTTTCTTTTTTATGCAGATTTGAAAGCGAAACATAAATCTCATTCCCATACCAATTCAGATTTGAACTATGTACTTCCAAAGTTTATGAAAGACAAATTTTGAAAAAAGAAATCCATATTTACTGTTCAACATGAAAATATTTCTTATTTGGGTTTCATTAACTACATCATACGTTTTGAAAGTTAACTTACTGTTCACTTGTTTTCTATTATTATGGTCAATCTAAATGTGACGGTAACAAGATAGACTGCCAGCTCATTAACCTAACCTTAACCTAGGGTCGGGGGACACGTGCAATTTGGAAAGGTTCTGGTGGGACATAGCCGAGAAAAGGTTGGAAAACACGGCAATAGAGGATGCTAATGGCTCACTTGGGCGTATACGTACTTTTCTTGTTTCATTAGATTTTTAATACTTTTTGTAAAAATGAAGCAACAACTACAAATTGTGTTCTTTTAAATATATGTTCATAAGGGGGGTCCTTATAAAGGTCATTTTCTTATTTTGAATGAAGCAACTCTCTAATTTTTTCTAAATAAATAAAAAAAAGTTAAGATTGTACAAAATTTACAAAAGTTATTTCATTACTTTTAGACATTGAAACAAAATGGTTTTTTAATTTAATTTTAATAAATGTTTTAAAATTTTCTTCTGATAATTTTTTATAAACATGACAAAAGTGACTACATGTGTAACAAAATTCAATTTTCTTCATCAATCATACCAAAGTTATGAGTTTTTAATGTTGGATGTACAATAATACATTGGATTTCCCATATAAAATTTCAGATGTCTTGGGGGCCCGGTTAACGTTAATATAATGAGATAAAATTTTACAGGATTTTTTTTTTAATTTAGTTGGAACAAATTAGGGGGTTGCGTCATTCAAAATAAGATAATGACCTGTACAAGGAGCACCCTTATGTACTACAAGAAAAAAAAGAACTGTATTTTATGCTAATTGTGTATTTAATAACAATATCGTTTTGATGATGTAATAAAAGTGCGAATATTTTTACTTTATCAAAATACGAGTACAGAATTTTCTATTTTCTGCATACAAAATTTCAGTGATACATAATTTTAAAATACAGAACTTTGTGAAACCATAATTTTGAATTATATATATGTTGTATATTATATATATGTTTTTGAATACATAATTTTAAAATACGAGTGCAGTATTTTCTGCATACAAAATTTCGGTGATACATAATTTTAAAATACATAATTTTGTGAAACCATAATTTTGAATAACTGTATTTTAAAAACAGAATTTTAAATGTACGGTATTTCCATCCCAACCCATCTTTTGTTTAGCTTTTTCATGCATTTTTCGTAACAACTGGAGTTTTTCGTAAAGAGAAATTCATTTTATGAAGTAAAGGTACAATACAGAATTGTAAGAATATGTCTGTTTGTCCATCTTTTAATTTTCAACTGGAATGCTTTTATATGAACTCGTAATTGATATTACTAGTCCATATAATTGGAGTTCAGTTCATAAAACTGGTAGTTAAAATTTTAATATAACTGAAGAGTTATATAACTGAAGATTCATATGACTTTTTGAAATCCGAAACAAAATAAATAAAAATTGATTCAAGAATGGAGGCTAGATTTGTATGTGCTTCGCTTTAACGTTTAAAAAAAAATCGTACATGGAAATCTTCTACAATCAATCTCTGTGAATATATGTAGGTAGGTACTTTATGCATCACCTTCACATGTTTATTGAAACGCGGAAATAAATTATAATTAGTGCTTTATATTTAGAAAGGGTATAGGATTGTTTTAGTCGCCCATGGTCTAAAAGTCTGTGAATTGGACTATCCGATCCGATGACTTGGGATTGAATTCTAGCCAATTCCACCATCGGAAACAATCTTGCGTTGGTACCTACTGCCTCTTGCCAGGAAGTGACAAACTATCCAAGACATCGTTTGTCATGAAAAACTTCTTCTTATCTTAGCCCTGAGAATTTGGCAGAAAATAGAAGGCCACCTAGTTTCCTGCTGACTAGAAACACATACACAGGAAACAGGATTTCTTAAGAGTTATAAGTTACTAAGCCCTAGTTTCTCAAACTTTTGGTACGTTCATGTACATGTACAGTACATGTAGGTTATGTATAGGATTTCAAGCTTGGTAGCAATACTCTCTTATCTTTTCGGCTTGAACTAGTCCTTGAACTTGGCACTCAGTCGCTTGCCGCACACTGCGTGCCCAAACTCTAAAGCTTCGATTTGATTTTTGTTCTCATCGTTGATCTTATCATTATCACAGCTAAAACTTTAACGAACTTTTGACCTAAAAAGTGAATGTTCAAATGTTTTCGCGACATGGGTATTCAAAATTAAAAAAAAAAAATATTCCTCGGATTTTGAATAACAAAACTTTTGAAATTATACATTTACATGTATGTTAGGTATTTAAGAAATTGTAAACGTAATCAAATGAAGATTGCTTTCCAATTTTTTTTTTTCTTAATTTTGGGATCAACAATTTCTTCGGAATGATAAATCAAACGATTCGTTTCATTGTAATTTTAAATTAGTGTTTTTGTTTATATATTCAATACAAGCTTATTTCCGAACACAATAATCGGCCAATCTCATCTGAATGACATTTAATATTTTGTTTTGTTTGATTTGGGTATTTTTTTTTCCTTACCAACTTCCTGAAGCAAATCAATAAGAAAATTAAAAAAAAGTATATATTATATATATATTTTGACTTTGCCATTAACATTTTGGCCGCACCCGCCATTGCTTATTAATTCATAATCACTGCAAAAATGTCTGCCCTTGTTTACTTGCCAAAGCATGACACAGGTGGTGATTTTGATTTCACAATCATCAAACCCGTATCGATAAAAATGTATTTAAAAAATAAAAAAATATGTAAAACTATAATAAAATAAAAAAAAAAAAATAAATACTTTATAAAGAATAAAAATACGCTAATTAGCGTTCAAAGAGCTTCCACGAAATCAATCGACAATATTGCATCAGGCTTATCAATGGAAGAAGAGATAGTGCTGGCAGCCGGGGGCTGAACGACTTGAATTCTCGGAACTGGGAATTTTCTTTCAGTTGCAACTGTTGCTCTAGATATTTAAAATTCTTTTTTTAGTTTTGTATGTGGGTTTGACTTTTACTTACATTATAATAAAAAATTATGATTAATTATTATTTTTACTACGCTCTTACAATTATCTCCAATAAAATATAGAAAAAAAAAAATGCTTTAAGATGCAGATGTTAAAAACATATGCGAAGTTGCCTCTTTGAGTGCAGTGTCAACGTCGGCCGCGTCGTTGTCATTATTTTTAGATACGAATGTCAAATAGTAAAAGTGTGTGAATGTTTTTTCCTCTTTTTTTTTTGAGTAATCAATGTCTATGAACAAATTGTATTCAATGCCTAACATTTGAATTTTTATGAACGCATGTGTTTTTTTACTCATAAAGCAAATTGATTTCTTTTCCACTCAATTAATTTGGTGACAAATATCATGCTGCGCTGGTTGCAAGTCGACATAATTATTAAAACGATATTTTGTATCTATGACAAGCCAGACCGAAACAAGAGTGACGAGGTAATTTTCTTAATAGGTTGAGTTCAAATGCGATTTATTATACGAAGTATTATGTATGTGGCTAAGGCCAATAGCTTGGAACATATTTATAAGCGATTAAATGCGAAGAAAACCGATTGTATTAAAGTTTCTATTAGTTTTACACATGTTTGTTGAGCGTTGAGCCTTCGAATTAAGCGACGGGAAATAATATGTCAATCAATACAAGGTTGATTTAACTGTACTTTGTTGCAAATTTACCAGTATTGTGTTTTGGAAAATGACAATACAATAACGCAAAAAATAATTTTTTTCTCGAGAGATTTTTAATTATCATTAGGTAATTTATTTATTTATTTATTTATTTCATTTATCTATTCATTCAAACCCTAACTACTTTAAATGAGAAAGTACCTACCTTCTAAATTGCTACCGTGCGTCGCGTCGCCGTCGTCTCTACAAAAGAAAAATTGGAGCTCTGTATACTGAGCTTAATTTCCTTAAGCATGTATTATAGGCTATTGAATAGACCGGAATTTTAAGGGAAAAAAGGAACAATTGCGTTAACAGGTTTTTATAACTGAATATGTTTGTGTGGAATGCTAACATAAATCATAAAATTCGCTTAAGGTCACCCATGCATTTCTGAGAGAATGGTCACACTTAAGGATTTTGAGTTATGAAAGAGATGCATTATCATTTGATTTGTTCTTTGAAATGGAATAAACAAGAAGATATAAGACATACTTAGAGCCTTTTTCTAATGAAAATAATTTTTTGAGGTTACACAATTTTAATAACATTTTTAAAATAGTTCTTGATACATAATATTTTAGTATATGTATATTTTGTATAGTAAAAACCCTAGTTTAAAAATAAATCATAGATTCCTTTTTAATAATCTATTAAACAATGCTTACCTATATCTTGAGTTCTACTAGTTGGATCACCAAGATTAAGGTGTTTGGATTAAGGGAAAATGACTGAGCATCATGATGTATTTTTTAAAAATTAATGGAAGTGATGATAAAGGAAAACGTCATTTAAAATCGGTAATGGAGGGTGCATAATACAATCAATTTCTAATTTTTAATAGCGAAATTAAAATTTAATGCGGAATGCTAAAACAATTAATGTATATTTGAAGAGGAATCGAAAACGAGAAAATCACTTCTTAAGTTTTTTGAGTTAAAATGACCTCAGGAACCAATAATTTTCGCCTGGGCCGACGACTTTCGGACACCCTGTATATAATATAAAATGTAAGTAGCTCCACGCTTGCATTGGCTTGCTTTATTTTCGTACTCAGAAGTTAAGTCGTTTGAATCCTAGCTAATTTCATACTGAAGCAGAAAGTACCTGTGTACATATTTCTCCTTTAGTATCAAAGCCTATATTAATATTTGAGTTTGTTTTTAGTGTTTGATTTTTTTGGAAAAAAAAAACAACAACTTCTTTAATTTCTTGGAAGCAGCCAATCCCTGGACTGTAAAAATACAGTTTTTTCAAATATTAAACTTGTTAGGATAGCATCTATAAATTAAACATGTACTACTCTTTCCATAATTGTTTCTATTTTTTTAGAATAAATCGCTTAGAAGTTGTATTCATCGATGGCCTCCTTCTAGGGCTGCCAAACGTCCCGATTTTGGTGCCCTGTCCCGATTTATAAAATTTTCCGATTTCGACCAGAGTTTCCAGTTTTAAATTACTGAACATTTTCAATCAATATTAATGCTCTTTCAAGAATTAGCTTTTCTTCAAGTTTATTTTCTAAAGTAGTTTGAAGAAATTTCATGTGTATTTACACATACTCGTAAATACAGTAACCAATAAAGTTCATACGAACTTAACTAAGTAGTTAATTTTTTTTCTTTGTTTAAGTTCCGATAAAAACAGTTTAACCAGCACGACTAATCACTTTAAAATACCAGGCTGGAAAGATTTCAAATTTGTGTCTAGTTTGGGCAAGGCCCTAGTAAGTTTTCAGTAAGGAAAATCTAGACGAGTTAAACTTGTCAGATACTGCAAGCCCTCGCAGGATTTCAGTAACAGCAATTTCGACGAGGGAAACTTTTTTAAACACTCGTGAGGCCGTCCCTAGTAAAAAGTTGTAGGACATGTTTCGGTGCCCCAAGGTCGGATCCAGACTTTCAGCCAGGGGGGAGGGGTCACGATGCCTATGTACATACAAACCAAATAAAGCTTAACACTGAAAAAATTTCTTTCATTTTTTGTATTTACATAGTTTTTTTTACATACTGTGAAACCTATTAATAAAAAAACTGTAGGTACATACATAAGTATGACTGGCTTCTAAGCGTTAAATCTCTATGTTAATATGTCCTTTAAGTACGCAATAAATTTGTTGATAAAGCTTATAAAACTTTGTGGAAATATGCAGGAATTGTTGAAAACCACCTAACAGAGGGCTAACTGTAAGGAGGTTTTCTACCATTGAAGACCGCAAGCAAATTATCAATGGAAGACGTGTAGAGAAGGACCTGCTGCTAAAGCTATACTAATAGTTTACCTAGCGCAGTATACTTAAATTTTTGTTTAAGGTTTGGAAACATGTATTGTTACTTTCTAAAAAAAATTGCATTCCAAAGTTCATAAGTACATACAAATAAAAGGTCAACATTTTCATAGTTTTCAGAGGTTTTTTTGATTCCATCAACGTCAAAACGTGTCTTCAAAGCACTTAGTAAGTTTGTTGTTTTATCGAACTTAGAAACTGGCTAGGGTCAGAGATATCCAAATGATTTTGATTGTGAATTTAAATCTGTTTGGCCAATTAAACCCGAAACAATAAAGAAATTTAAGAAATACTCGTAGATTATGAAAAACATAGATTTCCCCATCCAATAAAATTGTAATTTACTTTGACGATGTTTCTTGCCTGTTGGTTGCCGGTATGAATATTTCATATGGGACCATTTAAAAGTTACTTGGAAATCCTTAATTTTAAATTTTAAATACCTAGTTTTTAAAGTGTTTTAAAAGGTTTTTTAATATGAGCAAATATACATAGTGTAAATATATATATATATATATATATATATATATATATATATATATAATATACATAGTAGTAAATAAAGATGAATAACACAATAAAAGAGTACCATTACAAAATGTATAACCGTTCAGCATCATCTTTGGATGAGTTCTTATAACTCTGCATGACACACTATATGGTTAGGTTAGGTTAGTGATCATGCAGCTTAACTAGCCAATAGTTGGGCCTTGATATTGAACGTTGGGCTTAAGTTATTACCCACCCAAATATTTATGTTTTACCAATACTGAGAGCTGGTATGCATAGAACATGCGACTCAAGGGAGGGTCATGAGCACAACAGATCTAGATTTTGCTCCTAATTTAAACAAACTCATATAGAAAAACAAAAGTTGAATCTCCCAGGGGGGTCATGACCTCCATGACCCCCCCCCTTGGATCCACGCTTGCGTTTCCCCATCAGGAATGTCTCTTATACACCAAAGCAACAATTTTATAAGCACCATGTAATTTCAGTATCATACGACATTTTTGTCTCTCTTTCCTTTGTCTTCTTTTTCATATGACACTTTTTACTATGCGTGTGAGACATCTGCATATTATAGGATCGTTCAGTGAGGAAAAAGAGGAATAATTTTCTGAAATTTCATTTCATTTTAGTGAATCATGGCTATTGAGTTTTAGTTTTACGCGCTTCCACGAAGTTGAAAGGTTATTTTATTGATAGCGTTTTGTATTTGTGTATTTTGTTTGTGAAGGTCTTTTATGTTTCGATGACTTTGCCAAATTCCGATGTCATTTTTGTTCGTCTAATTCTATCCGAAATTACAAGAAATCAAGCCAAGTATATATTCTAGTATAAGGTAGTTTGCTTTTTTTTATATGCCATCGGTTTTTTAAAATTCTTCCTTGAAATGAGGAAGAGAATAAATGTCAGAAATAAATCAACTGAATTGGGGCCACGACTCATGCAGTATTTGGTCTCATAATTGTTTCTCTTTCCGAATCGTTATGCTCTTTTTATCTGGTAGCCCTACTTCCTTCTGACAGAGACATTCTTACTGGTATCGCGCCAAAAAACATAAATGTTAAAACCAAATAAACCAACCCACGCCCCTAAATGGAGAATCTCAAATTTTCGAATGCCCTTTGTAATCATCATAAGAAATAAAAGTCTACCACATTTCATTATTCTGCAACGATCCCCAATAATAAATATCAATTCTACGCAAATGGGCGACTGGCACGCCCCCTAGAAGTATAATCTAAAATTTTAATTTCTTTTCTTTGCTAACACTGCAAACCCTATCGCTCTACTAAATTTCATAATTCAGAGACATTCAGAAAGGTTCCATATAATTTGTAATAATTCTATGAAAATGGGTGGATGCCACACCCCCTGAATAGAAAATCTTAGACTTTCGACGTTTTCCTTTGTATGCACCACAAGGCCTTCCATTGTACGAAATTCCTAGATTCTAAGACGTCGGAAACTTTCAGGAAGTCCAGTCAGTTCGGTTTTTGTGTGTTTTGTAGCCTTATATCTCAGGAACTACTCATGTTATAGCTTCAGGTCTATATTTTTTTTTTCTTATAATTACCACTTGAGCCTGGCTTCAAATTAAGCTACTCAAGATATCCCTCTAAAGTTCCTTGGTGTCGTGCACCTACACCGTCATTTCAAGTGCGTAGGAGTTAAAATCGACAGACTTCTCAGAATGGATCTACTTCTACATAGATCGAGTTTTCATTGCACAATGATGAATGAATCAGTTCTCCTAAGTGTCTTCATAAATAATAAAAATACAGGTTTGTTTAATTTCATTTTAAATACAGCGATAATAATAAAATCACCGCTATACATTTATTTTAAAATTTTAGTTTTTTCAACGCGTTGGCTTTTTTTTCATTTTTTCTTAAAATTATTTTCACATATAAATTAATTATGTATACATATATCTATATACATTATATATATATATATATTTTATGGCACTTTTCTTTCAAAAAAAAAAAAATAAAAATACATTTAAGATTTTAAAATAATAATAATTTACAGAGGATAATAATTTGAGATTTTTGTATTCATTTTAAAACTGAATTGGTTTTCCTTGTTGTTTAAGTTTATTTTTAAATTTTTAAATATTAAATTATTTAAGTTAAAATGTTCTCTTCAAATTTACAGAAAATTAAAATGTATGTTTTTCTTTAAATTTGTGCTTTATTTGTTTATTTTTCATCAAAGAACACCATTTTTATTGTCAATATAATTATTGTTTTTTTTGTTTTCTTTTAAGGAAATAAAAATGTAATTTTTTAATATTAATACAATATTTATTATTGTTTTTATTGTCATTTAACATTTATTTGAACGATAGCTTTGCTGCATTTATTTTGTTTCTTTTTTGTTTTTTATAACATATTTCAATTCTTTGTACTATACAAATTGTGACTTTATATTTATGAATTTATATTTTATTTTAATTGAATTTGTTATTGTTTAATATTAATAAATAGACTTATTGGGTGGGCTATGATTTTCTGCTTTAATTTTTATTTTTTTTAAAACTGATGTTAAACATTTAAAATTAATAGAAGCGTAGATTTTGTTTTATTTTACAGATTTTTTTCAAAATTTTTATTGAAACCTGCCAGCTTAATTTTACTTACAATTTTGTGGAGCTTTTCAAAAGTCGAATATTGCGCTGCAAGTAATTTTATTATGTTTCTTTTTTTTAATTTAACAATTCAAAATAATTAAAGCTTTATCAGTGTTTCAAGTTCACTTCGATCATTTTTTATGGAATACAAATGAGATTTCCGTGATTGTTTTTTTTTTTTTTTTTTTGTTAAAGATGATTCATTTTAGACCAAAAAAGTCCTTATATTTTTTTTGTTTTTTTTTTGAGATTCAAATTTTTACCTGAAGTGAACTTGAAACAATTGATTTTAATTCTCATGAGTCTTAGAGCACTGTTTCTTTTTTCTTGGAGATCTTTTGAAACCTTTAAACTATGCTTATTTTCTTTGTCTTTCCAAGATCTGTCTGTTTTCAGCAAAAATTCACACAGAAATGTTTCAAAATCTATATGTCTACAACAAATGGGCGGGTATTCAGAGCAAACAAATTTTTTTTGTAGACTTATTCGTCCTTCTTTTTGCGAATTTTCCCCTCCGTCTGGATCGTCGCTGTCACAGCCTCCATACAAGATGCAATCGATGGTTCACTCTGATCTTCACTATAATCCTCACCAGCCATTCGACTCAGTGTCAAGATATACGAGCAGGCAACCCTCAGCACCGATAGTTTGGAGAGTTTTTGACTATTCGAATATGAAGGAACTGCTTTGCGGAGGGTCTCGTAGGCTGCGGAAATGGTATGAACACGGGTTCGTTCGCGGGCATTCGCTTCGATTCGCCTCTCACGAGTCATGTTTTTGTAGTTGCGTTGCTGAGGTCGACCTTCGTGGTTAAAACTGCCACCACTTATGCTGCCACTCGATGATGCCACCGAAGGTGTGATGTTGTGACTGTGGAGTTCTTTGTCATCAAATAAGTCATCTTGGGCATGACAATCGTCTACCTCCGATATTGAGGGTTTCTTCAGGACAAGGGCGAGGGGTTCATCTTGAATGTCATCGTCATTATGGTGCTGCGGCAATCGATGTAGTGTTGTGACTCCTGGATGCCGAACTAACACCTCAGCTGGATTTGGCATCAATTCGTGAGGCAGTAGTTGTTGGCTGGAATCCCATGAGGTACGATGATGGTGCTGATGTTTGTTTGTTGTTTCATAGGAAGCCGCATTCAAGGAGTACCGAATGCGTTTCTTCAGAGGTCCCGTTTCTTCACGATCACTTATCACTTTTGAGGGTTCGGTGCTTTTTCGTTTATTTCGAATAAGCGTGATGGGGGTGACTTTAACTTCCACCGAGTCTTCTGATGCATCTGTTGGACTGCTTGGATCAAGTCTTGAATGGTCCATTGAGAGATCATCGCCACCCTCCGATCCTCCCGAGCAGAAACCAGCATCACGATCATTGGATTGTTGTGATCCTAAAAATAAATAAAAAAAAAAATATTTCGTTAGTTTTATTTTTGAAATTCTCCAAAATCAATATAAATTCAAATTTTGTTGCATCACAACATCAAGAGGTAGAAATTGGCAAAATATCTACATACAAAAAAATATTTAATATTATATTAAACAAGTTGTTCCACTTTAATTTCGCCCACACATAATGCCTGATGGGTGAAAAAATCAAAATAAAACAAATAAAAACTGTCACTCGACACGACATTCACTTTATCTTATCTATTACCTGAATTTTAAATATATATTTGTTGTCTCTTATGGTCAAGTGAATACTGATCATCATCCATTGAAGATCGTAAAATTGTATTCTCAAGATCATACCATTATAGACAGATACAGGTTGGTACAAAATTTATGCAGATATTTTTTTATTTTGTCTAGAGAGTAGCATGTTTGAAAGTGTCATTAAGCGTTTTTTTTTTTATATTTTGACATTTTTATTTTATTTTTTATGATGAACTTCTTTGTGAAAGACAAATACTTTCTCTTAACAGCATTAAGATGCAAAAGTTGGTTATAGGTATGAAGGTACTTATAAAGGATTTAAAAAGGTGAAATATTCAACAACAAAAAAAATTCGTATAAGAAAGTGCAATTATATTAGGTGTTTTGAGTTTTTAATACACGACAAAAAATCTTACCAAAAATATTTAAAATCGAAATTCAAATTGGAAGATAGGTACTACTAATATTTAACTAAAATGAACATTTTTCTTGGGTATGTGATTAGATGTAAAGTAAAGTAACAGTCTAAGTCTTGAAGGCAAGCTTTTGGCACATTTAGTCGAATTTAATGGTCCAAAATGGCGAATATTTTTGTAACAATAACTTTTATAGATGATTTTATCGAATTCAAAATATTAAGTATAAAACTTCTTACAAAAAAGAACTGGAAACTTTTTTCTCCAGTTTGGAGAGTTAAAACAATAACCTTATAAAAAGTGAAATAACCAAACATAAAATGCGTTGATATGTTTAACGAGTGGAAAAAAGAATAAATAAAATCAAACAAACATGCTAACAACAATTTACAGTCGATTCTGCTTAATTGAAACGTCAGTTTGTAGAATTTGTGTTCACTTAAAAGGTATTTTCACTACTTTGGTCTTAGAGTTCATGTATCGAATTTCAAAATATTTAAGATATTTAGGTTCCTAAATTAAATTATTACTGAATTTTTTGTATTAAAATGCTGCGTGACAAATTATTATATTCAAATAGGAATTATCAATCGCAAATAATGAAATGCAAAACAGAATTTAATTTATGGGAAAAAGAGTGGAGACTTTTTAAAAAAAATATATAATCTGCTAAAATTATTTAGCTTGCCAAACAGCAAACTTCAGAATGAAGTTCAAAATGAAAAAAATGAAATGTGTTTTTAATAATTTCTTTGTGTCACGTTTTTTTTTGTAATTTGTTTCGCATAAGCAGAGTACTAGGCTTAAAAGCTAGTTGAAAAAGTTGAATGCATTTTTTTCTTCGTTATTCTTTTAGAATAGGCTTCTATATAAAGTATTGAACACTTCTTCTTCTTCATTTAGCATTGAACACTATTGTAGCTAAAGAGAATTTTTCTGTGGTATTTCTATCTGAGAGCACCGCTCAGAAAGTATTCATGGAGAGTTTTACCAATTGCAAACAAAAACTATAAAAAAAAATCATTGAATAAACACCCGAACATATTTCAAAATGTCATTATTCCGTAAACAATTCATTGTACTGGTAAAAGTAGTGGAGACTTTTTAAAATAATCAAAATCTACAGTGCATCTGATGTAAAACTATTTTTTTTATTGTCTAAAAAAAGACAGCAAAATGCTTATGAATCTACAGCAGAAAATATCTGCATAGAATTTTCTTAAACAAAATAAAAACAACACTCAAAAACCACATAAGGCTATGATTTAATGAAATTAACAACTAAAACTAACATTAATAAAATTCAAATGGTAAGCGCAATTTATAAAAAGAGAAAAAAAGAGTGGAGACTTTTTCATATAATCAAAATATGCTAAAATGGTCTGAATCTGAATAAAATTCAAATGCTTTTAATTGCAATTTATTCCACAAGAAAAAAAAGTTGAGACTTTTTCATATAATCAAAATCTGCTAAAATTGTTTTGGAAATATTGAAGAATTGAATAAAAACCTTGAGTTTATCTAGAGTTATAAAATAATTAATATGATTGAAAAGTTAGACCATTCAAGGTCTTTTGAATTCAGAAGCTTTGAAAAACTATAAAAGGCTCTTTCTCTGTCTTTAATGAATGCATCCTCACCGTTGACTTAATTTAAGTTTATTATAAGCTTAATTAAGCTGTTTCCATAAAAGTGTCATTAGAAACTATGAATGTCTATCATATTATAATTTGAATGCTTAATCAAAGACAACGAAAAAACATACTAAATTTAAAGCGAGAAGAATTCACTACCTTGCGTTGGTTTCAAGACAGGCGCCAATGCGGTTAATACACAAACAACCCAATGACTTTTAAAGTCCATTTAAAATTTCTTTGTATCTATTTTTGTTTTTCTAATTAATTTTTTTATTTATCTATACATATAATAAAAATAAAAATCAATTTTCGTTTATCATGCAAAACAAATTAAAACTTCTAGATATGCAAATTCGTCAATTTATCGCAAAGATATACTGTTATACCTACTGAAGGTATTTTATTTCCATTAAAATAACCCGAGTCAATCGCTATATAAAAAAAAAAAATATTGTCACACTTAAAGAGAACACAGTCTCCTGTTGAAATCTTTTATCGTAGACAAATTTGTTTCAATTGGAAAAGTGTAGGTGGGTTTTCCAAAAGTTTACATTTAAATTAATTAGTTAAACTATTGTTTAAACAACTAATTTTTTTAATTGGAACATCAATTAGATTGGCTTCAACAAATTAGCGGATGTATAAGCCATATTTGTGTTAAGAAGATAAAAAAAAAAAACAGACATGCTATTTATTTAAAGCCCAAAAAGAGTCTTGGACAAAAGCCATCAGCATGACTATAGGTATACAAAAAGGAAACATAACTCAGTTGCGCATAAAATGTCTGCACCATACTCTACACTCTAGGAGGAGAAGACGTGAGTAAGACAAATTTATGTGGCGCCAACTTGGATATCAAATTATAACTCGACATTAATTGCTCGGCATTTATCAGGTGAAAATGACACAATACCAACACACTCCGCACAACAACTGAATGTCAACATAAAATAATGTAATAAAAACTCTCAGGAAGTGGTTAATCAAAGTGTTTAAGAATGCGGGGTATCCAGTTTGATTGTTTTCTGATTGTCTGTCTACATATAGTTGTTTCTGTAATATTTAGGAATCAATCAAAACACCAAACACCTTGTTAGCACATTAAAATAGGTAAGCTACTCACCTACCTTTAGATTTATACCTATATTGATGTGGATGGCGGAAAAATGTTTTCCACTTTTGTATCTACTTATAGGTTGGGTGGAGTTGGTGGTGAGCGCATGTTAAATGTGATTATATTGTCTTTATTTTTCTTTACCGATATTATAATAATACGTTGTGGCCTTCAGGTTGCTGACAGCCTGCCCTGCGGGCTTTAGATATTTTTTGTTGTTCTTATTATTTTGTTATCAAGATCGAAACAATCAATTATTGTTTATTTAACTTAGTTATACTTATAGTTGTAAACGAAGAAAAATATGGAAAATTGTAAGCTTATGGTCGATGTCGTCGTCCAATGCGCTTTATTTTTTTGTATTAGATTGACTATATGGGTGTTAAGTTGTTACAGGTGATTTATGTATCTAAATGAGTTGTCTGAATCGCATAACCGCATAATGCGGGCAGATTAATTTGTTTATAAATGTTTTTTTGCTGTTATTTTGTTTGTGTTGTTATTGGATAAGTATGATAAGTGGTCTTGTTAAAAGATAAATAGGTAAGGTAGTCTAGATAGAAAGTGTAACTTAGTTTATTAAAATACTTGAAGTCAATTTTATATTAAAAACCTGGAATAACTTAAAAAAAAAAAAAACAGATAAGAGGTGAGATTTCTGTTTCAGTAATATAAAAGTGATTTATTGGAATCTTTTGCGGTCCTTTATTTTTGTTGGGCCCTAACAACAGCCATGAAATTTTCAAATTTGCGAATTGAACATTAAACAGCCTTCACACTTTTGCAACCCACCCGCACAAAAAGGCATCCAAATAATTTTAAAAGGCTAAGGGGGAGTTTCGAGGCAGGCGTATCAAAAACATATTGTGGCGTATTCATAGTCATTTTAGACCTGGGTCTAAGTTAAACGTGGCTTTGGTTGAATTTTCGGACGTTGATTCTATTTTTTTAAGTTTATCATTTCAAAATATTTGAAGCTATTTGTGTAGTATACCAAGTTAATTATCTTATAAAAATATAAAACCAACAATTTGTAATTAAAATAGGTCTGTATTCATTGAGCTAAAATTGTCTTAAACTGTAATTTAGTTAAACCTGGGTCTATCTGCGACTATGAATGTGCCCCGTTATTTTTAAGGCATTTGAAGATTATTGCTTTTAATGATTGTTAATGTCAGACATAAAGAAACTAATTTTTGAGAACTCCTCTACCCTCTATCTTCTGGGACATCAACTACAGAAGGTTTAGCATACATACATACATATATGACAATAAATGTTAAAAATTTTAAACTGAATAAAAAACCAATAAAGATAGTTCGACTGAGCAAAAAGGTCCGATCCTTAACTATGTGCATACGCACAATCAGTCAAATTTTAGAGAGCAATCTGTCAAATTTTGGAAAGTTCGAGAAAGCAAATTCATACAAATTCCGTATTTAGGTGAACTGACAAAATGACATTTACTAGGTGAACTGTGATTTTTAGTGCAAAGAATTTTCTCTGACAGAAAATCACATGTATTGAAAATTTACATGTATGTTCCTCTGTTCTGAATTTCAGTGATTTTCTGTGCATTAAAGTCCGAAGTTCTATTCAATTTTTTCTATATGGACTTCACAGGACTTTCGACTAAATGCACAGAAAATCACATAAATTCAGAGTAAAGGAACAGACATGTGCCTGTGATTTTCTGTCCGAGAAAATTCTTTGCACTGAAAATCACAGTTCACCTAAATGTCAGTTTGTCAGTTCAGCTTAATTGACTTCAATTCATATAAATTCACTCGAAATTGGCTTGAATTCAATTCTTACTATTAAAGTTTTTTGTTTTTATATTTGACGCTATTTCAATAATTAAGATCATGCTTCATTTTTTAGGAATACGTACCTATTACGCTTCAAATACTTTATTTTTGGAAGATTTTCTTAAACAATATTTCTACATTATGTAAGTCTAGAAATCTACAAAATGTAGAATGTAGAACATTTTATCAAAGTTGTAAGGGCTGTATTTTCAAACTTAATAAACGTTTTCTTAACGGTTTTATGACAGGAATATAATAATTGAATATATTCAACTTCCCTCCCAGGTTTCCCTCCAAAAAATTTGAAGATATTTGCTTTAATAGTAAAAAAAAAAAGTCTCATCATGCTACTTTGGAGAGTGTGTTGTATTTTCAAACTCTTTTGTTTTGCAAAAAGTCGTATGGAAAAATTAAGAATATCGGTCCACTTATTGTTTTTTTTTTTTAATTCAAAAAAGAAAATTTAAATGATGTTATGTTAAATTTGTACCTACCTACACCCTCTAACTTAAAAAATAAAAAAATTGAAAGGTTTTCAATAATCCCAAAAAAAATGAAAAAAAAAACAAATTCATAAAATAATAACAATTTTGGACATTATTTGTTTTCTTGTCTCAGTAACCTTTGACTAAAATATTGTGATACTCATAATTATTCAGACTGTGACATTTTTGCAGATTGCGGTGAAATATTGAAATTTGAAATAATTCCGACAGTAAACCGTTTCTAGTAATCATATGTGTTTTGTTTGTTCGGAACTTACTAACCACAACAAGTTCCCACGTTGAAGTTCCCCCTTACCTACTTTCAAAAACACTCGAAATTTAATATGAACTTGGTAGGCTGAAAGTTCATATTATCGCAACTAAATACCGAGTACTTCGCGACTGATTACCCTTAAAACTTTAAAGAGTTTTTAGAAATTGTAAAAACAATCTTTACGTTAACAGTAATTTTAAGAGAAAAAGCACAGCTTATTTAGCTCCATATTACAATTTTTTTTGAAATTTTACTTAAAGGCCTTTCTATCATCTTCTTATCAGTGTTTTGTTTTACTTTTTCAGAAAATGTCCTATCAATTTCCTCCATTAAAATTTTCCTCTTAAAATTTAAAAATAGTTTAAAATATTAAATTTTTTTGCCGTTTTATTTTTTTTCTTTAATAATTTTAAATACATCTTTTCAAATGACAATATTTTTTTTCATTTTCCCATGCATTAATACCCATGACTTGATGACTTCACACTTTCACTCAAGTTCCTTTTTTGCATATTAAATTACCTAACTTCCGTAGCCTAGCTATATGATAGTAGGTTTACCTACACATATAATATACAAACATCACACCAATGTAGTATTTACCACCTATCTATCTATACTTTTATCTAAAAATATGTCCATCCAATTTTAATTAACATTTCACCTGCACCTTGTTTGTCCGTACATAATACCTACTACAATGAAAGTCATGTTAGACATTAATTTACCCCAGAGGTGTACACAATGTACATTAGCTAGGTAGGTTAGTTAATTAGTATATATTTGATTAGAAACAAATAACTTCCTTTCCGCGTCTCAAAGGAAAAGAAAATCGCTATATGACAACCATGAAAATGCAAATGGTTAAAAAAACAACGAATCCACCTTATTGGCGCCGCAATTATTGAATATAAACGTTTTAACTGGTTTTTGTAAATCAATAAGTCGTCGAAAAAAAAGAAGCAGAAATGAGTCACTTTATTTTTGATCGGGAAATCATAACCCGATTCCATATTGACATTTTGGTTTAAATAATCAATTTTCAAATGAATTAATCAAAAAAACTATTAAATTACCACTTAAAATGTGTTTTTTTCAATAGCTTAAACTATAAATAAATAAAACTGAAGGCACTACAGAGTCGCATATAGTTGCTGGTATATCATCAGTAAGACAATTTGACATTTTAAATTATGATGATACAATTTTGTTAGTTTATATTTATAATATCTCAGAGCTCTTAACAACTTCAGAAATATATCTACCAGCAGAAATTCATTAGAAAAAATATCAGTTTTGATGTAAAATATTGAGAAATCAAAAGCCATCAAAAATAAAAAACATTCCTTACTTAATGAAGTGGGCGTATCAATAGGTGTTAATGGGTGTTACTGTAAGTATTTCAGTCTGCCTTTCTTCATAATCTTATTTAGTTCATTTCAGGTTTTCGTTGAACGTTTTTTGAGAGATAAGCTACAAGCCAGTAAAGTGAGGAATTAGTGAAAATTTAAAAAATGTTATCAGTACATTAATGCATGTACTCATCACATATATTTCTATAGACATTATTTAAGTAATGACTACACATTTAATTGTATGCTGATTCACAGATTTTCTAGATATTATATAAAGAATTCTATGGAGTTATTACATAAATACAGAATTTTATGTAACTGTTACATAACCTTGTAGTGAGCACCCAGTACTTACTATATGAAAATACTGTATTTATGCGAGCCATGTATTTAATACATATTTTATGTAATAAATACATGTTGCTTCTATTCATTTTTTATTTTTTACTTCTAAGGTGGTTGGTTAAATATATTTATGTAATCTATCTATTCACTACTTCACTGTAGTTGTTCGAAAGTTATGTATTGAGTTATATTACTAACAAAATGTGTTGAGTACATTTCACCCGTGTCTCAGTAGGTACATACACGTTTACTGTGGGTTTCAATTTGGTACATAAATTTAATTGTAACCAGTACACATCAACAACTGTAATAACTACTTAAAGCTCTTGATCGAATTCCATACAAACTGCAATACCTACATAGATAAATTATTGTGCTGAGTAAATAGATTTTCTCTTAACTTAACCTTTCAGTAAACTTTCTAAACAGGGAGAAATCAATTGTAATAACCTTATTTACGACTAGGATTAGGGATTATGATAAGCTTTACTGAAATTTCATATTTTTACACCAATTTTTTTTACCCGCTCCAAACCAAAACTGAACCCTTTAAATAAAAACAAAAAAAATCATTATTTATTCTATAAGAGTAGGTACCTAAACATGCATAATTAAGTATCTACTATCTTTCAATATATGCGAGTTCGAGACATCAATTTGCATGGAAATTACTTAATCAATCATAAGCATGTTGTGTTTTTTTTTTCGTGTAGGTACTTCTACCTATATCTAAACATGTTTTTAATTTTTAATAAAATTTTATATCTGTCAGTCTTCTTTAAAGGGGTACCTAAAAAACGATTTAAGAAAAAAATAAAAAGCAATTTGTATACGAAGTACGAAGTTTAATGTTAATCTTATCAATTTATTTTTATAATTGGATGCAAGAGTGGTTTTCTTTGTTTCTTAAAAAGGATCCTTTTCGACACTTTTTTTTTAATTTGAATTTAATGAAATTAAAGTGTTATTAGATGACCTTATGTGGATAGGAACAAAAAAAAACAGAAATGTTCCTTTTGGCGATATTGTTGTTTTTTTTTTTTTTTTTGTTTTGTGAGCACCTGTTTCAATGATAGTGTATTTATGGTGACAACGAACTATACAAGATATTAACACCACCAGTATCATAATGATACCACTTTTTGGTTGTTATTTTTTTTGTTTTTGTAAGTTTGATCTATGATCGTCAAGACCGAGATATGAGTACTCGTACGTCGCGTTGTATGGACGTCATACCTATCTAAATATATAAAGGTGCGGTTTTTGTTGTGTTTGCAGACCAAAATGTGTGTTACTAAAAATAAAAATATAAAAAAATTATAATTGGTGGTTTTGCGGTGGGTAAAGTGATAGTTAATTGGAGGAGCGAGCCCGATGACAGTAAATGTGGGTAGTTACACCTTTTCTCACTATAGTCAGTACACAAGTTAGGTTAAGTAGTGCACTTTTGGCGGTGTGGTGGTGTATCTACAACATCGTGTGTAATGTGATTCTATTTATATTTATGGGAAGAAGGGGGTGAGAGAAATGTGATAATAGCCTGTTTCCGAATGGACAATTATCGCCCAAAGAGGGAGACTTTAAATGGCTTTTTGGAATATGTTATTAGAGTAGGTACACGCAGAATATAATGTTTGAATGTTATTTTGGATAAATATTAATAGGTGGGTAGATAAGTCACACAGGTGAATTGTAATTTTATATTTAATGTCAAAAAGGGATAGTTGACTATGCGTTGTTATCTGACCCATATATGGAATTCAATTAATATCTATCTTTTTTTTCGAATGTTACAAAACGTGAAAGACAAGAAATGTGTGGTGTGTTCATGAATTTTAATATAAACATAATGTGACCAAAGATCAAACTGCTGATTGAATGTTGTAAAAAATACCAAGATATCAAGATTAATTTATTCCTGTCTAGAAAGGTAAATCAGAGAAAAACAAAGGGTAAAATGAGTTTACTCCGTACACAGATCTTTATGTAAAATTTAACTATGTAGTTCAATTTAAAAGTACATGTGACCTCAAATCCAGAAATAATTTTGTTTCACCCAGGTATAACGGTGAGCTCTTTAGTCAGTCTGTTATACCCTACTAAGACACTAATGTTGGTCGATGTTTACCGACTCTTATAAAAATCACAACATTAAGATACTGTGAATTTTATTATTCTATGGGAATTCGTTTAAATTCGTACAACCAAAAAATAATTACCCGTGGTCAGGTTTTTTATAAAAATTTTAATATTAAAATTTTTTCATCTTCTTATTTAACTATGTAGGTTTCCATGATATTTTATTTAGACTTTTTTGTAGTGATTACAGTTGATTTGTTGTAGTTATATTTTAATTTACACAAGTATCAAATTTAAACCTATCATTAAAGTATAAGTACCTACTGCGATAAGATTTATGTAGAAAATTCACCGCATGCACTGAATACAGTTGAAATGTAATCAATGCATACATTTTTTTGAACAAGATACATTGAAATATGTAATCTAAATATTTGTGCAAGAAGCGTATAGCAAATTCATTGCATGTATTGAATACAGGTGAAACGATTTAATACATAAATTTGAACCAGCAACAGAAATATATGTAATGATTACATATTTGCTTTATATACCAGACATCTTTGAAATATGTAGACATTTTCTTAAAAAACTAAGTTATGTAATATGTAGAAACAACGTGTATTGATTCAATAAAATATGTAATAAATACACTGATTGCTCGTATACACTTTTTCTGGTTAGAATCAACTAATTTATTTCTAGGAAAACTGTTTTGTAGTGGTAATAAGACCTATGGTTGGGCGCTCTATCTTTTTTTAGGTAGATTCATGTTAATATAGAAGGTCTAGGAACTCACTAAATTATGATGTAATGGTCACATAATTTTTTTTTTAATAAGTTCATACAAATTTCTTATAATAACAAATGTATGAATAAATACTCAATATGAAGAACATGTACTCATTACTTAAATATTGTGTTAAGAAATGTATGTGATGGAGTACATAATTTTATGTACTGATTACATATTTTTTTAAATTTTGTTCGCAAATTCATTTTTGTACTAGTTTGTAGCTACATTTTCACTAAATAGTGTACTAAAATAGTTTGTATGAGTGCCTTCATTTTATTGAAATTCAATGCAAATATTTATTCCTAAGTCCACAAAATACCATTTTTCTTACTTTTTGGCATAGATCTTTTACCAATAAAATGTAAGGGGATCTAGCCTATCTGAAATTTTACTAATTAAAACTCTGACTCTCCAAGACTTCTTGCTAGTTTTAGCCTTTTATTTTTTTATTAAAAAAAAAAAACTCTGAGGCATAGTTTTCTATTGCGAGTTCATAGGGTTAAGCATAAAAATAAGTCGTTGGACAGATGTTTGTACCAAATATATCAAGTGACAAGCAAGCTAAATCACCAAATTTGATTCATTAGATACACACTATAATTTCTAAACCGATATACTCGATACGATAAATTGATATTATTGCACTAGAAACAATTAATACCAGCTTCGAACTCAATCTTCTGATTGATTCTTGAGACAAAATATAGTTGCTCGAAGCTAGAGCCGATCGGTATCAGCACAATATCTGGCCTTGACTTAGCAACTGAACTGATATTTCAGATATATGATTGCCAAAAAACTGTCAAAATAGAATTTTGGCACTGTAGAACCACAGAACACATATCTAAGGTATTATCAGGCGCAGCTTGTCAAATTTCAAGATGGCTCCCCTTTGTATAGGTTCACAGTAAACAAATTTGTGATGATTGTTTGAAATTCAATTTTTTCACTATTGATTTTGGCAACATTCGCAGAACTGAACAAAAATGAACACGCTAGTGATAATTACCTGTAATATATGTATCTTGCTGTAGAACGGGGTTTTCAATAGTGCCGTAATTCCGTAAATAGAAAAATGGCAATTGCCATCGTAGTGATCTCCGATCTCGATTTCTTTTTTGACAAGTCTCTGTTAGTAATATCAGTTAACCCAAATATTCAGTAAGTATACTCACAAAATTTCTTGAGTCAGCTATTGGAGTCAAATTTGACTGAAAAACACCTTTCCGAAGTTGGCTTGAGTTGCACTTAATTTTTTGGTAAACTATAACCAAATCGAATTTCACTCAGAATTAACTATCAGCACTACAAAATCGACTTTACTTTCTCTAATTTTCAACATCATCTCAGGCTTTTTTATATTACGAACACTATTTCCATCTCAAAGGAGTTTGAAAATACTTCGAACTATTTCAAAAACTTCCAATATCTAATAGAAGTCAAGTCGAATCAACGAACTACATAGTTCAGAAGTCAAAAATGTGTATATACAAATTTTGAAAAAAAAATCTCTGCAAGCCATCATCATCTTCATTAAAAGTTTAGAGGTAATAACTCACATTTATACACACATCGTACCATCGCATTAACTAACATCAAAAATGCAAATAATCTTTTCCTCTATTTGAAGCACCTGTGAGCTGTGTGCTACTGCTAATGTCTTTAGCACATTTCTCTGCATACGTTGGTACCTAGGTATCCATTTCCCGGCGCTCGATGCACAGTGCTCTGCGTGAGAAAAAAAAATTCCATATAGGTACCTACCTGGCAACACTAATAACAGCATTTCCATCACCTCCTCTAACTATCTAATTAATTGGAAATAATCGCACAAGCCGGTATTTTTGCTAATTACTATGTTTGTGCTGCTAGTAGCTAGAGTACCTATACTATACGGTAATTTGCTATAACTATTTGTATGTGCAATCATATCGTATCTGAGCTCAGGCTTGCACATAATCTTGCATCTGGCACAGAGCGCAGCAACAGCAGTACGAGTATAGTAGTTAATATAACTCAATCTATATAAATTAGTCACCCCAGTATACCTATCTACCTCCTACCTACTTATCTGCAGCAAAATAATATCTTACTTAACAAATTTTCCGCAGATTGCATATAGAGGCAACTTTTTGCAGCAAACAACTTTTGAGACGTGATAGAAAAAATGTTTTAATTTTTTTTTCTTGGCCCACTAAATAGTCAGCTGCTCTGGCGACTTCCTTGGAGGTGATTTGCTGCAGACTCGCTGATTGCTATTATACCTGTTGCAGGTATCTATATATGCAAATGACAAATCAGTCTTGCAAAAATCTACATTTCAAGTCTATATACGGCTTGGTGTTAGAAAGTGTTACGCGAGTCTGTGCCATCAGCTTCGTCATTGTCGTGTCGTCCAAGTCGTCGTCGCCATGGGCTTACCTAATAGAAGACCCCGACCATATGACAACGACAACTATTTTAAAACGAGAGAAATGAAAAAAAAAAGATGTGCTGTGAATTTTTGATGTCCCGATGTAGATATGTACATATGTACCTTTTCGACACTTCTTTGGCATCTTAGATAATAATATTGTATCTTTTTGTCAAAATTTTGTGTGTGTTACCTCCAACACCTGTGTAGCATTTAAATTCTTTAAACAAAAAAAAAAGAACTAAAAAAAATTACAGTGAACAAATAACACTACAAATGTGTGAGTCTTTTGCCTTCCCCCTTTATTTTTTATTAAATTTATCTCTCGTTAAGTTGTCACTTCATTTATTACTTTTTTGTCCCATCTTTAATTGAACCTACAGAAGAAACCAAAATAAAAAGTAGCCCATATCAAGGGATATTTTATGTCATGTACCAAAGTGTGTGGGTACAACTACTGCATCAAAATGAGATTAACAAACAAATAACAAGTAGTGCAGGAAAGCAAGGTATCAGACAAACATGCATCCCTAATACGAGACAACACAACAACACGAAAAACGAACCAGACTCGATGAGAGCAAAAGCCGACCATGATGATGCTGTGCTGATGATGATGATAAAAACCCTTGGGATTCTGTACCCAAAAAAAAAAAAAAAAACAAAAGCCAAAAATGGTTGAACCAAAAAAAAAAAACAGGGAAACAAAATCAATGTCCACTGCCAGGAGAGTGGACTTTCCTTTTATAGGCCACGTAAAAGTAAACTGTGTGTGCGCTCTGATGCTGTCCAGATCTGCTGTGGATGCAACAACAATCTCTAAAAAGATAAAAAGATACCTTCCGCCGACACATCAGCCAACCATACCAACTATTCAACCAGGCAAAAAAGGGGAGATAAGAAGGGCAACAAATAAAAAAAAAACTTCGAATGCCAGAAGTCCAAGAAGCCACTACACTATATTCCTATGTCTATACTCCATTCCTGGACCTTTACTGGACAGAGAGAGAAAATCATCAAAGGAGTCCGATTCAATGAGTTGGGTCATTTTTTTTTCTGTTTTTTATATGTTCCTTGGATTCTCTTCTTTCGTATTTTTTATTTTTAAACCGAGACCAGTCCAATGTAAAAAAAATGTATACTACATATATAAAAAGGTAAATATACGCGATATTCTCCCCACACACTACAAATCAAGGATACACACAGGTTTTCTTCTTTTAAAGTCCATCGGACTTTTATCCCTCTTTCAGTCCCAGTTAAATTTGAAGTTGGTATTTTTTTTTTTGTTCGACATTGAAAATTCCTTGAAATTGAAATAAATAATAAAAAAGTAAAATTAAAGATCTATCTTGTAATAGTCCAGGATTGTAGGTAAATGAAGACATCTAAGCCCAACTTAGTCCTATAGCTACGACGCCGAAAAATATTTTAGATTATCTATTATGTATTTGTCGTTATAAGTCATATCAGTCAGAAAGGTGCTTGTTTTTCATGAATTTTTGTAAATGAATTTTAAAACAAAAAATAAAAAAAGAGTGCTGTTTTGTAGTTTAGCTTATTTAGTATAAAAACTGGTCTAACGCTCAACATAGTGATTAATTATTGACTTTATGCAAAGTTATCAGAATCAGTGAAGTTTTTCAAATAAGAAAATGGAACATTAAGTCATGTGCGTTAGACCAGTTTATACCAATTACATACAAAATATCCAAATCACGCGTCATTTTTTTGTCTAATCTGAAAGCCAAAGCCAAACGAATCACTGTTAAAAATAATCAAAAAAAAAAATCACAAGCAGAGAGGTATTTTTAAACGTCTATACCAGTCAATCACCCGAATCGGAGAATTATGGTTCTTAACTAATTTTGATTTGTTAATTATTTCTAGTTCAAATATGTAACTTAAGAGATCCTTGAAAACCTGTTAAATTAAAACAAAAATGATTGTCATTTAGTCACTAAAAGTTCGTTAGACCCATTTATACCAATCATCGATGAATTATCTGAAATATGCATCATTTGTTCATTTTCTATTCAGGACAACGCCAAACCAATAACTGATAAAAATAATCAAAAAAAAAAACAAGGAAAAAGTTCTTTTTAATGTTTATACCGGTCAAGCACACAAATCGAAGAATTATTGCGCCTATCTTATTTTGATTCCATATTTATTTCTAGTTAAGTATAAGTTTGCTGAAATGTGTAATATAAGAGATTTTTAAAAACTTGAAAAATTTGTTGTCACTAAGCATGAGCATTAGACCAGTTTATACAAATCATCGTTAAATTATCTTAAATTAGCCTGATTTTCTTGTATATTATTCAGGGTAACGCCAAACCAATGCCTGATAACAATAACTTAAAAAATCATAAGGAAAAAGTAGTTTTTAGCTTTTATACCATTCAAGCACAAACATCGAATAACTGGCTCTTATTTAATTTCTAGTAATATTTTGCTGAAATATGTAATTGAAGAGATTCTTAAGAACTTGAAAAGTTCAAGAAAAGGAAAATTTTTTGACATTTAGTCACTTTATGAAAATTAGACCAGTTTATACCAATTATCGATAATTTATCCAAAACTATACTATTCATGCAAATGCCAAACCAATGTCTTGTAAAAATAATCCAAAAATAAATTCAACTATGATTATTTAATGAAGCACAAACATCGAATAACTGGCTCTTATATAATTTTAAAATATAAATAAAGATTCTCAAAACTTACATAAAACAAACAAAAGAAAACCATTATGTGCATAATTTATGAGTTCCTGGTATGAAAAAAACAAAAAACTAACTAACTAACAGCACCTAAAGTTTTCGAAAAATTTACTACCAGTTAAAACTCATAAAAAGAGATTTTTATACCAGTTAAGTAAATGCAACCAATAAAATGCCTTTTTACTTTATTTGATTTGTTATTCTCAGGTTATGTCGCTGAATATCTCAATTTATCAGTTAAGTGACATAACTTACTGAAATTCATGTTGACAAAAAAAACAGTTTATAACCTTTCGGTCAACTAAATGGTATAACTGATTTATTGTTCAAAACTATGATAAACCAAACATCTTTGTTCGGTATTAATTGGAGCTTTTTACTGATAATGAGACTGAAGATGAGAATTATGAGTTTTATTTAAAGGCTTTTTTATTGGTATAATCTGGTCTAACGCATTAAATGTGACAGACTTGGTATTCTATGTAGTATTTTTAAAACAAAATTGTAGTTTGACAATAAATTTATTTTTGATTCGTTAATACGGTAACACCAATTTATACCAATCAACATAAATGTTATTTTTTCGTATTCTACACACAAAATTGAACTGTTTGGCTTACTAGGAAAAATAACGAAAAACACATGCAGAAGATATTTCTTCTCGACATATTAGATGTTGGCACTAGGAGAGTGCAACTACTCAATACTGAATATTTGTATATTAAAAAAATTAAAATAATTAAATAAAGCATCCTCATCAAGAAGTATCCATAAAATGCAGGCTACGGGCCCAAAAAACAACACTTTTCTTTATATTTCTGAAATGCCGTACATTTCCGAAAAGAGACAATTTGAGATGAGAAATTAAAAAAAAGGTTTAAATGGTGTGTACCGTAAAATACGGGAAAATGTATTTTTCTTGAAAAAAAGTAGGACTCGTTTTCAAAAAAAATTAGAATTGACCTTCACCAGAACTCATTTAGTAAAAATTATTTGAATTTAAAAGACTTATTAAAAAAATCCACTCGATTAAGAAAACTAGTTTGATATAAGAACAATTTAGTTGTTAAGCTGATAGAAGAAGATAATTAATTGATTTTTTATGAAAATATGATTTAAATTTATGATACCAATATATGTAAATCATTACAGTTTATGATTATTTAATTAAAAAAATAAAAAAATAATAATCATATAACTCAAATCATTATTTCCCATCTAACATTGTTTGACAACTTGTTTACAAAGTAAAGTTTTTTTTTTCTAATAAAATAGAAAGAACGATATGAATTGCATGCAAATTTTTTAATCTATGATCAAAGCGCGCATGAGTTAAAAGAAAAACCACAAACTAAATAGCTCGCTATAATGATTGGAAATTCTCAAAGCGTATTATACTCTGACATATAGAAAAATTTTTGCTAGGTATAATAAATAATGAAATATTACATTCCGAGAAATAAATCGATTAACAGATGTTTGTTCCTATATCTCTATATTTTTGCCAAGTCTAGAAACTGGAGTCGATCTAGTGTTTATATATGAACATTGAACATTTTGCAATATCAACAAGTAATGTCATCATTTCCAAACAAATTCGAAACAGATTGCGCCGTGCTAGTTGTCATCATTTTTTTTTTTTTTTTTTATTTTATTTCGTTTAATGATCATCTTGACGATGCAACTCACAGTGTGCTGGACCCTGGACTTTTTTGAATGCCTTTTAAAGTTAGTGATTTGTAATGAAATTAATTAATTATTTTAATTGGTTTTTGGTCAAAGGGATTTTCAAAAGCCATCGACATCCCACTTACCCGTTGAATGTATCGATTTGTATAGACCGTCACTACATATATGGTGCATAGGTGCATACATATAGATATAAAATGCGTATAAAATGCTACTTTTGAGGTATGCATAAATTAATACATTTTTACGCTTTTTATATTATTATTTATAATACGAGTAGGTATAGTTGTTTGAATTTATGGAAATAACGTTTAATGCTCGTCTGGCATGTTAATAATACCTTGGGTGGTAATGGAATAAACGTTGAGGTATTTTTAGCATTTTTAAGAAAATTTTCTTTTTTATTTCATTTTGTTTTCTTTAACTTAATTTTAAAACTTTGTGGCATCTTTTATGATGTTATTGGAATATTGGAGTTTTTTTTTTTTAATGGCTATAAGTTCCATATTGGTTTTTATTACAAATACAATCACAAATTATGTGATGTTAATTAAATCCTTGTTTTGATGATGATAGATAGGAGGTATAAGGTATAACTGGTATTGTTCAATATTGTTGTTTAATATGAATATTCATGAAATAATTATGATGAAAATGTCCCACACAGGTTGTGATGGTGAGTTTGTATATAAATTTGTCTTTATTTTCATGAATATGCATCAGACTGATTGACTATAAATTAAGGATGTTATATCAGTTTATATGGTGAGTTATGATGCAGCAGGTAGGTACTTGATTCATATTTTTGGCATGGACAAGGTTTTATTTTTGGTTAACATTTTGTTCGTTTACATTTTTTGAAATTAAAGAAAATGTTTGAGATTCCTATAGGATTTCATTTTTTAATTAAATTATTTTTTAAAAACACCTGATGAAAACTTGCCTTAAATATTTGAAGGTATGATTCATTGTAAGACATAATTTAGTTTTTTGTTGAAAGTTTATAGCATTCTCTTTGATGTTGTGACCCAAATGGTCGTAAATTATAAGTTTCGAAATGTTTTATTTTTAAAATAAATATTTCCAAAAACATTTTGACAGCAAACTAAAAACGTTCTAATGAACGTATTTGTATCATAAGAGATTATTGCTTAAAATGCAACAATAAAGATTACAAACAAACTATCAAATCTGTTCAATTATTTTAATTTTGATTATAAATGTATATGGTTGTTTTTGGAGCTATTCAAATACTACGAACAAAATTGAGCTATTTGAGCTTTTCAATGAATATTTTTTAAGTTGTATTCCTTACTTAAAAACGCCCTTTACAAAACGGATGTTAAATAATAAATAATTAGCCAGTTTTTCTCATTATAACCAAGCATTTACCTGTCTGAGATATTGAGCCCATTTGAGCTATTATACAGGGTTTCATGGCTCTTGGAAGTTTAACGTTTGTAGCAAAAATATGCTTTCAAAACAACAAAATTGGTGGACAAATAAAGTTCTTCTTTAAAATGGTAATTTGAGCTCAACTAAAAAAATTCTATTTTTGAGCTATTTTTAGTTTCGAGGGACACAGTCATAAAAGAAAACATATTTATTTCAATTTATTTTTCTTCACTTCTTGTTATCATAAAGCTTCTATCGTTTGTTTTTACTTTTACAACTAGTATGAGCTATTGGGCTCATTTGAGCTACTACAGTTTATTTAGTTCTAATGACTTAACAACCTGCAGGTGTAAGGTCATTTTTTCTTTCATTTTAAGAATTTTAAAAGAAAACTAAAATAAAATTAAATAAAATAAATCTTCACAAGACGCATTTGAGCTAAAATCAAAAATATGATATTTTTGAGCAATTTGTAGTATTGAAGGATACAGACATAAAAGAAAACATAGTTAATTTTTGTCTCGTAAGACAAGCTTTTCTTGTTGTTAAAGCTTCGGTGGTGTTTTTTACTTTCACCACTAGTTTGGGCTATTGGGCTCATTTGAGCTACTACAGAATAGTTTGCTCTAAAAAAGACCTGCAAATATAAGGTCTTTTTGTTTCAATTTAAGAATTTAGAAGAAAAGATTAATTTCTTCACAATAAGCATTTGAGCTATTTTTGAGCTATTTTCACAATTAAAAGATACGAACATAAAAGAAAAAATAGTGAGTAAAACTTTTTCTCCTACAATAAATGCACTTCTTGTTATTAAAACTTCTATGGCTCTTAAATCTTAAAACTTATTTAAGCTATTGCGCTAATTTGAGCTACTACAGATCATTTGACTTTTAGGCCTAATACAGCTGCAGGTTAGATCGCTTTGCTTTAATTTAAGCATTTCCAAGGAAAAATGAAGTTTTTTTTCTCAAAATTTGGGGTCGAGCCCAAATCAAAAAAATATCATATTTGAGCTACTTTTACCATTTGATATATGGACGGACAGAAAAGAAACACAGTTACTTCAGTTTTACCTCTATAACAATGCAAACAATTCAATGTTATTCGAACGTGTATGGTTT
Source organism: Melangyna quadrimaculata (assembly GCA_949320155.1). Classification (NCBI taxonomy): domain Eukaryota; kingdom Metazoa; phylum Arthropoda; class Insecta; order Diptera; family Syrphidae; genus Melangyna; species Melangyna quadrimaculata. Next base: position 147,518,370 of record OX439485.1, on the reverse strand, counting down.
TTTTTTAGTCTCAAGAGCCTTCAATTATGTGTTCTTTTCATATCGATTTAAGAATTGGAAAAGAGAAACAAGTTTCTTTTTTTCAATTGTTTGATGTGAGCTCAGATAAAATAAATTGAAATTTTTGAGTTAATTTTACTTTTGGGTATATGAATATTACATAAATGTACAAAATCACAATTAATTAAGTGTTTTCTGATACAATCAAATTCAATTTGAGCTACTAAACTAATTTGAGCAACTAAATATTGTTTGGCTCCTAGGGGTAGGTACTAAAACAGCTGTAATTGCTAGTTCTTTAAGTTGGAATTTGACAATTTCTAGGGAAAATAAAGTTCACTTTCAAAATGCTGGTTTGAGCTCAGATCAAAACGTGAGCAATTTTTGCACTATTTATTAATAAAGCATACAAAAACGAAAAAAACGTCCGTTTTTTTATTGCTTCTTCTAGGCTACCAGCATTTATTGCTATTAAAACGTCTATGGCTCTTTTTGTCTCAGGCCCAGTTTGAGTTTTTTGAGACCATTTGAGCTATTATGGGGTTTTTTATCTCCAAGGGATTAAATAAGTACATGATTTTGGTTCTGGTCATTTGGTTCGATATTTTATTATTTATATTTTTGTGCCTAATAAATTCACTGAAAGCAAATCAAAGTCTTCAATAAAAATAAAACCTATCCATTAAAATATATTCATAATCTAATCAATTTGCTATTACATTTTTATTGTTAGTTAATTTGTTTATCTGAATGACGATAATTGTTCAGCCCGTGCCGCAATCAAACTAAAATTTAACAACAGCTAATTCAAAACTGTTTTGTTTACTTATCCTGCATCATGCGGAAAACAATTGCTATTTAATTGTGTCAATTACAAACTTAGACTCCGCACCTATTAATTTGCTAGTTTCTTTTTAATTTTTTTTTTTAAACAAACATCTGTACAAACTCATCACATTTTAATCTCAAAGCAATAAACTTCTACCATTGCCATTTATATACGGTATGTGACTTACCCCTGTTAATGCCACCCACCTTCATCCATTTCTTTGCACCCATTCCCCCTTTAGCCACAAGAAAACAAAAACCAACAATCAACCATATATCGCGCATGTTATCCATGCGAATGATTTTTTATAATAGAAATAGTATAAACAATATGAACATTGAACAGGTGTTTGGTATTTTCATAATGTCACCGTTTTGTGTTACGTAGTTTCTCCGCTGGCTGTGTGGAGTGCAGTGTTGTTGTCTTCCTATCGCCGCCGCCGTCATATCGTAGTGTCGCTTCATCAAATATTATACATGACATTCTAATCAGACAAACAAACGTTAGACACTTGATTGAAGTCGTGTTGGCCTCCGGTTTACTTTTCTTCATTTTTTTTTTTGAAAGAATATTTTTTAGTGTATCTAAACTTGGGTTATTTTTTTTTTTTTTATTATTTGATTTGGGATTTATTAAGAGCAGCGCGTGTGGATAAACCATCTGGACATATATAATGTTAAACTTTTTGTCTGATTAGATATTTGTTTTGTTTGTGTTCTAAATATTTTGTACATATTTCAAAAAGACAAAGAATGAGACTGACACGCAACAACTGTATACGACATACATAGATACAAAATATAAAGCTTGACAAGGTCCCAGTAATTGCTTCATTTTGTTTTATATATCACAGGTACACGTTTTGAAAATTAAACAAAATCTATTTGTATTGTTTTGCAATTCATAAATCTTTCCTGACGTAGTTGGATATAATTTAAGAATTTGTTGGTGCTTTTAAGGGTAGTTGAAGAATTTGTTATTGTGTAGATTTTGCCATGGATAAATAAAAAATATTATAAATAATTGAAAAAAATTGAGAACAGTATCTACCTAATTATTTGAATAAATTGCAACTTTTATCCGAGAGCTTGGGCATGAGTTAGCTCTTTATCCAGAGCCTTTTTTGGGTGTTAAATATATAAAAAAAGCTTAATATTTATTGAAAAGATTAATTGAAACAGCCATAGAGTACTCGGATAAAAAGTTTTTTTTTTCTCTCCGAACTTGATTTGATGAACTATTTCAATTTATCAATGAATGAAAATAAAGTAAAGTTTACGTTTTATGATTGCATACATAATTATTATCTTATAACAGAGCTTAACGCCCGAAGATGGAGAACACTCCGAAACGCGTCGTAAGTTGTGAAAAATAAAGTTTTCAATTTTATATCCAAATTTAAAAGAACTTTCATTTATAATCAAATGTCACAACTTGGAGACAAAACCAACATGTAATAATTATTATCTGTTGGAAAAAGACTGAAAAATCGAGTTCGGATAACTTTATTAGAAGTCAAAGATTTAACTAAAAGCATGCACTCCAATAGCAAAAAATGTCTTCGGATAAATATTTTCTTTTGTTATCCGAAATATCTCTAAGCGATTTAATTTCTTTAAAACCTTCACTTAACGATAAAAACCAATCTATTGTATTTTAAAGAATAAAACTAACGCTATAAATAAAAAAAAAAACAAATATTGTGATGTACCAAAACTTAGATCATTAAAAGTAAATATACAGCCAATGTTTGTGGATAAAGTACAATATGAGTTCGGTAGGTCATGAAAATTAGTGCTTCGTTAGTTTTTCATATTTTTTCAAAAGATATTCCTCCGGATAAGGATCCAATTTAAAAATCAAAGACTCTAAAAAATTAAACAAAATCCGGATAAGTTCGGATAAAGGATTTTTGTAAATAAAAACGTCTATTAAGACATATATCCTAATGTTTTGTTACTTATTCTTCTTTTTTCAAAAGATTCCGGAGAAGGATCCATCTGATTCCGGATAAGTTTGGTTAGAGCATTTTTGTAAGCAAAAACGTCTATTTAGTAATATACAATGATGTTTCAACAGGTATTCTTTTTTTTTCAAAATATATTCTCTTGGATAAGAATCCTTATAGTCCCGCAAAATAAAAAAAATATTATGATTTACCGAAACTAAATTTATAGAGAATAAATATACTGCTAATGAGTGCGGATAAAGTTTTTCTGTACAAGATAGGTTAATTAAATCATGAACCTTAACGTTTCACTAGTTTTTCATAATTTTTCAAAAGATATTCCGCTGGATTGGGAACCAACTAATTTCGGATAAAGGATTTTTGTAAACAAAAATGTCTATTAAGCCATAAATCCTAATTTTTCGTTACTTTTTCCTATTTTTTCAAAAGATATGCTTCCGGATAAGGATCCATCATATTCCGGATAAATTTGGATAAAGCATTTTTGTAAACAAATAGGTCTATTTAGTCATTTATCATGGTGTTTCAATAGGTTTTCTTATTCTTTCAAAAGATATTCTCCCGGATAAAGATCCTGAAAATCAAAAATCCCAACAAATAAAATTTCCTGCACCGAAAACCAAAATGAGATCATCTTTCTATAATTGCAACAAATCTGAAATCACCCACGTAGCCTCTCATTTATACATATTTTCACAAATCACACACACACACAAAAAAAAAACAAAAATTATTTAAAATGTGCAAGGAAATTTGATCTCTCTCCGTGCTAGCAAATGCAAAATGCAATGCAATCATCCGCAATCATCTAAACTAAATAATGCAACATTCGCACACCAAACAAGAGTGTGACGTTGCGCGCAAATTGGCACAAGTAATAGTTGTTAATTATCATCACTTCTATTGACAGATAGTTTGACGATCATTTGAGTCGACAATATGTTATATTGAGACGCGCCGACCGCCACCATAGCGCCGCCACACGATGAGGCATTTCAAAACAAATAAAAAAAAACTCTGGGGCAAGTGCCAGACAATGATTATAGATACAATCCCTGATGATGGTGATGTACGTACCTACCTAAGTTGTACGTATACCTCTCTACGTGCACTTAGATTTTTGCGATGGAGTGCGAATTGAGCTCGAGTTATGAGGATGAGGAGCCATCCCGCACCATCAGCCTCAGCCTCCTCTTGGTATCTTCACCTCATGCGCGAAGCAACAAACGTTAATTATGTGTGGCGCTATGCAGGCAGGCTTGAAACCAGCCAAACAAGCGATACAGGCGTTCGGTGGTGCGGTGCTGGTGGCGGGAGCAGCAGCGGTGGCGGTGGCAGCAATCAACCTGGCTTGGAACAGACACAAAACATTCATTCACTTGTCATGTGCGCTGTGATGGTGGCATAGGAGCACCTCTAACCACCATGATCGTTGGTCCTCCTCTTGGTCGCGGTCTCTCTTCTCTGGGGGCTCCTCTCTGCTCGCTGCTGCTTCATCATCGACATTTTAACGTCTTCCACGGACGCGGGGACGATGGCAACGAGCGACGTGACGGCACAGTGAGCGGGCGGGTAGGTAAGTTAGGTATGTAGATACTATATCTCTCGACTCCATGAGAGGTGATTGATGATGATGGCGCGATGAAGAAGCAAAACGTTGTTCAACACACCAAAGTGGATACCTGGGATGGTGTGTGATGGAGTTGGTGGAGTCTCTCTTCTCTGTGCGCAAAGCAATGCATTTTGGATACCTCTTTTTCTGACAGGAAGACACGGTTGATTTGCGTGTAAGAAAATCAACAATAAGCCAAACAAAAAAAAACACCATATCATACATACATATCTACTTTAGGCACCAATTTGTATCTAAGTACAGACAAAAAGCGTGTTTGTGCATATATTTTGTGTTGAAGTTGGCAATTTTCAAATGAATTTCATTACTTTCTCGCATGTTGCACGTTGTAGGTATACAAAAATATGCGCGCGGGACAAACAGACATCATAAGGATAGACACAGACAGACAGACACACGACATTTGTTGCATAAATCGCATTTTGCATTACGAATGTTAATGTGACACTCTGTCACCCACAAAGAGCTAGTACTAGTCGTCATCATCATCATCAACACGCATCACCGCATCAAGGCATCAAACATAATAGTCACCACCATCACCATTGATTATGGTTAAGCGTTAAGCTGTTCGCATTCGCAATTCGCATATTCACGAATGCAATCATCATAAATGAGTTTGAATGCACCTACCTTACCTATCTACCAGCCAACCACAACTATCTATCTATCTGGGTATCGTATCTGTGAGCTCGAAGGTGTATCCTATTGCCGCTTGATTGATTTGCGTCAATTATGAGCATTTTATTTATTTGCAATTGCAATCATAGTCACCATCATATCATCGCCATTCACCACCATAAGGCTTCAGGATAGGACTTTAAGGCTTAATGCTTCCACAATCATGATCATCATGATATCCGATGCTATGGTGGCGCCAAAAGAATTAAACTGTCATTTTATGTATTTTTTTTTTTAATTTAGCATTCTATATGAGTTTCAGTTGTTAGGTGTATGTCACCCGATGGTCATAGTATATGGAATGGAATGGAATGCAGCTGTCATTTTAATAGCTGCGGCTATTAAATGATAATAAATGTCGTTAAAGAGGTGTTTAATGGCTGAATATTTGACTTGGTGATTAAAAATTATTAAATTAAAAAAAAAAACAAAACGAACACAAAAAATAAATAAATCACCCAAGTCAAAAAGTTATACGTTTTTTTAATTTTGTTCATATTTTCTCTTTTTTTATTATTTTACTGCATGGAAATGTGTTTCTAGATCGTGTTTTTTTTTTTTTCTTGTATATTCTGAAGCTAATTTACTGTCAGACATCTTTATTAAATCCAATCAAGAGGGTTATTAAAGCAAAAAGAAACCGCATAGTCTCAAGTCATCTTTTCATAATCATCATGAATGATATATGTTGACATTGTGGTTGAGAAACAAAACGCAACACATGAGAGACAGACAGATTTTTTTTGGTTTTGATTGGATTTTGAATTGGTATATATATATATCTATATAACCTTATTTAAAAAAAAAAAAACAGATCACTTTGTTAAACTATAATTGACAATTTATGTAGAATTGATTTAATTCAATTAAGTCCGAATTTACAACTCATGAAAATTAATGTCATAGCGAATCAATCAGAAAATGTTTAACAAACTATGTGTGTCTCCAGACATATATTTTTGACACATCTGGAAATAATTGAATGTGTGTGAAGCAAAATTTAAGAAACTATAATAAATTGAATTGAATATTTTAGAATTTCAAATTTAACAAGTACATCTCAACTGTACTCAGCTTAAGGAGCTCTAAGTAATCTTATTTAGTCCTCACTTATTCACTCACCATTAAATTTAAATTCGCTATTGAAAATGGGAAATTAATCAAATTTGTATGAAAATTTCAAAAAATCCCATTTTTAATGGTGAGTTTAAATTTAATGGGGATTGAATAAATTAGGCCTTAATCACTAAATTCACAATATAGCTCATTTGTTTATACACGTGTTCAGTCTCTAGAAAAATGTATCACGTGTACTGATAATACAGGCGATATGTACTCAGTACCAGGCGCGAACGCAGGAAAAAATTTCGGGGGGGGGGAGGGGTTAAACTGAAAACTCAAAAATTAAGAGTGAAATTGTATGGCAAGGAAGTTTAATTCATACATTTCGTGGGGGGTTTGAACCAAACCCCCCCCCGTGCATTCGCGCCTACTCAGTACATAACTATGAACCGGATACTATAAAATACGTAATAAATACAAATACGTCGAATACTTGCCATTATAAAAATAGAAAAATCGTATGTACTAATTACAGTAATTTGTACTTATTACATATCTATGGACCAGTTACACAACCCATTATTGCTATCGCCACCACCATAACAGAGTGTTTTGTGGTGATTACAGTCGACATGTCCTTTGTTAGAAAAGCCTGTACTGATCACACGACTAGCGCATGTTATGTGCTGAGTACAGCCAACATGTACTGAGACAGTAAATCATGAACTGAGTGAAAGACTTATTTTTTTAAAACTGAATTAGCCACAGAATAGTGTGAAAACCCTAAATAAAGGTACCTACCTACAAAGTTATTAATTTGTAGCGCTGTATTTTTATTGCTAATTGGCATTTAGAGGTTGCACTACCTTTAAAGACTCGCGTTTAAAATCGATGTAAGTAAAAGTTAGGGTTCATTTTACAATTTACAAATTGGTATAAAAGTTCAAATACATAATGTTATCGCATTTTTGTTTGTATATTCAAAACGGGTTTAAGGGGTCGGGTGGCCTTTAAGTCAATATAAATGTATATAGATTTCAATTTCTTCTTTTTTGCCACTAGAATCCACTTTAAATTTTGTCTTTCGAAGTAAAATACAAATAACATTCATCTTATAATCAAAATACCACAAATTACCCATCAAACTTGGGCAATACTCAAAAATCTCAAAAACAAAATATTCTATTCGACCAAACAAAAATTTCACAACAAACTTTATGACAAAAGCTTTTAGTTGCTCTTTTAAACTAAAAAAAAAAAATGGAAAATGTGTAGACAGCAATGATTATTGATGCCAACAGTGTCACCTCTTACCCCCCTCAACCACCCTCAAAGAGACTTATCAATGAAAATTCTCATTATAATAGATTCTTATACCCCTCTTTGATGGCTACCAATAAATTCGAAAGACTTTATAAAACCATCTTCATACTAGTACTACTACTACAAACAACCCTTGGGTAATTAAATTCGTCGGTCGTAGTCGTAGTCGTGGATTTATAGTCTTTGTGCTGGTATCTACCTTCCTACCTACTTATTTGTTCATATATATTTTTAACCACCCACCTCCTCCACCCGGCCGGCCTGGTGCAATCAATTAAAATCCCATAAAACAAAATAACAGCACGAATAAAACCAACTCATCCATCAGTATACAACCAACCAACCGACCACCCCCAACCACTTTGGCCCCACAGAGCCAGCCACCCGAAAGCAATAATAAGGCAAAGAATACATTCTCAGACGGGCGAGAGATGAATACCTTTTCTTTTGAAGCGCAACAACGAACGACAATAATAATAATTATTTAGAACAAACCAACTATAGATCTCAATTCGAGTAAGAACTATGGCGCCTCAATTCAATTTTCTATTTCCGAGACAAAAATGTTTATACCTATACAAAACATCTCAGGGGAGGATGTTTGGTGACAAAAGACGTAGTAGACAACCCCCATTCGCCCCCATCACTCTGGATCACCCCCAATTTATTTTGTAAAACAAAATGCGCCGAGTATTAAAGTCTTACATCGAGAAAAATGATTTTTTTTCTGTTACGACTACATGAACATTCCCCTCCACACCGCCGCCCTACAACCGAATTTTATCTTAAATGCATTTTTTTTTTATTATTTTTTTTCTCTCATGGCAAAAATAATGAATAGAATTTAAATTGATGCCAATAAACAAACAAATGGGTCAGCCAACAGGGTTAAGATAGTAATTTGACTGTCAACAGAAAGCAACAAATATACAAAAAAAAAAACAACACAATTCAGCCAGAAGCTAAAGATACAAAAAAAGAAAACAAATTGGCATCCCAAAACAACAGTTTGCAAAAAAAAATAAAAAAAAAAAATGTTATCTGAAAGAAAATAACTCAATGAATATAGTAAAGTTTGTAAAATAGGGTGCGGGAAGAGAGGTTAGGGGTTATTTGATAGACAAGTCCAAAGTTTATTTGTATAAAATACAAAGTTCATTTTATTTAAAAAAAAAATTTTAATGTAAAAATGTTTTGTGACATTTGTGTATAATTTGTCTACACAAATAGACAACTTGTTGTAGATCTTTCTCTATTTAGACAAAATTGTACCAATAACAGTATTTGACTATGGTTTATGATCCATATAGGTAGATCATTAAAAAAAGTGCATTTCAACAACAGCACTAGATCCGGATCTTTATCGGGATTACGTTTTATGAACGACAAAATAGTTCTTACCTTGACAGGTAGGAGGCTAAGGGCCAATTTGTTCACAGCTAATCATCTTTAATCAATGATTATTGGAACTGGGAAATCGTCAAATGTTTTTCGAAAAATCAAAAGTTGACCTTCAGACAAAAACTTGAAACGAAGGAACTTAAGTTGCTAATTTTGCATTTATTTATATATTATATTACATGAGATTTCATAAAAATGTTCAGTTGAATGAATAAATTTTTCTTTTGTTTAAAATCTTCATCAGGCATTGCTGGCATTTTTGTCTGTAAATACGTCTTCTATCCAACGATCTAATCATCACCTTCAAATTAATTTGAAGGATAGAATGTTGGGATAACAATACTTTTAAGTTATTACACATTTTTATTTATTGAAATTAAATTTCTTCACTGCACCGAAATCATAATCCTTTTTTGCAATAATTTTGCTTTACTCTTGTCATAGACATTTGAATGACAATTCAGAGTGAAAAGTGAAAACGTCCAACTAATCTTTTTTTCTCTGGTGAAAACACTTCAAGATCAATTTTTAATCTACTCTTTTTAATCCGGATTATCTTCAGGTGAAAACGTAGCATTAGGTCTCAAGTTAACTCACCAATTTCAAAGGGTTAACTCGATGTTAACTCCGAATCTGGGATGACCGTACACTGAGTACAGTCAACATGTACTGAGATAGTAAAACATGAACTGAATGCACGAATGATCTTTTTTAAACTATTAGTCACAAAAACTCGGATGACCTCACAACGAAAAACCGGCAATTAGTCTATTTTTGAGCAATTAGAAGACCCTTAGGGTGCGTGCTTATACTTAAAAAGTGGATAAGATAAAAATCTTAATTTTTCCTTCGGCTTTTTTTGGTCACAATGAACATGGCAATGAAACAATTAAGCTACATTTGCTTTTCCCGACTTTTCAGCAGGGTTTGCTGCCTTCTTCAGGGATCTTGCTTTTGCATAGTTTGTATTTTTTCCAGCAAAACTTTGCAAAACATGTGTTATTTTCTTACCAATAGAAATTATACATTGCATCATCCATATGAATGGTAAATTAAAAACCAATTTTACAATTGAAAAAGAATTTTTTTTTTTCAATTTTTTCTTAAGATAACCTTTTGAAAATATAGTAATGAAAAAAATGATAATAACATCATTATAATTTCTTTTTATGCTCAAGGAATTTCCATTTATAAAATATTTTTTTTTTTTTGTAAACGAAATATTTCCATAAGGTTTATCATGAAACACGGTCTGTCTGGCTGGTTTCAAATAGGAATATTTTTGTTTGAATACAAAAAAAAATTATAAATGATCAGTTTTATTAGTTTGATGACACGTGAACGAGATAAACTAAATAACTACTGTAATAGTTTAGTTGAATAATTTTTCATAAGGCAGACAAAACTGATAAGAATAAATATTGTCAATGACTTTGTTTGATGTACCTACCTAGATAACATAATGTATGTACAGATAGAAGGTTTTTTTTGTCTTGATTTTTGTATGATTAAAAAATTAAATCTTTTGTTAGATTTAATAGAAAATTTAGTTTAAGAATTATATAGGAATTATTTTTATTTCTTGGCAAACTTTAGTTTGGTATAGTTTTTTTTTATGACGTTTGGGAAGGTTCATTGACAACAATTACACTTTTACAAAATTTTAAACATTTTAAATGGAAGATCGTAAATTTTGCAGTGTAGACTTAACGATATGTTTAGGTATATCATATACGATTACCTACACAAAACTAAGGCAATTTACTGATGGACAGGTTGTCAGATATTAAAAATGGCTGTAAGAGTGACAGCCCACTGTTTAACAAATCACAATACTGGAACAAAAATTGACATTTGAAAAGTGATTTTGCTCAGGAAAAGGCACAAAAACAAAAACTATATTTAATGTTTGAATGAACAACAACCACAAATGGTTATAAAGGGTGGTCCAACCATAATGCACGATGTTAATTTTGAGTCACACCTTAACGTAAAGTTTTTTGCCCAACTTAATTTGACATTTCTTTGTTTCAGTGTTTGACATATTCAACCATGTATTTGAATTTACATGCTTACAAGGTTCAATTGACTCAAGAGCTCAAGCGTACTGGCCATTTCAAGCGTCGTCAATACGCCGAATGGCTGGTTGAACAGACAGTGACTTACAAAGAAAATCATCTTCAGCGACGAGGCACACTTTCACCTCAGTGGATTCGTTAACAAGCTGAATTTCCGCATTTGGGCAAATGAGAATCCACGAGTGATTGTTGAAAAGCCGACAAAGAGTGACTGTTTGGTAGGGTTTATGGGCTGGCGGCGTCATCGGGCGTACTTCTTCGAAAATGAGGTCGGCCAAGCAGTTACCGTGAATGGAGTTCGCTATAGCGAGATGATAACGGAATTATTGTGTCCAGAAATTGAGGATAATGGACCTGGACGATATGTTCTTCCAACAGGATGGTGAAACAATGACTCTTTTGCGCGAGAAATTCAATGGCCATGTTATTTCACGTCATGGCGCTGTTGGACTTCTTTCTTTGGCGATATTTAAAAGAAAAAGTATACGTCAGTAAGCCAAGAACAATTCAAGAGCTAAAGGATGAGATAATTCGGCATATTAACGACATTGAACTTCAATTATGTCTCAGAGTCATTGAAAATATGGACCATCGGATAGAGGTATGACATCAAAGCCGTGGCGAGCATTTGGCCGATATTTTGTTTGATACATAATTGTCATAGATCCTTCTATCATAATAAAAAATATAAAGATAATTGTCTGAAAACTTTTTGTTTAATTTACAAATAATATCGTGCGTTTTCGTTGGACCACCTTTTATAACTTCCAAGAATTCGCAGCACACCAGTGCAGCTTGTTTTTATATATCAGGTTATCAGTCGACTAAAACATGTGTCTAAAATAGGCAACAACAATTCTTGCTGAAGAGCTCAATTGTTGTTGTCAGATCGAAACACATTTGCACTAAAGTTCGCAAAAAAATTCCAAATTGAAATACTGAATAAAATACAATATAAAATAAAATACAAGAAAAAATGTTTCTATTGTTATTTTGTTTGACTTCTTCAAAAGTTAAAATCACCAAATGTCTATTTTATCTTTTTATAACCGTAATATACTCATATGACACTTTGACGTTAATAAATGTCAAAATGAAGCATGTTTGTGATATTCTTGCACGAGCTGTCATTTTAGCAAACTGTTTTCAAATTAGAGAAATAATAAGTACCTAGTATCGTACTAAGACTTTTATATTAAGTAGCTGTTTAAAATTGTGCGCCATTAACTTAAAGAAGTGAACTGTTCTAGCTATTGTTACCTTCAACTTTAATATTTTAAATTTAACTTGGGGATAATTAAAAAACTTTACTACCAAATACAAATTGAAATAAAAAATCTCATTATTTCCTATGTTATACTGCGATTATTACACCAATTCTTAAAATGTTTACGTCCGAATTTATACAAAACATTACTACCTGTGAAAAATGCAAACAATCATTTTAATCTATTAACATAGATTAAATTAAATGACACGGAGGCCACCACGCTAATAATTATTATTATTGTGTCCGTATATATTCATGCTTCCGCTTATCCGCTTTAATTTAAGTTTTGGTATAGAATAACAACAACTACTGTCAAACAATATCATATTACTAAATCTTTTTTCGTAAGGTAAAGTAATACAGCACGTACTAAATACAATATTGTTAGATTTTGTACGGTTACTGCATGAATAATAAAGTATGTATATTGGATAGACACAACAGTTGAAGAAGGCTTATGATTTCAATATGCTTTTAGATGAATTTTTTTATTTTGCATTTGGATCTTTTTGATTATAAGATAGCTATTCGGCAGTTTTTCGAGTTTCAATATAAAAAGCGCAATTATATATACGAAATGAGATTGATAAAGAATCAAATTCGGACTTCTAGCATCTTATATGAATTTTGTGTGTTATTTTAACAAATGACACATAATTTTTGATTTGATTCTAGAGGATTTGTAGAGGTCACAGTACAAGCAATTGGATTATGTAGATCTATTGAGTCACAGCACAAGAGAGTTTGTAATTATTAGTTGTCAGGATCACACAATGCAGGTACCTACTGCATTCGGAATGAATTCTACGACTTTAAGTTGTAAATTGCACTACACTATTGACACATTTACTGCACTGATAGTAAATGTTGTATTTTTCTATAGTTTGTAGTAGGTAAATAAAACTTTATTTGGAGTACCTTTATGTAATTCAACAGTGCAGTAAACATCATAAAAAGTGGTATGATTTTTATTACAAATTATTTTGAACGCGTAGTAAATTGTACTACATTGAACTTTTTTTTTGTTTGATATAGTTAAATGTACTAGTGGCTTAATTTTCAAAATTCATGAAGGAAATTATTAAGTGGAAATGATCTTACTTCGGTAGTTAGATAGAAATGATTTGAGCCGCATAGTTAATTTTACTACACTTTTTGTTTTTGTTTTTTTTTTTTTTCCTGGTGTAGTGCAATTTATCAGTGAATTATTTTGTTAAATTAATGAAGGAAAATTGTAAGTGTGAATAATCTCTGTTTAGTGGTTAGGCTAGAAATGATTTAAGTCTCGTAGTAAATTTTACTACATTTTCTGTTTTTTTTTCAGTATAGTGCAATTTATCTGTGAATAAGTATCTAAACTTAATGAAGGAAATTTGTAAGCGTGAATGATCTCTGTATAGTGGTTAGGTTAGAAATGATTTAATAAGAATAAGATAAGTAATAACAATAGAAAAATTGTTTTTGATTTTTTGTTTTCTTTTTTTTTTTTTGTTAAGTCACTCAGTAAATTTTACTACATTTTCTGTTTTTTTTTTTTTAAGTTGGTATAGTTTAATTTACTCTTGACTTAGTTTGTAAAATTCTTGTAGGAAATTTGTCAATGTGAACAATTTTTGTTCGGGTGTTACACTTGAAACTATTTGGATTCATGTAGAAGTTTTCATGTAGGTACTTATTTTGCGGTCCATTAAAAAAAAAACACAATATCGGCAAGAAAATTTAAAATTACAACCAATTTAATTAGCAACCTTTATATAATTCAATTTCTGTTAATGAAGAAATTAAGCTTACTATAATCTTTAATGCTCTACTAACTTTCATATTTTGTTCAAACAAGTCATTTATGTGAGTGATATCAAACTACTGCCCCCACAATTTGTCTTCTTTTCTGATTTTTCAAAATCATTTCACCACAAAAAAGAAACCATCCTCGGACACATGACAATTCCTTCCTTTTCAGTGGCCACTAAATTTCTCAATCAGCTTAAAATTCTAAACGAGGACCGATGACTTGTAAAAAAAAACCTTTGACGACAAAAAAAAAAAAACAGAAATTGATAATCCCACACGAATACCCCTTATCTGTCGAAAAAATCATTTCACATATCTCATTCTCAAGTAAACATCAAATCGAAAAAAAAAAATCTACTCCAACCACTCTGTATAGAATTGTACTAAAATCCACAACCACTCTTCACATAGTTTCTCAGTCCATAAAAATAAAACTCTCCCAAGTGGTGCGATGGTGATGGTGGCGGGTATAGGTTGTGATCCCCCCAGAAATCCCTATAAAACCAGATATGAAATTAAAAAAAAAATACAAATATTACAACTGCATCACCATTGGGTGGGGTAAAAGTGAGGAAATCATCCACAAATAACAAAAACGAAAAAAAAAATTAAAAGAATCAGAGGCCACATGAACCCATTATCGTGGGCCAATATGTTCCCGATGTCAAGCACGTCGGGCATGCCGAAGATGTGTACCAAAAGATAAACGCATCCCATAAGCCGATGTATATAAAAATGTATATGTGTGTGTATAGATAGATGGAAATAATTCCAGAAACCATTCTCCATCTGGTGAAGTGGCTGAAGCACAGATTTTTATTCCGTGCCGCACATTAAAAATAAAAGACCAATAAAACTGAACAGCATCATAAGAATATACAAAAAAAAAAAATAACCATGAACCATGAAATCAATAAAACTGGCGACCAAAAAGGATGTTCTTTTTATGTTGTCGTGTTTTAGTCATCCGGCGTTGTTGTTGTTGTTGTTAGTTGCTCCTTTTCCGCCATCAAGCAAAAGGCGATAAAGAAGATCTATTCGGTCCACACACTGTTTTTATTTCATTTTCGAGTGTGCGTGTATATCTTCACTTTTATTCTTGTTTTCTTTTTTTTTTTATTTGCGCTTCTTTGTGGGACTGGTGGGTATGTAAATCCCATTTTAACCAAGTGGCAATTCCTCAGCTGGTTTTTCGATTTAACGTGGCGTCGTCGTCGTCGTAGTCGCAGTCGTTGTTGAATAATCGCAATTCCCAACCCAACCAACTACCATCCCACACATGGCAGGCAGTGTTTCCATCAGGACAAAAGCAAGCAAGCAAACAAACAGCAAACTGTGTGGTTCTTAGCGCGCCACACGATATCTCTTGAGTACATCTCTATTCCCCTAAATCCCACTCAGATGAAACCGAAAACACAGCATCACAATCCCAGTGAGGTTAACACAAAAAGGGAAATAAAACTTCAGCACAGCTAAAAACTAAAAATACGAAACGAAAAAAAAAATAAAGGACTCTCTCCTTCTTTGCCACAATAAACATAAAACTTCATCCATTGACTTTTATATGGAACAGATGGCGCCAAACCAATACTCCCCAATTGCCCAGTTAGCCAGCCATAGCCATATACTCAATATGCTCTGATGCTATACACAATCCTCCGGCTGGCCTCGCTGGCTGTTCTTTCGAGATGATGATAATGATGATGCTGCTGCTGATATAGTTGGCCATGGCTCTGTGGATGCCAATACGACACCGATTCACGCAAAAATTCAACCCCCTCTCCCCCCCCTCCAACACCCCTTCTCATACTTTCTATCTTATTCGAATAATTCTGCCTGCGTGTCTCTTCTGGCGTCCTCCCCAGAATTTTATATAGAAACGAACTACTGCATCATCGACAGGATGACTCTGCTGTGTTATTCTTGTGTGCCCTGTTTGTAGTGTGCTGGATTGTGTGGTGGTGCTCCCCATGGTGAAGATGATTCTTTAAGGTTTTTTCTGTTTGTCTTTGTCGTGGTTGTGTTCTTTTTTTTCTAACGCGAGTATTAGGATCTTAAAAAAATGGCAACACCAAACAACATTTTTTATTCTGGACAAAAAATAACCAAAATATAATTTAGCTGAATTGCTAATTTTTGCTGAATTAAGAAATATTCATGAATACAAATCTTCATTCGTCATTTTTTTCAATGAATGACTTTAGAATGTACCTTGCTGAATATACTTGAGCGTTGCTGAATTTATCTGAACGTTACTAAATTAAGCTGTATTCGAAATAAATGTAAGCAAGATTTCAGAAGTTATTTTTTTTCTTCTCGATTTTCCTCCAAGTGAATTTTAATTGATTTCCAGTTGTAGGATCGCATCAAAAATATTTTTCTGAATTTAACTCACCAATGCTGAAAAGCTGAATATCAACAAAATCGTGAACAACAATCTTCCTTTGTCGTTGTATCTCTTGAATCAAGGGATAGTAAACTTTGCTGTAAAACACGTTTGCTGAGTTCAGCTGAACTTCAGCTAAAGTTTAAGCAAAAACGCAAGAAAAAGAAAAGAATATTTTTGCTGTATTTAACTGATCTTGAGTAAATTAAGCTGAGTAATCTTTGTATGTCGTTGCTTGTAATACAAAACCAAACAAATTGACTTGCTTAATTAAATCTAAATTGGCTGTATTGAGCTGAATTTTTATTAAACTTAAAGCAATAATGCAGAATTTATAGGTGCTCTTCAGTATGTCGTTCCACATCCGTTCTTTGTCTTTATTTCTATCTTACGTAAATTAATATAACTTAATCTGAATTAAGCTTACTTTTGAAAAATAAAATGGATGACTAGCAAGTTTATTTCCTTTATTTTAGTGGAAATATTGTCATTGCTGAATTGATTTGAATTCAGCTGAATTCCCACAAAATTTTGTTTTGAAAAAAAAACATACAAAACAAATTTTTCTCAAAACCTTATCATCTTTTTATCTCAAAGAAATAAATTTAGCTGAGTTTTATTTAAATAAAGCTGAATTGAGTTTAAATGAATTTAGGAGAAAAATAACTTCAAATCAAAATCTGTCTTGAAAATAAGAGACAAAAAATTAAATTTGCTCAATTAATTCCCATTTTGCTGAAATAGTTCAGTTTTGTCAAAATTTAAGAAACAATATGTACAAACACTTTCGTTCGCTTATATTCTTTTTGTTGTTACTTTATTCAGTTTGAAGGGAAAAAGCTAGGCATTTGGCTTAATTTTTATGAATTTAGCTGAATTACGCTGAATTTAGCTGAATTACTCTGAATTTAGCTGAATTACGCTGAATTTACCTTCACAAATGTCATAGATGTCTGCAAACAAAAAGGAATAGGATTCATAATAAACTTTTTTCGTAAATAATTAATTAATTAATTTTTCAGTTTCCATCATCTGATGAAAATCCTTAAATCTAGCTGAATGTAAAAATATCACTTTTGCAGAATCCCGTTAAAAAAAATCAGTTTATCAGGCAAGAACGCACAACTCATTGCTGCTCTTTAACTATTTGTCTTAGTTGTAGTTATTCGTTTATCCACTCTGAGCTGAGCCCCAATTGGCAATCCATAATTTCAGAAGCAGCATCAGAGACAGCAAAGGAGTCGGTCGTCGTTGTCATCGTCATTGTCTTCGTCATCAGCAGGCAAACAAGTATCAGGCAGGCAGGCAACAGAATCCATCGAACAGAACAACTGGAGCCAGTCAGTAGACCAAAAATTATGGAGGAAGGGGTCAGACCGAAGGCGAGGGACAGAAAGGTTAGTTGAACATTCTTTTTCTTTACAAGGCTTAGAGGACAGAAGGGTGTCCTGTTTTTTTTTTCATCACAGTCGTCGTTGTTTGTTGTTGTCGTCGCCATTTTCACATATTTCAAATGAGTGTAGAGTTCTACTTTTGTTGGGTTTTATGGATATGTCGTCGCCAAATAGTCAACCAGTGTTCGAGTGTGTGTTTGTGCACGCTTTGCTATAGTCGAGATAATATCTTTGCGTTCCCCATCCTTTTCTATACAGAAGCAGCATCACCGTATCAGCAGCAGCCGGACCAGACGCAGCAGCACAATTGCAAAGCTATAAAGCTTAAAAATGTCATTCCCATGCTAGGCCACTCTATATGATTGGTTATCTTTCCATGGCACACACAGTCTTTCCATTATTGGCAGCATCAGCATCAGTGGTATACGAGTACTTGAGTCGGTTTCGGCTTCAGTAAGGAACTGTTTGGTTTTTTGATGAGCTGTTAAATGACAGAGCTATGCCGGGCGTGTTGTTGTCGTTCCTTGTCTATCTTATATGCTTTATACAGAATGACGGCTATTTCTTTAGGGAGACTCTATCTTTACCTTGCACCACGAAGACGACGACGTCTACGGAGACCGACCAACGACGGAGTCAATTTTAATTGACATCTGTTTAAACAATAAACTATCTCTCACTCTTTTCGTCTTGTTAATAAATGTACGCGGCATACAAAGTTCCATGAGGAGAGCTCATCTCGCATCCCCATCCCCATCATCACAAGTTGCCAACTTGGCCAGTCTATTTATTTAACCCAGCACAAGCTTGACGTACACCTTTTTCAAGTTTTACCAGTGATATAGTGATCAGCGCACAGTGTGGCGCTTTTATGTAACAAATTCTCTAGCCATAGCTATAACAAGCCCCATATAGACTTTGAAGCTTGTCATATACCTATCTGTAGACCTACAAAGTAAGCTGAGCTGTGGCACGGCACTGCGACTGTGCCTGCGACTGGCGTGCGGCGCTACTTTTTAGATGACGATCATCATAATGATTGTTTGTGCTAGTGGCTGTTTGCCGTCTATGGTGATCCCATACTGCTTGGCTGGTTGCTACTGTTTGGCGCATTTAATTGTCAACCGTTTGTTAGATCTTGATTGTCATATAGAATAAACGCGTATACATAAGATTCAATTGAGGTATACCGGCCGACCAAGAGTAACAACCAACGAGCTGTGTTGTACTGTGTAGATTACTTGAGATATTTAATAAAAACATACAAAAAAAATACATCATGTATCTTTTGTATCTGCTTCATCATTAAGAGTAAAAGGCGCCAGAGTATTTAAAGAATCTTAATGAATTTTCATATAGAAATATTTTACAATAATAGGTAGGTATAATTGGCAGACGATTTACATGTGTAAAATAGAAGAATAGATCTAAACGAAAAACAATTATTGCAAGTTCATTGGAAACATTAATCTCTCGTTTGAGAGAAGAAAATGATGATCAGTTTTATCATGATCAGCTTCATTTGAAATAAGCATGAAGACATTGATCTTCATAAAGCGGTTGGAAACCGTCATAGAATTTAAATCTGTAGTAATATATTAAGATTTGATTTAAAAAGATAGATGCAATCCCACTTCTGACAAAATGTTATTTCCGCTAATAATAGAATATTGTTACAAGAAACTGCAGAAATATTAAAGTTTTCAATAAGATGTAATCCCACTTCTGAAAAATGTAAATCGGGCTTAAAATAAAGAATTGAGATTAAAAACGGTAGAAATATCAAAGTTTCCAATAAGATGTAATCCCACTCCTAAAAAATGTTAATTTAGCTTTAAATAGAATATTGAGAAAAGAAACTGCAGAAATATCAAAGTTTTGATTCCCACATGTAAACACACTTCTGAAAAATGTAACCGGGGCTTAAAATAGAATATTGAGAGAAGAAACTGCAGAAATATCAAACATCTTTAATAAAATGTAATCCCACTTCTGAAAAATGTAAATCTGGTTTAAAATAGAATTTTGAACCAGGAAACTGCAGAAATATCAAAGTTTTTAGAATTAATTAGTGAATCTGATTGTGTAAGTTAGGATATTGCTTTTGAAAATATATAACAGAAAAAACTCTTATGCACAAATGAATGTCTGTACAAAAAAAATTGACAAAAGAAAACTTATTAAAATGTTCAATTAGTTTTGTATCTAAAAATTTAAAGTTTAATTTATTTCTTTTTAAATTGCTTAAGTGTACATATACATAATAGTGTTTTTTTTTTTTTTTTTGTAATATTTGAAGCAAGATAAATAATCAAGAACATTTGTTTTTTGAATATGGAGTTGATAAAATTATAATTTTGCAATTCAATACATAAATCGATGTTATCTATCAAATGGTTACTCATAGAAAGATAAGTCTTTTATTCATTTTTGAAGAAAATTAGCTTAGCTTCAAATTCTGTTATGAATCGTTTACGAGATATTTACATAGAAAGAGTTCTGGGGAGTTTAAACCCCACATATCCTATATTTTTTGTTTTTCGGTTAGTTTCCTTAGTTATAGATTTTATTTTCTATTTTGTTGTCTATAGAAGAATAAAACTACAAGAAATTTTTCTTAAAAATGTTTTGGGGATCTTAAACCCTCCATATTTCTTATAATTATTTATTACTCGTTTTAGAAAATGTCATCAGCAACACATTTTATTTTCAAAGTTTTGCCTGAAAAACGGATTAACTATAAATTTACCTTAAAACTGTTTTGTAGAATACCACCCCCCTCCACCCATTAACCCCCATATATAGGTAGTTCCAATTTGTTTTTTTTTCGCATAAGACTCATGATACTGTTAAAAAAAAACATAAAAAAGCCAGTACCCCACAACCATTCTTATTTTAATAATTTTACAAATCCTTAATTTTATTTCAATAAGGGGCAAGTCAATATTAATAAACATTCAACATTAAACAAGCAAAAAAAAAATATTAAAAGTTTTTCCTGGCGGAAATACAAATTTCCCAATAATCATAAATGACTATAATCTTATCCATTTAAATTTTATTACTTGCTAATGGAAATTCCTTCTTCCCTTTACAAACAAAAAAAAATCAATGTAAATATTCATGTTTAGCATGAATGGGAATCACACTACCTACCTACACACTGTCTATTACAGGATCGGTAGCGTAGAGAGAATTTTCTTCGAATTATATATCCTCAATAAAAAATTAGCAAGAAAAATTGGAGATACAAAAAAAAAAATAAATATAAAAAACAAATAACCATCAACTTCAAAGGCCGACAAAAAAAAACGAAAATCTAGTTGTATAGGTAGGACGTACAGTTATAGGAATTAAATTTTTTGTTCAGATGTTCCTACCTACTTTTACACTAAAAAAAGAGAAGATACAAAATATAGAAATAGATAAATTGCTCATATGGGTCTGTAAGTAAGTACCTACACATAGCCATATTGCGTTTTATGCACATTTTTTTTAATGTTTTTCCAATATTTTCCTTTTGCTTGGTTTTTCTCCTATATTTGAATTTTATTTTTGTTATTTTGTTTATTTGCGCACAACACACCCTCTTGTTTCATTGAAAAATTAAAACTTTTTGTTGTTAAATTTTGTTTTATTTTTTACTGAAATCAGCAGCTGGCACAGATGATGCTGTTTTAGATGGATGGATTGGGTTTTCGGGGTGGGGGTGGTGGTGCTGCCGTGAATGGAGAGTAATATACCTATTGGGGTGTGATGGAGGCAGAGAAAAATGTTGTTTTGTAAACAGGAGAAAACAATCTTTCCATCATACACAAAATAATATAAATATAGGGGGATGGATGTTTTAATGAGCGACAGCTACTTTTACTCAATTCCCCCTTTACACCCACCACCATTAGCCACCACCACCACCCTACCTGCTGCCAGCCAGCAGTACAACCACCAATTTTTAAATGAAATGGGAATTTAAAATGAAAAAAAAAAAATAATGTTTTTGCCTTTGCAGACATCTGTTACACCGCAGACTGTTTTTTTTTTTTTTTTTTTGTGAAGTGTTGTTTCTTTTCTATAAATTTAACAAAGCGGAAACAGGAGTTGTAGGTGATACCTTGTTTTGTGTTTTTTTCTTGTTTCTTTTTTTGTTTGAGGGTGTTTTGTAAACAGTGGGGTTGAAAACGTTTACAAATTTGAACGTGTTTATTTATATTATTGGTCATTCGGCAGGAAAACTGTATTTTTTGACCTTAAGTGTGAAAACAAAAATTACCCCCATTTTGAAATACGATTTTTGATCAATATCTCGAGAACAGCTAATCGTACACAAAAATATGTCGAGATCTTTCTGAAAGGAAATTCAATTTTCTTTCTTTTGAGTATAATATTTGTGTATAGGCATTAAAATTTCAAAGTGGAAGCGCCAAAATAGTTTATTTTTTTTTTTTAAGAACTGGTCGGAACTGATTAAAACTTATGTTTATCTCCTTAACTCTAAAACTATAAACTCAATAAAAAAACGTTATAGACAAAAAATAATAATAATAAAATTTCGGTTAAGAAAGATCTTAAGAATTTTTGTTGTACGGTGAGTCGTTCTCGAGTTATTTGTTAAATGGTGTCTTAAGCCCAACACCGTGATCAAAAACACAACTTAATTTGTGTGCTCAGGAAGGGCCCACTTATACAAGTTCAAATCATAAAATCTTCAAGGTTAAATTTACCAACTGGGACTGGAAGAAACTTCATCTTAGCTTCCAACAGCATTAAAACCAACAGTTTATAATATAATAACTTTGAGGTAAAACCTTATACAACCAGTGTGTTTTTTCGTCACACCACTCCTTCATAACTAAAGCAAAGCAATACCTACTTTCTTCTTTCCGCTGATTAATTTAGCTTTAACTTTTTCTTCTATGCCTCTCCAGGGACTATGATTTTTCACACTGAATTTGTCATTATGTATGTTTCAGTCTTACAGTGTGTTAGTGTATATTTTGTTGATATTTTTTTTTTTTTTTTCATTCTATAATAATTTATTTCGTCCCATTAACCACACGTGACTGTCAATCTGGAAACAAAATGATGGAAAATCCCTTGCAAAATATCTAACTAGGGGTAACCTAACAACACATTATAACATCAAGCCAAAATATAGGCAAAGTAATTTTAATAGAAGATTACGACGAAGGCAGGCAAAACGAGTATATCAATCTATCATCCATCTATGTGCCTGTGGCAGTGGCAGCATGTGGCAATGAGAAGCAGAACAACCTGCATTTTAGATTTAACTTGACACATGTCGGACATGCTACAGATTACACGGTTCATTCGTAAAAAGCATTTTTATATAGATAGGTACACAAACATTGTTCATCCCTTAAGTTCCCCGGATGTCTTTTGGTGTTTGCTTCAAATTTCCCTTCGTCCTTTTTTTTGTTTTGTTGTCTTTCTATTTTTATTTTCACTTATTGTCAGTTTATCGCATTTTTGCTTAGAAAAATGATAAGAATCTAAATTGCATTGAGATGACTTTGCAAATGGTCTTCGATCCTGAATAATGATAAGCAAAATGATGTAAAGGGTGTTTTTTGCTTCGTCATTTATTTTATATCTTTTTTTGACGACTTCATTTTATTTATTTTATTTATTTATTTATTTTATTTATTTTATTTATTTTATTTATTTTATTTATTTTATTTATTTTATTTATTTTATTTATTTTATTTATTTTATTTATTTTATTTATTTTATTTATTTTATTTATTTTATTTATTTTATTTATTTTATTTATTTTATTTATTTTATTTATTTTATTTATTTTATTTATTTTATTTATTTTATTTATTTTATTTATTTTATTTATTTTATTTATTTTATTTATTTTATTTATTTTATTTATTTTATTTATTTTATTTATTTTATTTAATTTATTTAATTTATTTATTTTATTTATTTTATTTATTTTATTTATTTTATTTATTTTATTTATTTTATTTATTTTATTTATTTTATTTATTTTATTTATTTTATTTATTTTATTTATTTTATTTATTTTATTTATTTTATTTATTTTATTTATTTTATTTATTTTATTTATTTTATTTATTTTATTTATTTTATTTATTTTATTTATTTTATTTATTTTATTTAATTTATTTAATTTATTTATTTTATTTATTTTATTTATTTTATTTATTTTATTTATTTTATTTATTTTATTTATTTTATTTATTTTATTTATTTTATTTATTTTATTTATTTTATTTATTTTATTTATTTTATTTATTTTATTTATTTTATTTATTTTATTTATTTTATTTATTTTATTTATTTTATTTATATTATTTATTTTATTTATTTTATTTTATTTATTTTATTTATTTTATTTATTTTATTTATTTTATTTATTTTAGTTATTTTTTTTTTTTTGTTTTTATTTTATTTTTTTTTTTTTTTTTTTTGTATTTATTATTTGTGTGAAAAGGGGCAAAGGGAAAAAGGAGCAAATCTAAATTCGAAATCAAATTCATGGAATTAAAAAATTCTAAAGAGTAATTTTTTAAAAAACAAACTGAAATCGCTTAAAATGCGCCTTTGAATTATCTCCCTTGAATCGTTTCTAGAAAAAACACCCTTTTTGACCTCTCAGTTGACTAATGGCAATGGGGTATCTATGACACACCGTGTGCAATAAATATACCACCTTGTATTTCAATATATTTTTTCTTTGCAGCGGCGGCGCGGGCTTGAGCCAGGTAGTTACACTCGCAGTTAGTTAACAAAGAGATACTCTTTCGATGGCGCTTGAATGGTAATTGATAGGTTGGATTTTGTTGTTGTTTTGAATTAATTCAAAAAAAGGTTCAACAACCAGTGTTATCCAATGTCATTTTACTGGTAGGAAGGTATAGTTTTCCCGCAACAATTACATACCTATATCTAGCTCAAAAAATAAAAATTGATCCCCACACACACATGGTTGCGGTAATATTGAAAAATTGAGTTCAAAGTTTACAATTAACCAACAACTGATGCGATGTAGTGTGAAACCAATAAATCAATTCACACTTCATCAGCATAATTATTTGAAAACAAAATAAACATAAACGACGATGACTTCCCGATTAAATTTCGCTTACCAATAAAAAAAACGATTCGATTTTTTGAACGCCATCTCATCCATCACATTCCACAACAAAATTTTAATAGCTTTAACACCGAACTAACCGGTGCGCTTGAATAAATTCCATACACAAATAATGCGCATTGAATTTTGGTTTGGTCGCTCTCTTGTTTACACGCATTTTTTGTTGTTTTTTTTTTTAAAGTTGGATTGCCATAGTTTGGTGCAATTTTTTTCAAGTGGCACATTTTGAGCTTATTAAGGCGTTTTTTTTTTGTGTGCTATTTTTTTTTGTTTCTAAATCGATTTGCATACATATACCTTGAAACTCTAAGGGGAAGGTTATCGATTTGAAAAAAAAAAAAATCAGAACGACCATATAATTCCGTCATTGCAAATAAGAAACTATAAGTTTCAGCTTTTTTTTTAATTCTATTTCCGTATATGCCATAATTCTGTAAATTGTAAAAAGTCTGTAGGGACTTATTCCTTTTAATTATTTAAGCCCAGAATTAAGTATTTTTCAAAAACTATTTCTTTTTCTATAGTTTTGATAACATTCAATATTCAAAAACTAAAAAATCCTTAGGGCCAGTTTTTTAGTGCGAGGTTAAAGTTAAGCCCGAGTTAACTCACAAAATTTTGCGATTTAAATTTGTATTAGCTCAACAAATAATGCTTTTGATACATTTTATCGTCAGTGTTTTTAAAGTCTTCCTGCATCCATTCTCCACTTTAAAACAGATTGACACTTCTATTTGGAGAGTTAACTAACTTCAGTGTAACTCACCACTGAAAAACTGGGTCTTAGTAAATTGTATGCTTCGAATGAATTTTATGAAGAAAAAGGTACAAAATGACATAAAAACGAGACAATTTTTAGCCTGGAAGTTATCAGGGCTTAATTCCTTCTTTATTTTCTTAGCTTGGATAGAAAATGTGTTCAAATTACATTTGTATGCAGGCTTAGCCTTGATAGATATCAATATTAACTATTTTTTACAGGCTCAATTTTTGTTGTATTCAGTGAATCCATTTTATGCTTTAGCTTGTATAGATTAGAAATAGAACATCCCATTCTCACATGACAAAGACAATCATGAAATGCCATAAGTGTTTGCTAGTAAGCTGCAAGGGAGTCGATGGATTGTTGCACCGAAGCATGATCCTAAATCTTGTAATGATTTTTTTGGTTTTGTTGTTCTAAGGGTCATTTTGTTCACAGTAGATTAAACTTGGAATATTACTTTCACATTCATTCTCTAATTAAGAGCCTAATAGTACGTTTCCACCAACCAATAAACCGAGATTTGGGTAATGAGATTTCTTTTGTGTTTCCACTGCACAAAAAGATCAAAAAGAGGATTATGGCAAAAATTCAAATGGTGTTTCATTTATTTGGTATGAAGTGGAAGTGATATAGATAGTTTTTGATTACATTTCCATATGTCAATAAACGAAATGGCGTTTAAATGGATCGGTTCCATAATTATTCTCGAAAAAAAAAAAAATTGTTTGATCTGACAAACAAATGTTTCCAAGTAGATTTGAAAGAGTTTTATTTGAAATCTTCATTTGAGGAGATTAAACTTTGTATGGTAAGTCTCCGAGATTTCAAGGAGATTTGTGATAATCTTGCTAAATCTTGGTTTAGTGTCTGGAATTGGAAACGTAGTATAATGCTAATCAATCAAAAAGAGCGGATTAGCGATTTTCCTGAATAACAACCCAAACTTTGGATTTTTTGTAATAAATTTGGTCAAAATGGGTCGATTTACCAGCTGCAATATTTATGGATAAAGACGTGGAAAAAAAAACTGGCCCTAAGTTTCAATCACACAAAGTTTCGTCACAATTTAAGAGTTCGCTATCCCAGCAAGTACATACAACACAATTTTCCCATTTTACTTGAATATTGCATTTGATTTCAATTATTGTTGTATAAACTATTTCTCCTATAATACTAATACAGCTGTTTCTCCCCAAGTAGTATTGACCAATTATTGAAATTAAAGTTTAAAAGTTCGTCTCACTTTTTAACCATTTGGAGGTTCTTGGTTTTATTTTATTTTTTTGTTTGTTTTTGTTTAAATTGCTGCATAGCATATACCTACCTATAAGTCAGTGGAATATAAAACAGGTGTGTCAATAAATTACGAAACATGATCCTAATTTTTGTGGATTTTTATTTTATTTTATTTTTTTTCTTGGTATCCATTCGGTTGATATATGTACATAAAATAATATAGGTTATGGGTTCAGTTTCGTCGAAGTCTATAATGGGTATTATATAGAGTCGTATTAAAATAATTTAATTTGATTTTATTGCTCTTTTTTTTAGCTTTTGGTTATTTTTTTGTTTTTGCATTGAACAACAGGTAGGCAATTTATTATCAGAAGCCGGCTCGTTTGTGCGTATGAAATCTTTTTGTTTTTGTTTTTTTTTTTTTTATTGTTGTTGTTGTCAGTATCAGGTTGTGTTGATTTTGGGTTCAACAAGTGATTTGATAGGGTTGATTTTTTTATTTCTATCGAAGATATAAGTTAAAAGAGGTCAGATATGAATGTTTAGAGTCCAAACAAATACAAATTGCTTGCACAAAAAATTAGGTGTTTTGTTTTCTAAGTTTGTTGGTCATTTTCTGGTTTTCAGGTTTGCAGTTTTGATACCCTTTTGATTTTAGGTAAGTGTCATACTATGAGCGCTTTTGATCAGAATTTGAATCTTATTTAAAAAAATTTAAACAATTAAAAAGCTCAAGCGACCTCTTCTCCTTTGCTGCTTTTTGCCTGGATTTGACTAGCTAGATGCTGTCAACCCCTTTTTATTATAAACTTTTTACATGCAAGGCTAAAGGAGCACCCAGATGAAGGATTATTCCATTGGGTATATGGAAAAACTCGAGACTAGCTATATGTTCGCAAGTCAATGTTTAAGACTTTAAGCTCTCCAGAAGACATAATATAAGAATATGTGAAATTCAAATTTTAAAAGCCCTCGTGAGAATATCAAAACTATGTTGTTCTTTATATAATTTTTATAAATCATACAGAAGAAGGTTTTTTTAATGTCTTAACACTTAACCTATGCGTATATTTAATTAATTCTTTCAAGGCTTTTTTATGATTTTTTAATTATCAAACTAGAATTTTTTTATTTGTTTTTGATTTTTTTAAAAACAAACATAAAAGTATAGATATCCTATATTATTCATTACCAGTTGTTAAATTCCAAAAACATCAATAAAAAATATATTTCTATTTTTTTTATTAAAAAACCATATGGTGGTAATATTTCAATATTCAAATAAATTTAATGTGTTTTTAAGATTTTATGTAGATTTGTTTTTTTTTTTTTTGTGTTTATAATTTTGAAAACTAGCTATACGGAAATTGATTGAATTTTATTTTTATGTGTGAATTTTTGGGATCAGATTAAGGTCAGAGAAATATTTATTTTTGTATTACAGCTGTTTCCAGAAAAGAATTATTACAATAAACTTTTAATGGGTCATTTCATTGGAATTTGGAACAATTTTATTTTTATGAATTTATAAAGGTTATGACAGAATTTTAGCAAGTCAAACAGGTAGATATAAAGTTTCTTAAAAGTGGAAAGTTTTCCAAATTAAATTTTGAAATATTGATCCTAATTTTAAAGCAATCAAATCATACATGATTTAAGATTTATGTCTTATCTAGATAATGCGGTTATTTTAAAGACAACAAAAAGTATGCATTATGCTAAGAATAATGTGAGTTTTGTCTTCTTTCTTTGAGATAATTTCATTGACGTTTGGTAGAAAGGGGTTTAGTAACAAAATTGCAATTTTGAGATTTCAATTGACTTGACAACCGGGACGGAACACCCCGAGGACAATAAAGGCAACCGACTTTTTCAAACGAAGCTAAGTTGCAAAAAAGACTGGGTAGGGGAAATAGTTAACTTCACTCTCAATGCAAATTCCATTAAGTGGTACACTTACATCAGTGGTACACTTACTTTTTGGGCCACAAGAACCAAATTTTCTATACCGATGGGACAGTCTTCTAGCATTTTTTTAGATGAAGTACAAGGAATAGGAATATGCGCAGGTCAAAATCTCGAAAGAAACTACAATAACCAAAACATTGCCATTATGTCAGATAGCCAAGCCGCTCCTACTCTATCAGCTCTAAGCTGGTATGGGAATGTGTAGGAAGGGTAAATGAACTCGCCGAAAACAACACTGTCACACTCTATTGGGTGCCTGGCCACGTAGGCGAAGGTGTCTAGGGCATTGAAGAGACAGGCTCCTTAGCAAAAATACTGCCGTCCTAAGTAAAAAGGGCCTAAGCGCCAAAAATCAAAACTTGAGTTTTAGGCATATTTGGAATCGCTTAACAGTGTCTTATTTTTGTGTGAAAAAGAAATAAAATCATATTTCCAACTGCAAATGGCTCAAAATCAAGTATGAAAATGGGCACAAGTCCATTTTCGTATGATTTTCAAAGAAACCAAAAACAGTAAAATGCATTTATTGCAAAACTACAAAAATGGAGATGTGCAATTTTCACTTAGGACGGCAGAATAGGTGCAACGACTCCCTTAACGGGTCCTGAACCATATTGCGTAATAGGAGACAATGTGATAAGAAACAAAATCAAAGAAAGAAGAGGAGGCAATAGGATCCATAACTTGGAAGGAACTCCCCAAGCTAAGACAGGCTAAACTATTACTTGGGAATAACGTTTTACAAACTGTATCAGCTTAAGTAGAAACAACCAAAGAATAATAACGCGGGTCTCCTCACTGGACACTGCAAACTAAAGAGATGCCTTAGTATCCTTGGCCTAGTAAGTAGTGCCACTTGCAGGTTCTGTGGCACAGATGATGAAACGCCGCGCCGGACCATATTCTAGACGTATGTAACAGAATCATACATCAAAGAAAAATACCTGGGACACTACCAGGTAGTAGAGAGCGACTTACCATTACCATCTCTTAAAATACCCCAATTCATGGAGAAGAGCTGTAAGATGAACAGGCCTCACCCAGCTCTAGGTGGGGGCACAATAGATCTCAAGGTTACAGTGCAATAACCCTCAATTTTCTGTTCATTCATATACTGTTCCGCGAATATTTTTTTTTCTTCAGCAAGAAATATTGTAAATTCGTGGAATAGAGAACGCTTAAGAATTTTTTTTTATCAAAGGGCCTATAGGAGTTCAAATTCAAATTAAATGTAGTTAGTTGCTTCAAGTCTTTACCGGATTACATTTATCTTATATACATTGCCTGGAATTTGCTTAGATCAAACATGTACTGGCCACTAGGTCTAGAATACTGATGATTGTACTTTTGGTTTGTTATACCTTATAACTTGGCAAATGGGAAACGTTTAATCTAAGCTATCAAAGCTATCCGGATATCAAAATCCCTTGTGAAGAAAGAATTAAAATCATCTGAGAACTAAGCCTCTGTCTAAGTACATTGTCTTATTCAATAATACAAATAATTTCAAGCAATATCAAGTAAGTACCAGGTAACACTTACCTAGATTATAGAACCACAAATCAGTATCTAAACAACATTATTTGAAGTAACAGAACTCGATATTACCAGAACATTTGCATATGATTGAGTATAGATAATTTTAATAGCTAATAATTTGCATTTGTATTTCCATAATTTACATACCTACCCTATATAAATAAGAAATAAAAGTGATCAATTAATTCCTTAAAATAATTACTTTTTATATGAATGAAATAAATAAATTGAAGAAATTATAATTAACCTGTTTGAAGAAATCATATAATATCTGCACAAATGTATGTATGTAGGTATCTACTGCCTTTTTGTAAACGGTTACCTAACTTTAATTAAAATTTATTGAAAAAATAAGACACACAATTAAAACTTGTTAATTTACATTTCATTTCATAGATACGCTTTGGAAAATATTGTTTTACTTAAAGATTTGTTGGTGGATTTAAATAATGTCAAATTTTTCTTTAAAGGAAAAGTATTTTTTGATAAGCCTCTTAAAACTTATTGGAAACAAGGAATGTCCCATGCCAATTGTGGATTTTCATATACTGGAATGTCATTTTTTTTACATAAATTGACATGAGTGTATTGTATATTTAAAAATGTTGGATGAGTTTTTTTCATATTTAAAGCATAGCGAACTTTCTTTCCTATATACCCCCAGCTACAATTGGATGCCACGGGCACCTAGTCACCGCGCCGGCAGCACTATTTACGCCATGTCGCACCAAATGAACATCATGACACTAGAACCATCTTTTTATTATTCTTTTTTCTCTTCTATTCTTTTTAACTAAATGGTATGCCAATTGATCCAGGTTGCATTTAAAACACTGTAGGTCTTACAGTCATTCAGCAAAATGTGAAAATTCACAATCTTTATATTCCAATTCTGACAATTATCATCTTCTTATGTTTAAGAAGACTTTAATTCATCGAAAAACTTCAAATTCATTGAATATGTTTGTGTTATTTATGGCAGGTACAACATAAAACGCAGGTTTGACAAACACATTACTAAAACCATTTCAATTTTTCATTCCTTATAAAACTTGGGGAAATCAGTTAAGGTACTTTTTTAATCGACTATTACCTTATGTTTTTTTAAATAATGAACTTTGGGCAATTTCGCATCGGACGTACAATCAAGTACTGGTATTCTTTCTTTTCCCGCACCACACGAATTTGAAATGCTTTGCCCAACTTTATTCTTTCCCTTTAATTTTAATATTCATAACTTTTAAAATAATTTTTTTTTTAAAGTCGACGCGCACTCAAGATGGGTTGTTGCTACCATTAACATGTAAAACACAGTGCGAGCAATAGGGAAATAGGATAGTTCTTAAAAGGAGATAACGATCCACATTGGTTTTGAATTTCTGAATATCATAATGAGAGGGAAACATAGAGTAAGGTATTCCACATTCGTGTTGTGCGGATAAAAAAGAATTCCTGTACTTGACAGAACGTCCGAAATTGGAGTCAAGGGTAAACTGATGGGCAGTCATAGAAGAGCGAGTATTACGGTTAAATTGTTTGAGGGGAGAAATGCAACTAGCTATTTCCCTGGAACACTGTTTGTAAAAGTAGCGAAAAAATGGAGAAAGACATGAAACATTACGATGGTGCTCTAGAGTCTAGAGGTGTAAATTTTTCCGTTATGGATTTATCACCTATTTACATCGGTATCTCTTTTTAAGTCCTTCCATATTTTCCTAGCTTTCCAACTGTGTTCATCGGCTTAAGGGTAGTCAAAACGAATTAAGTGCGCGCTCAATATACGTTTTTATACATAGAAATTTAAGAAAGTTTTAACATCGTATTTTTCTCTGGTCCACTTGTATAAAAACGTGGTTTACATATTCTTGAAAAAAAAAATTGGTTAAAAAATATATCTGAGGTGTTTGGTAGAAGGTTTTTGTAGAACCTAAACGTGTAATCCAACTTGGTTTAAATTGTATACATTTATTCACATGTTCTAAGCTTTTCGACTATTTTAGGTTCTAATTTATAATACTAACTCAATATATAAAGTGGCCGTGAGGACGTAAATAATTCTTGAAGTTACCTATTAATAATTTTAACTATAATGCGAATGTCTGTAAGACCTAAGGTCTTCTTAAATGCAACCTTAGTTGCAAGGCACAAGTTAGAAGGAATAGAAGGAAAGGATTTTTGTTGATACAGTGGACTGAGAATCAGGTGTTAATTATCTCATGAAATTCCAAGGGTGATGGCATCCAAGATCCAACTGAGGAATACAGACAAAAAAATGCTTCCAAGAGTGGGGCTCGAACCACACAAAAAAAATTTTGTATCCAGTTTCATCACCGCTTACCCAATGAACTTGTATCCGATTAACACAAACTGTATAAATGCCGTCGGCGTGTCGGAGCGTTGAGGAACGACACTTTCAAAACATGCCCAATGGTCAATTGGATCAACAGTTTTGAGATTTATCAAGGTACCTAACTGAAGACCTTAAGTAACAAAAAAGCAAATGTCTTAAGAACTCTTTTCTGGGAAACACCAATTTATTTGACTTTTCAGCAACCTATATTAATTAAGAAAACATTTTTTAAGATTCAGCAACAAATTATAAACTAGTGTTGTTGTACGTACCTACTTCATCCTATCTTCTATTTATTCTATAAACAGACAGAACACAACTGTAGGTACCTAACATTTGTAACACCAGTCTTGAATAAGAAACTTTTGAAGTATTTTCTTACATATCTACCTATAGCACCATAAACTGGTAATTTCCTTTGAAAGTACACCAACCTGGCAGTCAACTAAGTACAGGTAGGTGCATTTTTAAAAATCAAATCAAATTTGGTATACCTAATATCGGGAACTACTAGATGCGTTTCGCCTAGGTACCTACGATAGTGGGCTGATCAGTTAAATACTGTCGTAACCTTCTAAGATGTGAATTTCCATGTTCTAACCAAACTGGATTATGAATTTATGATCCATCATTCAATATTCAACTACAGGATTTTGAAGCCCAGTAGACCGCAACGAATTAAAAAGTTCTACGAGTTTTTAAAAAGCAATAAAAAGGGATATCTAATATTACGAACTTTACTTTATTTAAATCGAAATACCTAAGCTTAGAAAAGTCGACTTGATCTTTTATAAAGATTTTTAAAATATCTAGGTTAGGTAAGTTATCCAACAATCCTATTGTGTTCATTAACAAAAAAAAAAACTTAAAATGATTGTAACAAAATTCTGTAAAATACCTATTAGCTTTATAAAAAAAACTTCAAAACGCAAAAACTCACCTTTCATCATAATTGCTGTTAATTCCGATGCATTAAGTTGCAAACACATGTTGTCTGTGTTTGCCGCCATTTAGTCCTTTTTTAAAAATTTGCCGGTTGCGATGATTTGATGATGAAAATTATTAATGTTTAAAAATCCTCTATGGTTAGAAATAGTGTTTTAAAAAAAATCTTTTTTTGATTTATGATCCCAATTTTTTTTTCTTGTTTAAAAAATTATAATCCACAAATTGTCAGAGATGGTTTAAAATAATTGTGTGTTAGGTCCGATCTGCTTGCAATTTTACACACAATATCTTTCTTTCTTAATTTGTTGTTTTAAATATTTTTTTATCTGTGGACTGAGAATCACACTGTTTCAACATTCAAACTTAACTTTTTGTTTGAAATAATTCTTCACTTATAATCATTATTTATTTAAATAAATGATTTATTTATTTATTTATTTTTCACTTAAACACAACACAATGTGTAGATTTTTTTTTTCATTCAGTAAAATTCACCGTTGTTTATTATTATTATTTTATTGATAGATACTATAGCGAAAAATGTATCTCCTATACACCTGTTCCACACAAAAATAGGTAATAAATACCTATGTAAAAATATTTTCAAATATTATTTAAATACTTTTGTGCGTAAAATATTTGTTTGTTTTGGAAAATTTATCTTTTTAAATTTTTTGTCGTATCGTTTTTTTTTTAACTCACGTTATAACAATTCAAATTCAAAATTAAAAACAAAACAAAAAATCTTGTGTTGTAGGTATATCAGTTAAGTTTTAGAGCTCGCACGTCCGTCATCTAACAAAGTCGCAATGTGACTGAATATAGTGGGAATTGTTCCACGATATACGGTGCAAAAGTATCTACAGCAGCCATCTATCTATCTTTTCATGATTTTCCCAAGTCGAGCGCCAGGCCAGCCCCTAAACACACCGAATCCGAATCATCAGCCTGCCTGAATTCGAAACGAATAATTTGTTGTCTGATATATTTTTTTTTTAACTTCAACCTGTTCAAGGCAAAAGGGCGCTTCGTCGTCGTCGTTTCGTTACTCGTTGTCTTTCGGGGTAAAAAAAAACACAAAACATAAATACCAGATACTTTTGGTTCGACTCATCACGAGTGTAATATCTCAGTTCGAAGCGAACATGTTGCGTTTGATAAGATTGATGAATGGATGCGATGGGAGTTTTGTCGCATGAGAGTTACTATTAAT
The DNA here is from genome assembly GCA_949320155.1 of Melangyna quadrimaculata. Taxonomy (NCBI): domain Eukaryota; kingdom Metazoa; phylum Arthropoda; class Insecta; order Diptera; family Syrphidae; genus Melangyna; species Melangyna quadrimaculata. Next base: position 147,483,386 of record OX439485.1, on the reverse strand, counting down.
TTAGCTATGGAAAGACTAGATGGATAGTAATGTGTTAAGTGTAGTAGAGATATAGATAATATGGGAATGGGAATTGTATATTTTCCGTTTGTATCTGAGAGTTTCGTTGTTTTTGTTGTTGTTTTTATTGGAATTGATGGCGGTGGAATGGTGTGGCGCTCTGTTGTGATTATAAAACGATGGTGACAATGACGATGACGACGACCGACGACGACAAAAACAAGCGAAGACGCCTGCTACTACTATGATGTTGTTATGTTAGAGGTATTGCATATCGCGCAAAATGTGAGCTGGGAGCCGGCGCACTTTGCATTTTTCTACTCTGATGGTGAGAAACATGAGAAACGGCAATGCATAAAATGTTTGTTTCATTTATGATTTTAAAAATGACACTTTTGTGCGTTGGGCGATGTTGCCAATTTTTATCAATAATTTTGGGTCTATAGAGCAGGTTTTGTATTCGTTATAAAAAATACCCTCTAGATGTTTATTAAAGTTGCCAATACGATTATAGAACATACGAATAAGTGCAAAAGATATTAATATTGGAACAAAATACCTACATAATGTATACTTTGGCAATTAATTTTAAATCGCTTTTAAATATAAAGCATACTGCACCAGCTTATCACTTATTGCCATTCCGTCTAGATGGAGTCATAATGATTTTAGTAGTTCAAAACATGATTGATCAAATAAAATTAAAAAAGTGTCAGTACCCAGAAGGAAAAACCAATTAATTTCTTCAAATATACTTTCAACCCAATAGCTTTGTAAAAAAAAAAAAACTGCGACTGAAAGCTTCTACAATGTATTCACTACTTAACTATATTCTTAAAGGAAGAACAGCTTCAGTTTCAAAAAAAGCCGTTCAAAGAGTATAATGTTTGCCTTGTTCAATAAAGAATATGAATGTCTTTAGGTAAATGTCTAAGCAAACTACCCATACATAGGAATATCATTCAATAATACTCTCCGCAAGAAAATTGTTTACCTGTCCGAAATGTTAAAAAATTTTGAATTAATATTAAGCGCTGAATGTAAGGCTAACAGCTAACTACTTTACAGTAATGTTAATATTTTTTTTTTTAAATATTATTCATTGTATTTTAGCCAAATATACCTAAAAAATTGCTCTCCCCAAAATTAAAAAAAAAAATCATTCTCCCTTGTTTTCGGAATCAGGTGACCATATACGAATTTTCATGCATCAATTACCTCGGTAGATTGAAGACCATTTTTTCTGAAACCGAGGAACAAAGAAATTCATGTGTTTATTGAAATTTTAGAAAACTTTGTCGTGCTATATCTTGAAAGCTTTTTGACTTACATGGAATCTACATAAACAGAAATTTAAGAAGTTTAATGTTCTATAAAAAGTATCGAAAGTGTTTTTTGGTTTGGATGGACATTCGAAAATTTGCTGGTTTTTCAACAATAACTTTTTATAGGAAGGAGCTAACAAAAAAAATCTTGTGACAAATATTGTAGAGAACATGTCGACCTACAAAAGTAAACAAAAATAACTACTCTACGACTAATAGCCGCTGAGAAAATTGAGTAAAGGCTTTTAAACACCTTTTTCAAAATGGCGGACGACGCAGAGGGTTTTTTTTATTGGAAAGTTGTGGTTTAAGAATTCCCAAAAGGTACTCTTTAAAACAAAACAATAAAATTCTCCTCCCGAATTTTTGTAGATATTTTTGTAAATTTGATTGGACTAAAAGTTACAGAAAGCCCTTTTGCTCTATTGATGCTTATTTGCCGTATATACAAAATTTATTCTAGACGGGACAATTTTTATAGGAAAGTTTGAAAAACAAACGCTTAATGCTTAATTGTCAAATAATCGCAAGAGATTGGAGTGCATTTAAGTTTTCACAACATATTACCAAAAGTGAGATTTTTAGTGCTTATATGCTCTAAATCCATGGACAAAAGTGCAGTCAGCTGGAAAAGTATAAATAGAAGTAACATTTTCGCTGAGTGAATAAATAATATAAAATCTTTAATTAAAAACCCAAACAATGCTGTCTTTGTTTTAATTCAATATTTATTGATTATTTGCCGACGTTTCAATCAGGGCTGAATAAGTAATATCGACTGTGTCTATAAAGATTCTTTCTCATAAAAAGCCAGAATAAACAATATATTTTTTTAAATATTGTGAAATAAATAAAAACGAGATAAAAATGAGGAAACAAAATTATTTTGTATAAGACTATGAGCGAATTCGTAATCGTCTGACTAACTTAGATCTGCAAAGTTTGCGTTCGTAAGAAAAAATTGAAAACCGACTTCAGCAGGCCTGCAAAACAAATTACGTTAGTTAACATCAAAAGTACGCAGGAATTTAAGTCGGCGTCGGGCAGTTTGTGCAGGAAAAAAAAACATTCTTCTGAAAAAAAAAATTAAAATTAAAACAGGAAAATATATAAAGGGTGGGTCATCTTGTGGTTTCTTTTTGAATCATATGTTATTTTTACACTGAAAACTGTTTCCCAATCGAAAGCTTGACGGGATGTCAGTATTAACCTCCGAGTCGCTTCACGCTTGAACAACATTGGGAAATATTGAAAACTTATTTCCAAAGTGAGTGCCGTGTGAAAATCATCTTTTCTGACTATGCACGTTTTCATCTCGGCGGCTCGGAAAACAACACGCACACGTTACTGTTGAGAAGCCAATGCATCCACAGAGAGTGACAGTTTGGTGCGGATTGTGGAGTGGTGGGATCATTGGACCATTTTTTTTTTTTTCGAAAATGAGACTAGGAACAACTTTTCGGTCAACAATGGTCGTTACAGAGCCATGTTGACCGACTTTTTTTTACTTAAATTAAAGACATGGATTTGGACAACCTTTGGTTCATGCAGGATGGTGCGCCATGCCACACAGCTCACTTTATTGCATTTTTAAAAAAGGAACCTATGATTGACCCACCCTGTATATGAAATGGCTTCGAATTACATCAAAATCAGGATATTTGTCTATCAACGAATATTTCTTTCTAAATGTCACCCAAAAGTCCTGGAATCACCTTTTTTTAATAATCGGATTTTTTAGAAATAATTTTCTGCGCTGCGATGTTTACGAACACAAATTTACTCAAAACCTGCCGCTGCTTCCCAACTTACAATTTTTCCTCTATAAGGTCCATTTTTGGAATTTCAATAAGTAATTATTTCTACAAGGCTTGTATTTAGTTTGGACATCGAAGTTGCAAATTTTGGAAGCTATATTTTTTAAAACAGCTTCCTACAAACCTATTACAGGCAGAATCTATAATTTTCTGCAAACCTGAATATTTACAATTTGGTTATAGTTTTAGTAAGGTTTCCCAGAAATAAGTTTTGAGAGGCATGTGAAATAATAGCAAAGAAAAAGCTTTCACAAGGAAGCACTGCCAAGAGCTTTTGAAGGGCCTGCTTACAAACGCCTGAAACAAGCTATTATGTGTATGAAAGTCTATTGGAAGCATAATTGTCAGTTTATTTTGTTTGTGTAAGCCCCTCGCGCAAAATCCCGATACAGGCATTACTTTGTGTACTGGTCGGCGCATGTATGTTTCTACTGCCGAGAGAGGGTTACCACAGGTCAAATTATTTATGAAAATAAAAATAGGAAAAATTGTATCATTTTGCAAATTTAAATTAAACCGATTCATTGATTAGATGTATGGTTTAATGTTAAATCGTTTATATTTTTCAAAACAAAAACGGAACAAACATATATTTTCTGCAGTGAGATAAATATGGTAAAAGAAAACAATTTAAATTCACTTGATAAACAAAAACAAAAAAAAATATATTTTTTTTGTACATGAAACTATAATTATGTATATTCAGAATTGCACTACAAATACAAATAATTTATTTATTTTTTATTAGGAATGATTTAACAAAAACAGATAAACTTTCTTCATATTCGTGGTTTGTCTCTTTTTTTTTGATTTCTATAAAAAAAAATAATACCCCGGATCCCACCAATAAAAATGATTCCCTCAGAATTAAATTTGATCGTAGTGGTAACTCTGATTAAGCATGACATCCAATTTTGGTTCTATAACCCAGTAAACACAAGCCCGACACAAGCATAATAATTGTGTGAACTCTGTCAGACGCATGCGCGAGAAGCATTTATTTCGATGAATTTGCCACAGCGAAGTGATGTCAGCCTAATTTGTTTCTATGAGACCTGTGAAGAGGTGGTTATGCAAACTTGATTGTAATCATCCTCTCAGGCGCATGCACGGGAAGAAATAACTCCGATTATTTGGTCTTAGCGAAGAATTGCACACTCAACGTGAAAGCATTAAAAGCTGGTATTTCTTATGGAAAGTAGTATTGATGTGAAAATAAGGTACTGCTGGCTGAATTATTCACAAACGTGGTGACCATAGTATAGTTCCTCTTTCATCGTTAATAAATATTGTCACGTTAAGAAATTCGAATGTTTTCAAAAATTATCTTAGTATGAAGCTTTCATTTCTCAGTAGTTTTTTTTATTACATTTTAAACGATTTTTAATATCTATACTACATACATAGCTACTTTCAGTTGAAAAAAACTTAATGATGGTCTTTATTGTGTATGTTTGATATTTTGGCAAATTAGTGTTTTTAAAAAAGATACAAATTAAAATTGTCAGTAAACGGTTTGTGTACAAAATGAAAAGTACATATTTTATGGGGCATAAAACAGTTTTTATATTTTTTCTCAAAAAAAAGCATTTTGTTTTTAAAAAATAATTGATTTCAACGAAAAACGAACTTATATTTAATTTGTTGTCTCACAAAAAGTATGTTTGTGTGACCACTTCCATGTTTTTTCTAATGAGTAAAGTAATCATGGATACATTAATAATTAAAAAAAAATAATATTATGTAAAAAAAACGACCTTGCCAGAAATAGACGAATGGTCACCTGTGTTTTTCAAATTAGTTTAATTCATCAGGAAGCCCCAAGGAAGTTTTTACGAAGCTAATTTCGGTTTCAAGTGGTTTCAATTTGGCACTCATTTTTCATACGCCAGGCTAGCTCGATACCTTAGGTGCCCGAATCTCAACCCAACCATCCTCGGTTCAATTCTCGCAAAATCCATCAAGTAAGTAATGTGTTTTTTTCAGATATAAATAATAATTGTAAATAAAGTTTTAGGAGAAAATCATTACTTGCATGAAAATAAAGGAGAAAATAAAGAAATAAAGAATTAATTTGTATTTTGTTTTGCATTGTGCTTCGAAAACGCTTCGCCTAGACCTCGACAAACCTTTTATAAGGGTGTTTAGATGTTTCTATCGAAACACTTGAACAAAACTACACTACTTCATTTGCAATGTTCGAGTCTTGTTTTGTTCTATAAGGCCTTGGAGAAATAAAATAAAATAAACCTGTAAATGATTGCTTGAAAGCCTGTCTCAATGTGGGCCAAATGTGTTTTTCTAAGGCCTGATTAGGAAATAACTTCCATAGACCCTTACAGAAGTTAAATTGTTAGTTGGGTTACTTTCTGCGGGCAGGAGAAAAACTCACTGTTAAAAAGATGACTTAATAAGAAATTCACTAAAATCTGTCCTTCCCTTTCTAACTTAATAAGCGGAAACATATTTTTTTTTTTATTTCAAAGGAATAGAGAACCTACAATTTATTTTTCCAAATCAAAAAAGTACGTATACGCCAGAGTGTACGTAATCTCAAATTTAAGTTTAGAGATTCATATTTTCCTATTTCAACCAAGACAACAATTGGTGAAACTAAGAAAATAAGTACTGCAATGTTCGCTTAAGATGAATTGTAGGTTTACTGCTGAAAAAAAAACTGCAATATATATTCATATTTTTTTTTTTTTTTGGTTTCAAAGTTATAGAGGGAATTTCAACGAATGCTTATCCGTGAATTTTTTTTTTTTTTTTTTGTATGAGAAAAAAGTTGTAAAAATAACTAAATGTGTTTAACAAACTAAATTTTCATGAATTCTGTATAGAGTAAAAAGAGAATTCATACCATAATGCATCCATGAATTTTTTTTTTCATGGCCGAATATTCGGCCACTGGCGATGATAGTAACTAAAATTAGTCTGTTTGGGAGTACACTCTATACGGGTATGTTAGAATGGTTTTAAAAATTGTATTAAAGAAGGTTGCCCGCTAAGCTAAAGTAAAATTTGTTCTTAAGATAATTTTTGTGTGTATTATGTTATTTGATCATATGTTACAATTCTAATGTTGTGGTTTTTTGGGCTTTGATGATCTTTAACAATGGATGCAATTAATAAATTATAAATTAATAAAAAAACTAATTCATCTTTTGTTTTTCCAACTTCCTCAGGGTTTTTATTTATTTAATAATCTCAAATTTTCAAAAACAGTACAATGATAGATTTTATATTTTTAATTGTTAAGAATTATTGATATGTAGTTAGTTGTAGGAAGCTGGAAAAAAGCCAGCAAAACGTAGGGTAAACAAAAGATGAATTAGTTTTTTATTAATTGCATCCATTTTTAAAGATCATCAAAGCCCAAAAAACCATAACAACATAATTTTTTTCGTTTAACTCAAATTCGTCATGCGTTTTTTGCCATCAGCTCATAGGTTTTCAAGACAAATTCCCAAAATCAAAAAATCATTTTTTTGCTATTTTTGTTATACAAATTTTTATTTTTTTTTTTAATTACTATTGTCTTTGTTCAAAATTTGTTTAAAATATATCCAATATCTTATTTCACTTTCCAATAAATAATTCGGTACCTATATGTTAGTTTTTACCGATTTTTCACTTTATTTGAGATAATGTAACAACGAGTTATAGTTTTTCTCAGCTGAGATTGTGACGATTCTTAATAATTTAATTCTCTTGTTTGAAACTCGATTTAAATCTTAACAATATCTCTATAACTCTCCGAGAAATTGATTGTTGTAATTTATGTGTTGCAATTTTACCATATTAAACCATATTTTATACTATAAACTACTTATTTCTCGGAAAGTAAATGAGATGATGAAAAGATTTAATATTTAATAATTCTGAGGAAGAAGAATAGAACTTTAAAGAATAGTTGTATTTATTATTTTTTTTAAACTTATCACAAATTGTTACATGATTCCAACAAAAAAAATTGTTAATCTCCAAATTCCGAGTATCAAACGCGATTATTTCTGGTATTATTCGGTCCGGTGCGTGGTGGTAAAAAGGAGTACCTAAACAAAAAAGAATTTCAGCTATGCATACTTGAGACAAAAATCTTGAAATTGAAAGAGCTATATCGAGGAAAGTATTTTAAATATACAAATTTTGTTTTGGGCTCAAAAATTATATAATAATTATGTAAGAATTTTTTTGTTTTCAGAATAATTTATATTTTGAAAAAAAAAGGACAATTACAAAAAATGATGCAGTTTTTTCAAGATGGTGGAGACCACGTTAGTGGGGAGGAAATGGGTATTTTTCAATTTATTCTTTACTTACGCAGACAAAATATTAAAAATTCCAAACTACTCTAGTTTTTGTAATCTGGAATATGTATATGGTTCCGAATATTTTCTGTTTATAAAATTAATGAAGTCATTTAATCATTAAAAATTAAAAAACCTCCGAACTCAAAAACTCAGTTTAATTTTAATGAAACTTGTTTGATATTTTTTTAAGCTTAATACTTTTTGATTTTAAGCGTTTATATAAATTTATTTATGAACCCGGCTTAGGAACTTCAGCATTAAAAATTGAAAGGAATCGGTCCATCCGTTGCAGAAAGTTGGAAAATAAAAAAAGAGTATACCCAGTAAAGATTTTTTAGAGATATTATAAGCTACGTTTTTGAGATAAATATGGTTTTGTTTTTTCAATACATTTCTTGAAGGCTTGACTTTCTTCAAAAAAGGGCTTTGGGGGTGTAATATAATAATAATAATATTAATAATAAGTGCCAGTCTTTTGCTTGATAATAATTATTCTATAACGTGTTATTTATTATTTTTGACTTTAGGGGAATGGATTTAGCGATTCACACACATTTCTTATGCTCAAGCTTTCAGGAGTTCTACATTATTAATATTCCAAAAGAACATTTTCAAAATTGAAATAAATATGTATTTTTGTTGGTCTAAATGATATTCTTTTCATTTAGTTTGTAATAGTCTTTACTTCAAAGTGGCGTACATATATTTGCTCAAAGAAGTTTGAAAATTTATATTTACATAAACAAAATATTTTTTTGAACATGCTTTGAAAATATAAAAAATAAAATGCAAAACTAGGTCGCATAAAATGGCATCTATGTTTAAGTCGCTTATGTAAAAATTTAACAATTGGTTGTGTATATACGAGTTTTATCTTAAAACTAAGATATCAACAAAAGAAAGCGAATGAAATTATTATAATTGGTTGAATTTAATCGGTGTGACGCATGTCGGGACTGTTAGAAGAAAATTTGATTTTTCGTAAAAGTAGGCTATTTATTAAAAAACTCACATTTGTTTATAAAATTTTTTTGAGCCGCTTTCGAGAAAAATACGATTTTTTAAAAATAGTTTTCAACATTTATATGGGAGGTATGTACAACGTATATAATATGAGGGCGTGAGAGCAATAGTGGCCTAACTGCATTTTTCATTATTTTTAGTAGAGCAAAAATAAGAAACAGGATATTTTCAAACAATTGTAGTTTTAAAACAAAGAATCATAGCTTTGATTTGCTTTTTGCAATATGCTCAAAAAATAACAGGGTTTTGATTTTGAGTCCATCATCCTTTAAAATACCGTTATAATTGATTTTAAAGTCAGATAGGCCACTATTGCATAGAGGAAAAATGTAAACAAAAAATAAAAATCGGTAAAGATAGGCCAAAGATTTGTAAATAAAATGAGTTTTTGTATTTATTTCTTTTTATTTTATTTTTTAATTAAGTTTTTTGTTAATCAAGTTGAGATTTAACATTTGTATTCACTTTCACAAGTGTAAGGATCCATAAAAGCATTTGTGGTACTTGCAATAGAATTGTTATTTATAAGATCAGTCTAAAAGTTGTGATGTATTGGCGGTATAAACTGCAGTAGGTCCGGCAAATCCTTATTCTTCTCGATGATTAAAGGTGTTCCATCAGGGTGAAGAGTTTTTAGGATGCAGCTTGCTAGGCTTACACTTATTCCTTTCGAAATACAAAACCTTTGCAATGGAAACATTTCTTCAAGAGAATATTGAAAAAATATTAAGAAGAGGTAGGTCTTTAAATATTGAAATAGTAAAATAATTGACCTAGCTTAAGGTTTCAAACAATAAAATCAAATATGCGATCGCAAAAGTGGTAGATAGGCCAGTCTTGTACTCAAGCTTTTAATTTTTTGTGTTTGGCTTAAGTACAAAAGGCCTGTTACTATGCCATGAAGCCGAAAATTTAACAAATTTTAATGCGGAAATTTCCGTAATAAACTCAATTTCGATAAAATTGCAGTTAGGCCACTATTGCACTCACGGCCTGATATGTACCTTTAGTTTTGGTTCTGAACATGATTTTTTTCAAAAATCATTTATTTTTGGCTCAATAGGTATATATTTGTTTACAAAATTTGAAGCAAATCGGTTAACTCTTTTAGGATCTAGCTCGATGTAAAGTGGGCGTCAAAAGTGATTTTTTTATGGAGTTATCATGTTTATACCAAACACCACAGGTTATCTGGATATACATGTGCAAAATTGAAAAAAAAAAATAATATGAATGGTTTTCGAGAAAATCAAAAACTAGAGGTATGTATGTTTTAAACTACCGTTAATATATATTTTCCCAAGAAAAAAATACCAAAAAGTAGTTTTTTTGTATTTTAAATGCCTGATTTTTCCTATAAAAGTTCATATAAGCCGTTTTTGGGGAAAATATTGTGTGGGCTTATAACCCAAAAAACACTAGGTACTAGATTTTATGAAAATCCATCCATCCCCTTAGGCTGTAGCCGAAGGAACAGACAGACAGAATAGCGAGGTAAACTTTTTTCGTCTTAGCTATCAACGTAATCGTATCGATCAAAATCTTGAGTTAAATTATTTTTGCAATAACTTGTTATAAAAAGTAAAAATAAAAGCGGTCAAAAAGATTTTTTTATGAAACTTATGCTCTGCTTATTTTTACGTAATATAACAATTGGGATTATTAAAAAGGAACGAGACACGATTGAAAAATGTTTTACAAAATGTTTGGAAGCTCTTTGTGATTGGAGTAGTTTCGATCTTCACTGTTATGAAAATCGATAGCGAACAGTTCCCTGCTCCTGGTCCAAACAACTCAAGAATAAAGATTCTAGTCAAAGAATACACTAAAACAAGTATCAAACAAGTTGAGAATTTGGATCAAAAATTAATTTGCCAAATCTGCCACATAGAAAGAAAATTCTCAATAACACGCGTTTGTCTGGATAATTTAAATTCAAGAATTCAACAATCATTAAATTCCGTAGGTGGTGTCAAATATCAACGAAACAAATCAACAAAATGTTAAATTCAAGTTGGACCACCTTCGCATACAAGTCCGTTCATTATTCGCTATGAATCAATTAACATTAAATACTCGCTAATCTGATTATCAAGTCCCATTAAATCAGCCATCATAATAAAAGTTATTAGAATACCTGTACAATAATTTAGCAAAAAACCAACAACCAAATTCCAAAGTTCCCAAAGATGCTAAAACATAATAAAAAGTCCAAAATTTGACAAAACACAAACTGACATAACAAATAGAAATTGGCACAGAAAATGTCATCGTGCTCGACACACTCAATTATTTATTTATTCCAATCAAATCAATCGATATCGATACCACAATCAATTCATTATTCCGCCCCCACACACCTGACGATGATGATGGTGACGCTGATACTTCACAACCAGTCCAGCCAGCAACGAAGACGACACCTGGTATTTCCAGCAATTTATTAAATTTACTGTCTGGTATTTTGTTTATGGGTTGGTCTGGAGCTGGTCTTTGCGCCACCTGAGACTCATCTCTACCCGGATAGAGAAGATAGACTCGTCAGACAAGCCCCGGCTGATGGCCAGTCAACGTAACTTCAACGACGACCGACGCACGTCCACGTAGTCGTCCGTCGTCTTGGTGTTCATATAGTCGTAGAGTCGTCACGGTCAAATGTATTAAACCGAGATAAAGATCTGCAATAAATAAACATTAAAGTTTGCAGCTTGTAGGAGTTCCATCTCACACCTTAAACACCGCTGGCAATGTTCAAGCTCATGGGCGACCAGCGAGCAACGACCAACGTCCATCGACCAGCAACAGGACTCCCTGGCCATGATGACCATTCCGTCGTCGTCAGCGCCAGCGTCGTCGTCGCCGGATGGATGGATGAGTAAACAGAGATAGTGGATCTGGTAGAACTTCTAGCTGATCCACCCACCCACTCTCAAACTCTCATATCTGAGATAACCAGACCAGGCCCAGTGGCTATACATTTCATTCTGGCCAAACTGGTTCCGTTAATGATGATGAATCAATGATTCCGTTGACTAGACAAATATCCTGGTGCAACATCATCATCATTGCATAGGTACAAGTATATGCTGCATGCCTCTAGAAACTTTTTCATCTGAATCTATTTCTCTGATGTTGAGTTTTGAGTACATGGATGGTACTCTCCCATCCCACTGGATTCTATTAATCCTTCGCGCTTGGAAAATAGAAGGGCGAATCCATGGCACGTAATAAATTATTAGTTCATACGTAGGTCTAAAAAACACATTCCACATTCCGCCAGCCGATAATGCCTGTTCTGTTGGTGATGCTGTGCGCGCCCAGAGAAGCAGCAAACAGAGTTGAAGGCAATAGTTAGTTATGTTCTTTAGTTTCTCAGTCATGCGACGATGGCAGCTACGATGGACAGCGGCAGCGGACGGTGGTGTTAACTGGAGATTATCTTTTTAAGCCACAATATTAATTAACAGTGGGGTGGTTGTCGTCAGTGAAATGGAACTCTAGAAATTTTGAGATTTAATTCAAAAAAAAAACACTATTATCATATACAACTATCAAATTTGTCCTCCTTTTGTTTAAAAAGAGTAGGTACAAGGGATCGTACATTGTTTATTTCTATCCTATTAATACATATCGCTTGGAAAAGTACTTAACCAAAGAAAAATATTTCGCCGTTCATTGGCGCGTATACGTACTTTTTTATTATATTGCGGGGAGAGTACGATAACTACGGCGGCGGCACCGCAAAATAATAACGGATTTTTTGTAGAGGGGTTTAATACAAGAACTTTTTACTCTGGGAGGGGGAGAGTCTATCTCACCCCGTTTAGGATGTAGGGGCATTTAAAAAAAAAGTGGCTTAAAATGGAAAACAAAATTGTTAAAAAACAACGGCAGCACTTACAATGAAGTACTTTACCGTTTTTGAAAGCCAGAGATATGTTCTTTAATCCTGAATTTGAATTAAATTATGTCAACAGTTTTCAAAAAGTTTGCATGCAAACTCAAAGTTTTGATAAAAAAAAAATTATCAAAAAATATTTAGACAAGTTTTTTTTTTAAATGTGAAACGAAGTGCTAAATTTGCTCTTAGTGGTCGATGCTTATGCTTGTTTTAATAATAATAATAATTTTATAATTTGTTGGTATTAACGGTCATCTTACTTTGATAATTAATGTTTTACTACGGCGCAGCAAAATAAGAACGGATTTTTATAGAGGGGCTTACCTACTCGTAATACAATCATTTTTTTACTACGGGTCGTGGGTCTATCTCACTCCGTTTAGGCGGGAGGGCCAATTTCAACAGAATGACTTTAACTGAAAAAAAAACTTAAAAACAACGGCAAAACTAACAATGCTAAAATTAAAGGTTCTCAGAAGCTAGAAACTTGTTATTTTATTAATTGTTTCAACCAAGTTATTTGTTTTAATAGTTTTGAAAAAAAAAAAATTAAAGCTCAAAACTTAGTAGGGACAGAGGCCCAAAAAGGGAGTTAAGATCCCTGAATCCGCAAAGCGGGCCACCCATAGTACTGTTTATTACAATAAAACTGACAACATAGGCGCCTGCCTGGCGACTGAGCATACCCTAAGCGGAGCAAAAGGAGTCGCGTGAGCGGTACAGAGGACCCAAAAAGGGAGTTAAGATCCTTGATGGCGAAGCGGGCCACCCAAGATACTAATGTTAAAAAAAACTATTGACAATAAATTGCGTTGAAATTCGGTTAGGAAAAATTGCCCAAAATTGAGGAAAGAACCACAAAATTTTACAAAAACAATTTACATTAAGAATACTTACCTCAATGTTTATACGCCACGCCGAAATTCTGAGAGCTTCCATAATATTTATGTAAGCAAGCAAAAAATAAAAACCTCATAAAAATTAAGTAAAATTAGTTAGCATTTTGTATGGTACAAAGCGTTATTTTTGATTCTACGAATAAGATTTTTTTAAAAAATCGAAGTTTCTAGAAAAATTAAGTCGTTTTGGAAATAATAAATTATCAAATGAAATTTTTTTAAGGTCAAATAAATTTTTTTTTAAGTTCAAAAAATATTTTGTGTTTGAAAATTTGATAAGCTTTTTCATAAAAAAATGAATGGAACCGTTTGTGAAAAAAATTGAGAAAAAAATGTTCCTACCAGAGGTGTCATGTATAATAACTAGGGTTAGGATTTCCATGCAAATGCATTTTTTTAAAATCACGTTCGAAGCAAAAGAACTAGCTAATTAGGATTTATGTTTAGGTACAAATTTTAGTTCAAATTTTTGTATATTTCGCTATACATATGTAGATACATAGTATGCATATTTCCTGACTGGCTACATTTTAGAATTTTAAATAATTTTTTTAACATTTTTTGAAAAAAAAAATATATGTTTTTTAAGCGCATATTATTAGTTTTTAATGCACATTAATCCGAGCCCTAGTAAAAACAATTTTTACTTACTTAAAGGTGCTACATATGTATATGAAAAGCTATGAATTCGTTAAATTTGTCTAAGGATCAAGATAACGGTACACTTTCAATACAAATTTTTTTTATCCAAAACGGAAAAATTACTTTTCTTAAAAACGGCTCCCAACGATTTTGTTAAAAAATAAATAAATAATTATTAAAGGAGATATTCTTTTTATGGGTAAATTTTTAATATTTTCACTATTTTCCCTCTGGTACAACTATTTATTAGGGTTTTAATTTTCTCGAAAACGGTTCTATTTTTTTAATTTTTTTTTATTGAATTCAAATTTGAAGTTATTGGTTATATTGAAATTTTTTTTTTTGAAAATTCAATATCTTGAAAACGGGCTACTGAATTTTTTTTAGTTTAGTGAAAAAATTGTATTTTATTAAATTCTAAAAGTTGGCATACCAAATTTTATTTTAAAAAATGTTCAAGATTTGTTATACAGGGTGTCCATTAAATAATGGATAACCTTAGAATGCCTCATAGTAGATAAGATATGTGCTTTTTTTTTGTTCAGTGCAATATAGTTTGCGTTACTTTACGTTTTTGAATACCACGACTACATGTGAATGAATTCTACCGTTTTTTTTTCGTAGCAATATTTAACATTGTTTGTGCCAACACATAAGAAGACAAAAATAATAATAACTGTTGGAATTCTTGGAGAAAAAAATTATTGAACTTTGATTTTCGATGCAAAATTTGAAAGAAAATAATTTTTGAAAAAGTTAAATAATCTCTGGTATGAAAAAATGCATGAATACCTAGGTGGCCAACAATTTTAAAAATTTGCGTGTTGAATGCGGATTTTAAAATGGTATAGTTTATTATTGTATCTAGAACCAATAGCAAGTAATTTGTAAAAATCTGCCAATTTAGCAAAAACAAAAGTTTTAAAAATTAGCAGAGTAAACGTGAAAATAATACTATGCGTTGAACATGGTAGATATTTGATTGATTGCCTGTCTTTGTAATGTTGTCCTAATCATAAATCCGAGCTTTTAACATCTAGGCCCGAATGCAACATTACCAAAAATGTTAACAAAGTGAATTATACCTCTTCAATTGGCCTTTTAAAAAAACCATCAAATATTTTGGTAGTGGTTATTACCAAATTAATTTTCTTATGAGAGGTGTATTAAATAAATCGAGTACAGCAAGCCGATCAGCTTCTTAGAGGAGGTATGCAATCTTGTGCAAGCCGCCGCATTACAAATATGCAAGAGATACAGGCAGATGGACATGAGGTCTGAGGCCAATTTGATGGCCACCCCGTTCACCAGACCTAAATCAACTTGATTTTTTTATCGGGGCTAAATTAAGAAAATCGTGTACAGCAAGCCCATCAGGTCCTTAGAGAAGATGAGAAATCTTGGGGAGGCAGCTGCATTACAAGATTCTGAGCAAAAATTAACAAGATTATAATAAGATTTTCATTTATTCGGAGGTGCAGAACCTGTATTAGAATGGGTGGAAAACAGTTTGAGCATTTGCTTTAAATTAAAAAAAAAATATCAACTTTTGTTTTTGTTTTCTAACTAAGTGATCAAGTGATTGAAAGTTGGCTCAAAACTCAAAAGACTATTTGTTTGAAGAAAATAACAAATAAACTAAAAACAACTGCGAAAAGATTTTATGGTTTTGTTAGGGCCCAATAGACCAGGTTTAATTCAAAAGAAGCTTGAAAATGTAGCCGTTTTTTGCACTTTGTTGTCATTTTTGGTAATGTTGCAATCGGCCTTAGAAGTTAAAAGCTTGGATTTATCACTAGGATAATATCATAAAAACAGGCAATCAATCAAAGATCTACCATGTTGGACGCATGATATTATTTTCACGTTTAATTTGTTAATTTTTAAAACATTTGTTTTTGCTAAATTTACTCTCTTGTTGCTGATTTTTACCAATAACTTCCTATTGGTTCAAGATGCAATAATGAATTATACCATTTTGAAATCCGCATTTAAAGCGCATATTTTTAAAAAAGTTGGCCACTTAGGTATTCATGCATTTTTTCATACCAAAGATGATTTAAATTTTTTTAAATTTATTTTCTTTCACATTTTGCATCGAAAATCAAAGTTCAATAATTTTTTTCTCTAAGAATTCCAACAGTTATTATAATTTTTGTCTTCTTATGTTTTGGCACAAACAATGCTAAATATTGCTACGATAAAAAACAGTAGAATTCATTCACTTATAGTAGTGGTATTCAAAAACGTAAAGTAACGCAAAAAATAATGCACTGAACAAAAAAAGCGCATATCATTTCTTGTGGTTATACAAATAAAAATAAATCGGGTGGCACAACGGCTTATGAAGGACCAGGGCCTAGTGACTAACAACTCGCAACCATTCCTGTGTGCGCCTTTCGACAGGAATGGAAGGGACCTACAATTTTATGCCGAATCCGAACGGCTAGACGAGAAGCACTTATTCGTGACAAGTGATACTCTTGGAGGATTTGTCAATACTCGCAAGAGGCAGTAGCCCTGAAAAAAAACTTTTTTTAGTTTTTAGGTGGACGAGGCTGGGAAGCGATCCCAGACCTCCAGCGTGACAGTCGAACGCACTAACCATTACGCTACGGGCTACTTTCTTGTGGTTGGGATAGACTTTTTTGTATTAGTTTTAAGGACTGTCAAAAAGTCTACTATGAGGCATTCAAATGTTATCCATTATTTACTGGACACCCTGTATATAAAAAATTTATTTAAAAAAACCGCTCTTACGATTTTTGAAGTTCTTTTTTCATAAATTCATATTTATTAAACAAATCAGTTGGCATACATTTTTTTTTAACTCTATCTGTTTTAGCTATTAAAATAAATTATTTATAATAATTCACAGTAATTATTTATATTTTATATTGTTTTAAATTTTTTTTTTTTATTGATATCATAATGTTATGGAACCAATAAATATGTACATTGTCTATTTCAAGCTACTTTAAAGTTGTTAGCTACAAGAGCAAGTCTTGTGCGATCCAGTCGTGCCCATTTTTTTTTTTTTTGAAATTCAATATTTTAAAAACAACTTGTCAATTTTTTAACAACTTTATTGTTAAAATTTCAAAATTATTTTGGCCTATTACAAGTTTCAGTTTGGACAATTGGTAATGGGACACCCTGTATAACAAAACCGCTCCGACGATTTTAATTTTTTTCTATGATTTCATATTTGTTAGAAAAAATCAATTAGCATCTTTTTATATATACTGCGTTTCAGTAGTGCAATTTTTTTTTTAATTAAGAAAAGTCTTCGATTTTTTTTTTTTATTCAGTAGCCTTTTTTAAGCTAGAAACTAATTTATCTTAATTTCAAATCAAGTTACTTCAATGTAATGTTTTTGAAAAAGAAAGTTTTTAAAACAAAAATTAAAAAAAAAGAAGGTTTGCTTTTTTTCAAAATTATACATTATTTAGTACTATTTAAAACAAAAAAATATATACCGGTTTTTTTCTTAGGAAATAAGATTTTAAAAGTAAAATTAAAACAAAAAAAAACACTTGAAGTCATTTGTAAAAATAATTTTATAAAGTTTCAACCAAAATTGTAAACAAAAAATGTTTTATCCATCAAAATCTTTATTGTAATTTTAAAAATACAATTAGTTGCTTCCCCCTGTCCAGACCCTTTCTAAATGAACATAATCAATGAAAACGAACATTCAGCAAAAAAAATCATCCAAATCGGATCGGAAGTAAGACCCTTTATTTAATTAATAGTTCAAGTGAGTCAACTCCAGAAATGAATGTGTTTCGTCCAGATATGACAGTGGGCGCTTCAGTAAGACTATTATCATTTATCCTACTAATACACACATTATGGTCGATGGTAACCGACTCTCTAAGTTATGGATTCCAAAAAAAAAGAATCGAACTCGATATATTAATTTTCCTTAACTTTACGATGATAGAGATCGCGAAATTTTCACCGAAAAAGAAAATGAAGTTTATCTTAAAAACGGTTCCGAGGATTTTATTGAAAAAAATTCAAACAAATTAAATAAGGAAAAACTAATTTTTGATAAATTTTTCATTTTCAAAAATTTGATATTTTTATTATCTCCAATACAGCCATTTTTTTGGTTTTTGATTTTTTCGAAAATAGTTATTAAGTTGAAATTTTTCATTTTTTTTTGTATGGTAAAGTATAAACATTATTGTGAACCAAAATTAAAAAAAAAATATTTTTTGAAAACGACTTGGTCAATATTTTAAAACTAGGTATAAAAAAGTTTTTATTATTTTGTAGAATACTAGAAATTTTTTTTTAAATTCAAAAATAACGGTACCTTCCATAGAAATGTTGAAAACCCGTTAAGAAAAAACTTATTTTTCTCGAGAACGGCTCCAAGAATTTTGATAAGAAGATATGCATTTACTATTTAAGGTATGGCCAATATTTTGATGAAAACAAATTTTACCAATAACGGTTAATGACGATACCTGTCATAGAACCGATTTTTTTGTTTTCAACTTTATCGTTGACAGCTGCTCCGATTTCAACCAAAATTTTAATACAATATCGCCTACACAATTCAAATATTTTTGCATATAAAAATTTTCAAAAAAATTATATTTGCATTGAAATTTTTTTTTTGAAAATTCAGTGTCTTGAAAACTGGATAATGAAGTTTTTTTTATTCTGTGTAAAATTGTATTCTATTAAATACTAAATGTTGGTATACTAGATTTTATTTTTGAAAATGAGCGAAGAATTTTATATACAAAAAAAATTATTTTTAAGAAAACCGCTTCAACGATTTTTAATTTTTTTTTTTTATATTTATCAAACAAGCTCTTACTTTCAAAACCTTTAAAATAATAAATTTATAGTAATTTATAGTAATAATTTATTTAATTTTTTTTTAATGATATCATTATAATTTGGAACCAATAGCTAAGCTATGTACTTGTACATCATCAATTTCTAGCTACGTAAACGTTGTAACCTACGAGAGCAAGTTTGTGTGATCCAGTCGTGCCCATTTTATATAATGTAACCCTATTATCCTGTGTGCGCCTTTCGACAGGAATGGAAGGGACCTACAATTTTATGCCGAATCCGAACGGCTAGACGAGAAGCACTTATTCGTGACAAGTGATACTCTTGGAGGATTTGTCAATACTCGCAAGGGGCAGTAGCCCTGAAAAAAAACTTTTTTTAGTTTTTAGGTGGACGAGGCTGGGAAGCGATCCCAGACCTCCAGCGTGACAGTCGAACGCACTAACCATTACGCTACGGGCTACTTTCTTGTGGTTGGGATAGACTTTTTTGTATTAGTTTTAAGGACTGTCAAAAAGTCTACTATGAGGCATTCAAATGTTATCCATTATTTACTGGACACCCTGTATATAAAAAATTTATTTAAAAAAACCGCTCTTACGATTTTTGAAGTTCTTTTTTCATAAATTCATATTTATTAAACAAATCAGTTGGCATACATTTTTTTTTAACTCTATCTGTTTTAGCTATTAAAATAAATTATTTATAATAATTCACAGTAATTATTTATATTTTATATTGTTTTAATTTTTTTTTTTTTATTGATATCATAATGTTATGGAACCAATAAATATGTACATTGTCTATTTCAAGCTACTTTAAAGTTGTTAGCTACAAGAGCAAGTCTTGTGCGATCCAGTCGTGCCCATTTTTTTTTTTTTTGAAATTCAATATTTTAAAAACAACTTGTCAATTTTTTAACAACTTTATTGTTAAAATTTCAAAATTATTTTGGCCTATTACAAGTTTCAGTTTGGACAATTGGTAATGGGACACCCTGTATAACAAAACCGCTCCGACGATTTTAATTTTTTTCTATGATTTCATATTTGTTAGAAAAAATCAATTAGCATCTTTTTATATATACTGCGTTTCAGTAGTGCAATTTTTTTTTTAATTAAGAAAAGTCTTCGATTTTTTTTTTTTATTCAGTAGCCTTTTTTAAGCTAGAAACTAATTTATCTTAATTTCAAATCAAGTTACTTCAATGTAATGTTTTTGAAAAAGAAAGTTTTTAAAACAAAAATTAAAAAAAAAGAAGGTTTGCTTTTTTTCAAAATTATACATTATTTAGTACTATTTAAAACAAAAAAATATATACCGGTTTTTTTCTTAGGAAATAAGATTTTAAAAGTAAAATTAAAACAAAAAAAAACACTTGAAGTCATTTGTAAAAATAATTTTATAAAGTTTCAACCAAAATTGTAAACAAAAAATGTTTTATCCATCAAAATCTTTATTGTAATTTTAAAAATACAATTAGTTGCTTCCCCCTGTCCAGACCCTTTCTAAATGAACATAATCAATGAAAACGAACATTCAGCAAAAAAAATCATCCAAATCGGATCGGAAGTAAGACCCTTTATTTAATTAATAGTTCAAGTGAGTCAACTCCAGAAATGAATGTGTTTCGTCCAGATATGACAGTGGGCGCTTCAGTAAGACTATTATCATTTATCCTACTAATACACACATTATGGTCGATGGTAACCGACTCTCTAAGTTATGGATTCCAAAAAAAAAGAATCGAACTCGATATATTAATTTTCCTTAACTTTACGATGATAGAGATCGCGAAATTTTCACCGAAAAAGAAAATGAAGTTTATCTTAAAAACGGTTCCGAGGATTTTATTGAAAAAAATTCAAACAAATTAAATAAGGAAAAACTAATTTTTGATAAATTTTTCATTTTCAAAAATTTGATATTTTTATTATCTCCAATACAGCCATTTTTTTGGTTTTTGATTTTTTCGAAAATAGTTATTAAGTTGAAATTTTTCATTTTTTTTTGTATGGTAAAGTATAAACATTATTGTGAACCAAAATTAAAAAAAAAATATTTTTTGAAAACGACTTGGTCAATATTTTAAAACTAGGTATAAAAAAGTTTTTATTATTTTGTAGAATACTAGAAATTTTTTTTTAAATTCAAAAATAACGGTACCTTCCATAGAAATGTTGAAAACCCGTTAAGAAAAAACTTATTTTTCTCGAGAACGGCTCCAAGAATTTTGATAAGAAGATATGCATTTACTATTTAAGGTATGGCCAATATTTTGATGAAAACAAATTTTACCAATAACGGTTAATGACGATACCTGTCATAGAACCGATTTTTTTGTTTTCAACTTTATCGTTGACAGCTGCTCCGATTTCAACCAAAATTTTAATACAATATCGCCTACACAATTCAAATATTTTTGCATATAAAAATTTTCAAAAAAATTATATTTGCATTGAAATTTTTTTTTTGAAAATTCAGTGTCTTGAAAACTGGATAATGAAGTTTTTTTTATTCTGTGTAAAATTGTATTCTATTAAATACTAAATGTTGGTATACTAGATTTTATTTTTGAAAATGAGCGAAGAATTTTATATACAAAAAAAATTATTTTTAAGAAAACCGCTTCAACGATTTTTAATTTTTTTTTTTTATATTTATCAAACAAGCTCTTACTTTCAAAACCTTTAAAATAATAAATTTATAGTAATTTATAGTAATAATTTATTTAATTTTTTTTTAATGATATCATTATAATTTGGAACCAATAGCTAAGCTATGTACTTGTACATCATCAATTTCTAGCTACGTAAACGTTGTAACCTACGAGAGCAAGTTTGTGTGATCCAGTCGTGCCCATTTTATATAATGTAACCCTATTATCCTGTGTGCGCCTTTCGACAGGAATGGAAGGGACCTACAATTTTATGCCGAATCCGAACGGCTAGACGAGAAGCACTTATTCGTGACAAGTGATACTCTTGGAGGATTTGTCAATACTCGCAAGGGGCAGTAGCCCTGAAAAAAAACTTTTTTTAGTTTTTAGGTGGACGAGGCTGGGAAGCGATCCCAGACCTCCAGCGTGACAGTCGAACGCACTAACCATTACGCTACGGGCTACTTTCTTGTGGTTGGGATAGACTTTTTTGTATTAGTTTTAAGGACTGTCAAAAAGTCTACTATGAGGCATTCAAATGTTATCCATTATTTACTGGACACCCTGTATATAAAAAATTTATTTAAAAAAACCGCTCTTACGATTTTTGAAGTTCTTTTTTCATAAATTCATATTTATTAAACAAATCAGTTGGCATACATTTTTTTTTAACTCTATCTGTTTTAGCTATTAAAATAAATTATTTATAATAATTCACAGTAATTATTTATATTTTATATTGTTTTAATTTTTTTTTTTTTATTGATATCATAATGTTATGGAACCAATAAATATGTACATTGTCTATTTCAAGCTACTTTAAAGTTGTTAGCTACAAGAGCAAGTCTTGTGCGATCCAGTCGTGCCCATTTTTTTTTTTTTTGAAATTCAATATTTTAAAAACAACTTGTCAATTTTTTAACAACTTTATTGTTAAAATTTCAAAATTATTTTGGCCTATTACAAGTTTCAGTTTGGACAATTGGTAATGGGACACCCTGTATAACAAAACCGCTCCGACGATTTTAATTTTTTTCTATGATTTCATATTTGTTAGAAAAAATCAATTAGCATCTTTTTATATATACTGCGTTTCAGTAGTGCAATTTTTTTTTTAATTAAGAAAAGTCTTCGATTTTTTTTTTTTATTCAGTAGCCTTTTTTAAGCTAGAAACTAATTTATCTTAATTTCAAATCAAGTTACTTCAATGTAATGTTTTTGAAAAAGAAAGTTTTTAAAACAAAAATTAAAAAAAAAGAAGGTTTGCTTTTTTTCAAAATTATACATTATTTAGTACTATTTAAAACAAAAAAATATATACCGGTTTTTTTCTTAGGAAATAAGATTTTAAAAGTAAAATTAAAACAAAAAAAAACACTTGAAGTCATTTGTAAAAATAATTTTATAAAGTTTCAACCAAAATTGTAAACAAAAAATGTTTTATCCATCAAAATCTTTATTGTAATTTTAAAAATACAATTAGTTGCTTCCCCCTGTCCAGACCCTTTCTAAATGAACATAATCAATGAAAACGAACATTCAGCAAAAAAAATCATCCAAATCGGATCGGAAGTAAGACCCTTTATTTAATTAATAGTTCAAGTGAGTCAACTCCAGAAATGAATGTGTTTCGTCCAGATATGACAGTGGGCGCTTCAGTAAGACTATTATCATTTATCCTACTAATACACACATTATGGTCGATGGTAACCGACTCTCTAAGTTATGGATTCCAAAAAAAAAGAATCGAACTCGATATATTAATTTTCCTTAACTTTACGATGATAGAGATCGCGAAATTTTCACCGAAAAAGAAAATGAAGTTTATCTTAAAAACGGTTCCGAGGATTTTATTGAAAAAAATTCAAACAAATTAAATAAGGAAAAACTAATTTTTGATAAATTTTTCATTTTCAAAAATTTGATATTTTTATTATCTCCAATACAGCCATTTTTTTGGTTTTTGATTTTTTCGAAAATAGTTATTAAGTTGAAATTTTTCATTTTTTTTTGTATGGTAAAGTATAAACATTATTGTGAACCAAAATTAAAAAAAAAATATTTTTTGAAAACGACTTGGTCAATATTTTAAAACTAGGTATAAAAAAGTTTTTATTATTTTGTAGAATACTAGAAATTTTTTTTTAAATTCAAAAATAACGGTACCTTCCATAGAAATGTTGAAAACCCGTTAAGAAAAAACTTATTTTTCTCGAGAACGGCTCCAAGAATTTTGATAAGAAGATATGCATTTACTATTTAAGGTATGGCCAATATTTTGATGAAAACAAATTTTACCAATAACGGTTAATGACGATACCTGTCATAGAACCGATTTTTTTGTTTTCAACTTTATCGTTGACAGCTGCTCCGATTTCAACCAAAATTTTAATACAATATCGCCTACACAATTCAAATATTTTTGCATATAAAAATTTTCAAAAAAATTATATTTGCATTGAAATTTTTTTTTTGAAAATTCAGTGTCTTGAAAACTGGATAATGAAGTTTTTTTTATTCTGTGTAAAATTGTATTCTATTAAATACTAAATGTTGGTATACTAGATTTTATTTTTGAAAATGAGCGAAGAATTTTATATACAAAAAAAATTATTTTTAAGAAAACCGCTTCAACGATTTTTAATTTTTTTTTTTTATATTTATCAAACAAGCTCTTACTTTCAAAACCTTTAAAATAATAAATTTATAGTAATTTATAGTAATAATTTATTTAATTTTTTTTTAATGATATCATTATAATTTGGAACCAATAGCTTAGCTATGTACTTGTACATCATCAATTTCTAGCTACGTAAACGTTGTAACCTACGAGAGCAAGTTTGTGTGATCCAGTCGTGCCCATTTTATATAATGTAACCCTATTAGCTTTTTTATTTCGCAATTTAAAAAAAAAACATCAGTATAGGTTAACATTTTTTTGGTATTGTAGTATACAGGAAAATTAACAAAAAAAAAACCATCGTTTTTTTTACGAAATATAGGACGGCTGAATTTTGTATACCTGTAAGAGGGTATTCG
Source organism: Melangyna quadrimaculata (assembly GCA_949320155.1). NCBI lineage: Eukaryota > Metazoa > Arthropoda > Insecta > Diptera > Syrphidae > Melangyna > Melangyna quadrimaculata. The sequence goes on along the minus strand of OX439485.1, from coordinate 147,458,945 downwards.
GGACGCCGCGCCATAACCCTGGATAAATCCTCCATTTTGGATCTTTATCTCCAAAACTATTGATCTTAGAGGAAAAACTGTGTGGCCAAAGGTTGTTCGCAATTAAACCATCTTTCGTTTATTCATATATTTATTCGGTGCGGGCAATATTTTCAAGTTTATGTCGTTTTATTTTTGATTTTTTTGCAATTAATCATTTTTGACGTTCCCGAGGAATCTTACGTGAATAACTGACCAAATAAGAATTTTAGAACACTAAATTTCTAACATTTTGATATATTTTTGAAGATGATGTTATACTGCAGTGAAAAGTTGCAGCTTCGCATACCTAGTTGATGCGAAAATCTCAATAATCTCTTCAACGGAATAAGAATTTGTGTCTCAAATTGATGCTCACAATAAAAAATTACAAAAATATATGGATTTCCAGACAGACGTTTGTCCCAAAATAGTTCTAACCAATTCTCCTAACAATTATTATGTATATATATTATTCGATTGGTCCCACTGTCTCCCTCCCTCTTACTTCAATTTTGCTAACACAACACCAACCAACACAGCACATTAGTGCATCGCTCCATCAGCAATACTTATACCCATCCGTCTGTTCGTCTATCTGGCTGTCCTATCAAATGATCCACTAGGCGACTAGGAATTTATCGCTGGCGGCTGGTACTGGTGCTGGATATGGGATAGATATACGAATACTGTGCTGTCCATTTTCATGTAGCGTAGGTTGGATTCGGCGGCTGATACTGTTTGGCAAGCTGACAGCATCCACCTCCACACAGCACAGCAACTGCTAGGTTTATCTTATGTTGCTAGTAGTTGTTGTTGTTGCTTTGTTGATGTTGATTTTGCTTGTTGTTGTTGTTGTCATCATCGTAATCCCTTTCAATTGAATTTATCCAATGAAGGATTTTACAACGCAAGCACATGCACACCAACAATGACAACGTTGGACGTGACGTCACACATACCTATACAAATGGTGCAGCAACAGCAGCTATAACGACTTAGCTAGGGCACAGTACAGCAGCGCCAACAGCATCAGCAGATTAACTCCTTGGACCTCCATGCCACCACAGATGATGACCCACCTCGTATACCTCATGCTCATCCGCATCGCGGTAGTGCATTTATGAGATGGCTTTTTCTGCTGCTATACGTAAACTTGTCCCAGATGATGCCGAAGTAAAGCTTGTGCGTGTCCGTAAAAGAATCAGGGTGTAGGTATAACCTACCATCCATACAGCTGGTATAGAAACTAGGGAGAGAGTGGAATCTGTTTCATGATTCGTATGGCCATAAAGGAGCGGCGGCGGCGGCGACGAAGACAACGACAACGATGGGTGGATGCGCCATGGTTGTGGGTAAATATGACACAACTGGCGCCTGTTGTCGACGTTGCCGTCGTCATGGTTGTCCTGCGTAGGATGTGGATGCGTCTAATATTGGTTGTGTGCCCTCGAGTCACAGCCGCATACCATGGACATGAGCATCATCCAGAGAGAGAGTGGGCTCTTGCTTGCTTGGTCCGTGCCGCTTCAGCCTTTGTACGAATATATCTAGGTATGTAAATATCTAGCTGTTCCTTGTTCTGGCCATGGTGCCAGTAATCCATGTGCCAGATGTAAAGCAATAGAGCCAAGAGTATGAGGAAGGGGATGCAGAAAAATGGTACTTTGGTGTTGGCGGTTAAACACGATTTCAGTGAAGGACGACGACGTCGCCATCGTCATTGCTATCGTCGTCGTCGCACAAATTGTTGTTTTTTTTTTTCTCATTCATTTTCAGTCCGATTTTTATGTGTTCTCGGTCGATGCCAATTGGCGCACACAACTAGGTTGTCACTCAAGGAAAAGGGAAATATTGTGCGGTCGGAGATAATGACAATTTTCAGAGTGAGTACTTTTGGGGTTTGCTCATAAGTTTGCTTCGGAACTTAGTGGTGAATTTTCCAGAACAGTTTGGCTGTCCTTTCATACATTTTTTTGTTCGGAAAAATTTATCCCGGACGAGTTTCATGAAATATTTTCGGGAGAATACAAATATTTAGTGAGACAAAATTCTCCTGGCTATTTTTTCTGTGATAAGGCCCATTGGAAAATGCTCTGCTTATAGGAATAAAGAAGCGCATAATGGCTCAAAGTTATAGACATCCTGTTTAAAGGGTCTTAGTGGATATAATAAAACCTTCACATTTAATGTCGTGCTAATACCAGTTCTTTAATTAATTCAAGTTGAACTGGCCTAAATAATTGATAGATTTTGCAAAGAAATGTGACAGATGTCATCAGCACTAGTGCGACGGGCTATAAAGGTTTTTAATTTAATGCAAGTGTTAAATATGAAATGGGGTTAAATCATCTTTAAATCAACTTTAATGGCGTTAAAATTGTTTGAGATATTTGTCAGTTATTTTTTTTGTAAAAATTACAGAAATTCAGAATTTATGCTGAGATAAAGCACACAGACTTTTTGAGTGAATTTTTTTTTATAAATATTCTTATTTTTTTTTTTGTAGTGTAGTTAATTATTTGTAATTTTGTTTTTTAAAGAATTTCCTATATAATTTATTTACTTCAGGTGGCAACACTGAACACCAACATTTGTCAAATGTCCATGAATCTGGTGTAGTAAAATTCGATAGAAAAACAGAAAATAGAACATTGAATGATGAATGAATGAATCATCGTTATATTGGGAAAGTCTGTGGTTGTAGTGTTCGTAGGGGATTTAGGTACCTACCCTAAGAATAGAATCGGAAACAATTACTATAACTTGTCTTTAAGGTAGGAAGATACTCTCATCTACCAACAACTTTATGTAAGTACATACTTTAGAAGTTCTCCGATACTAAAAATATACAGTAGATAAATAGGATGATTGCAATAAAACTATTAAGTCTTTAGGTAATCAAAGGAGAACCAGACAAAACAACAACAAAACAGCCCCAATAATTATATAATGTCGTTGGAAAGATACTGCAGCTCAATTCAAATTGCTATGTGCCTTACCTTTACCCTTACGCGTTGCTGTCCATACGCTCCAGGTGCCCCAGCCATCTCAGCCGCTGTATTTTTAGCATTTTGACCAGGTCAACGTCGCTGTATAGCTCGTAAAGCTCATCGTTGAATCTTCTCCTCCACACTCCTTCGATATACACCGGACCGAAAATCACACGAAAAATCTTCCTCTCAAAGCACCCTAGCAGAATTTCATCCGGTTTTTTCAGTGTCCATGCTTCTGCCCCATAGAGCAGGACCTGGATGATTACAGTCTTGTATAAAGTCTCATTGGTTCTCTGAGAGAGGGCCTTACTACTTAAATGCCTTCTTAAACCGAAGAACAGCGGTTTGACAAGAGTAATTCTTCGTTTGATCTCAGCACTGAATAGTGGAGCCCTGGTAGACAAAGTCCTTGACAATTTTGAAGTTATATCGCTGTCCATAGTGATATTTTGACCGAGTCGACGATGTTGAGATTCCTTTCTCGATGACAGCATTCGTGTTGTTCTCATTAACCGCCAATCCTATTTTAGCCGCCTTCGATTCAATGCTCGCAAATGCACCTGTCACAGCTCGCTTCGTTCTGCCAACAATGTCTATGTCATCTGCATACGCTAGCAATTGAACAGACTTTCGATAAATTGTACCGCTGCTGATAAATAGTACCGCTGCGCTGGTGTTGACTTGTGCGTTGCGTTCAATTGCTTCAAGAAAGATGTTGAATAGGTTGCATGATAACGCGTCACCTTGACTCAATCCTTTCTCAACATCAAAGGAATCGTTGGTGTTCTTACCGATTTTTACGGAGCAGCGAGACTTCTCCATCGTCATCCTGCACAAGCGGACGAGTTTGGCAGGGATGTCATGATATGACATGGTTCTGTATAATTCGTCCCTCTTCACGCTATCATACGCGACTTTAAAATCTATAAAAAGGTGCTGTGTATCGATCTGGAATTCCCGGGATTTTTCTAAAATCTGTGTGAACATTTGATCGACGGTTGACTTGCCTGGCCTAAAACAACACTGATAGGGGCCGATCAGATCGTTGATGAAAGGTTTAATTCGGTCACACAGGATAGCCGACAAGATTTTATAAGCGACATTTAGGAGACTAATTTCTCTGTAGTTGGTGCATTTCAGAGCATCTCCCTTTTTATGCATGGAGCACACTATACCGAGGTTCCATTCATCGGGCATACTTTCCTCCGACCAAATTTTGCAGATGAGTTGGTGTATGCTCCTAACCAATTCATAGAGGCCATCCTCACCAGCAGCCTTGCACGCACTTCTGCTAGGTCGGGTGGACGGAACTGTTGGCCATCATCGTCCAAGTTCAATAGAGTATTCTTTCTACTAGCGGAATCTTGGCTGCCTTTGACGTTAAGCAGTCTAGAGAAGTGTTCTTTCCAGATCCTCAGCACTGACTGTATGTCTACTACCATATTCCCACTCTCATCTCGGCAGGCTTCCGTTCAACCTTTGTATCCCTGGGTGGATCGTTTCTACTACAACCCTCAATAGACTCGCGACCGCCCGTTTCTCGTGCTCTCTCTCTTTCCTCCTGAGAAGAGTCGGCGTTCTCTCTCAATAGCTCTTGTTCGAGTCTGCAGTATTGCCTGGTAGGCTTCGTCCTTAGCTGCATGCGCTAGCCGGCACTCTTCATCGAACCAGGGGTTTCGTTTTGGTCACCTATAGTGAAACCCAGCACATCAAAGGCGGCACTTCTGATGGCTTTTTGACAGTGTTTCCACTGGTCCTCTGCACTTGATGCTGGTGGAAAACTTCCTGAGAGATTAAGAGTAACGTGGATATCCGCATACGTAGTCTAGCTACCACCAGGAAGTGATCCGAGTCAATGTTGGCCCCTCGGAACGTTTGGACGTCCAAGAAACTAGAAGCATGTTGCGTCTTTCGCAACGTGGCCAATTTGGATTACGGTTCATTGATCACGCGACCGCCAAGTCCCCTTGTGTATATTGAGGTGTGGGAAACAGGTGCTTGAGATGATGACATTTCGCCCCGCCGCAAAGTCTGCCAGCCTGTATCCGTTGCCGGAAGTTTCGTCGTGAAGGCTGTGTCCTCCGATTGTCGAAGCAAAGATGCCCTCCTTTCCGAATCTTGCGTTGAAGTCACCAAGAATGATCTTCACGTCGTACTTCGGGCACATATCATACGTTGTCTCCAGGAGATCGTAGAATGCTTCTTTGGTTGAGTCATCTCTCTCTGCATGGGGGGCGTGAACACAGATCAGCGTAATGTTCCTAAATTTGCCTTTAATGCGGATTGTGACCAGGCGCTCACTTACAATTCGGAAGCACAAGACTTCTTGCCTAAGTATTCCCCTTATCACAAAAACGCAACCAAAATTTCGTTGACCCTGCTCCTTGAAGCACCCGCCGTAGTTAAGGCTGGCCACGAGACGAGAATCTGCGAGACTTTTGTTAGTCTCGTCTCGGTTTCGTTAAAATCGAAAATTTTCAGTCTCGTCTCGGTCTCGTGTCGGTCTCGTTTAATACGAGTCTCCGAAAAATACAATTTCCGGACAACCTGTTGATTATTGGAACGAAATATTTTTGATTGTAGTTTTAATACGTACAGAAGAGTTTTTTTTACATGGTAGGGAAGTTACCCCGACGCACAACCCCCGACCTGGAGGGCCAGACCCTTTATATAACTCCAAGGGTAGGGAGCCGGATAAACCGCTCCTTATAGGCCCGAGCTACAAATATGTCGTAGTAGCCCATATAAGGTGTTCACTTAGTAGTTCAACCTAACTGGAACTGTAGACGCCACCGTTGATTCCATCTGGAGAATTCGTCCGCTGCCGCCTCGATGAAAGGAGAAGTGCCTTAGTGGCAACACCCCCCACCCCTCATAGATATAAAGAATATTATAAAATTTGTTTCATGTAATTCAGTTAAATACTTAATAAATTAAATAATGGAAATGTTTCCCAAATATTTTGAACGTACCTACAGTAAAACCCACTTGAAAGAAACGGCAAAATGTCACAGTATTTCTTTCACTTAAGCGGGTTTTTCACTTAAACGAACCTCGCTTAAGTGAAAAAAAAAATTCACTTAAGCAGATTTAAATATACTACAAAGTGAAGATTTTTAGCTATAAACAATAATTGTATTTATTTTTTTGGAGTTGCCTGCAAAAAATTTCTTTAAATAGTTTCAATAAGCAACAAATTAAATTAGCTCTAGTTCACTGAACTGAAAATATGTTTCAGGTATCCGGGTTTTTCGTTTAAGCGAGTTTCGCTTTCGGAGTGTTTTAAATGTAATTGGTCGACAAATACTCGGGGATGAAAAAAGTGTTTCCGATAAGCGGGGTTTTCTCTTAAGCGGGTTTTACTGTACCTTCATTTTTTTTTTTTTTGTAAAATTTTGACGTTTTTTCTCAGCTATTTTTCCAAGCAAAATTTCAACAGAATTTATTGAAAAATATCGCTAAATATATAGTTTTCTTTAACAAGGGTACCTTGGGTGAGCCGCTTCCCAGGTTTAAATGATTTTAACTTCCTGTTTGGCGCCTCAGTCCCGCTCTCACGGGATTACGCTAATATTTTTGGCGTTATGCTCCAATTTTCAAAATCTCAAACTGACTTACAAAAAACGTAATACTGGGTGTGCAGTTCATAGTTTTTGAAAACAAGATTATGAAAATTGGAGCTGTAGTCCCTCTAACAATATTTTTGACTTTGAGGAATCCCTCAATTCCAGTGTATATCTACCTATCTTTCAAATATAGAATATTCCATCGCAATAATAAATTAAACCAACAATGTACTTAGGTGTTAAATAAATTCCGTCTCCCTCAATTTTAATACAAAAATATCAATCTTTAATCAATACTCTGGATGTTACAGAATTATTCATTCGAATTACTTTCCCCCTACATACACTTCATAAGGTATCCAGCGTGTCTGACTCAATTCGAATTCCAAAGCATCACTTTCGATCTGTTTGACTAGAGTTCCTTCGAAACCAAAAACCATCAGCTGAAACAACAAAACGAACAACAATTTAAAATGACTCAACTCCGCAGTTGGTCGTCCCAGGAACAACATAAGAACATAACGAAGGATAAATTTAGAAAAAGGCCACAAAGTTGTTGGAAGAGAAGATGGGTAGGTAGTACACCTATAATGTGTGGTAACAGAAGGCCAAAGTTATAACAAACCGCAGTTGTCAATATAATCAACGCATTTTATTGCGTGTCGCGCTTAAGTGAACGCACATAACACACAGACGTATGTAATGCATATTATAAAGAAATTGTATTGTCGGCGCACTTCATCACGTTGTTAGTCTAGTAGTAGATAGATACACTAGAAGATTATTTCAAAGAGGGGATTCAAGTTTACCAAGGGCAATTAGGGAAACATATTGGATGAAGGGGGCTTTTCTCATACGATAAGAAGTTAGTCGAAATGTGGGAAGTTCCGGGAGTTTTATAATTGTTAGAGAGCTGAATGTTGTTTTAATGACATGATTGTTCATGTGATTTTTGTAGCATTGATACGGGGGACAAAATGAAAGATGCAAGGAATATTCTTTAAATTTAAGTTTTGGGTCATCAAAGAAAACAATTCGGTAAAAATATATTGATCTCCATCAAAATCTAAGTTAGTACAATTAATTACCCACGTAAACAATCGGGAGGAAATTGTGGCGGTTCGAACATTTAAAGATGTCGAAATCGTCTATCACCTATTTTGATATTTAAGATTACTGAGTATTTTGGAGGTACATTTAGCTTCAGTTTTGAATCAAATCCCAAAATACTAAGAAGCATTTTGTCTCTTCTGGAGCCATAACAAAAATGGGCATCCTTTAAATATAGGTACAACAATCTTCACACGGACAATCAATTCAGTTGATAACCAATTATCAGCTTAGCCAGTTCCAGCCATGATCACTGATGTTGGTAGAAGCATTCAAGAGTCTGGAATGATATGGAATGTGTAGCTACAATTTAAGGAATTAATAATTATTAAGGATCAACTTATCGACAAAAAAATGATCGAACACTTCCGCCACCAATTTATTATCTATATCAAACCAGTAAGTCAGCTAACACTTAAAAACGTCCCGGGATCTGAACTGAGGAAAACAATATTGGATACAGTTGCTAATTTTTGTATGAGTAAGGGCCAGTTTTTTCACAGTGGGTTAAATTTAGTATGTGCCTTTCATAGGCTTAAATTAACTAACGCTAATGAACCAAAATTGGCTGATTATTGAAATCCATGATTAGCAACTCATACTTTGAATTTTTTAAACAAAATTTAATCAACAAACATATTTGACGATTTCCAAGCTCCACTTATCATGGATTAAAGATAATCAGCTGTGAACAAACTGGCCCTAAGACTAACGTGAAAAATCTTAATTTTTATTTAAACAATCCTCTCACTTATTTACATCCTAAATGTCCCAGTGTTTAGTATTAAATACTTGGGACAGATGTTTGTTGGAAGCATTTAATTAAAGTATTGCCACGAGTTTTTCAATCAACGTTATAAGTTATACCTTTTACGGACATTTGGATTACCTGGCAATGTCTTCATTGTTCTTCTTCTTCTTCATTTAACCGGCGATTGTCACGATCTCCAGGGGGACCACAACTGCTTCACTTAAGGTTCCACTTGTGGGGTTCGCGGGTTGACCTCAGAAAACGTCAACAGGCCCCCCGGTTTTGGATTGTTCCATGTTTGACGCCAACTAAATGCAGGTGTCGTTGCATTTGATTCATTCAGGAGTTTTTGCACCTGCCTTTCTTCCGCGATAATGTTGGAACGTCTTGAGCTATTGCCTTTTGAACTGGATTCTCCTTCTCATGGCATCTTCTTTGTACATGACAGTACCAGTTATGTTGGTCATACTGTATTTTGTGCAAGACGGTATTTTTGATGTGTGGGCTTCCTCGGATTCTCTTGCTTCTCATTCGATTGTTAACATACTTAAATACTTGGACCGCTCTATTGAGTAGGCTATAGAGTTTTCCACATTAGCATCTGGTGTAATCGTGTAAGCATGCAAGCGTGTAAGCGTGTAAGCATGTAAGCGGGTAAGCGTGTTAGCGTGTAAGCGTGTAAGTGTGTAAGCGTGAAAGCGTGTAAGTATGTAAGGGTGTAAGCGTGTAATCGTGTAAGCGTATAAGCGCGTAAGCCTGTAAGAGTTTAAGCGTGTAAACATGTTAGCGTGTAAGCGTGTAACCGTGCAAGCGTTTAAGCGTTTTAGAGTCTTAGCGTGTAAACGTGTAAGGCTAGGTGCATATTGAGACCTGACGAGTGTCGAACGACACGATTATAAAAACGTGTCATGCCGTTCTCTGCAAATTGATTCTCTCTCATGTCGAAATACATTTTAATTGAAGCAAAAATCGTCTTACATATTGATTATTGAAATAAACTTTGGAAAAAAACAACTAATTTTAAAAAAGTTAACAATTTTATATTTTCAAATGTTACGACAGTTTATTATATTATTTTTTGACAGAAAAAAAAAAAAAACAAACACGTGCCGGTCTCGCACGAAAAACTGTGTTTCGATTACTGTGCCACGCAATTTTCGGAAAACGCGCGTCAGGTCATGTCGTGTCGCTCTATCAATATGCGTTGTTCTATTGATTTATATTCTTTAGTTATTGTTGCGTGTACCCGGTTACCTAGCTAGTTAGTTACCACAAAAAATGGGTACCCATCTACCCTGGTAGTAGCCAAATAAACTGGATCCCGGTTATATCAGATACTACCCGGTCGAAGTCAAGAGCTCTAATCTACGCATCTGTTTTTAATTAAATATAAGTTTATCTTCAGTCCTAAAACCTCTTGTCTCCTTATCAAAATATCACCTTGCTACTCTCATTATTTACGATCGTTTTGTTTGTTCCACTTCCTCATTTTGTTGATAATAACATAATATAACCCGACCAACAAGAAGCCTCATAAATTAGAGACCATGACCCAGAATTTATTTGGCCTAAATCAACTATGTACATATATCTAAACTAAAATACACACATATTCACATAATAACACTAAGTATGTAGATAGGTACGTTTATTCCATGCGCCGCACCTGTTAATACAAAAACATACCCCAACAAAAATACTCCGATACTCGTAATTATAAGAATCTCAATGAGTACTACATATGAATTGTAAACACAGAATCGTATCTCAAAGAGATCTATACAAATTCAACTCGATTTCATGGAACTTTAATAGAGAAATCGATATGTTTTTGATATTATTACAAAAAACACACACGCTAACACAATTGCACATGTAGTCCACCAGACAAGACAGACATCCTGTGTGTTGCGCTTTCATAAACAAAGGATGTTTATGCAATGCAATACCTTAAACACAACCGTCTTCTCCCTGACGTTGGAAACAGTCGCGTTTATTTTACCTAAATCTGGTGTTAACTGCCAGAAACAAGCTGGAACACCAAACGGGGCATTTATAAAACTCATCATAACATCATTAACATTCGAATCGTCTTAATATTTTGTTGTTGTTTTGTTTTTAAAGATGAGTGAGAAAAGATATACAGAACTACTTTCTGGGTTATTAAAATCCGCATCTGTATATCTGAGAGACGGTGTTGCTGGATACCTGGAATTGCTTAATCAATTTTTCTGCTTCGCTCGGTTTGATCGAACCCAAACGACCGATGACGAAGAGTTTCAAAAAAAATGTAATGTCAATTGGGTCAGGTTATAAGTAATCATCTGTGACTTCCCTATACCTGTCTGTGTCTGGTTCCTAATCCATCTATATGCCGGGCCGGGTGTCTGGAATATTTCGCGGTCGAAAAAGGACCTACATTTTATAACATTTCAAAACTTCTTATTCAAGAACTCGTTGGATTTCCCAGACGCTCTTGGTTGATGAAGTAAGAAATGAAATGAAAAAACCAGACGAGCCTCAATGATCTCTCGAATACTGGACGGCCCCTTTTTTCTCGGCACATCAAATATCATCAGGTAGATGATAGAGGGGCGTGGAAGCACCTGTTTTTGGAATGTGTATTATACAGAACCTGCATAGTAACCTTGCGATCGCCAAACGATCCAGCCAGCCAGAGCCAACGCAGCGCAACGATGTTCTTTACTAAGTCTGTTCTGTTTGTGTTGCACGATTCAGGTGCAACAATTCGAGTAAGAACGCTAATAGACAGATGTTTCTGTATCAAAAAAAAATTAAACAAAAACAGTCCGTCTTCGTCCGTAGATCGTCTCTGCACCGACTAAAAATGTAGGAGCCATCGAGTCTCAGATATGAACGATGAAAAAAAAAAGGTTGTGAAATTTATTAGGCAGAAGGAAATAAACGTGTGTGATAAACGATTTCTTTTTGATTGCGATATTAAGAAGTTCACATATATATACAGATACACATATTTTATCCATAAGGGGGATTGCTTTTTTAAGGGAAGAGGTACCTACCTATGTTTTTTTTTTTTTGTTGTGAGGGATGGATGCTGTGGGAATTTATAGCGTCAAGTGATGATGCAGTGGAATTTTTTGTATTGAGTGTTTTTGTATTGAGAATTTATGAAGATTTGAAAGGATCTTAAGTCAGATTAAGTAATGAATGGATATACAATAACAGACATCTCTTTCAAGCAAAAAAAAAAACATTATGTCTCTTTTCGAAGCTGTGAAATAGGACTTTATCTTTGCTGTGTGAAGTGGGAGCCCCGAAATTAAAATTTTTGGGTGGGGTTTATCAGAATCTTTTGTCCACGTTTGTCCAATCAAAAAAATCGTTTGTCCACCCTCAGGAAAAAAGATATTAAGCTTTTTTTTTAATGCAACTCCCCTGTGTCAAAAAAACTCATCTACAGCCACCAATACAGAGGATGAGACTAAGTTCCTTCGTTTGTCCACCGGCTATTCATGATTTGAACGAAGTTCGAAAAGTTTTTTTTACTGGACTAACCTGGACAAATGGTGGACAAACGATTGGGGTTGAAACCATTGTGCTAAATAAAAAAATTAAATTTTTATGGTGGTGATATAAGAAAGAAATGTTGAATAACTTTTGAACTAAGGATGGAAAAACGATTTTTTTTTGGTGAATAATCTTGGTGGACAAAAGAACGCAATTCGTTTCATCCTCATGTCATAAGTCGTGTTTTGGGGCTGTGGACGAGCTTTTTTTTTTTTATTTGGAGGAGTTTCTATAAAAAAGAAAAGCTTAATAACATTTTTCCTGAGGGTGGACAAACGATGTTTTTGGTTGGACAAACGTGAACAAACGATGGACAAACGATTCTGATAAACCGCACCCAAAAATTTTAAGTTCGGGGTTCCCAATTCACACAGCTCTTTATCAAACTCTCAAAACATTAGATAGAAAGTTTATGAAATCCATTTTAAGAACAATTGCAACAAAGTAACGTAAATTTGTATTGTTTTTGGGGAAAAAGTACGATAGCCGTAGTTTCGAAAATGTTAATCATTATTTTTTTTTATATTTTAGCTCAACTATATCAAAATAAAAAATATCCTAAATATCGAAGCACCCCACTTATGTTTTTTTCGATCAGAAGAACTAGTGTGCTCCATGAGCTGAAAAAAAAAATGACCGAGCAGATGTAGTCAAAAGCTAACGATCAACTTTCATGTAGTTTGACCGATGAAGATGATGATTTATCACGTGTCAGATGTGTTTCATTGAATCAAAAGAAATCTGAGCAGAGTTCATTCGCTTTGGTCAGACTGTCCTCAGATCAGTTCTCTGCTGAGAGCTAAGCAAGAAACACAAAATTATAAGAAAGAAACTGCGTTTTTTTTCTGCATGTCCGTTTATTTATCTAATGCTCCTTAGCCTCTAATGTCATTTTACTATATCTTAGTGGAAAAATATGTTGGAATCTGTAAATGAGCTTGTAGGCTAACGTTCTTATTATAATTGAGTTAAGTTAGTAATTATTTAAAAAAATATACTGTTGCATTTATGACAGTGCTGAAGAATTCCTGTTAAACGCCACTTTGCAATATTTCCAAAAGCATCCGGCATCATTTAGACTTGAGAACCGACAAAACTATAAAAGACGGAATGGCAGGCTTTGCCTGTCTGTGTCTCTAAATATTTCTAGGTCATTCAAGCTGAATTACTAGCAATCAGGAAAGCATCATGTTGGTTACTCACAAAAAATTCAAAACAGAGAGCAGGAAAAGGAATACGACTATTATCAGACTATTATCGACTACCAAATGAGTTGGCTACGAAATCTCGCAAACTAAAATCTAGCACCCGAAATCTCGCAATACTAAATCTCGCAGATACAGAAATCCGCTCTTCACGATCTCGCAATTACAAAAACCCGCTTTTTATAATCTCGCAATTACAAAAACCCGCAAACTAAAATCTCGAAAACTAAAATCTCGCATTAAAAAACATAAAGGACTTGTATAAATAACGATATACTAGGTTTTTCGTTTGTGTATGTTGTCAGTTGGTGCGCTTTCAGTTTATGTGCAATAAACAGTACATTGGGTGGCGCGCTTCGCGGGTTCAAGGATTTTAACTCCCTTTTCGGGTCCTCTGTCCCGCTCACGCGACTCCGTCGCTCCGCTTAGGGTATGCTCAGTCGCCAGGCAGGCGCCTGTGTTGTCAGTTGGTGTGTTTTCAGTTTATTTGTAATAAAAAGTACTTTGGGTGGCCGGCGTATCGGGTTCAAGGATTTTATCTCCCTTCTTAGGTCTCTGATTTTTCATTTTCCATTTATTTGCAGGATTTTATTTTTCAGTTCGGAATTTTCCAACGTCACGTGTTAATGCGTGATTTTAGTTGAAATTTGGGAAATTTTTGGTTGTGAAATGTAAATGCGAGATTGTTAAAAGCGCGATTTTGTTATTGCGAGTTTATGAAAAGCTGGTTTATGAGTTTGCGAGATTTCGTATTTCGAGATTTATACAAAAATGCGAGATTTCGTTATTCGAGATTTTAGTTTGCGAGATATCGTAGCGCTCCCCTACCAAATAGGTCCAGTGCAGCAATGCCGGAATCAGCTTGCTAGCCTCAAAATTAACTTCAATGTCACTCTTATCTGAGTTCCGGGTCATAGTAGCATTGAGGCGAATGAACGGGCTAAAGAGCTGGTCAGGCAGGGATTAGACCTTCATGGGTTGGCTACGAAATCTCGCAAACTAAAATCTCGCACCCGAAATCTCGCAATACGAAATCTCGCAATTACAGAAACCCGCTCTTCATAATCTCGCAATTACAAAAACCCGCTTTTTATAATCTCGCAATTACAAAAACCCGCAAACTAAAATCTCGAAAACTAAAATCTCGCATTAAAAAACAGAAAGGACATGTATAAATTACGTTATACTAGGGTTTTCGTTTGTGTATGTTGTCTGTTGGTGTGTTTTCTGTTTATGTGCAATAAACAGTTCATTGGGTGGCCCGCTTCCCGGGTTCAAGGATTTTAACTCCCTTTTCGGGTCCTCTGTCCCGCTCACGCGACTCCGTCGCTCCGCTTAGGGTCTACTCAGTCGCCAGGCAGGCGCCTATGTTGTCAGTTGGTGTGTTTTCAGTTTATTTGTAATAAAAAGTACTTTGAGTGGCCGGCGTATCGGGTTCAAGGATTTTATATCCCTTTTTAGGCCTCTGATTTTTCATTTTCAATTTGCAGGATTTTATTTTTCAGTTCGGAATTTTCCAACTTCACGTGTTAATGCGAGATTTTAGATTGCGAGATTTTAGTTGAAATTTGCGAGATTTTTGGCTGTGAAATGTAAATGTGAGATTGTTAAAAACGAGATTTTGTTTTTGCGAGTTTATGAAAAGCGGGTTTATGAGTTTGCGAGATTTCGTATTTCGAGATTTATAAAAAAATGCGAGATTTCGTTATTCGAGATTTTAGTTTGCGAGATATCGTAGCGCTCCCGACCTTCATAGCTTACTTGCGTCAAGAGTAACATTCCGCTTGAAGTTATTTTTTTGTTTTAGTTGTGCGAGCAGTAAAGGAATTTTGGCTGCAGTAAGGAAATTTTCTGCCTCTGGGAGGCAAAAAAAATGCTGCGGGGCAGAAAAAATGCCACGGGGCAACAAAAAAAAATGCCACGGGGCAAAAAAAAAAATGCATCGGGGCAAAACTGCAAACTAGATTTTTCATTTAATTTTCTATGTGAAGACTTGGGGAGCCTTTTTGAGACATGGGTAGCACAGTAGTCCTTTCCACGGTAAAGGAGCCAAATGCTACTTTGGTAACCATTCCGACAGCACTGATAGACATAGCTGAAACTGCGTAAACGGTATGACCACTTTCACGCAAGGTAACTGAGTTGCCAGAAACTAGCTAGTTTGTTGACGAGGAGGGTGTTAGGGGAGATTTTGTTTGTCCTTCTCCTTACGCCCTTCTCGCGAACAAACTAAAAATTGCTGGCAACTCAGTTTCCTTGTGTAAAAGCGGTATGAGGATCTCAACTCGGTTTTTGAATATTGAGCTAATGAATCTCATGATGCATTAAAGAAACTTCTTTGAAATCGCTAAACAAATAGGTATCACAAACAAATTTTTTGCAAATAACAAATTCCCTACTTCTTCTAAAGCGAATTAATTTCTCAAGCATATTTTTATAAACCCCAGACCACACATTAGACCTCCCCGATTTCTTTGACTTGAAGTGATTCCCTTGAAATTCTGTGTTGAGTTGATGAGTTGCACAAACGTGCCATACATTCAGCTCTGTTATTGTTGTGATAATGTATACGTACCTATGGTCCTCGATAAGTTACCGTTTTCTTCATTAAAAATTGTTATTCTATTTTTTTATGTTGTGTTTTTTGCTCCTTCCCGTGGCATTCTTGTTGTTGTTGGATATAAATAAACACAGGAGTCAAATTCAACCTGTGACCGGTTATTGTGTCGTATTCGGTGTTTGGTTGGTGTTCGGTGTTGTTCTGTCGGTGGATGATGATGGTGTCAAAAGGATAAGGTATCCCCATCATGATGTGACCTCGCTTGCACTTGAAAATCATAAAAATAGGATTTTATGAGAGGAAGACTTTCAATAGTTAGGTCGGTAGTTGTCGTCATCTTGTCGTCGTCGTCGTTGAAGTGATTATCATTGCTTATAGTGATTCCATGGATTTGATTTTGAATTTCTTATACTGAAACCCCGACTCGGTGTTAGTTTGCGTAATATGAGATGAAGATAATATGTGTAGAGATGATGGCGTAAGGCTCTTTTTCAACTTGTAGCTGACTACCGCTAGTAGTTAATTTGGCTTCTTTTACTGCCACGCACTCAGTTGCATGTGATGGTGAAAAGTAGTAGTAAGTAGGTAGGTAATCGATATATTTGGAATGTTGCTCAGAATTATTGGATCTTATTGGGTTTTAATCGGTAATCAAAGTTTTTTTTTTTTTGATTTTATTAAACGTGCGTCACTGGAACTAGTTTTTACTTTTTTTTTATAGATTCTTGCAGGTGTTTTGGATTACATCTCAGGTTTTTGGCGCCAAATTTATATCCAGTTATGAAAGAACTAATTTTGATGGATTTTTTTTAAATTTGGCAAAAAATATTTAGGGTGAAATTAATATTGAAAGAAGAAGATTGTTTTCATGAAGATTTTATATTTTTTTAAATGTGTTAAGAAACTAAGAAAAAATATATTTAATGAAAATCATCCTAAAATTAAACAATTTTCGAAAGCCAAATTAAAGGTAAAATTCCCCAAATATTTATTAAATCGCTGGCTACCTAAGGGTTGATATCTAACAAGTCTGTAATGGTAATTCCACGACTAAAATCAACAATACGAGGTGGCGTTTAAATAAACAAAAGAAAGAAAATTTGTAAAAGATATATTCTCAGATGTAGGTAGGTATACAAAACCTCTTGGATATAACACGAAGAAATAAAAGTATCATAATATAGAAATATGAAAATTCTATGAATTCAAGAACACTCACCTGCTACCTGTTGGCTATGTGTGTTTTTCCCAAAAAATTCTCAATCGATATCTATCCACCAGGTACCAGGAAGGTTTTTCGGCAAATAATTTGTGAAAAAACCAGACCTTAAGCAATTAGTCCTGTGTGCTAAAACAACAAACGAAATCGATTGTAGTTGGCGTGTTTCGCATCATGGATTACATTTCCACCTGAGTCTAACGTCTGAGCACGATTTATATGATAAATGGATTGCAATATTTTTTTTTTTTTTCGTTTTGGTTTTTGTAAATTGTTATCACTCTCAGTTTTATAACGAACAGAGAAATGTGTAATAATAAATCTCCCTGAAATGGATCAGGTCGAAATTCTGGGGTGGGATCTGCTTAGCTGATAGTTGATTATCAAGTTTTTGATAGTCGTTTTGACGATTGCTCTCTTTATCTTTGTTTAGAGATTTGATAGAGACAGCTATCTTAAAAACCACAATCAACAAAAATTGATTATCAAATCAGCTTATCTGATTCCACCCCTGGTTTTAAATTCTGCCTATCCTAACAAAAATTCTGTATTTCAAAATTCAGTTTTTTCGGTTCTGTTTTACAAAATTCTGGTTTTAAATAAGGCTTTTGAATATACCGGAATATGAAAGGAACAAGGGAACATTAGTTATTGCATTCATGGGTTTTTATCATTAAATATGTTTGTTTGGAACCAAATTCATCCATGCATTTCTGATAGAATGGTCACCCTGGACATTATTTAATATTTTTGATATAACCTGAAAACTAAGCCGAATTTGAGAATTTTACTCAAATGATTTTTTATTGGAAATTAGATTTTCTATTAAAATGGATGTTTTAAAAAATTTATAAAAAAATTTAAACAGGCCGAAAAATCATTGGCCCTAAGTAATTAACAAATTTAGAGTCGATTTAGCTTTAAGTTGAGTTTATCACATACAAAAAAAAAATCGAATTTAAGCTAGATTCGACGCAACTTCTACACAAAAACAATCAGTCTTTTTACCTGATTAATTCTTTAAGTTGAACTTTAGTTGAAAATTAGGTTGATAAATATTTTAAATTCCACTTCTTCCTTCATTCGTTGGTCACACCCATGTGAATAGTCCTTTACGTTTACAGCCTTATTTTTTAACTGGTTTTAGCGAAGGAGTTAAGTTACTCCGACTTTACAACGCCTCTAATCATGAAAAGCTTATTTATAAACAAACTACACGAGGAATGGAGGCGGAGTAAGCTAAAACTGACGTGGCGTAAGCCCGGATTACGGAGTAAGTTATTTGACTCGGTTTAACTATTCCTATGTTGGACCGAGAATGAGTGAAATCTTATAAGAAAATGGGCAGGACTGGGTCGTACAAAACTTGCTCTCGAAGCTAACAACTTTAATACTACGTTTTCATTAGAGCCGAAATGAGGTAATTTCGAAATTTGGCAAAAAAGTGTTTTCATTATCAAATTTGCTAATTTCATTTGACATCTCATTTCATTTTGAATGTGGAATGGCAGTTAGCCGTTTATTTTTGTCGTTTTCTCTTTCTGTTTTGATGTATTGATATTTTCATGCAAAAGCTTCTAAGAGCTTTTGAAACTGATTCTCGCCGGATGCATTCACCTAATTTCCAACCTAATTTCGTGCAAATGCGGTTGAAATTGCCTCATTTCGAAATGTGATTTTTGTATGGGAAATGAGGTAATTTCAAATGCAAATGAGGTTGAAATTACCTCATTTCGAAAGGTGATTTTGTATGGGAAATGAGGCAATTTCGGATCTCATTTGGAAATTTGCAACGAAATTACCTCATTTGGCCCAGTGAAAGCGGCATATAACGTAGCTTGAAAGAGACAATATACATATTTATTGGTTCCATAATATTATGATATCATTAAAAAAAGTTTTAAAAACAATTTAAAATAAATATAAATGTTTAATATAAATTGTTATAAATTATTGTTATTTTAATAGCCAAAACAGATAGAACTCAAAAAAAAGTATGCCATCTGATTTGTTTAATAAATATGAATTTATAAAAAAAATTCAAAAATCTATAGAGCGTTTTTTTTTAATTAATTTTTTATATTTATAAAAAATCTTGAACATTTTTTAAAACAAAATTGTGTATGCCAACTTTTAGTATTTAATAAAATACAATTTTTCACAAAATTAAAAAAAAATCATTAGCCCGTTTTCAACATATTGAATTTTTCAAAAAAAAAAAAAAAATATTTTTTTAAAAATCCAAAAATTATTTTTTCGAAAATTTTTATATTCAAAATTATAATTATAAAACTATAAGCGACCTTTTGTAGAAAAAAATTTGGTTGTAATCGGTGCAGTAGCTAACGAGAATTTTGAAATCTAAAAAATCGGTTCTATGACAGGTACCGTAAGTAAGCGTTATAAAATTTTTTTTCTACCAAAATATTTATTTTAGTAATTTTAGTACCTCGTAATTTTTTTTGAAAATCGTTAGAAATAAATCAATTTTTGTATATTGGTTGTATGACAGGTACCGTTATTTAATGAGCTAAACAAAAAGTTTCGATTTCCCCTCTAGGGAATCACATAGTCGAACGTTTGAAGAAAATCTTTTCAGCCGTTTAGGCTGCAGGTCGAGGTACAGACGGACAGACAGTCAGACAGAATTGCGAGACCCACTTTTTTTGTGTAATTTTAGGGAAAATTATTATCTCGAATTTTTTTTTTGCACCAATCCTAAACTTGCCATATACTACGTATATCGCAAGTAAAAAGTTGATCGTGTTTTAATATTCAGGGCTCAAAGCCCTCGTAGGTAGAGCTATATTGTTTAATTATTGATTTTCATGTCGACTAGAGTGGAGGAGAGTTGACTCAATCCGCAACGACTCTGGTGCGGATTTGAAATGTCAAAAGTTATATGGAATGTGGATGGTGTATTCAAACTACGTTATCGACGTTCCTGAAATGTTTGGAAACAGTTGAACAGTTGTTGAGCAGTCTGACTATTAAAGCTCATATAATGGATAACAGTCTTAGTCATCGGTTTTATATTAGCAGCAGGATGATGAATTTGAGCTCGCATCTTGTGAATTATACCAATTCGGTTGCACTAAAGGAAAAGAGATCAATGATCGGATGGACCCAGGTTGTACCCCAAAAAACTGGCAGATCAACAAAGGTCATTCTTGAAATAATATAATCCCCTTCTCAAAAACCATTTAGAGCACTTAAAAAAGCAAATGTATCATATCTATCGAAGAAAGTACAAAATTAAATCTTCGACATTCTGGGAAAAAAAGTTGGTAATATCGTCAAGCAGAGGCACTATTTAACACGGAACAAATGAGATAGGCGTTTCGGTGTTTCAAATAACAGGAGATGAATATTAAAAAAAAGGAAAGCTTTATTGATTTAATAGACGAAAAAAGACTGGAGAGTACATTACAGAAAAAATTCTAAAGCAATTAGAAACTTATGCTTTTAATGTCCAAAAATATCGTGGACTTTTTTAAGTCAACGCAATAAGGCTGGCATATATATATATATAATATAAAGTCCAAGCAAGAGTTATGAAACTGATTATGAGCTGGTAGAGTTTGTACCAGGTTTGACACACTCTTAAAACTTTAAGGCGTGCATTCAGCATCGTCATGTATAGAAACAGTACATAAGCCACCTCGTGCTTATACGAAACATATTGGTTCTTCGTTGGATACGTCTTACGGTAGAAAATAATAAAGAAAAAATGTGGAAAAAGCAACATAAAATAATGTACAATGTACAAACAAGATGTTCGGCAAAACAGCTAGCAGTCAGAGCTCTGTTGAAGAATTTGGCTGAACTCCTCAAAGCTCTGAGAGCATTTGAAGAATCCTTTCTTGCAGTAGAATCTAAGTACGGAGCTTATCATCTTCTTCATGCTGTAGTGGATTTTAAATTTTGTCTAAACTTCACAAGTTGAACTAACAGCCTTCAAGAGATAAATAGTATTAACGTCGAAATATAGAAAAAGGATAACTTATCATTATGTGGTCTCAAGAAATGAGAGAAAAATAAGTCGGAAATTGTATCAAAGAAGCAAAAAAAGATGGGAATTGAGCCAACGAATTTCCAGAAAAAGGCACAATCTACGAAGACAAATCAAGAACCCTAAACACCAGCCAGGTGTGTTTCAAAAATATAAAAGTAGCGTTTGACAAAATTTTAATGGAAATAGTAACTTGGGTAGAGAGTGCCAATAACCTGAATGATCATTTTGAATTCCTTAGTGGACACCCGTTTATAAATACATACATCACTGAATATTTGTAGAAAAATGGAGCCGATGCAGCTAGCAAATACTCCAGAGACAAGTGATATCTGGGAAGAATTTGCCGTGTTTAAAATGCTTGTAACAGTAATCAATGAAAATACAAGTACTTTCGACCTGTCGCAACATAAATATGCAAACAAGACTTGCAAGAAGCTTTTGCGAACAAAAGTGTAACTCTAAGGAAATAACTTTACCCACGATATCTGTGAGCTGTGAGCAAAGTTTCAGCAAACTTAAAATAACTAAAAGTTATTGGCGTCGAACAATGAGACAAAATCGTGTATCTGCCCCCAAGATATTGGTAACTCCGATGTATATTTTATCCCGACATAAAGACCTAGGAATTCATTATACAATTGCATCATTCCTACAATCTGGAGCGTGACAATCAAACACCGAAGAAATAGTCGAAAACAATTCTAGGTTAATCGCCAAGACTGTAGGTAGATTGTGGAAGCACGTAGTAGTCATATCAAGTCAATTTTCAAGTGATTTGAAGTAATCATTCTAATATGAATCATGTTATTAACTTAGCGACATTTACCATATTGATAAATAAATATCAACAGGCAAATATAATTGTATTATTGTCGGTGTGCCAATGGAGAACTTGCTAATAAGTAAGTAAGTAATTAATTTATTTATTTCCATTTTGAATAGTTAATTGTATTACAATATTATGAATTTTTGTAGCTGTGGCTTTGCCGTCAGATCGGTTAGCAAATTATGTTATTTAATACAAATACATGTTTCGGAAGTCCTGTTTCAAGGTATAGCGCGTAATTTCGCGTTTTTGTTGGCAGGTTGAATAGCTTTTTTTTAAAAGTTCCTTTGGTTTATTCGAGTATTTAAGAAGATGCTTCTCCATGACACATTGATCAGGCTTTGTGAGGTATTTGATTTTTCCGTTAAGTAAAATCTGAAATCAAGTGTACTGTTCAGTTTCACCCCCAAGTACTTGTATTCATTAACGACCTCCAAATAAGAACCATTGTAGAGCCAATTATATCTACTTTGACTCAATGCTGATCTAGTAAAAACCATTAACTTTGATTTGTTTGTTTGAGTTGGAGTGGAGACGATTGATCATCAGTTGAAGGTTTTCTGGAGATTCTGAAAGAATCACCAGATCATCAGTATACAAGGGAACATTGATGTTTTAATCCGCGATTCGGATTCCCCAGGAAGGCAGGCAAGAACATCATTTATAAAAAGTACAAACAGGAGTGCACTCAGAAGGCAACCTTGTTTTACACCATTATTTGTGTCAATCCAATCTGAGTAAATTGAAACATCCCACATGGCTGCTTTAGATGCTGAACACAGTTCTTTTTAAACATGAATACATTTTGTAGATAAACCCAGTTGGGAGAATTTGTAAAAGAGGGCATTACGGTTAAGGAGGGCAAAGGCAGCCTGGGTTGCATTCTTGAAAAATTCGGACGGAATTCCATCTTCTCCAGGAGCTTTCCAATTTTTTCCTTTAAGAATGGTAGACTTGACTTCCTCAAAGGTGATTTCATAGTCCAAAATCTCATCGCAGATCAACGGTTCCGCATACAAAAAACTAATGTCAGACATACCATAGGAGATTTTTGAAATGTGTGGATAGACCATCAGCGGAAACTCCTATTCCAATTGTAAAATTTGAACCATTTATCTCCCTGGCAGTCTTCCAAAATTCCTTCGAGTTTTTTATTTGGTCAAGTGTATAGGCTTGGTTGTTTTCGAAGCCGGTTTTCTTTGCGAGGCACAGCTTTTTGTAAGCCGCATTTGTTTCGAGGTACCACTTACTTAGACTTTGACAGTTTGAGCTTCGAAGGGCATTTAACAAGGAAAACGATTTTTTTCGAAGCTGCCATACACTCTTTGTAAAACCATTTTTGTTTAAATCTCGAGCTTTTTTGTACAACAGTGTTTGTGGAACTTCTTATGCAGGCGTTCAGTTTGTTTGCATTAACTTCAGCTGAATCGGTTGACACATTTAAAGATGTGAGTTTTTCATTTAAATTTTGCTGATAGTTATTAGTTCGATTCGGATTCCATTTTAACCTTGGTAGAAGTTGAATATTTCTTTGTACTGATGTAGTATTTACATACCAGTCTACGGTGATTGGCATATGGTCAGAAAAATTCTTGCACTGGACCTGAAACTTCTTTACTAAGTCAATCCAATCGTTGTTAGCAGCACAGTAGTTGATGACCGATTTTCCTTGGCCTCCCACAAATGTAAATTGACCTTCAGTATCCCCATTGGTACATCCATGTAAAACTGTATAGTCAAGCATCTGCAGAAGTTCTAAGAAATTTGTGCCATTTTGGTTACATACTCCGTTCATTGATGTTCTTTGACTTGAGTTTATAACAGTGTTGTTAGTGCCTCGTGTAGTTGTAACTTGCAAATTAGCTATTCTGGCATTAAAATCTCCTACAATCAAAATACTTTTATCTCCCAGGAATATCATGACATTGTTGAGTCGTTCGTAATCCTCACTCCACTTATTGTAGTTGATATAGAATGGAATAATATACAAATTCGGTTTACGCGCAAGTTTTACAACCGTTACTCCTTCATGCTCCTCAAAATCATAGCTATTTAACAACGATGATTTAATTTTAATTCCATAGAGACTTCCACCGCTTGCACGCCCTTTGTTATGTGTTTTAACTGCTGCTTTCCAAACTAATTTATATCCATTGAAATATTTTGTAAATTTGTTATAATTTTCTATAGTTACATGAGTTTCGTACAAAAAAATACATCGAAATCTTTAATATCATTATATAATTAAATAATAGAACTGATACGTTATAATACAAAATATTACTAATACATAAATATAAAGAGCTGACGGCATTACAATTCCGTACTAAAGTACTACAACTAGCACTATTTTGAAAAAGTGGCATCCCTGGAGCAACTTCTTTTATTGGTCTATACCAATCATTTTGACGTCTATTTGACAACGACATGAGTTTGACAGGTTCTAAGTCAAGTTCGCCATACATTTCTCGTAGTTGTTGTTCGTCATCCTCGTTTCTATATTTAAGAATATCATGATTGTTTAAATAAAATATTTTCTCAGCAACCATCAAAGAATTGTTTTTAATTTGTACTCGTTCATTTGGTTTTCTTTTTTTGATTATTTTTCTGTAACCAAGACGAATTCGGCGTTTGAACTGCATAATCTTTGTTAGGTCTCGTTGGATAAAAGCACCTGTGCCTTTTAGTTTTGACGAGTTCTGTAGCATTTTTGTGGCGTTTTCAGTAGACCCGGTATCAAGTTTTAATTTAATAATAGTGTCGTGTTCACTAAGCTTTATTGCCTCTTTAATTTTATGAAATTCACCAAGCAGAAGTTCACTGATGTTTTGTATCTTCTCCTGGGGGTCAGCATGGATATTCGGAATAGTTAGAACGATGTTCTTTCCTCGTATAATCCGACTTTGCAACTCAAGCTCCTCCTCCAATACCCCGCACCTTTCTTCAAATTGTTGCACTTTCCTGGACAGATCTTCATTTTGAAAGTGCAAAGCATCAATTTCAGCATTCAACTTTAGCAGGTCATCTTTTGTAGCTTGTTTGGCGAGCTCTTTCTGCAGTGATGTGTCGATAATTTTTTTAATTTTTTGGAGATCTGATTCGGAAGTTGGCATGATCAAGCGGAAGTTGTTTATTTTGATCGATCTGTAAGCAAATTTTGATTTTGGAATAGAAATATCTTCTGGAGAAGTTTGGTCAACTTCATGGTCATGTGACACCGGTAACAGCAAAGAGATTTGATTTGTTGCTTATTTACTAATGTTACCTGAGCGGACACCAATTTATTTTAATTACCCCAGTTAAAAGTAACTTGAAAAATAGTAATTCAAGTGTTTTAAGTGTGATTTACTATTCAATTAAAAAAATAAAAATATTATCAGAGCGCTATAAAAATTGATCCAATCACTTTCACAGCAGTGTTGCCAACCTTGCTAATAAAAGATGCTCGAAATTTTAGTATGCCCTAAATTCTTCAAGCCAGAGATGAATGGGATAGCTTTATCAAGGAACAAGGTTTGATCAGATTTCAGTTAGTTTTTTTCAGCAAAATATCAACATTAGATAAAGTAAGACCCCGTTTTTTGAAATCAAATTAAAGAAAACGAAAATGAAGAATACTTTAGCAGAATTGGAGTTAACACTCGGTATTATTGCACTTGAAAAACATGTAGGAATCACAACATAAGGGTCATGTGCCAATATTGAAAGCACACTAGTTCTTAGGGAAAGCTCGATATCAGATAAATATTTAATATTCACTACCCTACCACGCCATTACATGAAAATATAAAACAATCAGGTCCAAGACTACGGAAACACAGCAATCCAGAATATCGTATGCATTAGAGACATTGGTATTCTCCCGCTTACACAAACGCACCCACCCACCTGCATAAACATACACATAGTCCCCCGCTACACTGGTCCCAATCCCGGAACCCCAGGTATGAACCTACCTATCTCTTTAAGATCACAATAGATTTTCCATAAAATGTTATAAATCCTCTTGTATAACTACTAACTTCTAGGAAAACCCTTAATATTTTCAATGCACGAGTACATCACACGAGCTTCCAACAGTTCTTTTGCATTTATTCCAAAAATCTTTCTTATCTCGCTACATCTGGTGAAACATGATGAATGTGAACTGAAGAAGACATATTATATTCATTTGGTTTTACTCCCACAGACAAAAAACGGCCATTTTAAGGGTGTGTTTCACTTTTGTCTTTAATGACTTCGCAATTACAAAGCAAAGCATTAAATCCCCCAATCACTTTTAAAATTTAGATATACTCCAAAACAAACTTTTCCAAAAATTTCTTTCCTAATCCTTGAAACAACCCCTCGAAATGGTGTCATCAAACCCCGACTTCTTTAAACAGATGGTACCACTGTAATTCGTCGTTTTTTTTTATTCAAGAAAATCCCAACCACTTGCTGTGATAGTTGCGTAATTTTGTGTGATTTCAAAGAACGACAACAGCGGTGGATGGCGGCGGGTGGCGGCGAACGACTTACGATGCAAAAGCCCTTGTTGTTATGATGATGGGTCTGATGGGTATATTACATTGTTACCAATATTCAAGAATCCACGTGCGTCACACACGCCTTTCAGTCCTAACACGTGACCAATCCCTGTGAATCGTATAATATTGGCGCTGTGCACGGATCAATTTCTCCATAAGCCAGCTGGAGTTCTCTCAACAAATGAGGCTATCAATTTAGATGAGTTGAGAACGAGACGAGTAAATATGTATGTATAGGTATATGTATAGGGAAACAGAAGCACCTTATGGTGTAAGCATAAGCTTAACGTGAATTTTTCGATTCGTCGAATCGATGGCAAATTCTTGATTGCGTTGAATACTCCTTTGATATTTTGTGAGCGATATGTATGGAATTTAAATTATAAAGGGGATATGATACAATTATTATTATTCTGTTTTTGAATCACACAGAGAAAAATGTTTGGAAATTTCAATATTGTACCGTTTATTAAAATCTACTACAATATTTCGTTAAAAATGTATGATAATACAGCTAACCATACATGAATGTGCAAAACTCCTCGGAGCCAATTGGCTTCGCGAATTTTAAACTGGGTAAATAAAGGTTTGTCGCCAAACCATTTGTGTTTTCAACGAGTCGGAAAACCACAAACCAAATTTGTTGCGAGAAGTTCGCTCGTATATGGTCTGGCTGGCTTACTACCTGTACCTACATTCATTAAGGACATGTCAAAAAGTGAATTGCATGGGGCGTTGAGAGATAGAAGTACCATAGTGATGCATGCAGCTTATTTGTGAAAAATTCTAGGACTTATAACATCGTTTCTAAAAATGAGGTTTAATGTTCACTTCTTTGCTCTTTTGTGCCGCTTACTTACTAACTTATGGTGGCGCTACAATCCTTTGTATACCTGGGCCACAAGATTCTCCAGCCAGCTCTGTCCCTAGCTAGCTGCTTCCAGTTTCACACGCCGAGTTGGTTGAGGTTCTCTTCTACTTGCCTACGTCACTGATTTCGCGGTTTTCCTTTACTGCGCCTCCGCCGCCGTCCCTTGGGGATAGATTCAAAGACTTTCCGGGCCGGAGCATTGGTGTCCATCCGCTCTACATGACCTAGTCACCTGAGTCGTTGTCTTTTCAATTTTGTGACTAGGTCGATTTCGCTGTACAGCCCGTACAGTTCGTTGTTGTATCTTCTCCTCAAGGTCATCCGAAAATTTGTTCCTAAAGCGTACTCATCCGCCGCTAACAAAAGGTCCATGCTTCTGCACCATACAACAGGACCGGTATGATGAGTGTCTTGTACAGGGACACTTAAGTCATTCGAGAGAGGGCTTAACTTTTCACTTGTTTTCTTAGCCCAAAGAAACAGCGATTGGCAAGAGTTATCCTTCGTTTAATTTCAGCGCTGTTATCGTTGTCTAAATTAATAGCGGATTAAGGAGACTGATTCCTCTGTAGTTTGCGCAGTTTAGAGGGTCTCCTTTCTTATGGATCAGGAAAACAATACTGAGTTTCCATCCGTTGGGCATGGTTTTCCTCTGACCATATTTTTACAGATGAGCTGGTACATACTCCTAAGTCATCTTCTGCTGCTTTGAATAGATTAACAGAGAGCCCGTGAGCTCCAGCAGCTTTGTTGGACTTAAGCTTAGATATTGTTATCTTCACTTCGTTGGGGTTGGGTAGATGGAATTGTTGATTTGCATCGTCTAAGTTGAATGGTGTAATCTGCCTGAGAGTGGGATTAGATTTGTCATCGCTGTTATACAGTCACAGAAGTGATCTTACCATATTCACAGCATTGACTGCGAATCTACTACGATGTTCCCTTGCTCGTCCTTGCAAGCTTCGGTTCGGTCCTGTAGCTCTGAGAGCTTTGTTTTACCTTTTGGTAAAACTTCCGAACCTCATTTATGTTATGACATCCCTCAATCTCCTCGATTTCGACGCCTGCTGCTTCGCTGCATGTGCTTGCCGGCACTCGTCGTCAAACCAGGGGTTTCGTGGTGGTGGTCGTGTGAGACCCAGGGAAGCGGCATCTCTGATGGCTTCCTGACAATGCTGCCACTGGTGTAAGACACTTATTGATGCTGGTGGCATAGGACCTCTTAATAGGTTGTTCAAGATTAGATCGGAGAAGGACATAGCAATCTCTTGCGATTGTATCCGTCCGACGTCAAACTTCCTCACACCATTTCTTCGGTTTGGCTGTGCTCAAGATATCCGAAGCCGTACCTTGGCTACAACAAGGTTATGGTTCGATTCAACGTTGGCTCTTTGGAACGATCGCACATCACTGATACTGGAGGAGTGCCTTGCGTCGATCGCAATATGATCAATCTGGTTGAAGATTTATTGATAAAAATCTTTCAAGGTCCCCTTGTGGATATTGAGATGAGGAAAATATGTACTAGCCACCACCATGTTTCGTCCCGCAGAGAAGTCGATCATCCTGATTTAGTTGTCGGTGGTGGTGTCGTGCAGGCTGTGCTTTCCGAAAATGTCACCAAAAACGTGCTCTTTTCCTAGTTGCGCGTTAAAATCGCCTAGGACAATTTTAAACTTGTCTTTGAGTCTTCATCTTTCTTCTGATGCGAGGCATGCAGATGCACGCATATGAGGCTTATGTTGGCGGATTAAGTCTTGATGTGGATTTTCCCGAGGCGCTGGTTTAAATAGTTGAAACTCAAGATTTTTTGCCTAAGTCTGTTTCCAACGACAAATCCACACCCAAATAAACGCTGCTTTTGTTCGTGGTAGCAGTCGCCGTAGTAAATATCGCAGTTTTTCATCTTCCGTATGGTCGGTCCATCCCATCGCACTTCTGGGATGGCGGTGATATCGGCTTTGCAGCAGTCTAGGGCCTCCACTAGTTGTTCGGCTGCACCTGGCCTACATATGTATATAGGGTGTATATTGTCCCTATATACATATGTAGGCCACGTATATATCCGAAATTCGTTTTCCTTATTTCGTTTGCTAGGTTCGTCGTCAGTAAATCCGTCCGTTCGTATGCGAGGCTTGTTGTTGCTTCGCAACTAAATAATTCTACGTGGCCGGGAAGTCACCCCGACGGCACAACCCCCAACCTGGAGGTCCAGATCCTTAGCATAACACCAAGGACAGGGAGCCGGATTAACCGCTCCTTAAAGTAGGCTGTGAAGGTGTTCACTATATAAGGTATAATTCACGGTTGCAAAAGTCGATACAATTGTACTTTTTTCGATACACTCGACATTTCTAAAGTACACAAATACACTTTTATAAAATTCAGTACACTTTTGCCCTGCCACTTACATAATAGCTATTTACTTCAACAATATGTAAATGTACATTCGATTTTATTCAATTTCAAAAGTACCCTTACTGTGTCGAATCAATACAATGCAGCTTAAATTAATAAAACGTATTACTTTTTTACCTCTTCCTACCTAGTTAATTTATATAATTAATTTTCACTACACCTACCTTCTTTAAAAAGTTTATTTAATATTAATTTTTCTTACACAATATGATTTATCTCCCGTTTAGTGTAAAAAGCAGCTAGTTTCTTTTTTACACGAAACACTAGCATTATGGTTGAATTGTTCAAGGTATGGAATTTTGAATTCCCGAATTTGCAAAATATTTTTAAAAAAGTAATTCATAATTCAGAATATATTTTTGTTAAAATTGTTTTGATTTCTTTTTTCGATTTAAAAACACTTCTCTTAGTATGCAAAGAGGTAAGACTTATTCGGTCTAGAAAAATAACAAACAAGTGGACATTTTTTTAAAGGAAAAATATTGGACATTCGTTGGAATTGTTATTGTATTTGTTTAACAAAAACTTCCAAAAAAACTTCCAAAAAAACTTAGGTATTCATAAAAACTCTTAAAAACATAAATTTAATATTTATTTCACAGAAATAGTAACATTAAAACTAATTCATAAACACTGTTAAAAAACAAAACAGAAAAATTAAAATATTAGTTCAGTCGGAAAGTATTAAAAAAATAAATAAATAAGAAGATACAGTTTACCAAAAAGATAGTGTTGGCTTATCACATTTTGAATCACAATTTATTCTTGAATAGAACAATAATGTAAACAAATAGGTTTTGGGGGTAAGACATATACGAAATATATATTGATTTATAGTGATTTTGATTTCCACGTTCAATTGTTTGTTGGTTGGTTGTTGAAGGTAAGAAAGTATACAAAATGCAAGCAGGAAAATATTGTATGCGAATATTCAAGATTGGAGCATTTCCATCTCGGAATTTCCGGCATGCAAAGGGAAGCAGGATCCCGGGATTGCGGGATACCGGATCCCGGGACTACAATCTCTAGGTGAAATGCATTTGGCAATTTCGAGAACACTGTTTATTAAATAAGCGGTGATACTAAAGAAAGAAAGTTAGGTATACTAAAACATTCCTTTATAATACATTTTGGAGAATTAAGTGTTCTTAGCTATTTCCTACTCCAAATACGCGGTATGTTTAATTTAAAAAAAATGCTCCTGTTCATTTATTATTCTTCATAAACATTGATTTGTTGAAAAAAATCAAAAAGTACAATTCGATACACTTTTTGTTTAACATTCGATACATTGCTGAAAGACGATTTTTCATCCCTGGTATAAGGTGTTCACTAAGTAGTTCAGCCTGACTGGAACTGTAGACGCCACCATTGATTCTATCTACCGCCTGGATGAAAGAAGAAGTGCCTTAGTTGAAACACTCCCCACCCCGCTCGTTGGCTGTCGCCAACAACTTTCCACAGGGATTAAAACTCCATCTGCAGCTGATGAGGTACTAGACATCAAATGTTGACCACTAGGAGGTGAGAGTAGGAGTTGGTAGACAGAGGCAGTTGCGGACCCAGGAGGTGGCTTTAGGGGCTTCAGCCCCCCCACAGCCTATAGCTAAATTAATTTGAAATATAGAAAGCAATACATTACAACGTGTAGAGTTTTATATTCGTCTAAAATATTGTTAAGATGAGAATTTTGATGAACAAAATAACGTGGTTGGGGCTGAAAAATTTACATGTTCTCCACCTTTTTTTCTAAGCCCTAAGGTTGGGGCTTAGGCCTGAAGTGAATTGGACAAAAATCCAAGTCGGGGCTATGAAAAATGGACATGTTTCATGCAACGACAATTTTCTCTTAAAACAAAACCCAGAAAATTGAAAAAAAAAAACAAGGGACTAATAAGGTCTGAGAATATTGGACAAAAAACGTAGTCAGGGTTAAACAACTAACCCCATAAAAACTAACCTTATTCCAGAGAGCTTTTGATGCCTCACAAGTCACAATAACCTCAAAACTCGAGGTGAATTCGATTTTGTGACTTTTTTCGTATTCTGGAAAAAAACTCACATTTTGTGAGCCTCTTGAAAATCTTCTCTTGAAACTTGAAAATTATGATCTGGTCCTTGGCAGATCACATCTCACGTACTTGACACATCTTTCCCTCAAAACTATACAAAAATAGCAAAATAAGAAGAAATATGGAATTTAATTTGATTTTAACACATCTTTTGGAAGAAGTTTCATCTAGAAATGAATGGTAAGAATTTACATATAAACATATACATATTAACAAAAGTAAATACATAATTTTTTTTTAATAAATGACTTAGATTGCAGCGAAGGAGAATGCTAAGACAATTAAGAGATATGAATGATCCTTTTTGCCCTTCAAGACACAACTTTTATTAAATTATTATACATTATCCAGGAACTCTAGCCACATGACTCCAAAAAAGTACCAATCATACGTTCCTAGGGCAAGTCGTTCCAAAAATATACCCAAAACATTTTCACTCTTCACTTTTTCGAAACTCGAAATTTAAATTCTGAAAATGTTATGGATTAGTATATCTTTGGAATCCCTTCATTCCAAGTTCATGCTTAAAAAATGGATAAGTCATACCTCTTTCCATTCCTATCGCATTCAACCATTCTGATAGTTGACTCCACATACTCTTGACCCGCTGAGGGTTTTGTGGTGTCGTTTTTGTTTGCTAGGAGATTGGGGTTTCTCCGAACAAAATCGATGAAATACTCGAGCTGCTACCGCGACGCTCGTTTGATTTTCTGAATATAAAATAATAATTATTAAATATAAACATTAATGTTTAAACGAGTTACTTACCAATAGAATTCATTATTATTATTATAAGGTACTTAATTCCGCAAAAAAGTTTTTTTTTTTTGAAATCTGTTTGTTTTCAGAAATCAGCTGGCCAAAGGCCAACCTCACAATAAAAAAATCACCTTCTTGTGGTGAGTTTTCTTGTGAGGTTTTTTATGAGGGCTTAAACAGAAAACGAAATTGTGACCGCCTCATAAAAAACCGCCTCATAAAGACCTGTGAGCCTCACAACAGCAGAATAGGGCTGTAAACTTAAGCTTAAGGATTGCCAAAGTCCGGGGCTTAACATTAACAAGTCAAAAGCAACAACTGTTAACACTAAAAACTTAGCTAATTTAACGAAAGAAACGCAATTGAGGCTAAAACAATAACAGAACAACGGGGTGTAAGGCTTAATGTTAATGTTCAATACAACAGGAATTGTCTCTTACGGGCTTGGCTGGGCTAAGAGAATTTCAAAGGTCCAATGCAATACATACAAAACATTATAGGGATAAGCAATTCAATACAAATTCTCTAGTCGCGGAGCCAATATCAAAAAGCGTGAGAAACTTTTTGAACTCAGAAAAATCTTTCAGGTGGACATGATCTCTAATCTAATCTCTATAGACTCTTGAGTGACTTACAAATTTAGGAATAGAAAGTGTATGTCTGTGCAGCGTAAACGAAAATTCATTCACACTTGCAGAATTGGGCCGTGCAGCTTATTTTTTAGTAGGCCTGGCCACGAGACGAGAAAAGTCTCGGTCTCGTCATGCGAGACCGAGACGAAACGAGACTGCCTTTTAAGCAACCGAGACGAGACTGTATATTTGGACTGAAGTTTGCAGAGGTCTAATAAATTAAAAATCCAATTTCAAACGATAGTCGAAAATATTTCGTTCCAATAATAAACAGTTTTTCCGGAAATCGTATTTTTCGGAGACGAGACTTAATTATACGAGACCGAGACGAGACTGAAAATTTTTGATTTTAACGAGACCGAGACGAGACTTCCAAAAGTCTCGCAGAGTCTCATCTTGTGGCCAGCCCTATTTTTTAGAGCAGCTGTTTCTTATGCCCGACTAAAAGGCTTGACATTTTGATTTTTTATTTTTCGATCCACAAAATATTATTTTCGTGTGTTTCCAGTGACAGTTTGAAGAAAACACGTAGGTTCGTTGACTTAACTAATTAAGAAAAATGATATCTCAGAGGACTGATACTGTCAAAACACATAATGAGCTTTTGCCGCAGTAACACCACTTAAATATCGTTTTTCTGAACAAGCATTACAAACAGTTTTTAAATTTTGTTAAAAAGGTGAAATTCAAAGCATACTTTCAGCTAATTTAAACAAACACTTACATAATGTACATAGGTGAGTACTTTATACCTAATCAACTATTAAGCAATATAAATTAACGAATTTGCTCTTTTGGTTTAAGGCTGTTATGTGGCTAGAACTTAAAATTATAAAATTAGTTATACTACCATGTTTTGCTAAGCCTTAATATTGGCTTCTAGCTCCGCTTAAAAACAATTCCCATGCTTAACACATCAATCCCAAATTCTTGTTATTGTGCTTTATATTGAAAAAAATTTAAAGCGCGATAGGAGCGGAAATAAAAAAAAACACCGCTATTATTAAACGAAGTGATGTCAAAATTCGTTTTCTGTTATATAACTTCATATGTACAAACTGAATTTTCAAACTGCCCCTCCCCCCCCCCCCTTCCCACAACCAAATCCTAGATCCGCTACTGGATACAGGTGTGTTTTGAGACAAACCTGTGGACGCTTGTTTCCTCTTGAATGCACATAATTATTCAGAATGTCCGAAATATCCGTATACTTTGAGCACAACTGATTAAATCTCATTTTTAGTGTTAAAGAACTTTTCAAATTATATTCGAAGCGAATTTATTTTCCATGTGAAGGTGTTATTCACTTGAAGTTTCCTGCATCCACGAAACCAATTGAAATAGATAGTCAAAATAATCTGAAATGTAAAATTTTCGCTCAGTGTATATCTGCCAACACACAAATTATCCTCAAAATATGTACAATCTGGATTAAATTGTATGCATAACTGCTTACTCGCATCACAACAACAGGCAATGTCAAAATCAAAGAATAGAGAAAGGCTGTCATACTAAAGTTTTCGATGTTTGTTAAAAAAAATAAAACCATGATGCCCTTTCTACTATCCATTCATCCACCAACACACCACATAATAACAACACAGAGAAGCGGTTCTTTACAATTTGCCAAATATTGAAATTATCATATCGAACGACACGTGACACATGTGACTGTAATCCGGAAAATGTGACGTCATAGTCCCACTCTTGTTACCATTAGATAGCTTAGACTTATACCAATCATCGCCATGTGCCACGCTCCACGTATTCATTTTCATAGTATAGTAGTTACCACATTATCCCCCTTTCTGTAGTAGGTTGTTGGTATAGTAGGAGTGAATCCAGAATGAGAATCCAGACTTTATGTATTGGTCGTGCTTGTGCGTCAGGTGGATGGGTTCTTCTTGGATTTACTTATTTATTATTGTGCAACTGTATCTGTATGTAGGGGTGATGACAGAATAATATTGAGGGTGCGTTTCTAAGGAATACTCGTACATGTACTGAAAATTCATTAAATGTAGGTATGTGTATGTATGTATGTAGATTTTATATATTAGAAAATTGTTTTCTTGTTAAAATACTTAAATCGAAGAAATTTGTGCACATAATAACAATATTGTTTCGACAGAACTTTTATTACAATCTTTTGAAAAACTTTAGAAACAATAGTCGGACTGAACTTTTTCTTGTTAAATTGTGAATTGTGATTATAATGGGGGCAGAATTATTTAATAGGTCGAAGACATTTCTATGCATTCCGAGAAATATTTGGATGAGTGTTTTCAGTTTAATTCAGTTTAACATTGCAAGAAAAATAATTGATTGTGATTGAGAGCTGAGTAAGCTTTTTTGAAAAGTAAATATAAATGTGTTGTTAAGTTAACAATAGGCAAAGTGAAAGTTCAAATGGTCAAACACTCAAAGCAGCAGTAGAAGAAGTTTAATTCTTCAATAACAAGTTGGGTACATTAATGGTGGTGGTGAACATGGAAGAAGGAATACGCGAACGGTTGATCAAACACAACAAGTGTATAGTCTGTCAAGGCTGCGTTAGGCTAATGTCTTATCAGGGTACCAACTATATGGATATGAGCTGAGACAAGGGCGTTATAGCATAGGACACTCTGACCTTTAAACCAAGTTCATAAGAAAAATCGCTGAATTATCCGTAGTATTAGCTAGAGCGATTCCCTACAACCACGATATATTAATTAATTACCTCGAAGAATATATAGTGCCAATGAAAGTGGTTGATATATTGGATGGTTTGATAGCCTATAGTATATATCTTTTATCAACAACGCAAAAAAAAAAACAGTTGTAGGCGACAATAAAAAATTGGCGTACAACAAGACATTCAAAGGCTTGTAGGGTGCAAATACAAATTCGGTAGCATTAGTTTGATAGGTGGGAGAAAAGCATTGTGTAGCTGAACTCTTAGGGTAAGACAACTGCAAAGCAATTATCACCACCATTAAAGAAATGCGATGAAACAGTCCAGGAAAGAGAAGGTTCAATAAGTGCGATATACCACGGTGACGGCTACTATAAAGACACCAAAATCAGTTTCTATATTGGTGTCGACTTACATCTAGTTGAAGGCAAACTAAGCCAGAAGTCTTCATATTGCGATCCAATAGTGTGAACGAGTGCGTCACGACAATTCGCATCTGAACTTAACTGATCAACATAAGCCGTGAGGAAAAAGACGATGACGAATGACTAGCCAAATTAGACATTTTAAGTGTCCCAGCTTTTGCATTCAAATTGGCCTTGGCAATTTGTACACCAAAGCTAAAAAGAGCGGAAAAGAAGAAAAAACAGCTTACAAAACGAAAAAGGAACTAACATAGGTAAACATCAGTAAGTGGTTCCTGCATCTTAAAACTTTCAACGAAGCATGGGGATCTCTTGATCAATCAACTTTCAACCAATTTAACCGCATTACTTTCAACACAGAGGTCACTCCTTCAGTATCACAGGTGTTCGAACGTTTCAAGGAACCGACATTGACTCGCACCACTTTTAATGTAGCCAAGTTATCATTGAATATTAGCAACTTAAGTTAATTAAAGCTCAAACCGCGACAAAAAAGCATTTCAGCCAATTAATCTCGTTCTTAAAAGAATAGTGCAAAACTTTCGTGTCAAACACAGAACCGTAATCTTTTAAAGTTCCGTCCAATAACTCTTACAAAGCCTGTTTAAGGGTTAATGGGTACCTTTATGCTGTCACGAATAAGAGACTTAAACCATGGAAATGCCTGGGTCCTGTAGAGTAGATAGACATTGTTGGACCCCAGTGATATAGCCCGGAAAGTCTTTGAATCCAACCTCTAGTGAAGATGTAGAAAAGGAAGATGGCACATACGACTAAGTGGAAGACGAATTCAACAAAAATGGTTTCTAAACTGGGAACCATGCT
This sequence comes from Melangyna quadrimaculata, assembly GCA_949320155.1. Lineage (NCBI taxonomy): Eukaryota > Metazoa > Arthropoda > Insecta > Diptera > Syrphidae > Melangyna > Melangyna quadrimaculata. Next base: position 147,421,922 of record OX439485.1, on the reverse strand, counting down.
TTCTGGAAAAGCTTGAGGATGGTGCTGTCTGGTTGAGGCTCTGGTCGATAGTAGATGAGTTGGTTAAAACAATTTGTAAGCAATTCATTCTTCTTCAGTTCTAATCTATGCTACAAACTAAAGAGTTAAGTTTTCGAGGGATAGTAGGAACCTTACATAATATAATTTTGAAACAAAAATCCAACCAATTCCAAAAACTGCCATCGGTTTGCAACTTTTGTATATATACCTATGGCCACTACGAATAAAAATCCAGACTGCACAATTTTCGTGTGAAACTTTTGTTTTCTATATTTATTGTGTTCCCCTTCTCATTTTACAAGAGATCCCATAAATTTTGCAGCACTTTATTTATTTGTATTTGTTTTTTTTTCTGTAAATCAATCCAAAGGGAAAAATCAAAGGCGCTTCACAAATAAATAAACAATTACTCCTATTTAATGATCGACCGCATATAAAAACACTTCAACTTCTCAAATGGAAGCGTAAAAATGTGCGCTCCCATTAACCCTGCACCATCACCGCCACACCAGCATCAGCACCACACCACATTACCACATGTCTTCGGAGCTGATTCCCCCTTTTTTTTTTGTAGGTAGTTATGGTACATATAGGATTATGATGATGCATCCCATCTGCGCAGTGTATCTTGACTGGGTAAGCGTATATTACTCCATCTCGTTATCCCATATCGTTGACTGCATCTTGTTAATGCAGTCAGCCTGGCAAAGATCTTCATGATGATTACTCCATGAGTGATTGAAATTCTCGATTCAATTTGTTGTCTGTATGTTTAGTATGTGAATGCACAAATGCACATGATGCACATACATTGCATAGGCATATTCTGCCACCAGCAGCGCCACACCGCGCCGCCAAGTCAAATCATATATTCCAGATGAAAAACAAACTAAAAATTGAATTTACTCCATTTAACGGCTTTCTTCCCCTGAGATGCCTTTACTATCACATTCCGTCCAGGCGGAACAACAATTTCCGGATTAATTTAACTCAACACACATCGCACCAAATGGACTCGAACCGAAGTAACATTACAACTTGCTATAGGAATTGAAATGAACCTTTTGTGGTCATATAATGGTGGTGGTGGTACACGATGATGATGCCCATGCTGATGCACGAAAAATAGCTTTGTAGTGAAAGCGCTTCTGTGTACCACGAGGCGTTATATAGAACCAGCTGTTTGGCTGATGCCATATCTGATGGATGGGACAGATACACAGCAGTGAGAGAGACCAATGTACACTTTAACGGAGATTCCTGTTGGGTCACCCTCTTTTCTTTCCTTGTGGATTTTTATTAGGAAGGGAATTCGCGTGATACAACTTGACTATACATCACACACTCAAATATATAATATGCACCCACACAACACTCCAAAAACTATATTCTTACATTAATAACAGATGTTGCAGCAAATCTAAGATTATTGCATTAAGAGGGCCTAACTCATAACACGAAGCCATTATAACATATGTATGTAACATAAATGAACTCTTGAAGCATGTTTAATTAAGTGGTTCTAAACTAAAAACCCAAGACCCCTTTTCAGTCACAGAGGTTTTTTCTATAGAGGCTCTTAACGTTGAGAAGAGAAGGGCAAAAATTAAGGTGGACAACCCATTTTAAGTGAAAGTGAAAGTAGCAAGTAGAGACTCCATCCATTGGTCTGCAAAAGGGGCCTAACAAAATGTCTATTAAATCGATAGGACGAAGCAGGGTTGGCAGAATTTGTCATTTATAAATTAATGGCCATGTTTCTGCCTAAAAAAGAATTCTTACAGCTTTAACTCCACAGGCCATCAACGATGTCTAAAATCCAATCAACAATCCAATCCACAATCTGATTTGTATGGATTGCGACTCCATTGGATTTTTTTTAGACATCTTCCATAGTCCGGCCATCGTTCATGGCCTGCTGTAACCTCGTACGCTGCTGATGTGAAACGAACAATCCCATACAAATATTAAATGACGAAATCATAAATGAAAAATTTCGTTGTACTTTTCGTTTTGTGGTGCGCTGTTCGACCAACGAAATTGATTATTATACCAGATTGCTTTGACAAGTCTCCACTCTATTTTTGTACAGAATGGATTACCACCTGGACGTGTGGGTTCGATCCCCAGTCTGGGTAGCATTCTTTTCTATATTCCCCAACTTCAACTGGATGCCACCCGTGGAATTTAATGAGATAATTAACATCTAATTCTCAATCCACTGTGCCAACAAAAATCTTTCCTTTCCTTCCATTCCTTCTAACTTGTGCCGTGCATTGCATTTAAAAGACCTGAGGTCTTACAGGCATATAGTTAAAATTATTATTATTATTATTAAAATTAAATTTTTTGGGTTTCTTCGTGTTTTTATTTGTCGTTACTTTCATTACAGCATGGCTGTTGTTTGATTTGCTCTTTAAATTTTGTTTTTTTTTATTTGCAATTTGTGAAACTCTCCATGAATATTTTTACGCTGTGTTTTCGTAAGTATTTCCTTGTCTTTTTGGAGACCACAAAAACACGTTTCATTTTCGTGTCACATGAAAAAAAAAGGACAAGTTATTCTACTTTTTCAAAAAAAAAAATCAATATTATCTATAACTTGGTTCAACTATAAGTGCGAACAAAAATAACACTTGACCTTATTTTGTGTATTATCAAAAAATGAGAGTATCTACTGTATTGAACGTCATTTGAAGTAAAAATTGTGCCGTATTGAATTTTCCCGTGAAATCCCGTGTCAAAAAACCACTATCTTGTCACATCGGCAATGCTGCGCTGGTACCTGCCAACCAGGGCTGTCGAAGTACTGCAATAGCAGTATTTGTACTGCAATTTGTTTCTGCGTACTACCGTACTGCTCACATGTCAAAAGTACTGCTTTTTTTTAATTCAATAAATTGATTTGATTGCATCTATCTTCAATTCCCAATATTTTTGTTCTGTCAACAAAACACACGCAAAAAATCTTACTTTTTAAGTAAAAAGAGAAGTCCGATTAATATTAATACCTATCAACCTATCAGCTATCGTCATTCCGTTTTCTCTCGATAAACTTCATTTTTCAATTTCAATACCATTGTAGATGCCTCAATGTTTCCACTGTATGTACGATTCTTTCAGCAAAGACATTTTGTAAGTCCGCTTTCACACAAGGAAACTGAGTTTCCACCAATTTTTAGTTTGTAGGCGAGAAGGGCGTAAGGGGAAGGAAACAAATCTCCCCTCACACATTTCTCGCCTACAAACTAGCTAGTTTCTGGCAACTCAGTTTCCTTGTGTGAAAGTGGTTTCAGAGGACTAATAGCACTCATCAATGGCAGGCAGCATAAGCCCCAGATGAACCTGGTTGTCCACATAATTTTATGTCGGTAAAAATGAACTGTCAAAATTTGTATATGGGAACAAATTCTGCAAAATAAATAATTTTATAACATGAATTTGATGCCTAAAATGTAGAAAAGAACCTGATACACAGGGATAAGTCATTTGTGACGTTTAATTTGATTATTTCCCATGTTTACGCAAGTATTTTTAAAGGGGTGTTCATGTAAGCATCTGGCGGAAAGTTATATTTTTCTGCAAAGCGGAAAATTATCTCGTTGCATGAATACCTAATAATTAACTGAATTTCGCAGTACAATTTTATTTATCTGTACATAAAATACAAAAATCAAAGCAAAGCGTGAAGTACCTACTAAATGTATGTACATAATCCAATATATTTATAAGGAGCGGGCTAAAAAATGTAAAGCATTTAAAAAACCTTGTCAAAACTTAGTTCCTTGTATTTAATTTTAAATTCTAAGCTTTTTTCATCAACAGTTTTAAAATTGAAACCTCCACACGTATGTATGTATACCTAAATGAACTCATAGAATCAGCAAACTGTATTCTTGGTAATTTTGATTTCATCTTTTACCCCCAGGGTTAGCTAAGAAAAGTAAATTCACGTTTTAATTCACGAGTTATCTCATAATCCATGCCTACACAAGATAGATTTCAAAAGTTACAGATGATTTAAGCGCTGTTTTTATTAATATAGCTGTTATTGTTTAATACAAAAAAATATTAACAAATTTAATGTTTACATATTTGCTGTACTGCCATATTTTTTTGAAAGTACTGCAAGATCTTGAAGTGAAACGACAGCCCTGCTGCCAACCTTTCTCTTTGTACAATAAAAATTAAATTATTCACGTCACAATACTATTTTTTGTGACTATGGAAGACGTCAAACCGTGGGCTTGGCACCTGATTGTCACCTTCAATTGGAGTCAAAAAGTAACTGTTATATTTTTAAAGATCCAGTATATTATATAGATCAGTGGTTGGTTGAAACTTATTTTTGAAAAATTGTTTTATTTGTTATACTAAGTTTCCACTTGTCATTAAAAGACACAGTTTGATAAGACAGGGTTAAAACGACGCACGCTTTCTTACTATTTTCTTTGCTTTTCTTGTTGGTAATAGCCGTTTTGTCAAAGTTTGTCAATTTGCGTCTTTCAATGACAAGTCGAAACCTAACCTAGCATAAGATGATCTTCTTATGATATGATATCTTGTTCTTCGTCAACTCAAAACTTTGAGACAAAATAGAAGAATTTTCGTCGATAAGCTTACCGCTAACATAACATAAATCCATGGAAAAAGAGATTGGTGCATTGTCAAAACAATGATATTAGACTTACATTTTTAAACTAAATCTAGTTCTTAAAATGAGCGCTTTCCATCACGAACTTTCTCAAAACGTATCCATCAGTTTAAACACGAAATTACAAATACAACAATAGGGGTATTCATGCAACGTCGCGGCTTAAAACCCAGATAAAGATGGTAATCCAGATAATTTTATTTTTAATTTTATAATCTGCAAAACAGATAATTTTATCTCATGAATTTGTGCGGAAAGTGCAAAAATAAACCTGATACTCTATGATAAAGTCGTGTGTGCCATTTTATTTGATTATTTCCCACGTGTACGCAAGTATTTTTAAGGGGGTGTTCATGTAAACATCCGGAAAGTTATATTTTTCTGCAAAGCGGAAATTTATCTCATTGGATGAATACCCTTAATGTAAGCACAGGTTTTTGCTTTATAATAAATAAATAAATTGGGTGGGGCAAAGGCTCGTGATGAACCAGGGCCTAGTGACTAACAACTCGCAACCATTCCTGTGTGCGTGTGTCGACAGGAATGGAAGGGACCTACAATCTTATGCCGAATCCGAACGGCTAGACGAGAAGCACTTATATTTATGACAAGTAATACTCTTGGAGGATTTGTCAATTCCTCGCAAGAGGCAGTAGCCCTGAAAAAAAACTTTTTAGTTTTTAGGTTCACGAGGCTGGGAAGTGAACCCAGACCTCCAGCGTGACAGTCCATGACACTAACCATTACGGTTACTAACAAGGTTTTGGCTTTGGGGGAGGGGGGTAAAATAAATGTATAGCGTTTTTGCTAGAAAGGTCAAAACACCCAAAAACCACCCAAAGAAACAAACCGAAATATTATAAGAGAGCTTATACAAGACATATATTCGTCTCATTTTTCATTTCTTTTAGCACTGCTAACAAAAGTTGAGCATGAGCTGCTCAAAAACTAGGAGATGCAAGAAAGTTTGTGTAAAGCGGGGTACACATTATCAAACCTGTATGACAAATCTGTTCACGTTTGATTACGTGTACTCTCTGTTTAATGGTTTGACAAACAAATCTGTTGTTCACAAAATTGTTTGATAATGTTTGACAGCCAGCGGCTCGTTGGTGTGTTTGTTCGCGATAATGTGTACCCAAGTCATTCATCAAACCATCAAACTTCATTGAAAATACAGTTCACAATTCCTGATTTCCTTAATTAAATTTAAGTGTGTTCTGTTTTCTTGTTTTTATCCACTCTTTCACCCACTTTTTTCTATTAACTTTCTTTTTTTTTAGCTAACAAAATAGTTATAGCACAAGCTATTTTATCTTCATCCATTTTTTAATGTTTATAATAGCCGGTAATCTTTTATTTATTAGGTATACAATGTTAATATTTTGTATTTGTATTTAATTTTGTTTATTTTAATATCAACGCGCATATGGATTTGACATTTACTAACTTTAGTTTGACAGCCAACAAAATTGATAAATGTGTACCTCAAATATTTTGTACAAGTTTGACGTCCAACAGGTTTGCCAAACAGGTTTGATAATGTGTTCCCCGCTTAAAATGACGAATTGTAAAATGGTAAGTGTTCTTTTCTTCATGATTTTTTTTTCTATAAACTTCATTCGTATACGTGTAAAATGTGGAATATAGGACTTTGACGGTGTTCACATTGGACTGACTCCTCCGAATTTACAAAAGAAAACGTAAACAAAATCCAAACATTTTTATTTTTTTTTTATTTACTACGTTTCTCTCATTCTTAAAATGAAGTGGGAGTACGATAAATTTCAGAGAAGTCAAAAATAGTCAGAAGAGTCAGTCCAATGTGAACACCGTCTTTAGATAATAACAATAGAGCTTTTTGCGAATCTGTCAAACACCCAAAATTGCTAGCTGTGACTTTTGACTTCGTAAAAAGCTCTATTACCTATGTACATATATACCTGCGTAGTCTATTTACAAACGTCATTGTCGTAATTTTGTGGGTGAATTGATTAATGTCTATTGTATGTGTGTGTGTAATCGTAATTTTGTGGGTGAATTGATTGATGTGTATTGTATGTGTGTAAGATTTGTTTTGCGCTAGGCATTTGATGCAAGATTTTAAACGTCAATCGTTCACAACACATTCACAAGTGTGTACCAGTGATAAATGTCAAAAGTTCCTCGTGAAGTGAACATTCGCTTGTGGAGAAAGTGAACGTTTGGCATTTATCACCGGTACACACTTGTGAATGCGTTGTGAACAATTGGCGTTTGAAACATCAATACATCAAATGCCTAGCGCAAAATAAATCATTGGTGTGTAAATTCATTAAGAAAGAATCCATTGTTGCTATTTTTTTTTTTGTTTTAATTTTTCAAGTTGATTCAAATTCTCAAAGTACGCTACGCAATGAAACAAACTAAAAACAAATGAGAAATGCGCATTAACTGAAAATGTACACAATTTTTTTTCTTTTATCGAAGTGTGAAAGCTTCATCAAGCTTCACATTTTACTCGTGAATTGCCCGTGAACGAAAACTCTCCACTTTGTACTCCGCTCAGCTTCATGAGCACATTCACGGATGAACGAAAAAGCGAAATTTGTATGAGTTCATGAGATACTTACTTAGGTCCTCGGACCTTTTACGTCCGTGATGTTTTCCTTACGGGACAAAGGGCCTCCACTACACCTACGCTCCATCGTGTACGATTTCTTGAAATATATTTCAGCTCTCTCCAAATTTTCCCCAGTCGTGCCGATTCCTGTTCGACCGTTCTTCGCCATGTACTTCTAGGCCAATGTATGGCCAATCCACTGCCACTTTCTTCTTCGTATAATGGAGTCTTTGGGCTCCTGACCCGTTCTCGCATGAAGTTCGGAATTGGAGATACGGTTGGGCCAGAAAATCCTCAAGATGTTTCGTAGACATCTATTCACGAAGGTTTGCAGCTTTCTAGTGACAGTGTCAGTGACTTTCCAAGTGCTGCAGCCGTAAATCAGAGCAGATTCAACATTGGAGCGGAACAGTCCTAGCTTGTTTTTTAGCTTAAAGAGTTGTTTCTCCATATTTTGGACAGCATTCCGAACGCAGCCTTTGCTTTTCTGATTCGGCTGTTCACGTCCAGTTCAGTTCCGCCACCCGTAGAGACAATCCCAAGATATTGGAAATTCTCTACCATCTCTACCGGTTGTCCACAAATATTTACTTGGATTGATGAGGAAGTTCCAAGGCTGATCCTTTTAGTTTTTGCCGAGTTGATCTTAAGCCCTACGATTTCTGCTTCTCTCTCCACCCTTGTTGCCATTGATGGAGATCCATGATCCTATGAGAGAGTAATTAATGATAATAAAGTTCATAAGATGGTTCCAAAGTATGAACATACTAGGCTTGAAGGTGTAGAAGTTAAATGTATCAACATAATTATCTTTTAACAATTACGAGCATAAAAATTAAAATATTCCACCATTATTCCATTTTTAGTTGAACCCCATTATTTCTGTTATTTTTTTGTTTGTTGTTTAAACCAGGGACTGTTTTAAGAAAAAATCAGATTCTCCAAAAAATCATTATTGAACAAAATTATACAGAAAATGTTCGTTTGGATTTAAATTTATTTTTTCTCATGAGTAAGAGCCCAGGGCCGCAGACATACGTTATTTTATCAAAGCTAAGATTTTTTCTGCGAACAGGTACTATGGTAGCTAAGAACAAATGGATACTAAGAATCTTACATCCGGGTGCAAGAAAGAGGTAGCGAGTGTTAAAGTTGCACACAAATGTTGCAACATTGCATTATTTTATCAAAGCTGAATTTTTGGTATGTGTTAGGAGATGGTGTCTTTCACTTTATTGGACACTTGGCAGACATCTACAGTGGGGCCTAACGTGAGCCAGAAACTTAAAATATGTCAAACTAATCGTGCCATTTACGTTGTAGTTTAAAGCTAATATTTATATGTTTTATGGGCAACTGTTTAAAAATAATTACCCATCAGCTATACCTACATCTACAGTGGGGCGTATTCATCAGACAGACATTTAAAAACAGCTAAAATAAGCGAAAAAATCACGTTTTGGTAACAAAGAATTATTATTTTGACAGTTTTAAGGTGATGTAAGGCTCCGCCTTAGGTGTCTTGCTGATTGGATAATATTGTAGAATATTTGCCCACAGAAAACATAAAATCTTGATTTGATTCAGGTATGTAAATGGCACGATTAGTTTGACAGATTTAAAGTGTCTGGCTCACGTTAGGTCCCAATGTAGATGTCTGAAAAGTGTAAAATAAATTAAATGACACCTTTTTATATAATCAATAGATTGAGAGTTTAACACTTGGTGGAAATTAATCTTTGACATTTTTTAAAAAGATATAATAAAACACTTGTTTTTCCACAATTTAAATTATTTTGTTTTTTATTTATTAAAAACTTTGGAAGCCAACGCGTTTCGTCTTAGTTAGGACATCATCAAGGCACTAATTTCATGTTAAATTTAGTGCCCTGATGATGTCCTAACTAAGACGAAACGCGTTGGCTTCCAAAGTTTTTAATAAATAAAAAACAAAATAATTTAAATTGTGGAAAAACAAGTGTTTTATTATATCTTTTTAAAAAATATAAATGACACCATCCCCTAACACATATCAAAAATTCAGCTTTGATAAAATAACGCTATGTTGCAACATTGTATGCAACTTTAACATTCGCTACCTCTTAATTGTACCCGGATTGAAGACTCTTAGTATCCATTTGTTCTTAGCTACCATAGTATCTGTTCGAAGAAAAAATCTAGCTTTGATAAAATGACGTACGTCTGGCGGCCCTGGGCTCTTAGTCTATAACCCGTCTATCGGGTTGCTATTTTATCGACACTTTCTTAATTTTGTTGTTCTTTTCTTACCGAGGGTAATTTAACCGCGCTATCTGAAATACTTTCCAATAAAATGCTTCAAATATGAATACTTAAAAATTATTAATTTTTGGTGATGCCAAATGCATATTTTTGTAATTAAAATTTGAACTTTTTCTACAAGTTTCTTTTGCTTGCTTACCAATTTTTTGTCGCAGTTGAGTAATTGAAAAAAAAAGTGTTGAAAAATCATAAATACTGCGTACAAAAAATAAGGTTTTTATTTTACTTTCAATTGGAATTGCATGTGAATTCGTTGAGGCAACACAACCAAGTGAGCTTATTCTGTACGGGTAATAGGTTTTATTTGTTTCAAATTTTGAGATCAGATAACAGTTCAACATGTTTTTTGTACTTAGATAATCCCAACATATATGAATAGTAATAACACTATTCGAAATTAAAATAGGCATCAGCAAATGTGCACAGTGATTGAAAATTGACATTCTAAGAAGAACTTTGTGTTGAACTGGTCGAAGAAAGGGCGGAGTGTTTAAAAACAACAACCAGAAAGGTGATTTAGAGGTACAAATTTCAAATAGCAACTACCAGAAAACATAACAACTACCACTTAAAACAGTCTCTGGTTTAAACTCTATAGCACCCAGCTGCTCTTCCTATTGACCAAAATATTATCTTTTGTTCGATCGAGTCCCAGTAGTGGACATGAAAGACGGCCTCAAGGCAACAATCAGTGGTCATTGAATTCCTTTGATCTTACGAATCTATCCAATTAAAATCTCAAACAATAGTCTTAAATTTCAAGTCCTCCGAATCCAATTGTCGGCGGTCGGTGGCGTCGGCGCGCGTAGACAATAAAACTGTCAACTAGGACTGAAAATGTTAACCTTCTTCCAAAAAGGTAGATACCTATCCAATTTGCATCTCAATAACACCAAACAACAATACACAACAAAGCCCCTTCAAAACTGCGCCTCCCCAATAAACCCGAAACGTTATTGGCCTCCTGATGTGGTGTCAAAATCTTCTCTCCTCATTTATTTTGTCTGTCCAATACTTAATTCGACTGTAATGGGTATTCATGAAGTGCTCTATGGTCTCGAAGTCAATTCAAAAACGGAACAGGTTGCAGCTGCTGGGAGGAACTCCTGGCCAGATTAATGAATTGTGACACCTGATTTTATATGGAAGAATCCATAAGTTCGGTCATGGTAGTAGGTATGTAGGTATACAGCGATTCAAATGCGAGCAACGAATCAAATAGTCACACCTTACTCACGCCAGGAGCGGGTGAAACTTCCACTTATTGGTGTTAAATGGCCAAGTGTCGGCGCGTAGAGAAAAAGGTGTTCTCAACTGGCGCCAGGCTACCAACGGGGGGGCTTTGGTTCGTTGTGTCTTTAGAGATGGCTGATGCACAAAGACCCATCATACGAACAGAACAAACACGAGAAAGGGTAAAAATACCAAACCAAGACCAGGCATTCAGGCATACCTTGTTTTGATGCATGGTAACAGCACCAAACAGTCGAGGAAACAGCTAGTATGGACCAATCCTTCAGTGCAGCAGGCTTTCGTTCCTGCGATATCTCGCAGATCCATAGAGTAAAGACCGTGCGCACAAACTCAACATGAGTGCGTATCTGAAACAGGTATCTGTATCTTTAGTTTCTTTACATTGAGAATGGGAATGGGAAGGCAAAAGCCACCAGGTAGAATATTTTCCTGCATCATCTGGGACTGGCATGGGTTTGTTGTATGATGATGGTGGAACTTAATGTGGCGTGGTGGTTGGAATTGCAAATAACAACCATGGGAGTTCTTCAACTCCTCTCTGCTTCGGATGGTGTCTTCGTCGTCATCATCGTTTAAGATGGCTTGCCACTTCTTCATGCGATTAAAAGCGCCACGGGATAAGAAATGGGTTCCTGAGAGTCCTCTTCGAGTTCGTGTTTTATCGGGAAGGTGCATTTACATATAATTTAACGAAAAGGTGAAATTCACTAGCTTCTGATTCGATGCAAGAAATATTAGAAAATTCGAAAGAAATTCTAAAAATACAAGAAATGTCATCCGTTCTTCAGGAGAAAAGATATAAGGCGGCGATGGCTCTCAGCTGTTTGCTTGTTCTTAAAGGCCCAACTATAATAGAATTAAGCTCATTTATGCACGCATAAGCAACGTTCGAATACACACAATCCCTGTTTATAAACCATAATGGAATTCAGTTGCGATTCGTTAAGTTTTGTTAAAATTTTGCAAGAGTGATTCCAGTTGCTCGGCACTTACGTGAATTTGGCAGCTCAAACAAAAAAACAACAACATTTTTAAAAGCAAAATGGAGAGGGACAGGTAGATTCGCGAGCAAAATTGCATTATGGCTATGCGTAGTACATTCGCAAACATAAGCAAATTTTCGTTGGATTTTTGACATAAGCTTATCTTGGCTTGGTAGTAGCCCGTAGCGTAATGGTTAGTGCGTTCAACTGTCACGCTGGAGGTCTGGGATCGCTTCCCAGCCTCGTCCACCTAAAAACTAAAAAGTTTTTTTTCAGGGCTACTGCCTCTTGCGAGGAATTGACAAATCCTCCAAGAGTATCACTTGTCACGAATAAGTGCTTCTCGTCTAGCCGTTCGGATTCGGCATTAAATTGTAGGTCCCTTCCATTCCTGTCGAAAGGCGCACACAGGAATGGTTGCGAGTTGTTAGTCACTAGGCCCTGGTTCTTCATGAGCCGTTGTGCCACCCGATTTATTTTTTTTTTTATCTTGGCTTTAGCTATTATAGTTGGGTCTTAAGCCGCAACTATAATGCTCGGAGGGACACTGAAGTGGTAGAGCGATAGCAATCGAATACAAGGAAATCAAGTGATTCTCCTATAATTCCGATTTGTTGCTTTTCGTCCAGTTTCGTTCACTTTTGCTTTCGGAGGGGAACAGCGCTCGCGAGCGCACCTGACTAAGGAAAACTGACATCTCGCTGAAGTAAGAGTGAAAAAAAGAGAATTATGATTAATTTCAATTGAGTGCAATATGGGTGAGCTCTCGTTTTGACTGTCCGGAAGGCTAGTTTTCATTAATTTATGACAAAGGCTTAAGTGCCCAAGTCGACAATTATAGTTCTACATTTATTCAGCATGAGTGGAAGGAAGAAGGAACGTTCTGTCAAGTCTAAACCGCTAGGATGAGAAGCTAAGGGATACGGAATAGACTAGCATTCGATTCTCAAACCTTCGGCTTGAATTTCTAACACACTGATCATTTCACAACTTGCTACTGCTCAGATGTGCTTTGTTAATTTCAACTCGCCCGTTAGGCCACTTAACTGTCGAGTTCCCTGTGACTCTTAGTAAGCCGACTTGTGAAATTCTCCATAAAATGGGTGTTGGTATGGTGCGGCAGTGGTGTGATACCCGTTTGCATTCGTTGTCTCATGATTGCTGCCCCAAAAGGAGTAGGTAACTTGTTGAAACTCCTTAACATAGATCAGAATCAGTGCCCGAGATGATATTCCACGACGGAGTATTTTTTTTGCTTGCAGTCTTCCTTTTTATTCATTTTGTTACTCCTTCCTCTAAATAGGATGCTGAATGTGTGTAAAATTCGCGTTTGCAAATTCAAAAGGTGCGCCTGGTGGCGACCGTAATGCCGTTGACGTTGCCATAGCCATAACCCCCACCAACCACCACCATTTATAATCATCGTCGTCGAACGTCAGTTGTTGTTGCCGCGATAATGTTGCTCTTTTGCAAAAAAAAATTAAATATTTGCAAATTTAAATATGCGAACGTTTTGAGGGGCAGAGTTGAAGTTGGCTTAGTTTGGTTTTGACTTGGCGTGGTATAAGTAGCAAGCTCTGCTCTGGCTGCGGGGACAATCATTTTTGTTGGTTTTTGTCTGGAGCGTGCAAAAGTCGTGGCGTTGATTTCGCCGGCAAGATAAGATGTCTCAAAAAGTGACACTTTGCGAGAAACTCAGGGCAAGTTGTGGTTGAGTTTTTGCTACAAGAAGTTGTGAGTGTGGGCGTGTTGTTGTGGTGCAGATTTATTTGAGATAAGATTGTAATATATGTGAAATGATAATGCTTCTATATGCGCAGCGCAGTAACTTGTACGGCAGGCTGCAGCAGCAGGTGTGAAATGTCATTATGGTTGTAAGTGAATTCCAATTGTTGTTTATATTTTTTTTAAAAGTCATATACGCGTTGTCCTGAGGTGTGTTAGCACTTGAAATTGCTTGCTTGTGCAGAATGTTTTATCTTATGGTTTAACAACACTTAGTCGAGTATAGTGGACAGATTTTCAAATTATTTAGGTATCGTAGATTTTTTCATCTGCATAGGTGAATGCTTACCTAAGTAACATTCTTGGAGCTAGTTGAAGCACAAATGCTCTTCTACAGCTGTAATATAGTATAATCTAAGGCTATAGCTCTGTAAGAGTTTATAATACAGCTCTCTTTATTTCTTTTAAAAATTGTGCTCTGCAACAGAGGTTCTGGAATGGTTTCAGCTCTAACAACTAATAACGTCTCAAGATTCAAAAATATGCTCCTTACTGGAGTTTATAACATTCAAAATAGAGCATTGTCTAAATATCGGCTCTCAACGAGTTATTATGGAGCTTTCAACAACAAATTTAACTGAACCACATAAAAAAAAAACTTGCTCGTTAAGTTCAAAGTGCATCCCAGGGACACCTACGCTTTAAGTAAAAATATAATAGGTGTTTGCTGTGCACAATATACACTCTTTCTTTTATTTTCTAAAACACCCTATCTTATATAAAGCACTGAAAGCAAATCTGTCACCTTGTGGCTACTAGCTCTGAAATTGGGCTATAACAGCTCTGAAGCGCTATTACAGCTCTGAAGCGCTATTGCAGCTCTATAGAAAAGAAACTTTTACCCTAATAAAAATATGGCGATGAAAAGAACAATGATTCGAATAACCATTTTTTGTTTTTTCAAATTTTTAAAAAGAAAAGGTCTCCTTTTTCGTTTAAAAAACACAACACATTTTGTAATTTTTAAACAAAATATTTTATAAATAATTTACAATAGTTCTTAAGATTTTTTTGTTTTGCTTATATTAAATTTTTTCAAAATCTCGGCGTAAAATTTATAATTCCGGAGGCGCGTTGTAATTTCGCGAAGTAGCTTCAATACATTTGTGATAAAACAAAACGCGCACTTAAAATTCACAATTAGTTTACCGAAAAATATAATAATTTCCTTATTCTGTTAGAATATAAAAAAATAACTTATCTTGTTGACATTACGCGCTTAATGAAGTTTTACAATACTTATAAATACTTCAAATAAAATAATCCATCACACAAACATAAAATATGTTGTGCAACTATTATATATTATTCTTCGATTGTATTATGCACACTTATACCAACAAAAAGCTGTCAAAGGTGCTCCTTAGTAGATACAAAATGCATAATTAAAGAGCTTAAAATCTTCTAAGTCCCTGATAACGAGCCGATTACAAATAGAAATTTGCTCTAAATGTCAAAGAATTCCCTGTATGGAGAGCTCTAAGATTACTCTAGATGCGCAACTAGAGCTAATTCTCGAAGTGACGAGCTTTAAGACATGCTCTGGAAGTGCTGTTAGAGCTTTTGAACAGCTAAATTTGTTTCTTGGGTATTGTTTGGCATATGGAAATAGGGGTCCCATATATGTAGGTACATAATTCGACATAAATGTTTTTTTGTTACGTATTTTGACCTTAATCAATGTGCTACGTATAGTTAAAATATATTAACTGTGTTAAGGCATGACGGGCAGGGGATTCTAGTGTGCATCAACATCAAGTATTATCTAATCATAATCAATCTCATTTTGAAAAACCTTAGACCCTATTTACATATTTCGTGCCCTGACCAACTTATGGTCTAATGCCTAAAACAGATGTGTAGCTTTTTCCATGCAGCGAAATTAAATTACACAGGTTCTTATGGGAGAAGATTCACTCAAAGTCTGCATGCAGCGCAGCGCTGCACGATGTCTCTATTTCTAAATTTGCTGCCTAGTTTCATTGCAGCCACAACTGAAAAACGAAAATTTCTAAAAAATTGCTATTTGGCATTACTCATATTGACATCACCTGCCATTCTTTCAAAAAATTTGTTTGTGTTGGTGATTTTTGTTTAAGAATCCATGAAGCCGGCGTTGCCACCCTACCATCGTCCAACGAAGAAAATCTCATTCCAACACTATTGTGTGACATCGGCAACGCTGTGCTTTCATGTATTTGTTTGACATAACTATGCATCATGAATGTCAGAAGCTATGCACATGTGTTTCGTGTGCAGCTCTGCATACAGAGATGCGTGCAGACACGCTGCACATCTGTTTTAGCCATTAAGTATGTCAGTTCTTTGCTGGCAGCCACTTCAACCTAACCTAACCTATGTATTCTTCTTTAGATACTGTTAGGTATATTTGCCTGTGATGTTCCAAGTATGTTCGTATTTTATGAAGAGGACACGTTCCTGGTTGACTTTTGAGTTCTTGCGATTACTATGTTAAAATGCATAAAAACGTTTTATTTTTTTGAAACGATTGCACGCGCCATTACACCATTTACTTTTGGGTATCCAAGGCTTTCATTCTAATAGAATCTTGATGACGGCAGCTGTACAATGGACATGTAAGCCAACATGACAATGAACTGTTCAAGTTCGTTTGCTGTGATAGAGCAATTTTTTAGGGACGTTTTTCAAAAGAATACGATGTATTGGAACATATCGTCTTTAAAAAATGATTTGAAAAATTGTATTAATGTCTCTAAATTCCTTATTTCCGGCAAGTTTAAATCACCAAAAAATGTAATTTCAGCGTCATCTTTTTCCAAAAACCCATCCCGCTATTTAGGTTTTTCAGCTCTCGTACTTTCTTTTTCTAGGATCAAAAATGCGGGAGTTATAAGCAAAAATCAAAATAAACATTAAAAACAAAATGGCGGCCAAATAATTCTATATAAAAACTGAGGAAACTTCTAATTTCATTCCAGTTTCCTGGAAGCTAAATTCAGTAGAACAGTTTGAATGTGTTCGGAAAATCGAAAGTTTCTAACAGTTTGAAGATGGATACAAATTCTTTTAGAAAAAGAAAGTCATAGGTATTTGGTTTTATTTTTAGCCAAGTTTTTTTTTTCCGTTTCGGTAGGGGCTCAATAGTGACCGCTGAGAAGCTTGTGATGAGTTACACTAATTTGCTACTTTGCGCGAAAAAACTTTGCGTAGATTAATCAAAAAAAAACAAAGTCACTAATAATTTTAATTTTATTTCACAAAAACAAAATTCTTGACTTCATGCGAATAGTATTTCTATAACAGGATAGTTTTCTTTTTCCCAAATCCGAATTTTCTTTGAATCTTCAAAATCTATTTATTCCTCATCCTCAACGATAATCAATGTCTGCCATAGAAATATGAAAAGACAATCTGAAATCCAAAAATATTGGAAAAAAACGATAACCTTTAGTTTAGTTAAGTAAATTTTGTATTTCCGTTTTAATTCTTATGCTAGGTTTCCACTTGTCATTGAAAAGACGCAAATTGACAAACTTTCCAAGACAGATTGAGTTATACTTGCTCGCTACTACTACTTTCTTTGCTTTTTGTGTTGGTAAAAGCCACCCTGTCCTGGCACGTTTGTCAATATGCGTCTTTTCAATGACAAGTGGAAACCTAGCATTAGTGTTAATGATATCTACCATTAGAGTAACGTTAATCTTATCTCTTTTCGTTAAATTTATCTTTGCTTTGTCGTTTAGTTTTTGATTTAATTAACATATTATTCTTTTTTTTATGTTATACATAAATACATGAAATCAAATTTAAATATATCAGTTTTTTTTTCTTAATATGAATTGAAACTGATTTGTGGGAAAATGATAAAGCTACTATTAGACGGTCAACGCAAATGGTCAAGGTGTTGACTCTCTGACGTCACCAAAAAAACGGTCAAAGCACTGACATGGCAACGTCAACGCTCACCGTGTCAACACCTGAAATATTGACGATCACACAAATGACACAAGTCCGTCAATGTTGTCCCAAAATGCGTTGAGAGGTAATATGTGTCAACGGGATTTATCCAAATCGGTGTCAATGCGCTGACAAGTAATCGTTGACGATCACACTGCTTGACCATGTTCACGCGCTTTGACCGTTGACAAAAGTAAAAACCCATAATTTTTCAAGTTGACGTTCACACATAGTGGTGGCGCGCTGTGACACAGTCAAATAAGTTTATGTATTTCGGTTCAAATTTTTTTTAAAGCAAGGAAAAATGTTAAAAGCAAATGAAATGGAAATGGCAATTTTAGCCACGTATTTAATCGATACAACCGACTTAGTACTGGCAAGGGGGACAAATCTGAAAAAAGTTTTGACGTCTGAAAAGTTTGAACGCAGATTTGAAGAGGGGTTGCTTAGCATAAATCTCGATTTGCGGGAATTTTGGTCTTGTGGGGCATCCGCCATCTTGGTAAGAAGAAAGAATTTTTAGTTTGAAAATTATTTTCTCAAAAACTGTTTGCTCAAACAACTTGGTTTAAAAAGTTAATTAAAGAATAGGTTTTTGGCTTTCAAAAACGCTATAACATGATATTTTGAGTGTTGCCGTTGATTTTTAATAATTTTGTTTATATTTTAAGTCATTTTTTTAGAAAATTGTCCCTTCTGCCTAAACCTAAATTGCCATTTCCATTTCGTTTGCTTTTAACATTTTTCATTGCTTTAAAAAAATTTAAACAGAAATACATACATTTATTTGACGCGCCACCACTATGTGTGAGCCTCAACTCGAAAAATTACAGATTTGTACTTTTGTCAACGGTCAACGCGCGTGGACATGGTCAAGCCGTGTGATCGTCAACGATTACTTGTCAGCGCATTGACATCGATTTGGATAAATCTCGTTGACACATATTACCTGTCAACGCATTTTGGGACAACATTGACGGACTTGTGTCATTTGTGTGATCGTCAATATTTCAGGTGTTGACAAGGTGTGCGTTGACGTTGCCATGTCAGTGCTTTGACGTCAGAGAGTCAACGCATTGACCATTAGCGTTGACCGTCTAATAGTAGCTTAAGAAGCGAAGAAGAGATTTATGCAAAACTGCAATCAAACTTTTTAGACGTCAAACTTTTTTCAGATTGCCTTTTTTTGACACCCCGTTGCCTGTACTAACTAGTTTATTGTCGCTGCATCTTCCATCCCGAAGCGCTGCCCGTTTCTCTACTGCCACAATCAAAGCAGAGACCGCGTATTGTTTGGTCCACGAGTAAAGTAATTTTCTTTTTCGTTTCTCCGACAACTTTTACTTTGATTCATCAGCAGGACGCGCATTTACTTATCCGACTCACTGGTGCTTTGCCTCATTTTTTTTTAACTCAAACTAATTTAACTTTAAATAATTTTGTTTGGAAATGTTTCGTTTTCTTTTATGTTGCTGTTATCTTTTTGTTGCTGTTTCTTTAAATGAAAAGAATGTCAACGCCAGCTACTTTGACACAGCAGAGAATTATAGCGTGTCAACGTTGGTACCTGGACAACGCGTTGATGGGCAGTCAGGAAATATCTGTCAATGTGTCCGAAAAATTCTGATGGGGTGATTACACGGTAAATGAAAACAGTCAACGCGTTGACTTTTCAAACCATGTTATCGCAAGTGTCAACGCTGATGTCAGTGCGTTGACAACGTTTTGCAATGACAATCACACGACTTGAAAGCCGTGGGATAGGATTTGACGTCATTCTGACGTCAGAGAGCCAATGCGTTGACCATTTTCGTTGACCGTCTAATCATAGCTTAACGCGTTAAGAAAGGGTGAGTTAAGGTTCGTATGTTTTTGGGGCTTTAATCGAAATAAGGCAAGAGCGTAGTGAGGAGGTGGGGCAGCAATGTCTCACTATAGGATAAGGGTTGCCACATAGTTTTTATTAATGAAACTATCTATATTGACAAAACGTCTGTCATGTTATTTGAGATTTGGATTATTGATCTTTTGTTCTTTCTGTTTCTTTCTCAAATTTCTGGTACGAAATATTTAAGTGAGTAGTGGATAGTAGCACTAATAACCCATCAAATAGCTAAATGAGCTGAGCTGAAGGTTAAAAAAAAGTGCTAGAGCTGCGTACTATGGGAATTACCATCTTATTCCACCACTCATTACAAGCTAAAATACTTTCAGCATTCACTGCATCCAGTTGGCGATGTCATCCCCTAAAACATATATTTTCGTGAATGGGACCACTCTTAAGAATTTCTTCGAGCGACGTTTAGATAAAAGTTTGAAGATGACATTGAAAACAGAATAATTTCCAAAATGTCGTCTCCTGGCTAAGTGATGTGGCTGTTAGAGCGGTAAAACCCGTCTAGCGTGATCATAAAAGATCTTAAGACTGCCTGATAACGACTAACCATCATAGCTCCCGCATCATCAACATTCCAAATGCCTTTACTCCGGTTTTCCACTTTTATATAGACATAGAAGGCAGTAGCGATCTAGTAGCTCTAGATCTCGTTCTTAACCATAATCATTTGTAATACCCCACTAAGAAATAAGCATTTAGTATCTATAGGAAATTAAATTGTATTATTTGAGTTATATAAAAGGATTAACTTCTGAAATTGTATTGAGTCAAAGAAAATTAGATCAAGTCAGGTGAAGTTGAAATGATGAGTTGGACAGGTTCAACCTGTTCTACAAAGTATTGATAAACAAAGTAATCCTCCCACCTGAAGATCAAATAAATCCTTAAAAACACTCTCATTTATCAATCCATTTATCTAATTTATTTTCTTACCAAGGCCAATGTTGTCGAATTATCCTATACCTATACCTTCCTCAGATATTTTGTCCATTAGCAATCTATCCATGTCCTATAACCTGCATTTATCTTTATCTTTTCTCCCTTATCAACAACGATAGGTACACTTATTCGTTATTGTACAAAATAAAACCAAGAACAAACTAAAAAAAAGAAGCTACAAATCCCCTTGGCTAATATGTTTATAGGTAGGTTTGTAATATGATCCCTTTTTACTTTCCAGATGATCGACATCGTTGTTCGGTTATTCCTTGGCCATCATCATCACCAAAGAAGTGTTCAAATCACGATCACCTGAGTTGCATTTCTCTTACGCATCATCAGCCAGCGGCACCATCACTCTAATCCGGGCAGTTTTTCTCTCTTGATAACAAAAAAAAATGTCAATTCGGTGTTCTGTTCGCTTTTGATGGGTTGGTTCTTGGTACCCTTTAAAGGATCAGTCCTGCCAGACAGACAACAAGACACATTAAAAATGTTGCAACGCTTTTTTTTTGTTGGTCTTTTTTTCGTTGTTGCTACCTATTTGAAGTGTGATTTAAGCGCGGTTATATTGCATCATCGAACTCTTAAAGGGATCCATATTATCAAGGAATCTATACACAAGCAGTGTAACAAAGAAGCAAAAACTGAAACATCCTTATACGGTTTGGTGAGTTTAATTCCGATACCATTATCCTCGGGTGCAATGCTGATGTTGATGTGCTCTGTGATGCTGCAGGTGTCTCGTATTACCAGAGGAGGCTGTGCATCAGAGGATGCCAAAGGGTGTATAAGTATAAATATACAATACACCTACCTGAGAATTGTGGTCCTAAATTTTGAGGTGATGTATGTACACACACATCACACAAAGGCTGCAAGTCAAGTGTCGAAGAACATCGTTTCGGTGTATCCCTATACCCTTAATCTGAGAATCTTGACATCTGCAAACAAAAGTGCATCGAAATAACTGGTGTATTATTTTCAGGATATTGTTACATTTTTGGTCTTTTTTAGTCTTGCCAATTTGGCATTCAATTGTTATTCTTCGCTTTTTTTTTGTATCGCTTGTGATAAATATTCCTTTTTTATTTGGATTTTTGTGAAGTTTTTATCGCCTAGGGATTTTAACAATTGGTAATTGCTGGCTTATTACACAACACTTGATTGAGGGGGATCTGGGTAGCTATTGTCTTGTAACGGAGTCTTTCTGTTGTTGATGTCATGTGAAGTGGAAGTTAATTGGATTTTGAGAACAATTGATATGAGTTTTGCTACTTTATATTTTGAAAAGAATTTAAGAATATTTATTTCATGGAATCGCTTTTTGTTCGAAACCATTTGTTCTGTTACATGATTGAAATTTTGAGACTCAAAAACTAATACACGAATGAAGGAATCCTTAGAATTTGGAGAACATTGCATTTATTAAAAATTGTTTGCTGATATGAAACTTATTTATGCTCGAACCACAAAAAATATATTCTACTTTTTCGGAACCTTCCTCCATAAAATGGCGGATTTGGGACTACGCCAATGCACATGTTGTTCACCAAGTGCAAAATACATTTGCAAAAAAGTTTGGTTTGATATGAACTGTGAGCTGGCGATGATAGTCAACTCTTTCTTCTAGTCAGAATTTAATGAAATTGATGTAAACGACAAGAACAACAACGACACATTTTCCACTAGGGATTAGAGGGCCTGTTTATCTCACGAAGAGTTGACGTTAACTGGCGACCGAGATCGTACTATTTTACCCAGGAAGATTTCGTTTAGAGTTTCATTTAAACATTTTTTGACCAAATTATTAAAAATTAACAAAGAAATTTGTTTTTTGATAATTTATTAAATGAAGGTTGTTTCAACAAGGCTAATTTTTTTGATTTTTATAGGACTTCTAAGAACAAAAAGTTAGAGTGGTACTCAAAACTATCGGTTGACTAAAAAAATCATTCCTTCTAGAAACAGTTAAAAGCTCGTTCACACGATGGTAAGTCGATTTTCACACAAGGAAACTGAATTGCCACAAATTTTAAGTTTGTAGGCGAGAAGGGCGTAAGGGAATGGAAACAAATCTCCCCTCACACACTTCTCGCCTACAAATTAGCTAGTTTCTGGCAACTCAGTTTCCTTGTAGGAAAGCGGTCTAACTTGAAAGCAACAGTACAGTTCTTGTATCTCTCCATTTTGTGAAAACTTGTCCCATCTTTTGAAGATCGATAGTCGAAATGCGGTCCTTTTTTAATGTATCCAATTTTTTTTTTTAGGTTACCTTTTCTATTTGCATCAATTGTTCCACAAGCTAGAGTTTCTTCCGTTTTGTTGACCCTAAAGCAATCTTACCGAAGAAGAACAACCCGGCTGGAAAAATGACAAGTTTCTGTTTAGTTTGGGACATTTTATGAAAAGCAGAAGATCGCGGGATCAAGTCACACATAAGCCAATTGTTTTTTGTTTTGTCTGGCGAGGCAAAAGGGTTTATAATCGAAAAGGCCCTTGTTCTAGCCTTTGCTAGCATTTGCTAGCCCCTTGCCATAATCTATGTAAAACTCTCTAGTGCCTTGTAGAAAACTAGATTGTTTGTCTGCGTGGGAAATGTCGTAGAAAATTAATTTTGGATTTCTCCACTCCTTATCATTCATTGTAGAGACCGTATTTTCCCCAGCTGCTTCACCCTTCCTTGATAAATCCAAAATTTCTGTTGATCAAATAAGCACCATAATTTTTAACTTCATGTCTCTCTTTTTATAGGTTTCATTGCGTTATATTGCTGTCTTGCTGTCTTGGTTGAACATTGAGCGGAATTTTTCGTTCAATGAGTCGATCGTTGGGGGAAGCTTTTAAAGTCGATCTTTATGGCCAAATCACAATCACGCGTTAGGTCGCTCTGACTTTGACAGGCTTTTTACTGACTTTACGATATCATGTGTCATTAAGCGCGACCCTAAAATTCGCAAAACAGAATGTCGCGTCAGGCTTCGGTCTTTCACAAGATAGGAATTTGATAGAATAAAAGATCTGTTTCTTTAAATTGATTGCTCATAATTTCCTAACGGAAAATGGAGAAGCAAGTGTCTCTGTTTTTATTTTATTTTTCGGTGTGTAAAAATTTGAATGCTTGTCGATGAATGCATGATAAGAAAAAAGTTAGTGACTGAGTCACGCGAAATTGCTTTACCGAGCATTTAGTTCAGAGCTGTAAGTTATATTAGGACGGCTCATAGGTACATTTATCTATTTAAAAAAAAAAACATTTGGAGGGATATATTATGGGCTTATAAAATTTTTAATCTTGTAGGTATAGAAGGCATTATCATGCACTCATGTAACCATGAGCGAGTGCGAGTAGATGACAGAGTAGTAACGTATCTAAAAACTAGAGGGCATCTCATTAAGTTAAGAGATTTTTCATCGAAATAATATTTTGTTTTAATATTTTTACCTACACATACTAGAAAAGTAGAAACAATACAAATCAATTAAGGCTGAATTTATTCAATATTGATCAACTTGCTGAAAACTCCAAAGTTGGCCAACTTACAAGTTGACTTCAAATCCGTAGTTGAACTGAAAGTTGAAAAATGCTTTTATTCACTATTTCGAATCTGAACTCCAGAATTGAAATTCAAAAGTTGACCCACCTGCAGTTTATAAAATATCCTTGGCATATTTATGACACATGAGTGAGATGACGCAAAGACGTCATTTTCAACTTTTGTTTTGCATTAGAATAATTTTGCATTTTTAATAATTTTTCCGAATAATTGCAATGGATTTTTCATTCCATGTGAAGCGCGGAATCAAAAGAATACCAAGCAAAATTTAAAGCTTTTATTTTTAAAGCAAATATATATTAACAATAAGAAGTGAGTTTTCACAAACTATAATTTGTTTCTACTATTTCGTTTTCCTAAAATGAAATTATGAAGGAATAAACACAAATTTCACAGAGACGAATAATGCAGGGTCCAACAGGAAAAGTCAAACAAAGATCAACTATTCCATGAAACGTAAGACCTGTAGTTATTGTTAAATGGAATCATGAATGGATCCATGTTCATGAGTATGTTTTTACACTTGTCCGGCGAAATCGTCGCCCACTACATTAACATCACAAGACCAGCAAATAACAGTATATAACATGGAACACAATGCTGAAGTGACCTGTTTATTAAAATTGTACACCTGTTCTAATTTTTGGTCTGGGAAAGGCACCATTTTTATAAGCAAATTTCAATTATAAAAAAAAAAATAAGAAACCAAAAAAACTCATGCGGTCCTCCATCTTAGTACTAACTCACCCGACAATGCTTGATTTCGGTGATCGGTTGAGAACTGAATAGCATGAATAAGACAGAAATGAGATGCAATTAATGCATTTTTCCACACGTGTCAATGCAGCATAAGTCATGGTTCAAAAGTCGTCGTGCAAAAGCAGACGCTGAAAATGGACTGGAAAGTACTTATCATAAACAGAACTTACTTTTTTCCATGTCTGTCATAGTATAGTGCATACCTACTAATAAACTATTATATCAAAATATCATTTCATTAAAATGCAAAACTTACTTTATTTATGAATAATATACATACATTATATTGTGCGTTAAGTCACTATGTATTACAAGTAAATAATATAGTGTCCTTTAATTTCTATTAAGAAAACCTACATTGAAAAACAAAAAATATACTCTGGTATCAGATGTACGCAAACCGGAGTGAATTCACTCTCTGGAACCTAAATTCATACTTAATCGAACACGTCCAAAGAAGGTACTGACAAAACAGCTGTGAAGAATCAAACATTTTTTTCTTTTGAAATAAAACAAAATATAGAACTGATTTCACAGGAAATTGTTTTGTTTTATTGATTTTGATAATGTAAAGAATGTTATTTTGATTCAATCAATACAACTATTAATATGTACATATGTGCTGGAATAATCAAAATGAAAATACATAATTATGTATGCAAATTAGTTTGTAGAATCTCCATACGAAGTAGGTACTGGATGTTGAACCACAATAAAAAAAAAACTCATATTAACTAGATAATTTCACTGCTGGCGTTGTTGCATTTATTAATCGAGTCACTCAGATCAATAAAATATTTAGTTTTTTATTGATACAAATTATTGAAAGAGTTTTTTTTAAATAAGAAATGTTAAATTGAATAAAAACTTTTGCACCCAAATAAAATCTAACCAAAACAAAAATAAAATGAGAAATGTGAACTGTCAACGCGTTGGGCGTTGGAGCTCGCGCTTACGATATTCACGATCTGAAGCGGCGCAACGCCCGAGGTAACATTTTGGTTTGTTTCATATAAATTCATTCTTTCTATTCAATATGTCAAAGTCAGAGCGACCTAATTGTGATTGTGATTTGGCTATTAATAATAATATTTTTAATAGTAATTTAAATAATACGCCTGTAAGACCTCAGGTCTTTTAAATGCAATGCACGCCACTAGTTGGCACAGTGGATTGAAAATTAGATGTTAATTATCTGATCTAATTATCTGATGAAATTCCACGGGTGGCATCCAGTTGAAACTGGGGAATATAGAAAAGAATGCTACCTAGGCTGGGGCTCGAACCCACACGCCCAGGTTAGCAGTCAAACACTATATCCACTGTGCCATTGTCTTTTGAAGAAAGGCTGTTGTCATTTATGTGTAAGTTGCTCAAAAAAAAACATCAAATTTATTACGGCTCTTCGGTTTATCCAACAGCAAACCTCCCACATCTTCAAGTTCACAAGAAGAAAGTGACAGAAGACGTTCATCCGAAAATGCTGAATCGTAAAACAAGAGCAGCGAGGGAAGAGTATCGCGCCAAGAGATGGAAGAAGGAAATAATAGGGGCATGCAGCCTGCCAGCTAAGCAAGACAGAGATTTCTAATCAAAATAGCACCCGGAGCCAAAGAACTAGTTGTTGGCATAACGACCGGAACTCAGGCTTTTCGAAAAGGCTAAGGTAACTTTAGTTACCGAAATACTAGGAACTAGGGAATAGAAATCTGCTTAGCCAAGTACCATTTCCAGCATCTGCTACATCAACAAGCAAACCGACCTCCGTTAAGTTAGCATCTAACACCCGGGAAGGTTAAAAAGCTGAATAACCACAAGGCTGCTGGTTCCGATGGATTACCAGTGGATCTCTTCAAATACGGAGTTGTAGTTTTAAAATATATAGAACTTGCATGCATTAAATTATCAATCAATTACTTTAGATGGCGCTCACAGCCCAGGATAGACTACGGCCTCAACCAACAAGCCCTTCCAGATCCAGCACGTCCGTAGCTATCCGCTTCTAGTTGCGCACACTAAGTTCGTTGAGGTCATTCTCCATTTGCGTGCGCCGCCTGTTATAGGTTCTTCCTCGGCTGCATACACCATCGGGGTTAGATTCGAAGACTCGTCGGGCAGGTGCGTTGTTGTCCATACGCTTCACGTGCCCCAGCCATCTCAGCCGCTGTATTTTCAGCTTTTTGACCAGGTCATAACGTCGCTGTATAGCCCGTTAAGCTGGTCGTTGAATCTTCTCCTCCATCGATACACACCGCACCGAAACTTACATGAAGAATCTTCCTCTCAAAGCACCCTAGCACATTTTTATCCGATTTTTTCACTGTCCATGCTTCTGACCCATAGAGCAGGGGGTCAATTCTCGATCTGTGAAGTGATAAATTTTCCAAAACTTCAAACGTTAATATTTCGATTCTGGATGAGTGTGAAAAAGTGAAATAAAATGTCAAAACTTCGTAATTTTTTACCAAGTTTTGACATTTAATATAACTTTTACACACTCATCCAGATTCGAATTATTAACGTGTGAAATTTTGGAAAATTTATCACTTCACAGCTTCACAGATCGAGAATTGACCCCCAGAACAGAGATGATTAGGCTAAGGGTCTTGTATAAAGTCGCCTTGGTTCTCTGAGAGAGGGTCTTACTACTAAAATGCATTCTTAGACCGAAGAAACAGCGGTTGGCAAGAGTAATTCTTCATTTGATCTCTGCTTTGATGTCATTTTGCCACATTGATGGGGGCCGATCAGATCATTGACAAAAGGTTTTAAGCGGTCACACAGGATGAATAGAACGTATAGAAAATTGAGGGTCATTGCACTGCGATCTTGCAACGGCGTATACAGGGGGGGGGGGTCACGGGGTCATGTCCCCCCCCCCCCCCCGAGAACCCAAGATTATTTTGATCTGAAATAATTATTTAGTAACCACATAGAAAAAAAAATGAAAGTTGGTTACTTAGAAAGCTAGTAGGATTTTTGATTGTTAATTTAGAATTCAATAGAGAATTTGAATGTTGGTAACTTCAATTCAATAAGAAATTTAACACAACAACAAACTTCTCATATGATAATACATTCAAATCTTAAAATATATGCATAGGCTAGTTTCCGTTTTGAGATGACTGCCAAAACCTGTTAAACCAAACAGAAATCAAAGTGCGGAGTAAATCAAAGTCACTCAGTAAAGTAAAAACTAATAGGATTTTCAAAAAAAGAACATTTTTTTTCTGAAAATAAAATCTTTAAACACATTATAGAACACATACAGAAATTGTTTTGTTTGATTTCTGTATGACAAATTATTTTTAAAAGCAAAAAAGTGATAACTTTCGATTTATAGTTATTCTAACCAAAAAATATTAATGTTAACGATAAAAGGCATAAATATATAAAACTATGAAAACCTATTACGAAAGGATTTTGTTTGCACTTTTTCAATATTTACGATCGAACAATATTGTTATTGATTTGGATGTGGATTACTTTTACAAAGTAACCTATGAATCCCATAATGCAAAAGCCAATAGCTATGGTAAAGGAGATTTTTTGGAACTCCTTGCGGTGAACCGTTTGATCAGTCGGATGGAATTATTGACGAAAAGCGACTAGGCTCGTAGAATTTAACAATTTTGCCCATTATTTTGATCAGAAAGGCTTACTGGTAAGAAAGATTAGGTATATTTGATGTACATATTTATTTTGGAAGGTGCCTTTCACTTTTCCATCGGTGGCAGTCTTAGTGACATACATTTTTTCCAAATCAGAGGCATATCGAAATCACTCGTGAACTTTGTTCACACTATTCTTGAAACGCAACGAAAAAGAATCTTTGTATTCAATTATAATACGAATATGTAATGTATTTTCATCAGCGGGAGATAAATTGGCTAGGAGCATACACCAGCTCATCTGCAAAATTTGGTCGGAGGAAAGTATGCCCGATGAATGGAACCTCGGTATAGTGTGCCCCATCCATAAAAAGGGAGATGTTCTGAAATGTACTAACTACAGAGGAATTAGTCTCCTAAACGTCGCTTATAAAATCTTGTCGGCCATCCTGTGTGACCGCTTAAAACCTTTTGTCAACGATCTGATCGGCCCCTATCAGTGCGGTTTAAGGCCAGGCCATGCAAGTCAACCCGTCGATCAAATGTTCACACTCCGACAGATTTTAGAAAAATCCCGGGAATTCCAGATCGATACACACCACCTTTTTATCGATTTTAAAGTCGCGTATGATAGCGTGAAAAGGGACGAATTATACAAAACCATGTCGAGTCTCGGCATCCCTGCCAAACTCGTCCGCCTGTGCAGGATGACGATGGAGAAATCTCGCTGCTCCGTCAAAATTGGTAAGAAGACCACCGATTCCTTTGATGTTGAGAAAGGATTGATGCAAGGCGACGCGTTATCATGCAACCTATTCAACATCGTTCTTGAAGCCATTGTACGCAACGCACATGTCAAAACCAGCCGTACAATCTATCAAAAGTCTGTTCAAATGCTTGCATATGCGAATGACATAGACATTGCCGGCAGAACGAAGCGAGCTCTGGCAGGGGCATTTGCGAGCATTGAATCGGAGGCGGCTAGAATGGGATTGGCGGTTAATGAGGACAAGGCGAAGTATATGCTGTCATCGAGAGAGGAATCTCAACATCGTCGACTCGGGCAAAATATCACGATGGACAGATATAACTTCGAAGTTGTCAAGGACTTTGTCTACCTGGGCTCCACTATTACATCGCAGAATGACATCAGTGCAGAGATCAAGCTATGAATTACTCTTGCCAACCGCTGTTTCTTCGGTCTAAGAAGGCATTCAAGTAGTAAGGCCTTCTCTCATAGAACCAAGGAGACCCGTAACAGGTGGTGCAATCAAGTGAATGACGACATCAAAACACTCGGTGTGCGCAACTAAAAGCGGCTAGCTAGGGACAGAGCTGGCTGGAGGGGCTTGTTAGTTGAGGCCGAAGCCCATACTGGGCTGTGAGCGCAATCAAAAGTAAAGTAAGTAAGTAATGTATTTTAGTTTTTCCACTATTGTAAAAAGAGCAATTTACACAAGTGGTCATTTTTGAAAATCAGAGCTATTGTTTTCATTTTCAGTAGTGAATATTTATATCTATTTACTAAAATTAAGAAACAGAAAACAGTGCACAGTACCTATGTTATTTTACTAATTTTTCCTGCAACTTCAATTCGCTGAAATAAAAACTTTGATAGGATTAAAATAAATTCTGAATAAAATTCAAAACAAATGATCAAGCGAATCCAAAAAATTTTTTCCTCAGTATTTTCACAGCTAGCTTAACTGATTGTCTTTGGTCAGGCAACTGGAGATTGCTGTATGCTGTTGCTGAGGCCCTCCGAAATAAAAAATTTAACAGTCAGGAATAAAAACGAATAGCGTGTTCACTGGTCCAGCTAATGAAGGTTCTTTCGACTCAGTTGTTTATTTTAATTTTCTTTGGAACCGAAAATGAGGTAATTTTGCAAGTACCAAAAAAGTGTTTTCGTCTTAATTTGTTAATTTTTTTGTATAGGTAGGTAGCTCATTTTATTTTGAATAGGCTTTGGCAGTTCGAAATATATATTTTCAAGGAAATTGCCTAAATTGGCGTAGTGAAAATGTAGTTTTCGATGACTTTGGCGCATAAATCAGGCTGAATTTGACCGATGGCATCGATTATGTTGTCTTTGAGGGTCGAGGTGGTTTGCAACTTATTCGCATAGACTGCGACTTAAAAAAGCCCCACAAGAAAAAGTCCAAAGGGGTCAAATAACACGATCTTGGTGGCCAATTCACGTTGCCTCGGCGCGAGATAAACACACCATGAAACCGCTCGTGCAGAATATCGATTGTGTATTAGGCTGTGTGGCACGTAGCGTCATGAAACCATATATCTTCAGTGTCCTTATCATCCAATTTAGGCCACAAGAAGTTAGTGATCATCGACCTTTAGCGATCGCCGTTGACGGTGATGGCCTGGCCAGCATCATTTTCGAAGAAATACGGACCGATGACGCCTCCAGGCATCCAGCCCAAAATGCACACAAAACAGTAACTTTATTTGGATCCATTGGCACCTCGTAAATCTCGCGTGGATTAGTGTCGTCCCAAGTCCAGCAATTTTGCTTACTCACGTACCCATTCATCCAAAGATGGGCCTCATCGCTAAAGATGATTTTTCGACCAAAATTGGGATAAACTTCTAACTGCTCTAAAACATCATTTGCACGTGTTGCTCGACGCTGTAACTCACCATGATGATTTGTCTGTAGTGAATGATTAAAAGACGATATTTTGACCGAAAGTAAAAGAAACAATATGGCCGCCACGAGCTGCCAAAATCAACCCGTCCCTATTGGAAAACCCTTTAGTATAGTTAATTATGATTTTTTCGCTTTTATTTTATATAGCTACGCACAGTAAAATATGAAAAAAAAAAAAAAAAATATAAGGCACTTGACTTTTAACAAATATTAGTTTGTGTTATTTTTTTTTCATGACCCCCCCCCCCAAGAACTAAAGCTGTATACGCCCCTGCGATCTTGAGATCTAAGGTAGATCTTAGCTACTGCAAGAACTGCCTAGGCATATCCCTGGTAAACGGCAATAATGTCGAATTTGCTCTGTGAGCGTGTAATTTCAAGTCAGAGTCCAACGATATTTTTATCGACTCAAAAGTCGCATATTATATAGCTTTTAGCGTCAGGAGATCTATAATGTGGCAATGATGAATGACTTAACCCGACATACCACGATAATTAGATTCAAGACATGTCGGGAGATATTAGAAACCATGGTGTTATTTGCAACTGTAGTGAACAGCTCCTCGTAACTATTCAAAACATAGGTATAAAGAGTTTCGACAAGGAGAGCGCTATCATGTGAGTTCCTCAAGCTTGTTTTTTTTTAGTTTATAGGCAGGGCACATTTCATCTTCTGGGGAACGTAATAGTTTTCGAGTTCTTCGCAGCAACTGAAGAATAGGCAAAACTTTTTGACCTTGAAGTAAGCGCAAATAAAACCAAGTCCAAAACCCAAGGACAATAATTTTCTATTGATTGCAGCAACCTACTAATTAGTCGTGAACCAATCGGAACTAACAAGAACTTCAATAAAAACACTTTGGTGAAGATCCGACGGAAAATTTACCTAGTAAACCGATGCTTTGGCGAATAAAATGGGTTCAAGACCTCTTATGCATACGACAGAGTGCACGTTGTGAATATATTTTTCGAATCCTTGAATATGGCACCTAGTGTTGAGCCACAAGCAGAAAGGGACACATCGAGAGAGTTTTCGAATCCCAGCCCTGAGGTGCAAAGAGCAAGTCATAGTCGATTCTGGGTCGCTTAGTCTGGCTACGTGGAAGCAGCTAGCACGGGGTTATAGGCAATGTAAATCTACAAGGTGACGAGTCATTTATCAGGAGCCAGATAAGTAAAGCACCTAAGTATTAAGAAAGCAAGCAAGCCTAATTAAATAGGCCCAAGTCTTTTACATTGTTCATTTATTTCACTAGGTTGTTTAGGTATTTCACTAGACCTAGAATTTGTATTATAATCAATGTTACCGGTTGGCGCAGTGGTGGCGTGGCGTGGGATGTGGTGCGGCGGCTGGGATGCCTGCAAGTTATAAGTTTTTATTCAAAAACTTCTTACATCGTTTTAATGATAGCTGAACTTTTTATATAATTTAACTATCGATTTCTGAAAACTTATAATACCTACTTCATATTTGAACGCAGGCTTGATTGCAAAATTTTTCAAACGGTTTTATAGGCTTTGTCTTCCTTCCCTAATTATGTGCATGCGATATCGTCAATTTTCCGCCCCAAATTAATTCCAAAGCTGAGAATTCCACTAATGGGCAATACAAAACAAAGAAACGTGCGGGAGTATTTTACCCAGCAAGAAAATAAAAGAAGACACCGAATAACCTTCTCATGGTCATGGATTTAACTGATGTTTTGTGGAGTCTCTTGAAATGGCCCACGGGGAGTCTTTTGGTTTTTTGTTTTAGTTTCATTTATTCGTTGTGATCCTGAGAAAAACTGTAGACGAGACGTTGGATAGTTCTTGCTTAGCTTAGACTTAAGATATTTTTATACAAAATGGAGCTCTCTGGTTTAAGGGCAATTACTTACTATTACTACCACCCCGACAGACGCGACGACGATGCTATACGGACGAATGATGCTGCCGACGACCGACGTGGACGACGACGACGCATCGTTATCGTGGGTTGAAAATTAATTGGGAATTTTACTCAAATTACAGGTTCTCGCGTCCACGTTAAACTGATGATTGTGTTATTTTTAATGCGTTTTGTATAGTGAATCCGAAGATGTTATACGAGTTTTGTGTGCCTCATTAGGATGAAATGAAGTGAATAGTTTTCTTTTCTTTTTGAAACAAAAAATATAACGGTATTCATTTAACTAAATCTAAAATCATCAGGCGTGTAAGAATTTGGTGAGGATAAAAAAGTATAGATTAAGAGATTCCTGGAAAAGGATCAACACAAGAGAAAAAGATTATTATAGGTAAATGGAAGGAGTGACCCAATTCGAGGGAGTTAATTTGCTGTTTCAAGTCAGGTGGTATCCATTAATGAAGCTGGATGCTAAAGAAAAAATAGAATCCTTTATTTTGGCGCATATCAGATTTTCAGCACTCAATAAACTCAGTAAAAAAATAATATAAATATATAATAGGTACCTGGTACATACATTCAAATCGGATCCTAGTACCTATAAGAAAGATAGTAAAACGATTAAATTGAAAAATTATGGTATCTGCATTTGATTTCTGCAAAAAAAAGGGATGTCAAAAAGAAAATGTATATTTGTTAGATAGAGAGAAAAGATCAGAATGCAGAAGAACTTAATTTCTGCATTATAGGAAAGTGCCATAATGTAGATATGAAGACGAACAGCTCTACTTTTCTGCATAATGCAGATGCAGATACATGTTAATCCACCATTACTCAAATTAAACATTCACACGAGATTACACTGCACGTTTTTTCTATCGCTCTACAAATTTGTAATGTCGTTTTCGATTGGATTTCGGAACAGTACTACTCCTTTCTGATTCCAATCGAATTATTTTCTGTTCTTCCGAGACGAATTCGCAAAATATTTATGTGTGTGTGAGTAAATTGTCTGATATTCATGTATATTTTGTTACATTCAGTCGAGTTGAATTAATTTAACAAATAATTCCATAAAAGGGTGTTTGCGTGTTGAATGTCTACTCCTTTATATAATCTGGGACAGAAAAACACTCCGAAAAAAATGAGTAACTCCGAACCTCCAACCGAAAACGACACAAGTAGTTTTATTATTATAATTTTCACGGGAAAATCAGGAGGGGCATTTTAATCAGACTGGAAAAATTCCAAGTTTCTGTTAGTTTGGGCAAGCTCCTAGTAAGTTTTCAGTAGAAAAAATCTAGACGAGAAAAAGATGTAAAATACTTGTTTGGAAAATGCCCTAGTAAGTTTCCAGTAGGGACAATATAGACGAGAAGAAATTGCCAAATAATTGGCAAGCCCTTGTTGGATTCTAGTACCTACCAAAAATTTAGACGAGAGAAACTTTTCAAACACTCGTTAGGTCCTCCCTATTAAAAACTTGTTGAACATGTTTCGGTATCCCATCGGGAAAGTCTCCTGTACACCAAAAACAAATTTTTTTAAAGAACTATGCAATTTCAATATCATACGACACTTTTTTATCTCTTTCCTTTGTCAGAAGGGGCCTAACTTTTTTTTACATTGTTATTTTAAGCTTAATTTACATTTAATTGTTATTGGGTTTTAATCATACATTTAAGCCCGGGTTAAACACAACGCGGTTTGGCAGTGCGGTCAACCCTTCACCAGCAATGAAAAAACGCGGCGGTCAAATTTTGTTTGTAAATTTTTACAAAGAACGCCAGACCACGCTCTGTTTGACCCGGTCATTAAGGATACATTGGCAGCAATTGTTTCGGCTTGTTCAGGTTCGGTCGTGGTTTTAGTGGATGGTTGAGGGGGATGTGGTTTTTAGCCACGTTAGTGAGCCTGTACATAGCCGTAGGATCTTCCTCTCGAAATCTCGAAAAAATATGGAATTTTTTCGCCGTATCCCAGATGGTGAAAGAGTATGTGGTATGTGGTGATCGGTCTTATTAGCTGCTTGTTAAGGAGCAGCTTTGTCTTCTGACTCAGTCCGTTTTGCTTTCGCATTAGCAAATAAATGCGGTGGAAGGCGAAGTTTGCTTTTCTGAGGATATTTTCAGCTTGTGGATTCTACCGCAGTAGGTGCTTAAAATGCATTCCCAAGTATATTACTTTTTACTTTTTTGCTGGCTGTAAGCTGTGTTCCATCAGGTAGGCTGATCTTCTTGTCCCTGCAGTGGCAGAAATAGCACATTGGACTGACGAGCAGAAGATCGCGGGATCAAGTCCCACATAAGCCTGACCCTTTCCTCGAAATGTGATTAAAGTTACAATCTAAAAAATCCTTGAATTTCGTAAAAAAAAAACCTGTCCGGATACTAGAATTAATTTTTTAGTATCCAGCATCCTATTTCACACTCAGAAAACCCTGCCCGCATACTAAAGTAAAAATTCGTGAGAAGAATACAATTCTCTTTTATAAAATCATGTAAATATACGTACCTACCTTTAATTTAATTTCAATAGAAATATCTATATATTGATACGCTTAGCAAATCCTAAGCAAAACCTAACGGTACACTTTTCTCTGTAAATACTCAACGGAACTACATAAATTATATAACGTTGAAAAGGTTTTGATCCACAGATGTGCAGAAACCAAAAATTATGTCTGTATGTAGCTGTTAAAGCATTTAATGGACATTGACATTTTTCCAGATAAATGATTTTTATCATTTTAAGGGTTCGGATTAGAACTCTGAAATTTTGGGAGATGGTGACCATTATTTATTTGGATTTTTTGGTGAAAAATTATAATTCATAACTTGCCGGGCAACAGAGAAAGTTACATTTTTATATATTTTTGCTCAAAAACAACTTCAGCTTTTATATCAAAAAAGTATTATTTGTAAAAGAACGAACTCGGGATAAGTTATTTTTTTTTCGTTTTAAGGTGCCTGGTGCTGATGCACATATGTAAGCCTGCAGGCTATATGAAATTTGGCCCCATTCAAAAATGCCCCCCAACGAAAAATGTCCCAAATGTGCGCTCATAATGAAAAATGGCCCCAAACTTATGACAAATGACTCCAAACAAAAAATGAAAAATTGTCCCAAAATAAGTACCTTTAAGAAGCAACAACAACAGAAAAATTACAATCGTACAAAAAGTGTTTTGCGTCGGTTTGAGATAGCCTTAAAAGTACCTTACTTGGCCTACTTCGTGGGTTCAATGATTTTAACTGCCTTTTTGGGTCCTCTGTCCCGCTCACGCAACCGCTCCGTTAGGGTATGCCCAGTCGCCTAGCAGGCGCCTAAGTTGTCCGTTGGTCTGTGATCATAGTGTTTGTATTTTGGTTAAAGAATAAAAGTTTGGGCCATTTATCATGTTTTTTTACATGTTTTTTCTCACTTTTGTACTTTTTGCAAAAAGTAGATCTATTGTGCTAAGCCCTAACAATAAAAAAAAAACATTTTATTTGTTATTTTTAATTTCTCTTACTTCTCCAAGAAGTGT
Source organism: Melangyna quadrimaculata (assembly GCA_949320155.1). Lineage (NCBI taxonomy): Eukaryota > Metazoa > Arthropoda > Insecta > Diptera > Syrphidae > Melangyna > Melangyna quadrimaculata. The sequence goes on along the minus strand of OX439485.1, from coordinate 147,385,535 downwards.
GTTAATTACTTTTTGTTGGCCGAATTTTCGGCCACTGGCCGATACTAGTATTTATTATTTTTCTCTTCTTTTCAGTATCCAGACGCTCTGTCCGTCCGGAAACTAGGACTGTCTGGATACTAATGTATGTACCTTGTACCCTAAAAATAATGCGTGTAGGAGAGAAGTCTGAAATAGTAGATTGCGTGAAAAATGTCATGGCAGAGAAGAAGAATAATGTGACAAGGAAGTAACAAAAATGTTTGCTTGTCGCAAAAAAAAAATGACGCGGGGCAAAAAGAAAAATGCCGGGTGGTAATAAAAAATTCCGCGGGGCAAACAAAAAATGCCGTGGGGGGGCCAAAAAAACTGCCACTACAGAAAAAAAAATTTCGGGGGACAAAAAAAATGCCGCTGGGCAAAAAAAAATGACGGGGGGGGGGGGCAAATAATACCGCGGGTCAAATAAGAACTTGCCATAGAGCAAAACGAAATGCCGGGGGAAAAAAAATGGCGCAGGTGGCAAAAAAAATTCCGCGAGGCAAAAAAAAATACCGCAGGGCAAAAAAAAAATGCCGTAGTGCAAAAAAAATTCCGCGGGGCAAAAAAAACAATGCCGGGTCAAAAACAAAATGTCGTTGGGCAAACAAAAATGCTGGGTGGAAAAAAAAAATGACGGGTGGCAAAAAAAATGGCGCGAGGCAAAAAAAAAAAATGCTAGGTGGCAAAAAAAAAACAAACCTTATGAGCATACCTTGTTTCAGTTTATCGTGGTACAATGCAAGGTGGGTGTGCTTTTAGGATATACCAATATAGCCATATTGGTATTTCCGTGACGTCAAAATTATCTCTTATTATAAGACGGTGTTATTCGGCTGACTCCTTCGATTTCTTTAACTTTAAAAAAGAAAACGTAAAAAACCTATGTAGGTATAAAATAATTTCGTATTATTTTGTAGAATACTTGAAAAAATCATGTTTCTAAATTCAAAAATAACGGAACTTTCCATACAAATGTTGACAAACCGTTAAGAAAAAACTTATTTTTCCCGAAAATGGCTCCAAGAGTTTTGATAATAAGATGTGCGTTTACTATTTAAGGCATGGGATCGACAAGAAAAGCTGGGTAAACCATGGCCTTGGGTAAAGTTCAATTAACGAACATATTATGATGCTCTGTCATTTTATGCAAGTCCATAATCTTGAAGATGCGATAAGGTTAGAATTTAAAACAGTAATGTGGTGTACCTATGTATTCAAAAAAGTCATTTTTCAACTGTGGTTAAGTTAACCTAGGTTAAGTTTTATTTTATATTTTTCGAAGTTTATCATGTCAATATTTTTGAAGCTATTTGCGTAGTATGTGTAACAAATAAATTAACTTTTAAGAAACTGTAGTCAAGTAAAACCGTAGTTTATTAGTGACTATAAGCAGGAACACCCCCATTATGTACCTAAGTTTTAAAACGCAGTTTATCGACTACATTTAGTCGCAAATCTAGTAAAACTAAAATGTTAACAAATACTAAAACATTTCATTTACCAACATTGATTGTCCACGCAACTAGTTTTTAAACATCCACAAAATTGAATTTTATCATGCGTGTCATTTGAAATTACATGACATTCATTTACCATCACTCCAAAGTCCAAACATAAGAAACTCAATACCTAAAAAGGCAAGCCGCCACAGCCATGCCAGCCATGCAGCATCGTCGGCGTCGTTGCTTCTTTCCGCAATATGTGTTTCAAAGGAAATAGGATAGTTTATTAATAGAAAGGAAAGCGTTAAAGTACAAATTAAAGGATTACTACAACATAATATTAAGTGCTTGTGTAGATATAGTTTATTCAACTTCATTTCATGCATCTCTCCCAGTGTGATCTCAATTAGTTCACACCAAAAACAAGCCATATGACTCAGAAAGATGTGCCGCAGCATCGCACTGCGCTACTGTGATGCTTTGGACCATTGAAATAAGCAAAAAGAAAACAACATGTTTAAGGAACAGGAAAACAATGTGTGACAATAGCGTGACTATTGCATTTGCGATTTCTGGAGAAAAAAACAATCCAGAAACCAGAACATCAGAATTTAAAATGAAATAATTCACATATGGCAAACAGATTTCCATATAGTCGCATTGTATTCGTTTTGTAAATTATTGTGAGTATAAGAATGAGAAAATGACCTTGACTGATATCGTCAGCATCAAGTCTGATTTTCACAGATTTTACAATATGAACAAAATGTTTTTTTTAAGTAAAGGAATTACACATTTTAAGTTAGAGCAACCAGATGTGCATCAGTTTGCTGCTTAGTCATTCCGACCACCAGGATAGGTTACCTACTAGAGAATAGAAGATGTTCATGTTTATAAGATCGGAAGAAGAGCATATGTAAAAATATTAGTTTAAAAGGTTCTAAAAAATTAAAAAGCCAAAGGAAACATTCTCCAATATGCAAATACTAAATTTCAAAAAAAAAAACACTGTACATTTAATAGTCGGGGAGAGTACGATAACTGGCGCCAAACAAAAATAGCGCGATATTTTGTCAGATATTCTGTTACTCCCTGATGGTTTGCAGCATGATCTTCACATTGAAAGAAAAGCAATAGTAAGTAACAATTCAAGTATTTGTGCAACAGTTTGGGGTGAATTTTCATTTTCTAAAATAAAATATGAAAAGGAAAAATTGGGGTTTTATTTAATTTTTCTTAAAAAAAGTCAAAACCAGTTAGGGCCTTATTTAATTTATTTTTGGGCTATTTTTTTCATTTTTGTGGGGCCTGATTTCATTGGGGCATAATTTCACTATGAACAAATACCTCAATTGGCAACTTGGGCCCTTATTTAATTTTTTTTCTTTTGGGGCCTTATTTTGAGGAGCCGGATAAATTCAAAGTTTCTTTTAATCCAGATTCTTTAAATAAAAAAGAAACTTTAAATACACCCAACCTCACACCTACCCCAAATCCAGCGTTGTAGGCAATAACGCCCGAGGAAAAAACGCCCCAATCGATTTGGAGCAAAAAAAAAATAAACTGAACAATTTGTTGTTGTAGTTATGTTTTCAGTTTTGGGCGTTCTTTCCATTTTTTCTAATCTTTATCAAGCTGAAACAATGCCCAAAATTTTAAATTGAATTAAAAAACTGCAAAGCCCAAGGTCAAGACATTGTGGTGGGTATTTTGCTGAAACTATTTTAATGTAGATATGTAGATACACGATTATTCATCTATTACTGTTGTCCAAGAAAACTGTTTATATAGGCGTCTGCCTGGCGACTAAGATTACCCTAAGCAGAACGACGCTTCGGAGCGGAGTCGCGTGAGGGGGGCAGAGGACCCAAAAAGGGGGTTAAAATCCTTGAACCCGCGAACTATTGACAATAATTCCGTTGAAATTTTTTAAATCGGCCAAAATGTAGAAAAGATTCCCCAAATTTTACAAAAACAATTTACATGGAAAATATTTGGGCGACATTTCCATTTTACTATTTGGAGCAAACGTAATTTTGGGCCATATTTCCAATTTTTATTTATTTTGTTGGGCGATGAGAAATATTTGCGCGGTTTTTCCCTTGGGCGTTATTGCCTATCGACTCCAAAAATATAGTGTGCTCAAACAGGGGGGTTGTAGGGGGCAGCATGCCGCCCCATACATTCCTCAATGTTTATACGCCGGCGCCGCCCGAAGTGCTGGGTGGCTACCACTTTATTTATACGCGAGCAAAAAAAAAAAAAAAAAAAAAAAAAAAGTAGTTTTAGTAATTTTCTCAAAAACTAGAAGAAATAAAAGCATTTGGTTTTTTATATTCGATTCAAAAAATAATATAAGCATTGACCACATAACCACATTTTCAGTTTCCATTCGAATTTTTCAAAAACTATTGACATAAGAAATTAAATTTAAATTTACAAAGAATGGGTAAGTTCAGAGAACTTAGGCGACTTGCAAGTAAGGCAAATTTCTAGACTGTGATTGGTCAGCTGTCGAAAAATTGTTTCAAATGAAAGGAACTTTTGACAGCTGGCCAATCACATTCTAGAAATTTGCCTTACTTGCAAGTCCCCTATGTTCTCTGAACCTACCCAATTACAGGACTGATTTCTGACTTTCAAAGCCGGTATAGTACTTTATTGTAAGTGTTGCCGTTGATTTTTATAGTTTTTTTTTCAATTTTAACTCATTTTTTCTTAAATTTCCGCTGCCTCCTAAACGGCGTGAGATAGCCCCCCTCCCATAGTAAAAATGCTTGTTTTTAAACCCTCTACAAAAAACCATTGTCAAACTTTGGCAGGAAAAGACCACAACATAAATGTTGGTGCTTAGTTTCATTTAATTTTGAAAAAAAAAAAACAATTTGGGGCCTTATTTCATTTTGAATAATTTACTTGGAAATGCCAAAACAACATTGTCTTTCAAATCACTAATCAAGGGCCTAAAGGCTAGCAAAATAACGCTAGTTGTAGACTCAGCAATCATGTTTCAATATAAGGATCGTGTTGGGAACCATCAGCGAGTAACAAAATAGCTGAAAACATCGTGCGATATTCTGTTACCCGATGATGTTTTTCAACTCGATTTTTGTCAGCTGTTCGGTTACTTACTGATGTTATAAATGTAACATGCCCACTGATCTCTTTAATATTATTATAGAGTAGGTCATGAACGATGATAGGACCATGAACAATGAACAATGAAAAAATCCAATGGAGTCGCAAAAATCCATGTCCATGCAGTGACATACAAGATAAAAAGCCTATTGTGGATTGGATTGTAGTTTGGATTATGGACATCGTTCATGGAGTCCTGTGAAGTTAGCAAAATAATTGTTTAAAATTGAATACAAAATGAGAGTTCCCGGTAGCAAACAAAGAATTTTCTAGTTCCTCATACTTTTTTTCAATAGTTCTGGCGAATGAAGTGTTAAACGTCGAAAAAAAAGTTTTTGCTAACTTCACGCAGCAAGGCCTTTTTCGAGAAAAAGAGTTCTGAACATGTTTTTCAACTTAAAACCAAGAGTTCTAGAGTTCCTAATGGGTTTAAGAAATAGTTCTGGAAAATTAGAAAAGTTAGGGCAAATTAAGGTTACAACTAAAATGATAGAACCAAATATTTTAAAAATCCAAACAAAAATCAAAAAAAAAAAAAGGAGTTCTGATTAGAGTTCCCGATAGCAAACAAAGAGTTATATTATAAACATGTTTTCTTTGTTTGCTATAAAAACAAAACTCTTTGTCTCGAAAAAGTCCTTGCTGCGTGAAGTTAACTTTTTTATCGAATTTTAACACTTCGTTCGCCAGAACTATTGAAAAATAGTATGAGGAACACTAGAACTCTTTGTTTGCTACCGGGAACTTTCGTTTTTCAATATTTTAAACAATTATTTTGCTAACTTCACAGGACTCGTTCATGACCCGTGTAGGCGGCATGTTAGGATCATCCATTAAACATTGGGAAACCATCAAAGAGTAACAAAAAGTTGAAACAACTATTCTTTTAGCTAATTTTCTAACATGAACGTGTATACAAAGAAGAGAACATTTTACCAACTTTTCTTGTTAATAAACATATTTGATCGGTATTTAATCTTTCCCATCTTTGTCATTTAAAGTATAAGACGGCAACCCCTTCATCAAATCTTGGAAGTATTAAAAAACAAGTATAGCACACAAACACTGACTCATGACAAGTATACTTGTAGTTGAAGTTGAAACGATCTCATGAAAAATACGCGTGGACATGTGGTCCGTTATTTAAACGCTAAATTTGGCGAAATAGTCTGAGTGTGAATTGGATTTTTTTTTTTTTTTTTATATTAAGCGCGTGCAAAAGGGGTTGTGACTACCCTTAAGATGACATACACAGCACGAGCGACTAGGTAGATTGGAGGGGATTTAAAAGGAGATACCGATGCACATTGGTTTTGAACGTCTGTAGATCACAATGGGAGGGGAAAATTGAGCTGGGTAGAGCATTCCAAATTCGAGTAGTGCGACTAAAGAAAGAATCTCTGTACTTAACAGTACGTCCGAAATTGGGCTGAATTTGGTTGAATTGTTTAAGGGGAGGATTGCAACTGGCTATTTCACTAGAGCATTGTTTATGGAAATAACGGTAAAATAACGAAAGACATGAAACATTTCGACGGTGCTCAAGAGATGAGAATGTTTCCGTTATAGTTCTTTCACCTATCATTTTAAGAACTCTCTTTTGAATTCTATCCAATAAACTCAAGTGGGTTATTGGAGCATCTGCCCAAATGTGAGAGTTATACTCAAGTTTTGGACGAATAAGGGCTTTGTAGATCACAGCCAGATCAGAAGGGGAGAAAATTTTCTTGCATCGACGGAGAAAACCTAAACACTTAGCAGCATTTTTGGCGATGTCGAATATGTGGTCGTTCCATAAAAGGTGGTCTGTGACACACATACCGAGGACTGAAAGCTTTTCGGTTTCCTCAATGCAAGTGCCACTCATGGATAGTGGCATGGGGGGTGGGTTTTATTTTAACGACAGTAGACAGCATTGAGTTTTTGAAGCATTAAATTCTACACGATTTTTTATTCCCCATTGGACAATGCTGTCGAGATCAGAATTTAATGAGCTTATCATACGCTGCCGTTCAAGTTCCACATCCGAAGGACATGGATGTGAATCTAAGAACGAATATGAAAAGCTGAGGGTACTCTCGTCAGCGAAACAATTTAATGGATTAGAAGTTTCAGATAAAAGGTCGTTAATGAATATAAGGAAGAGAGTCGGAGACAGAACGGAGCCCTGGGGCACACCAGCATTTATTTTGTGAATTTCAGAAGTCCGAGTGTGAATTGGATTAAAATTACGATTAAATTCTTTCCGAGAGATTTGCCTCATTCATTTCCAAATTTAAATTAACAAAATTATGCTCTTCCAAACCAAAGCGAAGCATTCGGCGCGTCGGAGAAGAAATCGCCATTGGTGCAAGATTTTAATTTGCATAAAAAAGGAATGATCAGGAAAGCCCATAACAATAAAACCTCAAACAATTAAAAAACTGATCAATACACACTATGTAAGCTTCTGTCATTTATCAGCTTCAGCATGTAAATAAATTTTGACTGGCGAATGTTTCTCCGCGCGCCGCCGCACCGAATGTTTCGCCTTGGTTTGGGAGAGCCTTAACGCGATACATGAATAAGAATTATAAAAAACAAGTAAAATTATACTCGCCGTTTATTAATTTGGGGATGATAAGAATATGGTTTTCTGAAGTGCTCGTTCTTCGGAATGCCATGATTGCGAAGGTTATTTTCACGCTAATATCTACTGTGGACGGCAAATCTAGACAATCATTGTCTGTACTTTTGAAAATTAACTGCTCTAAAGTCCCGATGTTATTATCATTATGGAAAGTAAAAATAACCTGAGAGACATTTCAGTTTCATAAATATTTAAAAGCTGCATTCTCGCTAAAGAAATCACTTTAAAAATGTTTATAAAAAGTTTGTAAGCCTATTATTAAATCTACGAACTCTCACAATGTGATAATAAATAAATTTATTGAAAAATGCTTTCACCGCCCATTAATAAAAATATCTACGTACTCCGATTGTTACCCTCGGGCCAAAAGTTTTATATAATTATGACCAAAAATAAGAGACCCGCCAATTCATGAGACCGCTCACATCTTAAATTCCATGCTCTTCACCTGGCAAAAGTGATCAAGCACTAAACTCATTTGCTCATTAATTTAGATTATTGACGACTTACTAAACGCTGACCGACACCTTTTTTTAGTTCATCCTTCTGCTTTTTTCTTTATGAAAAAAAAAAATGTAGGTACCTACTTGTACATGGGTATGCAGCAAACCATGACTTTGAACAAACACTATACGGACAACCGACCATGCATGCTTCTTGCACGCGGATGACAACGACAGGTGCCTCCTAAAATTGGCCCACTCTTAATAATGATTTCTGGTGTAACCCATAGCTGGGGCTGTGGCTGGGACTGGGACACTCTGTTTTACTTGGGCTCATTCATATAGGCACTTCAGAAATAACACGCCTATTAAGAAGCCCAATTGCAGGCTTCTTTATATATAATTAAGCACTCTTCGGTTGGGCTTGAGTTTCATCTTTGGCGGGAGAAAAATTAAAACGCATTGCGTTCATTAAACACACTCGATGCTGCTGATGATGGTTGTGCTGTAGTGGTGGTTTTTGACGCGCCCGGCCCTTTTTTCTTGTGTTGCGATTGGGACAGTTGTGTCCAGTCGAGTCGTCTTCGTCATCGTCAAGTTGACTGAAAAAAAACGGCAGATTGGTTGTGATGATAGGGCATCTATATAAAGATGTGCACATGTCCACTCCACACAGGTCATGCAAATTTTTGCGGTCTCCTTCCTCATTCTTGGGCGGTTTTTGAATGTTGTGTTTGTAGTTTTTTTTTTTTAGGACCAGGCATGCATATTGCATATGGCATATTTTATATGGTACTCAGATCAGGTGCGCATCAATAAATTTTTTTTCAGCAATGGAAGGATTGGAGATTTAAGTTTTGACAAGACTAATTTCGTCATGATGCAACTTTGAGCATATTTTCAAAATTACAACACCGTTTATTAAATGTGTCGAATGGCGATTTTTTGTCGCTGCGATATGAAGTAGTTATCGTAACAAGTAATAACCATGCACTAACTTGGAAATTTCTACCACGTTGGTAGGTATATTAAATCACATCCAATACAAGTACAAAAGCCACAACGGGCGCACCTGATATCAGCCCACAAGTCATAATGTGCTGGGACAACTTTTTTTTTAATCGACGACAAAAAACTAACCATTTTTATAATTGCTGCGATTTTGATTCGTTTATATTTATGCACTCACGCAATACTGATTCGTGCCACTTAAGGCTAAAAAAAAACACCTGCAATAGCAGTCGCAGAAATAGAACCATATAAATACTCTTCTCCCAAGCCGACGCGAAAGATTCGCCAACCTCAGTGTTTGCTTGTTATTTAGCTTTGTTTAATCTTTATTTTTTCAATCGTTGCCAATGTTTCGCTCTGATTTCGTGTTGGTTTAGGAAAGTTTTTAATCATATCATTTTTTGTATCGCAGCGAAAAAAATCGCAAGTGCTTTCCTAGCCTAAATTGATGAAAACCTCATTTTTCTTGTGATGCGATTGTCGCCAGTTATAATAAGAAATCTTATAACAAAGGGCTAGGCTACGATTTAAAATCGTAAACGTACTCGTTTGTAGACGTAATAAATGAGATACACAGTGTGAAAACGTCCATTTAAAAATCGCAGCGATTCAAAATTGAAATAGTTTCCATTTTCTGAGCGGTTTTTTGTCGCAAAATTAAATAGATACATGCATCGAAAAGGTTTGCATTTGTTTGGGATTCAATACAATAATTTCGCAAGTGAGAACGACAAAAGTCGCGATTGAAGCTATAAAGACAGAAAATCGCAAGTGCGTAAGCGTAAGTTTGAACGCTGCTGTGTTGAAGTTTCTTAGTTCTTTCGTCGGGGCTAAGGAGAGGTTCTTTTATTCCACCACCTCCTTTTAATCCGCAACTGGGTTAGTGTCAGAGTGCCAATAAAAAAGACATTTAACAACGTTTGCTCTTGGAATTTCCTTTTCGTCACATTGAACCATCAGTATTATTCCTACAGGGTCGAAGTTTCAGAATAAAGGCTCTGTTTTCTCGAGTATATACCGAAAAGAATTGCTGCTCCAAGCTGAAGTAATGAAATCTTCTTTATACCTATAATGCAGCCTTGTGCATATATCCGACTACAATTGAGCCACGATGGTGATGGTGGAACATTCGAGGCAGCTTGTCGATTGTTGGGAGAAATTGTTTAATGATTGCTTTGCGGTCACGTCTTTCAGGTGCCTTTTGGGCAATTTCAATTTTTCCTGTGTCAACCGACCCCCACCGACAAATACGGTTGTCGTTCCCTAACTTTGAATTTTGTTTCTTTTTTTTGTGATGCATTCTGAACTTGAGTATGGAGCTGCTCAAAAGGTATAGGTATCCAGAGTATCAAGCGCAGATGATTGATAAGGAAGCAGGACGAAGTTGATACTCTTACACTGCAGCCGGGCTTAGGATGGCTAGCGGCAAATTGCTTATTGTTCAATTGCATTGTAATTTTTCATCGAAAAGGATACTTTAAGTGAGATGGCAATTCATTTGAATTTATGACCTCCAATTGAATAGGGCTTGTTGGTGAATAAATCATCTTTTTGCACTGCAATGGCGATGGGCGCGTGAAGTCTACTTGCACATGCTTGCACGATGTTAATCTCAGAGCAATTCAACACCACCGTCAATATGGAAAAAAATGTACATATAAATTCGTCAACAGCACCAATGCGGATAATTGGAAGCGATTTACTGGATGACATCTGGTTATCAGCCGTTGAAAGTTCACTTCATCCATGTTAAAGTCAGGATGAGGATACATGTATCATAATTATGGATTTCGGGTTTATTTATGTCAAAAAAAGAATTTCTGTCCAATCATCGTTTCTGAGACTCACAAAGCATCTGTTTTACCATTCACCACTGCCTTGCTTCGGCGAAATTATGTGCCAGTGTGACACTGACATTCACATTTTCTGAAGAAAATCTGTTCAACAGATTGAATTTTTTGCAAAAATGCAATATTGAGTGTTTTCGGAAGCCACCCAGAGGAGTTCTCAGAATTATGAGGGATTTTCTGGGTATAATCTTCGTGTTTTTATTGTGAGAAAAAAATAAAAATTCAAAGGTTTTTTTTTTTTGATACATGTGGAGATTTTGAACAGTTTGATGGGAGTTTGTTTTGTTGTGACATTTTATTTGGATGTCAGCAAGCGTCAACAAGATTTCACGGTATCATTTTTTAAGGCACTACTTTAAAGATATAAACCAGAATTATTTTGATATATGACAAGCACACTTGAAAGATTGTGAAGTGCCATGTGGAGCAAATTGTTTTAAAGAAGACAATAAATTATAAATTGAGAATAGATAGGTAGATATGGCGTTCGATGACCCAATTAACCCTGTAGTGTGCCGTTTTCATACTATAACTCGTTTGACCTGTGGATTAAAGAAGATTTTTTAAAGAAAAGAAGGTGTTTGATGGGTGATAGACCTCCCAATGGATCATCGCCTACGCCCTGAGTTCGAATGTAGTATGCTAGTCTAAGCAATTTGCTGATTTGCCCAAGACGCCTGCGATCTGATCCCTTAGGGTGATCATCTAGTCTCACATTCGAATATGGTAATCTTTGTACACCTCCGTCTGCTTACAAAGCATGACTTTTGGTCAGCAGAGAAAATAACACCCGCTCGTATGACCAGACGCTTTTCTTGGATTTGGACATAGGACAAAACTCAACAGGATTTGGAATTAGGAAAAACATTCAGTGGGACCGAAGTCCGCAACTAAAAACCATCTACATTCTACACTGTGCGAACTATGCAGCTTGGTATTGGAGCGAAGAACGGCCCAACTGTGTGATCGTCCGGTCCTCGTGCGCCATGAGCCACTTTCAAACACCAGTAGTCTGCTAGCTCACAGTCATACGAGTTCGAGGAAGAAAATGGTGCAAAAGGAAACCAAAGTCAATCCTAGATCCATTTCGTCGCGTTGAGGAAAGAAATCAAATCTTTGATCTTCATTTCGGAAAGTTCGTCAAGGTCGTCAAAAAAGATCTTCCCAAAATATTGTTGCCTCATTCTGGCCAAAACGGGACATCTACAGAGGAAATGAAAGACTGTTTCCTTTTCCAGCTGGTCCCCATAACTACGGCAGTGAGTATTGTAGGGGATGCCAAGCTTCGCAACATGTTCTCCTATTGGCTAGAGTCCAGTGCTAGTAGTTCCCTTTCTTCAAGGTACCGCTGTTCAGGATGTCTTGGCTGGTTTACAACTCCTCGTATCAGAGGGTTTGGGTGGTTGACTAGATTCGGCAGACATCGTGCGTCGATTGGATTTGATGAGGTATCTGTCAAGTTGTTGAGTTTTGGCTTCTCTTCTTGCTGATGCGTTTCATGCGTATTCTGTCGAAGTACATCCCTGTGCAGATCTGCAAAATCTTCCTTTCGGATATTGCCTGGTTGTTCATTTGAATTTTTGTCGTCGTATACTAGATGGGAAAACAGTACGTGATGACCGGCCTGATGGACTGCTTATTAAGAAGAAGCTTAATCTTCTGGCTGAGTCCGCTTTGCTTTCGCATCAGTGGATGAATGCACTTGCAAACCAGTGGCAATATTGCCAGGAAGCCATCAGAGATGCCGCATCTGACGTGCTGGGTTTCACTGATGGGCCACCACAATGAAACACATGGTCTGATGACGAGTGCCGACAAGCACATGCAGCGAAGCAGCAGGCATACAAGGCGTCGCTGCACAGAAGGACCAGAGCTGCTCGCGAGCTCTACGAGCAAAAACGGAAAGAGGAACACCGACTTCTCAGAAAGATAAAGAGGGAGCATGAGAAGCGTGAGATTGAGGAGATTGAGGGATGCCATAACAGGAATGAGGTTGAGAAGTTTTACCAAATGGTAAAAGAAGCTCAGGGCTTCCGAAACCTGCAATGACGAGCAAGGGAACATCGTAGTGGATTCGCAGTGGATGCTGGCATATGGAAAGATTACTTCTGTAGACTGTATAACGGCAATGACGAATCTAATTCCTTTGTCAGGCAGATTACACCATTCAACATAGACGATGAAGGCCAGCAATTCCGTCTACCAGACCTCGAAGAAGTGAAGATAGCAATATCTAAGCTTAAGTCCAACCAAACTGCTGGGGCCGATGAGCTCGCTGCCGAGCTATTCAAAGCAGCAAGAGATGACCTGGTTAGGAGTATACACCAGCTCATCTTTAAAAAATTGTTGGAGGAAAGCATGCCCGATGAATGGAACCTTAGCGATCCACAAGAAAGTAGATTCTCTAAACTGCGCCAACTACAGACGAATCAGTCTCCTTAACATCGCTTACAAGATCTTCTCTGCCGTGTTATGTGAACGCCTGAAGCCGTTCCTCAACAACCTGATAGGTCCATATCACTATGGCTTCAGGCCAGGAAAGTCCACCATCGACCAAATATTCACACTACGGCAGAATTTGGAAAAAACCCAATTTTAAGGCCGCGTATGACAGCGTTTATAGAGACGAGCTATATAGAACAACGTCTTGTTTTGGCATCCCTGGCAAACTCGTCCGTTTGTGCAGGATGACGATGGAGAACGCACGCTGCTCCATCAAGGTCGGCAAAGACCTCACCGACATCTTTGATGTCAAAAAAGAATTTACATAGGCAAGGCAACCCACTTTTTCAACATCATACTTGAAGGAAAAACTCTCACGTCAACACTAGAGGCACAATCTTTCAGAAGTCCATGCAATTACTTGCATACC